>CM057342.1:659823251-661238251 GCA_030015575.1 Agapanthus africanus | reverse complement strand
GAAACCCTAGACTACGGATCTTAGACTAGATGTTTAGGCGAAAAGGTAATCTAGTTAACTACTTAACTAAAAGTTAGATTCTACAACCTTTGTAGATCCGGATATCCACTTCCTTAGCTCCACGTAGTGCTCCTCTCGCTGTCCTTTTCCAATCTTAGACTCGTTCATCGGTTTCATCGGGAAAGCGAGCGGAATAAGTCGTCGGCTTCTTGTCAAAGACGATCTACGTCGAGGCATCACAAGTTCAAGCTCCGACTTCACAAAGTTGTGAAACTTGTGAAGAAAACACCCAAAACAACTTGGCAAGAGGTAGAGGGTGAAGAAATAGGAGGTGGGTTCACTTTAGAATTGGATTTATCTTACTTTAGCTCAAGTTGCCATTGATGGACCTTGAGCTTTTCTTGAAGAAGAAGATGAAGATGAAGAAAGAATATGATAAGTCTTATTGTAAATGATAAAATAAATCAATACTTATCATTTACAAACCATAGTTTAGTGTAGAGAATAGACCATGGTTAGTTGGATAGGTTAGGGTTAAGCATGAAGACAAGGATGGTTAAGAAGTGAAAGCTTCATGAAGCTTCAACTAAAGACAAACTTCTCCACCATTCTTATCTCAACCTTTTTCAAATAAATAAATGAAGAAATAAATAAATAAATGAATATGCTAAACCCTAATTATCAAATTAACCATGGTTTAATTCTATATACTTAACTAAATAATCAAGTATCATCAAACATGATACATCTATGTGCACAAAAGTATATCACATATACAATTTGCACATCAAGTGAGAAAATCCATATAAAGTGAACCAATACTAGTTAATGCAAAGTAATATATCAAATATATAATTATACATCAAATCATTAAATCAACATTTGATTCAATGATCCGGTCATGTCGCACATAACCGACTAGTATTCAATGTATCGATTTATCGAATCAATGATTCGATAACTAGGTCATATCGAATATAACCAATCGAAACATATATCGCGAGAATGAAATGCGGTATCACATACACGCATTATTCTCGGTCCTGCACATATCTCATATGCGCTCCTATTTCGTTTCGCTTGAGCCAGGAAACCTCTGTGTAGGACTCTAAAGACTCGTCAATACGCCGGTAGCAGATGATGATCATATCAAGCACCCACAAGCCGCAAGAGGTCTGCTAAACGTAACGGCCATCCGGGTATTGAGCGATCAGAAGATCGACGAGCTAGCCCGCTCATACTCCTATGAATCCAACCAGTAACACTTACCGTACAGTCCGGTCTCTTCGTCTGATATGTCGCATATCAAGTCTAGGGGTGGTAAACGTCAGACCCCAATAACCCGATAAGTCGTGCCGATGTGAGGCTCATAACGGGTCGAGAAACTACTGGTAACACTTACCAGCAAATCTCTGATCAGCCCTGGCCAGGGACTTCCCTGCTACGGCCAATCGAGCACTGCGCAACATTAACCCCCAATATCGGGAGAGACGAAACCCCTCCTATCGCTCATTGCCTCCATGTGACTCGGGACTGTGCCCAAAGACCACCGTTTTGCACGCCCTCATGGACGTGGTAAGGTGGAGATCAAAGCACAGTGGGAATCACACAAGACTCTATGACGATCTCGGGTCTACAGACTAACCTGTACTAGTGTCACCTGAGAACTGCCATCTGACGTGAGGTATAATACCATCTGGGAGTTCTCGGCGAGTCCGTCCAGTGTACTCAGTCTCCACTGAGCACCCGTATACCATCTCTGATGTCAAACACCAATGGATATGGGATCATCCATCGCCCATCACATGGGTCGAGAAGCGTATACGCTAGTCTACACTGGTATATCGATGCCCCGTCTCGATACACCCACGACTAGGGACCTTGAAGGATGTACTTATGGACTACCATGTCCCCACTAGTATGATCTGCATCATAGTCCAGGTAGTCAAGTACACATCCTAAGGGCTTTACCAACATGTAACTATAAGACAGTATAAAGAGACTAGTGTACATGTTAAGATAAAGAGCAACCAGATAGCATACTATCATGTCGAGCAAGAAAGTCATCTCTATATATGTCCAAGCATCCAATATAATATACATCATCTGTACAATACTGGCCTCTAGGGCATACATACTACTAACAATCTCCCACTTGCACTAGGGCCAGCTGCTGTAGTATCGCATACCGAGCATCCCGAAGAGTCTTTCAAACTGTATCTGGGGAATGGCCTTCGTGAGTGGATCCGCCGTGTTGTTCTTCGTGTCAACCCTCCTGACCTCGATCTCCCGGCGATCAACTATCTCCCGGATCAGGTGATACCGCCTCAGAATATGCCTGGATCGCTGATGGGACCTGGGTTCCTTGGCCAAAGCCACCGCTCCATTGTTATCACAATACAAAGGTATTGGATGCTCAATGGATGGAACCACTCCAAGTTCAGTAATGAACTTCTTGATCCAGACAGCCTCTTTGGCAGCATCGCTGGCAGCGATGTATTCAGCCTCCATCGTCGAGTCTGCCACGGTTTCCTGCTTGGAACTCTTCCAGCTAACCGTCCCTCCGTAAAGGGTAAAGACAAAGCCCGACTGCGACTTAGAGTCGTCCTTATCACTCTGGAAGCTCGAATCGGTAAAGGACTCCACTTGGAGCTCTCCGTTACCATACACCAAGAACATATCTCTAGTCCTTCGCAAGTACTTGAGAATGCTCTTCACAGCTGTCCAGTGACTCTCTCCAGGATCAGCTTGATACCTGCTCACTACACTTAGTGAGTATGCTACATCGGGTCTGGTACATAGCATCGCATACATGATAGAGCCTACTGCCGAAGCATAGGGTATCCCTTGCATGCGAGCTCTTTCCAAATCAGTCTTGGGAGACATCTCTTTGGAGAGAGTGACTCTAGAGATCGTGGGCAAATTCCCACGCTTGGATTCTTCCATACTAAACCTCTTTAGTATGGTGTCAATGTACCTGGATTGGGACAATCCCAAAATCCGTTTGGATCTATCTCTATAGATCCTAATTCCCAATATGCCGGAGGCATCACCAAGATCTTTCATTGAGAATCTTTGTGATAAGAAGAGCTTGACCGATTGCAGCATACGAATATCATTTCCTATCAAGAGTATGTCGTCCACGTACAATACGAGGAAGACAACCTTACTCTCTGCCACCTTCTTGTAGATACAAGGTTCATCTGGGTTTTTGACGAAATCAAACTCTTTGATAACGACGTCAAAGCAGATGTTCCAACTCCGCGATGCTTGCTTTAATCCATAAATGGATTTAAGCAGCTTGCACACCTTCCCGCTGCTCCCACTGTCTACGAAGCCCTTTGGCTGAGTCATGTACACGCACTCTTCTAAATCACCATTTAGAAAGGCGGTCTTGACATCCATTTGCCAGATTTCGTAATCATGATAAGTAGCGATGGCAAGCATGATCCGGATGGATTTAAGCATAGCCACTGGAGAAAAGGTTTCGTCATAGTCCACACCTGGTCTTTGACGAAAACCCTTTGCTACAAGTCTAGCTTTGAAAGTCTCCACTTTCCCATCTACACCAAGTTTCTTCTTGAAGATCCACTTGCTCCCAATGGGTTTTACCCCTTCAGGAGCAACGTCCAAAGTCCATACTTTGTTGGTGTACATGGATTCCATCTCGGACCGCATAGCATCCAGCCATTTCACTGAGTCCCCACTCGTGATGGCCTGCTCGAAGCTAGTTGGGTCATCATCCTCCATGATGCAATCCTTGCTCCCACCATCCATGAGAAAACCGTAGTATCTCTCAGGTGGGCGAGGAACCCTACTAGATCGGCGGAGAGGCTGGGGTTCATCGGGAACTACGGAATCCTCTGGTTCAACCAAATCTTCTGTTGTAGTCTGTATTACTGGAACCTCTTCCAGTTCTACCTCAATGCCACTTATCTGTTTCATAAGAAAACTTTTTTCTAAGAAAGTGGCATGTCGAGAAACAAACACTTTTTGTTTCTCGGAGTGGTAGAAGATATACCCTCGCGAATGTTTGGGATATCCAACAAACTTACATAGAACAGACCTTGCCTCGAGCTTGTCCGGATTTTGTGTTTTAACATAGGCCGGACAACCCCATATCTGAATAAAATTAAGCATGGTCTCTTGCCATTCCATATCTCATATAGAGTGGTAGGCACTGATTTGGTCGGAACTCTATTCAGTAGGTATGCAGCAGTCTCCAGTGCATATCCCCAGAAGGAAATAGGTAACTCAGCTGTACTCATCATAGAGCGCACCATATCTAATAGGGTGCGGTTCCTGCGCTCCGATACACCGTTGTGCTGTGGTGTATATGGAGGAGTCAGCTGAGAGAGAATCCCATTCTCTTTTAGGAAGTCCCGGAATTCATTGCTCAAGTATTCACCTCCTCGATCAGATCGTAGGATTTTAATACTTTTTCCGGTTTGGTTCTCAACTTCTTGTTTATATTCCCTAAATTTCTCAAAAGCTTCTGATTTGTGTTTCATCAGGAACACATATCCGAATCTAGAGAGATCGTCAGTGAATGTAATGAAGTACGAAGAACCATCCCTGGCATGTGTAGACATGGGACCGCATACATCACTATGTATCAGTCCCAAGAGTTCGGTAACTCTTTCTCCGTGTCCCGTAAACGGAGTTTTGGTCATCTTGCCTTTGAGACATGACTGGCAAGTGTCATAAGATGAAAATTCAAACGGATTTAAATATCCATCTTTATGCAACTTAGCTAGTCGTGTCGCATTGATGTGGCCCAGTCTACAATGCCACAAGAAGGATTCGTTGAGTTCAGAACTCTTCCTCTTGTGTGCGTTTGTTATGCTCAGAACTGTTGATTGATTTAGAACATAAATGCCATTGCACAACGTGCCTGATCCAACCAACTTTTGGTTACGGAAAATGTTCATAACATTGTCCTGTAATACAAAATTATATCCCTCTTTACTTAATAAAGAAACCGATATAATGTTGCATATCAGGTTTGGCATGTAATAGCATTCGTTCAGAACCAATGTATTACCAGTTGGTAATACAAGGTGATATTCCCCGACAGTCTTGGCTGCAATAATTGCACCATTTCCTACTCTTATGTCTTTATCACCTTCTCCAAGTTCTCTACCTTTCCTAAGCCCATGTAACTGATTACATATATGGGATCCTGACCCGGTATCCAATACCCAGAACGTAGAGCAAATGGAGAAACAGTTCTCAGTAACGAACACACCCGAAGAAAATGCATCAACATGTACTTTCTTCAATCGGGTGGCATGGGAATCCTGGTATTCCCCTATATCCTGTTCATTCCTATAACTCTTATAGGAAAGAACGGAACCAACGTTCCCCAGCACAGTATAACATGCGGGTTCGGTCAATACATCCATATTATTATCTTCATTAGGGCATGAAATGGTCGCTACCTGGAGAGACAGAGAAGAAAACACTTTAGCGTATGCTCGTGCAAGATCAGATTGGTTATTTTCTTATTTAATCAGGATGGCTCCTACTGCTTTTTATCAAATCTTCCTTCAAACCCTAAAAGGAAAGACTAGCCGGGATTAATTACACACTACAGGTTCGCCAATCTTTCAGCCAGGCCAGTGTCGGTACTTTGAGGGAGGTCCCCCGTGCTTTCGCACGAACCTAATTAATGTAAACCTCGTTTTCCCAGAGGCGTAACCCCGTTGACACCTTTCTAGACAGCTACTTGATCGGCTAATTGCAATGTGTAAAACTCTCCCAGGAGTAACTCTTACTCGCAGCGGGTATCGGGATCCAACTATCTCATAGAAGGTATGCAATCTCATTGCAAATTTCAACACTTGAAATTCCCGATAATATTTTGCCCCTAGCATCCTATGACCTTGACGGAGGCCAAACAACCCATAGTCTGCTAGTCAAGTTCAACCCGTCATTTCCTGATTGAATTAAACCCACCCGCACGACCCTTGACGGAGGCCAAACAACGCCGTACGAATACCCTAATCCAATCGCATCATATACAAGCAGATAAGCACTAGTTAGCTACCGTACACTGCGCCTTGACTGAGGCCAAACTACCGCAGCACGAATACTAACTAATACTTATCTGAAATGACGGAGGGCTACGCAGGTTTTTCATAAAAACCATGAGCGTAATGAACTTGATATCGTTGTAGAATCAAATGAAGTTTTGAAATGGAGTGATTTTGAGGCTTTTCTAGTTTTGCTAAAGGGGTCACTCCCGATGAAGGGATCGTCGGCCCTTTTCTCGTCGAATGAGGTGCGGGATATATCATATATATCGCTGTGCAAAGCAAAAACCCAAAAGCAGTCAAAAGCAAACCGAGTGTGTAGCATCTGCCAGTTATTGCTAAAGGAGTCACTCCCGGTGAAGGGATCTCGGTCCTTTCCTCATCGAATAAGGTGTAGGGTATATCATATATACCGCTGTGCAAAGAAAGAACTGTAGCTACCTGTTTTATTTTAAAATTCGATTCCACAACATCTTAGGTTTCTTATCTTTCATTAATCACATTAATGAAGTCCCATCATTTAAATACCTAAACATCACAGATAGATATGACGTACACTTATGCCATCCGCATTCGCCTCGATGTCCCCTCATGCACCGTTAGGTTAGGTAACTAACGACAGAGCAGGGCAGGGCTAGCGCGGGTGTAAAACATAAGTAACGTCTATATAATATATCATATATACTATATACTATATCCATCACAGAATCACAACACAGATATTGCAGCAGAATCAACATATGAAATATTGGATATACTAGGACGTCCGTGTTTTCAATACGAGCCAGTATAAAACACGGATTCCACGGTCGTGATGAATAGCCAATCCCACACCCCTAGACCCCTACGAGAGCGGAAAGCAACCCTGCCAATTCTAGGGTTAGGAGACCCGGACTCGACTCCTCGAGTTGGTCTCCCACTGGACCCCAGAACCCGGTTACTTGTGCTCCCCTCCTTGGGTCTATCCTAATGCGGAAAAGTAAATAATATACAAAGGGTGACAACTTCCGCTACCTGGAAGTGCCCCAAATAAAAGAATATTACATACAAGCTTTTACATGAATGAAAATGAAAAACACTCATCTCACATAAAACCCCCCGGCTATTCAAACACGACGATCCAATATAACATATCCAGCAACACATAACATCACATGTCATCAACGTAAGTAAGTATGCATACCCCAATTGTCGTTGACGTATAGCAACGAAACCGGCGATATGAACATACTACACTTACGGTCACAGAAAAGAAAGTGTAAAACTACAACAATTGGAATCCGCAACTTCTTTAGACATCACATGCCTAACAGATATAAATCCCGCATTTTAGTCTCATTATCGAAAACTCTTTTCAATATCATATGGGACTAAATTGCTAGATTTATAACATTCATTCAGTTATCTCATAACTACTTGTGAATTCCAATTATTGTATCACATCCAGATAAACAGAAAATGTTAAACTTTCCGATCGAACATTCGAACACCCAAGTTTTCCCGATACAGCTCAATACATGAAATAAGTCTAACAACATTCAGTTCGTGCTTCAGTACCGACGGTCCAGCCGTAGAAAGGTCAAGCCAACGCCTCACATGTGGCACGCCGTACTGGCCCAAACCCGAAGGTTCAAAGGGTAGTTCAAGACGGTCACATAATCGAGTTAAGGTTTGTTGTCTTCTAGAGGGTCCATCGCGTTACTTGCACTACTTAGAACGTCGTTAAACTACGGAAAAATCCAACACTTGGAAATTTCCCAACAGGGGAAAAATTGGGTATTTATATCCGGTCGAACTTTTTAACATATTCTAAAAATTATCCGGAAAAACACAAAAGACGAAATTTGATAATCCGGTCGAAACACCGAAGCTCTAAAACAGCCCAGAAAATTAAACTCTGGAATAATTATTAAAAAATACTCATAAAGCTCGGCTGCAGAACCTATGAATTACTGTGCATTGGAGGAGGGATGACGTCATCAAGCCGCCGCGGAACCGCTTCGGGCTTCAAATCGCGTCTAGACTTCGCCTAAGGCTCTAGCTAGGCTCTGATACCAGTGAAAGGTTCCTAGGCACTCTAGTGAGGTCTCACAAGGCATCGAACATGCCAATTTAAAATTTTATGGTGCCGAGAAACCCTAGACTACGGATCTTAGACTAGATGTTTAGGCGAAAAGGTAATCTAGTTAACTACTTAACTAAAAGTTAGATTCTACAACCTTTGTAGATCCGGATATCCACTTCCTTAGCTCCACGTAGTGCTCCTCTCGCTGTCCTTTTCCAATCTTAGACTCGTTCATCGGTTTCATCGGGAAAGCGAGCGGAATAAGTCGTCGGCTTCTTGTCAAAGACGATCTACGTCGAGGCATCACAAGTTCAAGCTCCGACTTCACAAAGTTGTGAAACTTGTGAAGAAAACACCCAAAACAACTTGGCAAGAGGTAGAGGGTGAAGAAATAGGAGGTGGGTTCACTTTAGAATTGGATTTATCTCACTTTAGCTCAAGTTGCCATTGATGGACCTTGAGCTTTTCTTGAAGAAGAAGATGAAGATGAAGAAAGAATATGATAAGTCTTATTGTAAATGATAAAATAAATCAATACTTATCATTTACAAACCATAGTTTAGTGTAGAGAATAGACCATGGTTAGTTGGATAGGTTATGGTTAAGCATGAAGACAAGGATGGTTAAGAAGTGAAAGCTTCATGAAGCTTCAACTAAAGACAAACTTCTCCACCATTCTTATCTCAACCTTTTTCAAATAAATAAATGAAGAAATAAATAAATAAATGAATATGCTAAACCCTAATTATCAAATTAACCATGGTTTAATTCTATATACTTAACTAAATAATCAAGTATCATCAAACATGATACATCTATGTGCACAAAAGTATATCACATATACAATTTGCACATCAAGTGAGAAAATCCATATAAAGTGAACCAATACTAGTTAATGCAAAGTAATATATCAAATATATAATTATACATCAAATCATTAAATCAACATTTGATTCAATGATCCGGTCATGTCGCACATAACCGACTAGTATTCAATGTATCGATTTATCGAATCAATGATTCGATAACTAGGTCATATCGAATATAACCAATCGAAACATATATCGCGAGAATGAAATGCGGTATCACATACACGCATTATTCTCGGTCCTGCACATATCTCATATGCGCTCCTATTTCGTTTCGCTTGAGCCAGGAAACCTCTGTGTAGGACTCTAAAGACTCGTCAATACGCCGGTAGCAGATGATGATCATATCAAGCACCCACAAGCCGCAAGAGGTCTGCTAAACGTAATGGCCATCCGGGTATTGAGCGATCATAAGATCGACGAGCTAGCCCGCTCATACTCCTGTGAATCCAACCAGTAACACTTACCGTACAGTCCGGTCTCTTCGTCTGATATGTCGCATATCAAGTCTAGGGGTGGTAAACGTCAGACCCCAATAACCCGATAAGTCGTGCCGATGTGAGGCTCATAACGGGTCGAGAAACTACTGGTAACACTTACCAGCAAATCTCTGATCAGCCCTGGCCAGGGACTTCCCTGCTACGGCCAATCGAGCACTGCGCAACATCAACCCCCAATACCGGGAGAGACGAAACCCCTCCTATCGCTCATTGCCTCCATGTGACTCGGGACTGTGCCCAAAAACCACCGTTTTGCACGCCCTCATGGACGTGGTAAGGTGGAGATCAAAGCACAGTGGGAATCACACAAGACTCTATGACGATCTCGGGTCTACAGACTAACCTGTACTAGTGTCACCTGAGAACTGCCATCTGACGTGAGGTATAATACCATCTGGGAGTTCTCGGCGAGTCCGTCCAGTGTACTCAGTCTCCACTGAGCACCCGTATACCATCTCTGATGTCAAACACCAATGGATATGGGATCATCCATCGCCCATCACATGGGTCGAGAAGCGTATACGCTAGTCTACACTGGTATATCGATGCCCCGTCTCGATACACCCACGACTAGGGACCTTGAAGGATGTACTTATGGACTACCATGTCCCCACTAGTATGATCTGCATCATAGTCCAGGTAGTCAAGTACACATCCTAAGGGCTTTACCAACATGTAACTATAAGACAGTATAAAGAGACTAGTGTACATGTTAAGATAAAGAGCAACCAGATAGCATACTATCATGTCGAGCAAGAAAGTCATCTCTATATATGTCCAAGCATCCAATATAATATACATCATCTGTACAATACTGGCCTCTAGGGCATACATACTACTAACAAAAATTATGGTCGCTTGATGAACACCTTAGAGGTGTTTAAATCCCGAGATTTTTTTATAAAAGGGTTTCACAATACGTAGATCAAGATAGCCGGTTTGGACCAGTGAAATGCACGAGAAGTATGTATGTTTTGGGACGGCAGCTCATTTTTAAAAAAAGGGTCACCGACTCATTCCCCTTTCATATATATATATATATAGTTCAATTAGTATCCTATCGGAAGGATTTGGAAACAAATCCTTTCCACCTTTTCACCATTAAATTTTGATATATGTGGTAACAATTATGAATAAAGTTTTCATTTATTACCAAACATAATATAATTAAATGCATAAATACCAAGTTAATCTAATAGTAAAAAAATAGGAAAGATTTTTTTCCAAATCCTTCCGATACGACCCTAATCGAACTCTCTATGTGTGTGTGTGTGAGGAAACGGGTTATCGGCTAGCTAGCTAATATTAAACCGTTAGCTAGCTTATTACATAATCCAATTCGATCGTCAAATCGACGATCCGTTTCGGCCACCTTGTTCTACATATGAAGTGATCTATGTGTATAAAATTTTGATCGATATGATATATTACAAGTGATGGATCAAGCATTTAAAAATTGGATGGCTGTTAAACACAATAAAAATGCCACATATTGGGGACACTTGATCGAAAACATAGATGGTGTCAAAGTAATTAAATTGTATACACATAGATCACTCTATGTGTGAGATAGGATGGCCGGAGCGGATCGTCGATTTAACGGTTGGATTGGGCTATGTAATAGTCTAGCTGACGATTTAATATTAGGTAGCTAGCTAATAACCCCCCTCCTATCTCTCTCTCACTCTTTCTCTCTCTCTCTCTCTCTCTCTATATATATATATATATATATATATATAATGGAGGATACGTGCTAAAGAAAAGAATTTTCTCCTATGGCGTCAAAAATGTACACCCTCCATGTTTTTTCTTCCAACGATCACCGTTTATCATTTTCATCTTTAACATTTAAGATGTAGATATACCAAATTTTATATGATTCTATCACTTTTTAATGTTGATTTAGTGGGTGCAAAATTAAAAGTGTACCGACAATAGAATTTTTAACATTGCTAATTTGACGATGAAAAAATTGTATACACACATGAGATTTGGTGTATCCGCATCATAGAGGACAAAGATGATGATGATGGGTGTCGATTGTTCAATAAAATGTTGAAAGGTATATTTTTTCGACACCGCCTAACTAAAAACCTTTCTATGGCTTCTTTTCTTCGTTATATATATATATATATATATATATATATATATATATATATATATAAAGAGAGAGAGAGAGGCGGCATAGGAGAGAATTTCCTCCTATGGCGTTGAAAAAATATATCCTCCAAGAATTTTTCAACAATCGGCACCCATCATCATCATTTTTATCATGTAAGATGAAGATACAACAAATTTCATGTGATTCCATTTCTTTTTCACCATTGATTTAGTGGGTGCAAAATTAACGGTTTACCGATAATAGAACTGTTTACAATGCTAATTCAACGGTGAAAAAGTGGTGGAATCATATGAAATTTGGTGTATTCACATCTTAAATGATAAAGATGGTGATAATGGGTGATGATCGTCGGAAATCATGGAGGATATAGATTGTTGACGCCACTTAATGAAAAATCCTTTTAAGGCCTCTTTTCTTCATTATTCTTATATATATATATATATATATATATATATATATATATATATATATATATATATATATATATATATCGAGAGAGAAGGGGGTATGTGCCATAGAAGAGAATTTCTTCTTATGGTATCGAAAAATACACCATTCACGATTATTTTCAGTGGTCGGCACCTATTATCATCATCTTTATCATATAAGATTTGGATACACCAAATTTCATGTGATTCCATCACCTTTTCACCGTTGAATTAGTGAGTGCAAAATTAACGGTTTGCCGACAATAGAACTTTTTACATTGCTAATTTACCGGTGAAAATGTGACGGAATCATATGAAATTTGGTGTATCCATATCCTACATGATAAAGATGAGAATGATGGATGCTGATTATTGAAAAAAATTGTGGAAGATATAGATTTTTGACGTCATCTAACCAAAAAACCTTCTAGGACCTCTTTTCTTCATTATTCTAGGGCCTTCAAATCTCGTAAAATTTGATACATAACCTATCTAACACATACATATTACGGTGGTCGGTGTGGATCGGTGAAAAACACGACAGATTATGTGTTTGAAAAGCAGACCTCAAAATAAGAAATGAGGCTGGATATCATAGGATCAGCTATATATATATATATATATATATATATATATATATATATATATATATATATATGGAGAAAAGGTGCCATAGGAGGGAATTTCCTCTTATGGTGTCCGAAAAATGCACCCTCCATGATTTTTTTCGACGATCGGCATGCATCACGTCAATTTTTATTATCTAAGATGTGGATACACCAAATTTCATGTGATTATACCATTTTTTCACTTTGATTTAGTTGGTGCAAAATTAATGGTTTGCTGACAATAGAACTTTTTACATTGCTAATTCAACGGTGAAAAAGTGATGGAATCATATGAAATTTGGTGTATGCACATCTTAGATGATAACGATAATGATTATGGATGCCGATTGTTAGAAAAAATGGTAGAGCTTGTGTTTTTTCAACGCCATAGGAGGAAATCCCCTCTTATGGCCATTATTCCCCCCTTCTCTCTCTATATATATATGTATATATATATATATATGTATATATATATATATATATGTATGTATATATATATATATATGTATATATTGAGAGAGGGGGGTATGATTTGGCGGCCCTTCTTTAAAAACGAGCCCTTGCCATAAAACATGCATACCCTCGTATATTTCACCGATTCAAACTGGTCATCTTGATCTACGTATGATAAAACTCTTATGTAAAAAATCTCGGGATTTAAAGACCTATGACGCGTTCATCAAGCGACCGGCTCATACCCCCCCTCTCTCTATATATATAAGTGAAAAAGGATGGGGCTCTCCAATTTTGAAATTGATCTGGAGATTTGGCTATCCAATTTACAAGATAAATACATTAAAAAATATAAAAAACTAAAACTCAAGTTGTAACTGTAACTAACCCCATACATCTCTTCTAATAACTAACTACACAAATCTCTCTCTCTCTCTCTCAATTACTGTGAAAACCGCATCGCACGTGCAGAACACTAGTATATATATAGGGAAAAAGGAAGGGGTTCATTTAATTTTGAAATTGATTGATTATGTGGCTTTGTATTTATTCAAAGAAATCAAACAAAAAAAATATCATTGTATTATGCGCAATACACGTAATTAAATACCACGTCATTATTATTCTACAAGTGCAATACACGTAATTACATTACCACTTCATTATTGTAATGCCTTAGATTTCGGTTAGTGTTAGTTTAGACGGTGATGTGGATTTTTGGTAAAAAGTTTACCAATTTGGGTTCATCACATTTTATAACATTTAATTAATAATTTATTATTATTTGTTGTGGCATGCACACACATCTGTATGTTTATGTGAGGGTTTGTTTGTGCTAATCTAGATTAGTGACCATGACAACTTAACCTAATCTAATTTTTGCTTTAATCCAATCCTTTACTTTAATCCTATCCTTAACCCTAAATCCTAGATATTTTGTTGTGAGAAGATATTTGTTTTGGAGAGAAGAGACGGCATGGTGTTGTGTGAATGCATTAATGGGCAGTTAATGCAAAGGGTTACACTCACCTCACTCTCACCCTACACTCACCTCCCTCTCTCATTATCCTCTCACTCTCTCATTCTCTCTCACTTATTGCTTTCTCATTTCTTTTTCATCTCCTCTCTCATCTCAACTGAACACTTCACTAATCCATCACAAATCCATCTCAAATCTTCATCCAAACTCATAAAGATCACATCATTTGTCTTGATTTGCCTCTTGGATACCTTGGAGCTTAGAAAGCTAGGATCTTTGAGTTCTTTTGGTTAGGTAATTGTCTCTTTCTATTAGTTATGTGTTTATTTTGTAGCGTAGCTTGTTAGTTTCAGTTTAGATCGCGTATAGTTTAGTTTCGGGTAAATATCGTTTTTTTAGTGTTGTTTTGGGTCTCGGATGATCTGCTAACAAACCAGGTAATTGTTGCAAAAGTTCCCATCACAGTGACCTAGTGTAGTGATCTAGAACCTACCCTCAAAATACGAGCGCAATCCCTCATGTTATGGCCGCAAATTAATTGCTTCTGACCGCAAATTGCGGCCAGACTAGGGAGTTAGGGTTTGGGTTTTGGTGTAGGGGTCTATGGGGTTGTTTGTGGTCTCGTGGTACTTGCAACTTTTACAGATTGTTGGTATAGCAAAATCTGGGACCACTTTGCGTATTTCTTGTGTTTCGTTTCACGCGTTACGTTATCCGATACGGTTTGTGTTTTGTGTTGCTGTTGCTCTGAGTTGGTTTCGTTGTGTCGCTATGCACGTTAGCCACAATAGAAACACTTGAGAGTAAGTTTTATATTGTCGTGTTGGTCCGCGTAGTTTGTACGTATTTTGGGTCTATTGCTAATATATACTTACTTTGTTGTGTTATGTTTTAGATTCGCAGGCAGGGACTTCGGGCGCTGCGAAGAAGGGGAAACAGGTGGTAGGCTTTACTTAGCCAGGAGCGTTGGTGAGTAGATTTAACATCTACAGGGGAATCGCTCGCATGGCGTTATGCGTCTGGGCTAGAGATGACATGATATTGTCGCATATTCTATTTCATATATAGAGTTGCGCATACACCTTATTGCTTAGTTACTTATTGTGCTTGGACTAGTACCCTTAGGACACTGCACAATTATTGACGGCTCATGTTGCACGAGCACTGATTGTATGCCACACACACCGTCAATAATTGTCATGACACACACAACACATATACATATATGATATTGTTTGGTTAGGGATATTGAGACATTGATTCATATTCCTTATTGCATATGACATATAGCATACCTGTATATCTACATGCTTACACATATGCCTTGACATGCTTACATGCTAGTTATCTGTATATCTATATGGTATTGTACCATTAGTGATAGGTATATTTCACACATAATGACATAGCTACATGTACACCTTGCATACATACTTCACTTATACCTAGAGGGTATATTACATCATTACTGATAGGTAGATACATATACTTTGGTATACCTTTATGTTTACACATATATCTGGCTATAACTATATGTTTACCTTTATTTGATGTTATATAGACTTGGAGAAATTAGGAACGGCATGATATATATTTTAACTTGTTGCTGTTAAATAGCGGCTTTTCCTTTATATTCTCACATTACAGTTTTATGTTGCATATTTTATATTCATGGATTTTCGCATTGAGATATGGATTTTTCATGATATTTTCTGGATTTGAGGACCGTGGTAATTTCATGAAATTATGCATTATTTGAAAAACCCGGTTTCTCTTGATATGATATTTCAGCAGCTACCATGAGTTTTATCGGTTCTGATATATATATATATATACCCCATGCGAGGAGCGTCGTGGGCCGTGTGAGGGTACATGGTAGGGCCCGGAGGTACCGCGGGGCAAGAAAGGGATGTCGATGTAACATGCCGATGATGCCTGACATGGGAACCATACCTACCGGTGACAGTACCTATGACTCGGCGGTTATCATGGGGATACCGACGGGAGTCATATGTATATGGATACGTCGAAAGGCGAGTGTCAGAGCTAGGCACTCGAGCTTTCGGTATAGCGTATGATACATACCTATCAGGGTGCCAGTCGTAGTGACAGCACCTGATAGATCAGTATTTTTGTGTCGGTACTTGACACATTGGTTACATGATATTTTTACTCCTAAGTATATATAACAGTGGAATGGGACGCTGTTATATATGCATATATATGTGTGTGTGTGTGTGTGTGTGTGTGTGGAATGAGACGCTAATATATATGTATACATATCAATTCATATATATCATCATAATTATTCATACAAATTTACTTGGGATATATGAGATTCACTTGATATTGGATTCAGGATATATGAGATTCACTTGATATTGGATTGAGGATATATGAGATTCACTTGATATTGGATACAGGATATATGAGATTTACTTGATATTGTACATTCAGGATATATGAGATTTACTCGATATTGTGTATTCAGGATATATGAGATTTACTTGATATTGTACACTCAGGATATATGAGTTTTACATGATATGAGATCCAATTTAGGGGCTGATTTGAGGAAATTGGGATTTGGATTGTCTTGTTGGACTTGGTCCTACCACGAGGTCAGGATTCCGTGGAAATGATATGTTTCATCCCATACTCCACATTTATTGTTTATGCACTGCTTCATATATCAGTAGTACCTGATAGAGTACCTTCCATGACCATTGCATTCACATACTCTTATTTTATATGCATTGCTTCATGTATTAGTTGTACCTGCTAGAGTATCTTTCATGACTGCTGCATATATACATTGTCATATCATTGCTTCATGTATTAGTAGTACCTGATAGAGTACCTTACATAATTGTTGCATACTGATTGTCATATTATTGCTTCATGTATTAGTTGTACCTGCTAGTATATTTTTCATGACTATTGCATACATATGACCATTTATTGCATTTAGCTTGCATATGTTAGATTCGCGCTGTACGTGCATACTTGCGATTACTTGCATATATTATTTACTATTCACGAGTTGACAACTCACCCCCGTTGTGCCACAGTGTTTTGCAGGTTGTTCTCCAGAGTAATCGAGGCAGGCTATTCATCTATCATATCATATTTTGCTGCGGATACCGCTTTGGCTCACAGTGTGCAGTTTTGCTTTAGGTGGGTTTTGTGGTTATCCGTTATGTTCATTGTATATTCGTTGTATCCTGCACTCTCCATATACCACTTTCATGTATGACTTAGAGACTTGATGTGAGAACGATATTGTATATTATTTTGTGATTTGAATGTCTTTTATGCATTTACATACTTTTATTTATATCGTCTTTTATTTCTTCGCTACGGCATCGTATATCTGTTGTGGTGGTTGTTTTCCGTCTTTAGGCGTGTATTTGCTCCCGTTTGGGGATGCTTTACTTATATTTTTGTTGTACCCATTTTGGGGCTAGTTTTTACAAAGGAGGTGCTGCCAAAATTTTAAAGGAAGAAAAGTTGGACTTTTAAAGAATTTGGGTTGAGATTTCAAAGGTTTTGAAAATTCTATTATTTCTTACTACTTTTAATGGTTTAGATTGCTGGGTTTTCGGCTTACTTAAATTGCGTTATGCCTGTAGACGTTGCGTATTTTAAGGGCCGTCACGTGCCAATTTTGGGCCGTGACAATTATTATTTAAAAAGTGCGATGCACGTAGTTAAATTAATAAAGACATTCATCAATAAAATATGTATAATGACGTGCAACTCACGTGCCAAAAACGTTGATCTGTGTGTGTGTGTGTGTGTGTCTCTCTCTCTCTCTCTCTCTATATATATATATATATATATATATAGAGAGAGAGAGAGAGAGAGAGAGAGAATTAGGATCCTCTAGGCCCGGGCTCGTTAAACTAAGAAATTCACGCACTACATCAAAATCGAAATTTTTTGAACATTTTCGATGATTCGAACCATTTATCTTAATCTAAACGGTGAAGTACTTGGATACGCCGAAATTCATATGTATACGATTTCGAAATAGTTTGCATGTTGATCTAAGTATATCGATAAACCGTTGAGATCAATATGCAAACGATTTCGAAACCACATGAATTTCAATGTACCCGTGTATTTCACCGTTTAGATCAAGATGAGTGTTTCAGATCGTCGAATATATTTAAAAAATTTTGATTTTGGAGTGGTGCGTGAATTTCTTAGTTTAGGTATGGATCCCCTCCTCTCTCTCTCTCTCTCTATATATATATATATAGAGAGAGAGAGAGGCCATAGGAGGGAATTTTCTCATATGGCGTCGAAAAAGTAAGTCCTCCATCGTATTTTCCGATGATCGGAATCCATCAACTTCATCGTTATCATCTAAGATGTGGATACGCCAAATTTCATGTGATTCTACAGCGTTTTCACCGTTGATTTAGCAATGTAAAAAGTTCTATTGTGTGTAAACCGTTAATTTTGAACCCACTAATTCAACGGTGAAAAAGTTGTAGAATCACATGAAATTTGGCGTATCCATATCTTAGATGATAACGATGAAGTTGATGGATTCCGATTGTCAGAAAATACGATGGATGGCTTACTATTTCGACGTCATAGGAGGAAATTCTTTCCTATGGCATCTTTCCTCCATTTTTCTCATATATATACCCCTTTCATCAAATCTTAACATGTTTATTTTGGTTTATCTTTTTTAGTAGCATTTGCATATATAAGTCTGTGTTGTTAGAGGTCTGGCCGAAGTAGAACTTGAGCCCTTCGCTGTCAAGTAAACCCCATCATCATCATGATGCTTCAGTCCCTTTGAGACAGCATTGGCGATGTACCGTGTGAGCCGCTGTATCTTTAGACATGTCGGCATAGGGCTAGGTCATCGTCCCATGGTTGTGCTCGGAAACTCATCCTCGGTGGAACCCCCCATATGAGCTGAAAGTTTTAAACCAGTCCTCTAGGTCGATGTGCACGTAAGGATTCCATTGCATAAGGTCGAAATACGATCAAAGCCTGCACTGTACCACTGCTTGTTTGTAAATTTGCAACATGCATGCAGTGGTAATTAATTGACCCCGCTGACTATTAATTATGAATGATAATAAATGTTGTTTTTGCTTCACGTTGTTTATTTCCTACCAGTTACTTGGAAAAAATCTATGCCTCGAAAAGCATGTTCAGTTGTAACTAAATTCGATGCTCCAAATTAGCTGGTAATAATAGGCTTTTGCGGGTGAATCACAGTAAAGGAAGATTTGTTCTGCTCTTCCCCTGAAAATATATTAATAAGGAGACATGTGTTTTGCTCTATTTTTTGATTTGTTTGTAGGCGTTGATGGTTGTATTGTAGAGAAATATTTAAGGCCGGTCTTCCTATCCTACTCATGACCCAAGAGATATATATATATATATATATATATATATATATAGAGAGAGAGAGAGAGAGAGAGAGAGAGAGAGAATAATGGAGGAAAGAGGCCATAGGAGGGGATTTCCTCCTATGGCGTGGAAAAAATACGACCTCCGCCATTTTTTCCGACGATCGGCACCCATCATCTTCATCGTCATCATCTAAGATGTGGGTACACCAAATTTCATGTGATTCCACAACCTTTTCACCGTTGATTTAGTGGGTTCAAAATTAACGGTTTACCGACAATAGAACTTTTTACATTGCTAAATCAACGGTGAAAAAGTTGTGGAATCACATGAAATTTGGTGTACGCACATCTTAGATGATAACGATGAAGATGATGGGGGCCGATCGTCGGAAAAAATGGCGGAGGTTGTATTTTTTCCACGCCATAGGAGGAAATCCCCTCCTATGGCCTCTTTTCTCCATTATTCTCATATATATATATATATATATATATATATATATATATATATATGAGGTTAATGAAGGAAAGGTGCCATAGGAGGGAATTTCCTTCTATGGCGTTGATGATACTCGATATCGATGATCTTCCAGATCATGACATGTGGCAGATGACGTGTCCCAGGACTCACAAGAAAGGACCTACAGTGGCCGACCAGACCACTCCTGTGCCCGTCCTACAAGCAAACGCTGGCTTACCTCCGAGCCCCTGCACAATTGGTCTCCTCGGCCTACCAGCTCGTCTTTGGGCTACCACAGAACCAAGATACCTCGGCTCTCCCGCTCGTCCGCGAGCTCTCCCGCCGATGTCATCTTCCTCGGTCTTATCGACCGACTAACGACACCGCTCACAGGCGCAACCGCCATCCCGCGAATCTCGCAATGCGCGAGATATCCGCCGGCCACATCCCACGTTCCACGCCATCACGATCCCCCATTAACGAGCATGTCTCACTATTAATGGGAGATCCCGCTCATCACGCGGGCGTGACGTCGGGAGCGTAACTGCCAGCGTGATTCTCACGCCTGCCCTGCCTGCTGCCACTGCTATATAAACCCCTTCTTCAGACGGTTCAAGTAAGCCATGTTTACTCCACTAAACCGTTACTCTGCTCGGATCTCTAGTCTAACTTGACCGTCGGAGGGTCCTCGATGGTACAACCACCCCAGGACTTCCTTGCAGGTAGCTCGGCAACCATAACCTCAAACCCATTGAGATCCACACGCTTCAGGAGCGACTGTTCACACCATAATATTGTATTTTATATTCCCCATTCTTATGCATTTTACAATGAAAACAGGTGCTTTTGACCCATGTCTGCTACATGTTACAGGTTACAGGTTCTTGGACAGAAAACAGTGAAAACGATGTAAAGACGATGTAAAAGTGAGACTTTGACCAACAAAGTGAAGGATCTTGATCAAGCCTACATAAGGAATAGTTCACAAAGCAAGATTCAAGACGTCGACTCAAAGCGAAGGGTTAAAGTTCACTACAATTATTCACTGTAGGATCTGGAACAAACCTAGAAGCCAAACTGAGAAAACAACCAAAGAATAACAAAGCCCAGGAATCCCAAAAGAAGCACAGAAACTCTGAGGAAATGAATCCTCTAATGGGCCGCGGAACCGCGGCCCAAACCCCACCCATGCCGCGGTTCCGCGGCCGTATAGGGAAATCAGGAGATAAAGTTTTTACCATATTTTGTAAAATCTTTGACCGGTCTTTCTAGAGGGCTGTTTTTGTAAAAGCAGATATGCGGTTCAAGATGTAACCTAGGGTTTCTATTTCCTATAAATAGGATCTCTAATCATTGTAAACCCTATGCCTCCTTTTAATAAAAAAAATCCAAAATCCTTTTTGGAGAGCATCGGTGCCTCTTTTCAATTCTGAAATTCAGATCTGACAATCCTGCATGGATGATTGGAGAAATGCATCTGTAAAGTAAGTAGATCTATTTATTTTCTTGCCCTAGATAATTTCAATTCCTGCCCTAGATTAAATTTATTTTCCTGCCCTAGTATAGATTTTATTTATTTGCCCTAGTTATAACTTTCAATTAATTGCCCTAGGTAGAATAATTAGATTTTTAGATTTAATAATCAACCGAACACCCCTCGGAATTAACTCGTAAGAACGAATCGGAAATTCACAAAATCCCTGTGGACCGACCCGTACTCACCGGCTAGCTTCATGCGACGCCGTTCTTGATTGCGGTTACAAATATTTTTGATCTATCTTTTAGAAAGCGCAAGCACGCTACCGGTTCAGCAGGTTGCATAAGGGTGGCCACGGACGCTTCCACATTCCTAACCATTTTGTTTGTTGCTGCGATATACGCCTCCAACGCCTCCAACGCCTCTTCAGAACCGATAAAACTCATGGTAGCTGCTGAAATATCATATCAAGAGAAACCGGGTTTTTCAAATAATGCATAATTTCATGAAATTACCACGGTCCTCAAATCCAGAAAATATCATGAAAAATCCATATCTCAATGCGAAAATTCATGAATATAAAATATGCAACATAAAACTGTAATGTGAGAATATAAAGGAAAAGCCGCTATTTAACAGCAACAAGTTAAAATATATATCATGCCGTTCCTAATTTCTCCAAGTCTATATAACATCAAATAAAGGTAAACATATAGTTATAGCCAGATATATGTGTAAACATAAAGGTATACCAAAGTATATGTATCTACCTATCAGTAATGATGTAATATACCCTCTAGGTATAAGTGAAGTATGTATGCAAGGTGTACATGTAGCTATGTCATTATGTGTGAAATATACCTATCCTGTTGAAACATAAGTCCGAACCTTTTGAGATATTCACAGAATATAAGTTAGAAGTAGAGAACCAAAATACAGGTATAAGTATTATGTCCTATGATAAGATCAGGGAGGAGAATACTTGTGCATAGAATTCCTGGACTATTCTAAAGGAGAATGAGATTCTCTCTCAGTGCTACTCCTCTGAATACACCACAGCACAACGGTGTATCGGGGCGGAGCAATCACACAATATTAGATATCGTGTGCTCTATGATGAGTATTATTGAGTTACCTATTTCCTTTTGGGATTATGCACTTGAGAAGCTGCATACCTATTGAATTAGGTTTGAATCAAATCACTGCTTACCACTCCATATGAGATATGGTATGGTAAGAACCCATCTCTTAAGTGAGTTAAGATTTGGGGTTGTCCGGCCTATGTTTAAAGCAAAATCCGGACAAGATCGAGGCAGGATCAGTTCTATAGAACTGGAAAGGTTCCAGCTATACAAAACTGCAGTTGATGATTTGACAGAACCATAAGATTCTATAGTTCCCGACGAACCTCAGCCTCTCCGTCGATCTAGTAGGGTTCCTCATCCTCCTGAGAGATACCTCGGTTTCTCGATGACAGTGGGAGCAAGGATTGCATCATGAGATGATGACCCAACTAGATTCGAGCAGGCCATCAAGAGTAGGGACTCTGTAAGAATGGCTGGATGCTTAGCGATCTGAGATGGAATCCATGTACACCAGCAAAGTATGGACTTTAGCTGCTATATCTGAAGGGTTAAATCCCCATCAGGAGCAAGTATATCTTGAGAAGATTACTTGGTGTAGATGGAAAAGTTGAGACTTTCAAAGCTAGACTTGTTAAAGGTTTTCGTCATCGACCAGGCGTGGATAATGATGAAACCTTTTTCCAGTAGCTATGCTTAAGTCTGTCCGGATCCTACTTACCACGGCTACATACCATGACTACGATATCTGACGGTTGGGTGCCATGACTGCTTCTTTTAAATACTGATTTAGAAGAGAACGTCTATAAGAACACAGCCAGAGGTCTTCGTAAACAGTGGGAGCAGCGGAAACGTGTGCAAGTTGCTTTACATAATGAAGCAGGCATCGCGGAGTTGGAACGTCTGTTTTGATGTGATAGTCAAAGTGTTTGACTTCATCAAAATGGTAGACGAACCTTGTATATACAAAAGGGTAGTAGAGAGTAAGGTGGTCATCTTCGTATTGTACGTAGACAACATACTCTTGATAGGAAAAGAGTTTCTTATACTACGATCGATCAATCTCCTATTATCACAAGGATTCTCCAAATATGATCAAAGTGATACCTCCTAAATCCTGGGTTTTGGATCTATGAGATAGATCTAAATGGATGTTAGGATTCTCACTAGTTGTAGTGAGATGGTATCAATCGATCCTGGGGAGAATCACTGGAAGAGTTCCAGGGTGATAAAGACGACTGAATGTCAGTCACAGGCACTGTCTTTACCCTCAGTAAAGGGACGGTATGTTGGAAGAGTTCCAAGCTCGATACCGTGGCAAACTAGACGATAAAGGCTGGTAACATCGCTATTAAAGATACTACCAAAGAGGCAGTTTGGGTGTTTATTGGTTCATAAGATGAACTAAGTTCCTGCCATTGTGTGACAATGGAGGTGTGGCTTCGACCCTAGAACCCTGGTCCCATCAGTGACCCAGACATATTCTGAGGCAGCATCACCTGATCATGGAGATAGTTGATCTCCAGGATGATCAAGGTTAGGAGAGTAGACTCAGAGGACAACACGGCGGATCCACTCACGAAGGCCTTTTTCCCAAAGAGAGACTTTTAGGGGATGGTTGAGTATGTGATACTGCAACCACTGCTACAGATGGCCCTAGTGCAAGTGGGAGATTGTTAGTTATATGTATGCCCTAGAGGCCATTACTGTACATTGGATGTATATTGTAGTGGATGCTGGGACATATATAGGTAGGACTTTCTTGCTCGACATGATAGTACGCTATCTGGTTGCACTTTATCTTAGCATGTATACTTTCTGTCTCTCTGATTACATGTTGATAAAGCCCATAGGATGTGTGCTCGACTTCCAGGACTATGATGTAGATCATACTAGTGGGGCCTGGGAAGTCCATGAGTACATCCTTGAATTGTTCCTAGTCGTGGGAATATCGAGACGGGGCATCGATATTCCAGAGTAGACTAGCGCATATCTTCTCGACCCATGCGATGGGCGATGGATGATCCCATATCCATTGGTGTTTGACATCGAAGATGGTATGCGGGTGCTCAGTGGAGACTGGGTACACTGAACGGACTCGCCGAGAACTCCCAGATGGTATTATACCTCACGTCAGATGGCAGTTCTCTGGTGACACTGGTACAGCTTAGTCTGTTGACCCGAGATCGTCATAGAGTCTTGTATGTCTCCCACTGTGCTTTGATTTCCACCCTACCACGGCTCTACTGAGTTGTGCAAACAGGTGGTTTTTGGGTACAGTCCCGATTCACATGAAGGCAATGAGCGATAGGAGGGGATTCGTCTCTCCCGGTATTGGGGGTTGATGTTGTGCTATGCTCGACTGGCCATAACAGGAAATCCCTGGCCAGGGTTGCAGTGATATACTGGTAAGAGTTATCAGTAGTTTCACGAATGTTATGGACCCTACGTCGGCATGACTTATCGAGCTATTGGGGTCTGACGTTTACCACCCCTAGGCAATATATGCGACATATCAGACGAACAGACCGGACTATACGGTAGTGTTACTGGTCGGATTCGCAGGAGTGTGAGCGGGCTTGCTCGTCGATCTTCTGATCGCTCAATACCCGGGTGGCCGTTACGTTTAGCAGACCGCTTGCGGCTTGTGGGTGTTTGATATGATCATCATCCGCTACCGGCGTATTGACGAGTCTTTAGAGTCCTACACAGAGGTTTCCTGGCTCAAGCGAAACGAAATAGGAGCGCATATGAGATATGTGCGGGACCGAGAATAATGCGTGTATGTGATACCGTATTCCATTCTCGCGACGAATGTATCGATTGGTTATATGCGATATAACCTAGTTATCGAATCAAGGATTGATTCGATAAGCCGATACATTGGATACTAGCCGGTTATATGCGATATGACCGGATCATTGGATCAAGTGTTGATTTAATGATTGAATGTATAATTATATATTTGATATATTACTTTGCATTAACTAGTATTGGTTCACTTTAAATGGATTTACTCACTTGGTTTGTGCACATTGTATATGTGATATATTTTGTGCACATGATTGTATCATGTTTGATGATACATGCAAGCTAGGGTTAGTGTAAAGAATTAGACCATGGTTAGGTTTATGATTAGGGTTTTCTTTTTATTTACTTATTCATTTATTTATTCTTTTGTTCATTTTGGAAAAAGAAAAAGGTAAAGAGAAAAAGAATGGTTGCTAGTTTTGTTTGTAGTTGAAGTTTCTTGAAACTTTGACTTAGTCACCATTCTTATCTCATCCTTAACCCTAACCATTCAAGTTAACCATGGTCCATTCTCTACAACTAACCAAGGGTTAGTAAATGATAAGTATTGATTTATTTATCATTTTCATAACACTAATCATATTATTATTCATCTTCTTCTTCTTCCTCCATGAGAAGAAAGCTTGCTACATCAATGGTGATTGATGAAAAAGTGTGTGAAATCCAAATCTAAAGTCTACCCACTTCCTATTTCTTCATCCTCTACCTCTTGCCAAGTTGTATAGGGTGTTTCCTTCACAAGTTTTTCCGACTTGGTGAAGTTGGAGCTTGTTCTAGCGATGCCTCGACGTAGATCATCTTCGGCATCGAACCGACGATCAAGCCCGCCCATTCTTCGATGATGCCGACGCTAGAGCCCAAGACATGATTTGGACAGCGAGGGGACTTCATTGCGGAGCCGTGGAGGTGGTGGACCGGATCTACAAAGGTTGTATATCCGTTCCCTTAGTTAAAATGTTAACTAGTTTATGTTTTCGCCTAAATATCTAGTAAACGATCCGTAGTCGGGTTTGTAGGCACCCGTAAAATTTGATTTGTGCATGTTTGATCACTTGTGAGACTTCACTAGAGTGCCTAGGAACCCTACAGTGGTATCAGAGCCTAGCTAGAGCCTTAGGCGATGCGTAGACGGAGTTAGAAGTCCGATCGACCCGAAACCCCGACTTTAAAATGCTCTCTGGACATTTTTGTAAAATGTGGATTTTTGCAAATTAAAAATATGCAGAAAAACAAGCAGGTAAATATAAGAATTAAGATGCAAAAATTACCTAATGATCTTTCTAAAGTGCGGCGGAACCGCGGCATTAGCGTGCTAATGCGGCTCTTCCGCCGCACTTTTGTCTTATCTGCCATTGAATTTTGCACAGTAACTCCTATTTTTCAGTGCTGATGTTCCTAAGAATTTTTAATCTGAAATCAAGAGTTGAGTATTTTGGGTTGTATTGGGAGTTCATACATTCGATCGGATTGTCAAACTTTGTCTATGTGTCGTTCCGGATAATTTTTTGAATATGTTAAAAAGTTCGACCGGATATAAATACCCAATTTTTCCCCTGTCGGGAAATTTCCAAGTGTTGGATATTTCTGTAGTTTAATCACGTTCTAAGTAGTGCAAGTAACACGATGGTCCCTCTAGAAGACAACAAACCTTAACTCGATTATGTGACCGTCTTGAACTACCCTTTGAACCTTCGGGTTTGGGGCAGTACGGCGTGCCACATGTGAGGCGTTGGCTTGACCCTTCTACGGCTGGACCGTTGGTACTGAGGCACGAACTGAATGTTTTTAGACTTGTTTCATGTGTTGATCTGTATCGGGAAAACTTGGGTGTTCGATTGTTCGATCGGAAAGTTTAACATTTTCTATTTATCCGGAATGTGATACAATAATTGGAATTCACAAGAAGTTATGAGATAACTGAATGAATGTTATAAACATAGCAGTTTAGTCTCATTTGATCAGTTGCCACGGAATTTTGATGTGATCAAAAGTCCGTTGCAATCACGTAGCGTACGCGGATACTCGCCGGGTAAACTTAATAGACAGCCTCACCCCATAGCCCCGACCAAGTGACTGTAGGAGAACCCCGTCGCCGAAAGCATCCGTCCGGGTGCTCGCGGCAGCGGTGTTCCGCCTTGGTGCACTTCGTCGACGGTATCAGGGGTGCGGCCGCCTACTAAAGTTTGCGACGAGCATTCGATCAGTTTTTCGGGAATCTTGTTGAATTGCCCGACTTGATATTGAAAAGTGTTTTCGATAACGAGACTAAAATGCGGGGTTTATAATTGTTAGGCATGTGATGTCTAAGTAATTCATTTGATTAGGCATGTGATGTCTAAAGAGGTTGCGGATTCCAACTGTTGTAGTTTTACACTTTCTTTTCTGTGACCGTAAGTGTAATATGTGATGTCGCCGGTTTCGTTGCTATATGCCAACGACAATTGGGATGCGCATATTTACTTACGTTGATGACATGTGATGTTATGTGTTGCTGGATATGTTATATTGGATCGTCGTGTTTGAATAGCCGGGGGTTTTCTTATGTGAGATGAGTGTTTTTCATTTTCATTCATGTAAAAACTTGTATGTAATATTCTTTTATTGGGGCACTTCCAGGTTGCGGGAGTAGTCACCGTTTGTATATTATTTACTTTTCCGCATTAGGATAGACCCAAGGAGGGGAGCACAAGTAACCGGGTTCTGGGGTCCAGAGGGAGACCAACTCGAGGAGTCGAGTCCGGGTCTCCTAACCCTAGAATTGGTAGGGTTGCTTGCCGCTCTCGTAGGGGTCTAGGGGTGTGGGATTGGCTATTCACCACGACCGTGGAATCCGTGTTTTATACTGGCTCGTATTGAAAACACGGACGTCCTAGTATATCCAATATTTCATATGTTTCTTCTGCTGTGTTTTATCTGTGATCATGCGATGTTCTGTGCTCTGTGACAGATATTATAGTATATATGATATATTATATAGATGTTGCTTATGTTTTACACCCGCGCTAGCCCTGCCTCGCTCTGGCGTTAGTTACCTAACCTAACGGTGCAGACGGGACATCGAGGCGAATGCGGATGGCATAAGCGTACGTTAAATATATCTGTGATGTTTAGGTGGATTTAAATGATGGGATATTCATTAATGAGATTAATGAAAGAAAATAAATCTAAATGATGTTGTGGAATCGAATTTCAAAATAAAATAGGTAGCTACAGTTCTTGCTTTGCATCGCGGTGTTCATTGTAGAACATCCTGCACCTTATTCGATAAGGAAAGGACCGAGATCCCTTCACCGGGAGTGACTCCTTTAGCAATAACTGGCAGATGCTACAAGCCTCGGTTTGTCTTTGATCGCTTCTATAGTTTCCGCTTTGCACAGTGATATATATGATATATCCCGCACCTCATTCGACGAGGAAAGGGCCGACGATCCCTTCACCGGGAGTGACCCCTTTAGCAAAACTAGAAAAGCCTCGAAAACATTCCATTTAAAAACCATTTGATTCCGCAACGAGATCAAGTTCAAAGCGTTAAAGGTTTTCACAAAAACCAGCCGCAACCCTCCGTCATTTTAGGAAGTAGAGTACTTAGTATTCGTGCTGTGTTTGTTGACCATAGTCAAGGCACAGTGTACGGTAGCTAAGTGATGTCTTCCTACACCGCATATGATGCGATTAGTTAGGACAGTCGCGTGACTTTGTTGACCTTAGTTAAGGGTCATGTGGGTGGGTCTAATTAATCACGAAATGACGGGTAGAACTTGACTAGTACTTATGATTTGTTGACCATAGTTAAGGTCATAGGTGCTAGGGGTAAAAACCTTCATCGGGAGTTTCAAATGTTGAAATTTGCAATGAGATTGCATACCTTCTATATGATAGTTGGATCCCGATACCCACTGCGAGTAATTGTTACTCCTGGGAGAGTTTTGCACTTTGCAATTAGCCGATCAAGTAGGTGTCTAGAAAGGTGTCAACGGGGTTACGCCTCTGGGAAAACGAGGTTTACTGTAATTAGGTCCGTGCGAAAGCACGGGGAACCTCCCTCTAAGTACCGACACTGGCCTGGCTGAAAGGTTGGCGAACTTGTAGAGTGTAATTAATCCCGGCTAGTCTTTCCTTTTAGGGTTTGAAGGAAGATTTGATAAAAACAGTGGGAGCCATCCTGATTAGATAAAATACATAACCAATCTGATCTTGCAAGAGCGCACGCAGAGTGTTTTCTTCTCTCTCTCTCCTGGTAGCGACCATATCACGCCTTAATCAAGATAATAATACGGATGTATTGACCGAACCCGCTTTTTATACTGAGCTGGGGAACGTTGGTCCCGCTCCAACTTATAATTGTTATAAGACAGAGCAGGAAATTGGGGAATACCAGAATTCCTATGCCGCCCAAACGAAGAAAATGCATATGATGGATCTCCTTCGGGTGTATTCATTACAAAGAACTGTTTCTCAGTATCCTCTGCATCCTGGGTATATGATACCGGATCAGGATCCTAAATATGTAAGTTGTTACATAGGGCTACAAAAAGGTAGAAAAACTGAGAACGGGTGATAAGTTTCATGAGACAGAAACCGGGGCAAGTGTTGCAGCCAAGTTTGTTGGTCACTGTCACCCTGTATTACGAATACATTGATTCTGAACAAATACTATTAGATACCGAACCTGATATACAAAATCATATCAGTCTCTTTACTAGTAAAGAAATGATATAATTTTGTATTGTTGGATAATGTTTTGAACATTTCCTATATCAAAAGTTGATCGGTTCAGGCACGCTATCTAAAAGCATTAACGTTCTAAATCAAACTACAGTTCCTAGTATACTGAACACACACAAGAAGAAGAGTTCAGAAATGAACGGATCCTTCTTAAGGTATTGTAGACTAGGTCAGATCAATGTGACCCGACTAGCTGAAGTTACATGTAGATGCATATTTAAATCAGTTTGAATCTACATCTTGTGAAACTTGTCAGTCATGTCACAAAGATATAATGACACTAGCTCTGTTTATTGGAAACAGAGAAAGAGTTAGTGAACTCTTGGGACTGATACATGATGATGTATGTAAAGTCTCCTGTCTACACATGCCAGGACTGGTTCTTCATACTTCATTATATTCTCTGATAATCTCTCAAGATTCAGTCATATGTTCCTGTTGAAACATAAGTCCGAACCTTTTGAGATATTCACAGAATATAAGTTAGAAGTAGAGAACCAAAATACAGGTATAAGTATTATGTCCTATGATAAGATCAGGGAGGAGAATACTTGTGCATAGAATTCCTGGACTATTCTAAAGGAGAATGAGATTCTCTCTCAGTGCTACTCCTCTGAATACACCACAGCACAACGGTGTATCGGGGCGGAGCAATCACACAATATTAGATATCGTGTGCTCTATGATGAGTATTATTGAGTTACCTATTTCCTTTTGGGATTATGCACTTGAGAAGCTGCATACCTATTGAATTAGGTTTGAATCAAATCACTGCTTACCACTCCATATGAGATATGGTATGGTAAGAACCCATCTCTTAAGCGAGTTAAGATTTGGGGTTGTCCGGCCTATGTTTAAAGCAAAATCCGGACAAGATCGAGGCAGGATCAGTTCTATAGAACTGGAAAGGTTCCAGCTATACAAAACTGCAGTTGATGATTTGACAGAACCATAAGATTCTATAGTTCCCGATGAACCTCAGCCTCTCCGTCGATCTAGTAGGGTTCCTCATCCTCCTGAGAGATACCTCGGTTTCTCGATGACAGTGGGAGCAAGGATTGCATCATGAGATGATGACCCAACTAGATTCGAGCAGGCCATCGAGAGTAGGGACTCTGTAAGAATGGCTGGATGCTTAGCGATCTGAGATGGAATCCATGTACACCAGCAAAGTATGGACTTTAGCTGCTATATCTGAAGGGTTAAATCCCCATCAGGAGCAAGTATATCTTGAGAAGATTACTTGGTGTAGATGGAAAAGTTGAGACTTTCAAAGCTAGACTTGTTAAAGGTTTTCGTCATCGACCAGGCGTGGATAATGATGAAACCTTTTTCCAGTAGCTATGCTTAAGTCTGTCCGGATCCTACTTACCACGGCTACATACCATGACTACGATATCTGGCGGTTGGGTGCCATGACTGCTTCTTTTAAATACTGATTTAGAAGAGAACATCTATAAGAACACAGCCAGAGGTCTTCGTAAACAGTGGGAGCAGCGGAAACGTGTGCAAGTTGCTTTACATAATGAAGCAGGCATCGCGGAGTTGGAACGTCTGTTTTGATGTGATAGTCAAAGTGTTTGACTTCATCAAAATGGTAGACGAACCTTGTATATACAAAAGGGTAGTAGAGAGTAAGGTGGTCATCTTCGTATTGTACGTAGACAACATACTCTTGATAGGAAAAGAGTTTCTTATACTACGATCGATCAATCTCCTATTATCACAAGGATTCTCCAAATAGGATCAAAGTGATACCTCCTAAATCCTGGGTTTTGGATCTATGAGATAGATCTAAATGGATGTTAGGATTCTCACTAGTTGTAGTGAGATGGTATCAATCGATCCTGGGGAGAATCACTGGAAGAGTTCCAGGGTGATAAAGACGACTGAATGTCAGTCACAGGCACTGTCTTTACCCTCAGTAAAGGGACGGTATGTTGGAAGAGTTCCAAGCTCGATACCGTGGCAAACTAGACGATAAAGGCTGGTAACATCGCTATTAAAGATACTACCAAAGAGGCAGTTTGGGTGTTTATTGGTTCATAAGATGAACTAAGTTCCTGCCATTGTGTGACAATGGAGGTGTGGCTTCGACCCTAGAACCCTGGTCCCATCAGTGACCCAGACATATTCTGAGGCAGCATCACCTGATCATGGAGATAGTTGATCTCCAGGATGATCAAGGTTAGGAGAGTAGACTCAGAGGACAACACGGCGGATCCACTCACGAAGGCCTTTTTCCCAAAGAGAGACTTTTAGGGGATGGTTGAGTATGTGATACTGCAACCACTGCTACAGATGGCCCTAGTGCAAGTGGGAGATTGTTAGTTATATGTATGCCCTAGAGGCCATTACTGTACATTGGATGTATATTATAGTGGATGCTGGGACATATATAGGTAGGACTTTCTTGCTCGACATGATAGTACGCTATCTGGTTGCACTTTATCTTAGCATGTATACTTTCTGTCTCTCTGATTACATGTTGATAAAGCCCATAGGATGTGTGCTCGACTTCCAGGACTATGATGTAGATCATACTAGTGGGGCCTGGGTAGTCCATGAGTACATCCTTGAATTGTTCCTAGTCGTGGGAATATCGAGACGGGGCATCGATATTCCAGAGTAGACTAGCGCATATCTCCTCGACCCATGCGATGGGCGATGGATGATCCCATATCCATTGGTGTTTGACATCGAAGATGGTATGCGGGTGCTCAGTGGAGACTGGGTACACTGAACGGACTCGCCGAGAACTCCCAGATGGTATTATACCTCACGTCAGATGGCAGTTCTCTGGTGACACTGGTACAGCTTAGTCTGTTGACCCGAGATCGTCATAGAGTCTTGTATGTCTCCCACTGTGCTTTGATTTCCACCCTACCACGGCTCTACTGAGTTGTGCAAACAGGTGGTTTTTGGGTACAGTCCCGATTCACATGAAGGCAATGAGCGATAGGAGGGGATTCGTCTCTCCCGGTATTGGGGGTTGATGTTGTGCTATGCTCGACTGGCCATAACAGGAAATCCCTGGCCAGGGTTGCAGTGATATACTGGTAAGAGTTATCAGTAGTTTCACGAATGTTATGGACCCTACGTCGGCATGACTTATCGAGCTATTGGGGTCTGACGTTTACCACCCCTAGGCAATATATGCGACATATCAGACGAACAGACCGGACTATACGGTAGTGTTACTGGTCGGATTCGCAGGAGTGTGAGCGGGCTTGCTCGTCGATCTTCTGATCGCTCAATACCCGGGTGGCCGTTACGTTTAGCAGACCGCTTGCGGCTTGTGGGTGTTTGATATGATCATCATCCGCTACCGGCGTATTGACGAGTCTTTAGAGTCCTACACAGAGGTTTCCTGGCTCAAGCGAAACGAAATAGGAGCGCATATGAGATATGTGCGGGACCGAGAATAATGCGTGTATGTGATACCGTATTCCATTCTCGCGACGAATGTATCGATTGGTTATATGCGATATAACCTAGTTATCGAATCAAGGATTGATTCGATAAGCCGATACATTGGATACTAGCCGGTTATATGCGATATGACCGGATCATTGGATCAAGTGTTGATTTAATGATTGAATGTATAATTATATATTTGATATATTACTTTGCATTAACTAGTATTGGTTCACTTTAAATGGATTTACTCACTTGGTTTGTGCACATTGTATATGTGATATATTTTGTGCACATGATTGTATCATGTTTGATGATACATGCAAGCTAGGGTTAGTGTAAAGAATTAGACCATGGTTAGGTTTATGATTAGGGTTTTCTTTTTATTTACTTATTCATTTATTTATTCTTTTGTTCATTTTGGAAAAAGAAAAAGGTAAAGAGAAAAAGAATGGTTGCTAGTTTTGTTTGTAGTTGAAGTTTCTTGAAACTTTGACTTAGTCACCATTCTTATCTCATCCTTAACCCTAACCATTCAAGTTAACCATGGTCCATTCTCTACAACTAACCAAGGGTTAGTAAATGATAAGTATTGATTTATTTATCATTTTCATAACACTAATCATATTATTATTCATCTTCTTCTTCTTCCTCCATGAGAAGAAAGCTTGCTACATCAATGGTGATTGATGAAAAAGTGTGTGAAATCCAAATCTAAAGTCTACCCACTTCCTATTTCTTCATCCTCTACCTCTTGCCAAGTTGTATAGGGTGTTTCCTTCACAAGTTTTTCCGACTTGGTGAAGTTGGAGCTTGTTCTAGCGATGCCTCGACGTAGATCATCTTCGGCATCGAACCGACGATCAAGCCCGCCCATTCTTCGATGATGCCGACGCTAGAGCCCAAGACATGATTTGGACAGCGAGGGGACTTCATTGCGGAGCCGTGGAGGTGGTGGACCGGATCTACAAAGGTTGTATATCCGTTCCCTTAGTTAAAATGTTAACTAGTTTATGTTTTCGCCTAAATATCTAGTAAACGATCCGTAGTCGGGTTTGTAGGCACCCGTAAAATTTGATTTGTGCATGTTTGATCACTTGTGAGACTTCACTAGAGTGCCTAGGAACCCTACAGAAGCAGCCCTGCAGCTACCCTGCTCGGCTATCCCTGGCCGGTAGCCCGCCTACCCCACAACGCCAGGGATCGAAGCCCTCACTAAGAGGCAACCGAGCAGCTTCACTGCTTGGTTCATCCTTGGCAGGCCTCCCATGGCCCCTCCAGTGCCAAGGACCTAAGCCTCACCAAGAGGCAGCCCTGCGCTACCCTGCTCGGCTATCCCTGGCCGGTAGCTCACCTACCCCACAACGTCAGGGATCTAAGGCCTCACTAAGAGGCAACCGAGCAGCTTCACTGCTTGGTTCATCCTTGGCAGGTCTCCCACGGCCCTTCCAACGCCAAGGATCGAAGCTCTCACCAAGAGGCAGCCCTGCAGCTACCCTGCTCGACTATCCCTGGATGGTAGCTTCCCTACCCCACAACGCCGGGGATCGAAGCCCTCACCAAGAGGCAGCCCTGCAGCTATCCTGCTCGGCTATCCCTGGCTGGTAGCTTCCCTACCCCACAACTCCAGGGTTTAAAGCCCTCGCCAAGAGGCAGCAACCCTGCTCGGCTATCCTTAAGGACAAAAAGCCCTCGCCAAGAGGCACCGGGCAGTAACCCTGCTCGGCCATCCTTAGTAAGACACTTACGGCCCCTTCCACGCTAAGGATGAAAAGCCCTCGAAAGAGGTAACCGGGCCCGCCCTTACTCGGTTATCCCTGGCTGGTATCCCTACCCCAACAAACTAGGGATCAAAGCCCTCGCCAAGAGGCAACCGGGCCCACCCTTACTCAGTTATCCCTGGCTGGTAGCTCCCTACCCCAACAAACCAGGGATCAAAGCCTTCGCCAAGAGGCATCGGGCAGTAACCCTGCTCGGCCCGTCCTTAAGGATCAAAGCCCTCGCAAGAGGCAACCGGGACCGCCCTTGCTCGGTTATCCCTAGCTGGTAGCTCCCTACCCCAACAAACCAGGGATCAAAGCCTTCGCCAAGAGGCACCGGGCAGTAACCCTGCTCGGCCATCCTTAGTAGGCCACTTACGTCCCCTCCCGCGCTAAGGATCAAAGCCCTCGCAAGTGGCAACCGGGCCCGCCCTTGCTCTGTTATCCCTGGCTGGTAACTCCCTACCCCAACAAACCAGGGATCAGATCCCTCGCCAAGAGGCACCGGGCAGTAACCCTACTCGGCCATCCTTAGTAGGCCACTTACGGCCCCTCCCGCGCTAAGGATCAAAGCCCTCGCAAGAGGCAACCGGGCCCGCCCTTGCTCGATTATCCCTGGTTGGTAGCTCCCTACACCAACACACCAAGGATCAAAGCCCTCGCCAAGAGGCACCGAGCAGCTACCCTGCTCGGCCTTGTCCTTAGTAGGCCGCTCACGGCCTCTCCCGCGCTAAGGATCAAAGCCCTCACAAGAGGCAACCGGGCCCGCCCTTGCTCAGTTATCCCTGGCTGGGAGCTCCCTACCCCAACAAACCTGGGATCAAATCCCTCGCTAAGAGGCACCGGGCAGTAACCCTGCTCGGCCATCCTTAGTAGGCCACTTATGGCCCCTCCCGCGCTAAGGATCATAGCCCTCGCAAGAGGCAACCAGGCCCGCCCTTGCTCGGTTATCCCTGGCTGGTAGCTCCCTACCCCAAAACACCATGGATCAAAGCCATCGCCAAGAGGCACCGAGCAGCTACCCTGCTCGGCCCCGTCCTTAGTAGGCCACTTACGACCCCTCCCGCCCTAAGGATCAAAGCCCTCGCCAAGAGGCACCGGGCAGTAACCCTGCTCGGCCATCCTTAGTAGGCCACTTACAGCCCCTCCTGCACTAAGGATCAAAAGCCCTCGCAAGAGGCAACCGGGCCCACCCTTGCTCGGTTATCCCTGAATGGTAGCTCCCTACCCCAACACCCCACGGATCAAAGCCCTCACCAAGAGGCACCGAGCAGCTACCCTGTTCGGCTACGTCCTTAGTAGGCCTCTCACGACCCTTCCCGCGCTAAGGAACAAAAGCCCTCGCAAGAGGGATCTGAGCGGATACCCTGCTCGGCTATCCCCGGCTACCAATTCACTACCTTACAACTCCAGGGATCGAAGCCCTCGCCTAGAGGCCCCGGGCAGCTACCCTGCTCGGTCTATCATCAACATACCTCTCCGAGCCTTCCACGCTAAGGAACATGACTGTCCCCCCACCGTTGCGCTCACGTGGCCCATACGTGAGTGCAGCGGTGGCAGCATCTACGCCCTTGGATCAACTCAGAAGTTGAAGAGGCGTTTCGATGCCTATAAATAGGACATTTGGTCCCTTAGATGATTTTCATCTTCTTCTTTGAGAACCTTTGTTTCAGAGTATTGCTCTTCAGAACTTTTCAAGAGTAAAAACTCTTTCAAAACTTAGGTAAAGTTTAAAACTTTTAATAAACTAGGGTTTTACCCATTAACAGAGCATTGCTCTTCATAGATCTTTGATCTAAAGAAAACCCTTTTAGGGTTTCATTAATAGAGCTTTGCTCTCTTCAGATCATGAACCCATAGATCTAAGTAGATCTTTTCTTGGGGCTTCTTATCCCATGAACAGGGCTTTGCTCATGAAGAACTCTTAGAGTTTGTTCATAGATTTCAGAATTTTTAATTTATTAAAACTCTTATTTCAAATCTTCTAATGGTTATTCCATCATTTCTTCAGAGCGAGGCTCTTAGAATTCCCGGAGAATTTTTAATTACCCTCATAATTGACTTTGACAGGTGTCATTCCTGTCTGCAGAGTATTGCTCTCGAGGAGTTTAACTCCTTTGTCCCTAGGGACCTTCATATTAAATGCGAAATTCTTTTTAGGATTCCTTTCTTAATTGCACAGAATTAAATTCATTGGGTAATTTATTTATCACTTATTTCCTCCTTGGGGATATCAAGAGTTGTTTAAATCTCGTGTCTATTTCAATAAGCTTTTTCTTAATCAGTCTGTCTACTAACTCTTACTGATTTTCTTTTTCAGACGTTACGGCTGCTCATTTATATGATCTCGATGAGATTATCTCTTATGGAGACATCCGCTCACTCAGCCGTTCCCAAAACCAAGAATTCACAAACGCCCAATGCGCTGAAATTATGGGTCGCTTCGGTGCGTATAATGGTCGACTGCTTCCTCGTCGTTCCTCTCTTTTGAAGCTTATTGTGGGAGCGATCTGGGGAGAACTTCCTCTATTTTATGCTGGCATGCCGCTTAAGGCATTAGACAACGCTGAAGATAAGGTGCACTCGGTGTATCTGATGGGCCTAATCTCAAAGAAAAGGCGGGACAACCTTATTGATATCCTTCATCAAGCTTTTCAGCAGGCGGCGATACATGCTGCCTATCGAAGGGTGGAAGACATCAGCGGGGATCCTGACGCTTGTGATCGTGAAAGGATGCACACGAAGATGGTCTGGGAGACCCGAAAATTTTTGGATGGCCTTAACTTTTGAATTTCTCAATCCATGTCCTGGATTTGATGTCATGCCTTTGTAAACACTTTAATGGCGTTTTTGTTTACTGTTCTCATCAATGTAGGATTTTTTTTAAGTATGAATAGCAAGTTTTTCCATTTCCATGTGTTTATTTTATGCATTAAACCTTTTTGCACATGCATGAATGGGTACGCTTAACTGAAAGTGAATCGAATGTTCTCCTTATTGTCGCTTATTTCTCTTTTCTTTGTTGACGGCATGTTACCTTAGTAAGCGTAGCCTGTAGATAATAAAGAACATTTCATCTTGAACTCTTCGAGAGGTAGTGATGGCTTAGGAAGCCAGGTTTAGATCTGCTACCTAAGACTTTTCAACTTCATAAGCCGTGAGGGTCTCATAAAGATTTTTTTTCCCTACGAGTCGAGAGGATCTCGTAGGTGTATTTTCTCTTTAAGAATCGTGAGGATTCCCAAGTGGGGTTTCCCTTGAGAGTCGTAAGGATCTCACAAGAGAATTTTTCCTTCTTACAAGTTGCGAGGACTCGTAAGTGGTTGTTTCCCTCCTTGTCGAGATTCGACTTTGGAGAGTGTGGTCCGTGAATAGTATGCAAGAGTTCATTTTGGACCGACTTGCAGGGCCCCAGTGCTCAGGAAACAGTTTTTTTTAAATCCCCATTGCCTAAGGCTTTTCCTTATGAGTCGAGATGAATCGAGAAGTTCTCGCAAGAATGTCCTAACGTCACAGTTAACCTCTGCTCTTTACGACAGAGGTCCGTTAGGGTTTGTGGTACTAGGGTTTTTCTCGTCGTACCGTCGTGTTGGCTGATGTATCCCTCGACAGGCAATCTTGCTGTTCGAGTAGCCTTGCGACTGTCGTGTCTCTGATCCCTTCGGGGGCTGGACAAGACGTCTTCAAGTAATCTTCTTAGGCAGTTTGACCGTTGGAAGAGCAAGCGTTAGGAATTTTGCCATGCCACTTTTTATTTGAGATTAGGCTCAGTTTGGGGAGCCCCGATGAGTCATAACCACTCCACGCTGGTGTGGGATGATCTCCGATAGTCTTTCAAGTTTTATATGAGTTGCCGTCAAGACCCTGAAGCTAGGAATTTGGCCTTTACTTCGTTTGCTGGCATTGCGTCTGTTGTATCGAGACGAATGTCGAGGTGGTGACCATTCTATGTGGGATGATCCCCGGTAGTCTTTCAGGTTTTATATGATTTACCGTTTAAGACCATGAAGGTAGGAATTTGGCCTTCGCTTCGTTTGCTTTGGCGTGTCTGAATCCTGTTGGAGGAAGGACACTGTGGTGACATCTCGTCTACAGTATTGAGACAAACGTTGAGGTGGTGACCACTCCGCACTGGTGTAGGATGATCTCCGATAGTTTTTCAGGTTTTATATGAGTTACCATCAAGACCCTGAAGCTAGGAATTTGGCCTTCGCTTCGTTTGCTTTGGCGTGTCCGAATCCTGTTGGAGGAAGGACGCTGTAGTGACATCTCGTCTGCTGTATCTAGACGAACGTCGAGGTAGTGACCACTCCATGTGGGATGATCTCCGGTAGTCTTTCAGGCTTTATATGAGTTACCGTCAAGACCCTGAAGCTAGAAATATTGCCTTTGCTTCATTTGCTTTGGCGTTGCGTCTGCTGTATCGAGACGAACGTCAAGGTGGTGACCACCCCGCGCTGGTGTGGGATGATCTCCGATAGTCTTTCAGGTTTTATATGAGTTGCCGTCAAGACCCTGAAGCTAGGAATATTGCTTTCGCTTCGTTTGCTTTGGCGTTGCGTCTGCTGTATCGAGACGAACGTCAAGGTGGTGACCACCCCGCGCTGGTGTGGGATGATCTCCGATAGTCTTTCAGGTTTTATATGAGTTGCCGTCAAGACCTTGAAGCTAGGAATATTGCCTTCGCTTCGTTTGATTTGGCATTGTGTCTGCATCCTGCCGGACTACGAAGGAACACCGTTGTTGAAATTGCGTCTGCTGTAACGAGACGAATGCTGCGGTGGAGCTGGGATTTTGCCGTCACTCCGCTTTGTTACGACCGTGAGGTCTTTTGTTGACGTTGCGTCTACATCCTGCTGGATTGCGAAGGAACGCCGTTGTTGACATTACGTCTGGTGTAACGAGATGAATGCTTAGGTGGAGCTGGGATTTTGCCGTCACTCCGCTTTGTTTCGACCGTGAGGTCTTTGATTGACGTTGCATCTGCATCCTGTTGGAGTGAGGGGAAACGCCGTTGGTGATCTCTAAGTTGTCGATATTGACGTCGAGACCCTGAAGCTAGAGATCTTCCTTTGTTTCGTTTGTTGACATTGTGTCTGCAATATTGCAACAAATGTCGAGGTTGTCTATGAACCGTCGAGATTTGGCTTCGCTTTCTGATGGAGCCTGGTGGGGAGGTATGGTTCCCTCTTTGTTTATGCCCCTGGATTGTATACAGGGATCGATGTGATTTCACCTGTAGGGCAAAAAGTTGCATTCTTTCATTTTTTTTATTTTTTTAATTCTTTCCGCGATGCTCTATCATTTCAGCTTTTATATCGTGAAAGTCGCGATTGCCCAATCATTTCGGCTATTTTTCGCGGTGTCCAATCATTTCAGCTATTTGTTTTATTCTTACTTGCTGCCTTTTCATTGTGAGTTGCCCAATCATTTCGGCTATTTTTGTATGCATACATTTTTACTTGTTGATTTGGTTGCAAGTTGCCCCATCATTTCGGCTATTTCATATGCATTTTTGGCTCTTTAACTTTTTGCCACGAGTATGGAACTTGGAATCTGGTGCCAATCTTAGCATCAGCATCGCTGCGACTGGAATATTGCCAGGAGCGAATCATCATTTGCCATGAAAGGACTTGGAATTTGATACTGATTTAGGCATCATCATCGCTACAACTGGGATATTGCCAGGAGCGAATCATCATTTGCCTCTGTCGATGTCGAACAAAGGTGGCTTAGCAAACAGGGTTAAGATCCCGTTGACTAAGGCTTTTGACTTCATGAGCCGTAAGGGTCTCATAAAGGTGTTTCTCCCTACGAGTCGTGAGGATCTCGTAGGTGCATTTTCTCCTTAAGAATCGTAAGGATTCCTAAGTGTATGCTCTCTTATAAGTCGTAAGGATCTTACAAGAGTGCTTTCTCCTTATAAGTCGAGAGGACTTACAAGGGCCGTTCACTGTGTAAACATATCCCTAGTCACGGATGAGACTTTGTTAGGGAAATGTTTATTCGCTCCCGTGGATTGTATACAAGGGTCGGCATTGAACCGCTTGTAGGGCAGCTTTGGAGGTTGTGATGGCTTAAGAACAGGTTCAGATCCCTGTAGCTTAAGCCTTTTGAATCCTATGAGCCGTGAGGGTCTCAAAGGAGGGTTCTCCTTACGAGTCGTGAGGATCTCGTAAGTGTAATTTTTCCTTAGGAACCGTGAAGATCCCTAAGTGTGTTGCTCCCTTGTGAGTCGTAAAGATCTCACGCAGGTGGTTTCTCCTTACAGGATCGAGAGGACCCTGCAAGTGTCTTTTAACGAGTTTGTGCCCTTACGGGTTTTCACAAAACTCGCCGGTAGTCCTGCTGTTTTTACTCATGGAGCCCTTTCGGGTTTTCATCCGTGCACATCTCGCTTGTGGACGTACCGTTTTTTTAACGAGTCTGCGCCCTTTCGGGTTTTCACAAACTTCGTAGGTAGTCCTGCTGTTTTTACTCACAGAGCCCTTTCGGGTTTTCATCCGTGCCCATCTTGCTTATGGACGTACCGTTTTTTTTGCGTCAGTCTTAGGATGCTGCGGTCCGTAGTAGTTTATAGACATCTCGGTCAATTGTCAGTTTTAGGACATAGTGGTCCATTGTTAGTTTAAGAACGTTTCGGTCCGTTGCAAGTTTTAGGACATTGCGGTCCATTGTTAGTTTAAGGACGTTTCGGTCCGTTGCAAGTTTTAGGACATTGCGGTCCATTGTTAGTTTAAGGACGTTTCGATCCGTTGCAAGTTTTAGGACATTGCGGTCCATGGGGCTTTCTCTATGAATGAGCATGATGCCCTCGGCATGTCCATCTTTGTCGGATCATGTGGTTGTGGCGGGTTCATCTTCCAGTTTTCGGACAATGCAAACTTGCCTTATTGATACTGGTCTTCAACCCAGTTTTTGAAGACGAAGCAATCTTCAATTGGATGGCTTACTGCTTGGTGGTAAGGGCAGTAATTAGGATTGTTGACATCGCCTGGCTGCAACGGACGTTTTGGATCCGGCAGATTGATTAGTCTGTTGCGCATTGCCAGCTCGAATAGTCTCCTCGTTTTGTCCCGGGAAAACGAGTAAGGACGTCCCAGTCTCTCCTCGAGAGATGGGCGTGGACGCACGTTGTTTTGGCGAACAACTGGTTTTAAGTTGCTCTGCTGTTGTTGAGTATTGGCGACAAAATTCGCTTTCCCTTTCCCTTTTTCGTTTCGAGGCTCCGGCTTCGAAGAGGAAGGTCTGTGACCCATCTGGTCCATTTGGGCCAGTTTGTCAATCAAAGCCTGGAAAGTGGTTGGCTTGAAAAACATTATGAACTGGGAGATGGTCGCCTGCTGATCAAGAGTTCCCACGAACATGCCTACCGCCGGCGCTTCTTCGATGCGCTGCTCGCATTTTGACCATAAATTTCGCCACCGTATTACATATTGCACCCATGTTTCGCCTGGCTTTACCCTGGCATTAATCAATGCCGTTATTGGGGTGCGTTCACTAGCACTCGCGAAACGCTGAGTGAATAGCAACTCCATTTCTGTAAACGTTTTGACGGAGTCGTCGGGAAGCTCCGAGTACTATTCAAACGCTGTCTCCGATAAGCTGCCAACAAATTGGCGAAGCAGCAGTTTATCGTCACCCCCAGTATTACCGCATAAGGCTCTGAATTGAGCAACGTGCTGGTGTGGATTTCCCGTCCCCTTATATACGTGGAATTTGGGGATCGTATATCCCGACGGGTACCTTATTTGGTCGTACAATCCTAGATAGGGTCGTCCAGTTTTAACGATCTGCCCAGCCGCTTTATTTGCCTGGTGAGCCTGTATTTGCTGAGCAATGTAATCATCCAGAGCGGCATTAGAGATTGTCTCCTCCTTGGCTGCTGAAAGAGCCGGAAGAGAGTTCGATGTCTCCCCTCTGTCGTCTTCAATGAAAATCTAGGGGTCTTCAGCTGGAGGTTCCGGCTGTAACATCATCCCGGCCATATCTTGGAACAAGAGATCCATTCGTTTGATGTTGGCTGCCTGTTCCGCAGCCTCTTTTTCTTTCCTCTCGAGCATTCTTCAGAGGAATTCAGTATCAGTTTCTTGTTCTTAACGCTGCTCTGAGGTCTCTGGATTTTCTTTCGGCCCAGTGAGTACGACCATTGCAGTCAGCATCTCCTGAAGTTTCTGCTGCTGTTGTCCTGAGCTTTCGTTATTGATCGGGTAAGCGGTCGATGACCCGTAGAAGCATGGCTTTCTTCATTTCCAGAAGCCATATAAATAGTGTGTGTTACCATGCCCCTACGCTTGGGGTGTTTGGAGTTTTGGCCTTTGGATTTTGCTCCTTGCACTTGAGCTTTATTAGGCCTCTTGTTGTGAATAGCCGCTTTAGTTTTGGGAAGGACCGCTGTATCAGGATCCGTCTTAGGGTGAGTCCCCTTCACCTGCTTCCACACCTTATATATAGATGAGGAAAGTTGTCTTAGGGAGCGAAATGGTTTCCACTCTCGTGGGATCATCATGGGCTGCGGAGACTTCTTTAATATCGCGGTAGGATAATTTTGTTTGACCCTTCACAATCAATTTGAAGCTGTTCCCAGTTGGAACAACAACATTCACCACTGGGGTTGAAACAGGACCATACGGAGAACTGCCCCCAGCTCATTTTGTATGACGCTGATATCGACGTCGACCGCCTCTTACGGCCGGGATTTGATTAGCTTCAGGATTTTGCCGAGCCTACCCTATGTTTCGTTTGAGAGCTTAAATATTTTGCCCCCTTCGTCGACCTTGGTCCTTGGAAGGTGCCAGTTGTTTGAGAACTGATTCTATTCGCAAAGCTATAGCTTGGGGAGCTAGCCTGTAGAAGACAGACTTCTACTGGGCTTCCTCCATTGGCATTGAGGCACCGAGGGTGGGAGGTGGGAGCACCGACCCAAAAAGAAGCTCGTTGATTTCTTGAAGAGCCGGATTGCAGAGATTTGAGGCTGCAAGTGACCCATACTTGACTCCACCGGACATGACAGAGCCTGAGTTGCTAGGGTGGAAGCAAACGCCATTCTTCATAGAGACGAAATGCTGGCTTCAGTATCCATTCCCCTTAGGGCAACTAAAAACATACACACCGCGATTATCTGATCACGGGAAAAACACGACACATGAAGTGTGGAGTGGAAAGAGGAAAAGGTCCCACCGGATGTACCAGAATCTGTTCTCCGCCGGAAAGACGCGACCGGAACGTTGGGACGTCGGGGCTTGAATTCCGAGGGCAGATGCTAATTGGTGCTATCCGTCCACCTCTTCGAAGATTCCAAGTTGATTTATGGCACCGTGTATCGAAGGTTTGAACGGATGCGGCCGATGTAGCAGACTTCGTCAGATTCCCCCTCGTTCGAGGGGTTTTTGATTGTGGAGACGATCTTCCCTGCAGGTGCAAGCCCCTGCAGTTAATTACGCTACCGCATCGCGGTAACCACTTTCTCCTTCTCCAGATGGTCACTTCGTATCATGGGTGTTTGTTCTGTCTTTGGTTGCCCGTGGATTGTATACGGAGACTAATTTATGTTGTCTCCCGTAGGACGTAGATTAGTCCAAATCCGTATTTTCTTAGATTTGGGTTTGGGGGTTGGTTTAAGGATACGTTAGTCTCATTTGAGACTAAGATCAATTTAAACGTTTGTTAAGGATACGTTAGTCTAATTTTAGACTAAGATCAACTTAACGGGATCATTTAAATCCAACAAAAGAGCATTTGGACTCTATTGTTTAGTTTAGGGACATTGCGGTCGATTACCAGTTTAAGGACATAGTGGTCCATTACCAGTTTAAGGACATGGTGGTCCAAGGTTAAGGACATCGTAGTCCGTGGGTTTAAAGGGACCCCACAGTCCGAGTTTAAGGACATCGTAGTCCGTGGGTTTAAAGGGACCCCACAGTTCGTGAAATGTGTGGTTGTCGGGACCCGTCATCTCTCTAAAGACGTTGAAGGATTACAACGACAGATATCAGAGGAGTAAAGAGATGTACCCTCAAACTGGTGTGAGTTGATTGAAAGATCTGTAGTCCACTTTGGGACTAAGATCTGTTAAATATTCATGAGCAGATGGGCTCAATTAAATATAAGTTGAAGACTTATGGCCAGTATTGGGCTAAGTCCAATAAATGTTTAACATTTTTATTGTTCTGGGTTGTTGAGCCTTTATTTGGGCTTGGCCCTTTTAATAATGCTGAGCATTAAATCCTGACATTTTTTTGTCTTGTATTGAATTCATAGCATTCATCTTAACAATGTGTGTTCTGACAGCGCGCCACGTGGCGTGCCAGGCGCTTTGCGCCAATTAAAGAGCGCTTTGCGCCAATTAAAGAGCGCATTGAGCTTCTGCCAAGTAGCGCACATGAAAAGGACACGTGTCGCGCTTAGCGCTAAGCGCCAGTTTATAAGCGCATTCCGCTTTCAATTTGTGAGCGCGTTGCGCTAGTTTAGTGGCGCACCAGTGAGTGACGCGTGGCGCGCTTGGCGCTGAGCGCCAGCCCATGAGCGCAGTGCACTCTTTCAGAAGCGCAAAGCGCAAGTTGCATCTGTAGTTGACACGTGGCACGTTTTGGCGCCGAGCGCCGGTCCAAGGAGCGCAAAAGCGCAGTTCATGAGTGCAAGGCACTTTTTAATAGCGCAAAGCGCATTTGATCAAATTTATGATCAGAGAACAAGTTTATGTTCTTTTTAAAGGAGCCTTTGCCTCAAGATTCAAGAACAACAGTTCTTATTTTTGAAAGGGCTTTGCCTTTGTAGATCAATGATCTGTGAATGAAGTAAATACTTCTTTTGTTTTTATGATGAGATATTTTGATCTCTTTCTTATCAAAGACTTTGGTCTTTTGTAGATCTATGATCTTTTAAGAAGATAATTCTTCTGTTTTAATGAGATGATTTCATTTCTTTGTTCAAGAATCATTCTTTACCTTGAAGAAATAATCTTCTTTTGCTAAGAGCTTGCTTTTCTTTCTTTGAGTTTTCTCAAAGTTTTTAGGGGGGTTTCTCTTTCTCAGACTTGAAGTCTTGGGGCCTTTATATAGGGCAAACTGATTTGTTAAATCAGTTAAAGAGATCTTTCTCTGATTGATTTGGGGATGTTTCCCCACCGTTAGATCTTTGATCCTAGGGCTTCTGTTTTACAGAAGACAATCTTCTTGTTTTTAACAAGAAAGGAAAAATCTTTCCAAAACAGAATTTTAATTCTGATAAATGATTTATCATTATTAGATCTTTTGATCTAACGGTGGGGAATTTTATAATTCCAGCGCTGGCGCACCCGTGCTTTGCACGTGGTGCGCTGCTCAGAGTGCAGTGCACTTTGCGCTAGCACACCGACGTTTGACACGTGGGCCGCAGCGCGCCTAGCGCTAGCGCACACATGGTGCACTGCCTAGGGCGCAGCGCACCTCGCGCTAGCGCATCCGTGTTTGACACGTGACGCGCAACGCGCCTAGCCCTGGATCTGTAGCGTTACTTCAATTATTGAAATTCAAATTTCAAACAGAGCTTTGCTCTGATTGGGGGAAACAATGACCTCAACAAGAGGCATCCGGTTCTACGTCTAAGCGATCTCCACCTCGACTTCGGGGCCATGGAGATACCGTCGCCCCGCCGGTCTTTGCACACTCGGCAAATGAACATATTCAACTCGATGTGTGATCGCTAGACAAAGAACCGACATAAAACGAAGGCAGTACTGCGCAAATACGAGTGCTTACCGACAAAGGAAAATACAAGCACAAACACTACTGCAAAAACAAAAATCTGTATTCACAAAGCAAAAAGTCTTTACAAGGGTATTGTGGGCTCCCCAGCCTTACAAAATGCCCGGAGGCCTACAAAATTCCCGAGGCAACACAAAGAAGAAAAAACAAGAAGACAAGGGGCTTCAGGCCACAGGGCCAGGCGCAACACCGGGAAGCTCAGCGCCCAACATAGGAGCCTCGGTGTTGCCCTCGCCGGGTATCTTTTCCCCGACCTCGTCCCCGGGGACGTCCCCCTGCTCATCATCCCCGCAAGGATATTCGGCCCGGAGCTCCTCGTCAGCGAACTCCGCCATCCGAGGCTTGACGGCGTCGAGGACCTCGTGCCAGATGGCGGTGGTGGCTGAGGCTAGGATGGTGTAGAACTATTCCGACTTCTGGAAGTTCTCCACCACCTTCGCCGCTCTGAGGTCGGCTCGCTTCGCCGCCTCTATCGCAGCCTCCAACTCCTTCCGGAGGGTGCTTGCGGACTTCTTCATGGTGCCGACGAGCACCCTGGAGTCCCGAAGCTTAGCCTTGGCAGCCTGGGCGGCCTCGCGGAACCTGGCAACCTCTTGCTTCGAGGCCGCCACCTCCTGCTTCGCGGCCGCCGCCTCTTCCTTTGCGACCGCCTTCTCCTGCTTCCCTGCCGCCACCTCACCCTCAAGGGCAGCGACCCTCGCCATCGCCGCCTCCAGCTCCCGCTTCGAGCTCTCCTCCAGTGAGGAGAGCTCGCCCGCGTCCCGCATCGCCGGGGCTATTTCATCCTCCTCCATCCGGACGACGAGAGCGACGTGCTGGAGGACCTGAAGAAATCAGAAGGGGGTCAAAAAGAAAAAGGAGCACCAAATCTCGCGAATGACGAGACGCTAAAGTGAAAAATCGAGTGAAGTACGAGCACTAACCTGCACGACCTCTTGGGCGATGGACGCCATTTGCGCCTTCAGAGTCCCCCTAGGGACCTCGCCCCCGGCCGACCTCTCCATGTCGGACAGCAAGCTGTCAGCGACGGAAAGCCTCGAGGGCACCTCAAAGCGGAGCTCCCCCTCGTCCACCAAGATTGAGGAGGCCGGGGTCCATGGGACTGCGCGGGGGAACCTCTTGAGGGCCGACGGCAGAGGGCTGGTCTCTACCTCCGAAGCCGGGGCCTCTTGCCCCCGAACCCGCTTTCGGCTCGGCGCCTCGCTGGACTCTGGGGCATGATCCGCACTCGAACGCGGAGGCGGGGCGGCTGCTGTGGGAGACGGGATCGTCATCCGACGAGAAGAGCTGGCCCCTCCAGCCTTCGACCACTTCTTCGGCTTGCGCATGGCCGCTCGAAGGTAGCTTAGGTCCATGGGTTCTGCACAAGGCAAGGTACAATGAAGTTAGCAACACAAACAAAAATGAAAATAAACGCAAGCCTAACAGAATGCCTATGAGCTCCTAACTTACCGACGAACTGGGCGGGGCTGAGCCCGGCCCAACTGAGGGCCTGCTCGGAAAGCAGCACGTCAGCCCGGGGAATGGGCTCCCACTCCGCCACTCTTACCGCGTCGGGGTTGTTGGACGGGATTCCCTGCCGGCACCTATCCCTAGACCACTGGGTGGGCACGGGCCAGTCCTCACCTTCCGGCGGCCCAACGAAGAAAAACTTCTTCTTCCAATCGCAGATGGAAGAAGGCAGGGCGACGACACCCGACCCGGGTGCACTCCCCCGTCGTTTCCTAAAGGAAAGATAAACCCACCTTGGGTCGCCCGCACGGGTGCCGGGGTGGCTATTGTAAACAAGAGAGGAGATAAGGATGGACAGACCAAAAGGAATCATCTGCAACTTTTAGCAGACCAGGAACCCAAAAAGAATCCTCCATGAGTTTGGCACTAGCTGGCCCGGGGCTAGCCCAAAGTAATTTAGCACCCTAACAACCTCAGGAGAGAAGGGCAGGCGTATTCCGGCCCAAAAGGATTACAGGTACAACGCAATCTCTTTACCCCGTACCTGATCCGCCCTCTCTCCTTCCTCGGCCAAACGTAGAGTATAGCCGGACGGGATATGGAAACGAGCCCGAGCGGTGGCAAGCTCGTTCTCATACCTCACCAAGGATGGCATACCAGGGGCATCCGCCACCTCCGCTCGGGGATCCGCCCCAGACGCATGGCCCCGGGAAGAAGATCTGACCCTAACTCCCCCAAAAGGCTCCGACTCGGTGTAGGGATCTCTAGAATCTATCCTGACGACATCTACAGACTCCTCAAAGGAAGACATCTAACCTGATGGAGAAGTCTACGGCAACGCAGAAATCCGACCTAAGAGGAGAGCGCCGAGCTTACAAGATCAAGAGTGAGGGAAATATGAAGAGAGATGGGACATGAAGCGGACCCTACCTCTATTTATAGCCACCGACGTCCTCATCCCACGGCGACAGTCGACTCCCGCCAAAACAACTCTTCGCATTCGACGACCACGATCGCTTCACCTATCGCACGCACATTGGCCGATCCCATCAGACGCTAGAGGTCTGCGGCCTGTCGCGTCAGCCAACTAGCGCCCGGCACGTGGTCTGTCGCTTCAGCAAAAGAACGCGCGATCTGGCGCACCCTCTTTAATGCAGAGATCTCTCCTTGATTCGCTGACATCATCCAGAAAATACAACAGATTACCTGGGGACACGCCTGACGATATCTTCGAAAGGAAGCTCACTTCGGGTGACCCGGCAGACCACTCTCGACCCGACCCGTCAGCTGGTCGGGACGAGAGTGGGGGGCTAATGATGATGCTCGATATCGGTGATCTCCCAGATCATGACACGTGGCAGATGACGTGTCTCAGGGATCATAAGAAAGGACCTACAGTGGCCGACCAGACCACTCTTGTGCCCGTCCTACAAGCAAACACTGGCTCACCTTCAAGCCCCTGCACAATTGGTCTCCTCAGCCTACCAGCTCGTCTCCGGGCTACCACAGAACCAAGATACCTCAGCTCTTCTGCTCGTCTGTGAGCTCTCTCGCCGAGGTCATCTTCCTCGGTCTCATCGACCGACCAACGGCACCGCTCACAAGCGCAACCACCATCCCGCGAATCTCTCTATGCGTGAGATATCCGCCGGCCATATCCCACGTTCCATGCCATCACGATCCCCCATTAACGAGCCTGTCTCGCCATTAATGGGAGATCCCGCTCATCACACGGGCATGACGCCGGCAGCGTAACTGCCGGTGTGATTCTCGCGCCTGCCCTGCTTGCTGCTACCGCTATATAAACTCCTTCTTAAGACGGTTCAAGTAAGCCATTTTTACTTCACTAAGCCGTTACTCTGCTCGGATCTCTAGTCTAACTTGACCGTCGGAGGGTCCTCGGTGGTACAACTACCCCGGGACTTCCTTGCAGGTAGCTCGGCAACCACAACCTCAAACCTATTGAGATCCACACGCTTCAGGAGCGACAGTCTCCAGATCCAATCTCAGCCACCCATCGCCGCCATCAGCAGATCAACGGAAGGTAACATCTTAGCGTGATCCAGGTCGCGTCAGGCGTCGGAAAAATGCATCATCCATGGCTTTTTTTATGGTCGGCATACATCATCTCCATCTTTATCATCTAAGATGTGGATACACCAATTTCATGTGATTATACCATTTTCATCGTTGATTTAGTTGGTACAAAATTAATGGTTTACCGATAATAGAAATTTTTACATTGTTAATTCAACGGTGAAAAAGTGGTGGAATCATATGAAATTTGGTATATGCACATCTTAGATGATAACGATGACGATGATGGATGCCGATCGTCAGAAAAAATGGTGGAGGTTGTATTTTCGACGCCATAGGTGGAAATCCCCTCCTATGGCCTCTTTTCTCCATTATTCTCTCTCTCTCTTTATATATATATACACCTCTTTTCTCCATTATTCTCTCTCTCTCTTTATATATATATATATATGAGAACAATGAAGAAAAAAGGCCCTAAAAAGGCTTTTTCGTTAGGTGGCGTCAAAGATCTATATTCTCCACGATTTTTTTACAATCGGCAACAATCATCATCTTATTTATTATGTAAGATGTGGATACACCAAATTTCATATGATTCCACCATTTATTCACTGTTGAATTAGCAATGTAAAAATTTATATTGTCGGTAAACCGTTAATTTTGCACCCGCTAAATCAACGGTGAAAAAGTGACGGAATCACTTGAAATTTGGTGTATCCACATCTTACATGATAAAGATGGTAATGATGGTTGCCAATAATTGAATAAAATATTGAAAAGTGTATTTTTTTCAACGTCGCCTAACTAAAAACCCTCCTAAGGCCTATATAATAATGGAGAAAAGAAGCCCTCGGAGGATTTTTCGTTAGGTGGCTTCAAAAATTTATATCCTCCAAATTTTTTTTCGACTATCAGCATCCATCATCATCATCATCTTTATCATGTAAGATATTGATATACCAAATTTCATGTGATTCTATCTGTTAAAGTTCTATTATCGGTAAACCGTTAATTTTAACCCACTAAATCAACGGTGAAAAAAAAGATGGAATCACATGAAATTTGGTGTACTAATATCTTACATGATAAAGATGATGATTATGGATGCCAATCGTTGAAAAAAATTGTAGGAAGTGCATTTTTTATGCATAAGAGGAAATTTCCTCCCACGACACATTCCCTCAATTATCCTCTCTTTATATATATATATATATATATATATATATAGTACGGATTCGTTAAGGCGGGTTTGTATTTTTAAATTCATGAAACTGAATAACATCTGTTGGATTTGCCCTTCGCTTTCAACGACTAAGATTAAAACAACATAAAAATCCATTAAATATAAAGCAAATATTCCCTTCCACAATTTTTAGGATGAAAAATCAGAATATCCAACAAATTCTAAGGATTTGAAATAGTATTACCCAAAATATTTTCATTAATTGAAAGATAAAATATCAAAACTTGAGGATCTGTTGGATATTATGATTTTTCATCCCAAAAATTATGGAAGAGAATATTTGCTTTCTTATTTAATGGATTTTTAACCTGTTTCAATCTGAGTCGTTGAAAACAAAGGGTAGATCCAACAGCTGTTATTCAACTTCGTGAATTTAAAAACACAAACCAGTCCTAACGGAGTCGTACTCTCTCTCTCTCTCTCTATATATATATATATATATATATAGAGAGAGAGAGAGAGACACACACACACACACACATATGGGGGGGAGAGAGTGAATAATGGAGGAGAGAGGCCCTATGAGGCTTTTTCGTTAGGTGGCGTTAAAAAACTATACCCTCCAATATTTTATTCGACAATCGGCACCCATCATCATCATATATATATAAAGAGAGAGAGAGACGCACACACACACATATGTATATATGGGGGGAGAGAGTGAATAAAGGAGGAGAGACGCCCTAGGAGGCTTTTTTCGTTAGGCGGCGTCAAAAAACCATATAACCATGGGGTACTTCCCAGAAAGTCACCGATCCCAGAATTTTCTTGGCCTGAGCACGCTTAACTACGGAGTTCTTAAGCTCCTGTGCTGCCGGTTCACTTAAAATACACCTCTGTATTATAGGAGTGGTATCATTCCATTTATAGTTCTGATCTGCCCTATTTTGGAATGTATTCCAAAGATTCCCTATTATTCAACAGTGGGTCCCACAGACTCAAAAGGTGGCCCCTGCCCTTTAGCGTGACACTTTGTTCCGTGTGGAACTTTATTCCGTGAGTAAGGACTGAGGCCTGACATTCTCCCCATCCCAGAATTTTCCTGGCCTGAGCACGCTTAACTACGGAGTTCTTAAGCTCATGTAGTGCCGGTTCGCTTAAAAGAAACCTCTGTATTATAGGAGTGGTATCATTCCATTTATAGTTCTGATATGCCCTATTTCAGAATGTATTCCAAAGATTCCCCATTGTTCTACAGTGGATCCCACGGACTCAAAAAGTGGCCCCTGCCCTTTAGCGTGACACTTTGTTCCATGTGGCACTTTATTCCGTGAGCAAGGACCGAGGCCTGATATTCTCCCCATCTTTGAACAATGATTTGTCCTTGAAGTACAGACCTACTATTAAGGGACTAACATCGATATTATTCTGTTACGCCCTACTCCCACCATAGACGGTATTGTCCGCTTTGGCTAAAACCGCACAGTTTTGTCCTTCTGAGCGAACTGGACCCAACCAGGGGCTACTTCCTAGGAGGTCACCTATCCCAAAATTTCCTTGGCCCGAGCACGCTTAATTACAGAGTTCTCAAGCTCATGTAGTGTGGGTTCACTTAAAAGGCGCTTCTGTGTTATACGAGTGGTATTATTCCATTTATAGTTCCGATCTACCCTATTTCGGAATGTATTTCGAAAACTCTTCATTGTTCTACAGTGGGTCTCACGGACTCAAGAAGTGGCCCCTGCCCTTTAGCGTGTCACTTTATTCCGTGTGACACTTTATTCCATGACCAAGGACCGGGGCCCGACAATAACCATTGGATTAATAATGTAACAAGATCTAATGTTGGTAAACCGTTAATTTTGCAGACACTAAATCAACGGTAAAAAAGTGGTAGAATCATATAAAATTTGGTGTATCCACATCTTAGATGATAAAGATGAAGATGATAAATGTTGATCGTCGAAAAAAATCATGGAGAATGTATTTTTTCAACGCCATACAACGAAATTCCTTCCTATGGCACATTTCCTCTCTCTCTCTCTCTCTCTCTCTCTATATATATATATATATATATATAAGAATAATGAAGAAAAGAGGCCCTAGGAGGCTTTTTCGTTAGGCAACGTCAATAATCTATATCCTCCACCATTTTATTCGACGATCAACACACATCATCATCATTTTTATCTTCTAAGATGTGCATACACTAAATTTCATATGGTTCTACCTCTTTTTCATCGGTGAATTAGCAATATAAAAAGTTCTATTGTCAGTAAACCGTTAATATTGCACCCACTAAATTAACGGTGAAAAAGTGGTAGAATCACATGAAATTTGGTATATCTACATCTTAGATGATATAGATAGAGGTGATGGATGCTGACCGTTGAAAAAAATCATAGAGGGTATATTTTTTCGACGCCATAAGAGGATACATTTCTTCGATTATCCCCTCTCTCTCTTTATATATATATAATGGAGAAAATGTGTCATAGAAAGGAATTTCCTTCCTCTTATGTCATCGAAAGTTTATATCCACCATGATTTTTTCAACGATCGGCACCCATTATCATCATCTTTATCATGTAAGATGTGGATACACCAAATTTCATGTGATTCCATCACTTTTTCACTGTTGATTTAGTGGGTGCAAAATTAATGGTTTACCGACAATAAAACTTTTTATATTGCTAATTCAACAGTGAAAAAGTGGTGGAATCGCATGAAATTTGGTGTATCCACATCTTACATGATAAAGATGATGGCGATGGGTGTCGATTGTCGAAAAAAATTATAGTGGGTATAGATTTTTTATGCCACCTAACGAAAAAACCTTTTAGGGTCTCTTTTCTTCATTATTCTCACACACGCACACACACTAGTATTTTATCTGGTAATTTTAAAATCTTAACCAATCAGTATAAAAATTAAATTTCAAACATGTTACCTTTTCATATTTTCATAAGAATATAATAAATGCAAAAATATTCTAAAAATGAGTTTTGACACGAGAAGAAAATAAAACGAAAGAAAAGTTCAATAGTCTTTTAGAGTTGTTATATATAATTCAGTTTTATTCCAATTGAATAGTAGTTTAATATGATTTATTATGATAATAATTTGTATTTTATTAAAAAAAATTGTTTAAATTTGAAGGCTTCAAGCAATTAATTTTAGCTAAAATAAATTAATAACCATATCAAATTTTAAAAAATAAATAATCAACGATACATTAAAAATATAGCAGATTAATACAAATAATTAAATATTTATCATTTATTTTTCAAATATTCAAATATTTAGATCACTACTCAAATATTTAGATCAAATTAGTAAGATTTTAAATTTTGACCTGATCCCGATGCATCTAATTATGTATAATTTTATCCTTTAATTATGAAATCTAACCAAATGATATTTTATATAGCAAATCGTAAATATATAAATCAAATCATATTCAAACTAAAATTCTTAATAAACTAACTATTGCTTTAAACTTTATCTTTGATCTTTAACCTGATAATATCCAAATTAAATATTCTACAACCAACAATTCGATGAAGAAAGAAATGAAATCAAATACTCAAATATTTATATCAAATTCAATAAGATTTTAAATCTTGATCTAGTACTAATATATCTAATCATGTTAGTACTAATATATCTAATCATGTATAATTGATAAAATCTAACTATATGATTTTTATATAACTGGAATCAAATACATAATTCAAATCCTATTCAAACTAAAATTATTAGTAAACTAATTATTAGTTTAAACTTTATCTCTAACCTAACAATATCCAAATTAATTATTTTACAATGAACTATTTAATTTCAAACTAAATTTGACTATTAATAAACTAATTATTAGTTTAAACATTATCAATAACCTAATAATATCCAAATTAAATATTTTACAATTAGTTATTATTAATTTCATGTAATCATATTACACTACTACTCAGAGAAATTCTCAGATACCTATCTGTTTAACGAAATACTTATTGCAATATAGTAAACATCAATTATGAAGGATCACATATACCAACTTCTCATCAAATAAGATATAAACAGTTATAAACAGTTTCATAAATTTATGTCATCTCACTCCCAATCACTCATCTTAAATTAAAAGAACTAACTCCTAATACCTTCTACGCTGCAAAAAAATTAAAGATTTAGGGGTAAAACAAATTTCCCTTTTGTTCACTCACGAAATTTCAGTAATTAGTTTCTAGCAATATTCCAAATCTGATCCTTTATTAATTTTCTCCCCTAAAATTCGACGACCCAAACGAATCACAATAAGAAGAAGCAAGCAATTATGATAGGTATAATTTATTGCACATTTTTATATCCGTATTTACATTATTTTATCTATTTAGTGCTACTTGAGGTATGTTTTATTAATAAATGCATATTATAGGGTCTCAAGTGCAAAAATACACAAAACATGAACTTACGCGCGTTGGACGTAAACAATTTAATGAAAAAACTGATACAAGAGTCGAACCAAAGAACCAAACAGATAGCCAAAAGAGTCAACTCAGAGAGATAAGGCACCAGATCAAAACTGAAACCAACTGGGCATAATTCACTGGCTTTTAGCAGCCTTGGGCTGATGATTCGCCGCCATCTTGACGAGTTGTCCCTTGAAATTTTACGTGCATCTCATGGTTTTAAAAATAAAAGTTTTCATCTCTTATAATCGACCAGAGAGCCTATATATACTACAGTATTATTATTTAGGGTTTTCATCTTCTTTTTTAGTTAATAGCCGTCTAGGGTTTGAGGAGATCAAAAGTTTTGTAAGTTAATTTCATAATTTTTATGCAATGAATTTCCTTTTTATTATTTGTTTTTCTTCTTATGCTATGAGTAGGTAATTGTCTATCTAGAGTTGGATGATTCTTGATGTATAATTGGTGTTTGTTCTTAAAAGTTATGCTTTCTTCTTCTAAGATCTTAATGACGAATACTTTATGATAAAAATAAGTTCTTTGTTTGCAATTCTGATAAATTAGATAGATCGATGAGTGATTGAAAACCATGAGGTTTATTTAGGAAAAGAATACGCATTGCTGATAAACTAGTTAATTTGATGAGTGATTGACAACCATAAAATTTATATAGGAAAGATAAAGTTTATATATTTATTGTTTATGTTCGATCTAGTTGATCTAGTTTTAGTTTAGACTCGCCAATAAAGTAAGGCAGGCCTTTGATTGACAACCGCTGAATTTATCGAGTAGAGGGTAGATCTAATTAGTTCATAATTAATTTAATCTTTAGATTTATTACTTGCCTAATTGTTGATTGATAAGGTAATGCTAAGATCATATGGATTATGCTTTCTATAAGATTGATAGTTTATTGTGATGGATGTATACTTTATGCTTTTTAATAATTGATAGGTAATTAATTTAAGATGGAAAATCAAGAAAAGGAAGATATTTATTTAAAATATTATGATTAGACAAGATGATTCAAAACCCTAGCCTTTTCTCGATTTTAAGAATCTATTTTATTTTGCAATTTACTTTCTTTTAAAATACTGCTTTGCATTAGTATAGTTCTTTATTTCATAGTTTTAATTTTTAATTTATTTAGAATAAGAGTTCCCATCCTCTTTGTGGATCGACCTATAAGTACTATATCGATTGACCGTGCACGTGCGGTATAAATTTAATACTAAGAAAATCTCCATCAAAATTTTGGTGCCATTGTCGGGGAGGGCGGTAGCAATTTTAGTTGGTTCTTTTTCGAATTATTTTTCTTTATTTTATTCTTCTATTTTTGTTTCTTTTTTCAGGAAATTTGGTGCTGCAGTAGATGATTTGGAGTGAGACAGAGCCTGGAGAAATAACCCAGACTCAACGGCCCTTTGAAGTTAACGTAATCAATGAAGTTCCATATGTTGGATATATATATGCCCTAGAGGTCATTATTTGATAGTGGATTTATCGGTATGTGTATATATATATATTCAGAGGACATTCTTACTCGACATGATAGTATGCTATCTGGTTGCTCTTTATCTTGACATGTTCACTTGATCATGCATATTACTCATTTGGTACATGTTGATAAAGGTCTTAGGATATTTGCTTGACTACTGGGATTATGATGCAGATCATACTAGTGGGACATGTATAGTTTATAAGCATATCCTTAAAATGTTCCTAGTTATGGGTGTATCGAGATGGGACATCGATATTCCAGAGTAGACTAGCATATACGTTTCTTGACCCATATGATGGGCGATGGATGATCCCATATCCATTGGTGTTTAACATCAACGATTGTATACGGGTGCTCAGTGGAGACTGGGTACACTGAACGGACTCGCCGAGAACTCCTATATCGTATTATATCAATCGTCGGATATCAGTTCTCAGGTGACACTGGTACAGGTTAGTCTGAAGACCCAAGATCGTCATAGAGTCTTGTGTGTGCTCCCACTGTACTTTGATTTCCACCCTACCACGGCTCTACTGAGTCGTGCAAACAGGTTGATTTTGGTTACAGTCCCGAGGAATATGGAGGCAATGAGCGATAGGAGGGGTTTCGTCTCTCCCGATATTGAGGGTTGATGTTGCGCTATGCTCAATTGGCTATAACAGGAAGTTCCTGGCCAGGGCTGATGAGATTTACTCATAAGTGTTATCAGTAGTTTCTCGATCCATTATAGGACATATACATGCATGGCTTATTGAGTTATTGGGGTCGACGATACCATCCCTAGACTTGATATGCAACATATCTGACGAAGAGACCGGACTATACGGTAAGTGTTGCCAGTTGGCTCGACAAGAGTTTTGACAGGTTCGCTTGTTTTTCTTCTGTTCGCTCAATACCTAGGAGCCGTTACGTATAGCTAGTGCCGCTGACGGTTTATGGGTATGTGATATGATCACTGCCTACTACTAGCGTATTGACGAGTCTTAGAGTCCCACAGAGGGGTTTCCTAGCTCAGGCGAAATGATGTGGGGGTGCATATGGGGATATGCGCGGGAGCTTGATTAAATGCGCGTATATGATACCGTATTTTAATCTGGCGTTTTCTATTGGTCGTGTCGTATGTGATATGACCGGATTATTAAATCAAGTATTGATTTAATATTAATGACCATTAGCTAATTTATTAAACCCTTTTCTTTTATATGTATGCATGAATGTATGTATGTATTTATTGATATGAATGCACACATGCATGCATACATGTGTCATGGTTGATGATACATTGGAGATGGATATGCAAGACTCACATGGAAACTATTTATATATTTTGATTATTGAGAAAAAGAAAATGGGAAATGATTCATGGTTGTTTTCTTTTGGCTTCTACACACTTCTTTAGTTGACCAAAGTCATAACCATGGTTTCATTTCCTATTATCTATTAACTCAATATAAAAAATATCTAGATATTTTGTAGCCATGGTTATGAGTGAGTGTGACTCTCTCATATATTTTATTATTCTCATTATTATTGGGATAACTCTCACATGAGTTCAAGTAAGCCATTCTCCTTCTTCTTTCTCCTCCATGCTCTTTAGCTCTTCAAAAGTGAGTGAAGAAAATTAAGAGGAAAGGTTTTTAAGTGAGATTACAACCCACATCATCAATCTATATTAGTCTAATCCACTAGTGTAGGTTGTTTGCTTCACCTCCACCAAGGTTAAGTGAAGCTTGGAGCTTGTGCCAAGGGACTCCGTGGTCGATCGTCGTGGACTTCGAAGGACTCAAGCGAACCCGTTCAAATTCCAAGTTGATCCAAGGAGTCAAGGAGGAGAGCTCTACAAAGGTTGTATTTCTCCCCTCTTAGTGTTAGACACTTGCTAGTATGTGATACTTGCTTTTTGTTACCCTAATACTCTAGTTTGATTCTAGGTTAGGTTTGGTTAGCTCCCTAAATTTTTTAATGTAGCATGTTTGATACTTGTCAAAATCTAGTGAGGGTGCTAAGCAAACCCAGCAGTGGTATCAGAGCCAAGCTAGAGAATTAGACGATGTTAGTAGAATTACGAAACCGAAACAACTCCGAAACCTCGAAACAAAATCCCTAGTTTCTGTCGAAATTTTTAAATTCTCTGAAATTTTTTAAAACAGGTGCAGAATGTTACATGTGATGTAATATGAACACTAGAGAAAATGAAACCAATCCGCCGGATTTTGACCGGCCAAACTCACAGAATTCCCGGCCTCACCGGTTTTGTGACTGGGTTCTGGCTTCGTTTTCATCTGTTGTTCCAGTCTCTGGGGTTTGGTGTTTCAGGTATTATTTGATTTTGCTAAAAATTTCATGTGATGTTATCTTTCTGTAGTGGAAATTCGGAGTGTTTCGTAGTCGTATTTTAACATCGTTTAAGGTAACCTAGACGACGTTAAAAAGTTCGAACGAACATCAAACACCACCTCAAGATTGCTCTCTGGAAATTTTTTCAAAAGTTGGAATTTTTGGGTTTGAAAATGTTCAAAAAATTGTGCAGGGTATTGTGTGGACCCCCAAGAAAAACGAACCCCTAACTCGACCTAACGACCGCAGAACCACGGCCGAAATGTGCTTTTGGCGGCGGTTCCGCGGTGCCGTTGGTGAGGCATGGGATGTGCTTTCTTGTGTTGGTCCGTATGTGCTTATGGCACTGTTTGGAAATTTTTGAATCTAACTCAAGTGTTGAGTTCTCTGAGAATTTTGGGTGGTTGATCGATCGATTAAAAAGTTTAGCATCGCCTAGTTTGTATGAATGTGATACAATATTTGGAATCTACATTAATTAGTTTTATGAAAATTGATTAGTTACTTGTAAATTTAACATTTCGGTCTCGGTAGGAATCAGGAATCTTGTTGAATTACCCGTTCTTTTGAAAATGTATTTTCATAGATGAGACCCAAATGTAAGATTTACAATGTTAGGCATGAAATCCGAAATATGAGATATTCCGGGTTTATAATGTCTAAGGGATGTGTCGATTCCAAATGTTGTAGTTTGACATTTCTTTTCTGCGATGTACGTGTAGTATGTGGTGTATCGTCGGTTTCGTTGCTATACGTCAACGACAATTAGGATACGCATACTTGCTTACGTTAATGACATGTGATGTTATGTGTTGCTGTGATATGATGTATGGGATCGTCGTGATTGAATGGCCGGGTTTTTTTTTATGTGAGATGAGAGTTTTTCTTTTCATTCATGTAAAATTCATTGTATGTAATATTCTTTTATTGGGGCACTTCCGGGTTGAGGATGATATCACCATTGATGTATATTATTTACTTTTCCGCATTAGGATAGACCCAAGATGAGGAGCACAAGTGACCGGGTTCTAGAGTCCAGTAGGAGGCCATCTCGAGGAGTCGAGATCAGGTCTCCTAACTCTAGAATTGGTAGGGTCATTTGCCGCTCTCGTAGGGGTCTAGGGGTGTGGGCTTGGCTATTCATCGCGACCGTGGAATCCGTATTTTCTATTGTTGGCTGAATACAAAATACGGACCTCCTAGTATATCCTATATTTTCATATATGTGCTTCTGTTGCTGATATTCTGTGATTTGATCACTTTATATGTTGAGACGAATGGTATATATATATTATATATATGATATATAATAAACGTTACTTATATTTTGCATCCACGCTAGTCCTACCCCCGCTCTGCCATTAGTTAAGTAACCTAACGGTGCATGACGGGACCCCGTGGCGAATGCGGATGGCATAAGCGTATGTTCTATTTTCGTTTCTTTTCTATGATGGCTCAAGGACTTAAATGATAGGACTACATTAATGAGATTAATGTAAAGAAAAAGAAACCTAAAAGTTGTTGTAGAATTGGATTTGAAACTCACTCGGCCTTTTTATGAAAAAGCAAGTTTCAAAATGCGGAGCTTAAGCCACTCCTTTTAAAAACTATTTGATTCTACAACGATATCAAGTTCAAAGCGTTAAAGGTTTTCTTAAAAACCATCCGCAACCTTCCATCATTTTAGGAAGTAGAGTACTTAGTATTCGTGCTACGTATTTTGACTATAGTTAAGGCGTAGTGTACGGTGGCCAAGTGATGTCTTCCTACAAAGCATATGCTGCGATTAGTTAGGACATTTATATGATTATGTTGACTATAGTTAAGGGTCATATGAGTGGGTCTAATTAATCACGAAATGACGGGTAGAACTTGACTAGTGCTTATGATATGTTGACCATAGTTAAGGTCATAAGTGCTAGGGGTAAAAACCATATCGGGAGTTTCAAGAGTTGAAATTTGCAATGAGATTGCATACCTTCTATGTGATAGTTGGATCCCGATCCCACTGTGAGTAAGAGTTGCTCCCAGGAGAGTTTTGCACTTTACAATTAGCTAACCCATTAGGTGCTAGAAAGGTGTCAACGGGGTTATGCCTCTGGGAAAACCGAGATTTACTTTAATTAGGTCCGTGCGAAAGCACGCGGAACCTCCTTCAAAGTACCGACACTGGCCTGGCTGAACGGTTAGCGAAGTTGTAGAATGTAATTAAACTTGGCTAATTTTCTTTTTAGGGTTTTGAAGGAAAATTTGATAAATGCAGTGGGAGACATCGATTAGATAAGATAATAACCAATCTAATCTTTGCAAGAGCCTTCGCTGAGTGTATTATTTTCTCTCTCCTAATGGCAGATACCCATGACTGGACTTAAGCTTATGTTAGAGAAAAATAAACTGACAGGACCTAACTATAAAGACTGGCTGAGGAATATAAACATTGCCCTTACATATGATAAGGTATCATATGTCCTTGGTGCCTCAGCCCCTCCCAGCCCAAGCCCTGAATCTTCTGTTGCGGATAGGGAGATCCGCAAAACATGGGATATTGACTGTGCTACTGCCAAATGCCTCACGCTTGCATTGATGGATAACACACATTAAAAGCAGCATGAGCATATGGATGTTCAATCCATCTTTCTCCGTACAAAGGAGTTGTATATGGAGCAATCTCGTACCCTTCAATACGAAGCATCTCGAAAGTTTTTTCAGATGCAGATGGCTCCTGGCACACCAGTAGGTGAACATGTTTTGAAGATGATAGCTCTTATTGAAGAGCTTGAGGGCATCGGATGGACAATGGAGAACAAACAGTATGTTGATAGTGTTCTACAGTCTCTTCCCCCCGCCTTTGCTCCATTTATAGTAAACTTCAACATGCACAATATGGAGAAGTCACTACCCGAACTTCTCAATATATTGAGAAGTGCGGAGAGCACGCTCAAGGAAAAGACACCCTCTCTGATTGTTGGGCAATCTTTCTCTTCCATCCCAAAAGACAAGGCCAAGGGAAGGAATAAGAAGAAACCCACCAAACCGAGAGGTGGAATCAAAAAGGCACAAGGGAGAGACAAATCCAAGGCCGAGAAGTCGGGAAAAGGAGAATGTTTCTACTGCAAGAAGTCGGGACACTGGAAGTGAAATTGTATTGAGTACATCGTTGATCTCAGGAAAAAGAAGCATGGTGATGCTTCTGCTTCAGGTGTGTTTGTGACTGAAAACTATTTTTCTATAAACTCTGCTTCCTGGGTATTGGATACTGGTTCGGGTTCTCACATCTGCAATTGTGTGCAGGGACTGAGAAATAACAGAGTTTTGAAGACTGGTGATCACACTCTCCGAGTTGGAAATGTTTCTAATGTACATGCAGTTTCAGTGGAAGAGTATCACCTGGGGTTGCCATCGGGTTGTATATTAGTTCTGAACCATGTTATTATGTACCTAGTATGCTTTGTAATATAATATCTGTTTCTTTGTTAGACAATGAAGGATATCATTTTGTATTGCAGAATAATATTATGAACATTAAACTGAATCAAGAGTTGATTGGGTATGGTACACTTAATAACGGGATATACGTCTTAAATCAACACACATTTTTCAACATACAACACACAAATAAAAGAAAATTTTTAGACATAAATGAAGCTTTTCTTTGGCATTGTAGACTTGGTCATATTAACGAAACAAGACTGAACAAGCTTCATAAAGATGGATATTTAAATCCTTTTGAATATAAATGTTATGTGACTTTTCAGTCTTGTATCAAAGGTAAGATGACCAAAACTCCATTTACTGGACACGGAGAAAGAGCTACAGAACTCTTGGGCCTCATACATTGTGATGTATGCGGGCCAATGTCTACACATGCGAAGGCGGTTTTTCTTACTTCATAACTTTTACTGATAATTTCTTAAGATTCGGTCATGTGTTTTTATTAAAGCATAAGTCTGAAGCTTTCGAGAAATTCAAAGAGTACAAACTTGATGTAGAAAAACAAACAGGTTTGAGCATCAAGAAACTTTGATCAGATCGAGGTGGAGAGTATCTCAGGACAGAGTTTTCGGACTTCCTAAAAGAGAAGGGGATTCTCTCTCAACTCACTCCTCCTTACACACCATAGCAAAACGGTGTGTCAGAGCGGCGGAATCGTACCCTATTAGATATGGTACGATCCATGATGAGTGATGCTGAGTTACCTCTCTCCTTTTGGGGGCATGCATTGGAGACTGCAGCATATCTGTTGAACAGGGTTCCAACCAAGATGGTGTCTACCTCTCCATATGAGATATGTAATGGGAAGAGACCATCTCTTAAACGAGTTAGGATATGAGGTAGTCCGGCTTTTGTCAAAAAGCAGAATCTAGACAAACTCGAGACACGATCGGTTAAGTGTATATTTGTGGGATATCTAAAACATTCATTTGGATATCTTTTCTACCACAAGGAGGAACAAAGAGTGTTTGTTTCTCAGTATGCCACATTTTTAGAAAATGAAATTTTTTCAAATAACACTGATGTCAATGTGGTAGAACTAGAAGAAGTTCTAGAAACATAAGTTACAAATGACGACTTGGTTGAACCTGATGTTGCAACAGAATCTTATGAAGCTCGGCCACTCCGTAGATCTAGTAGGACTTCTCGCCCACCGGAGAGATACTACGGTTTCCTCATTGATGGTGATAGAGAAGATTGCATCATGGATGATGATGACCCTACTAGTTTTCAGTAAGCTATCACGAGTGGTGACTCTGTGAAGTGGCTGGATGCCATGAGATCTGAAATGGAGTCTATGTACACTAACAAAGTATGGACTTTGGAAGTTGTACCCTCTGGGGTAAAACCCGTATGGTGCAAATGGATCTTTAAGAGAAAGATCGGTGTAGATAGGCAGGTGGAGACCTATAAGGCAAGGCTTGTGATGAAAGGATTTCGTCAAAGGCCAGGACTGGACTATGACCAAACCTTTTCTCCTGTAGCCATGCTTAAATCCATTCGGATCCTACTTGCTATTGCTGCTCACTACGACTAAGAAATCTGGCTGATGGACGTTAAAACTGCATTTCTAAATGGTGATTTAGAAGAATGTGTTTATATAGATCAGCTAGAGGGCTTCATTGATAGTGTGAGCAGCGGGAAAGCATGTAGGTTGCTTAAATCCATTTATGGATTAAAGCAGGCACCACGGAGTTGGAACATCTATTTTGATGATGCGATCAAAGAGTTTGATTTCGTCAAAAATCTAGATGAATCTTATATTTATAAAAAGATTGTAGGAAGTTCTGTCATATTCCTCGTATTATACGTGGATGCCATTCTTCTGATAGGAAACGATGTTCCTATGCTACAATCGGTCAAACCGTTCTTATCACAAAGTGTAACACCCTAGTTCATTTATACCAATTCCAGTTTCCGTATTTCCCTGTTTGTGGTATTTTCTTGATTTATCGTGTTTTGGGTGCGAATAGTATTTTACATTTTACATTGCATTCGACCCGACCCGCTTGCTTGAAACTTGTTTGATTCATATTTATGAATTATCTTGACTTGTTATATAGACATGTGCACTTTCATAAATATTGCATACTGGCATTTTATCTGGCATGAAATCTTTTACCATATAACATTTTAAGTCACGTAAAATATTTGAAAAATACATTGCATGTCCTGCATGATACCCCTAACCCCGTGGTAGCATCTGCACATCTTGTTCTCGTCCCGTTTAATGAAACGGACGTGTTTGGATGGCTACGCGCACGTACGCGCATCCGTTCTTAGGGGTATGCATTTTCGTTACCTGAGCATTCATTTTAAAATTTGGACGTCGCATATATTTTTCGTATTTTAAAACTGAATTTTTAGACCCGACCCGGACGCGTTTTGGAATATTTTGTATACCGCCAAAATTCAAATTTATTAAATATTTAAAATTTATTTAAACCGTTCAAATTATATATTCCAAACTAACTAAAAATATTTTTCAAAATAAAATCCTAAACTTATAACAAACTCTCTCTCTCTTTCCTTTCTCCCTCTGTCGTAGCCCCCACCAATCATCTCTCTTTCTCTCTCCCCCACTAAATTCCAAATTTCTTTCTCCTCCTCCTCTCTCTCTCCTCTTTCTCTCTCTCTATTTCTCTCCTCTCGCTTCTCACTCTCTCTCCACTCACGATCCCTGTTCACCAGGGATCTGCTCACTTCCTTCTCCTTATAGTAACCTCCCTTCTTTCTTTTCTTCTTCTTCTTCTTCTATTTTTTTTCTTTCCTTTCGCCCGCGAGAACCCCAGCGAGAACCCTAACCCTAGCCTTCGCTCACCCCGACGCCCTCGTCGTCAGCAACCCCTCATCGCTCTTGACCCTTCAACTACCATTGCCACCTCCTTCTCCCTGAACCCATCACCACGTCGAGACCCTTACCCAACCTAACACCATCGCCGATCAGTCGCCTCCGACCCCTCCTTCACCGGTGCCTCACCATCGCCCTTGTCATCTTCTGTTTCTTCAACCCAAAAGAAACCCAGCGTCCTAACCTCATCGGCGATAGCCCCGTCTCCCTTCTTCCGTTCTCCTGCATCCCAAACCGAGACCCTAGCTAGCAGCCTTAATCCTCGACCTCGACACTATCACCTACCTCCCTTCGATTGAGCACCCCTTCATCACCATCGCAGCCACCTCTCTCAACCCCGACGCAACTCCAGTCACATCCATCGCTGCAACCCTTTGCCTCACCTGTTTCCTCGCCGGAGCTCCGACCCCGTCGCCTCCGTGCACTCGTCATCATTACCACCTTGCATCTCGCACAGAACCCATCGAACCCTAGCTTGCAACCCTTGCCCGAGCCTTGAACCCCGCAGCCGCATCACAGGTGCCTCTTCTTCTTCTTCTTTTTCTTTATTTCTTGGGTCTGTATTTTCATAGATCATCGGAGCCGTGACGTCGTTGCCGTTCCCGATGACCCAGACGATGTACCTTACCTGCGTGATCACCCTCTTGCATTGCTTGGACCCGTTCCATGTGTCGTGCGTGCGTCGCGATGCCGACATCGGACGTACCGTACATATCCGTTTCTTGATCCGTCGAGGAAAGTTTATCTTGCTACATACTACTTTACTTTATATACATCTATTTTAATACATATAGTACTGGTATTTCAAATTATGCACCTCATGTTTACTTTTACAGTTTTTTTTGACATCCGTCTGCATCCGTACGTATTACTTTATATCTAGCGCATGCAAACCTATCTTGTTACATATTATACTATAGTATACTGCATCCAATTGAATATAACAGTTCATATTGTTTAAATTGTACATTTCGTATTTACCAGTTTATCGTTTTACGGTTATATGATATCCGTTTGCATCCATATCATATAGAATACATATAGCTGCATCTACAGATCATATTAATACATAATACTGTTAAATTAACACCCCATGTTTAATAAAGTGCATCTTAATTAGTATTAGAACTATAAATGTAACCCTGATCGATAATTGTCCATCCATATCATTGATTTTATATCTATTTGCATACCATGTCACATTATTTCGTTTTATTGTTATATTAGTACTCCATACTTGATTTTGTGCACCCATACTTATTACAGTTGATTATGATTACCCATTTGATACCTGTGCATTACTTGACATGACTTGATACCTATGCATTACTTGACATAACTTGGTACCTGTGCACTACCTGACATGAACTGATATACTACTACTTGACATGATCTGATACATGTACACTACTTGACATGACCTGACTTGACATGATACCTGTTCCTGTTTCTAATGCCGACAATCCTGACATGTTGTCCCGATGGACATATCCTGTTGTCTGTATAGACAAACCTGTTCCTGCTTGATCCTGTGTTGGCATTAGCTTCAGATTTATCAATACCTAACTTGAACACATAACTTGGGGGTATGGGGAAATCAATGATGAAATCTGACTTGTAACTCGACAGTTCGATGCTTATACTGATCAGTCTTACGGGTTAGGCCAGCCCCGGGATGATGCTGCTGGCATCATTCGTCTGTACATGTTACCTGTTTACTGCCTAGCGGCACGTCTCGGATTCAGCCCGAGAGTCTTGACCGTGGTCCCGAACATGCATGGGATACTATTGAGTTACATCGACGATTCATTAAATTGATTTCAAAGACTTGAGAGTAATTAACCTAGTAGCTTAGTTCAGATTACTCACTGCACATCACATATGCTTTTATCCTTCACTGTTCCTTATTCGTGTTACTGTTCTACTTTTATTACTTTTCATACTCTTGCCTGCATGTCTTGCTACCCCCTGATTATATTATTGTTTGATATTATGACGCACCGACGTCTGGGTTTTGCATGGCCCAGATCCTTTACCTTTGCTGCAGGCCGAGTAGGAGTATTTCAGTGAACAGGCCGAGCAGTGAGGACCTGTATTAGTTTAGTTCAGTTCTTTTCAGTATTATTTTTTTCCTGATGTGAGCCCGCATTATAGGACGTACATTCCAGTTTATTATTGTATTGGATCTCTTTGCTTCCGCATTATTTTTATTCTTGACTCATTATTCTGGAAGATGGACATGTACTAGTTAGTTTTATTATTTTTTTCTGATCTTGATACCTCTACAGCCGTAATGCGACTGTGGAGAGATATTTCCTATCTACAGGTAGCATGGTTGGCTCTGTCATGTGCCTATTTTAGCGCACTCTGGGAAGCGGGGCGTGACAGGGTTTGTTTGGTATCAGAGCCATAGGATCTAGGTTAATCAGGTTTGATTTTTTTTGTAGTTGGGTATTGGACCCAATACACGAATCAGAATACTCATGATTAGGAACATGTCCTGCTACTTTACCATCTTGCCATTCTTGAATCATATCTTTCTCTTGACCCTTGCTTTGAGGATATGCAAACAACTTTTCATCTCGACTTGAAACCTTCTGATTCCCTATTGTTCCTTTCTATTCTGATACTAGGATTTGGGCGACTTGAACGGAGTTATGTGATTGTACCCATGAACTACAGTATGGTTACAATGCGGTACTCTATTTAAGTAACTTAGAGTCCTGGTCTTGATTCATTTCCTTGATTCATGGTCGTGAAATTTCCTTGGTTCTCTCAGTTTCATTGCTTACGAGTTCATGTTTTGCAGATTTCTTGGTGATCAATACCGGCAGTTATGATGTTGTCATGAGAATGGATTTTCTTGGCACTTTCCACGCTCACATTGATTGTAGGGCAAAGAAAGTGATTTTCCAGATTCCCGGACATCCGGAGTTTGTTTTGTTGGAGGAAGCAGTTTTGTCGGGCCAGTCAAGTTTAGGGCTAGGCCGACAAGCAATATTCTTTTGTCGATGGAAGTTGATAAGGAGGAAGCGCCAGCTGTAGTCGAGAGTTCATAGACGTGTTCGAGGACATCTCGGGTTTACCGCCAAAACGAGATGTGGAGTTCGCGATCGATCTTGTTCCTGGTGCAGCACCAATCTCAAAGGCGTACTATCCAATGGCACCAGTGGAGTTGGAAGAAGTCAAGAAGCAAGTTACCGAATTGCTAGAGAAGGGTTGGATTCGCAGCAGTAATTCACCTTGGGGAGCTCCAGTTCTTCTAGTCAAGAAGAAAGATGGCACAAGGAGGACGTGCATCGATTATCGAGAATTAAACCGGGTGACTATTAAGAACAAGTACTCGATCCCTCATATTGGAGAATTATTCGAGCAACTCAGTGGCGCGAGGGTATTCTCAAAGCTGGATTTGCGATCCGGATATCAACAGGTCCGAGTTAAATCAGAGGATATTTGCAAGACTGCGTTCCGAACCCGTTATGGACATTACGAGTATTTAGTGATGTCATTCGGAGTCACGAATGCACCAGCGAAATTTATGGACTTGATGAACCGAATATTTTCACCGTTCTTGGACCGGTTTATAGTAGTGTTCATCGATGATATTCTGGTCTACTCGAGGAGCATTGAAGAGCATGCAGAACACTTGAAGATCGCACTGCAGGCATTAAGGCAAGAAAGACTATATGCAAAGATGAGCAAGTGCAAGTTTTGGCTTGTAGAAGTGAAGTTTTTGGGGTATGTCGTATCTGGAGATGGAATCGCCATTGACCCCGAGAAGATTGCAGCAGTTCGAGATTGGCTAATTCCGAAGAACGTAGCAGAGATTAGAAGCTTTCTTGGACTTGCCGGATACTACAGAAGGTTCGTGGAGAATTTTGCTCGTTTGGCTGAGCCTCTGACCAAGCTTACGCATAAGGAAGTACCGTTCGTATGGATGGATAAATTTGCGTCAGCTTTTGAGGCGTTGAAGTAGAGATTGATAACCGCTCCTATTTTGACCGTACCAGACAGTTCCGGAGGATTGGTGATTCACAGCGACGCATCTGGGAAAGGTTTGGGATGTGTTTTGATGCAGCATGGGAAGGTTATAGCTTACGCATCAAGACAGTTGAAGATCCATGAAAAGAATTACCCAACTCATGAGTTGGAGCTTGCAGCAGTGATTTTCGCTTTGAAGATTTGGAGACACTATTTATTGGGCGAAAGGGTCGAAGTATTCACCGATCACAAAAGCCTAAAGTATGCGTTCACACAGAAGAGCTTAACATGAGGCAACGTAGATGGTTAGAGCTGATGGCTAACTATGATCTTGACCTTAAGTACCATCCGGGGAAAGTTAATGTAGTGCCGGATGCGCTTAGTCGGTTGCCAGCAATTCGGATGTTGACTGCACAGAAGGAACTTATCGAAGATTTTCGGAGATTCGAATTGGAGATCGTGCTACCGTATTCTTCGGGACAGTTGATGCAGCTGTAAGTATAGTCATCGTTGATTGTTAATATTAAAGCGACACAGTCACAGGACCCAAGATTGCAGAAATTTCGAGAACAGGTTGAATCGCGACTTCGAACAGACTTGTTGATTCATAAAGATGGTTCGTTGCGGTATGGTAGCCGTTTGTGTGTGCCAAAGGGAGGCATTCGCGAAGAAGTTTTGAAGGAGGCACACAGTTCAGCATATTCCGTACATCCAGGAGGTACGAGAATGTACCGTGATGAACGACATCATTTCTGGTGGGAAGGCATGAAACGGGAGATTGCCCGCTTTGTAGCGAAGTGCTTGGTGTGTCAGCAAGTTAAGGTTGAACATCAAAGGGTTGCTGGTTTATTGCAACCACTTCCGATTCCTCAATGGAAGTGGGAACATATAACCATGGATTTCGTGACGGCTTTACCGCGGATTCCAAAGGGTAACAATGCAGTTTGGGTGATTGTTGATCGATTGACCAAGGCAGCTCATTTCATACCATTTCGAGTTGGTCAGTCAACGGAAACGTTAGCAGAACGGTACATGCAGGAAATTGTAAGATTGCATGGAGTACCTGTGAGCATCGTTTCTGATCGTGATACCCGATTTTTGTCGCACTTCTGGAGGAGCTTACAGGAAAGTTTGGGGACTCGATTGAAGTTTAGCATAGCTTATCATCCTTAGACAGATGGCCAGTCGGAGAGAACGATCCAAACTCTTGAAGACATGTTGAGAGCTTGCATGTTAGACTTTAAGGGTTCATGGGAGGATCATCTACACTTGGTGGAGTTTTCGTACAATAACAGTTTTCAGGCGACTGTTCAGATGGCTCCATTTGAAGCGTTATATGGTCGCAAGTGTCGTTCACCCGTTTGTTGGGACGATGTTGGAGAACGAAGATTGTTGGGACCGGATTTGATCATGCAAACCGTGGAGAAAGTTAATACTATTCGGAATCATATGAAGGCAGCACAAGATCGACAGAAGAGTTGGGCCGATATATCAAGAAGACCTCTAGAGTTCGCTGTTGGTGGTATGGTATTCTTGAAGATATCACCGACTAGAGGAGTGATTCGTTTTGGGAGTCGAGGCAAGGTTTGTCCTCGATTCGTAGGGCCTTTCAAAATTTTGGAACGTGTTGGAGAAGTGGCTTATCGATTGTCTTTACCATAATATTTGGCGAATGTTCATGACGTGTTTCATGTATCTAAACTCCGTAAGTATGTTCGAGATGAAACACACGTGCTAGATCATTCGGAGCTGACTGTAAGAGAGGATTTAACCTTTAAGGAATGACCGATGTCGATTGTTGATCGAAGAGAAAAGGTCCTTAAGAACAAGGTTATCCCTCTCGTATTTGTTTCTTGGGGAAATTACTCGCACGGAGAATCGACTTGGGAACGAGAAGACGAGATTCGACAGAAGTTTCCACACCTATTCTTATAAATTCTTGATTGTTTATCTTTTCTTGTCTTGGGAATTTCGAGGACGAAATTCTTTTGTGGTTGGGTATAATGTAACACCCTAGTTCATTTATACCAATTCCAGTTTCCGTATTTCCCTGTTTGTGGTATTTTCTTGATTTATCGTGTTTTGGGTGCGAATAGTATTTTACATTTTACATTGCATTCGACCCGACCCGCTTGCTTGAAACTTGTTTGATTCATATTTATGAATTATCTTGACTTGTTACATAGACATGTGCACTTTCATAAATACTGCATACTGGCATTTTATCTGGCATGACATCTTTTACCATATAACATTTTAAGTCACGTAAAATATTTTAAAAATACATTGCATGTCCTGCATGATACCCCTAACCCCGTGGTAGCATCTACACATCTTGTTCTCGCCCCGTTTAATGAAACGGACGTGTTTGGATGGCTACGCGCACGTACGTGCATCCGTTCTTAGGGGTATGCATTTTCGTTACCTGAGCATTCATTTTGAAATTTGGACGTCGCATATATTTTTCGTATTTTAAAACCGAATTTTTAGACCCGACCCGGGCTCGTTTTGGAATATTTTGTATACCGCCAAAATTCAAATTTATTAAATATTTAAAATTTATTTAAACCGTTCAAATTATATATTCCTAACTAACTAAAAATATTTTTCAAAATAAAATCCTAAACTTATAACAAACTCTCTCTCTCTCTCTTTCCTTTCTCCCTCTGCCGTAGTCCCCACCAATCATCTCTCTTTCTTTCTCCCCCACTAAATTCCAAATTTCTTTCTCATCCTCCCTTTCTCTCTCCTCTTTCTCTCTCTCTATCTCTCTCCTCTCGCTTCTCACTCTCTCTCCACTCGCGATCCCTGTTCACCAGGGATCTGCTCACCTCCTTCTCCTTATAGTAACCTCCCTTCTTTCTTTTCTTCTTCTTCTTCTTCTATTTTTTTTCTTTCCTTTCGCCCGCGAGAACCCCAGCGAGAACCCTAACCCTAGCCTTCGCTCACCCCGACGCCCTCGTCGTCAGCAACCCCTCATCGCTGCTGACCCCTCAGCTACCATTGCTACCTCCTTCTCCCTGAACCCATCACCACGTCGAGACCCTTACCCAACCTAACACCATCGCCGATCAGTCGCCTCCGACCCCTCCTTCACCGGTGCCTCACCATCGCCCTTGTCATCTTCTGTTTCTTCAACCCAAAAGAAACCCAGAGTCCTAACCTCATCGGCGATAGCCCCATCTCCCTTCTCCCGTTCTCCTGCATCCCAAACCGAGACCCTAGCTAGCAGCCTTAACCCTCGACCTCGACACTATCACCTACCTCCCTTCGACTGAGCACCCCTTCATCACCATCGCAGTCACTTCTCTCAACCCCGACGCAACTCCAGTCACATCCATCGCTGCAACCCTTTGCCTCACCTGCTTCCTCGCCGGAGCTCCGACCCCGTCGCTTCCGTGCACTCGTCATCATTACCACCTTGCATCTCTCACAGAACCCATCAAACCCTAGCTTGCAACCCTTGCCCGAGTCTTGAACCCCGCAGCCTCATCACAGGTGCCTCTTCTTCTTCTTTTTCTTCATTTCTTGGGTCTGTATTTTCATAGATCGCCAGAGCCGTGACGTCGTTGCCGTTCCTGATGACCCAGACGATGTACCTTACCTGCGTGATCACCCTCTTGCATTGGTTGGACCCGTTCCGTGTGTCGTGCGTGCGTCGCGACATTTTTGCCGACATCGGACGTACCGTACATATCCGTTTCTTGATCCGTCGAGAAAAGTTTATCTTGCTACATGCTACATTACTTTATATACATCTATTTTAATACATATAGTACTGGTATTTCAAATTATGCACCTCATGTTTACTTTTACAGTTTTTTTTGACATCCGTCTGCATCCGTACGTGTTACTTTATATCTAGCGCATGCAAACCTATCTTGTTACATATTATACTACAGTATACTGCATCCAACTGAATATAACAGTTCATATTGTTTAAATTGTACATTTCGTATTTACCAGTTTATCGTTTTAAGGTTATATGATATCCGTTTGCATCCATATCATATAGAATACATATAGCTGCATCTACAGATCACATTAATACATAATACTGTTAAATTAACACCCCATGTTTAATAAAGTGCATCTTAATTAGTATTAGAACTATAAATGTAACCCTAATCGATAATTGTCCACCCATATCATTGATTTTATATCTATTTGCATACCATGTCACATTATTTCATTTTATTGTTATATTAGTACTCCATACTTGATTTTGTGCACCCATACTTATTACAGTTGATTATGATTACCCATTTGATACCTGTGCATTACTTGACATGACTTGATACCTGTGCATTACTTGACATAACTTGATACCTGTGCACTACCTGACATGAACTGATATACTACTACTTGACATGACCTGATACATGTACACTACTTGACATGACCTGATATGTCACTACTTGACATGATACATGTTCCTGTTTCTAATGCCGACAATCCTGACATGTTGTCCCGATGGACATATCCTGTTGTCTGTATAGACAAACCTGTTCCTGCTTGATCCTATATTGGCATTAGTTTCAGATTTATCAATACCTGACTTGAACACATAACTTGGGGGTATGGGGAAATCAATGATGAAACCTGACTTGTAACTCGACAGTTCGATGCTTATACTGATCCGTCTTACGGGCTAGGCCAGCCCCGGGATGCTGCTGCTGACATCATTCGTCTGTACATGTTACCTGTTTACTGCCTAGCGGCACGTCTCGGATTCAGCCCGAGAGTCTTGACCGTGGTCCCGGGCATGCACGGGATACTATTGAGTTACATCGACGATTCATTAAATTGATTTCAAAGACTTGAGAGTAATTAACGCAATAGCTTAGTTTAGATTACTCACTGCACATCACATATGCTTTTACCCTTCACTGTTCCTTATTCGTTTTACTGTTCTACTTTTATTACTGTTCATACTCGTGCATGCATGTCTTGCTACCCCCTGATTATATTATTGTTTGATATTATAACGCACAGACGTCTGGGTTTTGCATGGCCCAGATCCTTTACCTTTGCTGCAGGCCGAGCAGGAGTATTTCAGTGAACATGCCGAGCAGTGAGGACCTGTATTAGTTTAGTTCAGTTCTTTTTAGTATTATTTTATTCCTGATGTGAGCCTGCATTATGGGACATATATTCCAGTTTATTATTGTATTGGATCTCTTTGCTTCCGCATTATTTTTATTCTTGACTCATTATTCTGGCAGATGGACATGTACTAGTTAGTTTTATTATTTTTTTTCTGATCTTGATATCTGTACAGCCGTAATGCGACTGTGGAGGGATATTTCCTATCCACAGGTAGCATGGTTGGCTCTGTCACGTGCCTATCTTAGCGTACTCTGGGAAGCGGGGCGTGACACAAAGGTTCTCTATGAAGGACCTGGGCGATGCCTCGTACATATTAGGCATTAAGATCTATAGAGATAGATCTAAGAGATTGTTGGGATTGTCCCAAACCAGGTACATTAACACCATCCTAAAGATGTTTAGTATGGAAGACTCCAAGCGGGATGCCTTACCCGCTTGTCATGGAGTCACTCTCTCAAAGGACTTTTGCCCAAAGACTGATGAAGAGAGAGCTAGCATGAGCGTTATACCCTACGCTTCAGCCGTAGGATCTATAATGTATGCGATGTTATGTACTCGCCCTGATGTAGCTTATGCACTGGGTGTAGTAAGCAGGTATCAATCCAACCCAGAGGAGAATCACTGGACAGCTGTGAAGAACATTCTTAAGTACTTACGAAGAACTAAAGAAATGTTCTTGGTGTATGGTGACGGGGATCTCTAAATGGAGGCCTTTACCGATTCGAGCTTCCAGAGTGATAAGGATGACATCAAATCTATCTCAGGGTTTGTATTTACCTTCAATGGAGGGGTGGTATGTTGGAAGAGTTCCAAACAGGATACCGTTGCAGACTCCATGATGGAAGCTGTGTATATTGCTGAAAATGATGCTGCCAAGGAAGCCGTCTGGATGAGGAAGTTCATCTCGGATCTAGGAGTAGTTCCAACCATTATTAATCCAATACCATTGTATTGTGATAATAATGGGGCTATGGCATTGGCTAAAGAGCCCAGGTCCCATCGGCGGTCCAGACACATCCTGAGGCAATATCATTTGATCCGGGAGATAGTTGATTGCCGCGAGATCGAGATTCGGAGAGTAGATACAAAGAATAACACCGCGGATCCACTCACCAAGGCCCTCCCTCAGCCGCAGCATGAGTGACTTTTTGAGATGTTGGGTATGAGATACGCCAATAATTGGCCTTAGTGCAAGTGGGAGATTGTTGGATATATGTATGACCTAGAGGCCATTATTTGATAGTGGATGTATCGGTATGTGTATATATATATTCAGAGGACATTCTTGCTCGACATGATAGTATGCTATCCGGTTGCTCTTTATCTTGACATGTTCATTTGATCATGCATATTACTCATTTGGTACATGTTGATAAAGCCCTTAGGATATTTGCTTGACTACTGGGATTATGATGCAGATCATACAAATGGGACATGTGTAGTTTATAAGCATATCCTTAAAATGTTCATAGTCGTGGGTGTATCGAGATGGGGCTCCGATATTTCAGAGTAGACTAGCGTATACGTTTCTTGACCCATATGATGGGCGATGGATGATCCCATATCCATTGGTGTTTGACATCAAAGATTGTATATGGGTGCTCAGTGGAGACTGGGTACACTGAACGGACTCGCCGAAAACTCCTATATGGTATTATATCAATCATCGGATAGCAGTTCTCAGGTGACACTGGTATAAGTTAGTCTGTAGACCCAAGATCGTCATAGAGTCTTGTGTGTGCTCCCACTGTACTTTGATTTCCACCCTACCACCGCTCTACTGAGTCATACAAACAGGTTGATTTTGGTTACAGTCCCGAGGCACATGGAGGCAATGAGCGATGGGAGGGGTTTCATCTCTCCCGGTATTGGGGGTTGATGTTGCGCTATGCTCGATTGGCTATAATAGGAAGTCCCTGGATAGGGCTGATGAGATTTACTCATAAGTGTTATCAGTAGTTTCTCGATCCGTTATAGGCCATATACAGGCATGACTTATTAAGTTATTGAGGTCGACGACCGAACTGTACGGTAAGTGTTGCCAGTTGGCTCGACGGGAGTTTTGACAGGTTCGCTTGTTTTTCTTCTGTTCGCTCAATACCTGGGAGCCATTATGTACAGCTAGTGCTGCTGACGGTTTGTGGGTATGTGATATGATCACTGCCAACTGCTAGTGTATTGACGAGTCTCAGAGTCCCACAGAGGGGTTTCCTAACTCAAGCGAAACGATGTGGGGGTGCATATGGGGATATACGCGGGAGCTTGATTAAATGCGCGTATATGATACAATATTTTAATCTGGCATTTTCTATTGGTCGGTTCGTATGTGATATGACCGGATTATTAAATCAAGTATTGATTTAATATCAATGACCAGTAGCTCATTTATTAAACCATTTTCTTTTATATGTATGCATGAATGTATGTATGTATATATTGATATGAATGCACACATGCATGCATACATGTGTCATGGTTGATGAAACATTGGAGATGGCTATGCAAGACTCACATGGAAACTATTTATATATTTTGATTATTGAGAAAAAGATAATGGGAAATGATTCATGGTTGTTTTCTTTTGGCTTCTACACACTTCTTTAGTTGACCAAAGTCATAACCATGGTTTCATTTCCTATTATCTTTTAACTCAATATAAAAAATATCTAGATATTTTGTAGCCATGGTTATGAGTGAGTGTGACTCCCTCATATATTTTATTATTCTCATTATTATTGAGATAACTCTCACATGAGCTCAAGCTAAGCCATTCTCCTTCTTCTTTCTCCTCCAAGCTCTCTAGCTCTTTAAAAGTGAGTGAAGAAAATTAAAAGGAAATGTTTTTAAGTGAGATTACAACCCACATCACCAATCTATATTAGTCTAGCCCACTAGTGTAGGTTGTTTGCTTCACCTCCACCAAGGTTAAGTGAAGCTTGGAGCTTGTGCCAAGGGACTCCGTGGTGGATCGTCGTGGACTTCGAAGGACTCAAGAGAACCCGTTCAAATTCCAAGTTGATCCAAGGAGTCAAGGAGGAGAGCTCTACAAAGGTTGTATTTCTCCCCTCTTAGTGTTAGACACTTGCTAGTATGTGATACTTGCTTTTTGTTATCCTAATACTCTAGTTCGATTCTAGGTTAGGTTGGTTAGCTCCCTAAAATTTTTAATGTAGCATGTTTGATACTTGTCAAAACCTAGTATGGGTGCTAAGCAAACCCAGCACCATATGAAGAGGAAGTTGATTTCGACAACTGCTATTTTGAGCAAAGTATTGAGGAACTCTTTAAAGAAGAGATTGTTTACTTGGATGAGTCTACTCCAATAGCATATGTTGGAAAGCCCCCACTTGAGCCTAGACCTCTTTTGCGTCCATCAATTGAGGAAGCACAAAAATTAGAGCTCAAACCTCTTCTATCACTTAAAATATGCTTATTTAGGTGTGAATGAGACGCTCCCTGTAATTATAGTAGTTGATCTTATTAAGGAGCAAGAGGTAATCTTATTATCTATTCTTAAAGATAATAAGAAAGCTATTGGATGGACAATGGTGGATATCAAGAGAATTAGTCCAACAATTGTACAATATCGAATTCACTTGATAAACAATGCTAAGACCGCTAGAGATTCTCAACTCAGGCTAATTCTTGTAATGAAGGAAGCGATGCTGAAGGGCATTATTAAATGCCTTGATAGCGGTACTATTTATCCTATTTCTGATAGTACTTGGGTCATCCCTATTCATATAGTACCTAAGAAATCTAGTATTACAGTTGTTGAAAACCACATGAATGAGCATGTCGCTATCCGCACACAAACATGTTGACGTGTGTTCGTTGATTATAGAAAGCTGTACGCCGCAATTAGGAAATATCACTTTTCGTTGCCATTTATTGATCAAATGCTGGAAAGGTTAGCCGGTCATGAGTACCATTGCTTTCTAGATGGATACTCCGGCTATAACCAAATCCAAATTGCTCCCGAAGACTAAGAGAAGACCACCTTTATATGTCCCTTTGGCACATTTGCATATCGGCGAATGCCATTCGAGTTATGTAATGCACCTGTCACTTTTCAGCGATGCATGATCAGTATATTTTCTGACATGGTGGAGCGCTATTTAGAGATCTTTATGGACGACTTCTCGGTTTTTGGTGATTCATTTGCTGAGTGTTTACATCATTTGGAGCTAGTTCTCCAACGATGCAAAGAGAAAAATTTAATACTCAATTGGGAGAAATGCCATTTTATGGTCAAGCAAGGTATTGTGCTAGGCCACATTATTTCGAGCAAAAGCATTGAGGTAGATAAAGCTAAAATAGATATAATTTCTAGCCTACCTCCTCCTAAAACACTCAAAGATGTAAGGTCATTCTTGGAGCATGCGGGATTTTATAGACGCTTTATTAAGAACTTTAGTAAGATTGCTAGACCTTTAACCACTCTTCTTGCCAAGGATATGCCTTTTGAGTTCAGTTCCTGTAACGACTCTGATTTTACTGTATGATTTTTTTTAAATTAATGTACGGAAAGGAGTTTGCAAGCCTGAGTATACTTTATAAGTTATTTTTGTTTAAGAACAGCAAGAAATAATTTGTAGCTCATTGATAAAGCCTTACACTGGACGCAGCCCCTGTGTTCGAATCCCCTCAGGCATATATTATTTTTTCTGAATTTTCTTTTAAACTTTTTGGAAGCCCAAAAGTTTACACGTGTACTACACATAAAAATGAAAACTCAGGGAAAATAAACATGTGCACAATGTAATTAACAGCGAGTAGGATACGTGGCCAAGATCCAACTGGCCCCCTCCACTATTGGACCGGCGAGATCCCTTGATGGGCCGGCGCCGACGGTCATCCGTAGGGGAAAAGTCCCCGTGTTCTGCACACAAAACCTTTGGCCTACCCCCATTATCCTGCACTGTTTATTTACTCTGAAATTAAACAGAGAATTCAATTTCAGCTTTAAATCAAATTTTTAATGCATTTTAATCCAATCTTTCAATTCCAAAACCCTAATTCCACACTATAAATACAACTCCATATCCTAGCCCTTCCTCATTCTAAAAATTCTAGACAAAACCCTCAAATTTTCTCAAGTACAAGTGGAGTAGAAGAGGAGTTAGCCCAAGACCAACTTCCGGTAAGGAAACGAAGCAATTCCGGCGACCCAGCGACGCTACGACGACCTCAACCTCTTCCTCTCTCTCTTCTTAACAAAATCCAAAAGTAAGTCCCTTCTAATCCTCCCCCTTCTTCTCTAAAAGTTCTCTTTTTCAAAACATGTTGGTAAGTGGAGTTAACACCGACTTTTGATTCTAAAACCTTGAAATCATACTTTTTCTTAATCATTGCTCATTCATATTCTTAAAATATGTTTATAACCATAAAACTAATAATTAGAAACAACTTTCACCCTAAATCATCATGTTAAATAACTTTAAATTGAGTTTTACATTTAAATACCATGAACTTTGTATCTATCATATTTAATTGTTTTGCTTACTATTACCTTTAGAAAACTTCACAGGGTAATGACATACCCCTCACATACACACATGTTTACATAGCACGATACTCTTTGAAACATATTTTTGTGGCGATACAACATTTCATTAAAATACCATGAACTATAAAAACCCGGTTTTCTTTGAATTGTATTATCAAAACTCTTTGCGATTATGCCTCTACAACCCTTTTTAGGGGACCCGCAATTGGATGGTGCGGATTATTGCATATCCTTGGGATAGTAGAGCGAGATGCAGACCTTCTCACAGAGCATTCGGTCTCGAATGATTTTTAATACGATTTTTAAGAAAAACTAGATTTTCTATTTAATAATAAAATTAATTTTTATAAATATATAAATATTATTAAACCACATATTTTCAAGATATAATAAAACTCCATGTTTCCTAAAAAATAAAAGAATGATAAGTTTCATCAAAATACCCTCAAGTTATCCAAAAGACAAGCTTTACACTTAAATACCATGAACTATTCAAGCTAAGTTAATATTCACTAAAATACATCAAATCTTAAAAGTTACATCCATAAAAACCCTAAATAATATAAATAAATACTCGAGATTTATTTTGAAAGTATATAAATTATTTTTCATAAACCCCCCTCGAGTCATATAAAATTACAATTAAGGACTTTAGTAAATATAGGTTTAAGCGGGATCAATTCTCTTGAGCCTCAGGGAGCCGGAGAAAGTGAGTGGTTGACTATTTAAGGTAGAAAAAACTTAACGGAGTTATCAATGGTAATTGTCTTGGAAAAAGACACAAATCATGTCGTCCATGTGCAGCAGTTACCGATATCTCCCAAACCTAATTTAGGATTCAAATCAGTTCTAAGTGTCTGACTCAAGTCTGAGTCCAAATCAATCCGAGTCTAATCCAATTCAATATGAATCCAATATACTAACATGTATACTTGAACCTGAATACCAGAACAAGATCAACATGCAAACATGACTTGACTTGACCGAACCATGGCTCCATCTTGACTTGATTATATGCCTACTTGTTTATATCCTGAACCTGATTATATGAATAACTTGTATCCATGGTCTTGGCAAATATGATAACTATAATTCAATACAATACATTACGGGGTTTAACGGGGTAGATTGGTACGTAATGTATTAAAATGGCACGATGATGGACACTAAAAGACACCTACATGAATTCTCGTGCCGTTGTCCCGTGGGTTTTGAGGGGCCTTGTACTTAAATGTTACCATAGTCCATGGGACAGTTGGATTCCTCTCGTATATACTGATACATTCTGTACCAAGCTACAAATAACTACGTTAGTATAACAAACATAAACTTGTTCAGATTACCAGTCATATATTTATTCCACCCTTATCTTTGGGACTTACAGAGCGCTAGTTCACTGACGACATTCCTGTCTCTTTTTTCTTTGGAATGTTCGTCAGGAGGACCCGACTCTCAGGAGGCCGAGCCCAACCAGGAGGACTTGGATCAGTTCATAGAGGAGCCAGACTTCTAGTCTTTACTTGTACTTACCTTTTCATTTGTATGCCACTGTTTAGGCATTGCTTCTATCATTGTACATTTCTTTTTCAAAGCAGTTGTAATGTAAAAAAATGGATATTAATAAAAGTTGTTGTTTATATTACATCTCTTGTCATTATTGTGCATTTATTTATATTGCTTATTTACGCTTAACGTGTTTACTTCTGAGTAAATACGTCGCGTGCCCGTCACGTCTACTTCCCCGTACACTGGGAAGCGGGGCGTGACAGTTCCGATTGTTTCAAGTCTTTTGAGTGATTAAAGAAGGAGCTTACTTCCACTCCTATACTCCACGTTCCCGATTGGAGCCAGCCTTTTAAGATTATGTGTAACGCGTCTGATTTTACGATTGGAGTTGTTTTAGGACAGCGTATTGATAAGATGCCACATGTGATCCATTACGCCAGTAGAAATCTTATTGATGTACAGATAAACTATTCGAAAACTGAAAAAGAATATTTAGCTGTTGTATTTACGCTTGAAAAGTTTAGACCCTACCTCATCGGTTCACACATCATGGTTTACACTGACCATTTGTCACTTCGTATCTTATCTCTAAAATTGCCAAAGCCTGACTTATTCGATGGATTCTTTTATTACAATAATTTGATCTTGAGATAAAAAGATAAAAAAGGATCCGATAATGTAGTGGCCAATCATATTTTTCGTCTTCCTAATGCGCCATCAAAAGAACTTCCAATCAATGACCATTTTCCCGACGAACAACTTTATAATGTTACGAGCGAACCATGGTTCACGGACATCGTCTATTTTCTTGTTACGAAAATGACCCACCGATTGGTCTAAGTAAGACAAGTACAAATTTCATTTCAAAGTGATGCAATTTTATTGGGACGAACTTTATTTGTTTAAGTACTGTGCTGACCAAATCGTACGAAGGTGTGTCCCTAACGATGAATTTAGGAGTGTTCTATCGTTTTGCCATGATCAAGCTTGTGGTGGACATTTTGGGGCTAAAAAGACAACAGAAAAAGTCTTGCAATGTGAGTTTTATTGGCCCACACTTTTTAAAGATGCTTATGAATTCTGTAAAACTTGTGATCGGTGTCAACACATAGGTAGAATCACTAGGAGGAATATGATGTCTCTTAATTCTATTTTTATTGTTGAGATTTTTGATGTATGAGGCATCGACTTTATGGGGTCATTCCCAAATTCATTTGGGAACATCTATATTTTGTTGGATGTCGACTATATGTCGAAATGGTAGAAGCTGTGGCTTGCAAAACCAACAACAACAATGTTGTTGTCAAGTTCTTGAAACATAACTGTTTACCGCCGGAAACTGGACTGAGGCATGGGGAGTACGTCCAGCCTGAATTTGGGGGCAGATGCTATTTGGACATATCCATCCACCTCTCCAAAGATACCAAATTTATTTATAGCACCGTATATCGGAGGTTTGGATGGATGCGGCAGATATAGCTAACTTTCAGATTCCTCTGAATGGATGAGAAGTTTATTGATTGTGGAGACACTTTTTCCTGTAGGCACAAGCCTCTGCAGTTAATTATGTTATTGCAAAGCGATAACAACTTTCTACACTCCAGGTCTATTCCTTCATGTGTCGTGTTTTAGTTTATTTTGGGTTGCCCTTAGATTGTATACGGAGACGAATTTATGTCGTCGCCCGTAGGGTGTGGATTAGTCCAAATCTGTACATACTAGATTTGGGGGTTTGGGTCCACATTGGTATCTTGGTTTGCCAATGGGAGTTGAACTTAGGACGTATTTCTCATATCGATGAGGTCCGTCAGTTCAGGAAATACTTGAATTTATCTAAGGATCGTTAATCTTGTTTTAAGCTAAGATCAATTTAGAAATTTAACTAAGGAACGTTAGTCGTATTTAGGACTAAGATCAACTTAGGGTTTCCAGCATATGGGCTGAATTGATCTTAAAATCAAAGAAGTTTAAGCTTCAGGGACTTAGCTAATTTGGGGCTAAGAATTGGTCTGTGTAACATATGGACGCATGCCATATGGGCCTATGGCATATTGGCGTATAGCATATTGGCGCATCCAACTCACGTGTGTATCACATAGAGTAAAAAGCTTTGTGTCATCGGCGCATGCCCACGTGACTTTCACGTGGCGCATGGAAAGAGTATATGCGCATATGTCACGTGGATATCACGTGGCGCATGGGGGTATCGACACAGCTTACGTGTATATCACGTGGCGCACGATGGTCATTGGCGCAGTTCACGTGCATATCACGTGGCGCATATATGGCATATCCATTTTCTGACACTGACGCCACATGTAGAGCATGTGGGGCGCAACATTTAGGGATTTTTAAAGATTAATCTCTGTATCTTTAGAACCTTAAGTTTCATGAAGCTTAAACTTCTATTTTAATGGTGTTTTGACCATTAAAACACTTCGAGATCAACATATTATGACTTGGGTTTTTTTCGTATCAAAATGAAAACTTGGGGTCCTGAAGTTTAGACCTCAATCTTTTTTACATCGATCTTTAGGATCTTGATTTTTGGTGGGAAATTCTTAAGTCTTCCCTCAAACCCTACATCTTAAGATAAAAAATTCTTCTGTGAAAGCTTATGTTTTCAACGATAAAGGTTTTGACTTAAGGATCTTAAGATCCGAGAATGAACTTAAGTTCTTATGAAGGTTAACCTTTTTTTAATGGAGATTGATCTCCTATACCTTGATTTATGGAGGAAGAAGAAAAATTGCAGAGCTTATGGGGGGACTGCTTCTGTTGAGATTTATCTCAAGGAGTCTTTATATAAGGTATGAGAATTGTTGGGTAAGTAGAGAAAATCTCTCTTTGAGATTTCTCTAATTGATCTTAAGATCAAGCTCGGGTGCTTAAAGACTGTTGGATCTTTGATCCAAGGGTCTTTGTTAACAAAGTTGATATTTTTCTTATTTTTAGAAAAATATTCAAACGATTTCTTATTAACAAGATATATTCTTTCTGTTTGAGAAATGTAGGGAGATATTTTTCCAAATATAGTTTAAGCTATACTGAAGTAAGGACTTCAAAGTTCTGGCGCATGCGCCAGACAAAACGTTAGTGAACGATGTGCCCGGGGCTGCATTGGCGCATGCCTACAACGCCCAGAAAGTTCTGTCGCTCTAGTGCCAGCGCCAGAAAAAGAACTTAAGTTCTTAGCCAATATTTTTGGCGAAAACAATAACATAATATCATAGTTCGGCATGCCACGATCCATTATTAGCGATAATGGGACCCATTTCTGCAATAAGTCATTTGAATCTTTAATGAAAAGATATTCTATACGCCACATATTATCTACCACATATCATTCTCAAACTAATGGGCAAGTTGAAGTTCAAATAGATAAATTAAGCAAATATTGGAGAAAACGGTAAATAAAAATCATAAACATTGGTCTACTAAACTAGTAGATACACTTTAAGCTTATAGAACAGCTTATAAAACCAATCTTTGAATGTCTCCATATAGGTTTATTTTTGGGAAGTTTGCCATCTACCGGTCGAGTTGGAGCACCATACTATGTAGGCCATTAAAAAGTTAAATAAGGACATAGACGAAGCCGGTAAATATAGAAAACTCCAATAGACGAACTTGAAGAGATACGGAACGAATCTTACGACAACGCCAAAATTTTTAAAGATAAAACTAAAAATTTTCATGATAAATATATTATTAGGATAACATTTCATATTGGCCAAAAAGTTTTGCTTTATGACTCTAGACTGCATTTATTTCCAGTTAAATTAAAATCTAGATGGATAGTTCCCTTTATCGTAAAAAACGTTTTCTCACATGGCACAGTTGAAGTAGAAGACCCTAATAATGGTAATGTTTTTAAAATTAATGGGCAACGTCTTAAACCATATTTAGAGTTTTCTGCTGATTTGGAGGAGGAGCTCATGGTTCTCCATGAGCCGGATTATTCGGCGTAAAAATCGTAACCCTCCTTCATATATTATATAATTTATATTAACTTTATTTAACACTATCTTTTCTTTTTGCTTCATTTTTCAGGTTTTTGTTACTGATTTTTATTTTGCAGGGTTTTATTTGCAAATTTTCCATCCCTTTTATAAACCCCCCAAATCAAGCCCCTTTCCTCATTTTAGCCGTAGCCCTCGAGCCCTAGGAGAGAGAAGAAGCGCCAGAAGAAATTTGGAGGCAAATCACCGCAAAACTCTGATGATTTGTCACCCTGACCCGGCAATTAGCTAACGTTTTCTTGCTGTTTTCCCCCAGACCACTGGGGAGGTAAAATCCTTCTTTCACTCTCTGTTTTCGCTGAAATTTTGGGTTAAATCGATCTGTTAGTTATGGCTATGCTAAAAATGGTAATGGAGCGCAATTTCATTAATCTTTTGGGTACACCGTCGTATGGAGATTACTTTTTAAATGAGATTATGGTTAGAGGGTGAGAATTTTTGTTATATAACTATGAATCCACCGCCATTCCATGAATTTTACTCGAGTATTATTTATTACAACGAAGAAAACGGTGCCATTTATGTAAATTGGCGTAATGATATTCGAATGATTAACACTGACACCATCACTGCCGTCATGAACATACATGCTTCACAAGGCATGAAAGAGCCTCTTGATTCCAATGCTTATCTCCCTTTATGGCAGTGAATTACGAAGCAGGGGGGACGGTGCATTATCTCTCAAACTACCTTTAAGAACGTGCATGCTGTCTATAGGATGTTACACCTTAACGTGCTAGGCACCACACACTCCACTGCTATTTATAGACCTGCTTTGCACATCGTTCACTGCTTGATGATTAAAGAATATCGATTTTGTATGTATCGACAACTAATTAAAACAATCGTATGAACAAGGCTTAAAGATAAACCGTATTACCCTTTACATGCACTTGTGACACACATCTTCCGTATTTTGTTAGGGGAGCACGCTTTTCCCTTGTACGCACAAAATACCAAACAAACTCAAATTCATATTGAAAAAATTACCAAATCATATAGAGAATGTAAGTATTTGGATGGAGCGTGTTCTACATGAGCATGCGATTCATGCGAAGTCAGATGATGATGATGATGATGATGATGATGATTGTAGGGTGTTTTTCGTCACCCCATTGAGATGGTAATACGCGCGCTTGTCAGGCGTACTATAGATTCTCCCTTCCTAGGGTAGGCCGGGGTTTAATGATTGTGGGGATCCGAATCTCCGGCAGCCGCGGACTAAGCTGCCGTTAATTACCCCTCGCCTTTGGGGCGAGGGAACCTCCGATTAACGGGTTAAACTGGTCATGCGAACTCAATGTGCAGTGTGCGTGTGTTGTGTTTTGAAAGGGGGATTTTGGATATATTGGGAGCCACGCAGAGTTTTTACGGGGGTCCCGCTATCCGGATAGCGGGCTGGGGGTTAAGAGGGCTAGCAGCCCCCTTACGGGGTGCGGGGCAGCGCACCGTTAGAAATTTTTTTCTAACAGGGACAGTGTCGTAGAGTATGTGTGTATGTACATATGTATACATATGTAAAGATATACATGTATATATATAAAAAGGGGAAAAGACATCCAAAGGATGCGTAGGGCAGCACCTTGGGCGCTGTGCGCCTAGGTGCTGTGTGCTCAGGCGCTAGAGTGCCACGTGTCGGCACGTGGGCGCTCTGCGCTTGAGCGCTGGGCGCTTGAGCGCAAGCGCGCCACGTGTCGGTGTAAGTCCATGCTACCTCTCCCGGTACTTCCGGGCATGCGGAATTAGGTGAAAAACATTTTTTCTAGAGGTGGTAACATGGACTCAAAACCGGATCTTTGTTAAATATCAAACTAACAACCTAACTAGGAGTTGTTAACTACTCGGTTAGGGGGTTATACCTTTCTTTCTTGATCTCCTTCGTCTTCAAGCCTCGATGGTTGTCCGGATCGGCTTCACTCCGTCGTCTCCTTGCGCCGAAGATAGATCCACCTCGAAAGCTTCTACCTTTGGCTTCTTCTTCGATCTTTGAAGAAACTAGTTCACTTGGTTTGCTAAACCTTGTGAACTAGAGTGAGTAGAGAAGAGTGTGTTGGGATTTTCTCTATGGTTCTTGGTTCTCAACACATGAGACAAGTTAACCATAGACTAAGAGAGGGAGAGCAAGAGGAAGGAGATGAGAGCTCAAGAACAAGAGAGAGAATGAGAATGATAGAATGAGAGAAGACTTTTCTCATTTGGCTCTCATAATCCATAACCATCATAACACATCATAGCAATCAAGTATTATGTGATAGTTTAAGCAACAATAGCCATATCATTTCATACACTCATTTTGCACAAGAGAGCAAGCAAGCAAAAGTCTTTGCCATGAAATGATAGCTATTGTTATCATGATGGTCAACTAGTCAAGCCTAGTCAACCGGTCAACAAAGTCAACAAGTCAACAAAGTCATCCCCTCAACAACCATGTCACCATAATACTTAATTAATATAATTGTTAATCATATATCATATTCTCATTAGGGTTGAGCAAAAAGTCAATAGTCAACGGTCAACAGTCAACAACCCTAATGAGAATCCTCTGCCTCTGTCTCTCCGTCAACTGTGCATACACACCCGCATCCGCGTTCCGAGGAACACGGATGCATACTGGATAAAACCAATCCCAAAAGGTACACTAGGATCTGGCTTAAACCAAAGCCCGCTAGTGTAAACTGTCCGGACACTGTACGTGCACAAGTGCACGGATGTGACCGAACCCTGTCGCAAAACCATGCGACCTGTCGCAAAACATTGCGACCTCTACTCTTTTGCCTAAAGGCGAATAGCTTTCTGTGTGGGACTCTAAAGACTCGACACTACGCTGGCAGTGGGTTTAACCACAGACCGCAAGCAACACTAGCTGTGCGTAACGGTCCCCAGGTAGATGCCGACAAGAAGACTGACGAGGCGAAACCCATCTGAACTCCTACTGAGCCTGAATGTGACATTCTCCGTACAGTCCGGTCTGTTCGTCTGATACATCGCATGGCGGGCCTAGGGGCGGTAAACGTCAGTCCCCTAATAGCGGTACATGTCGTGTCGGAGTGAAGCCTAAAACACCCTGAGATAACACTGGAAGCCTACCAGTATATCTCGTTTGCCTTGGCCAGGGACTACTCATGTAATAGCTCTCCTAGACACAGCGCGATGTCAACCCCCAATACCGGGAGAGACGAATCCTGTCTAACCGTCACTGCCTCCAAGTGCTTCGGGACTGCACCCAACTACCACCTATTTGCACGACTCATTTGAGCCGTGGTAGGGTAGTAATCAAAATGCAGTGGGAACACACTCGAGGCGAAGTGACAGTGTCAAGTTAGCGGACTAAGCTGTACTCATGTTATCTGGGAACTGATAACTGACGATAGGCATAATACCAACTAGTCAGTTCCCGACGAGTCCTGTCCAGTGTACTCGTAACCTAACGAGCACCCGCATACTATCTCAAGTACGGCGTACCGACGGCTGTGGGACAGACCGTCTCCCACACTGGGATGAGAAGCGCATGCGCTAGTCTACTCCGGAGTATCGATGCCCTGTCTCGATAGTCCTGCGACTAGGGACCTGCATAAGGATGTGCTTATAGATTACCCAGCCCCACTAGTGTGACTGCCATCACAACGCTGGTAATCAAGCAAAGATCTTAAGGGCTCCACTAATGTGTATAGGTGATATACTAAAATAAACACATGTACACATTGAAGTAGAAACAAACCAAGTAGCATACTACTATTTTGAGCAAGATTGTATATACAAGGTGAATATCCCAAGCTTCCATTAAGTAATATACAAACCAGTATGATACAGTAATGGCCTCTAGGGCATATACACTAACAATCTCCCACTTGCACTAAGGCCATGTACTGGCGTATCGAAGACCTATCATCTCGATCAGCCGCTCGAACTGAGTCTGGGGCAAGGCCTTGGTGAATGGATCTGCAGTGTTATCTTCTGAAGCAACCCTCCGAACCTCGATCTCCTGGTGATCCACGATCTCCCTGATCAGGTGATACCGCCTCAAGATGTGTCTGGATCTCTGATGGGACCTGGGTTCCTTCGCTAAAGCTATAGCCCCGTTGTTGTCGCAATACAGAGGTATTGGATCAACAATGGAAGGAACCACCTGAAGTTCTTTCAAGAACTTCCTCATCCAGACAGCTTCTTTTGCGGCATCAGATGCAGCGATGTATTCCGCTTCCATCGTCGAGTCTGCAACGGTTTCCTGTTTGGAACTCTTCCAACACACCGCCCCTCCATTGAGGGTAAAGACAAAACCCGACATGGACTTGGAATCATCCTTGTCACTCTGGAAGCTGGAGTCAGCAAAGGCCTCGATCTGGAGGTCTTTTCCGCCATACACCAAGAACATCTCCTTAGTCCTTCTCAGGTACTTGAGAATATTCTTTACCGCTATCCAGTGTTTCTCCCCAGGGTTTGACTGATACCGGCTTACCACACTCAGTGCATAAGCTACATCCGGTCTGGTACACAACATCGCATACATTATAGAGCCTACCGCAGAAGCGTAGGGTATAATAGACATGCGATCCCTCTCCAAATCAGTCTTGGGAGACATCTCTTTAGAGAGGGTGATCCCGTGACAAGCCGGTAGGTTACCGCGCTTGGAATCTTCCATACTGAATCTCTTCAGTATGGTGTCGATGTACCTGGACTGTGAAAGTCCTAATATCCTCTTGGATCTATCACGATGGATCCGGATCCCCAGGATGTATGAGGCATCACCCAGGTCTTTCATGGAGAACCTGTGCGACAAGAACCCCTTGACAGATTGTAGCATAGGAATGTCATTTCCTATTAAGAGAATGTCATCCACGTATAAAACGAGGAATACTACAGTTCTCGCTACAAATCTACTATAGATGCATGGTTCATCTGGATTTTTGATAAAGCCAAATTCCTTGACCGTCTCATCAAAACAGATGTTCCAACTCCGCGATGCCTGCTTTAGTCCATAGATGGACTTAAGCAACTTGCACACCTTTCCGCTGCTCCCACTCTGAATGAAACCCTCTGGCTGGTCCATATAGACACACTCCTCTAAATTTCCATTTAGAAAAGCGGTCTTTACGTCCATCTGCCAAATCTCATAATCGTGGAAGGCAGCAATGGCAAGAAGGATCCGAATGGATTTCAGCATAGCTACTGGAGAAAAGGTTTCGTCATAGTCCAAACCAGGTCTTTGACGGAAACCTTTTGCAACAAGTCAAGCCTTATAGGTTTCAACCTGTCCATCTACACCAATCTTCCTTTTGAAGATCCACTTGCATCCTACGGGTTTTACCCCGTCTGGAGCAATGTCCAACGTCCATACTTTGTTGGTGTACATGGACTCCATTTCGGTCCGCATTGCATCCAGCCATTTTACCGAGTCAATGCTCTGAATGGCCTGCTGGAAGCTAGTAGGCTCATCATAGTCTATGATGCAATCCTCTCTATCCCCGTCTATGAGAAAACCGTAGTATCTCTCGGGCGGATGAGTCTGCCTACTACTCCTGCGGAGCGGCGTAGGAATGTCCAGCTCTTTTGAACCCTCTGGTTCCACTAAGCTTTCAGTAATAGTCTGTGGTTCTGGAATTTCTTCCAGTTCTACCGCGCTCCCACTAATTTCCTTTTCTAAGAACTGGTGTTCTAGAAAGTGGGCATGACGAGAAACAATTATCTTTTGTTCCTCTTCGCAGTAGAAGAAATATCCCTTGGAGTTCTTTGGATATCCCACGAACTTGCACTGTACTGAGCGTGCCTTGAGCTTGTCCGCATGCTGCTTTTTGACAAAAGATGGACTTCCCCATGTCTTAATGTGATTAAGATGGGGCCTCTTCCCACACCACATCTCATATGGTGTGGTAGGCACAGTCTTAGTGGGAACTCGGTTCAAAAGGTATGCAGCTGATTCTAGCGCATACCCCCAGAATGATCGCGGTAACTCAGCGTTACTCATCATGGACCGTACCATATCCAATAGGGTTCGGTTCCGTCTCTCCGACACACCATTATGTTGCGGAGTGTAAGGAGGAGTAAGCTGAGAGAGAATTCCGTTCTCTTTTAAATAGTCCAGGAACTCGGCACTTAAGTATTCACCACCTCGATCCGATCTTAGGATCTTGATACTTTTGCCAGTTTGTTTTTCTACTTCATTCTTATATTCCTAGAATTTTCCAAAGGCTTCGGACTTATGTTTCATTAAGAAGACATAACCGTACCTTGAAAAGTCATCCGTAAAAGTAATGAAGTAAGAATAACCGCTTCGCGCATGTGTAGACATTGGACCGCACACGTCGCTGTGTACGAGTCCCAAGAGCTCGCTCGCTCTTACTCCGTGTCCAGTGAACGGAGTCTTTGTCATCTTTCCTTTGAGACAGGATTGACAAGTGGCATATGATTGATATTCGAACGGATTCAAATATCCTTCTGTATGTAACTTCGTCAACCTTCTCTCATTGATGTGACCTAGTCTACAATGCCACAAGAAAGTCTGATTTATTTCCGGAGACTTTCTTTTGTGTGTATTCTGGACATTGAAAATCTGTGGTTGGTTTAATACGTATATACCATTGCTTAATGTACCTGACCCAATCAGAACTTGATTAAGGTGAATGTTTACAACATTACTTACAAACGCAAATTCATAACCTTCTTTAGAAGTCAAAGATACAGAAATGATATTACAAGTTGCGTTGGGTACAAAATAGCAATTACGCAAAACCAAAACGTGTCCATCTGACAACCCCAGGTGATAGTCCCCCACGGCCTTAGCATCCATGCTAGCTCCGTTTGCAACTTTGAGGGTCATGTCACCTGCCTTCAAAACCCTACGGTTTCTCAACGCCTGCAAAGAATTACAGATATGAGATCCTGATACGGTATCCAATACCCAGGAAGTAGAGTTTATTGAAAGACAGTTTTCAATAACATACACACCTGAAGCTGAAGCTGCAACCTGCTTCAATTCCTGTGTCCTGGCTTTCCAAGCCCTGCAATCATTCTTCCAGTATCCTTTCTTATGACAATAGAAGCATTCTTCCTTATCCACAAGCTTCCCCGCTTTCTTTGTTGCTTTTGCCTTTCCCTTCGTATCCACTTTACTAACACCGCCCCTTGGTTTGGCGGGGGCTTTCTTCTTCTTTCCCTTGGCTTTCGCCTTGGACCTAGAAGAAGATGATCTTCCTACAAACAAAGTGGATGTTTCCCTACCTTTCTGTAGGGTGCCCTCTGCGCTCCTCAGCATGTTGAGGAGCTCTGAAAGTTCAACTTCTTTTTCTTGTAAGTTGAAGTTCAGTATAAATTGGGCGTAAGTGGAAGGAAGAGACTGGAGAATCAAGTCCGTATAGAGCTCACTCTCCAATGTGGTCCTAAGGTCCGCGAGCTCCTCAATGTAGCCGATCATCTTAAGCACATGTTCTGCTACTGATGATCCGACGGCCAACTTTGCCGAAAATAACTTCTTCGACGCTTCGTATCTTGCGATACGAGACTGCTCTCCATACAGTTCTTTTGTATGAAGAAATATGGATTCCAGGTCCATATTCTCGTGCCTCCTCTGATGTTCATTGTCCATAGAGGCAAGCACGAGGCACTTGGCCTTCGCGCTATCAATCTCTCAAGCCTTACGGATTTCCTTATCCGCGACGCTGGAAGTGGGACCTGGGACAGGGGGAGCTTTGGTGGTAAGAAGATACCCCAGCTTGTCGTAAGTGATTGCCATCTTGACATTCCTGAGCCAATCTTTGTAGTTTGGCCCTGTCAGTATGTTTTTATCTAGAAGTAACTTAAGTCCAGTCATGTCGATTGGTCGCTGCAATTAGGAGAGAGAAAAAACACTCAGCATGATGCTCTTGCAAGTTTAGAGTGGTTTTTAGTTTGTCTAAACAGGATGGCTCCCACTGTTTCTCGAATCCCTCCTCAAACCATAAAGGAAGAATTTGTCGGGATCAATCTCACCGCACAATACTTGCTTAACCGTTCAGCCAGGCCAGTGTCGGTACTTCGAGGGAGGTTTTCCAACGCTTTCGCGAAGTTCCTTAATTTAAGAACCTCTTTTCCCTGGGGGCGTAGCCCCGCTAACACCTTTCTAGACACCTACTTGGTTTATAGCATTGATCGTTAAGTGAGAAATTTCCCGAGGAGTAGCATATACTCACAGTAGGATCGGGATCCAAATATCATCGCGTGATGAAACTGAAGGAATCCTACCAGAATCATCACACTCCAAATGGTATGCAACACTAGCAAGTTTCAGTTCTTTTGAAACTCCCGATGTGGATTTTTGCCCCATGCTCTTATGACCTTGACTTTGGCCAAAATATCATAAGTCATATGTCAAGTTCTACCCATCATTCTCCAGGTTAATTTGGATCCACCCGTACCTACCCTTGACTTTGGCCAAAATGGCAGTACGACTGTCCCAAACCAACGCATCTATCTATGCTACACATGAATACCCAATAGCTACCAATCACTATGCCTTGACTTTGGCCAACATACACAGCTTGAATACTATTGACTATTCATGTGAAACGACGGAGGGCTACGAATGGTTTTGGCAAAACCGTGAACGTAGTGAACTTGATATAATCGATGGAACGAGATAGCTTTTAAAAGGAGTGGCTCAAGCTCCGCATTTAAAAGTTAGTTTTGAAAAGAACCGAGTGGTTTTCCGAAAGTGTTCCAACGATTTTAACTTGGTTTATTTTCTTGCATTAGTTCTTTTAATGCGTGATATTCTTGCATTAGTTCTTTTAATGCGTCCCATCATTTAATCTTACCATTGCAGAAAACAACCAAAATATGACGTACGCTTATGCCATTCGCATTCGCCACGGGGCCCCGTCATTACCCGTTAGGTTACTTAACTAACGACAGAGCGGGGGCTGGGCTAGCGCGGCTGTAAAACATAAGCAACGCCTAAATAATATCATATATAGATATACTGCAATGATAGCCATTTCAGATCACAGATGAATACATTGGATATACTAGGAATCCGCAATTCGTACGAGCCTGTAACGAAAAGCAGATTACACGGTCGCGGTAAATAGCCAAAACCCCACCCAAGACCCCTACGGGTGCGGCAAACTACCCGCCAAGTACCCGAAGCGAAGCAACCTCCCTCAACTCCGTGAGTAGGCCACTCGGTACTTCGGCATACCCGGTAGTTTGTGCACCCCCTCCATGGGTCTATCCTAGGAGCAAAAACAGTAAATAGAAATTATACAATGACGGCTACAACCCCGACCCGGTTGTGCAGCCATACAAATAATTATTACATCAATTTATAAATATACATGAATTGAAAGAAAAGAAAACTCTCGTCTCACAACCCCCGGCTATTCACCCGCGACAATCCAATGAATTCATATACACATTCCAATGACATTACAGATCACAGATTTGTATAACCCCCACTAATCGACATATAGCGATTAGTAGACGTTCAATATAAATATCACATCACAGAAAAACCCGTCAGCTTAAGTCTTTTAGAAGTTCGATCAAAAATACGGATTTATAGGCCCCAAACACAAAATTTTCGTTCTGGAAAATCTGGGCAGAAAATACATATTCCAAAAATCCCAAAACAGCCCCAGAAATACACTGCACCAAATTTGGACCTCGGCCGAGTCAACTCGGCCGCGGAACCGCGGCTCTTTGAACGGTTCGTGGGACCAAATTTGGTGGTTATTCAAACAAAAGCCTGAGCCGATTTTTAAGATGAAAATTATCAACTTTTGAACAGAATAAAAATCGGCAGAAACTTGACAACTCAGGTTCGTTTCGTGACTTTTTCTTTGATCGATCTTCTAGTTACTTTGCTAACATGTTAGATAGAGTTTAACCTGGCTCTGATACCACTGTAAGTCCATGCTACCTCTCCCGGTACTTCCGGGCATGCGGAATTAGGTGAAAAACAATTTTTCTAGAGGTGGTAACATGGACTCAAACCGGATCTTTGTTAAATATCTAACTAACAACCTAACTAGGAGTTGTTAACTACTCGGTTAGGGGGTTATACCTTTCTTTCTTGATCTCCTTCGTCTTCAAGCCTCGATGGTTGTCCGGATCGGCTTCACTCCGTCGTCTCCTTGCGCCGAAGATAGATCCACCTCGAAAGCTTCTACCTTTGGCTTCTTCTTCGATCTTTGAAGAAACTAGTTCACTTGGTTTGCTAAACCTTGTGAACTAGAGTGAGTAGAGAAGAGTGTGTTGGGATTTTCTCTATGGTTCTTGGTTCTCAACACATGAGACAAGTGAACCATAGACTAAGAGAGGGAGACCAAGAGGAAGGAGATGAGAGCTCAAGAACAAGAGAGAGAATGAGAATGATAGAATGAGAGAAGACTTTTTTCATTTGGCTCTCATAATCCATAACCATCATAACACATCATAGCAATCAAGTATTATGTGATGGTTTAAGCAACAATAGCCATATCATTTCATGCACTCATTTTGCACAAGAAAGCAAGTAAGCAAAAGTATTTGCCATGAAATGATAGCTATTGTTATCATGATGGTCAACTAGTCAAGCCTAGTCAACCGGTCAACAAAGTCAACAAGTCAACAAAGTCAACCCCTCAACAACCATGTCACCATAATTAATATAATTGTTAATCATATATCATATTCTCATTAGGGTTGAGCAAAAAGTCAATAGTCAACGGTCAACGGTCAACAACCCTGATGAGAATCCTCTGCCTCTGTCTCTCCGTCAACTGTGCATACACACCCGCATCCGCGTTCCGAGGAACACGGATGCATACTGGATAAAACCAATCCCAAAAGTTACACTAGGATCTGGCTTAAACCAAAGCCCGCTAGTGTAAACTGTCCGGACACTGTACGTGCACAAGTGCACGGATGTGACCGAACCCTGTCGCAAAACCATGCGACCTGTCCCAAAATCATGCGACCTCTACTCTTTTGCCTAAAGGCGAATAGCTTTCTGTGTGGGACTCTAAAAACTCGACACTACGCTGGCAGTGGGTTTAATCATAGACCGTACGCGGCACTAGCTGTGCGTAACGGTCCCCAGGTAGATGCCGACAAGAAGACTGACGAGGCGAACATCATCTGAACTCCTACTGAGCCTGAATGTGACATTCTCCGTACAGTCCGGTCTGTTCGTCTGATACATTGCATGGCGGGCCTAGGGGGCGGTAAACGTCAGTCCCCTAATAGCGGTACAAGTCGTGTCGGAGTGAAGCCCAAAACACCCTGAGATAACACTGGAAGCCTACCAGTATATCTCGTTTGCCCTGGCCAGGGACTACTCGTGTAATGGCTCTCCTAGACACAGCGCGATGTCAACCCTCAATACTGGGAGAGACGAATCCTGTCTAACCGTCACTGCCTCCAAGTGCTTCGGGACTGCACCCAACTACCACCTGTTTGCACGACTCATTTGAGCCGTGGTAGGGTAGTAATCAAAATGCAGTGGGAACACACTCGAGGCGAAGTGACAGTGTCAAGTTAGCGGACTAAGCTGTACTCATGTCATCTGGGAACTGATAACTGACGATAGGCATAATACCAACTAGTCAGTTCCTGACGAGTCCTGTCCAGTGTACTCGTAACCTAACGAGCACCCGCATACTATCTCAAGTACGACGTACCGACGGCTGTGGGACAGACCGTCTCCCACACTGGGATGAGAAGCGCATGCGCTAGTCTACTCCGGAGTATCGATGCCCTGTCTCGATAGTCCTGCAACTAGGGACCTGCATAAGGATGTGCTTATAGATTACCCAGCCCCACTAGTGTGACTGCCATCACAACGCTGGTAATCAAGCAAAGATCCTAAGGGCTCCACTAATGTGTATAGGTGATATACTAAAATAAACACATGTACACATTGAAGTAGAAACAAACCAAGTAGCATACTACTATTTTGAGCAAGATTGTATATACAAGGTGAATATTCCAAGCTTCTATTAAGTAATATACAAACCAGTATGATACAGTAATGGCCTCTAGGGCATATACATTAACAGTTGGCACGGGGCGATTTGCTCTCGAGCGCTTGCGCTGGAGCGCAAGCGCGCCACGTGTCTGCACGCGGGCGCTCTGCGCTTGAGCGCCGGCGAGAAAAGGAGGCTTTTAGCCTAAGAAACAGAAGCTATGCTTCAGAAAGGAAATATTTATTATGTATATATGTATGGAGTTAAACTCTTAGGATGTTTTGAAGCTGATGAAGGGGGGTTCTTCTTCTTCCTCCTGTTGTTTGGCCGGATCTTGAAGATCAAGAGATGTGAGATCTCAAAATCTCTCCTTTTTGAGATCTGATGGGAGATCTGAGTTCCCCTTTGCGGGTTTTGTGGTGGAAAACTACTTAGTTTTGGGAAAGAAAGAGTAAAACTCTTGATTTAATTCAAAAGAAATGAGAAGGTTTAGAACCTTGGAGAAGGAGCAGGAGGCACAAAGAACCCTATTTTTTGGGGGACTGAAAAGTGTATGCTTTATTCATCATCATGTTGCTATATATAGACTTACATATTTACATATAGCCCCTTGGGCTTTGCAAAATGGTATTTTGCCTATCCCATGGCGCATGTGCCTTTTCATTTTGCACATAAGCCATGGGCTTACAAAAATTTGGCTTTATGCCTTTTTTGCATACATTCATGCACAAAAATTACATAAAAATTATTTGTTACATGATTTTTGTTGTTGGCATGGCGGAAGGCCGGACGCTTCGTGTTTGGGCTCGACCTGGGCATTGGCCCACTTGCTTGGGCTTGGGCGCACCTGGCTTGGGGTTAACCTTGACTTTGACTTGGTCAACCGGGGTGAAAATTTTGACTTCAACAAAGTGCCCCCCATCAATAATTGCACACCACATATGTGAGTTGTGTGCATGAAATTGATGGATTGTCTTTCACGTGGAAGCGACCTGCCTTGTTTCCCACTCTTTGGGATGCGCTGCCCTTTTTACGACATGGACGGTCGACGCTTGACGCGTCTCCGAGATGGAGTGTCCGTGGTAGACGTTTCCCTGGCCCGGAGCGACCTAGTTCCTGCTTTGTAAGAAGCCTGCACTGCCCTTTTTGCGACATGGACGGTCGACGCTCTGGTCCGGAGCGATTTGGGTTCCCAATTTGTGGGAGCCTGCACTGCCCTTTTTGCGACATAGACGGTCGACGCTCTGATCCGGAGCGATTTGGGTTCCTAATTTGCGGGAGCCTGCACTGCCTTTTTTGCGACATAGACGGTCGACGCTCTGTTACGAAGCGATTTGGGTTCCCAATTTGCGGGAGCCTGCACTGCCCTTTTTGCGACATAAACGGTCGACGCTCTGATCCGGAGTGATTTGGGTTCCCAATTTGCGGGAGCCTGCACTGCCCTTTTTGCGACATAGACGGTCGACGCTCTGTTACGAAGCGATTTGGGTTCCCAATTTGCGGGAGCCTGCACTGCCCTTTTTGCGACATAGACGGTCGACGCTCTGTTACGAAGCGATTTGGGTTCCCAATTTGCGGGAGCCTGCACTGCCCTTTTTGCGACATAGACGGTCGACGCTCTGATCCAGAACGATTTGGGTTCCCAATTTGTGGGAGCCTGCACTGCCCTTTTTGCGACATAGACGGTCGACGCTCTGATCCGGAGCAATTTGGGTTCCCAATTTGCGGGAGCCTGCACTGCCCTTTTTGCGACATAGACGGTCGACGCTCTGTTACGAAGCGATTTGGGTTCCTAATTTGCGGGAGTTCCCAATTTGCGGGAGCCTGCACTGCCCTTTTTGCGACATAGACGGTCGACGCTCTGATCCGGAGCGATTTGGGTTCCCAATTTGCGGGAGCCTGCACTGCCCTTTTTGCGACATAGACGGTCGACGCTTTGTTACGAAGCGATTTGGGTTCCCAATTTGCGGGAGCCTGCACTGCCCTTTTTGCGACATAGACGGTCGACGCTCTGATCCGGAGCGATTTGGGTTCCCAATTTGCGGGAGCCTGCACTGCCCTTTTTGCGACATAGACGGTCGACGCTCTGATCCGGAGCGATTTGGGTTCCCAATTTGCTGGAGCCTGCACTGCCCTTTTTGCGACATAGACGGTCGATGCTCTGATCCGGAGCGATTTGGGTTCCCAATTTGCGGGAGCCTGCACTGCCCTTTTTGCGACATAGACGGTCGACGCTCTGATCCGGAGCGATTTGGGTTCCCAATTTGCGGGAGCCTGCACTGCCCTTTTTGCGACATAGACGGTCGACGCTCTGTTACGAAGCGATTTGGGTTCCCAATTTGCGGGAGCCTGCACTGCCCTTTTTGCGACATAGACGGTCGACGCTCTGTTACGAAGCGATTTGGGTTCCCAATTTGCGGGAGCCTGCACTGCCCTTTTTGCGACATAGACGGTCGACGCTCTGATCCGGAGCGATTTGGGTTCCCAATTTGCGGGAGCCTGCACTGCCCTTTTTGCGACATAGACGGTCGACGCTCTGATCCGGAGCGATTTGGGTTCCCAATTTGCGGGAGCCTGCACTGCCCTTTTTGCGACATAGACGGTCGACGCTCTGATCCGGAGCGATTTGGGTCCCCAATTTACGGGAGCCTGCACTGCCCTTTTTGCGACATAGACGGTCGACGCTCTGGTCCGGAGCGATTTGGGTTCCCAATTTGCGGGAGCCTGCACTGCCCTTTTTGCGACAGAGACGGTCGACGCTCTGGTCCGGAGCGATTTGGGTTCCTAATTTGCGGGAGCCTGCACTGCCCTTTTTGCGACATAGACGGTCGACGCTCTGATCCGGAGCGATTTGGGTTCCCAATTTGCGGGAGCCTGCACTGCCCTTTTTGCGACATAGACGGTCGACGCTCTGATTCGGAGCGATTTGGGTTCCCAATTTGCGGGAGCCTGCACTGCCCTTTTTGCGACATAGACGGTCGACGCTCTGGTCCGGAGCGATTTGGGTCCCCAATTTGCGGGAGCCTGCACTGCCCTTTTTGCGACAGAGACGGTCGACGCTCTGGTCCGGAGCGATTTGGGTTCCCAATTTGCGGGAGCCTGCACTGCCCTTTTTGCGACATAGACGGTCGACGCTCTGGTCCGGAGCGATTTGGGTTCCCAATTTGCGGGAGCCTGCACTGCCCTTTTTGTGACATAGACGGTCGACGCTCTGATCCGGAGCGATTTGGGTTCCCAATTTGCGGGAGCTTGCACTGCCCTTTTTGCGACATAGACGGTCGACGTTCTGATCCGGAGCGATTTGGGTTCCTAATTTGCGGGAGCCTGCACTGCCCTTTTTGCGACATAGACGGTCGACGCTCTGATCCGGAGCGATTTGGGTTCCTAATTTGCGGGAGCCTGCACTGCCCTTTTTGCGACATAGACGGTCGACGCTCTGATCCGGAGCGATTTGGTAGACGTGCCCCCGGCACAGAGTGTCACTGGTCGACGTTTCCACGAGGCGGAGTGTCGCTGTTTGACGCAAAGGTCGATGTTGGAATTGGTTGGTTTGATTTGTTTGACTTGAGTTGACATCAGCATCGCTATACTGGAATATGGTACCAGGAGCGAATCATCGTCTGCCAGGAGAGGATTTGGGATTGGTTTTTTGTCGGCATCTGCATTGCTGCACTGGAATAATGCCAGGAGCAACTCATCATTTGCCCCGAGAGGATTTGGGAATGGGTTTTTTTTTTGGCATCTGCATTGCTGCACTGGAATGATGCCAGGAGCAACTCATCATTTGCCCCGGGAGGATTTGGGAATTGGTTTTTGTTTGGCATCTGCATTGCTGCACTGGAATAATGCCAGGAGCAACTCATCATTTGCCCCGGGAGGATTTGGGAATTGGTTTTTGTTTGGCATCTGCATTGCTGCACTGGAATAATGCCAGGAGCAACTCATCATTTGCCCCGGGAGGATTTGGGAATTGGTGACTTAGGAGACAGGTTTTGATCCCTGTCACCTAAGTCTCTTCAATTTTATGGGCCGTGAGGGTCCCATAAAAGCATTTTCTCCCTACGGGTCGTAAAGATCCCGTAGGTGTATTTTCTCCCTAGGAGTCGTGAGGACTCCTAAGTGTGTGGCTCCTTTATGAGTCGTAGGGGTCTCACGCGGGAATTTTCTCCTCACAAAGTCGAGAGGACTTTGCGAGTGTATTTCATCTCTTTTTTTCGAGTTTGCGCCCTTTCGGGTTTTCACAAACTCGCCGGCAGTCCTGCTGTTTTTACTCACGGAGCCCTTTCGGTTTTTCATCCGTGCCCATTTTGCTTGTGGACATACCTTCTTTTTTTTTCTTTTTCTCTTTTTTTTTCTTTTTTTTTTTGAATCTTCCCTGCCGGTGGGACTTTGAATGTGGTCTCGCCGGTAGGACTTGGGAGAGATTGGGATCATTTTACGCCCGTGGATTGTATACGGTTTTGCAGGATGTATGATCCAGACCGTAGGGCTGGCAAAATTTCGGGACTTTGTTGGCGTCTGCATCGCTGCACTGGAATATGGTACCAGGAGCGACTCATCATTCGCCATTGGGGTATGGGAGTTGGAATTTGGTTGGCGTCTGCATCGCTGCACTGGAATATGGTACCAGGAGCGACTCATCATTCGCCGCTTGGGAATTTGAGTTTGGAATTTGGTTGGCGTCTGCATCGCTGCACTGGAATATGGTACCAGGAGCGACTCATCATTCGCCGTTGGGGTATGGGATTTGGAATTTGGTTGGCGTCTGCATCGCCGCACTAGAATATGGTACCAGGAGCGACTCATCATTCGCCGTTGGGGTATGGGATTTGGAATTTGGCTGGCGTCTGCATCGCTGCACTGGGATATGGTACCAGGAGCGACTCATCATTCGCCACTTGGGAATTGGGGAGCGAATTTGGTTGGCGTCTGCATCGCTGCACTGGAATATAGTACCAGGAGCGACTCATCATTCGTCGTTGGGGTATGGGAGTGATGGCTTAGGAGACAGGTTTAGATCCCTATCACCTAAGGCTTTTCAATTTTATGGGCCGTGAGGGTCCCATAAAAGCATTTTCTCCCTACGAGTCGTAAGGATCTCGCAGGTGTATGTTCTCCTTAGGAGTCGTGAGGACTCCCAAGTGTGTTTTTCCTTCGTGAGCCGTAAGGATCCCACAAAGGTTTGTTCTCCTCATGTATCGTGAGGACACATGAGTGGATTTCCCTCGTTCCCAGTTTAATGACTTAGAGGTTGACTGTTTCCAGTTTAACGACTTAGAGGTCAACTGTTTCCAGTTTAACGACTTAGAGGTCATCTGTTTCCAGTTTAACGACGTAGTGGTCATCTGTTTCCAGTTTAACGACTTAGCGGTCATCTGTTTCCAGTTTAAAGACTTAGAGGTCTGATGTTTCCAGTTTAACGACTTAGAGGTCATCTGTTTCCAGTTTAAAGACTTAGAGGTCTGCTGTTTCCAGTTTAACGATTTAGAGGTCATGTGTTTCCAGTTTAAGGACTTAGAGGTCTGCGGATGGCGAGCTTGGAATTTTGGGGTAGGGGCCGGCATCAGCGTTGTTAACACTGGAGCACGTATGCCAGGACACCTGAGTGGGTCTTCCCAATGGAGCATAATTCCAAAGGCGGAGACCAGCCGCGTAACTGGTGGTTGCGGTGGGGCATGGATATGCTGAGGGTTATCTGAGCCCGTGGATTGTATACGGCCGTCAATTTGGGGACTAGCCGTAGGGCTGGAAGAATTTTGGGAAACTGGATTTTTGTTTGGCGTCTGCATTGCTGCACTGGAATAATGCCAGGAGCAACTCATCATCCGCCCTTGTTTTTTTTTGTTTGTTTTTTTTACCGCGATTGCTCTATCATTTCAGCTTTTATCATCGCGAAAATCGCGATTGCCCTATCATTTCGGCTATTTATTCGCGGTTGCCCAATCATTTCGGCTTTATTTATTCGCGGTTGCCCAATCATTTCGGCTTTTCATTTTTTCTTTTATTTACACATTTTTTTTATTTACACATGTATATATATATTTTTTACATTCCCAGTTTAACGACTTAGAGGTCGATTGTTTCCCAGTTTAACGACGTGGTGGTCCTCTTTGCTTATCCCAGCTCCTTGAACATTGATCTTGGCGGAGCTGTGTTGATGACCTAGCTCTGTGGCTTGCCGATACATCCGAGGATTGAGAGGTTTTTCCAAGCTTATATTGGTCCTCTGCCCAATCTTTGAAAACACAGCAGTCTTCAATGGTATAACTCAGCACTCTATGGTATGGGCAGTATATGGGATTGCCAGTCATATTCATTTCATGTGGCCTCTTCAAAATAGGCAGTTGCAGGCCATTGTTCAGGGCTTCCTCGAATATACCGCGGACCTCATCCCTCCTAAAGGAGTACACCTTCTTCCTTCTCTCCATCAGAGTAGGTGCCCTCACTGACGCCGGTCCCTGAGGCCGATCAATCTTTGGTTCGCCCTGCACATGTCTGGGAGGGTTAGGTTCCCGAAAGGCTTCGGTCTCCATTTGCATGAAATCGGCGGTCGTAGCTTGACTATTTGCTAACACACCTTTAGACAGTTCTATCTCTCCCGTCTTGTATTGCCTTTCGACCCAATCTTTGAAGACGAAGCAGTCCTCAATGGAATGACCTATCACCCTGTGATAGGGGCAATATTTTGGGTCGTCGGTCATATTCTCTTCTTGCGGTCTCTTTGATTCTGGAAGTTGTAGACCGTTTCTTAGGGCGTCCCTGAATATCTTGTGGACTTTTTCCCTTTTGAAGGAATAGACCTTTTCCAGCTTCTCTTTCAGAGGTGATTCCCCTCCGGCGTATGTATCGGAGGGACTGGAGGCTGATTGGGGCTATTTTTCACGAAGGCGCTCCGCTGTTAGGTTGAAGGGGATATCAGTTGGCTGCCTCCGGGTATCAATCCCTGGCTCATGAACCAAAATTTGATTCTGCTATAATTGCAATCGGGCGACTTGGGTCGCGAGATCTGCCACGACGTTTGCCAGCTCGTCGACTTTGGAATAGACCTCGGCCATCTTCTCATCCCTGTCCTGAAATTGCCTTTGAAGCCATTGGAATAGTGCTTGTTCTGTAGTTCCGGTTATGACAACCGGGTAATCTTTATTGCCTGAGCTCAATTCCGTAGGAACCACGGGCTCCTCTGGCTTATCGGCCTGAGCGGGCTCTTCATCATTTAGATCGAGCCGATGCTGGGTAGCATGAACCATATCATCACCATGGCTGTGAAGAAGAGGAGGGTTTGTTTCTTCATGCCCGGCCATGTAGATAGTATGGATAACACATTCAGCCATTCTTTCATCGCTGGCAGCTGATTTCACAGAGCGGTCCGGGCTTTGGAAATTCATAAATTTTAATATGGCCAGAGCCCTAGCCTTTTTGTTGGCTCTATATCTGAGCCACTTCTGCCTCAGCTTCTCGATTTTGAAGGCTTGGCGGGCATCCGTTATCCGGAAAGCCATTGTGAGTTGATTAGCGGGGAGCTTAGAGAAGACACCCGATCGAGCAGTTGTCGGGGGTACTGCTGGAGCTTTCCCGAGCTTCCCCATTGCTTCTTCGACGTTGATGGCCTTGCCCCCAGCTGGAGCGATGGAGGGTCGTTTGGAAACGGATTTGTGCTTGGGCGGAGGTGCCCTCACAACCATGACATTCGGCCTTTTCCCTTTGGAGACCGGTTTGTCTGCTACCGGAGCTTAAGGAGCTGGGACGGCGTTAGCTGACACGAACATGATGTTGGAGATAGTGCCCTCAGATTCAATTATTAGGTCACAGGTACGTGATTGCAATGATTGATGGAGGACCTATCCCGGTAGGACAGTCTTACTCGAGATGATAGTATGCTATCTGGTTTACCTTTATCATCGTGTACTGTTTTAAGTGACCTGACACGTCGCTATTACACGTTGATAGAGCCCCTAGGATTCTTGCTTGACCACCAGCAGTATGAGGGCGATCATATAAGTGGGAGCTGGGGGTCTATAAGCATATCCTTAAAAGGTCCCTAGTCGTGAGAGTTTCGAGACAGGGCATCGATTCTCCATAGTAGACTAGTGTATACAGTCGAGACCCCGACGAGGGGCGGTGGCCGGTCTCACAAGCCACTGGTGTCAGTTGGATCACCTAAGATGTATACAGGTGCTCATTGGGTTATGAGTACACCGGACAGGACTCGCCGGGAACATGCTAGTTGGTCATATACCAGACGTCAGATGGCAGTTCCCTGGTGACATGTGTGCAGGTTAGTTCATCGACCCGGGGATCGTCATTTGTCTCGTGTGAGTTCCCACTGTACTTTGATTACTACCCTACCACGGCTCAAAAGAGTCGTGCAAACAGGTTTTAGTTGGGTACAGTCCCGAGCCACATGGAGGCAGTGAGCGTATCTTCAGGGGTTCGTCTCTCCCGGTATTGGGGGTGAGGTCGTGCTGTGTCTAGGAGAGCCATTACACGAAGCCCTCGGCCGAGGCAAGGAGATTTACTGGTAGGTATTCCAGTAGTATCTCAGGGTGTTCTGGGCTACACTCCGACACAACTTGTACCGCTTTTGGGGGTCTGACTTTTACCAACCCCCTAGGCCCGCCATGCGATGCTCATAGACGAACGGACCGGACTGTACGGATATTGTCACTGACAGGCTCAGTAGGGTTGTCAGGCTGAGTTCGCTCACAGACGTCCCTTTTAGTCAATACCTGGTAGCCCGTTACGTATTGTCTTATACCTCTGACGTGCTAGTGGTTAAATCCACAACCAAGGTGTTGACGAGTCTTTAGAGTCCCCCACATTCAGTTACTCAGCTTTCGGGTGAAAGGTTGTAGAGGCCGTATGGAGATATGGCAAGGTCCGTTCAGATACGTGCGGTATTGCACGGATCAGGATCGGACAGTTTGTACTATAGGCCGTATGGATATATGGCAGGGTTCGATCAGATACGTGCGGTATTGCACGGATCAGGATCGAACAGATATTACTAGCCGGCTTTGGTTTAAGCCGGATCCTAGTATAGTACAGTGTAGACTTTGTCTCATTGCATTTGTATTTCGGTCGAAATACAGATGCGGGTGTGTATGCACAGTATCGGGGTTTTTCCTGTAATTTATTACGGGACCAGTTTTCTGGAGTTTCCAGTTTGCTTTCCGTTTCGGCCGATTTCCATTGTTCCGTTCATTGGCCGAAGTTTGGTGGAGGAGGGTTTATTTGCATTGTTGCAAATAAGCATTTGTGGGGGGGTTCTTTGCATCTTGTTGCATCATGATGGCTTTCATGATGTGCACCATCCCTTGACTTTGCTTCATGATAGTGTCATGATGGCTTGACCTTTGTTGTGATGATGAGGTTGGTGGAGTATGGCTTTGTTGATAATCATTTCCTTTCATGATATCATTTTTTGACCTCTCTCACTTGTATTATTGTGTGTGAACCTCCCTCATTCTTTTTACACTACACACTCTCTCTCCCTCTTGATGTCATGGCCGGCCAAAGCTTGGGGAGGGGCTGCCATTTCATTGTGTGTGGGATTTTATTCATTTAGCTTTGCAAAATCCCACAAGATCAATCTCCAAAACCCCAAGTATCATTCCTCCACAAAAGGCAACTCCATAACCCCAAATGAGACTTCTTCACTACACATTCTACAGCGGATCTTGGGCACGTCGACTAGCCAGCTTCGTGCCCGAGTTGCCTCGGCATTGAGGTGGGAGCCCGTAAACGATGTAGGCGATGTGGTGCACTTCCGGCGACGAGGAGGAGACGGGACATTCCACAGGAGATCCGGACGATGATGAGAAGACCGGAGGACTTGGATCGTCGGTACATCTCTTTCCCATCTTATAGATAGCTAGGACTAGTTAATGGTTCGATCCGGGTATTAGTGCGCGGCGGTTTGCCAGTTCAAGTAAAATTTAAGTTTATCACCGCTTCCGCATTTGGCCGTCGGATTGACGGCCGGGGCGCCGCCGTGCACTTACACATGATTGAGCCAAATGGTAGCGGCTCCTCCTCCCATTGTCGCCCTAGACTTGCCGGGAGGACTGTCCTGGAGTCTATCTTCATTATGTAGGAGACGGAAGTCGTGCTGAGAGCTGAGATCGTCCTTGAAGACATTGTTGGAGAGTGATTGTTTGAAAACCTGTATGAAAGAGCATTATTTTAGTATAAATATAGGTATGTATATTGATTGAGTTCGCATGAACGTTTAACCCGAAATATGGGAGGAGAGACTGGTCCCACCGGGCGTGCCAGAATCTGTAGGGTGTTTTTCGTCACCCCATTGAGATGGTAATACGCGCACTTGTCAGGCGTACTACAGATTCCCCCTGCCTAGGGTAGGCCGGGGTTTAATGATTGTGGGGATCCGAATCTCCGGCAGTCGCGGACTAAGCTGCCGTTAATTACCCCTCGCCTTTGGGGCGAAAGAACCTCCGATTAACGGGTTAAACTGGTCATGCGAACTCAATGTGCAGTGTGCGTGTGTTGTGTTTTGAAAGGGGGGTTTTGGATATATTGGGAGCCACGCAGAGTTTTTACGGGGGTCTCGCTACCCGGATAGTGGGCTGGGGGTCAAGGGGGCTAGCAGCCCCCTTGCGGGGTGCGGGGCAGCGCCCCGTTAGAAATTTTTTTCTAACAGGGACAGTGTCGTAGAGTATGTGTGTATGTACATATGTATACATATGTATAGATATACATGTATATATATAAAAAGGGGAAAAGACATCCAAAGGATGCGTGGGGCAGCACCTTGGGCGCTGTGCGCCTAGGTGCTACGCGCTCAGGCGCTAGAGTGCCACGTGTCGGCACGTGGGCGCTCTGCGCTTGAGCGCTGGGCGCTTGAGCGCAAGCGCGCCACGTGTCGGCACGGGGGCGACTTGCTCTCGAGCGCTTGAGCTGGAGCGCAAGCGCGCCACGTGTCGGCACGGGGCGACTTGCGCTCGAGCGCTTGCGCTGGAGCGCAAGCGCGCCACGTGTCGGCACCGGGGCGACTTGCGCTCGAGCGCTTGCGCTGGAGCGCAAGCGCGCCACCTGTCGGCACGTGGGCTCTTTGCGCTCGAGCGCTGAGCGCTTGAGCGCAAGCGCGCCACGTGTCGGCACGCGGGCGCTCTGCGCTTGAGCGCCGGCGAGAAAAGGAGGCTTTTAGCCTAAGAAACAGAAGTTATGCTTCAGAAAGGAAATATTTATTATGTATATATGTATGGAGTTAAACTCCTAGGATGTTTTGAAGCTGATGAAGGGGGGTTCTTCTTCTTCCTCCTGTTGTTTGGCCGGATCTTGAAGATCAAGAGATGTGAGATCTCAAAATCTCTCCTTTTTGAGATCTGATAGGAGATCTGAGTTCCCCTTTGCGGGTTTTGTGGTGGAAAACTACTTAGTTTTGGGAAAGAAAGAGTAAAACTCTTGATTTAATTCAAAAGAAATGAGAAGGTTTAGAACCTTGGAGAAGGAGCAGGAGGCACAAAGAACCCTATTTTTTGGGGGAATGAAAAGTGTATGCTTTATTCATCATCATGTTGCCTTATATAGACTTACATATTTACATATAGCCCCTTGGGCTTTGCAAAATGGCATTTTGCCTATCCCATGGCTCATGTGCTTTTTCATTTTGCACATAAGCCATGGGCTTACAAAAATTTGGCTTTATGCCCCTTTTGCATACATTCATGCACAAAAATTTCATAAAAATTATTTGTTACATGATTTTTGTTGTTGGCATGGCGGAAGGCCGGACGCTTCGTGTTCGGGCTCTACCTGGGCATTGGCCCACTTGCTTGGGCTTGGGCCCACCTGGCTTGGGGTTGACCTTGACTTTGACTTGGTCAACCGGGGTGCAAATTTTGACTTCAACAATGATGATGATGATGATGCGGGTAAGGGGACCTCTGCAGGACCTTTGCTTTCATAGCCTTAGCCTCCACCCGTTGGCCATTACCCGTTGTAAGACGAACCCGCGCCACGTACAGAACGTTCTTTTATGAAGAAAGTGTGGAAGGCTCTCACAACCATTAAGTGTGTGCAAAAGAGGCAATAGGAGCAGATGGCCCATCTAAAATGATAGAGAGATGCAGCGCTTAGGCGTTGCATTAGTGACGGTGGTCGATGAGGTCGATGGGGTAGAGGACAGTGAGGACACTGTCAAGATTAAGTGTGTGGGTAGGGGTGGTTTGCAAAGTTTTTCGTTTTTATTTTTCATTTTTCTTTCTTACATTTTAAGTTTTTCTTATATATATATATATATATATATATATATATATATCATAAAATAAGTGGTTTTGTAGGTTACTTAGGACGTATAAGCATTCATGCCCTTGAGGGTGTTTCATCACCTAGTGCCCTAAAGCCAATTGGTTTGGGTGTCACTGCTGAAACTCATAAAGAGGTAACTTAACAAGACTAGATATCATAAAACCCATAAATTTAGTGATCGGTTATCCGGGCCTCACGAAGCACGAGATAGTCGCACTGATAGGTGTTGTGGAGTTATAATTAAAATAAAAAAAAGTGATATGCAAAAAAAATACGAGGATATGAGGCATTGATACTATAGCTTGAATTGAATTCTCGAGCCTAAGAATATTTTACACATACACGTAGGTGTATAGGATATATGTTTGTGGGAAAGAGGGGGCGTGAAGATTAGGATCAAGTTATATTGAGGGAGAATAGAATTTCCGGAATTGAAACGATACTTTAGAATGATAGTTCTTGAAAACCAAAAAACTAGCAAGATTCTACCCTTTCTGTTTTCCTTTTCTTTGTTTATAATTTTTCTTTTTTCTTTATTTTTGTTATATTTTTCTTTTCCTTTTTGGGATTTTGTGGTTAGTATCCGATGAAAACCCTCACAAGACAACATTCGTCCACTTGGGTAACCTTGGGGTTTAACGGCTTGTTGCACATGCTAAGTGTTAGTTATATGTATGCCCTAGAGACCATTACTGTACATACGATGTATATTGTAGTGGATGCTTGGACATATATAGGTAGGACTTTCTTGCTCGACATGATAGTATGCTATCTGGTTGCTCTTTATCTTAACATGTACTCTGATTGTCTCTATGTTACATGTTGATAAAGCCCTTAGGACGAGTACTTGACTACCAGGACTATGATGCAGATCATACTAGTGGGGACAGTGTAGTCGCTAAGTACATCCTTTAAATGTTCCTAGTCGTAGGTGTATCGAGACAGGGCATCGATATACCAGAGTAGACTAGCGTATGCGCTTCTTGACCCATTTGATGGGCGATGGATGATCCCATATCCATTGGTGTTTGACATCAGAGAAGGTATACGGGTGCTCAGTGGAGACTGGGTACACTGGACGGACTCGCCGAGAACTCCCAGATGGTATTATACCTCACGTCAGATGGCAGTTCTCTGGTGACACTGGTACAGGTTAGTCTGTAGACCCGAGATCATCATAGAGTCTTGTGTGATTCCCACTGTGCTTTGATTTCCTTCATACCATGTCTGAGAGGGCGTGCAAAATGGTGGCTTTTGGGTACAGTCCCGAATCGCATGGAGGCAATGAGCGACAGGAGGGGTTTTGTCTCTCCTGGTATAGGGAGTTGATGCTGCGCTGTGTTCGATTGGCTATAACTGGAAATCCTTGGCTAGGGTTGATGAGATTTACAGATAAGTGTTATCAGTAGTTTCTCGAACTATTATGGACCTCATATCGACACGACTTATCAAGCTACTGGGGTCTGACGTTTACCACCCCTAGGCGAGATATGCGACATATCAGACGAAGAAACCGGACTGTACGGGAGTGTTACTGATTGGATTCGCAGGAGAATGTACAAGCTTGCTTGTTGATCTTCTGATCGCTCAATACCTGGGTGGCTGTTACGTTTAGCTGACCACTTGCAGCTTGTGGGTGTTTGATATGATCATCACCTACTGCCGGCGTATTAACGATTCTTTAGAGTCCTACACAGAGGTTTCCTGGCTCAGGCAAAACGAAGTAGGAGCACATATGTGATATGTGCGGGACCGAGAATAATACGTGTATGCAATACCGTATTAGATTCTCGCGATATGTGATATCGGCCGGGTATATGTGATATAGCCGGGTCATCGGATCAAGTGTTGATTCGATGAACGGATACAGATAATATTAGTCGGTTATTTGTGAAATAGCCGGATTATCGGATCAAGTGTTGATTCGATAATTTAATGTATAATTATATATTTGATATATTATATTACATCAACTAATATAAGCTCACTTAAAGATTCTTTTTCTCATTTGGATAATACATTGATATATATGTGATATATGTTAATTGTATTGTTTTATTTTGTTACAATAAATATTGTATATGTGATATATAATATTGTAACAAGTTAGGGTTACAAATGCAACATGTTTTGTGGAGTTTAAATATGGTTAGGGTTTGGATTAGGGTTAAGCTTGCATGAAGCTTTCAAGAAACTTCTTGAAGCTTTGATTTTGACTTGTGTTATTTTGCATAGATATTTGTTTAACTCAACCCAACCCTTTACCATAGTTAATTCTCAACATGGGTTAAGTCTTCATTCTTAACCCATGGTTGCATTTCTAACCTCACACAAGGTTTTCATTATTCATCACAAATGGTTTTCATCTTCTTCTTCCTCTTGAAAAAGCTTTCTAGCTTTTTGACATGTGATGAAAATGAGTGAGATATCGAAAACAAATGAGAGCTAAATTCCTACTTTATCATCCTCATCTATTCTTGCCACTTAGATTAGGGTGTTTGCTTTGCTAATACTTGATCAGCAAAGCAAGAGCTTGGGTTTGAGTTTCTTCAAGGTAGATCATATTTGTTATTGAAGATCGGAAGCAAGCTTGCATCTTTCTCTTCATGGAGCCTCTCTAGAGTCCGGGTACTTGATGATCGCAGCGAAGGGACCTCAACACGGAGCTTATGAAGTGAACGAACGGACTACAAAGGTTGTAATCCCAAACTCTTAGAAGTAAAGTTGTTTACTTGCTTATTGTTTCGCCTAATCTCCAGTCTACGATCTTGCTTGGGTTGTTCGGCACATGAAAAATTTGATTTTGGCATGGTTGATGCCTTGTAGAACCTCATACTTGTGCTTAGTAACCCTACAGTTGTATCAGAGCCAAGCTAGAGCATTAGTCGTCGTGTAGACGAAGTTAAAAGTCCGATCGAACCCCGAAACCCCGATATAAACCCCTTCTCTGGAAATTTTTCAAAAAGTGGAAATTTTTCATATTAAAAATACTCAGAAAATCATACAGGGAATTCTAAGAATTACTGTGAAGTACGATGCCCTAACTCCCTCATGGGACAGCGGAACCGCGGCCAAACCATGCTTTTGGCGGCGGTTCCACGGCCAATCTTGGGAATTAGGGGCTAATACTTCAGGGTATGATTCTTGGGTACTTTTTCATGCTTCTGGGAATTTTTAATTCTACTCAAGTATTGAGCTTTCTAGAAACTATTGGGAACGCGTTGATTCGATTGGAAAGTTTAAATTCGTTTTGTTTTCCGGGTAATTTAGAACGTGTTAAAAAGTTCGAACGGATATCAATAACTCATTTTTCCCCTGTCGGAAAACTTTTAAGTGTTGGATTTTTTCACGAGTTTAAAACTTTCGGGAAATCATGCAAGCGTATCTGTAGACCCTCTAGAAGAACGTAACCTTAACTCGATTATGTGACCGTCAAAACTGCCACTTGAACCCTAGGGTTTGTGGTAGTTTAGCGTTGCCACATGTGAGGCGTTGGTTTGACCTTTCTACGGCTGGTTCATTGGGGCTGTGACATGTTCTGGGATTTTTGAACTCCGCTCAAATGTTGAGCTATTTGGGAAATCTAGGGTGTTTGTTTATTCGATCGGAAAGTTTAACATTGTCTATTTATCTGGATTGTGATACAATATTTGGAATCCACAAGTAGTTATGAGATAACTAATTTGAATGTTATAAATCTAGTAGTTTAGTCTCAGATGATCGGTTGCCACGGGATTTTGAAGCGATCAAAAGTCCGTTGCAATCACATAGCGTACGCGAATACTCGCCGGGTAAACTTAATAGATAGCCACGCCCCATAGCCCCGACCAAGTGACTGTAGAAGAACCCCGTCGCCAAAAGCATCCGTTCGGGTGCTCGCGGCAGCGGTGTTCCGCTTTAGTGCACTTCGTCGACGGCATCGGGGGTGCGGCCGTCTACTAAAGTTTCCGACGAGCATTCGATCAGGATATCGGGAATCTTGTTGAATTGCCCGACTAGATATTGAAAAGTGTTTTCGATAATGAGACTAAAATGCGGAGTTTATAATTGTTAGGCATGCGATGTCTAAGGAATTCATTTGGTTAGGCATGCGATGTCTAAGGAGGTTGCGGATTCCAACTGTTGTAGTTTTACACTTTCTTTTTTGCGACCGTAAGTGTAATATGTGGTGTATCGCCGGTTTCGTTGCTATACATCAACGACAACTGGGATACGCATATTTACTTACGTTGATGATATGTGATATTATGTGTTGTTATGATATGTTATATTGGATCGACGTGTTTGAATAGCTGGGGGTTTTATGTGAGATAAGAGTTTTTCATTTTCATTCATGTAAAATTCAATTATTTGTAATATTCTTTTATTGGGGCACTTCCGGGATGAGGATGATGTCACCATTGTATATTATTTACTTTTCCGCATTAGGATAGACCCAAGGCGGGGAGCATAAGTAACCGGGTTCTAGGGTCCAGTGGGAGACTATCTCGAGAAGTCGAGACCGGGTCTCCTAACTCTAGAATTGGTAGGGTTACTTGCCGCTCTCGTAGGGGTCTATGGGTGTGGGATTAGCTATTCATCGCGACCGTGGAATCCGTGTTTTATACAGGCTCGTATTAAAACACGGACCTCCTAGTATATCCAATATTTCATATATGTTCTTCTGCTGCAATGTTCTGTGATGAGATCATATTACTGCCTGAGACGAATGTTTATATTATATATATGAGATATATATTATATATTGTTGATTTCGTATCATATCTGATGCTTGTGAAGCATAATAAAAATGGGACTTCATTAATGTGATTAATGAAATAAAAGAAACCTAAAGATGTTGTAGAAACTTGTCTTAAAAACTGGTAGCTCTAGTTCTTGCTTTGCATAGCGGTATTCCTTGTAGAATATCCAACACCTTATTCGATAAGGAAAGAGCCGAGATCCCTTCACCGGGAGTGACCTCTTTAGCGAAACTAGCAGATACTACACACTCGGTTTGTCTTTTGATTACTTCTATAGTTTTTGCTTTGCATAGTGGTATTTGTGAAATATCCTGCACCTTATTCGATAAGGAAAGAGCCGACGATCCCTTCACCGGGAGTGACCTCTTTAGAAAAACTAGAAAAGCCTAAAAAACACTCCATTTAAAATCACTCGTTTCTACAACGATATCAAGTTCATTACGCAAAAGGTTTTCTTAAAAACCTGTCGTAACTCTCAGTCATTTTAGGAAGTAGAGTACTTAGTATTCGTGCTGCGTATGTCGACCATAGTTGAGGCGTAGTGTATGGTAGCTAAGTGATGTCTTCCTATACAGCATATGATGCGATTAGTTAGGACATTCATGTGATTATGTCGACCATAGTTGAGGGTCATGTGGGTGGGTCTAATTAATCATGAAATGACGGGTAGAACTTGACTAGTGCTTATGATATGTTGACCTTAGTTAAGGTCATAAGTACTAGGGGTAAAAGATTATTGGGAATTTCAAGTGTTGAAATTTGCAATGAGATTACATACCTTCTATGAGATAGATGGATCCCGATACCCACTGCGAGTAAGAGTTACTCCTGGGAGAGTTTTACACATTACAATTAGCCGATCAAGTAGGTGTCTAGAAAGGTGTTAACGGGGTTACGCCCCTGGGAAAACAAGGTTTACTTTAATTAGGTCCGTGCGAAAGCACGGGGAACCTCCCTCAAAGTACCGACACTGGCCTGGCTGAAAGATTGGCGAACTTGTAGCGTGTAATTAATCCCGGCTAGTCTTTCCTTTTAGGGTTTGAAGGAATATTTGACTAAAACAGTGGGAGACATCCTGATTAGATATATTAATAACCAATCTAATCTTGCAAGAGCATACGCTGAGTGTTTTCTTCTCTCTCTAGGTAGCGACCATATCACGCCTTAATCAAAATAATAATACAGATGTATTGACTGAACCCGCTTATTATACTGCGCTAGGGAACGTTGGTCCCGCTCCAACTTATAATTGTTATAAGACAGAGCAGGAAATTGGGGATTACCAGAATTCCCGTGCCGCCCAAACAAAAAAAATGCATGCTGATGCATCTTCTTCGGGTGTGTTCATTACCGAGAACTGTTTTTCAGTATCTTTTACGTCCTGGGTATGAGATACCGGATCAGGATCCCGCAAATGTAATATGTTACATGGGCTATAGATAGGTAGAGAACTGAGAACGGGTGATATGTTTCAAGAGTTGGAAATGGTGCAATTGTTGCAAGCCAAGTCTGTTGGCAATTATCACCCTGTATTACCAGAATACATTGATTCTGAACGAATGTTATTAGATACCGAACCTGATATACAACATCATATCAGTCTCTTTATTAGTAAAGAAGGATATAATTTTGTATTGTTGGATAATGTTTTGAACATTTCCTATATCAAGAGTTGATCGGTTCAGGCACGTTATCTAAAAGCATATACGTTCTAAATCAAACCACAGTTCTTAGTGTACAGAACACACACAAGAGGAAGAGTTCAGAAATGAACGAATCCTTCTTGAGGCATTGTAGACTAGGTCATATCAATGCGACCCGACTAGCTAAGTTACATTTAGATACATATTTAAATTAGTTTGAATTTACATCTTGTGAAACTTTCCTGTCATGTCACAAAGATAAGATGACCATAGCTATGTTTATTAGAAACAGAGAAAGAGTTAGTGAACTATTGGGATTGATACATGATGATGTATGTAAAGTCCCATGTCTACATATGCCAGGACTGGTTCTTTGTACTTCATTACATTCACTGATTATCTCTCAAGATTCGGACATATGTTCCTGTTGAAACACAAGTCTGAACCTTTTGAGAAATTCAATGAATATGAGTTAGAAGTAGAGAACCAAAACGGGTATAAGTATTATGTCCTTTGATGAGATCAAGGAGGAGAATACTTGAGCACGGAATTCCTGGACTATTCTAAAGGAGAATGAGATTCTCTCTCAGCATTACTCCTCTGTATACACCACAGCATGTCGGTGTATCGGGGCGGAGCAAACACACCCTATTTGATGTGGTGCGCTCTATGATGAGTACTACTGAGTTTCCTATTTCCTTTTGGGAGTTATGCACTTGAGAAGCTGCATACCTATACAATAGGGTTCCAATCAAATCAGATGCCTACCACTCCATATATGATATGGTATGGGAAGAGCCCATCTTTTAAGGATATTAAGATTTGAGGTTGTCCGGCCTATGTCTGAAAAGCAAAATCCGGACAAGCTCGAGTCAAAGTCAGTTCTGTGAAAGTTTGATGGATACCCCAAGCATTCGCAAGGGAATATCTTCTACCTAACCGAGGAACAAAAGATGTTTTGTTTCTCAGCATGCCACCTTTGAGAAAGGGAATTTCTTGTAAAAAATTAGTGGTCATAAGGTAGAACTGGAAGGAGTTCCAGCTATACAAACTTCAGCAGATGATTTGGTAGAACCGAAGGATTCAATAGTAACCAACGAACCTCGGCCTCGCCGCCGATCTAGTAGGGTTCCTCACCCACCTGAGAGATACTTCGGTTTTCTCTATGACAGTGGGAGCGATGATTGCATCATGAGATGATAACCTAACTAGTTTCAAGCAGGCCATCAGGAGTGGGGACTCTGTAAGAATGGCTGGATGCTAAGCGATCTGAGATGGAATCCATATACACCAACAAAGTATGGACTTTGGTTGATTTATCTGAAGAGTTAAATCCCCATCAGAAGCAAGTATATCTTGAGAAGATTACTTGGTGTACATGGAAAAGTTAAGACTTTCAAAACTATGCTTAAGTCCATCCAGATCCTACTTGCCATTGCTACATACCATGACTATGATATCTGGCGGTTGGGTGTCATGACTCCTTTTCTAAATAGTGATTTAGAAGAGAGCGTCTATAAGTACACAGCGAGAGGGCTTCGTAGACAGTGGGAGCAGCGGAAACGTGTGCAAGTTGCTTTATAGGATAAAGCAGGCAATGCGGAGAAGGAACGTCTGTTTTGATGTAGTAGTCAAAGAGTTTGACTTCATCAAAATGGTAGATGAACCTTGTATATACAAAAAGGTAGTAGAGAGTATGGTGATCCTCGTATTGTACGTGGATGACATACTCTTGATAGGGGAGCAGTTTCCTATGCTACGCTCGTTCAATCTCCTCTTATCACAAGAATTCTCCATATAACGATCAAATTGATACCTCCTAAATCCTAGGTTTTATATCTATGAGATAGATCTAAATGGATGTTAGGATTCTCACTAGTTGTAGTGAGATGGTATCAATCGATCCTGCGGAGAATCACTGGAAAGGTTCCAGGTTGATGAGGACGACCGAATGTCAGTCACATGCATTGTCTTTACCCTCAGTAGAGGGACGGTATGTTGGAAGATTTCTAAGCTAGATACCGTGACATACTAGAAGATAAAGGCAGGATAAATCACTACAAAGGATGCTACCAAAGAAATAGTCTGGATGTACACTAGTTCATGAGATGAACTTCGTTCCTACCATTGTGTGACAATGGAGTTTTGGCTCATGCCTGGGAACCCCCGTCCCATCTGAGATCCAGAAATATTCTTAAGCAGTATCACCTGATTATAGGAGATGGTTGATCTCCAAGGAGATCGAGATTAGGAGATAGACACAGAGGACAACGACGCGGATCCACTCACAAAGGCCTATTTCCCAGTAGAGACTTTTATGGGATGGTTGAGTATGAGATACTTCAACCACAGCTGATTGTTGGGTATGAGATACCACAACAGATGGCCCTAGTGCAAGTGGGAGATTGTTAGTTATATGTATGCCCTAGAGGCCATTACTGTACATACGATGTATATTTTAGTGGACGCTTGGACATATATAGGTAGGACTTTCTTGCTCGACATGATAGTATGCTATCTGGTTGCTCTTTATCTTAACATGTACTCTGATTGTCTCTATGTTACATGTTGATAAAGCCCTTAGGATGAGGACTTGACTACCAGGACTATGATGAAGATCATACTAGTGGGGACAGTGTAGTCGCTAAGTACATCCTTTAAATGTTCCTAGTCGTAGGTGTATCGAGACAGGGAATCGATATACCAGAGTAGACTAGCGTATGCGCTTCTTGACCCATTTGATGGGCGATGGATGATCCCATATCCATTGGTGTTTGACATCAGAGAAGGTATACGGGTGCTCAGTGGAGACTGGGTACACTGGACGGACTCGCCGAGAACTCCCAGATGGTATTATACCTCATGTCAGATGGCAGTTCTCTGGTGATACTGGTACAGGTTAGTCTGTAGTCCCGAGATCATCATAGAGTCTTATGTGATTCCCACTGTGCTTAGATTTCCATCATACCACGTCTGAAAGGCCGTGCAAAACGGTGGCTTTTGGGTACAGTCCCGAATCGCATGGAGGCAATGAGCAATAGGAAGGGTTTCGTCTCTCCCGGTATAGGGAGTTGATGTTGCGCTGTGTTCGATTGGCTATAACTGGAAATCCATGGCCAGGGTTGATGAGATTTACTGGTAAGTGTTATCAGTAGTTTCTCGAACTGTTATGGGCCTCATATCGACACGACTTATCAAGCTACTGAGGTCTGACGTTTACCACCCCTAGGCGAGATATGCGACATATCAGACGAAGAGACCGGACTGTACGGGAGTGTTACTGATTGGATTCGCAGGAGAATGTACAGGCTTGCTTGTTGATATTCTGATCGCTCAATACCTGGGTGGCTGTTACGTTTAGCTGACCGCTTGCAGCTTGTGGGTGTTTGATATGATCATCACCTACTGCCGGTGTATTGACGATTCTTTAGAGTCCTACACAGAGGTTTCCTGGCTCAGGCAAAACGGAGTAGGAGCACATATGTGATATGTGCAGGACCGAGAATAATACGTGTACGCAATACCGTATTAGATTCTCGCGATATGTGATATCGGCCGGGTATATATGATATAGCCGGGTCATCGGATCAAGTGTTGATTCGATGAACCGATACAGATAATATTAGTCGGTTATTTTTGAAATAGCCGGATTATCGGATCAAGTGTTGATTCGATAATTTAATGTATAATTATATATTTGATATATTATAATACATGAACTAATATAAGCTCACTTAAAGATTCTTTTTCTCGCTTGGATAATACATTGATATATATGTGATATATGTTAATTGTATTGTTTTATTTTGTTACAATAAATATTGTATATGTGATATATAATATTGTAACAAGTTAGGGTTACAAATGCAACATATTTTGTGGAGTTTAAATATGGTTAGGATTTGGGTTAGGGTTAAGCTTGCATGAAGTTTTCAAGAAGCTTCTTGAAGCTTTGACTTTGACTTGTGATATTTTGCATAGATATTTGTTTAACCCAACCCAACCCTTTACCATAGTTAATTCTCAACATGGGTTAAGTCTTCATTCTTAACCCATGGTTGCATTTCTAACCTCACACAAGGTTTTTATTATTCATCACAATTGGTTTTCATCTTCTTCGTCCTCTTGAAAAAGCTTTCTAGCTTTTTGACATGTGATGAAAATGAGTGAGAAATCGAAAACAAATGAGAGCTAAATTCCTACTTCATCATCCTCATCTATTCTTGCCACTTAGATTAGGGTGTTTGCTTTGCTAATACTTGATTAGCAAAGCAAGAGCCTGGGTTTGAGTTTCTTCAAGGTAGATCATATTTGTTATTGAAGATCGGAAGTAAGCTTGCATATTTCTCTTCATGGAGCCTCTTTATAGTCCGGGTACTTGATGATCGCATCGAAGGGACCTCAACACGGAGCTTATGAAGTGAAGGAACAGACTACAAAGGTTGTAATCCCAAACTCTTAGAAGTAAAGTTGTTTACTTGCTTATTGTTTCGCCTAATCTCCAGTCTCCGATCTTGCTTGGGTTGTTCGGCACATGAAAAATTTGATTTTGGCATGGTTGATGCCTTGTAGAACCTCATACTTATGCCTAGTAACCCTACACTAAGTGCAATCGCAACGCTTACGAAAAGGAGCACATTTGGTAAACCTTAGGTAGTTTTTATTTTTTTTAGTTTTTAGTTTTTGTTTTGCTCGAGGACTAACAAAAGGTAAGTGTGGGGGTATTTGATAGGTATAATTTATTGCACATTTTTATATCCGTATTTACCTTATTTTATCTATTTAATGCTACTTGAGTTATGTTTTATAAATAAATGCAGATTATAGGGTGTCAAATGCAAAAATACACAAAACATGAATTTATGTGCGTTGGACGTAAACAATTTAATGAAGAAACCGATACAAGAGTCATGCTAAAGAACCAAGAAGATAGCCAAACGAGTCAACTCAGAGATACAAGGCACCAGACCAAAGCAGAAGCCAACTGAGCTTAATTCGTCGGCTTTTAGCTGCCTTGGGTCGGCAATTTGCCGCCATCTTGACGAGTTTTCCCCTGAAATTTTATGTGCATCTCATGGTTTTAAAAATAAATTTTCCATCTCTTGTAATCGGCTAGAGAGCCTATATATATTGCAGTATTATTATTTAGGGTTTTCATCTTCGCTTTTAGTTAATAGCCGTCTAAGGTTTTGAGGAGATCAAAAGTTTTGTAAGTTAATTTCTTAATTTTTATGCAATGAATTTTCTTTTTTTAATTTGTTTTTCTTCTTATGCTATGAGTAGGTAATTGTCTATTTAGGGTTGGATGATTATTGATTTATGATTGGTGTTTATTCTTAAAAGTTATGCTTTCTTTTTCTAAGATCTTAATGATGAATACTTTATGATAAAAATAAGTTCTTTGTCGTCAATTTTTATAAACAAGATAGATCGATGAGTGATTGACGACCATAAGGTTTATTAAGGAAAAGAATATGCATTGCTGATAAACTAGTTAATTTGATAAGTGATTGACAACCATGAAATTTATCTAGAGAAGGTAAAGTTCATATTTATATTGTTTATGTTCGATCTAGTTAATTTAGTTTTAGTTTAGACTTGCCGATAAAGTAAAGTAGGCCTTTGATTGACGACCATTGAATTTACCGAGTAGAAGGTAGATCTAACTACTTCCTAATTAATTAGAATTTAATGTTTAGATTTATTACTTTCCTAATTGTTGATTGATAGTGTAATGCTAAGATCGTATGGATTATGCTTTCTATATGATTGATAGTTTATTGCGATGGATGTATGTTTTATGCTTTTTAATAATTGATAGGTAATTAATTTAAAGATGGAAAATCAAGAAAAATAAAAAATATTTATTTAAAACACCATGATTAGACAAACTGATTTTAAACCCTAGGCTTTTCTCTATTTTAATAATCTATTTACTTTCTTTTAAAATATTGCTTTTCATTAGTATAGTTCTTTATTTCAAAGTTTTAATCTTTAATTCATTTAGACTAATTAGAGTTCTCATCCTCTCTGTAGATCGACCCATAAGTGCTACATCGATTGACCATGCACTTGCGGTATAAATTGAAAACTAATAAAGTCTCCATCAAATTACCTTTGCAGATGGTTCCCATCGCTTGCCGTTATTAGAAGGAACATGATTGCTGAAATCATCTAAGAGCAAAGAACATACCAAGAATTTAATTGATTGAAAGAGAAAGGATTATCTTTTTACTAACCTCTTTCTCAAGTTCATTGGTTCATACATGGGCTTTCTGTCATGCTTACCTTCACAAAAGACGGAAGCAGGCATGTGACGAGACCCACGGCATATTTATCCAAGAAGGTATTTTCCCGCAACAAATACGCTAAGCGATTATAAGCAACATAAAATGACAAGAATAAACAACAAAATGAAAATACCAACAACTATTTTTATTTCATTCAAGATTCCACAAAGTTTCAACTGATACAAGAGGTCTAAACAAGAAACATGAACATAATGAACTGGTAGTCGACCTGTGAAGCTAGCTGGTTGTACTCATCTTCTATCGGTTCCACTTCCTCTGTCCTTACGTCACTTGACGAACATTCCAAAGAAAGAAATAGGGTGGAATGCCCGTCAGCGAATTTGCGTTCGGTTAGTCCCCAATAACGGAATAATGATAAATTGTGATGATGTGTTGACAGTTATAAAACATGTATGATATGTCAAGTAAGCATGGAAACTATTTGAACACGACGAACAAAACAAACATGACAATTCAGGTTAGGTATAGAGTTGGTTAATCTAAGTATGTGATAAGTGTGTGTTGGTGAACAAGAAGTACGTATTAAAAGGTCTCTATGAGGGTAAACTAACTAACGTAAGTTCAAGAGTGAATACCAACCAATTTTAAGAGTGTTCTCGAACCCAACAGGCTATAATTCAGGGATAAGGAACCATGTGCTTGAATCAAGTGTCAGTAACGGGACTTCAAGCTATTGTTGAAGTATTCCAAACCCAACAGGCTAAATTCAGGGGTAAGGAAACACGGACCCTTATGATAGATTGCATGTGTTGGTATTCATAGATTCATGTACTAGGAGGACTCCTGAGATTTCGTTGGATTCACACTAAAACTACCCCCAACACCCCGCATATAATAAGTTATAGATAATGTTACAAGTCTTGCCCGAATTTATGAATACTGTAAATCCCCGTTTCCTTCAATAAAAATTTTCTCTATTTTTCCCAAGTTCCCGAGTATTATCCCATTTTCCCCATATTTTTACTTTATGTGAAAATTCGTTGCTTAAGTTTCAATATTAAAATTTTTCCAAAACCTTTAAACCGATCGAAGACCAAACCTAACCAAAACAAAACAAATTAATTTCCCTTTAAAAGTCCCCAGTCCAAGCCCAATGAAAACTAAAATTTAATTAAAACATTAAACTAAAACTCCTAGCCCAGCCCATTTCCCTTTTAATTTAAATTTTTTTTTCCTCCGGCCCAAACCCCTTAGCCCAGCTCCAAGCCCAGCTTCCCACCAAACCTGACCCGCTTCATTTACCCTCTTCCCCAACGTAAACTTCTTCTCCCGCTCTTTTCTGCGCGCCCTCATGATTCCCCCACGTCGCCGCCCCACGTCTCCGCGCCGTTGCCCCACGTCCCCACGACCTCGACCACGATTCCTCACCATCTCCTCGTCTCAAACCCTTACTCCTCTTTCCCTCACACTATCCAACTCAAACCTCCTCTCTCTCCAGAAAACACAACTTCAACCCTACACTCCCTGCAGCCGCTCAACCCTCACCGACGGCGACGACTACAACCCCTCACCCTCCTCCCTCGCTCACTCCTCTCCACCAACAGAGCCCCTGACTCACCCCCTCACCGAGCCCTTGCACCTTCAGCCGCCCCGAGCTCCCCTGCACCCATCTCGGCCACTCCCTCGCACTCGATGCCGGCGAGTCCCCATTGCACCTGAACCGCCTCAGTCGACACTACTTCACCCCAGCAGCATCACCATCTCTTCCAAACCCGAGCCCACTGCCCTCTCTCTCTCTCTCCAAAACTGACATCTCAACACCCACTGTATACATCGCCGGAGCGTCACCGCCGACCGTCGTCGACCGCAGCACACCCCGGGAGATCCACAGAGCATCCCCCTCCGCTTCCAGCGAACACGAGTCACCCCCGGAAGACTCCGACGACGAACCCGAAACGCGAGCCGAGGGCGTGAATCCAAACTGCGCCGTTCGTCACGCGTTCGTGCCGTTGCCGCTGCCGTGCATCACCAAAACGTCTCCAGGCAAGTACCCTACTTGCTACATGCTAGATTAAATCCGTTACAAACTAAAATCATATTAATTCCATGTTTACAATTCACGATAACTTATATGACGTAACTGTTCGATGCAAGATCCCAATGAAAACCATCATTTAATTTGACGGAATTTGATTGCATATGCTGGCCCGTGTGATAATGAATACTGTGTAAAAATTTCACTGAAAAATATGACTGTTAACTACTTAAACGATCACCCCCAATTACACTCGTAAAAACTGGGAATTTCCCGCATCTGAAAATTGTTAAAATCACATTAAATTGTGTGAAATGAGGCGTTCGAGGGCTCAAATCGAATCCGACTCGACGACCTGTAACCCTATGCAAGTTTTTAATTGTTTCTGTACTGAAATTATGACGATAATTGGTTCGGAGAGCGGTTCTGGACTGCAGTCCAGAGCAACTCTGGTTATTGTTTTCTGCCCCGTAATGTTTACTACCTGGCTTCCTGAACTCGTATGTTGCGGAACCCTACGCATTATTGAAGATGAATCTGTTAGGTAAATAATGTAAGTGATTTCACCCCGTTATATCGTCGTTTGTTATTTAAACTGCAATTTAAAAGATCAGGACGTCTAGCAGTCCCAAACAGAAACAGAATTGACATACTAGTGTTGAACAGTACATAACTTTTGACGTACAGACGCTATTGAGAATCAGTCTATTGCGTTGAAAACCCTATTGAAAACCCTATTGAAAACCCTAGATTTCATTCGACTGTAGCGTCGCTAAATTATGATCCCAACTAGGTGAAAATCGTGTCGCCAAACGGACGTTCAGTTTAGAAACTGAATTTCCTGCAGCGAGCACTTAAATTGAAACGGCTGTAACTTGAATACCAGAAACCCGATTGTACTGAAACAAATTTTGAAGAACTTCTGACAGAGTGTACTTGTTATCGTATTTGTATCGTTTCGCTGAATTCTGAACATATGAATTACTATAATTTTTGTAATTTTATGACGTGCATATTGGTTCGTAATATACATGACTTGTTAACGGCATAACTACACATACCTTACCCAATTGCCATATATATAGTATTAGTGTGCGTTAGCATTCAGTGGACATTGCATCATCGTGCGTGAATGATATTGGTTTAGGAGTGTCAAGTACATCAATGGAAAGCGAATGATTCGTGACAGTGATTAATACAGTGAACAGTGATAAAACCGTGCTATTGGTATACTTGTACACGACTAAATCATAATCATCAATAGTGTAAACCTGGGGAAAAAGGGGAAATCAAAGTGGAAAGAGCATCGTATTTAGCGGGACCGTGTTTTAGAGGATGATCATTCGAGCAGTGATATATATATTAGGTAGGATCTAGCGATCCGGCTGACAGGGTTATGTCCCGGACGTGTGGGCCGTTGTCTCGGGTATGTACGAGAATCCTGTTAAACATGATCCTCTTTTCAACTATACGATTTCAAACATGACTTAGAGACCGATAGGGACACAGATCATACTTTGCATCATTTAGTGACATAGTGATTACCCGCATTTTACTTTCACTGTTATTATCGTATTTGCATGTTTCATGTCATTAATATAAAAATTGCTATTATGTCGCTCTGACGACCTGAGTGTGCATGCTCAGACCTCGAGGAAGAACCAGCGCAGGAGTCGGATTTACTTTTCGAGCTGACGGAGATCTAGTCTGGAGTACCATTTTTCTTCATTTCTGTTTTCCTAGAGATCTTGTATTCGAACTCGGTTAGTAGTTCTTTCCTGTTTATTTGTGAATTGTGAACAATGAAAATTCGATGTAATAATTTAGTGATGTATTTCCTTTACTGCTGTGCTTTGTTTACTGATCACCATGTAATGCTAGAAGCCGAAGTGTGACTACGGCGGGATTATTCCTTGACCGTAGGAGCATGGCTGGCCTAGTCATCCCTCGTTTTCCGTATTTTGGGAAGCGGGGCGTGACATGGTTTTGTTGGTATCAGAGCCGTGTTTAGTAATAAGGGATAACATTAACTACACTGTATTACATTATTTTCGCTTCACTATTCCTGATTTTCATCCTTGAATATACTCATATCCTTTTGAATCTTCCAGCGATATGACGTCCCTGAACGACCACTCCTCAGACTCAAGTTCTCAGGACCGCACAGAAAGAATACTTAGTGCATTGAACTCTCTCGCGGAAGCTCAGGAGAGGAAGACGGACTTACTCGCCGAAGGACTCAGGGCTATTACCGCTGCAGGAGAACCCTCCGCACTCATTACCGCCCCCGAGGGCACTACTCTACCAGCTTATTCTGCCAGGGCTGGCACCGTATCAGACTTCCGGAGGTTGCATCCAGCTGCATTCACAGGGATAGCCGAGCCACTCGAGGCCGAGCAATGGCTAGTGAACATGGAGAACTTACTGACGGCCGCCAGTGTACCAGATGAAGATAGGGTGAACGTGATAAAGATCCAGTTGGAAGATGAAGCCCGTACCTGGTGGTCAGTGGAACAAAGCAGGCTAGAGAGGCCAATCGAATGGAGTAAATTCAAGGAATGCTTTCTGGACCATTATTTCCCTTCCACCGCCAAGGCAGAGATGGAGGAAAGATTCATTCTATTGAAGCAGAATGGACGTCCAGTGGACGTATATGCGGCAGAGTTTAACCGTCTGAGCCGTTTTGCTCCATACATGGTCGCTTCGGAGGCTACCAGGGCTAGACGCTTCTTGCAGGGACTTGATTTCGAGTTGCAGCAGTTGATCGCATCACTAGAGTTGCAGAATTTTGCACAGGTACTCAACGCGGCGAGAATTCTGGAGCAATTGATCAACAAGTTCAGGAAGCCCCCAGTCATTCCAGCACGTACCCATGCACCGACTCGAGGAGCCATACCGGTTTACAGGCCTGGAACAACTCAGATGAAGCGCCCATTTGTGCCCCAGCATTGCCTCCAGAGACAGAACGTAGTTTGCGGCTACTGCAATAGGGATGGGCATACCCAGAAGGACTGTCGCCGTGCCAAAGGACAGTGCTTGATTTGCGGATCCAGTCAGGACAGGATTAGCGGTTGTCCCGAGCGAGTAGAGATACAGGGAGGTTCTGGACCGCAGCAGCAGAGGCCACAGGAGCAGAGGCAACCCTATACAGGTCGCGGTCAGGGACGGGCTTTAACCTTGACCGCCGAGCAGGCAGAGGCTTCAGGAGAAGTTGTCACATGTACTCTACTCGTACATTCCTTGCCAGCTAGAGTACTATTTGATTCTGGAGCATCGCACTGTTTCATATCTGAGCATTTCATTGATACACACTCCATACCGCATGAACCACTAACCAAGGGATGGGAAATACATACGGGTAATGGCATTATAATGTCTAGTCGAGAATGTAGATCATGTCCGGTTGTAGTGTGTGGCAGGGAATTCTATGCGAATATCCTTTTGATCGGGACAGGCAGTTACGACGCAATTCTCGGGATGGATTGGATGAGTACTTTCCATGCAGTTATTGATTGCCGAGCAAGGAATGTGATCTTCCGCATTCCCAATCACCCGGAATTTATTTTCGAAGGCGGGATCGAATCTTTGGAGCCAGCCAAGTATAGAGCCAAGCCAAAGGAGCTGACAGCTATGGAGATTGATGAGAGCGCAGCCCAGAGATTGTTCGGGATTTTCTGGATGTGTTCCCTGAAGATTTACCATGTCTACCACCTCCTCGCATCTTAGAATTCTCGATCGATTTGACACCAGGTACAGCACCAGTTTCCAAGGCTCCGTACAGAATGGCACCGGTTGAATTGGCGGAGTTGAAGAAGCAAATTGAAGAACTCCTAGAGAAGGGATTTATCCGGCCGAGCATTTCACCGTGGGGTGCGCCAGTTCTGTTAGTGAAGAAGAAGGATGGATCGCTGCGGATGTATATAGATTATCGGGAGCTGAACAAAGTCACAATAAAGAACAAGTACCCAATTCCGCGCATCGACGATTTATTCGATCAGTTAAGTGGGGCCAAGGTATTCTCAAAGTTGGATCTCCGTTCTGGATATCATCAAATCAGAGTAGCTGCCGAGGATGTATGCAAGACGGCTTTCAGGACCCGATACGGACATTATGAGTTCCTTGTGATGTCGTTCGGTGTTACCAATGCTCAAGCGATATTCATGGACTTGATGAACAGGGTGTTTGCAAAGTACTTGGACACGTTTGTCGTTGTATTTATCGACGACATACTTGTCTACTCGAAGACCCGGGAGGAGCATGTTGAGCATTTGCGCACGGTTCTACAAATTCTTAGGGAAGAGAAGCTGTATGCGAAATTAAGCAAGTGTGAATTCTGGCTCGACAAGGTTCAGTTCTTGGGACATATCGTTTCGGGCGAAGGCATCTCAGTGGACCTGGCAAAGATAGAATCTGTCAGAGATTGGCCAACGCCGAAGTCAGTGGCCGAGATCAGAAACTTTCTGAGATTGGCAGGTTACTATCGGAGGTTTGTCCAAGACTTTTCAAGAATCGTTGAACCGTTGACGAGGCTGACACGGAAGGATGTACCGTTTTTGTGGACAGAGGAGAGTACTCAGGCATTTGACACACTGAAGCAGAAGTTAACCGCGGCGCCTATTCTTACAGTACCAGATGATTCCGGTGGTTTGGTAATACACAGTGATGCCTCAGGGAAGGGATTAGGCTGTGTTCTGATGCAGCATGGCCGTGTGGTTGCTTACGCCTCTCGACAGTTGAGAAATCACGAGAAGAACTATCCTACGCATGACTTGGAGTTAGCTGCAGTAGTCTTTGCGTTGAAAATTTGGAGGCACTATCTATTGGGCGAGAAGGTGGAGGTGTACACGGATCATAAAAGTCTGAAGTACGTCTTCACTCAGAAGGAACTAAACATGAGGCAGCGCCGATGGCTAGAGCTGATGGAAGATTACGACTTGGACCTTCAGTATCACCCGGGGAAAGTAAATGTTGTACCAGATGCTCTCAGTCGCAAACCAGCGGTCATGATGTTGACCAGTCAGAGGAGCATTATTGAGGACTTTCAGAGACTCGAGCTTGAAGTCGTTACACCGAGCGCACTCAGTCAATTTTGGCAACTACAGGTGCAGTCTTTCCTTGTGGATCGCATTAAGGCTGCACAACCGGATGATTCTCGATTGCAAAAGTTCAGAGCGCAAGTAGAAGCCGGACTGAGATCGGACTTAATCATACATGAAGATGGCTCTTTGAGATTCGATAGCAGACTCTGCGTACCCAAGGGAGATGTTCGAGAAGAAGTGCTGGCTGAGGCGCATAGTTCAGCTTATTCTGTGCATCCGGAAGGTACAAAGATGTATCGGGACCTAAAGCAGCACTTTTGGTGGAACGGAATGAAGCGGGAAATTGCGAGGTTCGTATCCAGGTGCTTGGTATGCCAGCAGGTGAAGGCGGAGCATCAGAGGACAGCGGGATTGCTGCAACCGCTTCCGATACCAGAATGGAAGTGGGAGCACATTACCATGGATTTCGTGACGGCCTTACCACGGAGCCCTAGAGGCAATAACGCCATTTGGGTTATCGTCGACCGTCTCACGAAAGCGGCACACTTCTTACCATTCTGAGTGGGACAGTCGACAGAGTCACTGGCAGAGAGATACATGCAGGAGATAGTGCGACTTCACGGTGTTCCGGTAAGCATTGTGTCAGATCGGGACACCAGATTTGTGTCGCACTTCTGGAGGAGATTACAGGAGAGTTTGGGTACCCGCCTCAAATTCAGCACAGCTTATCACCCGCAGACGGATGGGCAGTCTGAGCGTACGATTCAGACGCTCGAGGATATGTTGAGAGCTTGCATGTTGGACTTTCAGGGTTCTTGGGAAGACCATCTGCATCTAGTTGAGTTTTCTTATAACAACAGTTACCAGGCTAGCATTCAGATGGCTCCTTTCGAAGCACTTTATGGGCGGAAGTGTCGATCCCCAGTATGTTGGGATGATGTGGGAGAAAGAAGATTACTGGGTCCCGAGCTCATTGTTCAGACAGTCGACAAGGTCCAAATGATCAGGCAGCGTATTAAGACAGGTCAGGATCGACAGAAGAGTTGGGCAGATACCAGCAGGAGGGCACTAGAATTTGAAGTCGGAGATCACATGTTCCTGAAGATTTCCCCAACCCGTGGAGTTATCAGGTTCAGAGGTCGGGGAAAGCTCAGTCCCCGTTTCATCGGACCTTTTGAGGTGCTAGAGCGAGTAGGAGAGGTGGCCTACCGACTTGCCTTGCCTCCATCGCTAGCTGGTGTGCACAATACCTTCCACGTGTCTCAGTTGCGGCGTTATGTTCGGGATGAGAGCCACGTTCTGGACTATTCGGAGCTAGTTTTGGGTACCGATCTATCATACGAGGAGCAGCCCACCACCATCCTCGACCGCAGGGAGAAAGTGCTGAAGAATAAGGTCATTCCGTTAGTCCGAGTGTCTTGGGACGGTTGTTCCCTAGGAGAATCTACCTGGGAGCGGGAGGAAGATATCCGCGCACGTTTTCCACAGCTCTTTGTTAAGTACTTCTATTTCATTGTATCCTTGTTTAATTTTGATGACGAAATTTTTGTAAGGGGGGTATGATGTAAATCCCCGTTTCCTTCAATAAAATTTTTCTCTATTTGTCCCAAGTTCCCGAGTATTATCCCATTTTTCCCGTATTTTTACTTTATGTGAAAATTGGTTGCTTAAGTTTCAATATTAAGTTTTTTCCAATTCGACCCCAGCACACTCCGGGAGATCCACAGAGCATCCCCCTCCGCTTCCAGCGAACACGAGTCACCACCGGACGACTCCGACGACGAACCCGAAACGCGAGCCGAGGCCGTGAATCCAAACTGCGCCGTTCGTCGAGCGTTCGTGCCATTGCCGCTGCCGTGCATCGCCAAAACGTCTCCAGGCAAGTACCCTACTTGCTACATGCTAGTTTAAATCCATTACAAACTAAAATCATATTAATTCCATGTTTACAATTCACGATAACTTATATGACGTAACTGTTCGATGCAAGATCCCAATGAAAACCTTCATTTAATTTGACGGAATTTGATTTCATATGCTGGCCCGTGTGATAATGAATACTGTGTAGAAATTTCACTGAAAAATATGACTGTTAACTACTTAAACGATCACCCCCAATTACACCCGTAAAAACTGGGAATTTCCCGCACCTGAAAATTGTTAAAATCACATTAAATTGTGTACATATTGAAATGAGGCGTTCGAGGGCTCAAATCGAAGCCGACTCGACGACCTATAACCCTATACAAGTTTTTAATTGTTTCTGTACTGAAATTATGACGATAATTGGTTCGGAGAGCGGTTCTGGACTGCAGTCCAGAGCAACTCTGGTTATTGTTTTCTGCCCCGTAATGTTTACTACCTATCTTCCTGAACTCGTATGTTGCGGAACCCTATGCCTTATTGAATATGAATCTGTTAGATAAATAACGCAAGTGATTTCACCCCGTTATATCGTCGTTTGTTATTTAAACTGCAATTTAAAAGATCAGGATGTCTAGCAGTCCCAAACAGAAACAGAATTGACATACTAGTGTTGAACAGTGCATAACTTTTGACGTACAGACGCTATTGAGAATACGTATATTGCGTTGAAAACCCTATTGAAAACCCTAGATTTCATTCAACTATAGCGTCGCTAAATTATGATCCCAACTGGGTAAAAATTGTGTCGCGAAACGGACGTTCAGTTCAGAAAATGAATTTCCTGCAGCGAGCACTTAAATTGAAACGGCTGTAACTTGAATACCAGAAACCCGATTGTACTGAAACAAATTTTGACGAACTTCTGACAGAGTGTGCTTGTTATCGTATTTGTATTGTTTCGCTGAATTCTGAACATATGAATTACTATAATTTTTGTAAGTTTATGACGTGCATATTGGTTCATAATATACATGACTTGTTAACGGCATAACTACACATACCTTATCCAATTGCCATATATTTAGTATTAGTGCGCGTTAGCATTCAGTGGACATTGCATCATCGTGCGTGAATGATATTAGTTTAGGAGTGTCAAATACACCAATGGAAAGCGAATGATTCATGACAGTGATTAATAAGTGAACAGTGATAAAACCGTGCTATTGATATACTTGTACACGACTAAATCATAATCATCAATAGTGTAAACCTGGGGAAAAAGGGAAAATCGAAGTGGAATGAGTATCGTATTTAGCGGGACCGTGTTTTAGAGGATGATCATTCGAGCAGTGATATATATATTAGGTAGGATCCAGCGATCCGGCGGACAGGGTTATGTCCCGGGCGTGTGGGCCGTTGTCTCGGGTATGTACGAGACTCCTGTTAAACATGATCCTCCTTTCCACTATACGATTTCAAACATGACTTAGAGATCGATAGGAACACGGATCATACTTTGCATCATTTAGTGACATAGTGATTACCCGCATTTTACTTTCACTGTTATTATCGTATTTGCATGTTTCATGTCATTAATATAAAAAATGCTATTACGTCGCTCTGACGACCTGAGTGTGCATGCTCAGACCTTGAGGAAGAACCAGCGCAGGAGTCGGATTTACTTTTCGAGCTGACGGAGATCTAGTCTGGAGTACCCTTTTTCTTCATTTCTGTTTCCCTAGAGATCTTGTATTCGAACTCGGTTAGTAGTTCTTTCCTGTTTATTTGTGAATTGTGAGCAATGAAAATTCGATGTAATAATTTAGTGAAGTATTTCCTTTACTGCTGTGTTTTATTTACTGATTACCATGTAATACTAGAAGCCGAAGTGTGACTACGGCGGGATTATTCCTTGACCGTAGGAGCATGGCTGGCCTAGTCATCCCTCGTTTTCCGTATTTTGGGAAGCGGGGCGTGACAAATACATAAGAAGAGTAAAAGTTCATGTTTCAAGTCGAATTCAAGTATTCATGTCAAGTGTTCATGTCAAGTCATTACGTATTCATGGTGCGGGTCAAGTCGGGTCAAGCGTGCAATACATTTGAGTACACGTCATATAGAATATCATGTGTTGGGTTGTATATGGTTCAATATTCATGTAATTTGATTTCCTTGAAACTATGTATGCAACCTATTTATATATATAGATATTCGCAAGTGGTAGAACTCATTGTTTCTTGCTCTCCGAACCTCAAGAGAGAATAGGTCACTTAAAACCATCTGCTTATCATATATTAGTCTTAGAAATTCTAAGGTATTTATGTAAAAAGATGCCATTTAGAGACTTCATGGTATTTATGTAAAATAAGCCATTAAATTCTCGAGGGATTTTATTTAAAATATTATATTTTAAAATCTCGAGAATGTATTGATAAAAATATATTATTTAAATATCTAGAGTGTTTGATATAAATATACATTTGAAAAACCTATTTTAGGGTATTTTAGTGAAAAACCTAAAATGTATTTTAGTAAAAACCGGCCTTTCTAAAGTTAAGGATATTTTCTTGAAAAATCTAATTTGAAGTCTTGTTTTCTTTTAAACTAATTATAGATTATAAATAACGGGTATTATCCCAATTAATTCAATTTTTCATCTTTTCTTTATGTTAATATAGTAGAAATTGTTTTAAACTTCAAATTTTCTTTCCTTTCAAGACCACGCGCTCCGTGAAGAGCTTTGCGTCTTACTCCACTAAACCCAAGACGTTCTTTAATCAGCACCATCCGCAACAGGATTCCCCTAAAGAGGATTGTAGAGGCAGTTGTGCAAAGGAAACTATATTAGATATTTTTATTTAAAACTCGAGGGTATTTTAATAAGAAAAATCCTAGCTTTTGATGAAATTATGGTAGCTTGTAAAAATCTAGTGTTTGAAACATTTTGGGGGTGTAGTTGTTCCTAACTTTAGAATTTACAATCTTATTTTTAGTGGTGTAGAATTTGTACGCATGTGTGTGGGATATGTCGTTATCCCGTGCGCTATCAACTAAAATACTTAACAATCTTCTAAAAATGCATGTTAAATCATATTTCAAAATCGTTGCAAGTAAATTAATTTTTTTACTTTTCATCTATATAGCAGACTGCGTCTGTACTTATCTTGCTGATTGTCCCATTTTTATTTTCAACCGACTCTTTTGATAATGCTCGATGTTCTAATATTTGTATCTAGAGATATCTGCAAAACTAAAAAATACCATAAAATAAGGAACAAAGTGTAGATTTTAAAAACAAATAGTGATTTCTTGCTGATGCAATTTAGTACAATAATAATTTAATAACAGGAACTCCAGATCTGCTTATTTAGCAGCCGGGTTGACCTGCTAGCTGTACAAGTCCATGTTCCCAACTTATTTGTTGTTGAATTTTCCCAAATTAATCTCCTCAACACAATTTGGACCCGACTTGCTTTCCTAATGTGACCAATTAAATTACATAACACCCCTCTCGTTACACAGACACAATGAATCTATGCGTGGGCCCCAATGCCATAAGCACCGTCGAGCTTTAAGATTTAGCAAGCGCTATCAATAATGACCAGTTATCCATTTAACTAATGGATCGACCCGTAAAACATATGTTATTGATCAGAGTTTTGCAAGGTGCTAAAGCATCCTGGCCCGCCGTTTAAAGTATCTCAATGTTTACCTGACCCGTTGATAGTGCTCGATATTGGCGATCCCCAAGATCATGACACGTGGCACGTGACGTGTCCCAGAACTCAGAAAGGGCCTGCAGGGGCCGATCAGGCCACCCCGTGCCCGACCTGCAAGCACAAGCCGGCCCCCTTCGGGGCCCCTACAAATTGGCCTCCTCGGCTTCTCAGCTCGCCCCCGAGCTACCACAGGACCAAGACTCCTCGGCCTTCTTGCTCGTCCCCGAGCTCCCGCCGAGGACGTCTTCCTCGGCCCTCCGACCTACTCCCAGGCGTAACCGCCGCTCCGCGAATCTCGCCATGTGCGGATTTTACGCCAGCAACGTCCCACGTTCCACACCATCACGATCCCCATTAATGGACGATCCGCTCTCTATGCGGGCGTGACGTCGGGAGCGTAACTGCCGGCGAGATTCTCGCGCCCGCTGCTGCGTGCTCCACCACTATATAAACCCCTATCACAGAGGGGTCAAGTAAGCCATTCTTTACACTTTTACGCCGTTACTCTGCTCGGATCTCATCACTAACTTGAGCGTCGGAGGGTCCTTGGTGGTACAAACCACCTCGGGAATTTTTTGCAGGTACTCGGCCATAACTCCCTCACCTCACCTCTTCCTCCAAAAACCCATTGAGACCCGCACGCGAAGGAAGATAATCAACTAAGTCCACCGCGAGATCAACAGAAGACAACATCTGACGGAGGCCCGAGAAGGAGCTCCATCAGTTGGCGCCGTCTGTGGGAAAATAACTCCACAAAATACAAAGTTGGCCTTCCTATCTCCACCCTCATGGCAGACGACCATCCTGGGGATCCCGGTACCAGCCGCCGTCTTCCACTCACTGAAGGCGGGGATGAACCTCCTCCCCTGACAGTCACCAACACCCTCGCAGGCCGGATAGATCGCCTGCAATCCCTTGTGGAGACCCTCGTCCGCGTCCAAACGGCCGTGCCCGGGCCCCAGATCGCCGCTCCACCACCTCCAGAAGGCTCTGTCCCTGTCTAGACGGCCGACCATCAACAAGCCGCGTCCCCTGGCCGCCAGTCTCTCGAACCGGTGCTCTCTGAGGCCCGTTGGGCGCCCCAGGGCTCTACACCGAGATCCGCCGCCAGGGCGCCTCGCCTCGAGCCTCCTCGTGACCCCTATCCCCCTGAGGAGATATCGGTCACCTCGCCTATCCACGGGCGTGGTCGACCCCACCACCATCGGCGGGGCCGCACAGAAGAGGTCCGCCCAGGCGGCTCAAGAGCTACCTCACCCCGGGACCCGTGGCACTTCATTGAGAAGAACCGGGGCCGCTCCCAGACGCAGGTCACCCGCAGCGGGGGCCGGGGATACCGAGGCGCCGATTCCTCGGGGTACCACGGTCGGCTCGATGCCCTCGAGAAGAAGATCGAGGGCATGCGCCGAGAAGCTCACCTCTCGAGCGACGGAGCTAAGTATGCCTCCGACTCGCTCACGAAGCCGTTCACCGAGGAACTGCTCGCCGTCCACGTCTCCTCGCGCAACAAGCCCCCAAAGGTCTCTCTGTTTGACGGGAAAACCGACTCGAAGGACCACTTGGACGCTTTCACCGTGGAGATGAGCTTCCAGGATCACTCCGACCCGCCCAGTGCAGAGCCTTCCCGGCCACCCTCATCCGCGCAAGTCAGGACTGGTTCCGGGGGCTTGAGCCCCGCTCGATTTCGACCTTCGACGAGCTGGCTACTCAATTCCTCGGCCATTTCGTGGGAACCGGCGACAAAAGTGCACGGTTGACTACCTCTTCACGTTTAAGAGTGGGGACAAGGAAACGTTTAAGGCCTACATTACCCGTTTCTACAACGCCCTTCTCGAGGTGCCCGAGCACCGAGACGAAACCGTCATAACGGCACTCAGATATGGTCTAAGGCACAAGGAATGGTTACGCTCCTTCGCGCTGGCGCAACCTAAGACCGTGGCCGAGGTCAAGGCGTGGACTAAGCGCGAGGTCCAGCTGGAATCCGAGGTGAATGCTAACCTTCCCCGGGCAGAACGGCCCGACATGAAGAAGAGGGCTCGGGAGGAGAGGCCGGAGCGTCAGCAGCCCTACCACCCGAAGTTCCAGGAGTATACCCCCCTCAACGTCTCCCTCGCGGTGTTGCTGGAGGAGGCCCGGAACGAGGGGTTCTTCAAGTTCCCCCTGGTCCCGCGTCAGGCCGCAAAACGAACCCGGGGACCCTACTGCGCTTTCCACCGGGTACTGGGCCACGCCACGGAGGACTGCAAACAACTGAGGGACTACGTCGAAGAGCTCATCCGGTCTGGGGACCTCGCCGCCTACCTGAGGGACAAACGACAGACCGACCGTGAGCAGGAACAGCATCGCCCTCGCACCGACCTGACCATCGGTCAGATCATGCTTGTTTCAGCGGACGGCCAGCCCGGAGCTCAAGGAGCCCCATTCCTTATACCAAGCGCGGGGGCCGACAGCCCTTCGGGGAGCTCGGCCCTGTTGGGGTAAAAATTTACACCCCCGTTGATCGAGTCAAAGTCAAGGTCAACCCCAAGCCAGGTGGTCCCAAGCCCAGATCAAGCGGGCCCATGCCCAAGTCGAGCCCGCGGCCAGCCTCCTCCATGCTAAAATATAGATCATGTAATAAATAATTTTTATGTAATTTTTTATACATGAATGTATGCAAAATGGGCATAAAGCCAAATTTTTGTAAGCCCATGGCTTATGTGCAAAAATGAAATGGCACATGAACCGTGGGATAGGCAAAAATGCCATTTTTGTAAAGCCCAAGAGGCTATATGTAAATATGTAAGCCTATAAAAGGCAAAATGATGATGAATAAAAGAATACTTTTCATTCCCCTAAAAACTAGGGTTCTTTGTGCCTCCTGTTCCTTCTCTAAGGTTCTAAACCTTCTCATTTCTTTCGAATTAAATCAAGAGTTTTATTCTTTATTTTCCAAAACTAAGTAGTTTTCCACCACAAAACCCACAAAGGGGAACTTGGATCTACCATTAGATCTCAGAAAGGAGAGATTTTTAGATCTCACATATCTTGACCATCAAGATCCAGCCAACAGAGGAGGAAGAGGAAGAACCCCTTTCATCAACCAAAACATTTTAGGAGTTTAACTCCATATATTTACATATATATATATATATAATAAATATTTCTTTTCTGAAGCATAGCTTCTGGTTCTGGGACTAAAAGTCCCTTTGTCTCGCCAGCGCTCAGCGCTTGAGCGCAAAACGCCCACGTACCGACATGCGGCGCGCTTGCGCTCAGGCGCACTACGCTCGAGCGCAAAGCGCCCATGTGCCGACATGTGGCGCGCTTGCGCTCAGGTGCACTGCGCTCGAGCGCAAAGCGCCCACCTGCTGACACGTGGCATGCTGCGCTCAGGCGCACTGCGCTCGAGCGCAAAGCGCCCGCGTGCCGACACATGGCGCGTTTGCGCTCAAGCGCACTGCGCTCGAGCGCAAAATGCCCACGTGCCGACACGTGGCGCGCTTGCGCCTGAGCGCACAGCACCTAAGCGTACAGCGCTCAATGCGCTGGCCCCACGCATCCTTTGGATGCCTTTTCCCCCTCTTTCTTTTATATATATATATACATGTATACATACATATATATATATGTACATATGCATACATATTTACACACACACATACTCCACGACACTGTCCCTGTTAGAAAAAAATTTCTAACGGGGCGCTGCCCCGCACCCCGCAAGAGGGCTGCTAGCCTCCTTGACCCCCAGCCCGCTATCCGGGTAGCGGGAACCCCGTAAAAACTCTGCGTGGCTCCCGATATATCCAAAACCCCTTTTCAAAACACAACACAAGCACACAGCACATTGAGTTCGCATGACTAGTTTAAACCCGTTAATCGGAGGTTCCCTCGCCCCAAAGGCTAGAGGTAATTAACGGCAGCTTAGTCAGCGGCTGCCGGAGATTTGGATCCCCACAATCAATAAACCCTGGCCTACCCTAGGCAGGGGGAATCTGTAGTATACGCCTGACAAGCGCGCGCGTATTCCCATCTCAATGGGGTGACGAAAAACACCCTACAGATTCTGGCACGCCCGGTGGGACCAATCTCTCCTCCTATATTTCGGGTTAAGCGTTCATGCGAACTCAATCAATATACATACCTGTATTTATATTAAAAATAATGCTTATTCATGCAGATTTTCAAGCAATCACCTTCCGACGATGTCTTCGATGATGAACTCAGCTCCCGTCTCCTACACGATGAGGATAGACTCTAGGACGGTCCTTCCGGCCAGTCTCGGGCGACAATGGGAGGAGCCGCTACTACCATTCGGCTCTATTATGTTCATGCCAGTTGGCGCCATCCCAGCTCCTCAAGCCCCGGTGGCAGACAAACCGGTCTCGAAAGGCAGGATACCAAATGTGGTGATCTCAAGGGCGCCCCAACCCAAACGCAAGTCGGTGTCTGAACGAATTTCCTTGGCCCCAGCTGGGGGAAAGGCCATCAACACCAACAAAGCTACAACGCGTCCCGAGCAAGCTCCAGCGGTGCCCTTGACCACTGCTCGATCGGGTGTCTTCTCTAAGCTCCCCTCTGATCAACTCACAATGGCTTCCCGGGTAACGGATGTCCGCCAAGCCTTCAAAATCGAGAAGCTGAGGGAGAAAAGGCTCAGATATAGAGCCAACAAAAGGGCTAGGGCTCCTGCCAGGCTGAACCTCATGAGGTTCGAAGAACAGGGTTACCCCGCCGAAGATGAGGAAATGGCTGGGTATGTGGTCCACACTGTCTACACGGTGGGCACGCGCAGCAAGAGTAAGGACGGGGCTACCACATCTCAAACCCAATCTGGCTTGAATGTGGTGACCGCTTCCCAAGAACAGTCGCCTCTGCTGGGTGATGAAAACCCTCTTGATGAGGACGATAGGCGGAAAGACCCTTCGGTCCATGAGGAGTCGGGCTCGGAAAGTGAAGAAGAGCCGACTTTCCACCCCAGGACCGCGGAGCAAGAGCTGCTTCAAGAGCTCCGAAAGCAGCTCAGAAACAAAGACAAGGAGATGGACAAACTCTACTCCAAAATCGATGACTTGACGAATTTCGTGATGCAGCTCACGGCCCGACTTGCCTCTCAGCCGCCCAATCAAGCGGAGGGCTCTGCTCGTGAACCGGGAAATGGTGTCCCAAAGCAGCCGACGCCTATTCCCTCAAATCCAAAAGTGGGCGAACTACATGAAAACCAGTCGCATCCTATCTCGGGAAATGTCTTGACTACCGATGACAGTAGCCCGCTAACTCAAGATCAAATTATGGATTTGGTTGCCAGCAAAGTCAAAACATTGGTGGCCGAAGCCGAAGCGCAAAAAGATATCAGCAGTAGTGGGAGACCATATCCTGCTCAGTATGATCTGGTAGAATTTCCTAGCGGCTATGTCATCCCTAGATTCGGAAGATTCGATGGGACGGGAAATGCGAATCAACACATCGCCCACTTCAAAGCCTCATGCGGGAATACTGGGGGCAACGATGCTCTTCTCCTCTGCCAGTTCGTTAATAGCTTGACCGATGTTGCTTTCGACTGGTACGCGAGCATACCGGATGGCTCCGTTACTACTTTCGTCCAAATGAAATCTTTGTTTTGACAAAGGTTCATGAGCGTCAACGATAAGATCACCATTGCCGAGCTCGTAAGGACCAAGCCCAAGAACAACGAAAGCAGCACGAATTTTATAACCCGATGGCGCAATCTCTCCGTCAAATGCGAACCGCCGATAGAGCAGGACCAATCTGTCAGTCTCCTTGTCGGAAATCTCAACAATTGGATGGCCCTGTTTCTATGCACCGCGGGTCTCAAAACATTCCAAGAGCTGACCAGGAAAGTTCAGATGCTGGAGCGCTCAAAACAGGAGTCCTCCTCGGATTCCCAAAATAACAATAGGTCCTGGAGAAACCGGAAGGACGATAATCGCAAAGGCGGAAACTCCGATGATTCTGAATCTTTCAACACTTCGGCTAACCGAAATAAGCAAGGGATGAGCGGGCCTAGCGTCAACCAGCCTCGGAAGCCAATGTTCGGAGAGGGAGGAGAATCTCCACTGAAAGAGAAGCTGGATAAGGTCTATTCCTTCAGAAGGGACAAGATCCGTAAAATATTCAAAGACGCCCTGAAGAACGGTCTACAACTGCTAGAGTCAAAAAGACCGCAGGAAGCGAATAGGACCGACGACCCTAAATACTGCCCCTATCACAGAGTGATAGGTCATGCCATTGAGGACTGCTTCGTCTTCAAAGATTGGGTTGAAAAGCAATACAAGGCAGGAGAGATAGAACTGTCCAAAGGCATATTAGTAAACAGTCAAGATGCGACCGTCAATTTCATACAAACGGAGACCGAAGTTCTTCGTGAAACTGATTCTCTCAGACATCTGCCTTTCTCTGAAAACAATCGACCACCACGTCATTAAACTGGGAACAGTCGACCTCTAAGTCGTTAAACTGGGAATGTAAAAAAAAATGTAAATAAAAAAAATGTGTGTAAATAAAAGGAAAATAAAATAAAGCCGAAATGATGGGGCAACTTGCAATAAAAATCAGCGAGTAAAATAAAGATGAAAATAAAGCCGAAATGATCGGGCAACTATGAATAAAAGCCGAAATGATGGGGCAATCGCGACCTTCGCGATAAGAAAAGCTGAAATGATAGAGCAATCGCGGTAAAACAAAAAAATGCAAAAACAAAAAAAAAACGGCGAATGATGAGTCGCTCCTGGTACCATATTCCAGTGCAGCGATGCAGACGCCAACCAAATACCCCAACGGCGAATGATGAGTCGCTCTTGGTACCATATTCCAGTGCAGCGATGCAGACGCCAACCAAATTCCAAATCTCATACCCCAACGGCGAATGATGAGTCGCTCCTGATACCATATTCCAGTGCAGCGATGCAGACGCCAACAAAGTCCCAAAAATTTTTATGGCCCTACGGTCTGGATCATACATCCTGGAAAACCGTATACAATCCACGGGCGTAAAACAATCCCAATCTCTCCAAAAAAAAATAATAAAATAAAAAAATAAAAAAATGTATGTCCACAAGCAAAATAGGCACGGATGAAAACCCGAAAGGGCTCCGTGAGTAAAAACAGCAGGACTGCCGGCGAGTTTGTGAAAACCCGAAAGGGCGCAAACTTGTGAGAAAAAGATGAAATGCACTCATAAGGTCCTCTCGATTTTGTGAGGAGAAAATTCCTGCGTGAGATCCTTACGACTCACAAAGGAGCAACACACTTGGGAGTCCCCACGACTCCCAAGGAGAAAATACACTTACGGGATCCTTACGACCCGTAGGGAGAAAATGCTTTGTGAGACCCTTACGGCTCACAAAATTGAAAAGTCTTAGGTGATAAGGATCTAAATCTGTCTCCTAAGCCATCGTTTCCTAATAAGCAAATGCAAATGATGATTCGCTCCTGGTACCATATTCCAGTGTAGCGATGCTGATGCCAAACCAAAAAAACCAATTCCCAAATCCTCTCATGACAAATGATGATTTGCTCTCGGTACCATATTCCAGTGTAGCGATGCTGATGTCAACCCAAATCAAATCAAACCAACAACCTCTACGGCGGAATCATGCTCTGTCCCAGAATTTACCCCGTGTCGAAATGATGCTTCGCCTCGGTGTATCTGCCTTCCCTGTCGGAATTATGCGTCGGCTCGGAATCAACTAACGACCTCCTCGTCGGAATTATGCTCCGCCTCGGAATCAAGTCAACCAGCAAGCTCTGCGTCGGAATTATGCTTCGTCTCAGAATGCATCCCGTGTCGAAATGATGCTTCGCCTCGGTGTACCTGCCTTCCCTATCAAAATTATACTTCGTCTCGGAATCAAGTCAGCTAACAAGCTCTGTGCCGGAATCATGCTCCGTCTCAGAATGTACCCCGTGTAGAAATCAATGCTTCGCCTCGGAATATTTGCCTTCTTTGTCGGAATTATACTTCGCCTAGGAATCTACCTCTGCATCGAAATAATGCTTCGGTCAGAATGTCTGCCGCTCTTCGGAATGATGCTCCGATCCCTGGAATCATGCTCCGCCCTTCGGAACGATGCTCCGAATCCTGGAATCATGCTCCGCTCTTCGGAAAGATGCTCCGATCTCTGGAATTATGCTCCGCCCGTCGGAACGATGCTCCGATCTCTGGAATTATGCTCCACCCTTCGGAACGATGCTCCGAATCCTAGAATCATGCTCCGCTCTTCGGAAAGATGTTCCGAACTCTGGAATGATGCTCCGCCCTTCGGAATGATGCTCCGAATCCTGGAATTATGCTCCGCTCTTCGGAAAGATGCTCCGAACCCTGAAATTATGCTCCGATCATCGGAATGATGCTCCGGTCTCTGGAATTATGCTCTGCCTATTGGAACGATGCTCTGATCTTTGGAATTATGCTCCACCCTTCGGAACGATGCTCCGAATCCTGGAATCATGCTCCGCTCTTCGGAAAGATGTTCCGAACTCTGGAATGATGCTCCGCCCTTCGGAATGATGCTCCGAATCCAGGAATTATGTTCTGCTCTTCGGAAAGATGCTCCGAACCCTGGAATTATGCTCCGATCTCTGGAATTATGCTCCGCCCATCGGAACGATGCTCCGATCTCTGGAATTATGCTCCGCTCTTCGGAAAGATGCTCCGAACTCTGGAATCATGCTCCGCCTTTTGGAATGATGCTCTGAATCCTGGAATCATGCTTCGATCTCTGGAATTATGCTCCTCCCATCGGAACGATGCTCCGATCTCTGGAATTATGCTCCGCAAATCGGAATGATGCTCCGACCCTGGAATTATGCTCCGCGCTTCGGAATGATGCTCCGATCCTTGGAATCATGCTCCGCTCATCGGAATGATACTCCGATCCCTGGAATGATGCTCCGCTCTTCGGAATGATACTCCGAACCTCGGAATTATGCTTCGACTCTTCATAATGATGCTCCGACGTTGGAATTATGCTCCGCGAATCGGAATGATGCTCCGATCCCCGGGAATCATACTCCACGGGATGATGCTTCGCCTCCGGAATGATGTTCCACCTCGAAGTTCAGCTTCAAGATTCATCAATTTCATGCACACAACTCAAATGTGCGGTGTGCATTTATTGATGGGGGGCACTTTGTTGGGGTAAAAATTTACACCCCCATTGACCGAGTCAAAGTCAAGGTCAACCCCAAGCCAGGTGGGCCCAAGCCCAGGTCAAGCGGGCCCATGCCCAGGTCGAGCCCGCGGCTAGCCTCCTCCATGCTAAAATATAGATCATGTAATAAATAATTTTTATGTAATTTTTTATACATGAATGTATGCAAAATGGGCATAAAGCCAAATTTTTGTAAGCCCATGGCTTATGTGCAAAAATGAAATGGCACATGAGCCATGGGATAGGCAAAAATGCCATTTTTGTAAAGCCCAAGGGGCTATATGTAAATATGTAAGTCTATAAAAAGCAAAATGATGATGAATAAAAGAATACTTTTCATTCCCCCAAAAACTAGGGTTCTTTATGCCTCCTGCTCCTTCTCCAAGGTTCTAAACCTTCTCATTTCTTTCGAATTAAATCAAGAGCTTTACTCTTTCTTTTCCAAAACTAAGTAGTTTTCCACCACAAAACCCACAAAGGGGAACTTGGATCTACCATTAGATCTCAGAAAGGAGAGATTTTTAGATCTCACATCTCTTGACCATCAAGATCCAGCCAACAGAGGAGGAAGAGGAAGAACCCCTTTCATCAACCAAAACATTTTAGGAGTTTAACTCCATATATTTACATATATATATATATATATAATAAATATTTCCTTTCTGAAGCATAGCTTCTGGTTCTGGGACTAAAAGTCCCTTTGTCTCGCCAGCGCTCGAGCGCAAAACGCCCACGTGCCGACACGTGGCGCGCTTGCGCTCAGGCGTACTGCGCTCGAGCGCAAAGCGCCCACGTGCCGACACGTGGCTCGCTTGCGCTCAGGCGCACTGCGCTCGAGTGCAAAGCGCCCATATGCCGACACGTGGCGCGCTTGCGCTCAGGCGCACTGCGCTCGAGCGCAAAGCGCCCACGTACCGACACGTGGCGCGCTTGCGCTCAGGCGCACTGCGCTCGAGCGCAAAGCGCCCACATGCCGACACGTGGCGCGCTGCGCTCAGGCGCACTGCGCTCGAGCGCAAAGCGTCCGCGTGCCGACACGTGGCGCGCTGCGCTCAGGCGCACTGCGCTCGAGCGCAAAGCGCCCGTGTGCCGACACATGGCGCGCTGCGCTCAGGCGCACTGCGCTCGAGCGCAAAGCGCCCGCGTGCCGACACGTGGCGCGTTTGCGCTCAAGCGCAAAACGCCCACGTGCCGACACGTGGCGCGCTTGCGCCTGAGCGCACAGCACCTAAGCGCACATCGCTCAAGGCGCTGGCCCCATGCATCCTTTGGATGCCTTTTCCCCCTCTTTCTTTTATATATATATATATACATGTATACATACATATATATATATGTACATATGCATACATATTTACACACACACATACTCTACGACACTGTCCCTGTTAGAAAAAAAATTCTAACGGGGCGCTGCCCCGCACCCCGTAAGGGGGCTGCTAGCCCCCTTGACCCTCAGCCCGCTATCCGGGTAGCGGGAACCCCGTAAAAACTCTGCGTGGCTCCCGATATATCCAAAACCCCTTTTCAAAACACAACACACGCACACAGCACATTGAGTTCGCATGACCAGTTTAAACCCGTTAATCGGAGGTTCCCTCGCCCCAAAGGCGAGGGGTAATTAACGGCAGCTTAGTCAACGGCTGCCGGAGATTTGGATCCCCACAATCAATAAACCCCAGCCTACCCTAGGCAGGGGGAATCTGTAGTATACGCCTGACAAGCGTGCGCGTATTCCCATCTCAATGGGGTGACGAAAAACACCCTACAGGCCCAAGACAATAAAGTCATCTTCTAGCCTGTACTCTTCTTTTAAAGCAATGTAAATTCTTCCTAGGATCTATTGTTAATTTAATGAAGATTAATGGAGCATTGCGAAAAAGAAAGAAAAGCTTTGTTTATTCAAAGGATATTATGGGCTCCTCAGCCATACATGCAAAAAGAAAAGAAAATTACAATAATGGGAGAAGGGGGTGCAGCGAACACTGCTCGTGGTACTCGGTAAAAATCTCCGCCAACTGGGGCCTCGCTAGTTCTCGCCTCTGTCCCCGGTTCCCCCGCGGGCATCGACCTTGAGCCTCAGCTCGTAGCATTCGCGGACGAGCGCCTCTGAGCGGGCCAGCCGGTTCGTGGAGATTAAGCCGAAGCACCTCAAAGACCGCAGCTTTCCCACGGCCTCATCAAAGAGCAGCTCAGATAGGGGGTTGTAAAGCCCCAGCGATACCCTCCAGATGGAATACATCAGCAGCTGCAGCAGGGAGGAGCGTCGGGGGAGCAGCCGGCCAAAATGGTCCTTGATGCTCCCGCAGACCAGCTGCACCGTGTCCTCGGTGCAGTACGGGTCGTAGAGGTACACGTCTTCAAAGTGGACGATGTCGGGGATGGTGAACGGGAAGTCCTGCATTCTCGGCGACCTGTTTATGAAGGATGAAAGGACCAGTACTCCTTCAGCCTTATATAGCCCACCGCGCAGCCCAACCGTCGCACGCTTTCGCCCAGGGAGTCGCTGCCACACGGCAACCATCAAGCCTTCTCTGGTGGAATCGAAGCGATGCGCCCCTAGCGCTTCGCCTTCCCCCGCATTCAATAGGCTAGCTATGCGCGCCGTTGCCCCGACCGTTCCCATTCCCCACACCTGCAACTGAACGGTCGGGAAACACCACGACAAGATTCAGTCTAGCAGCTTCCCTGCTTGGTCGTCCCCAGCATGCAGCTTCCCTACCACAATGTCGGGGATCAAAAAGCCCTCCCAGAGGCAGTCGATCCCGAGATCCCCTCGCTCGGCTATCCCCGGCGGGCAGCTTCCCTGCCACAACGCCGGGGATCAAAAAACCCTCCCAGAGGCAGTCGAGCCCGAGGTCCCTTCGCTCGGCTATCCCTTGTAAGTCGATGTACAACACCCCACGATTTGCGGGGAGGCGGAAAAATGAAAAACGATCTTGTTTAAAGCGTAAGCATCGACTAACCGAGAATCTTTGCATAAACAATAACTAACAACTAACATAAGAGTTAACAACTACTATGAAAAGTGATTATACCTAAAGATCCGAGTCCTTCGTCTTGTCGTTCTCCACGTCCTCTCCGGCCTTCTCTAAGTAGCAGAAGATCCACCCGAGAGCTTTACTACAAGCTTCACCTCAAACTAGAGGCAACTAGATTTCTTAAATCGCTAATCTAAGCAACCTAGGTGATATAGGGAATGGTTAAGAATTAAGTAGTCTAATCTAATCCTTGTACTCAACACATGAGAGGGGAGGATTAGGGTTTGAAGAGGGAGAACTTGAGGAGAGAGAAAGTGAGCAAGAGAATGAGATGAGATAATGATGTATCATAATATATATCAAAGGGTGATTCATCTCCATGAGTCATTAAGCATTTATGATGCATTAATGACATGGATGAATCACTCATATGACTCACTAATCCCATTTAATGCATATGCCACCTTAACCCCCAAGTCACCATCTTCTAGAAGCTTCTCGCGCAATTATGAGAACGCCCCTCCTATCCGTGAAAACACGGAAAAACTTTAGACTGTATAAATCCAATAACCGGATACTAGAAACTGGCTTAAACCAAAGCCGACTAGTAAAAAATGTCCGAAAGTCGTACGTGCGTAAACACACGTATGCGTCCGAACCCTTGTCGTAAAACCATACGACCTCTATATCGTTTCGCCTGGAGTAGGGAAACTCTCTGTATGGGACTCTAGAGACTCGACTACTATGCTGGCGGTGGGTTTAACCACAGACCGTAAGCGGCACTAGCTGTACGTAACGGTCCCCAGGTAGATGTCGATAAGAAGGCCGATGAGGAAACCCATCCGAACTCCTACTGAGTCTGATGTGACAATCTCCATACAGTCCGGTCCGTTCGTCTAAGACTATCGTATATCGGGCCTAGGGGGCGGCAAGCGTCAGTCCCCTAATAGCGGTATAAGTCTTGTCGGAGCGAAGCCCATTACACCCTGAGAAACTACTGGAACCTACCAGCAAATCTCGCTTGCCCTGGCCAGGGACTTTGCGTAATGGCTCTCTGACACAGCGCGATATCAACCCTCAATACCGGGAGAGACGAATCCTGTCTAACCGCCACTGCCTCCAAGTGCTCGGGACTGCACCCAACTGCTACCTGTTTGCACGACTCCTTTGAGCCGTGGTAGGGTAGCAATCTAAGAACAGTGGGACACACTCGAGGCGAAATAGCAGTATCAAGTCTGCGGACTATGCTGTACTCATGTCACCTGGGAACTGTTCACTGACGACTGGTATAAAACCAACCAACAATTCCCTGTGAGTCCTGTCCGGTGTACCCGTAACCTAACAAGCACCTGCATACTATCTCCAGTACGACGTACTGACGGCTGTGGGACAGACCATCTCCCCAACTGGGATGAGAAGCGTGCACACTAGTCTACTCCGGAGTATCGATGCCCTGTCTTGAGAATCCTACGACTAGGGACCTGAATAAGGATGTGCTTGTAGACTATCCAGCCCCCACTAGTGTGACTGCCATCACAACGCTGGTAGTCAAGCAAGATCCTAAGAGCTCTATCAATACGTATACTCACATATTAAGATAGAAAAACTAAGTAGCATACTACCATGTTCAGCAAGACTGTTATATACATGTGAATATCCCAAGCTTCCATTAAGTAATATACAAACTAGTATGATACAATAATGGCCCCTAGGGCATATACACTAACATCCCCAGCAGGCAGCTTCCCTGCCACAACGCCGGGGATCAAAAAGCCCTCTCAGAGGCAGTCGAGCCCAAGGTTCCCTCGCTCGACTATCTTTCAGGACAAAAGCCCTCGCCAAGAGGCACCGGACATAACCCTACCCGGCCAAGGGTCCTTGGTAGGTTTCTTACAGCCCTATAGCTCTTCCCGCGCCGAGGACCAAAGTCCTCCCGGAGGCAGTCGGGCCCTCGCTCGGCTATCCCCGGCTGGTAACTTCCTACCACAACCAACAGGGATCAAAGTCCTCGCCAAGAGGCACTGGGCAGTAACCTTGCTCGGTCCCCGTCCTGAAGGATCAAAGCCCTCGCAAGAGGCAACCGAGCAGCTACCCTGCTCGGTAAAAACTCTGGCTGGTAGTCGCCTACCCACGACGCCAGAGGTCAAAGCCCTCGCCCAGAGGCCGCCGTGCAGCTCCACTGCCCGGACATCCTTAGTGGGCTTCGTACAGCCCCTCAAACGCTAAAGACCCAAGCCCTCGTAAGGGGCGACCGAGCAGCTACCCTGCTCAGCCATCCTTAGTGGGCAACTCCCCTACCACCGCGCCAAGAAGCATAAAGCCTTTGCAAGAGGTGACAGGGCAGCTACCCTGCCCAGTCAACCCCGGATGGTGACCAATGCTCGGAATCAGAGATGCTCTGTGGTCGTAGAGGACCCGAGATCCTAGTGAGGGGCGTCAGGTCTGTCCAAGTCTAAACGATCTTCCCTCGACTCCGGGGCCCAGGGAGATACCTCCTCAGAAGTGCTCGTCGGCAAGTGATTGCAGATAACTCGATGGACGATCGCTAGACAGATGGACAACCTGACGTAAAAGCACAACGATACAGGCAAAAAATATTCCACGAGCATTCTTCACAAACAGATGGCAGAACACAATTCTATGGAGCTGAGAAAAAAACTTTATTACTACTGCCAAAGACAAAAGTTTTTTTTACAAAGGGTATTTTTTGGGCTCCCCAGCCTTACAAAATTCAAAAGAAAAACAAATTGAAGATGGGAGAACGGGGCCGGGCGCGACCTCGGGGTCCTCGACCTCCACCACTTGGGGTGCTGGGTCCTCGGCCGCCTCCTCGCCGGGAACTTCTTCCCCTTGCTCGTCGGCGCCCACGTGGGGGAACTCAGCCCGGAGATCCGCGCCGTCGAACCCCGGCATCCGGGACTTAACGGCATCGAGGGCGTCGTGCCAAATGCGGGTCGTGGCCACGGCCAGGTCGTTATAAAAATCCTTCGACCCCTTATAGCTCGCCACGGCCCTCGATTCAGCAGACTTAAACGCTTCGGCCGCCGCCCCCAGCTCCTTTCGGAGGGCCTTCACCATCCTCTTTAGGTTGCCGGCATGCACCTGGGAATCCTCGAGCTTGCCCTCGGCGATCACGGCGGCCTCGCGATGCCGGGCGACCACCTCGCCCTCTAGGGCGGTGATCCTTGCCGACATCGCCTCCTGCTCTCGCCTGGAGCTCTCTTGCAACGAGGCGAGCTGACCCGCGGCCTCCAACGCAGGGGCTACCACCTCGGTCTCCACGCGAAGGGCGAGGGCCACGTGCTGGAGAACCTGGGAAGACACAAAAGGGTCAGAAAACAGAAAAGGGCACCAAATCTCATGATGAACTGGGGGCTTACTGTAAGTCCATGTCACACACCCCACGAGCTTGCGGGGAGGCGGAATATATGAAAAACAATTATCAAAGCTTCGTAACACGGACTTGAGCACACGGATCGTGTCTAAACCATTACTAGCAAACTACGAAAGGTTTAACTACTCTGATTCGAAGTTATACCTCACGTTACTTATCCTTCGGGTCTTCATCGCTATCCTCCACGCCTCGTAGGCTCTATAGAGCGTCGGCACCTCAACGGCCTCCTCAAGTCAAAGACGATCCACCCGAGAGTCTATAGTCTGAGCTCCTATCTCGAATCTGAGATAACTACGACTCCTAGATCGCTAATATAGAAGTCCTAGAGGGTGTAGAGTAATAAGATGCATTAGTTAGTCACTTAAACCCTAGGTTTCTCAACTCATGAGAGCTTTTAGGGTTTGAGGAAGAAGATGAAGACTTGAGGATAGAGAAAGCTTTTGTGATAATCATATGAATAATAACTCATGAAAGAATATCTTGAAGCATACAAATATCTCTTGATCAAATATCTAGAAATATCTAGAAATATCTTGTGAGCTTCATTTAATACTAAATGGTGAATCACCTCATGAGTCATTAAGCATTTAATGAAAACCTACAACTCATCTCTCTACCTCATTTGTTTAAATCCTAAAAAGAATTAAACACAAATGAGTCACCTTCTTCTAGAAACTTCCCGACAAATTACGAGACTGCCCCTCCCATCCGTATTTCCGAAAAACACGGATAATATTTGACTGAATAAATCCATCTGTATAATACTAGAATCTGGCTTAAATCAAAGCCCGCTAGTATTATCTGCCCGATCATAATACGTGCACAAGTGTACGTAAGTGATCGTGGCCCTGCCGTAAAACCATACGGCCTCTACACCTTTTGCCCGGTGCAGGGAAGCTCTCTGTGTGGGGACTCTAAAGACTCGACACTACGCTGGCAGTGGGTTTAAGCACAGGCCGCAAGCGGTACTAGCTGTACGTAACGGTCCCCAGATAGATGTCGATAAGAAGGACGATGAGTAAACCTATCCGAACTCCAACTGAGCCTGATGTGACAATCTCCGTACAGTCCGGTCTGTTCGTCTAGGACTATCGCATATCGGGCCTAGGGGCAGTAAACGTCTGACCCCTAATAGCGGTATAAGTCGTGTCGGAGTGAAGCCTATTACACCTTGAGAAACTACAGGAACCTACTAGTAAATCTCGCTTGCCCTGGCCAGGGACTTTGCATAATGGCTCTCCATATACAGCGCGATATCAACCCCTAATACCGGGAGAGACGAATCCTGTCTAACCGCCACTGCCTCCAAGTGCTTCGGGACTGCATCCAACTACTACCTGTTTGCATGACTCCTTTGAGCCGTGGTAGGGTAGTAATCTAAGAACAGTAGGAACACACCCGAGGCGAAGCAGCGTCAAGTCGGCGGACTAAGCTGTACTCATGTCACCTGGGAACTGCAATCTGACGATAGGTATAAATCCAACCTGCAGTTCCCGGTGAGTCCTGTCCGGTGTACCCGTAACCTAACGAGCACCTGGATACTATCTCCAGTATGACATACTGATGGCAGTGGGACAGACCGTCTCCTCAACTGGGATGAGAAGCGTATACACCAGTCTACTCCGGAGTATCGATGCCCTGTCTCGATAATCCTACGACCAGGGACCTGTATAGGATGTTGCTTATAGACTACCCAGCCCCCACTAGTGTGACTGCCATCACAACGCTGGTAATCAAGCAAAGATCCTAACGGCTCTACTAATATGTATAAGCGATACGTTAAAAGAAACATATGCACATATTAAAGTAGACTTAAACCAAGTAGCATACTACCATTTTTAGCAAAACTGTCAATACAACTGTGAATATCCCAAGCTTCCATTAAGTAATATACAAACTAGTATGATACAGTAATGGCCTCTAGGGCATAAACACTAACAATCTCCTACTTGCACTAGGGCCATGTACTGGCATATCGCAGACCTATCATCTCGAATAGCCTCTCAAACTGCGTCTGAGGAATGGCCTTTATGAATAGATCAGTAGTGTTATTCTCTGTATCTACTCTCTTTACCTCGATCTCCCGGCGATCTACGATCTTCCTGATCAGGTGATACCGCCTTAAGATGTGTCTGGACTTCTGATGGGACCTCGGTTCCTTTGCTAAAGCTATAGCGCCGTTGTTGTCGCAGTACAGAGGTATTGGATTAACACTGGTAGGAACCACCTGAAGTTCTGTTAGGAACTTCTTCATCCAGACAGCTTCTTTTGCGGCATCGCAAGCAGCTATGTACTCCGCTTCCATCGTTGAGTCAGCAACGGTGTCCTTCTTGGAACTCTTCCAACAGACCGCCCCTCCATTGAGGGTAAAGACATAACCCGACATGGACTTGGAGTCATCCTTGTCACTCTGGAAGCTGGAGTCAGCAAATGCCTCGATCTGGAGGTCTTTTCCTCCATACACCAAGAATATCTCCTTAGTCCTCCTCAGGTACTTGAGAATGTTCTTTACTGCTATTCAGTGCTTCTCCCCTGGGTTTGCCTGATACCGGCTTACAACGCTTAATGCGTATGCTACATCTGGTCTGGTACATAACATCACATACAATATAGAGCCTACCACAGAAGCGTAGGGTATAATCGACATGTGATCCCTTTCCAAATCAGTCTTGGAAGACATCTTTTTGGAGAGGTTGATTCCGTGACCAGCCGGTAGGTTACCGCGCTTAGAATCTTCCATACTGAATCTTTTCAATATGGTGTCTATGTACCTGGACTACGAAAGTCCCAACATCCTCTTTGATCTATCACGATAGATCTGGATCCCCAGAATGTAGGTGGCATCACCCAGGTCCTTCATGGAGAACTTCTGTGACAAGAATCTTTTGACTGAATGTAGCATAGGAATATCATTTCCTATTAGGAGAATGTCATCCACGTACAAGACGAGGAATACTACAACTCTCCCTACAATCGTACTGTATATGCATGGTTCATCTGGATTCTTGATAAAGTCGAATTCTTTGACAGTATCATCAAAACAGATGTTCCAACTCCGTGATACCTGCTTTAGTCCATAAATGGACTTAAGCAACTTGCACACTTTACTGCTGCTCCCACTTTGAATGAATCCCTCTGGCTGATCCATATAGATGCACTCTTCCAAATTACCATTTAGAAAAGCCGTTTTTACGTCCATCTGCCAGATCTCATAATCGTGGAAGGCAGCAATGACAAGAAGGACCCGAATGGATTTGAGCATAGCCACTGGAGAAAAGGTTTCGTCATAGTCCAAACTAGGTCTTTGACAAAAACCCTTTGCAACAAGTCTAGCCTTATAGGTTTCAACCTGTCCATCTATACCAATCTTCTTTTTGAAAATCCACTTGCATCCTACGGGTTTTACCCCATCTGGAGCAATGTCCAAAGTCCATACTTTGTTAGTGTACATGGACTCCATTTCGGTCCGCATTGCATCCAGCCATTTTACCGAGTCGCCGCTCTGAATGGCTTGCTGGAAGGTAGTAGGGTCATCATTATCAATGATGCAATCTTCTCGATCCCCATCTATGAGAAAACCGTAGTATCTCTCGGGCGGATGAGACTGCCTACTACTTCTGCGGATAGGCGCTGGTATGTCCCTTTCTTCTGAAACTTCTGGTTCTACCATACTTTCAGTAACAGCTTGTGGTTCTGGAATTTCTTCCAGTTCTATTGCGCTCCCACTCTTCTGATTTTCTAAAAATTCAGCTTCCAAGAAGTGGGCATGATGAGAAACAAAAACCTTTTGTTCATCTGCGTAATAGAAATAATACCCCTTGGAGTTCTTTGGATATCCCACAAACTTACACTGTACTGAGCGTGCCTCAAGCTTGTCCGGATGCTGCTTTTTTATAAAAGCTGGACATCCCCATGTCCTAAAGTGTTTAAGACAGGGTTTCTTCCCACTCTACACCTGATATGGTGTGGTAGGCACAGTCTTGGTTGGAACCTGGTTCAAAAGATATGCAGTTGATTCTAGTGCATAACCCCAGAATGATCGCGGTAACTCAGCCTTACTCATCATGGAACGAACCATATCCAATAGGGTTTGATTCCTCCTTTCCGATACACCGTTGTGTTGTGGTGTGTATGGAGGAGTAAGCTGAGAGAGAATTCCATTCTCTTTTAAGTAACCCAGGAACTCGGCACTTAAGTATTCACCACCTTGATCAGATCTCAGTGTCTTGATACTTTTGACTGTCTGTTTTTCCACTTCATTCTTGTATTCTTGGAATTTCTCAAAGGCCTCGGATTTATACTTCATTAAGAAGATATATCCATACCTAGAGAAATCATCCGTAAAAGTAATGAAGTAGGAATAACCACCTTGCGCATTTGTAGACATTGGACCGCACACGTCACTGTGTACGAGTCCCAAAAGCTCGTTCGCTCTTACTCCGTGTACAGTAAACGGAGTCTTTGTCATCTTTCCCATGAGACAAGATTCACAAGTAGCATAAAATTGATATTCGAACGGATTCAAATACCCTTCTCTATGTAACTTAGTTAATCGTGTTTCATTGATGTGACCTAGTCTACAATGCCATAAGAAAGCCTGATTTAGTTCTGGAGACTTTCTTTTAAGTGTGTTCTGGACATTGAAAACCTGATCTTGATTCAATACGTATATACCGTCATCTAATGTACCGGACCCAATCGGAACTTGATTTAGGTGGATGTGAACTACATCGCTTACGAATGTAAAGTCATATCCCTCTCTCGAAAGTGAGGACACTGATATGATATTACAAGTCAAACCAGGTACATACAAACAGTTATGTAGAATCAATATCTGCCCGCTTGTCAAACCCAGGCGATATTCTCCTACGGATTCGGCGTCCACGCTCATTCCGTTTGCAACTCTGAGAGACAAATCACCTACCCTGATAACTCTACGGTTTCTCAAAGCATGTAATGAATTGCAGATATGAGATCCTGCTCCGGTATCTAGTACCCAGGAAGTAGAGTTAATTGACAAACAGTTATCAATCACAAACACACTCGAGGCCGAAGCCACAACATGCTTCGTATCCTGGCTACTGGCTTCCAAAGCCCTGCAATCCTTCTGCCAATGCCCGTTCCCATAAAAATAGGAATATACCTCCTTACCTTCACCAAGTCCCGAAACTTTTGCTCTTCCCTTTCCTTCTACTTCACTGATACCGTATATCGGTTTTATGGAGGTCTTCTTCTTTTCACCCTTTGCTTTCGCCCTGGATGTAGAAGAAGAAGGTCCCCCATTAAGCAGAGCGGGTGTCTCCCTGGTTTCTTTCAGGGTGTAAGTAGAGGGCAGGGACTGTGGAAATAAGTCAGCATATGACCTGTTTCCCAACGTAGTCTCCAGGTCCTTGAGCTCATTAATATAGCTAGTCATCGTAAGGACGTCGTCCCCTACAGATGACCCGACAGCCAACCTCGCTTGAAATAATTCATTCGAGGTCTCATATCTTGCGATACGAGATTGCTCTCCATATAAATCTTTGTTATGGAGAAAGATGGAAACTAAGTCCATCTTCTCATGCTGCTTCTGGTATATACCATTATCTGAAGCCAACACGAGGCACTGGGCATTCGCATTATTCTTTTCCCTTGTCTGACGGATATCCATATCCGCGACGGTGGAAACTGGACCCGGGACGGTGGGGGCTTGAGTAGTAATAGGGTGGTCCAGCTTGTCATAGGCAATGGACATCTGGACAGACCTTTGCCAATTATATAAGTCAGATTCAGTCATTTTGTTATCTAGATGTAACCTAGTCATGGTCGCAAGGTCGCTGCAATGAGAGAGAGAGAGGGAACACTTTAGCATGATGCTCTTGCAAGTTTAGATTGGTTTTTAGTTTATCTAAACTAGATGGCTCCCACTGTTTCTCGAATCCTTCCTCAAACCATAAAAGAAGAATTAGCCAGGACTGATCTCACCGTACAATACTTGCTTAACTGTTCAGCCAGGTCGGTGTCGGTACTTCGAGGGAGGTTTTCCAACGCTTTCGCGAAGTTTCTTAATTAAATAACCTCTTTTCTCTGGGGGCGTAGCCCCGCTGACAGCTTTCTCGACACCTACTTGGTTTATTGCATTGATCGTTAAGTGACGAATCTCCTGATGAATAGCGGATACTCACAGTAGGATCGGGATCCAAATATCATCGTGTGATAATGCTGAAGGAATCCTACCAACATTCATCAAACTCCAAATGGTATGCAACACTAGCAAGTTTCAGTTTCTTTAGAAACTCCCGATGTGGATTTTTGCCCCATGCACTTATGACCTTGACTAAGGGCCAACAAATCATAAGTCACATGTCAAGTTCTACCCATCATTATCTTGTTAATTTGAACCCACCCGTATATACTCTTGACTAAGGGCCAAACAAAGTAATACGACTGTCCCAAACCAACGCATCTATCTATGCTACATGTGAACAACCCAGCAGCTACCAATCACTATATCTTGAATAAGGGCCAAACAAACATAGCTTGAATACTACCGACCATTCATATGAAATGATGGAGGGCTACGACTGGTTTTGGCGAAACCGTGAACGTAGTGAACTTGATATAATCGAAGGAACCTGATAGCTTTTTTAAAAGGAGTGGTTAAATCTCCGCAATTTAAAAATTCTGCTCTTTTAAAATAACCGAGTGTTTTCTTTTAAATTTGTTCTGACGATTCAACTTTGGTTTATTTTCTTTGCATTAAAATAATGTGTCCCATCATTTAACCTATCATTGCAGAAAACAACGAAAATACAACGTCCTCTTATGCCATCCGCATTCGCCACTAGGTCCCGTCATTCACCCGTTAGGTTATTTAACTAACGACAGAGCGGGGGCTGGGCTAGCGCGGGTGTAAAACATAAGTAACGTCTAATAGCTATCATATATAGATATTGTACATTCGTCAGACGCAATAATAGGCATTCCAGATCACAGATGAACATTATTGGATATACAAGCAATCCGCGTTTCCTTTGAGCCTGCAACGAAAGACGGATTACACAGTTGTGATGAATAGCCATTACCCCACTCTAGACCCCTACGGGTACAGCAAACTACCCACCAAGTACCCGAAATGAAGCGGTCTCCCTCAACAACGTGAGTAGGCCACTAAATACTTCAAAGTACCCAGGTAGTTTGTGCACCCCACCTTGGGTCTATCCTAGGAGCATAAAACAGTAAATGAAATAATACAACGGTGGCTACAATCTCAGCCTGGATGTGCCCCGCAAAAGAATATTACATCATATTACAATTTACATCGAATGAATGAATATAAAATCTCATCTCAAACCCCGGCTAATCATCACAACGATCCAATCAAGTTCATATACACAAGCCAGTAAAAACTATTACAGAAATGTGCATACCCCTGCTAACCGACATACTAGCAATTAGGAGAGGTTTACGAACACATTAAACATCACAGATAAAACTTGATTAGCAAATAACTTAGAATTTCGATCGACAACCTTTTTCCGAGTCTACCCCAAATGCAAGCCAGCACTGAAATAACCTGGGCAGAAACAGAATATACAGGAAAACAAAACACCACAAAATAAGAGTTACTGTGCAAATACGAGTCAACTCTGAGTTGACTCGGCCGCGGATCTGCGGCGGATCGCACAAATCCGCCGCGCTTCCGCGGCAGTCTAAACGAGTTGGGACTCCGTATTTCACCAGTATTCTTAGAATCCCCTGCTGTGAATTTTCAGACATATCAAATAATTTTTTCGACACGTTTAAAATTGAAAGAAACTTGAGGGGTCCAGGGTTATGTTTTCGCGTTTTTCCGACGATCGAAGTTCTAATTAGTTGCTAACAAGCTAGTAAAGGCTTAGTAGGCTTTGATACCACTGTAAGTCCATGTCACGCACCCCACGAGCTTGCGGGGAGGCGGAATATATGAAAAACAATTATCAAAACTTCGTAACACGGATTTGAGCACACGGATTGTGTCTAAACCATTACTAGCAAACTACGAAAGGTTTAACTACTCTGATTCGAAGTTATACCTCACGTTACTTGTTCTTCGGGTCTTCATCGCTATCCTCCACGCCTCGTAGGCTCTATGGAACGTCGGCACCTCAACGGCCTCCTCGAGTCAAAGACGATCCACCCGAGAGTCTATAGTCTGAGCTCCTATCTTGAATCTGAGATAACTACGACTCCTAGATCGCTAATCTAGAAGTCCTAGAGGGTGTAGAGTAATAAGATGCATTAGTTAGTCACTTAAACCCTAGGTTTCTCAACTCATGAGAGCTTTTAGGGTTTGAGGAAGAAGATGAAGACTTGAGGATAGATAAAGCTTTTGTGATAATCATATGAATAATAACTCATGAAAGAATATCTTGAAGCATACAAATATCTCTTGATCAAATATCTAGAAATATCTTGTGAGCTTCATTTAATACTAAATGGTGAATCACCTCATGAGTCATTAAGCATTTAATGAAAACTTACAACTCATCTCTCCACCTCATTTGTTTAAATTCTAAAAAGAATTAAACACAAATGAGTCACCTTCGTCTAGAAGCTTCCCGACAAATTACGAGACTACCCCTCCCATCCGTATTTCCGAAAAACATGGATAATCTTTGACTGAATAAATCCATCTGTATAATACTAGAATCTGGCTTAAATCAAAGCCCGCTAGTATTATCTGCCCGATCATAATACGTGCACAAGTGTACGTAAGTGATCGCGATCCTGCCGTAAAACCATACGGCCTCTACACCTTTTGCCCGGTGCAGGGAAGCTCTTTGTGTGGGACTCTAAAGACTCGATACTACGCTGGCAGTGGGTTTAAGCACAGGCCACAAGCGGTATTAGCTGTACGTAACGGTCCCCAAGTAGATGTCGATAAGAAGGACGATGAGTAAACCCATCCGAACTCCAACTGAGCTTGATGTGACAATCTCCGTACAGTCCGGTCTGTTCGTCTAGGACTATCGCATATCGGGCCTAGGGGGCGGTAAACGTCAGACCCCTAATAGCGGTATAAGTCATGTCGGAGTGAAGCCCATTACACCTTGAGAAACTACAGTAACCTACCAGTAAATCTCGTTTGCCCTGGCCAGAGACTTTGCGTAATGGCTCTCCATACACAGCGCGATATTAACCCCCAATACCGGGAGAGACGAATCCTGTCTAACCGCCACTGCCTCCAAGTGCTTCGGGACTGCACCCAACTACTACCTGTTTGCACGACTCCTTTGAGCCGTGGTAGGGTAGTAATCTAAGAACAGTGGGAACACACCCGAGGCGAAGTAGCAGTGTCAAGTCGACGGACTAAGCTGTACTCATGTCACCTGGGAACTGCTATCTGACGATGGGTATAAATCCAACCTGCAGTTCCCAACGAGTCCTGTCCGGTGTACCCGTAATCTAACGAGTACCTGCATACTATCTCTAGTACGACGTACTGATGGCTGTGGGATAGACCATCTCCCCAACTGGGATGAGAAGCATATACATCAGTCTACTCCGGAGTATCGATGCCCTGTCTCGATAATCCTACGACCAGGGACCTGTATAGGATGTTGCTTATAGACTACCCAGCCCCCACTAGTGTGACTGCCATCACAACGCTGGTAATCAAGCAAAGATCTTAAGGGCTCTACTAATATGTATAAGCGATACGTTAAAAGAAACATATGCACATATTAAAGTAGACTTAAACCAAGTAGCATACTAACATTTTTAGCAAGACTGTCAATACAACTGTGAATATCCCAAGCTTCCATTAAGTAATATACAAACTAGTATGATACAGTAATGGCCTCTAGGGCATAAACACTAATACTTACCTGCACGGACTCCTGGGCGATCGACGCCAGCTGGGCCCTGAGGGTCCCTCCAGGAACTCGACCCCCGGCCGAGGTCTCTATTTCATGGAGGAGGCTATCCGCGACCGACAGCCCCGACGGCACCACGAACCGGAGCCCCCCTTCCTCCACTTCGGTCGGCGAGGACCGGCCCCGGGAGGGTCTCCGGGAACTCTTCTTGAGCGGCTCCGAGGGAGAGCCGATCTCCTCTTCCGAAGCCGTGTCCTCCAGAATCAGGGTCCGCTTTTGACCCGATGCTCTGCTGGGTCCCGGGGCGGGATCCGCCACTGAGCATCCTCGAGGCGCCGCCTCCGTGGCAGCAGGGGCTGGAGCAGGCTGCGCCCGAGAAGAGCTGGCGCCCCCGGCCCTAGTAGGCTGCCTCGGCTGGCGCATAGCATCTCGGAGTGAGCCGAAGTCCATGGATCCTGCATGAAACGAACACCCAACAGATCAGCAACACGAGTAAAATGTAAACCCAAAAATCAAGCCTAACTTACCGACAAACTTGACGGGGCTAAGCCCGGCCCAGCTCAAAACCCTCTCGGACAGCAGCACGTCTTGTCGAGGGACGGGCTCCCTTGACGCCCCTCTCACCGCGGCGGGGTCATCGGACAGGTTCCCCGGCAGACACTTCTCCTTCGACCATTTGGTGGGCACTGGCCAGTCTTCGCCCTCGGGAGGGGAAACGAAGAAAATTTTCTTTTTCCAATCGTAAATGGAGGAGGGCAAGGCCACGACCCCGGTCCCGGCAGCGACCCTGGGCCGCTTCCTAAAAGTAAAGTAAACCCATCTCGGGTCTCCAGCTCGACCGCCAGGGTGACTCTTGAAAACGAGGGAGGAATCGAGAAGGGAAAAACTAAAAGGAACCGCATGCAGTCTCAGGCGGATCAAGAACCCAAGGAGAATCCTCCACGCGTTCGGCAGTAACAGGCCGAGGGCCAAACCGAAAAAATTCAGAGCGGCGATGACCTCAGGAGAGAAGGGCAGGCGCATTCCGCCCCAAAAAGCTTCCAAATACATGGCAATCTCCCTGCCCCGTACCTGGTCTGCCCTCTCTCCCTCCTTGGCCAGACGGAGCATATAGCACGGGGGAATGTGGAAGCGAGCTCGAGCGTTGGCGAGCTCGTCCTCATGCCTCACCCAACACGAGGTGCTGGGGGCCACATCTACCGCCTCCTCCCTGGAGGCGGCCCCTGCCTCACGGCCCCGGGAAGAGGGCCCAGCCCCTGCTCCCCGAGGAGACTCAGACACATCTAAAGGAACCCTAGCATCTACTCCTACAACGTCTACTGATTCTACAGAGGATGACATCTAACCTGGGAAAGAAATTCTTCAAAGGTTAGAAACGAAAGAGGGGAGACGAGCGCCGAGTAGCTGAGGCTTGAGAGAGGAAAATATGAAAGAGTAAGGGCCCTAGGACGGACCCCACCCATATTTATTGCCGCATACGGCCTTATCCAACGGCGCCCATCGTCTCCCGCCGAAACGGCTTCTCGCGTCCAGCGGCTCCGATCGTTCCACGTGGCATCCCAGCGTTGGACCGCGTCCCATCAGACGCCGCAGACCTGCGCACGTCACATCGGCTAATCGACACTCGACACGTGGACCGTCGCTTCGACTGCAGAGTGTACGAACCGGCGCACCTTCTTTAAATGCAAAGATCTCGCCTTAATTCGCTAGCGGAAAAGACAACCGACGGCCCGAGGACTCGCCCCGACGAAACCATAGAAGGGATCTCACCTCGGGAGGCCCGGCAATCCACTCCTGACCCAACCACTAGCTGGTCAGGACAAGAGTGGGGGGCTAATGATAGTGCTCGATATTGGCGATCCCCAAGATCATAACATGTGGCAGGTGACGTGTCCCAGAACTCAGAAAGGGCCCGCAGGGGCCGATCAGGCCACCCCATGCCCTACCTGCAAGCACAAGCTGACCCCTCTCGGGGCCCCTGCAAATTGGCCTCCTCGGCCTCTCAGCTCGTCCCCGAGCTACCACAGGACCAAGACTTCTCGGCCTCCTTGCTCGTCCCCGAGCTCCCGCCGAGGACGTCTTCCTCGGCCCTCCGACCTACTCCCAGGCGTAACCGCCACTCCGCAAATCTCGCCATGCGCGGATTTTACACCAGCAACGTCCCACGTTCCACGCCATCACGATCCCCATTAATGGGCGATCCGCTCTCTACGCGGGCGTGGCGTCGGGAGCGTAACTGCCGGCGAGATTCTCGCGCCCGCTGCTACGTGCTCCACTGCTATATAAACCCCCATCACAGAGGGGTCAAGTAAGCCATTCTTTACACATTTACGCCGTTACTCTGCTCGGATCTCATCACTAACTTGAGCGTCGGAGGGTCCTTGGTGGTACCAACCATCCCGGGACTTCTTTGCAGGTACTCGGCCATAACTCCCTCACCTCACTTCTTCAAAAAACCCTTTGAGACCCGCACACGAAGGAAGATAATCAACTACGTCCACCGCGAGATCAACGGAAGACAACATCTGACGTAGGCCCGAAAAGGAGCTCCATCACCCGTGAATTTATGGGTTATGTTATACCCGGCCCGGCTTTGAGTGATTCGTGGGTTTTATCTAAACTGAGAAAAGTTAAAGACTTTTCATTAATTTTTCTAGTCATGACAATAAATTGCATGTGCATATATCATCAGTACCATTAAGAGTTTCTTTGCAAAGGTATATCATCAGTACCGCTGAGAGTTTCTTTTGACCACTGAGAGTCTAAGAGTTTCTTTTGAGAATATATATTTGTATATAATTATTTTCTTTTCATTAGAATTGTTAATGTATTGGAACATCAAAAAGTCTAAATACACAATTCTTTTTTTCTTTTGAATCGCAAATTTTTCCCCCATAAGAATCTAAGTTATCCGTGCATGAATGACCTGTTTATTTATCCACGGGTTATCCATGCACCCGTCCATGCGTTCATAAAGATTCGGGGGATGGACGCAGAATTTAACACCCGCTTAAATCCGTGTAGTTTTATCCGTGCTGTTTTAGTCTCAATTCGCAACGACCTGTCCGTGGATAACCTGACCCACTGGTTAATTTGAGAACTATAGATTTGGTTGTGGTATGGATATTCACTGTGTAAGATGATCCAACCTGAGCACAACCTTGGCTCGCTTCAATAAAGTTAACTAGTTCGGATTTCGGTCCGAAGGTTTTGGATGAGAGGATCTGGATAAAAATAAGTGTTGGCATTGGGCCAAGTCGGGCCAGTCCAATGGCTAGTCCAATCGAGTGGGCGGGTCTAGAGATCGACCGACCCGACCCGTTATGGGAATCCGAGTTTAAGTCGGACTCGGGCTCCATAATGGATTCAGCCTAGGAGGTAGTTCAACCTTATTAAGAGTTTAGACCCGATGCAATCTCAATTGTCTGTTTGCCCCCCCCCTCTCTCTCTCTCTATATATATATAGAGAGAGAGAGGGGCTAGGGTTTGCAGCTAAATGAACTAAAGGATGTACACAAACATTGATAGAGAGATCCATGAGAGTGTGAAGCCTATGATTAGGGTTCTAAGGTTCTCAAAATCTTTAGCAGCCGCGGTGGATTAGAAGACTTTCGGTGTAATACCGTGATTGATCTCCGCACGACCATCCGAAGAAGAAGACAAATATAGAGAACGGATCAGCGGTCCAACGGTTATTCAGGTGATCTACTACCCTGCAAAGTTACGCAGATCTTAGTGCTCGTAAGACACTAATCGTTTATTTGTTTCCGATATTTATATGAGATCCTCTTACAGATTGGATCTGCAGAGTGGATCGGTGATCTAGGGATTGCTCCATCATTATCTTACATTGGTATCAGAGCCATTAGGGTTGTCTGATACTTTTATCGAAGTTTTAATCATGTTTAGGTTATGTTCTAATCATAAAAATTGTATTTTTATTTGATCTGTTAATTATGAAAACCTTTAAGATTTTTAGATCAAGAAAAATTATATTTTTGTTAGATTTATAGAAAAGTGCATTATAAAAACACGATTTTTCTTTTTGATCGATCCCATGAGATTGATCTAGGGATTAAAAGTTGATATTTTTTAATTTAGGGAAACATAATTTTTGGCGATAAAAATTAATTTTTGCATGTGATGATGGCGTCGTGATGAAATAGCGTCGGTGACGATCACCATTTTTGCGATCATGTCGTCGCAAAGAGGCGATGAGGACGATGATCGCAACACCCTAAACATAATTTTTTATTTTTAAAATTATTTAGATTTGGGAAAATTTTGTGCAAAAATCGAGGGAATTTTTTCCTAAAGAAATTTTTTTTTGTAAGAGATTTTTTTGAAAATACGAGATAACTGTTAGAAAAGAATTTTAGAAAAGATTTCTAAAATTTTAAAGATTTATGGAATCTTCTTCTAAGATTTTGAATAAATATTTTTTTGGAGGATTTCTAAAATTCTAAAAGATTGATTAATTTTTTTAAAATTTTTTTTAATCATTTTCCTTATTCAAAAAAAAATAATTTGGAATGGCTGGGCTCAGTCGAAGCCGAATCGAAATCACATCTTGGCCGGCTCAGCACAGCCGAAGCCGTGAAGGAGCCGAGCTGGAGCCACGGTTCGACTGGATCGGAGGCGAGCCGGAGCCATGACTCAACTCGGCTTGGAGCCGAGCCGGAGCCTCGGGCCAACCGAAGCCAAGTCGGAGCGGCCGGCTCGACTCTTCCCGAGCCAGCCCGCTCGGGCTAGGCCTAATAAGGCTTGTGCCTTATTTTGGAGCTCCCTGAGCTATTTTTAAATGATTTTAATTTTTTGTAAATCATTTTAAAAATCGGGGGAAATTCAGAAAAATGCAGAAAAATTATAGAAAAATCCAGAAAATTATTTTGGGATTTTGGGAGATATTTTGGCTAATATGAGACGCCAAAATAATATTTATTTTTAATACTAAAAAATATAGGGTTGATACATATTCGTATCCATAAAAATATCAATACCCAAGAGATAGGAAAAATACAATGAATATAATATTAGAATATACAAATCGAAATATATATATATGTAAATTATTAAATCAATACTTGATTTAATAATCCAGCTTAATCTTAAGCAGGCCAGTATTATCATCCGTCCGATTAAAGTCCGTATAACTGGTACACGTATCAAAATACGGCCACTGCATCATTTTGCCTGAACCAGAGAAACTCTTTGTATGGGACTCTAAAGACTCGACAGTACGCTGGCGGTGAGTTACTGGATAAATCCATAACCACAAACACATCAGTAGCACTAGTTGTACGTAATGGCTACCCAGGTATCCGTCGAAAGGAAGGCCGGCAAGCAAACTCATCCGAACTCCTACTGAGCCTATTTTTGACAATCTTCATACAGTCCGGTCTTTTCGTCTAAAAGTATCGCATACCGAGTCTAGATGTTGGTATACGTCAGACCGTGATAACCCGATAATTCGTATCGATGTGGCTCAGGACCAATCCAAGAAACTACTGATCTGACTATCAGTAAATCTCATCTGCCTTGGCCAAAGTCTTATGGTGCTGGCAAACCGAACACAGTGCGACATCGACTCCCTAAATCGGGTGAGACGAATCCCTAACAACCGCTCACTGCCTCCATATGGCTCGGGACTGTACCCAACTAAAACATGTTTGCACGAATCAGTAGAGCCGTGGTAGGGTAGTAATCTAAGTACAGTAGGAACTCACACGAGACAAATGACGATTTCAGGTGTAAAGACTAACTTGTACTTTTTTCAGCTGAAAACTGCTATCTGACGATAGGTATAATACCATCTAGAAGTTCTCGGCGAGTCCGTCCAATATACTCATCTCCACTGAACACCTGTATATGATCTTAGGTTCCACACACTAATGGTTGTGGGACCAATCATCGCCCTTTGTCAGGGTATAGAAACGTATACACCAGTCTATCCCGGAATATCGATGCCCAGTCTCGATACTTCCATGACTATTTACATTTAAGGATGTGGTTATAGACTACCCAGCCAACACATGTATGATCGCCATCATAACGCAGGCAGTCAAACAATAATCCTATGGGATTTATCAACATGTATTAGCGATATGTAATAACAAGTAAAAACATATACATATGTTAAAATAAAGACAAACCAAATAACATACTTTCATATCGACTAAAATTTTCCTGTACATACATATGTCTAAGCATCCACTATATAAATACAATAATGGCCTCTAGGGCATACATATCCAACACTTGTAACTGCAAGATTGCAAATTGAAGGAGGCAAGGACCCAGCCGAACCCTCGGCACTTATTGACTTGGCGCTTCTAGCTATAGGTGAATCGAGTTTTGAAATCTCGTATGCCTTTTTCCATTTTCTTTTAACTGGAAATGTGGCTCGCTCTTCATGCATGCCTTGCTTTGCAATAGCTCCACCAACTTCTACTCCTTTCGAGTCTCACATACTTCTTCCTACAGGCCCTTTTGCCAGACGCATGTTCTCTAAAGGAGCGGAGAACAGTAAGCGAACGATGATCGACTTCTGCGAAGAACTTGGTACCGGGGCTTTTCTTTCTGCGGAGGAATTTGCTGACGTAGTCAACCCCATGTTGGCTACCTTTGGCGCTTTCCATGATGACGGATTGGTCCGCGCTTAGGTCGACTATTGCAAGAAGCTCGAAGCCCATCTCCACGAGCTTAAGTGCAAGCGCCTTACTCCCGAGGCCTTGTCACTGAAAGCTCAGTTCGGTGAACGAATTAACAGATATGCGGCTCTCATCCAATCCTCTAAACAGAAGTTATCCAGAAATCGGTTCGAATATGAAATGGCTTCTGGGGTAATGGATCGCTTAAAAGCTTAGCATCGGGCTAACGCTCAACAGGTTGATGTTGCTTGGAATATTCTTCAGGGCTTTATGGCCAAAGAGATAGCATTGGCGAGGGAGTTTGCCTTCCAGGAGAAAGTGGTGCTAAGTCACAAGGCTGCAGAGCAGGGGACTGCCAGCCAATGCGCATTACATCAGCAGTGAAGAGAGCAAGCCGAAGTGCTATTGGTTGCCCTGGGAGAGCGTGAGGAAGAAATCTGGCAGGAGAACAAGCGCATTATTGCATTATGCTAAGCTCCGCCCTCTTAAATATCTTTGATGTACCCCCATTTTATTTTAATTGTATCTTTTCTTCAATTTTAACATATGAATAAAAGATACTACCTATTGATTCGCACTTCTCTTCTTTTGTACTGAAATGACCTGGCTTAGTTTATGTACTCGTCTCTGAGCGCAATACGGTATTTATACGAATACGGGTATTTGTATAAATACGTGTATTTGTGTCTTGATATAAATACATGTATTTGTATCTTTATACAAATACGGGTATTCGTATATTATACGGATACGATATCGTATTCTGATACGAATACGCGTGTATGTATTTGTAGTATTGTATTAGTGTATGCGTGTGTATGTATATGTATGTATGTATGTATATGTGTACACATGACATGGATACTCTTTTTCTTCTCATCTCTTCATGATCTCTTTAGAATGTTGTGAGCTTATGACTCACAATGGTGAGCCACAATTCCACTCAAAAATTCTAAAGAGATATGAAGAGAAGAAAGAAAAAAGAATGAGATAAGTTTTCATTATTTTTTCAAGCCATGCTTGCTTCATCTTCTTCCTCCTCTCTTCTCTTGAGTTTTATAAGTTGAGAAAGGAAAAAGAAAAAGAGAGAAAAACTTAGAGATAACAACTACTACATCTCTAGTGATCAATTTTTCATAAGTTTTGTTCACTAGTTGCTTCACTTAGCCTTTTGGTGGGAAGCTAGAATTTTTGTTAGGATTCTTTCGGGTGGATCATCTTCGACGAGTAAGACCGACTCCCAAGCTTGTTCCCGGTAGACCTAGGTGCTTAAGAAGTGGAAAGAAGAAGAATGACACGACTACAAAGGTAGCTAACACCTAAACGAGTAGTTAAACTCCTTTTTTTTTCCGGTTTAGTGTTTGGATTCGATTCTAGGTCGTAGTAGTTTGTGCTCTTGTCTTGAAATTTTTTGTTTTGTATTCTTTTTTGGCCGCAAGTTAGCGGAACGAGCACGAGCGTCTACTTACATGGTATCAGAGCTACTGGGCTGGGATACCAACCCATGAGGGTTTTCACTATGTAACAGTAGTGGTGAAGCGCAGGCTCTTACCCCCAGGATGCCCCGTGCAGTTATATGGTCCGGCAGATTGTAGTCCGTCGCGAGGGGACTATGTAAAAATTAGTCGCTGATGGACCTATAGGCGCCACGGCCAGTTTCCGCTGTGCTGACTGGCCCTTATCATGGTATTAGAGCCACCCAAACATAAGAACTAATAGTAGACGATGTTTACATTTCAAAACTAAAAATTTCTATTTTTCAAAACCATGAAAACCAAGTTTCTGTTCAAAATTTTTTTGATCTCTGAAAATTTTTTAAACAAGTGCAGAGGTCTTCTTATGAGATATAAAAACTTGGAAATAAATACGGGTACCTAACACTTTAAAAAAACTGAACAAAAGCTCATTTTTCCCGACATAGTCGGCCGCTTTTTTTTATTTTGTTCCCTGTTTTTTCCAAGGGCTTAATCTCATGAAAACTTGGTTTTTGGTTATGTTTGTTTTGCCCTGGATTTCATTTGGAGTTATCTTTGTATTCGGTTAACACGGAAAGTTTCAAACTCAAAACTTTAGCATTGTTGATTATCTTTGTATTTGTATATGTGTTTGTAAACGTCGTCTAATTGATATAGGTCGATTAGACGGGGTTGCAAATACTTGATTGTGTTGTTGAGTTGTATATCTTATGATGGTTTAGCCGGATAGTCATGGTGGATAGCCCTTCATCGTAGAATGTTTGTATATTTGATTATTTGGGCGAGCGGCTGGATTGTGGACGTCATTACCGCTTTATGTATATTTTTTTGTTGGAACACGGTTGAGGTCGATGTTACTATTGTATATTAATTCATTCTTGTATTAGGATAACCCATGGTGAAGTGCTCGAGTAGCCGGTTTCTAGAGTGTGTTAGGTGATTGTCTCATGGTGATGAGTTCGAGCCGCCTTGCTCTAGAATTGTCATGCCCCGCTTCCCAGTATACGGGCAGAGGACGTGACGAGGCCGCTACGTATTTATTCTGAAGTAAACACGCTAAGCGTATCTAAGCAATATAAGTAATATGCACAAGAGACAGAAATAATAAATATAATTGAACATCAACTTTATTTATTAATATTCTTTTTTTCAATACATTTGTAAATACATGGAATGGAAAGCAATGCCTAAACAATGGAATAACAAAAATGGAAAATACTGAAATGAAATGTACAAGTAACTAGAGATCCGGGTTGAAAGCTAGCTGGTCCAAATTCTCGCTGGTGGGCTCGATCTCCAGTGAGTCCGGATCACCTGACGACATTCCAAAGAAGAAGAAAGAGAGTCAGCGAAAAAATCGCTCAGAAGGTAGCAAAGATGAGGGAGAAATAGAATCGGCAGAGAGAGAGTGTAACTTTTAAAGTTGTATTATATTGTTAACGCTGTTGTTTGCACCTTGGTACAGAAGAGGCCAGTGTATACGAGAAGAGTCTCACTTACCCCGGAGACTAAGGTATCAGGAGTATAAGGAACCGTTCTGCTACTGTACAACAACAATTGAATTCAGGTTAGGTGTATTATGGTTGCAGTCTCGTGCCACTTCTAACACCTTCCGTACCAGTCTACCCCTTATAAACCCCGCGAAAGTCTTGATTGTATTGATGTATTGTTTGAATTGTATATTGAATATAGAGGGATGACTTGCCGAAACCATGATATCAGTAGTGGAACGGATAAATGGATGAACTTGTAAATGGAGTATATCCATGGTTCGGTTCAGTCAAGTTGTATAGATTGAATAGATTGAATATATGGATTCATGGATTCATGTTGAATTGTTGTTTGTACTTGAATCATATTCAAGTCAGATTGATTATATTGAGACTTAGTCTGAGTCAGACAATTAGAAAATAAATTAAATCCTGAATTATGTTTTGGTGCTATCGGTAACCGCTGCACATGGACGGCAGGATTTGTGTCTTTTTCAAAGACGATTACCGTGTTGATAACACCATTTGTTAAGTTGTTTACCTTAAATAGGCAAGCGCCCATATCTCCGGCTCCCTGAGGTTCAAGAGACTGGTCCCGCTTAAACCTATATTTACTAGGGTCCTTATTGTAATTTAGTATAACTTGAGGGGGGTTTATGTAAAAATAATTTTGTATAATTTTCAAAATACACCTAAAATATTTTATTATCGTCTTTAGAGTTTCCATTGATGTATATTTTATTAATGTGACATTTCTAGTGAATAAAAAGTAATTTCATAATATATGGTATTTATTCGTAATATTGGAATTGTATGGTATTTTATTGTAAATGGGATGTTTTTCTTGAATTTTGGAAATGTGGAATATTATAAATATTAAAAATAGATATTTTGATATTAATTATATATATATATATATATATATATTTATTAAAAATATAAGTTTTATTTATAATAGAAATCATATTTTCTAAAGAAAATTGTATTTTAAATCTTTCGAGACCGTATACTCCTTGCGGAGGTCTGCATCTCGCGCTACTAAGCCCGAGGATGTGCGATAATCTGCACCATCCCGAACGGGTTCCCCGAAATGGGTTGTAGCGGCACATTGCAAAGATTTGTTAAAAATACACATCTTGTAGAAAAAAGTTTTATAAGTCGGAGGTAGTTATGTGTAAAATTGTATTTTTCCCAAATCTATGTTCCCAAATTCCATTGTGCTATATTACATATGAGTGTTTTGAGGAGGTAGGTCATTACATCGTGAGTTTTCTAAAACTAGCATGGTTTAAAGGTATAATCATGTCGATATGAAACATAAAGGTATTTTAATGTAAAATTGAAATAAAACTGGCTATGGTTATTATTTTAATGTTAAACTTGTTCTATTGTCTTAGCTAACGAGTATTAAACAATATATCAAAAGTTGTAGGTTTGTTATTAAGAAAATGTTGTATTTTTGAAAGAAAAGAGAATCAGAAGTCGGATAACTCTGCTTCCGACACGTTTTACGAATTAAGAATTTGAGAATAGAAAAAGAGAGAGAGAAGGGGGACTTACAGGATTAGGATCAAGAGAGGAGGAAGAGGAATATTGGGGAAGCACCGGTGCGTCGTAAAGTCGCCGGAAACTCCTCGAATCGTCGTCGGAAGTTCGCCGGAGTTTCGCTCTTTGCTAACTCCACTTGCACACAAAAAGTCTTGGGAATTTTCTTGAGAGTTTGGGCAGGGATTTGGAAGTGAGGAGGGGTGAGTTTAGGTGTGGTATTTATAGAAAAAATTAGGGTTTAGGATAGTGAAAGGGTGTGATAAAAACTGTATTTAATTTTGCATTAAAAAAATTAAAAGGGGGTGTTTTAATTCTCTGTTTAATTTCAGAGATTTTAAATAGTGTAGGAGGAGTGGGGTAGGCCAAAGGTTGCTGGGAGTTTAAGAAAAATTAGGATCGGGCTGAGTCGGGCGAGTCACCGCGTCTCCTCGCCACGTGTCCCCGACGATTGGTCTACTGCAGTGGACTCGTTTGTTTTATGTGTGACTCTTGGTTTTACGGGTTATGCACGTGTAGAATCTCGGGCTTCTAAAAAGATTAAAAGAATTTTAAATAAAAATAATGTATGGCTGATAGGATTTGAACTGTGGTACTTTGGTTCAGCAGTGCAAGGTATTACCAATGAGCTACAAGCTCATTCTTGCTGTTCAAAAGAAAAACAAACTTATAACTTGTGCTCAGGCCCAAGTACCCCTTTCTGTATTTTTGAAAAAAAATGTACAGAAAGTTTAGGGTTGTTACATCTACCCTCCTTAAAAAAATTTCGTCCTCGAAATTTGTACAAGGAAAGTGTAACGGATTCAAGGAAAGTTTGGTGATAAGACTATTGGTAGTGTATGAAAAATATGTGAAGGAATGAAAGAATGCGAAAGGTTTGAAAAGAGTTGAGAAAATTACTAGGGTGCTTTGGTCTACGGCCTCTGCTTCTTCGGCCGCTAAAAGGAAAGCCTGACACCGTGGTTCATTTCTCCTTGCTGGAGACACATTCCTCTGTCCTTGGGGCATGTTTCTCTGCCCTCGAGGCATATTCCTCAGAGCCTGATGAAATTGGCGAGTAGCTGTGCTGGTGGTGGAGCAGAGAGTGCAAGACGAGGTGCATGAGCGTGGATAGCTGGCCGTTGTGGGTAGTTGGTGGGGGTGTGAGCTGTGTTAGTTGGTGATGAGTTTGAGCCGCCTCGCTCTAGAATTGGTAGGCTATTCACTGCACTGTAGGGGTTTAGGATAGACCCACGCTGGAGTGCTCAAGTTACCGAATTCTATGAAGTTTCGGGTGGCCCACTCATGTCATTGAGTGATTGTTGCCTCAGTTCTAGAATTGACGGGTAGCTTGCCGTGCTCGTAGGGGTCTTTGTTTTAGGTGATGTTTGAGCTATCCACACGACCGGGGAACGTTGGTTTTCGTTTGCGGCTCAAACAAAACATAGGGCTCCTAGTTTATCCGCTATTCCATTTTGATTATCCCATGCCTGTGATGTTTATTACCTGCCTATGATGATGATATATATAAATGTTGTATATGTTTTACACCCGCTCTAGCCCTGCCCATGCACTGCCATAAGTTAAGTAACCTTACAGTGAAGTCCCCGGACACCATGGCGAATGCGAGTGGCATATACGTATATTCTATTTTGGTTGTTTCTGTGATGCATAGGAACTTAATTGATCGGACCGCGTTAGTTTTAATTAATGCAAGAAAATAAACCTAAAAGATGTTGTTGGAATCAAATTTCAAAACCACTCGGTTGTTTTCAAAACTACTTGGTTTGGGCAAGAGAGCTACTCGCCTATTGAGAGGGATCACAAACCTAAATGTTTTCAAAATTAGGTTTGAACCACTCATTTCGAATCACTAGATTCCTTCAATGATAAAAAGTTCATTACGTTAAAGGTTTTTCGCCAAAAACCAGCCATAGCCCTCTGTCATTTCAGATTAGTAGTATTTAGTATTCGTGCTGCGCTTGTTGACCTGGTCAAGGCGTAGTGTACGGTAGCTGAGTAGTGCTTTTTGTGCATAGAGATGTGATTGGTTAAGACAGTCGTACGACCTTGTTGACCTAGTCAAAGGCTCGTACGGGTGGGTTTAATGCAATCAAGAAAATGAAAGGTTGGACTTGACTAGCGGTTTCTGGTTTGTTGAACTAGTCAAGGTCAAAATCCATTAGGGGTAAAAACTATATTGGGAGTTTCAAATATAAAGGAAACTTGTAAGGTTTGTGCATACCTTCTGGAGTGTGGTGACTTGAGTGGCTTCCATCAAGATTATCACACAATGATAGTTGGGTCCCGATCCCACTGATGAGTATGATTACTCCCAGGAGATTTTCACTTCACAACTAACTAATCCATTAGGTGTCTAGAAAGGTGTTAACGTGGTTATGCCTCTACGGAAACGGGGTTATTTAATTAGGTCCGTGCGAAATCACGGGGAGCCTTCCTCGGAATACCAACACTTGACTGGTTGAACGGTTAGCGAACTTATGGAGTGTACATGATCCCGACTAGTTCTCCTTTTAAGGTTTGAAGGAGAATTCGAGGAAACAGTGGAAGCCATCTAGTTTAGATAAATTAATAACCAATCTAAACTCGCAAAAGCATACGCTGAGAGTTTCTTTTCTCCATCCTACTTTCAGCTACCATGTCATGCCTTTATCAAGATAATAAAATGTATGACTTGACCGACCCAAATTCTTATTCGGGGCTGGGGAACGTTGTTCAGCTCTGACTTGTGACAAATGTCACGAGTATGAGCAAGGGAAAGAGGATTACATGAATTTCTTGATTACCCCACTAAAGAAGAAGAATACTATTGCGTCTCCTTCATGTGTTCTTTTATTGAGAACTATTTTTTGTTCAGTCCTACCTCCTGGTACTAGATACCGGATCAGGATCTTATATATATAATTTATTACAGGGATTGAGAAAAAGTAGGATGGTTGGACCTGGTGATATGTCACTCAGAGTGGGGAACGGAGCACAAGTTGATGCTGCTGCCGTCGGTGAATATCACCTAGTATTGCCAAGCGGCTGTTAGTGTATATGCCCTAGGGGCCATTATTGTATCATACTAGATTGTATATTACTTAATGGAAGCTTGGGATATTCACAGTTGTATATACAGTCTTGCTAAAAATGGTAGTATGCTACTTGGTTTGTGTCTACTTTAATATGTGCATATGTTTCTTGTAAAGTATCACTTATACATATTAGTAGAGCCCATAGGATCTTTGCTTGATTACCAGCGTTGTGATGGCAGTCACACTAGTGGGGGCTGGGTAGTCTGTAAGAAACATCCTATACAGGTCCCTGGTCGTTGGATTATCGAGATAGGGCATCGATATTCCGGAGTAGACTAAGTGTGTACGCTTCTCATCCCAGTTGGGGAGATGGTCTGTCCCACAACCATCAGTACGTCGTACTGGAGATAGTATACAGGTGCTCGTTAGGTTACGGGTACACCGGACAGGACTCGCAGGGGAACTGATTGGTTGGTATTATACCCATCGTCAGTTAACAGTTCCCAGGTGACATGAGTACAGCATAGTCCGCAGACTTGACACTGCTACTTCACCTCGAGTGTGTCCCACTGTTCTTAGATTGCTACCCTACCACGGCCCAAAGGAGTCGTGCAAATAGGTAGCAGTTGCGTGCAGTCCCGAGCACTTGGAGGTAGTGGCGGTTAGATAGGATTCGTCTCTCCCGGTATTGGGAGTTGATATCGCGCTGTGTCAGAGAGCCATTACGCAAAGTCCCTGGCCAGGGCAAGCGAGATATACTGGTAGGTTCCAGTAGCTTCTCAGGGTGTAATGGGCTTCGCTCTGACACGACTTATACAGCTATTAGGGAACTGACGCTTGCCGCCCCCTAGGCTTGATATGCGATAGTCTTAGACGAACAGACCGGACTGTACGGAGATTGTCACATCAGGCTTAGTGGGAGTTCGGATGAGTTTACTCATCGGCCTTCTTATCGACATCTACCTGGGGACCGTTACGTACAGCTAGTGCCGCTTGCGGTCTGTGGTTAAACCCACTGCCAGCGTAGTGTCGAGTCTTTAGAGTCCCACACAGAGAGTTTCCCTGCTCCAGAAGAAACGATATAGAGGTCGTATGGTTTTACGACGAGGGTTCGAACGCGTACGTGTGTTTACGCACGTACGACTTTTCGGACAGTTTTTACTAGCCGGCTTTGGTTTAAGCCAGATTCTGGTATCGGGTTATTGGATTTATACAGTCTAAAGTTTTTCCGTGTTTTCACGGATTGGAGGGGCGTTCTCGTAATTTGTCGGGAAGCTTCTAGAAGAGTGGTGACTTAGGGGGGTAAGGTGGCTTTGCATTAAATGAGATTAGTGACTCATTTGTGTGATTCATCCATGTCATTAATGCATCATAAATGCTTAATGACTCATGGAGATGAATCACTCATATGTATTTATGAAGCATGGTTGTTAAATCTATTTTTTTCATTTTTGGATAAATAATAATGCTTCATATATATTATGATAGATCATTATCTCATTATTCTTATCATCTTCACCTTCTCTCTCCTCAAGCTCACTCTCCCTTCAAACCCTAACCCTAACCTCTCATGTAATGAGATCAAGGGTTAGCTAGACTAATACATCCATAATCTCACTCTATATCCCCTAGGTAGCTTAGATTAGCACTTTGAGTAACCTAGTTATCTCAAGTTAGAGATTAAGCTTGGCGTAGGAGTTTTCAGGTGGATCGTCTTTGACTCGAGGAGGCCGTTGAGGTGCCGATATTCCAAGGAGCCTACGAGGAGTGGAGGACAACGATGAAGACCCGAAGGACATGTAACGTGAGGTATAACTTCGAATCCGAGTAGTTAAACCTCTTGTAGATAGTTAGCAATGGTTTAGATACGATTCATGCGCTCAAGTCCGTGTTACGAAACTTTGATAATCGTTTTTCATATATTCCGCCTCCCCGCAAGTTCGTGGGATGCGTGACATGGACTTACAGTGGTATCAGAGCCAACTAAACCATTACTAGCTTGTTAGCAACTAGTTAGAAGTTCGATCGACGGAAAATACGAAAACGAAACACCCCGTACCCTAAGTTTCTGTTAATTTTAAAAGTGTCTGAAAAACTATTTGACATACCTTAAAATTCACAGCAGGGAATTTGATAAATTCTGGGAAAATACGAGCACACAAAACGACAAGACAACCGCGGATCCGCTGCCAAATGGTGCTTTTGGCCGCGGATCCGCCGCAGAGTCAACTCGGTTTTGACTCCGATTTTCTCTGTTATTCCTTTTCTGTGGTGTTTTGTTTTCCTGTATATACTGTTTCTGCCCAGATTACTTCAGTACAGGTTTGCTATTCGGGTAGACACGGAATATGGTAATCGATCGATATTCTAAGATATTTGCTAATTGGGTTTTTATTTGTAATGTTTAATGTGTTCGTAAACCTCTCCTAACTGCTAGTATGTCGGTTGGCTGGGGGTTGCACATTTTTGAAATGTTTACTGTTTGTGTATATGAACTGTGTTGGACTGTTGTGATGATTAGCCGGGGTTTGAGATGTGTTTAATATTCATTCATTCAATGTAATTGTAATATGATGTAATATTCTTTTGCGGGGCACATCCAGGTTGCGGTTGTAGCCACCGTTGTATTATTTCTTTTTACTGTTTTTGCTCCTAGGATAGACCCAAGTTGGGGTACACAAACTACCGGGTATGTTGAAGTGTTTAGTGGCCTACTCACGTCGTTGAGGGAGACCGCTTCACTTCAGGTACTTGGCGGGTAGTTTGCCGTACCCGTAGGGGTCTAGGGTGGGGTAATGGCTATTCATCACAACTGTGTAATCCGTCTTTTATTGCAGGCTCAAAGCAAATGCGGATTGCTAGTAAATCCAATAAAGTTCATATGTGATCTGGAATGCTTATTATTGCGTCTGACGAATGTACTATATCTACATATGATAGCTATTAGACGTCACTTATGTTTTACACCCGCGCTAGCCCAGCCCCCGCTCTGTCGTTAGTTAAGTAACCTAACGGGTGATGACGGGACCCCGTGGCGAATGCGGATGGCATAAGAGGACGTGGTATTTTCGTTGTTTTCTGCAATGATAGGATAAATGATGGGACGCATTATTATAATGCAAAGAAAATAAACCAAAGTTTAATCGTTGGAACAAATTTAAAAGAAACCACTCGGTTATTTTAAAAGATCAGAATTTTTTAAATTGCGGAGCTTTAACCACTCCTTTTAAAAAAGTATCAGGTTCCTTCGATTATATCAAGTTCACTACGTTCACGGTTTTGCCAAAACCATTCGTAGCCCTTCGTCATTTCATTTGGATATTCAGTAGTATTCAAGCTATGCATTTGACCAACACCAGGGCATAGTGTTTGGTAGTTGCTGGGGTATTTCATTTGTTTGCATAGATAGGTGTGTTAGTTTGGGACAGTCGTATTATCATTTGGCCAACGTCAGGGATATGTACGGATGGGTTCAAATTAACTAGGACAATGATGGGTAGAACTTTACATGTGACTTATGACATTTTGACCAACGCCAAGGTTATAAGAGCATGGGGCAAAAATCTATATCGGGAATTTCTAAAGAAACTGAAATTTGCAGAGAGAGCATACCATTTTGGAGTTTGATGAATGTTGGTAGGATTCCTTCAACATTATCATACGATGATATTTTGGATCCCGATCCTACTATGAGTATATACTACTTATCAGGAGATTCGTCACTTAACGATCAATACTATAAACCAAGTAGGTGCCTAGAAAGGTGTCAGCGGGGTTACGCCCCCAGAGAAAAGAGGTTATTTAATTAAGGAACTTCACGAAAGCTTTGGAAAACCTCTCTCGAAGTATCGACACTGACCTGGCTGAACGGTTAAGCAAGAGTTGTACGGTGAGAATAGTCCTGGCTAATTCTTCTTTTATGGTTTGAGGAGGGATTCGAGAAACAGTGGGTGCCATCCTGTTTAGATAAATTAAAAACCACTCTAAACTTGCAAGAGCATCATGCTAATAGTATTTTCTTCTCTCTCTTAAATTGCAGCGACCTTGTGACCACACATAGGTTACATCTAGCTAATAATTTGACTGAATCTTACTTATATGAGTGGCAAAAGTCTGTCCAGATGTCCATTGCCTATGACAAGCTGGACCACCCTATTACTACTCAAGATCCCGTCGTCCCAGGTCCAGTTTCCACTGTCGCGGATATGGATATCCGTCAGAAAGGGAAAAAGATAAAGCGAAAGCTAAGTGCCTCGTGTTAGCTTCAGTTGATGGTGTATACCAGAAGCAGCACGAGAAGATGGACTTAGTTTCCATCTTTCTCCATAAAAAAAATTTATATGGAGAGCAATCTCATATCGCAAGATATGAGACCTCGAACGAATTAATTCAAGCGAGGTTGGCTGACGGGTCATCTGTAGGGGACAAAGTCCTTACAATGACTAGCTGTATTGATGAGCTCCAGGACCTGAAGACCGCGTTGGGAAACAAGTCAGATACTGACTTGATTCTACAGTCTCTGCCACCTACCCTAAAGGAAACCAGGGAAGCAGAAGGAAAGAGAACGGCAAAAGTTTCGGGACTGGATATAGTAAAAGAGGGACGTTTCTATTGTTACAGGAATGAACATTGGCAGAATGATTGCAGGGCTAGCAAAGCCAGTAGCCAGGATTCGAAGCATGTTGTGGCTTCAGCCTCAAGTGTATTTGTTATTGAGAACTGTTTGTCAATTAACTCTACTTCCTGGGTACTAGATACCGGAGCAGGATCTCATGTCTGTAATTCAATACATGCTTTGAGAAACCGTAGAGTTATAAAGGTAGGTGATTGGTCTCTCAGAATTGCAAACGGAATGAGCGTGGACGCTGAATCCGTCGAAGAATATCGCCTAAGTTTGACCAGTGGGCATATATTGATTCTACGTAACTGTTTGTATGTACCTAGTATGACATGTAATATCATATCAGTGTCCTCACTTTCGAGAGAGGGATATGATTTTACATTCGTAAGCGATGTAGTTAACATCCACCTAAATCAAGTTATGATTGGGTCTGGTACATTAGATAACGGTATATACGTATTAAGTCAAGCTCAGGTTTTCAATATCCAGAACACACTTAAAAGAAAGTCTCCAGAAATAAATCAGGCTTTCTTATGGCATTGTAGACTAGGTCACATCAATGAGAGAAGGTTGACTAAGTTACATAGAGAAGGATATTTGAATCCGTTCGAATATCAATCTTATGCTACTTGTGAATCTTGTCTCAAAGGAAAGATGACAAAGACTCTGTTCACGGGACACGGAGTAAGAGCAAGCGAGCTCTTGGGACTCGTACACAGGGACGTGTGCGGTCCAATGTCTACACATACGCGAGGTGGTTATTCCAACTTCATTACTTTTACGGATGATTTCTCTAGGTATGGATATGTCTTCTTAATGAAGCATAAATCCGAGGCTTTTGAGAAATTCCAAGAATACAAGAATGAAGTGGAAAAACAAACAGGCAAGAGTATAAAGACACTGAGATCTGATCGGGGTGGTGAATACTTAAGTGCCGAGTTCCTGGGTTACTTAAAAGAGAATGGAATTCTCTCTCAGCTTACTCCTCCATACACGCCACAACATAACGGTGTATCAGAAAGGAGGAATCGAACCCTATTGGATATGGTTCGTTCTATGATGAGTAACGATGAGTTACCGCGATCATTCTGGGGATATGCGCTAGAATCAGCGGCATATCTTCTGAACAAGGTTCCTACCAAGACAGTGCCTACCACCCCATATCAGATGTGGAGTGGGAAGAAACCCTATCTTCAGTATCTGAAGATTTGGGGATGTCCGGTTTTTGTTAAAAAACAGTATGCGGACAAGCTCGAGACACGATCAGTACAGTGTAAGTTTGTAGGATATCCCAACAACTCCAAGGGGTATCTGTTCTATAACGCAGAGGAACAAAAGGTTTTTGTTTCTCGTAATGCCCATTTTTTAGAACAACAAGTTTTAGAAAAGGATACAGGTGGTGTAAGTGCACGGCGGCGCCCCGGACGTCAATCCGACGGCCAAATGCGGAAGCGGTGATAAACTTTAATTTTGCGAACTTAGCAAACCGGCACCACCGTGCACTAAACTCCGGATCGGGCCATTAAACTAGATCTGGCTAACAACAAGACGGGTTAGAGATATACCGAGTGATCCGAGTCCTCCGGTCTTCTCGTCGTCGTCCCGATCTCTCGCGGAAACTCCGGTCGTCGCCTCCTCGCCGGAAGGGCACCACATCGCCTGCATCTTTTACGGGCTCCCACCTCTATACCGAGGCAACTCGGGCATGAAGCTGGCAAGTCGACATGCCCAAGATGTGCTGTAGAATATAGTGTAGAGTGCATGTCTCACTTTGCGGTATTGGTTGCCATGGATGTGGAGGAATGAAGGTATGAAAAATGGTGCTTTCATTTTTCATTACATGAGAATGAGATGAAGGAAATATGCCACAAGCTCACAAATGAAACTCTCTCATTTTCTCCCCTCTCTCAAAAATGTGGCCGGCCCCTTCTCAAATGAGAATGGTGAAGGGATATGAAACAAAATCAAGAGGGAGGTGAGTGTAGTAGGAGAAAGAGAAGGTGACCATATCATAAAGCAAGGAAACATCAACCATGCTTCACCCTCCATACCCTTTCCAATCTCAATTAATGCAAAAATCATCATGAAAAAGCAAGGATGGATATTCTATCATAATGAATACATTTGCAAGAAAACCCCCTCCACAAATTTTATTTGCACAATTGCAAATAACTCTCTCCATCGGAAAAGTCCGGCCGGGAAAGAACAAAGGAAAACCGGCCGGAACGGAATGCAAACTGGCAACTCCAGAAAACTGGTCCCGTAATAAATTACAGGAAAACCCCGATACTGTGCATACACACCCGCATCTGTATTCCGTCCGGATACAAATGCAAAGAGACAAAATCTACACTGTACTAAACTAGGATCCGGCTTAAACCAAAGCCGGCTAGTAATATCCGTTCGATCCTGATCCGTGCAATACCACACGTATCTGATCGAACCCTTCCATATATCTATACGGCCTCTAGTACAAACCGTCCGATCCTGATCCGTGCAATACCACACGTATCTGATCGGACCCTGTCATATCTCCATACGGCCTCTACAGCATTTCGCCCGAAAGCTTGAGTAACTGAAAGTGTGGTGGACTCTAAAGACTCGTCAATACTATGGCTGTGGATTTAACCACTAGCACGTCAGAGGTATAAGCCAATACGTAACGGGCCACCAGCTATTGACTAAAAGGGACGTCGATGAACGAACTCATCCTGACACCCTACTGAGCCTGTCAGTGACAATATCCGTATAGTCCGGTCCGTTCGTCTATGAGCATCGCATGTCGGGCCTAGGGGGTTGGTAAAAGTCAGACCCCCAAAAGCGGTACAAGTCGTGTCGGAGTGTAGCCCAGAACACCCTGAGATACTACTGGAATACCTACCAGTAAATCTCCTGCCTTGGCCAAGGACTTCGTGTAATGGCTCTCTTAGACACAGCGCGACCTCACCCCCAATACCGGGAGAGACGAACCCCTGAAGATCCGCTCACTGCCTCCATGTGGCTCGGGACTGTACCCAACTAAATCCTGTTTGCACGACTCCTTTGAGCCGTGGTAGGGTAGTAATCAAACTACAGTGGGAACTCACACGAGACAAATGACGATCCCCAGGTCGATGAACTAACATGTACACATGTCACCTGGGAACTGCTATCTGACGTCAGGTATAAGACCAACTAGCATGTTCCCGGCGAGTCCTGTCCGGTGTACTCATAACCCAATGAGCACCTGTATACATCTTAGGTGATCCAACTGACACCAGTGGCTTGTGAGACCGGCCACCGCCCCTCGTCGGGGTATCGACTGTATACACTAGTCTACTCTGGAGAATCGATGCCCTGTCTCGAAACTCCCACGACTAGGGACCTTTTAAGGATGTGCTTATAGACTACCAGCTCCCACGTATATGATCGCCCTCATACTGCTGGCAGTCAAGCAAGAATCCTAGGGGCTCTATCAACGTGTAATAGCGACCTGTCAGGTCACCTAAAGCAGTACACGATGATAAAGGTAAACTAGATAGCATACTATCATCTCGAGTAAGACTGTCGTACCGGGATAGGTCCTCCCTCAATCATTGCAATCACGTGCCTGTGACCCAATAATTGACTCTGAGGGCACTATCTCCAACAATCTCCCACTTGCACTCAAGGCTAATTATTGCGATGTCGCATACTCACAGCCCGTGTGATACCGAACACCCAACTCCTCTACTAGTCAGTCTCACAAAACTCGTTTGCGAGACTATTGCGTTCGAGGAATAGCCTCAGCGAGTGGATCCGCTCTGATGTTTCTTTCTATGTCTCTCTCTATCTCAAGTTCGCGGAGAAAACCATCTCCCGAAATGAGCAATACCTGTCTTAGAATGTGTCTGGATGTCTGATGGGACTTAGCTCATTAATGAACTCCAAATCCAAACTTCTTAGACTGTATCGTCAACTGAACTTAATCAGTATCCTGCGCCATGCCTCCCTCAGTATTGCCTTGGATCACCTGTCCAAAATACTGTCCCTCATCAGAAGGAAAACTGTAACTCTGATAACATCCTTGTCGTCCATGTCACCTTGGAAGCCTGGAATGATAACTGTCTCCCAAATGAGGCTGTCGTTATCATATCCCTAGAACATCCACTTATGTTCTAAAACTGCTTCCGACTGTTTCTCCAGGATTGGAACAATATCAACTTATTGCATCTAGTGCAAGAACAACATCTGGTGTGGTACTTGACATCTCATGATTGACTCAATTGCCTAAGCAAGTGATCTGCCAATCATGCACATCCCTCTCGACTTTAGTCTATAAGACACCTTTAGAGAGGGTGACTCCATCATTTGCAGGTACACTACCGTGCCAGGAGTCGTCCATTCTAAATACTCTTAGAATGTTGTCTAAGTACCCAGATTGGGAAACCACCCAAATCTAGATCTAAAACTATAGATCTAGTAACCAGTATGTCTGATATAATGTCCAAGTCCCTTGTGGAGAAACCACTGTGTGACGACCAAAGTATAACCGATCGTAGTATAGGAATATCACTTCCTACTACCTTCTCAACAGATCCATCCCCTATTCTGATGACGTCAAACCTATGACTGTCACATCAGAAACAGATGATCTATCTCTGCTATATCTGCTTTAGTCTATAAATAGACATAAGCCTGATGTCCACCAATGCTTCCGCTGCTCCCACTGACTACGACAACCCTCTGGCAGAGTCATATAGACGTGCACTTCTAAAGCTAGTTTAGAACGACGCTATATTCATCCTCCTGCCGGGTCTCGCAGCCTGGAACAACAACAATGGCAAGTGTGGGTAAACAAGAACTTCCCTGTCACCGTCCTTGAGGCTACCGGAGTACCTCTCGGGTGCTTGAAGTTACCCACTGTATCTGCGGAGTGGCCAATGGAATGTCAAAACAGATTGAATCTTTAGGTTCCTTATCAAATCTTCAGTAATCGTTTGCGGTTCTGGAATCATTTCCAGTTCTACCATACTCCCACTACTGTTTTCTGAAAAATAATCATTTCTTTTAAAATGTGGCGAGTTAAGAACAATATCACTATTGATCTTCCAGATGGTAGAAAGTCAACCCTCGTCATAGCCTGGGTCAACCCACAAACAGCCATTACAGAAACGTGCCTTGAGCTGTCCAGAGTCTGGTTTTAATCATAAGCCGGATAACTCCCCGTATCTTAACAATGTTAAGATATGAACTGTACTATATCCAATATAGAACCAGAGGCACTGATTTAATTGAACCAGATTCAAATCATGCAACTGTCTCCAGTGCATGTCAACTAAATGGAGAGAGGCCGATCAGCATTACTCAACTTAGGAATGGTTCCAATTATGAGTAACCTGAAAGAGAAGCAATTTCTCTTTATCATTACTATCAACTGAGTACCATACACAAGTATCTACATCTCCGATCACTTTGAAGAATCCCGATACTTGCTACACTTGGTTCTCTACTCTATTCAAATACCTATAACTCCTCAAAACTTAGACCCTGTGTTTCTACGAAACACATGTCTAAGAACTAGAGAAGTTAAAAGTAAACAGAATATAGTATGAGGACCAACCCCTCTGTCCTAATGGACACTGGACAACATACAATACTCTGTATAAGTCCGCCGAGTCTAACAACTCTTTCACTGTGTGTCGTAGATTGAAAACTGTACTTATGGTTAAGAAGAATTACACCGCTGTTTAATGCTCCTTACCTAACCATCCACTGATATAGGTAAATGTCATCGACATAATATCAAAAGGTATATCTCACTCTATGAAAATAGACGTACAGATATATCAATTTGAAATTGGTGCACAACAGCGGATATTCAAAACCAAATATTTGCCGACCGGCAAACAGCCCAGGTGATCTCCTCAAATATCACCGATTACAACGAATCCGGATATAATGAGGATGATCACCCAATTCCCAATAACCTACTCCCACTCATCATCTGTAAAACCATACAGATGTGAGAATCATACCTGGTAAATACATACGCCGGAGTAAGTATCTAATCGGGAAATCAGTTTTCTTTTAACAGTACACAGTGAAACTGAAACATTGAAATGTTTCGTTGGGGTATCCCGGTATTCCTAGTAATGCCTCTACCATTATCCAGATTCACAACTATAACCGTATAATTCTTTGCCACCTCTCCAAATCCCTTTATATGTCTTTAGTCGTTACTTTCTGCACACCCCTTAGGCCAAATGGTTTTCTTCCTTCCCTACCGTTCGGCACCAGCCTATGGTTTGGAAGAAGACTATCCAATAAGCATAATGGGTGTACTGTCCTAGCCCTAGGAGCACTCGCAATGCGAGAGAAGGTGAAGATAAAAGACAACCGAATAAACCTTATTCCTATTTCTCCTGGACCAGAATCCATCCCCGAACTGGAACAAGTTCCTTTTGAGTTCTTATATAACCATACGATGGAGTATCCAATAAACTGTGGATCTTCGTAGTGATACGGAGTGTCCTGGAGAAATACAAAGGTGATTTAGGATTGCCGAAGAAATACTTGGTTTGGTCGTGAATATCAGTCGCATTTTACTTTGCCCTCTTACTAATCCCTTGCTTTGTCTTAATCTTAATACCTTCTGCACACCGTTTAGGCTAATTGGTTTTCTTCATTCCCTACCGGTCGGCACCAGCCTATGGTTTGGAAGAAGACTATCCAATTTGTGTAATAGGTGTACTATCTCCTATACTAAGGAGTACTCGTAACTTGAGAGGAGGCAAAAAGGAAAAGACAACTGAATAATCCTATCCGTTTTCTCCAGAACCGGAAACCATCCTCGAATTCCTTCGAGTTCGTATCTAACCATACGATGGCTTTGTCCAATGGAAGTGGACGTTCGCAGTAATACGGGGTGTCCTGGAGAAAAAGGTAAAAGCAGGAGTGGCAATGAGGTCTGCAACTCTGACAATCCAAAAGCCAGTGTTAAGAAGGTTCGGTCAACTTGGTCACTGAGTCAAAGTCTAGGGTCGGGTCAATGGTCGCTGCCAAAGAGAGAGAGAGAAAAGAAACACTCAGCGTGCACTCTAACCTAGATCAGAATGGTTACCAATTTATCTAATCTGGAAACCTCCCACTGTACCTCAAATTCTCCTCCAAACCTTAAAGAAGAATTAGTCAGGGTCACCCGAGGAGTAAACCAACTCATCAGTGGGAATCGGGATCCAACTCTCATCGCATGATAACGTGACGGAATCCGCTCACGGTATCACACTCCAGAAGGTATGCGCATATCTGGCAAGTTTCAGTTCTTTTGAAACTCCCGATGTGATTTCTGCCCCATGCTCTTATGACCTTGACTAAAGCCAACAAATCATAAGTCACATGTCAAGTTCTACCCGTCATTGTCCAGGTTGATTTGAACCCACCCGTACAAGCCCTTGACTAGGGCCAACAAGGCTATACGACTGTCCCAAACCAACGCATCTATCTATGCAGCATATGAATACCCAATAGCTACCAAACACTGTGCCTTGACTATGGCCAACAAACACAGCTTGAATACTATTGACTACCCATCTGAAACGACGGAGGGCTACGAATGGTTTCTGGCGAAAACCTTTAACATAATGAACTTGATATCGTTGAAGGAACGGATAGCTTTTTAGAAAATATAGTGACGAAAACCTTTACTAAAGAGGTCACTCCCGGTGAAGGGATCTCGGCTCTTTCCACGTAGAATGGGGTGCAGGATATTCCAAATGAATACCACGATGCAAAGCAAAAGTAATCGGCTATAGTGAAGTTAATGCCCTGACGCAAACTTCTGTCCAAGGGGTCACTCCCGGTGAAGGGATCTCGGCCCTTGCCTCGTCGACTGAGGAGCAGGATATTCCAAATGAATACCACGATGCAAAACAAAAGTGAACGTCCTTGCAATAACAGCTTTTTGAAAAGTGTTCCAACAACATCAGAATAGGTTTGTTTTAACTTGCATTGATCCGAATCAACGCGGTCCCATCAATTGACCACACCACAAAGAACGAAAATATACTGACGTACGTATATGCCATCCGCATTCGCCACTGGGTCCCGTCATCACCCGTTAGGTTAGCTAACTAACGGCAGAGCGGGGACTGGACTAGCGCGGATGAAAAACATATACAACATCTACTAATATATATACCAATATATAGTATTTCGCTTAAGGCGTGAATAAAATGCAACATCACAGAAATGTACAGCATCACAGAACAATACAGATATCTGGGATCCCCGGGTTTCACAGAGCCACTACTGAAACCCGACGTTCCCCTGGTCGTGTGGATAGCCTGTGCAATGAAATCCTAGACCCCTACGGGCGCGGCAAGTCATCCGCTAAAACCTGAAGCGAGGCAGCCCCCTTCAGCGCCGTGAATGGACCACCCAGCACTTCACGGAATTCGGTAACTTGGGCACCCCTCCTGGGTCAACCTGTACCCCCTACGAGTGCGGCGAATAGCCCGCCAATTCCAGACTGAAGCCCCCTCCGTCCCAATGCCATGAGATGCGGGCTTCTTGCCCTCCAGAACCCGGCTATCCGTGCACCCCACCGCGGGGTAAACCTAGTACAGAAAGTAAAATATACATACAACGGGTACATCGACCGCAACCTGGCCGTGCCCCAAAATAATAATACAAACAGGCAGTGACGGCAGTCTACATGTCGGACGCTCGCCCCGCAATATCAAATGTACATAATACAACAGAAACTGCACTAGCATTGCATCCAGGCTATCCGCACGACCGATCCGCAACATCACAGCAAATACATAGAACATCAACGTGAAAGTCACGTTCGCAAATCCGTCTAACCGGGCTATAGCAGTTAGACTGGATTTACCGATCAAGTGACATTCACGGTCGCAGATATAATGTAAATACTGTGAAAAATGTGTTTAAAATATCCGATCGATCAAAAATTAACAAGTGGGCCCCCAAGCAATACTGTAGCACTCACAGAAAATCTGGGCCCAATTTTAATATTCCAGAACCCCTATTTTTAGCCCACAAGCCCACTACAAAAAAATGATGACATGATCCCTCATTCATGCGGCGGATCCGCGGCCTCCATAGTGGTAATGGCCGCGGATCCGCGGTCGTACGGAGGGATCGTGTTGTCGAATTTTTCCAGTGTTCTTAGAACTCCCTGCACATCATTCTGAGACAACCTGAAAAATTTTTCGAGACCAAAAAATTTCAACAGAAACTGATGTGAAGGAAAAATACGGTTTTTGGAAATTTGGTCGATCGGAAATGCAAAGACATCAAACGAAGCTAGACTAAGTTAATGGTGTGGCTCTGATACCACTGTAAGTGCACGGCGGCGCCCCGGACGTCAATCCGACGGCCAAATGCGGAAGCGGTGATAAACTTTAATTTTGCGAACTTAGCAAACCGGCACCATCGCGCACTAAACTCCGGATCGGGCCATTAAACTAGATCTAGCTAACAACAAGACGGGTTAGAGATATACCGAGTGATCCGAGTCCTCCGGTCTTCTCGTCGTCGTCCCGATCTCTCGCGGAAACTCCGGTCGTCGCCTCCTCGCCGGAATGGCACCACATCGCCTGCATCTTTTACGGGCTCCCGCCTCTATACCGAGGCAACTCGGGCATGAAGCTGGCAAGTCGACATGCCCAAGATGTGCTGTAGAATATAGTGTAGAGTGCATGTCTCACTTTGGGGTATTGGTTGCCATGGATGTGGAGGAATGAAGGTATGAAAAATGGTGCTTTCATTTTTCATTTCATGAGAATGAGATGAAGGAAATATGCCACAAGCTCACAAATGAAACTCTCTCATTTTCTCCCCTCTCTCAAAAATGTGGCCGGCCCCCTCTCAAATGAGAATGGTGAAGGGATATGAAACAAAATCAAGAGGGAGGTGAGTGTAGGAGAAAGAGAAGGTGACCATATCATAAAGCAAGGAAACATCAACCATGCTTCACCCTCCATACCCTTTCCAATCTCAATTAATGCAAAAATCATCATGAAAAAGCAAGGATGGATATTCTATCATAATGAATACATTTGCAAGAAAAACCCCTCCACAAATGTTATTTGCACAATTGCAAATAACCCCCTCCATCGGAAAAGTCCGGCCGGGAAAGAACAAAGGAAAACCGGCCGGAACGGAATGCAAACTGGCAACTCCAGAAAACTGGTCCCGTAATAAATTACAGGAAAACCCCGATACTGTGCATACACACCCGCATCTGTATTCCGTCCGGATACAAATGCAAAGAGACAAAATCTACACTGTACTAAACTAGGATCCGGCTTAAACCAAAGCCGGCTAGTAATATCCGTTCGATCCTGATCCGTGCAATACCACACGTATCTGATCGAACCCTGCCATATATCTATACGGCCTCTAGTACAAACCGTCCGATCCTGATCAGTGCAATACCGCACGTATCTGATCGGACCCTGCCATATCTCCATACGGCCTCTACAGCGTTTTGCCCGAAAGCTTGAGTAACTGAAAATGTGGTGGACTCTAAAGACTCGTCAATACTATGGCTGTGGATTTAACCACTAGCACGTCAGAGGTATAAGCCAATACGTAACGGGCCACCGGCTATTGACTAAAAGGGACGTCGATGAGCGAACTCATCCTGACACCCTACTGAGCCTGTCAGTGACAATATCCGTACAGTCCGGTCCGTTCGTCTATGAGCATCGCATGTCGGGCCTAGGGGGTTGGTAAAAGTCAGACCCCCAAAAGCGGTACAAGTCGTGTCGGAGTGTAGCCCAGAACACCCTGAGATACTACTGGAATACCTACCAGTAAATCTCCTGCCTTGGCCAAGGACTTCGTGTAATGGCTCTCCTAGACACAGCGCGACCTCACCCCCAATACCGGGAGAGACGAACCCCTGAAGATCTGCTCACTGCCTCCATGTGGCTCGGGACTGTACCCAACTAAAACCTGTTTGCACGACTCCTTTGAGCCGTGTTAGGGTAGTAATCAAACTACAGTGGGAACTCACACGAGACAAATGACGATCCCCAGGTCGATGAACTAACCTGTACACATGCCACCTGGGAACTGCTATCTGACGTCAGGTATAAGACCAACTAGCATGTTTCCGGCGAGTCCTGTCCGGTGTACTCATAACCCAATGAGCACCTGTATACATCTTAGGTGATCCAACTGACACCAGTGGCTTGTGAGACCGGCCACCGCCCCTCGTCGGGGTCTTGACTGTATACACTAGTCTACTCTGGAGAATCGATGCCCTGTCTCGAAACTCCCACGACTAGGGACCTTTTAAGGATGTGCTTATAGACTACCAGCTCCCACGTATATGATCGCCCTCATACTGCTGGCAGTCAAGCAAGAATCCTAGGGGCTCTATCAACGTGTAATAGCGACCTGTCAGGTCACCTAAAGCAGTACACGATGATAAAGGTAAACCAGATAGCATACTATCATCTCGAGTAAGACTGTCGTACCGGGATAGGTCCTCCCTCAATCATTGCAATCACGTGCCTGTGACCCAATAATTGACTCTGAGGGCACTATCTCCAACAGGTGGGAGCGAAATAGAACTGGAAGAAATTCCAGAACCACAAACTACAACTGAAAGTATGGTAGAACCAGTAGTTCAAGAAGAATTGGACATTCCCACACCCCTCCGCAGGAGTAGTAGGCCATCTCATCCGCCTGAGAGATACTACGGTTTTCTCATAGATGGGGATAGAGAGGATTGTGTCATTGATGAAGATGACCCTACTAGCTTCCAGCAAGCCATTCAGAGCGGTGACTCAGTAAAATGGCTGGATGCAATGCGGACCGAAATGGAGTCTATGTACACTAACAAAGTATGGACTTTGGACATTGCTCCAGATGGGGTAAAACCCGTAGGATGCAAATGGATCTTCAAAAAGAAGATTGGTGTAGATAGACAGGTTGAAACATATAAGGCTAGACTTGTTGCAAAGTGTTTCCGTCAAAGACCTGGTTTGGACTATGACGAAACCTTCTCTCCAGTGGCTATGCTTAAATCTATTCGGGTCCTTCTTGCTATTGCTGCCTTCCACGATTATGAAATCTGGCAGATGGACGTAAAGACGACCTTTCTAAATGGTAATTTAGAAGAGAGCGTCTATATGGATCAGCCAGAGGGATTCATTCAGAGTGGGAGCAGCGGTAAAGTATGCAAGCTGCTTAAGTCCATTTATGGACTAAAGCAGGCATCGCGGAGTTGGAACATCTGTTTTGATGATGCTGTCAAAGAATTCGACTTTATCAAAAATCCAGATGAACCTTGCATATACAGTAAGATTGTAGGGAGAGCTGTAGTATTTCTCGTCTTGTACGTGGATGACATTCTACTAATAGGAAATGATATTCCTATGTTACAGTCAGTCAAAAGATTCTTGTCACATAAATTCTCCATGAAAGACCTGGGTGATGCCACCTACATTCTGGGGATCCGGATCTATCGTGATAGATCAAAGAGGATGTTGGGACTTTCGCAGTCCAGGTACATAGACACCATAGTGAAGAGATTCAGTATGGATGATTCTAAGCGCGTTAATCTACCGGCTTGTCACGGAATCACCCTCTCCAAAGAGATGTCTCCCAAGACTGATTTGGAAAGGGATCGCATGTCGATTATACCCTGCGCTGTAGTAGGCTCTATAATGTATGCGATGTTATGTACGAGACCAGATGTAGCATACGCATTAAGCGTTGTAAGCCGGTATCAGGCAAACCCAGGGGAGAATCACTGGATAGCAGTAAAGAACATTCTCAAGTACCTAAGGAGGACTAAAGATATGTTCTTGGTGTATGGCGGAAAAGACCTCCATATTGAGGCCTTTGCTGACTCCGGCTTCCAGAGTGATAAAGATGACTCCAAATCCATATCGGGTCATGTCTTTACCCTCAATGGAGGGGTGGTCTGTTGGAAGAGTTCCAAACAGGAGACCGTTGCTGACTCAACGATGGAAGCAGAGTACATAGCTGCTTGCGATGCCGCAAAAGAAGCTGTCTGGATGAAGAAGTTCCTCACAGAACTTCAGGTGGTTCCTACCAGTGTTGATCCAATACCTCTGTATTGTGACAACAACGGCGCTATAGCTTTAGCGAAAGAACCCAGGTCCCATCAGAAGTCCAGACACATCTTAAAGCGGTATCACCTGATCAGGGAGATCGTAGATCGCCGGGAGATCGAGGTGAAAAGAGTAGAGACAGAGAATAACATTGCTGATCCATTCACAAAGGCCCTTCCTCAGACGTAGTTCGAAAGGCTATTCGAGATGATAGGTCTACGATATGCCAGCTCATGTCCCTAGTGTAAGTGGGAGATTGTTAGTGTATATGCCCTGGGGGTTATTATTGTATCATACTAGATTGTATATTACTTAATGGAAGCTTGGGATATTCACAGTTGTATATACAGTCTTGCTAAAAATGGTAGTATGCTACTTGGTTTGTGTCTACTTTAATATGTGCATATGTTTCTTGTAACGTATCACTTATACATATTAGTAGAGCCCATAGGATCTTTGCTTGATTACCAGCGTTGTGATGGCAGTCACACTAGTGGGGGCTGGGTAGTTTGTAAGCAACATGCTATACAGGTCCCTGGTCGTTGGATTATTGAGATAGGGTATCGATATTCCGGAGTAGACTAAGTGTGTACGCTTCTCATCCCAGTTGGGGAGATGGTCTGTCCCACAGCCATCAGTACGTCGTACTGGAGATAGTATACAGGTGCTCGTTAGGTTACGGGTACACCGGACAGGACTCGCAGGGGAACTGATTGGTTGGTATTATACCCATCGTCAGTTAACAGTTCCTAGGTGACATGAGTACAGCATAGTCCGCAGACTTGACACTGCTACTTCGCCTCGAGTGTGTCCCACTGTTCTTAGATTGCTACCCTACCACGGCTCAATGGAGTCGTGCAAACAGGTAGCAGTTGGGTGCAGTCCCGAGCACTTGGAGGCAGTGGCGGTTAGATAGGATTCGTCTCTCCCGGTATTGGGAGTTGATATCGCGCTGTGTCAGAGAGCCATTACGCAAAGTCCCTGGCCAGGGCAAGCGAGATATACTGGTAGGTTCCAGTAGCTTCTCAGGGTGTAATGGGCTTCGCTCCGACACGACTTATACAGCTATTAGGGGACTAACGCTTGCCGCCCCCTAGGCTTAATATGCGATAGTCTTAGACGAACAGACCAGACTGTATGGAGATTGTCACATCCGGCTCAGTCGGAGTTCGAATGAGTTTACTCATCGGCCTTCTTATCGACATCTACCTGGGGACCGTTACGTACAGCTAGTGCCACTTGTGGTCTGTGGTTAATCCCACTGCTAGCGTAGTGTCGAGTCTTTAGAGTCCCACACAGAGAGTTTCCCTGCTCCAGGCGAAACGATATAGAGGTCGTATGGTTTTACGACGAGGGTTCGGATGCGTACGTGTGTTTACGCACGTACGACTTTTCGGACAGTTTTTACTAGCCGACTTTGGTTTAAGCCAGATTCTAGTATCGGGTTATTGGATTTATACAGTCTAAAGTTTTTCCGTGTTTTCACGGATTGGAGGGGCGTTCTCATAATTTATCGGGAAGCTTCTAGAAGAGTGGTGACTTGGGAGGGGGGTAAGGTGGCTTTGCATTAAATGAGATTAGTGACTCATTTGTGTGATTCATCCATGTCATTAATGCATTATAAATGCTTAATGACTCATGAAGATGAATCACTCATATGTATTTATGAAGCATGGTTGTTAAATCTATTTTTTTCATTTTTGGATAAATAATAATGCTTCATATATATTATGATAGATCATTATCTCATTATTCTTATCATCTTCACCTTCTCTCTCCTCAAGCTCACTCTCTCTTCAAACCCTAACCCTAACTTCTCATGTGTTGAGATCAAGGGTTAGCTAGACTAATACATCCATAACCTCACTCTATATCCCCTAGGTAGCTTAGATTAGCACTTTGAGCAACCTAGTTATCTCAAGTTAGAGATTAAGCTTGGCGTAGGAGCTTTCAGGTGGATCGTCTTTGACTCGAGGAGGCCGTTGAGGTGCCGATGTTCCAAGGAGCCTACGAGGAGTGGAGGACAACGATGAAGACCCGAAGGGCATGTAACGTGAGGTATAACTTCGAATCCGAGTAGTTAAACCTCTTGTAGATAGTTAGCAATGGTTTAGATATGATTCATGCGCTCAAGTCCATGTTACGAAGCTTTGATAATCGTTTTTCATATATTCCGCCTCCCCGCAAGTTCGTGGGGTGCGTGACATGGACTTACAGCGGCAATATTATAATTTTGAACAACTGATACTATGTATCTTCCACTCTTTGCAACATCATATCAGTTTATTTACTTGATAAAGATGGATATAACTTTGTTCTAGATAGAAATATCATGAACATTTACCTTAATCAGGTATTGGTTGCAGAAGGTACACTATGTAATGGTATCAATGTTCTAAATCGAAACATAGTTCTTAATCTACAAAACACACGCAAAAGGAAAATTTTAGATACGAACAAGACCTACTTGTGGCATTGTAGACTTGGTCATATCAACGAAAAAAGATTAGCTAAGTTACATAAGGATGAATATTTGGATCCGTTCGAATTTACATCTTATGAAACTTGCCAATCTTGTCTCAAAAGAAAGATGACCAAATCCCCGTTCACCGAACACGGAGAAAGAGCAATAGAGCTCTTGGGACTTATACACAGTGATGTGTATGGTCCAATGTCTATACATACAAGGGGCGGATTCTCCTATTTCATTACATTCACTGTCAATCTCTCTAGATTTGGATATGTGTATCTTATGAAACACAAATCTAAATTTTATGAGAAATTCAAAGAATACAGTGTTGGATATATGTATGCCCTAGAGGCCATTATATGATAGTGGATGTATCGGTATGTGTATATATATATTCAGGGGACATTCTTGCTCGACATGATAGTATGCTATCTGGTTGTACTTTATCTTGACATGTGTTTCCCCGATCAGAGCAAAGCTCTGTTTTGAAATTCAAAATTCAAAATTGAAGCAATGCTTCAGATCCTGCACGCTGTGCACTGCGCGCCACGTGTCAAAAGCAGACACGCCAGCGCCAGGAGCGCTGAGCCCTAGGCGGCGCACCCCAATCAGAGCAAAGCTCTGTTTCCAAAATTCAAAAATTAAAAAGTCGAAGCAACGCTTCTGATCCAGCGCTCTGCGCCGCGCGCCACGTGTTAAACACAGGTGCGCTAGCGCAGTTGCGTTGTGCTTCGCGCTGCGTGCCACGTGTCTAACACAGGTGCGCTAGCGCAGTTGCGCTGCGCGCCACGTGTCTAACACAGGTGCGCTAGCGCAGTTGTGTTGCGCTCTGCGCTGCGCGCCACGTGTCAAGCACGGGTGCGCTAGCGCAGTTGCGCTCTGCGCTGCGCGCTACGTGTCCAATGTAGGTGCGCCAGCGCTGGAATTAAAAATTCCCACTGTTGGATCAAAGGATCTAATAATGATGATAAATCATTAATTAACCAGAATTAAATTCTGTTAAGGAAAGATTTCTCAAAATCTTTCCAAACAACAAGATTGTGCTTTAAGCACCGCTGGATCAATGATCCAATGGTAAATAATGAATTACCAAAACAAAACAAATTCTGCATAGAAAGATTTCTCAATCTTATTGAAAAACAAGAAGATTATCTTCTGTCAAACAGAAGCCTTAGGATCAAAGATCCAATGGTGGGAAATATTCCCAAATCAATCAGAAAAAAATCTCTTCAACTGATTTAACAAATCACTTGGCCCTATATAAAGGACTCTAGACTTCAAGTCTAAAATATACAGAACAGCAAGAGAAAAACCCTCTGCCAAAAAAAAGAGAGCGAGCTCTTAGAAAAAAGAAGAATTTTCATCATACTCAAGGTAAAAAAGAACTATATTCTTGAAAAACAGAGATGAAAACATCTCATAAAAGAAGAACCCTCTTCTAAAAAGATCACAGATCTGAAAAAAAAAGACCAAGGTCTTTGATAATAAGATCAAAAGATCTAATTATAAAAAAATATATAAGAAGTATTTTACTTCGCCCACAGATCTTTGATCTATAAAGGCAGAGCCTTTTATCAAAACAAGAACTTTTGTTCTTGGATCTTGAGGCAAAGCCTCCTTAGAAGAACATAAAATTTGTTCTTTGATCTTAAAATTGATCAAATGCGCTTTGCGCCATTGGAAAGTGCTTTGCACTCATGAACTGCGCTCTTGCGCTTCTTGGACTGGCGCTCAGCGCCATAACATGTCACGTGTCGACCATGGACATGATCTGCGCTTTGAGCTCCTGAAAATAGCGCACTGCGCTCTTAGGTTGGCGCTCAGCGCCAAGCGCGCCACGTGTCACTCACTGGCGCATCCATAAACTAGCGCAGTGCGCTCATAAATCTGAAGCGTTGTGCGCTAACAAACTAGCGCTTAGCGCTAAGCGACACGTGTCACCCTCATGTACGCTAGCGCAATGCGCTCTTTAATTGGCGCAAAGCGCCTGATGCGCCACGTGGCGCGCTGCCAGAACATACTTTGTTCTGATAAATGCTATGCAAAGGGCAGAGCCCAAACAAAGGGCCTAACAGGCAGAACAAAAATAAAATGTTAAACATTTTAAACTGGACTTAGCCCCATTCTTGCCATAAGTCCTCAATCTAAATTGAACTGAGCTCATCTGCTCTTCCAATCAATTTACACCCGGTCCGAGGGTACATCTCTTTACTTCTCTGACATCTGTCGTTGTAATCCTTCAACGTCGTCAGAGAGGTGACGGGTCCCGACGACCACACATTACTACGGACTGTGGAGTCCTTAAATCCACGGACTATGACGTCCTTAACCTCGACCGTGATGTCTTAAAACTAACATTGGACTGTGAGGTCCTTAAACTCATGGACTATGATGTCCTTAACCTCGGTCGTGATGTCTTAAAACAAATATCGGACTGTGAGGTCCTTAAACTCATAGACTATGATGTCCTTAATCTCGACCGTGATGTCTTAAAACTAATGTCGGACTGTGGAGTCCTTAAATCCACGGACTATGACGTCCTTAACCTTGACCGTGATGTCTTAAAACTAACATTGGACTGTGAGGTCCTTAAACTCATGGACTATGATGTCCTTAACCTCGACCGTGATGTCTTAAAACTAACATCGGACTGTGAGGTCCTTAAACTCATGGACTATGATGTCCTTAACCTCGACCGTGATGTCTTAAAACTAACGTCGGACTGTGGAGTCCTTAAATCCATGGACTATGATGTCCTTAACCTCGACCGTGATGTCTTAAAACTAACATCGGACTGTGGGGTCCTTAAACTCATGGACTATGATGTCCTTAACCTCGACCGTGATGTCTTAAAACTAACAACGGACTGTGGAGTCCTTAAAACCACGGACTATGATGTCCTTAACCTCGACCGCAATGTCTTAAAACTAACATTGGACCGTAATGTCCTTAAACTAAGTATTGACCGCAATGTCATTAAACTAAACAATAGAGCCCAATTGCTCTCTTGTCGGATTTAAACGATCCCGTTAAGTTGATCTTAGTCTAAAATTAGACTAATGTGTCCTTAACAAACGTTTAAGTTGATCTTGGCCCCAAATAAGGCTAACGTATCCTTAAACACAACCCCCATAAACCCAAATCTAAGAAAGATACGGATTTGGACTAATCCACATCCTACGGGCGACAACATAACTTTGTCTCCGTATACAATCCATGGGCAACCGAATACAAAACAAACACCAACGACACGAAGTGATTATGTGGAGAAGGAGAAAGTTGTCACCGCGATGCGGTAGCGTAATTAACTGCAGGGGCTTGCGCCTGCAGGGAAGAGCGTCCCCATAATCAAAAACCCCTCAGACGAGGGGGAATCTGACGAAGTCTGCTACATCGGCCGCATCCATTTAAACCTTCGATACACGGTGCCATAAATCAACTTGGCATCTTCGGAGAGGTGGACGGATAGCACCAATTAGCATCTGCCCTGAATTTCAGGCGAGACGGACCTGCGCGGACGCGTCCCCGCGATTCGGAGGGGAACAACATGTTCATTTGATCTTGCATCTTACTCATTTGGTATATGTTGATAAAGCCCTTAGGATATTTGCTTGACTACTGGGACTATGATGCAGATCATACTAGTGGGACATGAGTAGTTTATAAGCATATCCTTGAAATGTTCCTAGTCATAGGTGTATCGAGATGGGGCATCGATATTCCCGAGTAGACTAGCGTATACTATTCTTGTCCCATATGATGGGCGATGGATGATCCCATATCCATCTGGTGTGGTGACACCAAAGATTGTATACGGGTGCTCAGTGGAGACTGGGTACACTGAACGGACTCACCGAGAACTCCTATGTGGTATTATATCTATCGTCGGATAGCTGTTATCAGGTGACACTGGTACAGGTTAGTATGTAGACCCGAGATCGTCATAGAGTCTTGTGTGTCCTCCCACTGTATTTTGATCTCTACCATACCACGGCTCTACTGAGTCATGCAAACAGGTGGATTTTGGGTACAGTCCCGAGGCACATGGAGGCAATGAGCGATAGGAGGGGTTTCGTCTCTCCCGGTATTGGGAGTTGATGTTGCACCATGCTCGATTGGCTATAACAGGAAGTCCCTGGCCAGGGCTGCTGAGATTTACTGATAAGTGTTATCAGTAGTTTCTCGATCTGTTATGAGATATACACCGGCATGACTTATTGAGTTATCGGGGTCGACGATACCATCCCTAGACTCGATATGCAGTATATCTGACGAAGAGACCAGATTGTACAGTAAGTTTTGCTAGTTGGCTCGACGGGGGTTTTGACAGGTTCGCTTGTTTTTCTTCTGACCGCTCAATACCTGGGAGCCGTTACGTACAGCTAGTGCCGCTGACGGTTTGTGGGTATGTGATATGATCACTGCCTACTGCTAACGTATTGACGAGTCTTAGAGTCCCACAGAGGGGTTTCCTAGCTCAGGCGAAATGATGTGGGGGTCCATATGGGATATGCGAGGGAGCTCGATTAAATGCGTGTATATGATACTGTATTTTAAATTGGGCGTTTACTATTGGTTGGGTCGTATTTGATATGACCGGGTTATTAAATCAAGTGTTGATTTAATATTGACTTTAGCTCATTTATTCAAAACCTTTTCTTATTGGATGTATGCATGAATGTATGTATGTAGATATATGATGATGTGAATGCACACATACATGCATACATATGTCATGGTTGTTGATACATTGGAGATGGCAATGCAAGACTCACATGGTAGATATACATGTATATATATTCATTATTGAGAAAAAGAAAATGATTAAATCATGGTTGAATATTCTTCTTCACTATTCTTTACTTGACCTAAGTTTTGACCATAGTTTAATTTCCGTTGTTCTTTAACTCACAAATGAAAATATCTAGATATTTATTAACCATGGTTCTATGTGAGTGTGACTCATATACATATATTTTCTTTTCTCATTTTATCTTGAGATTTATCATTATCACAAAAGAGCTCAAGCTAGCCATCTCCTTCATCTTCCTCCTTTATGCTCTCTAGCATTTTCATGTGAGCAAAGAAAATAAAAAAGGAAAGGTTTTTAAGTGAGAAAACAAACCACATCACCAATCTATACTACTCTAGCCCATTAGTGTAGCTTGTTTGCTCCACTTCTTCATTGATCAAGTGATGCTAGGCGCTTAAGCCAAGGGACTCCGGGTGGATCGTTGTGGACTTGGAAGGATTCAAGCAAGCCGGTTCAAGCCCTAGTTGATCCAAGGAGTCAGGGAGGGAGGTCTACAAAGGTTGTATTTCTCCACACTTAGTGTTATACACTACTTTGTATGTGATACTATATGTTGTTACCCTAGATTTCTAGTTCGATTCATGGTAGGAATTACTTAGCACCCCCTAAACTCTTAATATAGCATGTATGATACAACCCAAACCCTAGGCATGGTGCTAAACAATCCCTACAGTGGTATCAGAGCCAAGATAGAGCTATAGAGTAACGTAGACGACGTTAGAAACTTCGAACGAATATCGATTGCTCCGAAAAAATGTTCTCTAGAAAATTTTCAAAATGTTGGAACTTTTCACATTAAAAATATTCAAAAAATCATGCAGGTAATTCTATGGACCCTCTAAAAGAACGATACCCTAACTCGATCAAATGACCACGGAACCGCGGCCAAAACGCGCTTTGGGCGGCGGTTCCGTGGCGCCATTTGTGAGGCACAGGTCGGCCCTTCTACGGTTGGTTCATAGGTACTAGTTCATGCATCTAGGTATTTTTAATACAGCTCAAGTGTTGAGCTTCTCTGTGAATTTTTCGGGTAATCGATTAATCAATCGAATGGTTTAATATCGCCTAGTTTTTGTGAATGTGATACAATAATTGGAATCTACACTAATTAGTTTTGTAAAAAGTAATTAGTTGCGTGTAAATCTAATATTTTAGCCTCGGTAGAATCGGGAATCTTGTTGAATTACGCGACTTCTTTTGAAAAGGTGTTTCTATAGTTGAGACCCAAATGTAAGATTTGCAATGTTAGGCATGAAATCCAGAATATGTGATATTCCGGGTTTACGATGTCTAAAGGCAGTGTTGATTCCAATTGTTGTAGTTTTTCATTTTCTTTTCTGCGACCGTAAGTGTAGTATGTGGTGTATCGCCGGTTTCGTTGCTATACATCAACGACAATCGGGGTACGCATACTTACTTACATTGATGACATGCGATGTTATGTGTTGCTGAGATATGATGTACATAATCGTCGTGAATGAATGGCCGGGGGTTTTATGTGAGATGAGAGTTTTTATTTTCTTTCATGTAAAATTAATTGTATGTAATATTCTTTTATTCGGGGCACTTCCGGGTTGAGGATGATGTCACCATTGTTATATATTATTTACTTTTCCGCATTAGGATAGACCCAAGGAAGGGAGCACAAGTGACCGGGTTCTAGGGTTCAGTGGGAGGCCATCTCGAGGAGTCGAGACCGGGTCTCCTAAACTCTAGAATTTGTAGGGTCACTTTCCGCTCTCGTAGGGATCTAGGGGTGTGGGCTTGGCTATTTATCACGACCGTGGAATCTGTATTTTCTATTGTTGGCTAAATACAAAATACGGACCTCCTAGAATATCCTATATTTTCATATGTGCTTCTGCTGTTGATATTATGTGATGTGATCACTTTATATGCTGAGACGGATGGTATTATATATATGATATATAATAAACGTTGCTTATGTTTTATATCCGCACTAGTCCTGCCCCGCTATGCCGTTAGTTAAGTAACCTAACGGTGCATAACGGGACATTGTGGCGAATGCGGATGGCATAAGCGTACGTTCTATTTTCGTTTCTTTTCTGTGATGGCTTAAGAACTTAAATGATGGGACTACATTAATGAGATTAATGTAAAGAAAAATGAACCTAAAAGATGTTGTAGAATCGGATTTGAAACCCACTCGGTTTTTTATGAAAAAACAAGTTTTCAAAGTGCGGAGCTTAAGCCACTCCTTTAAAAACCATTAGATTCTACAACGATATCAAGTTTAAAACGTTAAAGGTTTTCTTAAAAACTATTTGCAACCCTCCATCATTTTAGGAAGTAGTGTACTTAGTATTCGTGCTACGTATGTTGACTATAGCCAAGGCGTAGTGTACGGTAGCTAAGTGATGTCTTCCTACACAGCATATGATGTGATTAATTAGGACAGTCACATGATTATGTTGACTATAGTCAAGGGTCATGTGGGTGGGTCTAATTAATCATGAAATGATGGGTAGAACTTGACTAGTGCTTATGATATGTTGACCATGGCCAGGGTTATAAGTGCTAGGGGTAAAAACCATATCGGGAGTTTTAAGAGTTGAAATTTGCAATGAGATTGCATACTTTCTATGTGATAGTAGGATCCCGATCCCACTGTGAGCAAGAGTTGCTCCCGGGAGAGTTTTGCACTTTACAATTAGCTAACCCATTAGGTGTCTAGAAAGGTGTCAATGGGGCTACGCCTCTGGGAAAACGAGGTTTATTCTAATTAGGTCAGTGCGACAGCACGGGGAACCTCCCTCAAAGTACCGGCACTGGCCTGGCTGAACAGTTAGCGAGGTTGTAAAATATAATTAATCCTGGCTAATTTTCTTTTTAAGATTTGAAGAAAAATTTGATAAAAGCAGTGGGAGATATCGATTAGATAAGATAATAACCAAACTGATCTTAGCAAGAGTTTTCGCTGAGTGTATTCTTTTCTCTCTCCTAATGGCAGATTACCATGACTGGATTTAAGCTACTGTTTAAGAAAAATAAGCTAACTGGACCGAACTATAAAGACTGGCTGAGGAACATTAACATTGCTCTCACATATGATAAAGTATCATATGTCCTCACTGCCTCAGCCCCACCTACCCCAGGCCCTGAATCTTCTGTTGTGGATAAGGAAATCCGCAAAACGTGGGATATTGACTGTGCTACTGCCAAATACCTCGCGCTTGCATCAATGGATAATACACATCAAAAGCAACACGAGCAGATGGATGTTCAATCCATCTTTCTCCATATAAAAGAGTTGTATGGGGAGGAATCTCAGACCCTGAGATACGAAGCATCTCGAAAGTTGTTTCAGATACGGATGGCTCCTGGCACACCAGTAGGCGATCATGTTTTGAAGATGATTGCTCTTATTGAAGAGCTTGAGGACCTCGGATGGACCATGGATAATGAACAGTATACTGATATTGTTCTTCAGTCTCTTGCCCCCGCCTTTGCTCAATTCATAGTAAACTTCAACATGCATAACATGGAGAAGTCACTACCCGAACTTCTCAATATGTTGAGAAGTGCGGAGAGCACGCTTAAAGCGAAGTCCCCCTCTCTGATTATTGGACAATCTTCCTCTTCCATCCCAAGAGCCAAGGCCAAGGGAAGGAACAAGAAGAAATCCACCAAATCGAGAGGTGGAATCAAGAAGGCACAAGGAAAAGACAAATCCAAGGTTGAGAAGTTAGGAAAAGGAGAATGTTTTCACTGCAAGAAGACGGGGTACTGGAAGCGGAACTGTACTGAGTACCTTGATCTCAAGAAAAAGAAGCATGGTGATGCTTCAGCTTCAGGTGTGTTCGTAACTGAAAACTGTCTTTTTATAAACTCTGCTTCCTGGGTATTGGATACCAGTTTGGGTTCTCATATCTGCAATTCTGTGCAGACATTGAGAAATAGCAGAGTTTTGAAGACCAGTGATCATACTCTCCGAGTTGGAAATGGTTCCAATGTACATGCAGTTTCAGTGGGAGAGTATCACCTAGGGTTGCCGTCGGGTTGTATATTGGTTTTGAACCCATGTTATTTTGTACCAAGCATGCTTTGTAATATTATATCCGTTTCTTTGTTAGACAATGGAGGGTATCATTTTGTATTGCAGCACAATGTTATGAACATCAAACTGAATCAAGAGTTGATTGGTTGTGGTACACTTAATAACGGGATATACGTCCTTAATCAACACACAGTTTTCAACATACAACACACAAATAAAAGAAAAATTTCAGATATAAATGAAGCTTTTCTTTGGTATTGTAGACTTGGTCATATTAATGAAACAAGACTAAACAAGTTTCATAAAGATGGATATTTAAATCCTTTTGAGTATAAATCTTATGCGACTTGTCAGCCTTGTATCAAAGTGAAAATGACCAAAACTCTGTTTACTGGACACGGAGAAAGAGCTACTGAGCTCTTAGGCCTCATACATAGTGATGTATGTAGGCCAATGTCTGCACACGCGAGAGGCGGTTTTTCTTACTTCATAATTTTTACTGATGATTTCTCAAGATTCGGTCATGTGTTTTTATTAAAGCATAAGTCTGAAGCTTTCGAGAAATTCAAGGAGTACAAACTTGAAGTAGAAAAACAAACGGGAATGAGTATCAAAATACTTCGATCAGATCGAGGTGGAGAGTATCTTAGTACAGAGTTTTCAAACTTCCTAAAAAAGAATGGGATCCTCTCTCAGCCCACTCCCCCTTACACACCACCGCACAACGGTGTGTCAGAGTAGCGGAATCGTACCCGATTAGATATGGTACAATCCATGATGAGTGATACTGAGTTACCTCTCTCCTTTTGGGGGCATGCATTGGAGACTGCAACTTTTCTGTTGAACAAAGTTCCAACCAAGACCGTGTCTACCACTCCATATGAGATATGGTATGGGAAGAGACCATCTTTTAAACAAGTTAAGATTTGGGGTTGTCCGGCTTTTGTCAAAAAGCGGAATCCAGAGAAACTCGAGACACGATCGGTCAAATGTATATTTGTGGGATATCCAAAACATTCGTTTGGATATCTATTCTACCACAAGGGGGAACAAAAAGTGTTTGTTTCTCAACATGCTACATTTTTAGAAAATGAGATTTTTCCAAATGATACTGATGGCAATGTGGTAGATGGTTCTAAAGACACAAGTTACAAATGACGACTTGGTTGAACCTGATGTTGCAATAGAATCTTATGAATCTCAGCCACTCTGTAGATCTGGTAGGGCTTCTCGCCCACCGGAGAGATACTATGGTTTTCTCATTGATGGTGATAGAGAAAATTGCCTCATGGATGATGACGACCCTGCCAATTTTCAGCAAGCTATCACGAGTAGTGACTCTGTGAAGTAACTGGATGCCATGAGATCCGAAATGGAGTCTATGTACACCAACAAAGTATGGACTTTAGATGTTGTACCCTCTGGGGTAAAACCCGTAGGGTGCAAATGGATCTTTAAGAGAAAGATCGATGTAGATGGGCAGGTGGAGACCTATAAGGCAAGGCTTGTGGCGAAAGGATTTCGTCAAAGACCAGGTCTTGACTATGACGAAACTTTTTCTCCTGTAGCCATGCTTAAATCCATTCGGATCCTACCTGCTATTGCTGCTCACTACGACTATGAAATCTGGCAGATGGACGTTAAAACGGCTTTTCTAAATGGTGATTTAGAAGAATGTGTTTATATGGATCAGCCAGAGAGCTTCATTGACAGTGGGAGCAGCGGGAAAGCATGTAGGTTGCATAAATCCATTTATGGATTAAAGCAGGCATCACGGAGTTGGAACATCTGTTTTGATGATGTTATCAAAGTGTTTAATTTCGTCAAAAATCCAGATGAACCTTGTGTTTATAAGAAGATTGTAGGAAGTACTGTCACATTTCTCGTATTGTACGTGGATGACATTCTTCTGATAGGAAACGATGTTCCTATGCTACAATCGGTCAAACTGTTCTTATCACAAAGGTTCTCCATGAAGGACCTGGGTGATGCCTCGTATATACTCGGCATGAAGATCTATAGGGATAGATCTAAAAGTTTATTGGGATTGTCCCAAACCAGGTACATTAACACCATCCAAAAGAGGTTTAGTATGGAAGACTCCAAACGGGGTGCCTTACCCGCTAGTCATGGAGTCACTCTCTCCAAGGACTTTTGCCTAAAGACTGATGAAGAGAGAGCTCGCATGAGCATTATACCCTACGCTTCAGCCGTAAGATCTATAATGTATGCAATGATATGTACATGCCCTGATGTAGCTTATGCTTTGAGTGTAGTAAGCAGGTGTCAATCCAACCCAGGGGAGAATCACTGGACAGCTATGGAGAACATTCTTAAGTACTTGTGAAGAACTAAAGAAATGTTCTTGGTGTATAGTAACGGGGATCTCCAAATGGAGACCTTTACCGATTCGAGCTTCCAGAGTGATAAGGATGACAGCAAATCTATCCCAGGATTTGTATTTACCCTCAATGGAGGGGCGGTATGTTGGAAGAGTTCCAAACAGGATACCGTTGCAGACTCAACGATGGAAGCTGAGTATATTGCTGCAAATGATGCTGCTAAGGAAGCCGTCTGGATGAGGAAGTTCATCTCGGAGCTAGGAGTAGTTCCAACCACTATTGATCCAATACCTTTGTATTGTGATAATAATGGGGCTATGGCGTTGTCCAAAGAGCCGAGGTCCCATCAGCGATCCAGACACATCCTCAAGCGATATCATTTGATCCGGGAGATAGTTGATCGCCGCGAGATCGAGATTCGGAGAGTAGATACAAAGAATAACACCGTAGATCCACTCACCAAGGCCCTCCCTTTGCCGCAGCATGAGCGACTTTTTGAGATGTTGGGTATGAGATACGCCAATAATTGGCCTTAGTGCAAGTGGGAGATTGTTGGATATATGTATGCCCTAGAGGCCATTATATAATAGTGGATGTATCAGTATGTGTATATATATATTCAGGGGACATTCTTGCTCGACATGATAGTATGCTATCTGTTTGTACTTTATCTTGACATGTTCATTTGATCTTGCATCTTACTTATTTGGTACATGTTGATAAAGCCCTTACGATATTTGCTTGACTACTGGGACTATGATGCAGATCATACTAGTGGGACATGAGTAGTTTATAAGCATATCCTTGAAATGTTCCTATTCATAGGTGTATCGAGACGGAGTATCGATATTTCAGAGTAGACTAGCGTATACCATTTTTGTCCCATATGATAGGTGATGGATGATCCCATATCCATCTGGTGTGGTGACACCAAAGATTATATACGGGTGCTCAGTGGAGACTGAGTACACTGAACGGACTCGTCGAGAAGTCCTATATGGTATTATATCTATCGTCGGATAGCATTTCTCAGGTGACACTGGTACAGGTTAGTATGTATACCCGAGATCGTCATAGAGTCTTGTGTGTCCTCCCACTGTACATTGATCTCCACCCTACCACGGCTCTACTGAATCGTGCAAACAGGTGGATTTTGGGGATAGTCCCGAGGCACATGGAGGCAATGAGAGATAGGAGGTGTTTCGTCTCTCCCGGTATTAGGAGTTGATGTCGCACCATGCTCGATTGGCTATAACAGGAAGTCCTTGGCCAGGGCTGCTGAGATTTACTAATAAGTGTTATTAGTAGTTTCTTGATCTGTTATGAGCCATACACCGGCATGACTTACTGAGTTATTGGGGTCGACGATACTATCCCTAGACTCGATATGCAGAATATCTGATGAAGAGACCGGACTGTACGGTAAGTGTTTCCAGTTTGCTCGACGGGAGTTTTGACAGGTTCGCTTGTTTTTCTTCTGATCGCTCAATACCTGGGAGCCGTTACGTACAGCTAGTGCCGCTGACGGTTTGTGGGTATGTGATATGATCACTGCCTATTGCTAGCATATTGACGAGTCTTACAGTCCCACAGAGGGGTTTCCTAGCTCAGGCGAAATGATGTGGGGTTAATATGGGATATGCGCGGGAGCTCAATTAAATGTGTGTATATGATACTGTATTTTAAATCGTCGTTTACTATTGGTCGAGTCGTATTTGATATGACCGGGTTATTAAATCAAGTGTTGATTTAATATTGACTTTTAGCTCTTTTATTCAAAACCTTTTCTTATTGGATGTATGCATGAATGTATGTATGTACATATATGATGACGTGAATGCACACATAAATGCATACATGTGTCATGGTTCTTGATACATTGGAGATGTCAATGCAAGACTCACATGGTAGATATATATGTATATATATTCATTATTGAGAAAAAGAAAATGATTAAATCATGGTTGAATATTCTTCTTCACTATTCTTTACTTGACCTAAGTTTTGACCATGGTTTAATTTCCTTTGTTCTTTAACTCACAAATGAAAATATCTAGATATTTATTAACCATGGTTCTATGTGAGTGTGACTCATATACATATATTTTCTTTTCTCATTTTATCTTGAGATTTATCATTATCACAAAAGAGCTCAAGCTAGTCATCTCCTTCATCTTCCTCCATCATGCTTTCTACCCTTTTCAAGTGAGCAAATGAAATAAAAAAGGAAAGGTTTTTAAGTGAGAAAACAAACCACATCACCAATCTATACCACTTTATCCCATTAGTGTAGGTTCTTTGCTCTACTTCTTCATAGATCAAGTGAAGCTAGGAGCTTGAGCCAAGGGACTCCGGGTGGATCGTCGTTGTCACGACCTGAAATTTGGCACGTGACGGCCCTTAAACCACGTAACGTCCACAGGCGTAACGTAATTTAAGTAAGCTGAAAACCAAGCAATCTATACCATCAAAAGTAGTAAGTGAAAGAACATTGTTAAAACTTTTAGAATCTCAAGTAAAAATCTGTAAAGTCCAAATTTATTTCCTTTAAAAATTTGACAGCACCTCCTTTGTAAAAACCAGCCCCAAAAAGGGTACAACATAAATATATAAGTAAAGCATACCCAAACGGGAGCAAATCTACGCCCAAAGGCGGAAAACAACCACCACAACAGATATACGACGCCGTAGCGAAGAAAAAGACGATATAAAGTAACAACAGCATAAAGGATATCTAAGGTCATAAAATAATATACAATATCGTCCTCACAACTCGTCTCTAAGTCAATACATGAAGTAGTAGATGGAGAGTACTAGATACAACGGATATACAATGAGCAAAATCGGGTAACCGCAAAACCCACCTAGCAAAACTGCATACAGTCAGTCATAGCGGTATCCGCTGCAAAAGATGATACAATAAGTTGAAGAAGCCCTGCCGTGACTGCTCTGAAGGACACCTGCAAACACTGTGGAACAACGGGGGTGAGTTGCCAACTCGTGAATAGTAAATAACATATGCAGGTAATCGCAAGAATGCACGTACTGCGATAATCTATCACTTGCAAGCTGATAGCAATAAATGGCAATATGTATATGCAACAGTCATGAAAGGTACTTTATCAGGTACTACTAATACATGAAGAAATGCATATCAAATAAATGCTGAGTATAGGATAAAACATGTCATCCTCACGGAATCCTCATCGTGGCAGGACCAGTGTCTATCAAGACAATCTAAATCCCAATACCTCAAATCGGCCCTCAGATCGGCCCTCATAATCTGTAAGTCTCATGGAACCTGAGTGTCCAACATCGACACCCGAAAACATCATAAAAACTATGACTGTGTATGTGTGTGTGTGTGTGTGTGTGTGAGAGAGATGAAATACTCGTGTCCAGTATCGACATGTAAATCCTCATATATAGGGCTCCGTCAGTCCAGATCGGCCTTTGGGCTCCGTCAGTCCGGATCGGCCCCTGGGCTCCGTCAGTCCGGATCGGACCATATCAATTGTTAGTTATATGTACGCCCTAGAGGCCACTACTGTACATTGGATGTATATTGTAGTGGATGCTGGGACATATATAGGGAGGACTTTCTTGCTCGACATGATAGTATGCTATCTGGTTGCTCTTTACCTTAACATGTACACAGATTGTCTCTCTATTACATGTTGGTAAAGCCCTTAGGATGTGTACTTGACTACCTGGACTATGATGCGGATCATACTAGTGGGGACATGGTAGTCCATAAGTACATTCTTGAAAGTCCCTAGTCGTGGGTGTATCGAGATGGGGCATCGATATACCAGAGTAGACTAGCGTGTACCTTCTCGACCCATACAGATGGGCGATGGATGATCCCATATCCATTGGTGTTTGACATCAGAGATGATATACGGGTGCTCAGTAGAGACTGGGTACACTGGACGGACTCGCCGAGAACTCCCAGATGGTACTATACCTTACGTCAGATGGCAGTTCTCTGGTGACACTGGTACAGAGTAGTCTGTTGACCCGAGATCGTCATAGAGTCTTGTGTGGTTCCCACTGTGCTTTGATTTCCATCTTACCACATCCAAGAGGGCGTGCAAAACGGTGGTTTTTGGGTACAGTCCCGAGTCACATGGAGGCAATGAGCGATAGGAGGGGATTCGTCTCTCCCGGTATAGGGGGTTGATGTTGCGCTGTGTTCGATTGGCTATAACAGGAAATCCCTGGCCAGGGTTGCTGAGATTTACTGGTAAGTGTTACCAATAGTTTCTCGAATTGTTATAGACCTCATATCGACACGACTTATCGAGCTATTGGGGTCTGACGTTTACCACCCCTAGGCAAGATATGCGACATATCAGACGACGAGACCGGACTGTACGGTAGTGTTACTGGTTGGATTCACTGGAGTGTGAGCGGGCTTGCTCGTCGATCTTCTGATCGCTCAATACCCGGGTGGCCGTTACGTTTAGCAGACCGCTTGCGGCTTGTGGGTGTTTGATATGATCATCACCTGCTGCCGGCGTATTGACGAGTCTTTAGAGTCCTACACAGAGGTTTCCTGGCTCAAGCAAAATGAAATAGGAGCGCATATGAGATATGTACGGGACCGAGAATAATACCAGTATGTGATACTGTATTCGATTCTCGAGATTTGTAACATTGATCGGTTATATGCGTTATAGCCGGGTTATCGGATCAAGTGTTGATTCGATAAGTTGTTACTATTGATATTAGTCGGTTATATGCGATATGACCGGGTCGTTAAATCAAGTGTTGATTTAGTGATTTAATGTATAATTATATATTTGATATATCACTTTACATTAACTAATATCGGTTCACTTTAAAAGGATTTTCTCACTTGGTTGTACAAGTTGTATATGTGATATACTTTTTGTGCAAATGATTGTATCATGTTTGATGATACATGTTAACTTGGTTAAGTGTAAAGATTAAACCATGGTTAAGTTAATGATTAGGGTTTTGATTATCTTATTTATTTATTTATTTATTTATTTTGGAAAAGATAAAGAAAGAATGGTGGCTTTGTTTGTTTGTTTCTTGAAGATTCATGAAGCTTTGACTTAGTCACCATTCTTGTCTTCATACTTAACCCTAACCATTTAAACAAACCATGGTCTATTCTCTACACTTAACTAGGGTTTGGTTATGATAAGTATTCATTCATTTATCCTTTTTAAAAGAGACTTATCATAATATTATCATCTTCTTCTTCTTCATCTTCAAAGAAGAAAGCTTGCCTCATCAATGGCAAGTGAAGAAAACAAGTGAGAAATCCAATTCTAAAGTCTACCCACTTCCTATTTCTTCATCCTCTACCTCTTGCCAAGTAGTAGAGTGTGTTTCTTTCACAAGTTTTCAAGGCTTGGTGAAGGTGGAGCTTGATCTAGTGATGCCTGGACGTAGATCATCTTCGGCATCGTCGTCGATGACCTAGCCCGCTTTTTCTCCGATGAAGCCGATGCAAGAGTCATGGTTCGATTTGGACAGCGGAGAGGACTTCATCGCGGAGCTATGGAGGTGGAGAAACGGATCTACAAAGGTTGTATGTTCGTTTACTTTTAGTTAAGATGTTAACTAGCTCGTTTTGTCGCCTAAAAATCTAGCCAACGATCTTGTTAGGGTTTCTCGGCACCGTTAAAATTTGAAATTGGCATGGTTGATACCTTGTGAGACCTCATTAGTGTGCCTAGGAACCTTTCATTGGTATCAGAGCCTAGCTAGAGCCTTAGGCGAAGTCTAGACGGAGTTTGAAGTCCGATCGAACCGAAACCCCAATATTTCCATGCTCTCTGGACTTTTTCTGAAAAAGCGGTTTTTTCCAAATTAAAAATTCTTTTAAAATTCAGCAGGAAATTCTAAGAATTACGGTGCAAAAATTACCTAATGATTTGTCTAAAGCGCGGCGGAACCGCGGCATTAGCCGCCTATTGCGGCGGTTCCGTGCTCATTTAGTCTCTTCATGCATTGAATTTTGCACAGTAACTCCTACTTTTCAGTGCTGGTTTTCCTGAGAATTTTTAATATTTATTCAAGAGTTGAAATTTCTGGGTTGTATTGGGGAATTCGTGGATTCGATCGGAGTATCAGATTTTGTCTATGTGGCTTTCCGGATATTTTAGAATATGTTAAAAAGTTCGACCGGATGTAAATACCCAATCTTTCCCCTGCCGGGAAATTTCCAAGTGTTGGATTTTTCCGTGGTTTAAAGACGTTCTAAGTAGTGCAAGTAACGCGATGGACCCTCTAGAAGAAAACAAACCTTAACTCGATTATGTGACCGTCTTGAACTGCCCTTTGAACCTTCGGGTTTGGGGCAGTACGGCGTGCCACATGTGAGGCGTTGGCTTGACCCTTCTACGGCTGGACCGTTGGTACTGAGGCATGAACTGAATGTTTTTAGACTTGTTTCATGTGTTGATCTGTATCGGAAAAACTTGGGTGTTTGAATGTTCGATCGGAAAGTTTAACATTTTCTAATTATCTGGAATGGGACACAATAATTGGAATTCACAATAAGTTATGAGATAACTAAATGAATGTTATAAACATAGCAGTTTAGTCTCACTTGATCGGTTGCCACGGAATTTTGATGTGATCAAAAGTCCGTCGCAATCACGTAGCGTACGCGGATACTCGCCGGGTAAACTTAATAGACAGCCTCGCCCCATAGCCCCGACCAAGTGACTGTAGGAGAACCCCGTTGCCGAAAGCATCCGTTCGGGTGCTCGCGGTAGCGGTGTTCCGCCTTGGTGCACTTCGTCGACGGCGTCGGGGGTGCGGCCGCCTACTGAAGTTTGCGACGAGCATTCGATCAGGATGTCGGGAATCTTGTTGAATTGCCCGACTTGATATTGAAAAGAGTTTTCGATTTTGAGACTAAAATGCGGGGTTTATAATTGTTAGGCATGCGATGTCTAAGGAATTCATTTGGTCAGGCATGCGATGTCTGAGGAGGTTGCGGATTCCAACTGTTGTAGTTTTACACTTTCTTTTCTGTGACCGTAAGTGTAATATGTGATATCGCCGGTTTCGTTGCTATATGTCAACGACAATTGGGATGCGCATATTTACTTACGTTGATGACATGTGATGTTATGTGTTGCTGGATATGTTGTATTGGATCGTCGTGTTTGAATAGCCGGGGTTTTTTTATGTGAGATGAGTGTTTTTCATTTTCATTCATGTAAAAACTTGTATGTAATATTCTTTTATTGGGGCACTTCCAGGTTGCGGAAGTTGTCACCGTTGTTGTATATTATTTACTTTTCCGCACTAGGATAGACCCAAGGAGGAGGGCACAAGTAACCGGGTTCTGGAGTCCAGTGGGAGACCAACTCGAGGAGTCGAGTCCGGGTCTCCTAACTCTAGAATTGGCAGGGTTGCTTGTCGCTCTCGTAGGGGTCTAGGGGTGTGGGTTTGGCTATTCATCACGACCGTGGAATCCGTGTTTTATACTGGCTCGTATTGAAAACACGGACGTCCTAGTATATCCAATATTTCATATGATTCTTCTGCTGCGATATCTGTGATGTGATCATGTGATATGTTCTGTGATAGATACTGTATATAGTATATATGACATATTATATAGGCGTTACTTATGTTTTACACCCGCGCTAGCCCTGCCCCGCTCTGCCGTTAGTTACCTAACCTAACAGTGCACGAGGGGACATCGAGGCGAATGCGGATGGCATACGTGTACGTCGTATTTATCTGTGATGTTTAGGTACTTAGATGATGGGACTTCATTAATGTGATTAATGAAATAAAAGAAACCTAAGATGTTGTAGAATTGAATTTCAAAAATAAAACAGGTAGCTACAGTTTTTGCTTTGCACAGCGGTATATACGATATATCCTGCACCTTATTCGATGAGGAAAGGACCGAGATCCCTTCACTGGGAGTGACTCCTTTAGCAATAACTGGCAGATGCTACACACTCGGTTTGTCTTTTGATTGTTTTTAAGTGTTTTTGCTTTGCACAGCGATATATATGATATATCCCGCACCTCATTCGACGAGGAAAGGACCGACGATCCCTTCACCGGGAGTGACTCCTTTAGCAAAACTAGAAAAGCCTCAAAAGCACTCCATTTTAAAAATTCATTCGATCCTATAACGATATCAAGTTCATTACGCAATAGGTTTTCAGAAAAACCTGTCGTAGCCCTCCGTCATTTCAGATAAGTAGTAGTTAGTATTCGTGCTGCGTTTGTTGGCCTTTGCCAAGGCGCAGTGTGCGGTAGCTAACTGGTGCTTATCTGCTTATGCATATGATGCAGATTGGGTTAGGGTAGTCGTGCGACCTTGTTGGCCTTTGTCAAGGGCCGTGCGGGTGGGTTTAATTGAATCAGGAAATGACGGGTTGAACTTGACTAGCATCCTATGGTTTGTTGGCCTTTGTCAAGGTCATAAGAGGTTAGGGGCAAAATATTATCGGGAATTTCAAGTGTTGAAATTTGCAATGAGATTGCATACCTTCTATGAGATAGTTGGATCCCGATACCCGCTGCGAGTAAGAGTTACTCCTGGGAGAGTTTTATACATTACAATTAGCCGATCAAGTAGGTGTCTAGAAAGGTGTCAACGGGGTTATGCCTCTGGGGAAACGAGGTTTACATTAATTAGGTTCGTGTGAAAGCACGGGGGACCTCCCTCAAAGTACCGACACTGGCCTGGATGAAAGATTGGCGAACTTGTAGTGTGTAATTAATCCCGGCTAGTCTTTCCTTTTAGGGTTTGAAGGAAGATTTGATAAAAAGCAGTGGGAGCCATCCTGATTAGATAAAATAATAACCAATCTATTCTTGCAAGAGCGCACGCTGAATGTTTTCTTCTCTCTCTCTCCTAGTAGCGACCATGTCACGCCTTAATCAAGATAATAAAACAGATTATTGACCGAACCCGCTTGTTATACTGAGCTGGGGAACGTTGGTCCCGCTCCAACTTATAATTGTTATAAGACAGAGCAGGAAATTGGGGAATACCAGATTTCCCGTGCCGCCCAAACGAAGAGAGTGTATGCTGATGCATCATCTTCGGGTGTGTTCATTACAAAGAACTGTTTCTCTGTATCCTCTACGTCCTGGGTATGTGATACCAGATCAGGATTCCAGATATGTAATCTGTTACATAGGGCTACAGAAAGGTAGAGAACTGAGAACGGGTGATAAGTTTCATGAGGCAGAAAACGGGGCAAGTGTTGCAGCCAAGTCTGTTGGTCACTGTCACCCTGTATTACCAATACATTGATTCTGAACAAATGTTGTTAGATACCGAACCTGATATACAAAATCATATCACTCTCTTTATTAGTAAAGAAATGATAAAATTTTGTATTGTTGGATAATGTTTTGGACATTTCCTATATCAAAAGTTGATCGGTTCAGGCACGTTATCTAAAAGCATTTATGTTCTAAATCAAACTACAGTTCTTAGTATACAGAACACACATAAGAGGAAGAGTTCAGAAATGAACGAATCCTTCTTGAGGTATTGTAGACTAGGTCATATCAATGCGACCCGACTGGTTGAGTTACATTTAGATGCATATTTAAATCAGTTTGAATTTACATCTTGTGAAACTCGCCAGTCATGTCACAAAGATAAGATGACCACAGCTCTGTTTATTAGAAACAGAGAAAGAGTTAGTGAACTCTTGGGATGATACACGTTGATGTATGTAGGTCCCCAGTCTACAAATGCCAGGACTGATTCTTTATACTTCATTACATTCTCTGATGATCTTTCGAGTTTCAGACCTATGTTCTTGTTGAAACACAAGTCCGAACCTTTTGAGATATTCACAGAATATAAGTTAGAAGTAGAGAACCAAAACATGGGTATAAGTATTATCTCCTTTGATGTGATCAAGGAGGAGAATACTTGAGCACGGAAATACTGGACTATTCTAAAGGAGAATGAGATTCTCTCTCAGCATTACTCCTCCGTATACACCATTGCACGATGGTATGTCGGGGTGGAGCAGATACACCCTATTTGATATGGTGTGCTCTATGATGAGTACTACTGAGTTACCTTTTTCCTCAGGGGGTTATGCACTTGAGAAGTTGCATACCTATTGAATAGGGTTCCAATCAAATCAGTTGCCTACCGCTTCATATGTGATATGGAATGGGAAGAGCCCATGTCTTAAGTTAGTTAAGATTTGGGGTTGTCCGGCCTATGTCTAAAAGCAAAATCTGGACAAGCTCGAGGCAAGGTCTGTAATGTAGAACTGGAAAGGTTCCAGCCATGCAAACTACAGCAGATGATTTGAAAGAACTAAAGGATTCAGTAGATGCCAACGAACCTCAGCCTCTCCGCCGATCTAGTAGGGTTCCTCACCCACCTGAGAGATACTTCCGTTTCTCTATGACAGTGGGAGCGAAGATTGCATCATGAAATGATGACCCAACTAGCTTCGAGCTGGCCATCTGGAGTAAGACTCTGTAAGAATGGCTGGATGCTTAGCGATCTGAGATGGAATCCTTATACACCAACAAAGTATGGACTTTGGTTGCTATATCTGAAGGGTTAAATCCCCATCAGGAGCAAGTATATCTTGAGAAGATTACTTGGTGTAGATAGAAAAGTTGAGACTTTCAAAGCTAGACTTGTTAACGGTTTTCGTCATCAACCAGGCATAGATAATGATGGAACCTTTTCCAATACCTATGCTTAACTCCATCCAGATCCTACTTGCCACGGCTACATACCATGACTACGAAATCTGGCGGTTGGGTGTCATGACTGCTTTTCTAAATGATGTTTTAGAAGAGTGCGTCTATAAGTACACAGCCAGAGGGCCTCGTAGACAGTGGGAGCAGCGGAAACGTGTGCAAGATGCTTTATAGGATAAAGCAAGCATCGCGGAGTTGGAACATCTGTTTTGATGGATTAGTCAAAGAGTTTGACATCATCAAAATGGTAGATGAACCTTGTATAAACAAAAAGGTAGTAGGGAGTATGGTGGTGATCCTCGTAGAGTACGTGGATGACATACTCTTGATAAGAAAGAAGTTTCTTATGCTACGCTCGATCAATCTCCGTTTATCACAATGATTCTCCGTGTAGGATCAAAATGATACCTCCTAAATCCTGAGTTTTGGATCTATGAGATAGATTTAATTGGATGTTAGGATTCTCACTAGTTGTAGTGAGATGATATCAAACGATTCTGGGGAAAATCACTGGAAAGGTTCCAGGGTGATAAAGACGACTGAATGTCAGTCGCAGGCATTGTCTTTACCCTCGGTAAAGGGACGATATGTTGGAAGAGTTCCAAGCTAGATACCGTGACATACTAGACGATAAAGGCAGGATACATCACTACTTAAGATGCTACCAAAGAGGCTGTATGGGTGTATATTGGTTCATGAGATGAACTATGTTCCTCCCATTGTGTGACAATGGAGTTGTGGCTTATGCCAAGGAACGTCCGTCCTATCAGTGACCCAGACATAATCTATGGCAGTATCACTTGATCATGGAGATGGTTGATCTCTAAGGGATCGAGGTTAGGAGACCAGACTCAGAGGACAACACGGCGGATCCACTCACGAAGGCCTATTCCCAGAGAGAGACTTTTATGGGATGGTTGAGTATGAGATACTACAACCACTGCTACAGATGGCCCTAGTGCAAGTGGGAGATTGTTAGTTATATGTATGCCTTAGAGGCCATTACTGTACATTGGATGTAGATTGTAGTGGATGCTGGGACATATATAGGGAGGACTTTCTTGCTCGACATGATAGTGTGCTATCTGGTTGCTCTTTACCTTAACGTGTACACAGATTGTCTCTCTATTACATGTTGGTAAAGCCCTTAGGATGTGTACTTGACTACCTGGACTATGATGCGGATCATACTAGTAGGGACATGGTAGTCCATAAGTACATCCTTGAAAGTCCCTAGTCGTGGGTGTATCGAGATGGGGCATCGATATACCAGAGTAGACTAGCGTGTACCTTCTTGACCCATACAGATGGGCGATGGATGATCCCATATCCATTGGTGTTTGACATCAGAGATGATATACGGGTGCTCAGTAGAGACTGGGTACACTGGACGGACTCGCCGAGAACTCCCAGATGGTATTATACCTTACGTCAGATGGCAGTTCTCTGGTGACACTGGTACAGAGTAGTCTGTTGACCCGAGATCGTCATAGAGTCTTGTGTGGTTCCCACTGTGCTTTGATTTCCATCTTACCACATCCAAGAGGGCGTGCAAAACGGTGGTTTTTGGGTACAGTCCCGAGTCACATGGAGGCAATGAGCGATAGGAGGGGATTCGTCTCTCCCGGTATAGGGGGTTGATGTTGCGCTGTGTTCGATTGGCTATAACAGGAAATCCCTGGCCAGGGTTGCTGAGATTTACTGGTAAGTGTTACCAGTAGTTTCTCGAATTGTTATAGACCTCATATCGACACGACTTATCGAGCTATTGGGGTCTGACGTTTACCACCCCTAGGCAAGATATGCGACATATCAGACGACGAGACCGGACTGTACGGTAGTGTTACTGGTTGGATTCACTGGAGTGTGAGCGGGCTTGCTCGTCGATGTTCTGATCGCTCAATACCCGGGTGGCCGTTACGTTTAGCAGACCGCTTGCGGCTTGTGGGTGTTTGATATGATCATCACCTGCTGCCGGCGTATTGACGAGTCTTTAGAGTCCTACACAGAGATTTCCTGGCTCAAGCAAAACGAAATAGGAGCGCATATGAGTTATGTGCGGGACCGAGAATAATACCAGTATGTGATACTGTATTCGATTCTCGAGATTTGTAACATTGATCGGTTATATGCGTTATAGCCGGGTTATCGGATCAAGTGTTGATTCGATAAGTTGTTACTATTGATATTAGTCGGTTATATGCGATATGACCGGGTCGTTAAATCAAGTGTTGATTTAGTGATTTAATGTATAATTATATATTTGATATATCACTTTACATTAACTAATATCGGTTCACTTTAAAAGGATTTTCTCACTTGGTTGTACAAGTTGTATATGTGATATACTTTTTGTGCAAATGATTGTATCATGTTTGATGATACATGTTAACTTGGTTAAGTGTAAAGATTAAACCATGGTTAAGTTAATGATTAGGGTTTTGATTATATTATTTATTTATTTGTTTGTTTTGGAAAAGATAAAGAAAGAATGGTGGCTTTGTTTGTTTGTTTCTTGAAGATTCATGAAGCTTTGACTTAGTCACCATTCTTGTCTTCATACTTAACCCTAACCATTTAAACAAACCATGGTCTATTCTCTACACTTAACTAGGGTTTGGTTATGATAAGTATTCATTCATTTATCCTTTTTAAAAGAGAGTTATCATAATATTATCATCTTCTTCTTCTTCATCTTCAAAGAAGAAAGCTTGCCTCATCAATGGCAAGTGAAGAAAACAAGTGAGAAATCCAATTCTAAAGTCTACCCACTTCCTATTTCTTCATCCTCTATCTCTTGCCAAGTAGTAGAGTGTGTTTCTTTCACAAATTTTCAAGGCTTGGTGAAGGTGGAGCTTGATCTAGTGATGCCTCGACGTAGATCATCTTCGGCATCGTCGTCGATAATCTAGCCCGCTTTTTCTCCGATGAAGCCGATGCAAGAGTCATGGTTCGATTTGGACAGCGGAGAGGACTTCATCGCGGAGCTATGGAGGTGGAGAAACGGATCTACAAAGGTTGTATGTTCGTTTACTTTTAGTTAAGATGTTAACTAGCTCGTTTTGTCGCCTAAAAATCTAGCCAACGATCTTGTTAGGGTTTCTCGGCACCGTTAAAATTTGAAATTGGCATGGTTGATGCCTTGTGAGACCTCATTAGTGTGCCTAGGAACCTTTCATCAATATCTCGGGCTTCGTCAGTCCGGATCGGCCCATATCCATATCTCGTGCTCCGTCTGTCCGGATTAGCCCATGGTTCTCAAATCCATAAAACATTAAGTAAAGAATAAGAATACTTGCATAGATCATTATGATGATATATATTATATATATGTACATATCTAACAGCGTCTCATACCACTGATATATATATACATATATAACAGCGTCCCATACCACTGATATATATATCATCAGGAGTAAAATACCCAGAAAACATCATATGAAATCCATATCTCAATGCGTAAGTCCATGAAATATAATATATGCAACATAAAACAGTAATATGAGCATATCAAGGAAAACCCGCTATTTAAATGCATCGAGTTATTAAATATATCACGCGGTTCCTAATTTCTCCAAAATCCAACGCAACATCATATAAGGGTGAACATGTAGCTATAGCAAGATATGGGTATATACCTATCAATAATAATGTAATACCCTCCAGGTATATGTGTAGCTATATCAAGGTATATGAGTGTGCATGTAAGTATGTAGGTATGATGTACATGTAGCTATGTCTCATATGTGTATATACCTGTCACTAATGGTATAATACCATATAAGTATATGGGTAGCTAGCATGTAGGCATGGCAAGGCATATGTGTAAGCATGTAGGTAAACAGGTATGCTATATCTCATATGCACAATGAAAATAAGGATCATGTCTCAATGTCCGTAACCAATACAATATCACATATGTATATGGGTGTTGTGCGTGTCATGACAATTATCGACGGAGTGGGTGTAGCATACAATTAGTGCTCGTGCAACATGAACCGTCAATAATAGTGCAGTGTCCAATGGGTACAAATCCAAGCACAACAAGTAATAATATGCAATGAAGTTTTATGCACAATCTCTATATGTGCAATATAAACATGCGGCTAATATCATATCATATCTAGCCCTGACGCATAACGCCATGCGGGCGATTCCCCTGTAGACGTTAAATTTACTCACAGATGATCTTGAGCTAAGTAAAACCAACCACTTGCTTTCCCTTCTTCGCAGCGTCCGAAGTCCCCGCCTGCGACCCTAAGATCATAAAACAATAATATAACAAGTTCATATTAGAAATCGACCAATAACACGTAACCACTACGTTTGACTGACGCACCAACTCTAAACATACTCTCAAGTGTTCGTCTAGCGGCTAACATGCGCAGCGACACTACGAAACCAACCCAAGAGGAACAGCTACACAAGAATACGAACCGTGTCGGACAACGTAACGCACGTAGTCGTAACACTAGAAAACATGCAAAGTGATCTCAGATTTTTCTACACAAACAATTTATAAAAGTTGCAAGTTCCACAAGACCACACACAATCCCAGAGACCCTTACACCAAAACACAAACCCAAACACCCCAGTCTGGCTGCAAATTGCGGCCAGAAGCAATTTATTTGCGGCCAACTGTTCATGGAATTGTCTCAGGTTTTTATGGTGGGTTTTAGGTCACTACACAAGGTCACTGTGATGGGAACTTTTCCATCAGAAACCTGGTTTGATAGCAGATTCATCCGAGACCCAAAACTACACCAAAATACGATATGTGCACTAAAACGAAACTTTACGCATTCTAAACTGAAACGAATAAGCTACACAACAATAAAAACACCTACTTAACAGATAGAGATTATTACCTAACCACACAAGCTCAAAGATCCTAGCTTTCCAAGCTTCAAGGGATCCTAGAGGCAAAACAAGTCTTGAGAAGTGATTTGGGTGATGTTTAATGAAGTTTGTGAAGTTTTTTGTGAAGGGGTAGTGTAGGGTTCAGTTTGAGGGAAGAGGGAATGAGAAATAATGAGAAAGAGATAGAGGAATGAGAGTGTGAAATGATAATGAGAGAGTGAGGTGAGTGTAGGGTGACTAAATCCTTATTCTTACTCTCCCCCTCACCTCCATTAATACAACCATTAATGCTTGCAAGCTTATCCCATGAGTCACTTGCCACCTCCTCATCCAAAACAAAACTCAAGGAAATATCTTCTCACAAACAAATATCTAGGGAAAGATTAATCAAGGCAAGGATTAGGATTAACTTAAGGTTGTCATAGTCACTAACAACATTAACACTAACAACCATCACATTAGCATGCACACGTGCGTGCAAGCCATAACAAAAAAATAATAAAATATTAATTAATTGTTATAAAATGTGAGGAAACCAATTTGGTAAACTTTTTACAGAAAAACCCGCATTACCGCTTAATTAACACTAATCACATTCTAAGGTGTTACAATCTCCCCCTTATAGAAATTCATCCCCGAATTTAAAATTCTTACTATGCGTACCTTCAAAAAGTGATAAAGGAAAACTTGCACATATCGCTCGCAGCTTCCCAAGTGATCTCGTCACTAGACGGGCTACACCAAAGAAAACCTCCACAGATGGCAAGACCCTTGACCGAAGTTTCTTCACCTGCCAATCCACTAACACTATCGGCTGCCGGTGAATGAAAAGACCGCGTCCAAGCTTAATGGTCTGATGCTGAATCATGTGAGAAAGGTCATGAAGGTATTTGCAAAGTATCGACACAAGGAATACGGGGTGAATACTCAAAAATCTGGGCGAAAGTGCCAACGATAGCCAACAGAACTAACTCGCTTCAAGGATCTCAAAAGGACCTACAATCTGGGACTAAGCTTCCCAAAACTCAACACGCCATTTCATTGGAAAAATCCATAGGAATACATGATCTCCCACTGCGAACTGAAGTCTGCGACAACGACGGTCGGCGTAAGACTTCTGTCTGCACTGGGCTGCTCTCATCCTGACCTGAATCAACTGGATCTTCTCCGAAGTCTCTTGACTAGCTGGGGTCTAAAAATCCTACTCTCGCGGAGTCAGTAAAACAGACTGGCGATCGACACAACCTACCACACAAGGCCTGAAAGTTGCCATTTGAAATGTCTCCTGATAACCGTTATCGTCGGAGAACTCCATCAATGGCAAGTGACGATCCCAACTGCCAACAAACATTAAGCACGCACGCACAAGCATATCCTCCAGAGTCTTTATAGTCCGCTCTGTCTGACCATCGGCCTATAGATGGAAAAGCGGAGCTAAAGCTCAACCAGTACCCAAGGCTTCCTGAAGCTTCTGCCAGCGATGGCTAGCAGACTGGATGCCTCTATTGGATACAACGCATGAAGAAACTCCATGCAAACGCACATACTTATCGAAGAACAACTGAGCAAACTGAGCATAACCGGACAACAATCACCCAAATGGAGTCACACCCTGTCTAGACCTGGGTAGACACCACAACGAAATTCATGGAGATCTGCTTCCATTCCTACTCCGGAACGGTTAAAGATTGCAACTCTCCTGCCGGTCTCAAATGCTCAACCTTAGCTCGCCGACAAGCCAAGCACTTCAAAACGAAATCTGAAACTTCACTCTTCATTCCTGCCCGCCCGTAATTAACTCTCAAGTCACGTTACATCTTGGTGGCACTTGGGATGAACACAGAAACCTGACTGATGTGCCTGCTCTAGGACCTCGCGTCTCTATCCATCGGTATCAGTTACACACAAACGCGTCCCTAAACGTAGCACACCCTGGTCATAAATCACGAACTCTGAATCTTTACCCAGCCGAACATGCTCCAGAATCTCAGACAAACGAGTATCAGCGGGCTGTGCCTCATGAAAACGATTAAGTAAAAGTCGACGGGCGCGGACATGAGCAAGCTGTCCCCTCAGTAGAGGCGATCCAAACTGTACTCAACGGTCGTACACGAACTGTAAATCTGCAGAAGACTGTCTCTGAACTACGCACAACTGGAACAAGCTACCCCCGGGCCTACGACTCAAAGCATCAGTTACCACAATTGCCTTGCCACGGGTAATAAAGGATCTCACAATCACAATCCTTCACAAGCTCCATCCAGCAGCGCTATCTCAACTTCAGATCTTGCTGCAGGAAAATGTACACTAAGCTCTGGTGGTCCGTGAAAATTTGACACGACTCTCCATACAAGTAGTGTCCCCAAATCTCCAGCGCAAGACCACCGCGGCCATCTCCAGATCATGAGTGGGATAAATCCTGCTAGTACTTCCTCCAACTGTCGAGAAGCATAAGCGATAACTCTATCATGCTACATCAGTACACAATCGAGCCCCACTCTCAAAACATCACAATAAACGACAAAGTCGCCCGATCCAGAAAGCAAAGATTGAACTGGTGCAGTCGTCACCCAAGTCTTCAACTGCTGAAAACTCAGCATGCATGCCTCAGTCTAAAGAAAAGGAACCCTCTTCCTTATCAGTACGGTAAACGGTGCAGCGATACTCAAGAAATCCTGCACGAAACGGCGGTAAAAACCGGCTATGCCCAAAAAAAAATCTGCGGACCTCTGTCCCTGATACAAGCCTGGGCCAAAGCTGTACGGCCTCGATCTCCCTCGGGTCCATATGAATACCGTCTCCCTTAACCACATGACCTAGGAAGTCAACAGTATCAAGCTTGAAGGAACACTTCGAGAATTTGGCAAACAGCTGGTACTCTCTCAACGTCTGCAAAGAAATCCTCAAGTGCTGCTTATGTTCCTCATGACTCTTAGAATAGACTAGAATGTCGTCAATAACACAATAATACACTGGTCGAGGAACGGCCTGAAGAATCTGGTTCATCATACCCCTGAATGCTGCTAGGGCATTGGTGAGTCCAATGACACCACCAAAAACTCATAAAGCCTGTAGCGCGCACAAAGCAGTCTTCGGAATGTCATCACTCCGAACCCGTAACTAATGATGACCCGATCCCAAATCAAACTTAGAAAAAAGTCCCACACCCTGGAGCTGATCAAAGAAATCGTCAATACGAGGTAAAGGATGCCTAATCTGCACCGTAACTCGGTTCAATTGACGAAAATCAATACACAATCTCAAACTGCCGTCCTTCTTCTTGACAAACAGAATAGGAGCTCCCCAAAGCGAAACACTTAGACTTACAAGTCCCCCTATCTAGTAACTCTGCAGCTGATCCTTAAACTCCCTAAGCTCCGCCGGCTCATCTGGAACAACTTCGGAAAACTCTCGCACGATAGGAACCCGGTCCAACGAATCCACTGTGGCTCCAGTATCACAAATGAAAGCCAAGAATCCTCGACATCTTCTCCTCAAAAGCCGACTAGCGAAAAATGTTGAAATCAAGCTGTGAGGGGTGGCACCACGGTCCCCCTGCATAACAAGAACTGACTCGCCGGAAAAACAAAACCTGACTGTTTTCTCGCGGCAGTCCACAGACACATAGCACGTAGCTAACCAGTCCGTACCCAGGAGAATGTCAAAGTCTAAAATCTTTAGAAGGATCAAATCGACGGACGAATCTTTATCTCCTATCCGATTGGCACATGACCGAAATACGTGTCGCGCAACAAAAGGATCGCTAACAGGAGTAAACACAACAACGGCTGATCTAGCATACACGACTCTCGGCCCAACCTCGGCACGAAGTGTGTAGAAGAAACGAGTGCTTAGATCCCGAATTAAACAAAACATATGCAACAAAATAACATACGAATATGAATACCTGAAAACTCTGCATTGGACGCCCACGCGTCTCGATGAGTAGAAGTAAACGCTCGTGCCTGCCCTCTACCCGCAACTGGCTGTCCTCCTCCTCTACCATCCTGTACTCTCTGAACGAACCCTCTATGACCACGACCTCTCTGAACATAAGTCTGACGCGGTGCGACAACAGGCGTAAGGGGCAACGCTCCCTGAGGTGAAGGTGGTAAGGTATCATATGGTACTGCTGCCCTCCTTTGGCGTACCAAGGTACAATCTCTGACGAGGTGATGGAAACTCCCGCACCGGAAACATCCATACGATGGCTGCTGACCCTCCTGGGGATATGAGCTAAACAACTGTCCTCGTCCAAAGCTTCTGCTAATCCTGCGACGTAAACGAAATCTGTCACGGCAACTAAGCATCTGTCTCTGGGCTGATACAAATGTACGAGCCCTCCTCGGTTCTGAAACTCCCAAAGTCTCGGGAAGACGTGCCTCATCTACTAAGGCTGCGTCCACTGCTGCTATATACGTGACACAATGCTATATGCTGATAGCAAGGAATAACTGGGTAACAGGGGTGTCAACCTCCTGTCGCTGCGCTCGACTGGCCTTAACCAACGATCCCATCATCTAGCGCAAGTCCTGCATATCTGCCTCAAGCCTGGTGATACGATCTATCGAAGGCAGATCAATCTGCTCCTGTTTAGTGAGTGTACCGTCCTGGTCAGTCCTCGTCCCAAATGAGTCAACTCTGACCTCGGCTCTCGCTGCCTCTCTCTGAGCCCTCATAGTCATCGGCGGCATAAAGGCTATAAATGGAAATAGGATTCGATATGAATACGGAAATCGAATCATAAGGATATGTATAATCACGGAAGGAATTTTAAGCAATTATTACTTAGGTCACTTAGGCGGAGTACCGTGTCGTAAGTATGCCGCGGACATACACACACTACGTCACTCTGCTTAAGCTACCTACTAAAACCTAGCGTTCTGATACCAACTTTGTCATGACCTAAAATTTGGCACGTGACGGCCCTTAAACCACGTAACGTCCACAGGCGTAACGCAATTTAAGTAAGCCAAAAACCCAGCAATCTAAACCATCAAAAGTAGTAAGTAAAAGAACATTGTTAAAACTTTTGGAATCTCAAGTAAAAATCTTTAAAGTCCAAATTTATTTCCTTTAAAAATTTGGCAGCACCTCCTTTGTAAAAACCAGCCCCAAAAAGGGTACAACATAAATATATAAGTAAAGCATCCCCAAACGGGAGCAAATCCACGCCTAATGACGGAAAACAACCACCACAACAGATATACGACACCGTAGCGAAGAAAAAGACAATATAAAGCGACAACAGCATAAAAGATATCCAAGGTCATAAAATAATATACAATATCGTCCTCACAACTCGTCTCTAAGTCAATACATGAAGTAGTAGATGGAGAGTACTAGATACAACGAATATACAATGAGTATCATCGGGTAACCGCAAAACCCACCTAGCAAAACTGCACACAGTCAGCCGTAGCGGTATCCGCTGCAAAAGATGATAGATAAGATGAAGAAGCCCTGCCGCGACTGCTCTGAGGGACACCTGCAAACACTGTGGCACAACGGGTTGGGTTGCCAACTCGTGAATAGTAAATAACATATGCAGGTAATCGTAAGTATGCACGTACTGCGATAATCTATCACATGCAAGTTGATAGCAATAAATGACAATATGTATATGCAACAGTCATAAAAGGCACTCTATCAGGTACTACTAATACATGAAGCAATGCATATCAAATAAATGCTGAGTATGGGATAATACATATCATCCTTACGGAATCCTCATCGTGGCAGGACCAGTGTTCATCAAGACAATCTAAATCCCAATACTTCAAATCGTCCCTCAGATCGGCCCTCATAACCTGTAAGTCTCATAGAACCTGAGTGTCCAACATCGACACCTGAAAACATCATGAAAACTATGCTTGTGTATATATATATATATATATATATATATGTGTGCCTCTCAACGACACATCAAAATCATGAAACCTGAGTGTCCAACCTCGACACTCGAAAACATCATGAAATACTCGTGTACAGCATCGACACGTAAATCCTCATATATAGGGCTCCGTCGGTCCGGATCGGCCCTTGGGCTCCGTCAGTCCGGATCGGCCCCTGGGCTCCGTCAGTCCGGATCGGCCCATATCAATATCTCGGGCTCCGTCAGTCCGAATCAGCCCATGCGCTCCACCAATCCGGATCGGCCCATATCCATATCTCGGGCTCCGTCAGTCCGGATCGGCCCCTGGGCTCCGTCAGTCCGGATCGGCCCATATCAATATCTCGGGCTCCGTCAGTCCGAATCAGCCCATGGGCTCCACCAATCCGGATCGGCCCATATCCATATCTCGGGCTCCATCAGTCCGGATCGGCCCATGGTTCTCAAATCCATAAAACATCAAGTAAAGAATAAGAATACTTGCATAGATCATTATGATGATATATATTATATATATGTACATATATAACAACGTCCCATACCACTGATATATATATATATACATATATAACAGCGTCCTCATACCACTGATACATATCATCAGGAGTAAAATATCCAGAAAACATCATATGAAATCCATATCTCAATGCGTAAATCCATGAAATATAATATATGCAACATAAAACAGTAATATGAGCATATCAAGGAAAACCCGCTATTTAAATGCATCGAGTTATTAAATATATCATGTGGTTCCTAATTTCTCCAAAATCCAACGCAACATCATATAAGGGTGAACATGTAGCTATAGCAAGATATGAGTATATACCTATCAATAATGATGTAATGCCCTCCAGATATATGTGTAGCTATATCAAGGTATATGGGTGTACATGTAAGTATGTAGGTATGATATACATGTAGCTATGTCTCATATGTGTATATACCTGTCACTAATGGTACAATACCATATAGGTATATAGGTAGCTAGCATGTAGGCATGGCAAGGCATATGTGTAAGTATATAGTTATACAGGTATGCTATATCTCATATGCACAATGAAAATAATGATCATATCTCAATGACCGTAACCAATACAATATCACATATGTATATGGGTGTTGTGCGTGTCATGGCAATTATCGACGGAGTGGGTGTAGCATACAATTAGTGCTCATGCAACATGAACCGTCAATAATAGTGCAGTGTCCAATGGGTACAGGTCTAAGTACAACAAGTAATAATATGCAATGAAGTTTTATGCACAATCTCTATATATGCAATATAAACATTTTGTTAATGTCATATCATATCTAGCCCTGACGCATAACGTCATGCGGGCGATTCACCTGTAGATGTTAAATCTACTCACAGATGATCTTAGGCTAAGTAAAGCCAACCACTTGCTTTCCCTTCTTCATGGCGTCCGAAGTCCCCGCCTGCGATCCTAAGATCATAAAACAATAATATAACAAGTTCATATTAGAAATCGACCAATAACAGGTAACCACTACGTTTGACCGACGCACCAACTCCAAACATACTCTCAAGTGTTCATCTAGTGGCTAACATGCGTAGCGACACTACGAAACCAACCCAAAAGCAACAACTACACAAGAATACGAACCGTGTCGGAAAACGTAACGCGTGTAGTCGTAACACTAGAAAACAAGCAAAGTGATCCCAGATTTTGCTACACAAACAATTTGTAAAAGTTGCAAGTTCCACAAGATCACACACAACCCCAGAGACCCTTACACCAAAACACAAACCCAAACACCACAGTCTGGCTGCAAATTGTAGCCAGAAGCAATTTATTTACGGCCAACTGTTCATGGAATTGTCTCAGGTTTTTATGGTGGGTTCTAGATCACTACACAAGGTCACCGTGATAGGAACTTTTCCAACAAAAACCTGGTTTGATAGCAGATTCATCCGAGACCCAAAACTACACCAAAATACGATATGTGCACTAAAACGAAACTTTATGCGTTCTAAACTGAAACGAATAAGCTACACAACAATAAAAACACCTACTTAACAGATAGAGATCATTACCTAACCACACAAGCTCAAAGATCCTAGCTTTCCAAGCTCCAATGGATTCTAGAGGCAAAACAAGTCTTGAGAAGTGATTTGGGTGATGTTTAATGAAGTTTGTGAAGTTTTTTGTGAAGGGGTAGTGTAGGGTTCAGTTTGAGGGAAGAGAGAATGAGAAATAATGAGAAAGAGATAGATGAATGAGAGTGTGAAATGATAATGAGAGAGTGAGGTGAGTGTAGGGTGACTAAATCCTTTTTCTTACTCTCCCCTTCACCTCCATTAATGCAACCGTTAATGCTTGCAAGCTTATCCCATGAGTCACTTGCCACTTCCTCATCTAAAACAAAACTCAAGGAAATATCTTCTCACAAACAAATATCTAAGGAAAGATTAATCAACGCAAGGATTAGGATTATCTTAAGGTTGTCATGGTCACTAACAAGATTAACACTAACAACCCTTACATTAACATGCACACGTACGTGCAAGCCATAAAAAATAATAAAATATTAATTAATTGTTATAAAATGTGAGGAAACCAATTTGGTAAACTTTTTACAGAAAAAACCCGCATTACTGCTTAATTAACACTAATCGAATTCTAAGGTATTACAATCATGGACTTGGAAGGATTCAAGCAAGCCGGTTCAAATCCTAGTTGATCCAAGGAGTCAACGATGGAGGTCTACAAAGGTTGTATTTCTCCCCACTTAGTGTTAGACACTACTTTGTATGTGATACTATATGTTGTTACCCTTGATTTCTAGTTCGATTCATGATTGGAATTACTTAGCACCCCCCTAAAATTTTAATATAGCATGTGTGATGCAACCCAAACCCTTGGCATGGTGCTAAGCAATCTCTACATACAGAAACGAAGTCGAGAACTAGACTGGAAAAAGTATCAAGATCCTCCAATCTAATAGAGCAGGGGAGTACTTAAGCACGGAATTCCTCGACTACTTAAAAGAGAATGGAATTCTCTCTCAGCTTACTCCTCCGTATACACCACAGCAAAATGGTGTATCAGAGCAGAAGAACCGTACCCTATTAGATATGGTTCGCTCCATGATGAGTAGTGCTGTGTTACCTCTGTCATTTTGGGAATATGCGCTTCAAACAGCAGCATTTCTATTAAATGATGTTCCGTCCAAATCCGTGCTTAAGACTGTTGGGTTTTGCCGGTGCCCCGGCCATCAAACCGTGGTCAAATGCGGAACAAAAACTTTCAAAACTTTGGCGCAAACAAAACCCGTGCAAGATTGAACCAAACACCCTATACTAACAAACATGTAAACTAGGAGTTAGATGGTTATACTGAACAGATCGTGTCCTTCGGTCTTCTACCATTTCCAAGCTCCTAGAGGTGTTGCGGCTTCCTCGATCATGTTCGCTCTCCGGTCTTCCTTGTCGAAGAGGCTCCACGTCGAGAATTCTTTATACGGTCTCCCGCTTCTAAACCGAAGCAACTCAGACATCAAGTTTACTAGCCGAGATACCCAAGGTGAAGTAGAGATAGTGTGTGATCATTTTGTCTCAATGCACCCTAGGATTCTCAACACATGAGAAGGATAGGGTGGAGGTGCAGAAGAAGCCATGAGAGGAAAGAAGTGTGAGCTCAAGACTTAGCAAAAGAAAAAGCAACCCAAAAAATGGTGGCTGCCCACTTTTGTTGTGAGGTATTTTTTGAGTTCTTGCAACAAAAAAAATATCCTCTCTCTCCAAAAATATCTCACAACAAAAACTAATAAACAATAACCCATGGCACAAGTAAACACACCACGAGTCACCATGCCATAATTAATGCCACAAGCCAAAACTTAAGCTCACACTTTACACCTCATTAATATTAAACATTTACAAAAAAACCTAAATGTTTAATACAATAAAAAAAATGGCATCTTCAAAAGTAATCTTGTAACGGATTACAAGAATAGCCCTCATCTGTATATACATACCTGCATCCGCATTCCGACTGAATACGAATACAACGAGATGAAAATAATCCAACAATCTAATACTAGGATCCGGCTTAAACTAAAGCCCACTAGTATGATCCGTCCGATCATGATCCGTGCACGAGTGCACGTATATGATCGAACCCTGCCATAAAACCATACGGCCTCGACAACGTTTCGCCCGAACTTGGAAAACTTTCTGTGGGGGACTCTAAAGACTCGTTAATACGCTGGCAGTGGGGTTAACCACAAGCACGTCAGTGGCACTAGCTGTACGTAACGGCTGCCCAGGTATTGACCGAAAAGGAAGCTGATGAGCGAACTCATCCTGAAACCCTACTGAGCCTGATAGTGACAATATCCGTACAGTCCGCTCCGTTCCTCTATGAGTATCGCATATCGGGCCTAGGGGGATGGTAAACGTCAGACCCCTAAAAGCGGTATAAGTCATGTCGGAGTGTAGCCCAGAACACCCTGAGAAGCTACTGGAATACCTACCAGTAAATCTCACTTGCCTTGGCCAAGGACTTTGAGTAATGGCTCTCCAAACACATCGCGATATCAACCCCCAATACCGGGAGAGACGAATCCCCTGACGATCCGCTTACTGCCTCCATGTACCTTGGGACTGTACCCAACTAAAACCTGTTTACACGACTCCTTTGAGCCATGGTAGGGTAGTAATCAAAGCACAGTGGGAACTCACACGAGACAAATGATAATCTCAGGTCGATAGACTAACCTGTACACATGTCACCAGGGAACTGCTATCTGACGATAGGTATAATACCAACTAGCATGTTCCCGGCGAGTCCGTCCGGTGTACTCATAACCCAATGAGCACCTGTATACTATCTTAGGTGAACCAACTGACACCAATGGCTTGTGAGACCGACCATCGCCCCTCGTCGGGGTCTCGATCCATATACAATAGTCTACCCTCGGAGTATCGATGCCCAGTCTCGAAACTCCCACAACTAGGGACACTTTAAGGATGTGCTTATAGACTACCCAACTCTCACGTATATGATCGCCATCATACTGCTGGTAGTCAAGCAAGAATCCTAAGGGCTCTATCAACATGTAATAGAGATCTGTAATGTCACCTAAAGCATGTACACGATGATAAAGACAAACCAGATAGCATACTATCATCTCGAGTAAGACTGTTCTACCGGTATAGGTCCTCCCTCAATCATTGCAATCACGTGCCTGCTCCAATAATTGACTTTGAGGGCACTATAGCCAACAAAGACACCATTTGAAATATGGAATGGTAAGAGACCATATTTTAAACAATTTAAGATATGAGGTTATCCGTCTTACGTTAAAAAGCATAATCCAGAAAAACTAGAGGCACGGTCAGTTCTATGCAAGTTTGTGGGATATCCAAAGAATAGTTATGGATATCTATTCTACCACACCGAGTAACAAAAGATGTTTGTTGTTCAGCACGCTATCTTTTTAGAGAATGAATTTCTTGCAAAAGAAATTAGTGGGAGCACGGTGGAACTGGAAGAAATTCAAGAACCACAAACTGTAACTTAGGATTTGGTGGAGAAACAGGATTCAATAGTCCCGGACGAACCTTAACCACTCTGCAGATTTAGTAGGATTTCTCATTCACCCGAGAGATACTACGGTTTTCTCATAGACAGGAATCGAGAGAATTTCATCTTAGAAGAAGATGATTCTACTAGTTTCGAGCAGGCCATTACCAGTAGGGACACTGTGAAATGGCTGAATGCTATGCGATCCGAAATGGTGTCCATGTACATCAACAAAGTTTGGACTTTGGACGTTGCAGCGCCAGGGGTAAAACCCATCGGCTGTAAATGGATCTTCAAGAAGAAGACTGGTGTAGATGGACAGGTGAAAACCTAAAGACTAGACTTATTGCAAAAGGTTTTCCTTAAAGACCCGGTGTGGACTATGATGAAACCTTTTATCCAGTGGCAATGCTTAAATCCATCCGGATCCTACTTGCCATTGCTGCCTTCTATGACTATGAAGTCTGGCAGATGGATATATAGACCGCTTTTCTAAATGCCACTTTAGAAGAGTGTGTCTATATGGATCAGCCAGAGGGTTCCAAAGACAATAGGAGCAAAGGGAAGGTGTGCAAGTTGCTTAAGTCCTTTTATGAATTAAAGCAGGAATCGCTAAGCTGGAACATCTGTTTTGATGAGACAGTCAAAGAATTTGACTTCATCAAAAATATAGATGATCCTTATATTTACAAGAAAATTGTAGGGAGAACAGTTGTATTCCTCATATTATATGTGGAAGACATTCTCCTAATAAGAAATGATATTCTTATACTATAATCGGTCAAGCAGTTCTTGTCTCAGAAGTTCTCCATGAGGGACCTGGGTGATACCTCTTACATTCCGGGGATCAAGATCTATCGTGATAGATCTAAGAGGATGTTGGGGCTTTCACAGTCCAAGTACATTAACACCATACTAAAGAGATTTAGTGTAACGTCTTCAAAATAATAAAATATGATTTTTGGGAAATTTTATAATTTAATATTATTTTAATGAATATTTTAATTTTCTGGTATAATTAAATACAGATAAATGGGGAAAAATTATGGAAAATTCTAAAATAAGGTATTTTAAGGAATTGCCTCGTTTTCTGTGTATGCCCCCATTTCCTCTAGTTTTGACCCTGAGTATGTCTAGTTTTGACTGATTCCATTTAGGGTGAAATCTGGGTTGATTTTCCTATGTTGGTGTATAATTTGGGACTTGTTTTAGTATGGATTTTGGTATTTGGTGATTCATTCCTGTCGGGTGGCGTTTGGACGTCAACGACAAGTGGATTTTGATTGTGTTTACATGCGAGTCGATAGGTTTTTACCTATGCGGGTAGCGTGTGCTATTTTGGTTTCCGATGTGATTTTCATGTGCTTTAGCATTGTGATATACTTGTAGGTACCCCGCGTGATGTTGAGGCAAAGGAGGTGAAGATAGCGACATCGGCTTTGGCACACGAGAAGCAATGTGAGTAGATTTATATCTACGGGGAGAAGTCGGGTGGATGGCGTATAGCACCCCCGCAGTCCGTGGTGATGTATACGAATACGTATACACACGAATATTTATTATGTGTTGTTTAGGGTTATTGATGGTAATAATGATATTTTGATGATAAGAATATATTGGTTTAGTATAGTGCGAACCCTAGAGTAGTGGTTGCACTCACACATACATTTACACACATACTTGCATTCATTCTTTCATTTATTAGAGTGCATATGATGGTGCGTATATCTACACATGGGTATGGGACTATGTGTTTATATACGGGATTTGAGGATGATACGTGGTTTGAGATGATACTTGATGTGAGGCCGTGAGATCGGCGATGTGACATAGCTTGTCTTCGAGGTGCGATATGGTAGTTTTAGCGGGCCTTTGGACATGTGCTTTACCCGCATTCATATTTTTATAGATGGTATCGATTTGTACTAGACTTAGAGTAGTACCCCAGATTATGCGATCTGATGATAGTGATACCTGATATGTGATGAGGTACTGTGATATTGACCCCTACCCAGCTATTGGGATGCCGTACGACGATCTACCGTACGAGCCGATATTGATGATAGATCCGCACTCATGACTCGAGGATATCTTACGATATGTTATTGAGGCGGGATCACCGACTATCATATCTATATATATTGACTCAGATTAGGTGGTTTCTTACCCCTCCTGTCTAGATTACTTAGTAGACATTAGACTGGACCGAGTCATACCTATTTCAAACTAACGAATCGGGGATATTTTAAAGATAGGCAGAAGGGTCATACGGATATTTTCAAATGATGTATCTTTTCTTAAAACACCGTAGCCCTTGTTTTTCCAAAAGCCCTGATTCGTCTTATTTCAAATGGCACCCCTGCATGACTTGTACAGATTGGTGTAGATTCTTTACTTTTGCGTTGATTATTCGATTCCGCATATTCATGCTATTTGCATTGCATCGCTTGTACTGTGGTTATATTTCAGTCATGCTGCTAGGACACCAGCACCATTATCGATGATGCATATGTTCTACGTACACTTGTTGCCGGCTCACACACTCATCATCGATAATTGCCATGTCACTATACTGTAGTACTATTGCATTCAGTATATGATCCTTGCATGACATGATGATATGCATACCTTCCTTTACATGTCGCATACTTCATGCTTTTGATTATACACATTGAGATATGTTGTTTCTATGATATTTCTGGATTTGGGAACCGAGAGTGTTTCAAAACAGAATATGTCATTGCTTTAAAAACCCGGTTACCCTTGATATGATATTTCAGTGCGTCCACCATGTGTTTTCTCGGTGCTGAGAGCGACATGTAAAACCCGAATCGAGGAGTGGATGAGCCGATTGCGGGTACATGGTGGACCCGGTATGGTTCCCCTCGGCAAGATGATCGATGAGCTTTGCCGATTGAGCCTGGAGGCGGGCGAGTACCTACCGGTGATTGGTTGGACCTGGCGGTTATCCGGAGGATACTGACCAGAGTCGATGGATAGATTTGGGCGTCCTGCCGGGGCCGAGGGCCGATACCGCAGACAGAGCCCGCGGGCCGATCCGGACTGACGGAGCCCGATATATGAGGATTTACGTGCCGATGCTGGGCACAGTTTTCATGATGTTTTCGAGTGCCGATGCTGGGCACTCCGGTTCCATGATTTTGACGTGTCGCGAGGGACACGGGTGGGTTATATCCTCATATTTCCATGCACAGGTTTCATGATATTTACTTGCATGATGGTTATTGTCATTGGCTGACGAGTGGACGGGATCCACGTGTGTGCAGATTTGATTACATTGATCATACCTCATATTCATGACATGCTATTACCTGAGGCACTAGCACGAGCACTTGGCATTACACTCATGTAGAGATTACATTGCCAGTTTAGCATGCTTCAGCTTTATTCATAGTGAGGTTTATTTATATCTGATCGTATTGACCTAGGATGGGTCATGCATTCGATCTCTGCTTGTAGATATTTTCTATTCATGAGTTGGAAACTCACCCCCGTTGTGCCCCAGTCCTTGCAGGTTTTTGCCGTACAGATTCCATAGCGGCATTTCTGGCACACTGCTTCCTTATGGGTGACTTGCTTGGATAGGTGGGTTCTTTTGTATCAGAACCGCCATTGTTCATGTATCATTTATTGTATCTAGAATTTCCATCAACCAAAACTTGTATATTGTTTCAGACTTAGAAAACAGTGTTGTTTTATTTCGACCTTAGAGTCGCGCTAGTAGTATTACGGTTTTCTGGCTGTTTGAGTTTCTTTTTTTTTGGGTTTTGATTCTCGCCCTTTGGCGTTGCATATTATTATTGCTTGCGTGGTTGTGACCGTCGATGGACAAAGAGCTAGCTCCCGCTTGGGGATGCCTTTTATCATTTCATATATATTATTCTTGTTGTACCCCGTTCGGGGCCAGTTTTTACAAAGGAAACTCTGCCGAAATTTTCAGGAAAGGTTACACATTTTAAATAATGCATATTCGGCTTAGTTATTTAAAAACTTTGATTTCCAAACATGATTTCCTTACTTTTCAAAAACAGTTTTCCTTATTTACTCTTAAAATGGTTTTAGATTGCTGGGCTTTTGGCTTACTTGGATCAGATGGGGTCCTATAGACTTCATATGGTTCAAGGGCCAGTCACGTGCTCTTTCGGGTCGTGACAAAGTTGGTATCAGAGCGCTAGGTTGACCTTGGTTCGAGTCTAAGTTTGACTATGTGGAGCCTAGGGCGTTATCTATATAAGGAACTTAGACTTGGTCGAGGGGATATTAGACCCGAACTTTCGTCGTGTAGGATGACCATTGGTTGATGGAATAGGTGACTAAAGTAGAGTGACGTACCGTGGGTATGTTCCGCGGCATACTTACGACACGCCACTCCGCTTAAGAAACCTTAGGTTGTACATTTCCTTGCATTGTGTCATATTCCTTCCTATGATCTATCTTCATCGATACTGGTTATGGTTTTGCTGCCGCGATTGCACGGGCAGAGTGAGCTACGGCTCGAGTTGTCAGCATGAGCTCGTCGGGGATGAGGGCTGACCGGGGCATGATTCCAGAGACATACGGTTGCATTGAGGCTTCGTATTTTGTGTTTCCGCACTATGGGCGTTTGACAGATCGCTGCTGTGAGATTTCTAGGATGTACCGGACGGTACCAGAGGATTGAGCCACTGATAGAGGCCAGCCAGGATGTGATGACCGTTGATGTATCGCTTATTCATGATGGTTGAGGCGCTGCTTAGCGTACCGACGAATGAGCCAGTTGTTGCTGCGAGTGATAAGATATCGCCCAGATGATTGGAGCTACTGCAGCATGAGCATATTCTTAGAGATGTGATAGTGAGTCGCTAGTCACCGAGGATTAATGACTAGGACATGTGGTTTGTTCGCTTACCCCGATGCGGGGTCATCAGATAGATTGATTCCAGCTAGAGGCGAATTCACGCAGATTCGTTGAGAGTCGATTGAGACGATCGAAGGTCAGGAACCCATTTTCCAAGTTTAAAGTATACGGAAAGACATGCAGGTGATTCTATGGACCCTCTAGAAGAATGAAACCCTAACTCGACTTAATGACCGTGTGAAAGCCTTTGAACCTTAGGGTTTGCGGCAGTTCCTCGGCGCCATTAGTGAGGCTTGGGTTTGCCCTTCTACGGCTGGACCACCGACGCTGTGGCATGTACTCGATACTATTAAACTGTACCCGAGATGTTGAGCTCTTGGGGGATTGTGAGGTTCTGACGAGTCGATCGGATGATTCGACATCATTCGGATATCATGTGATGGGACACTGCTTGGGAGACTCCAGATACGAGCATAGCCGTCGGAGCGCAGTCTGTGTAGCCATGATGAGATGAGTCCGAACCAGTCGATATTGGAGCAAGGTGGAGTAAAGAGTTCGCACGAGATTTCGACGAGATGACGTTCCACTCCGCTGACATCAGAGATGTGACATGCACGTTGAGGACGTGTTTGGCTAGATATCTTCTACTGAGTGATGAAGATACTGAGTTCGTGATTTCGAGTCCGTGTTAGAGACTTCGGGTGGACCGTAGCTGAGGACATTGCAGTATGCAGATAAAGACGCGACGTCGAATGGTCGATGATACAGACAAGCGGGACGAGAAGTTCGTGCGAGAGGCAGGAGAGCTGTCACTACACCCCGTTAAGATTAAAGGCCGGACATGCATACAGAGGCGCAGAGATGCGACCAGCTTCTGAGGAGATGTTGTACTAAGGACGCAGAGGTCCAGAGAGCGAGAAAAGATTTCGCCAGAGTACCAGCCTCCTTACAGTTTGGCTTAGGCAAGATCAGAAGAGACCTTGAGTAGGATTCCTTCCAATACACTGCTGCAATAAGAGTTGCACCCAGGATCGGATGTGTGATATGCATTCAGAGGACCCGAGGTCGGCGCCAGAGATGTGCTGCTTTACGAGCGGTCATGAGGATTGACCGAGAGATGACCAGGGAAGTGCAAGAACGGAATCGTTCCTGTCAGCACACCTGACCGGGCCGATGAGCCGATGGATTGCGAGTTGGTAATCTACAGGAAAGATCAGGAACCAGAGGCAGAGGACGCCAGCCGCGAGCAAGAGGCAAGTAGATATCTTGCGCCGCTAGCATCGGATGTACCGGTACCTTCTCGACCCTGAAGGAGGGTATACCGACGACGGTAATTATGATTTGTGATTTTGTGATTTGATTATCACGTATCCGTTGCTTTGGATTTCGGTATTTTGGGCGATCTATTCGCATGATTTAGTCTTGATGACTGAGTTTCATGATATTTGATTTTGTGCACCATGGTTGCACCTACTGGGTATTTATACCTTGTACACAGTTATTACTCTTGAGCTGTTGATTGCGATTTCATGCCTATTTTATGCTGGTGATTTGATTTACGCTTCCAGCAGAGTTTCATGTAATTTTAGTATTTTGATTTTGCACTCGGTATAGCTTATATGTGCTTGTAGTGCATCGATATGTGTTTTGTGCCCGCAGCTGCACACGTTTATGATTTTCTTCATATCTGGATACACTTGGTGTTGCTGCTTACGTATTTGAGTTATTGCTTGGTATTTGTGCATGGGATGCACCAGTTCTATACTTCGTGCATTTGTCGCACCAGTTTTATGTTTCTTGCGTTTATCGCATCAGATTTATATTTCGTGCCTTTGTTGCACCGGATTTATATTTTGTGCATTACGATTGCACCTGACTTCGATTTGATGCCTTTCGGTATGTCGATTTTGATTGTGATATTGATGTGGATTCTTGCACTCCGTGCTTTTGACTGGACTTACGCATATTCGACGTTGCTATTGGATTTTGTGATTCCGTGCATATTGAGTGCGCAGGGTCTAGATTTCCATTCGTGCATGATGGATGCACCGATTTGGATTTTCGCGCATGTTGGGCGCATGTTTTGAGATACGATTTTGGGGCACACCAGATGCACTAAATCGAGATTCTTCGTGCATGTCAGATGCACCTGTTTTGGCTATCAGGCACACATGTTGCCTATGACAGATGTTTCGTGCACACCCGTTGCACCTAGATGTTGTTTTGTGCACATGTTTAGCGCATATATGGATTTTGATTTCCGTGCGCGTCAGACGCACAGGGTGGTGTTATGTGCATTTTTGGAATTTATTCCTTTTGGAGCAGTACATTTTTATGATGTGGGATATTTGCTTTCATACTGAGCAGGACTAGTCAGTGGACAGTGCCTGGATATATTTTGCATGCATCGATAGTTATCGAAGGGATTTCCGAAAAGCGAGCTATAGTCTCAGTATATACCTACGTGTCCGATATGACGCAAAACGTTTTAAAAACAAGGAAACCCTTCTGATTATTTTCAAAATGGTGGAACTTTCTTATTAAACAAAGGATATATATACACATATATAGTTATTTTCTTATGAGAAACGTCCGCCACTGTGCAGTGTTACGCGCATCGCACAGCGACTTAAAAAGATTTGGCATACAGTTGCATCAGCTAATTACATGTATAGATTGGGTGTCTACATGTATAGTCTTGGTCCATATCATATTGATTTTGTATTGGATTTGACATTGTGTCGTTACCATGACTCCGATGATTGCGGATGCTTGATGGAGTGTTGCTTTTGAGTTATCTGCTCAGTACTCATGCGCATGCATTGCGCTATGATGTTTTATGTATAGATGATTTCGGAGCCCCGATGACTTGGAATTTGTATTGAAATATTTTAGTATTTGGGGGTTTAAATTTAAATTCGGGGACCGAATTTCTTTAAGGGGGGTAGATTGTAACATCATCAAAATAATAAAATATGATTTTTGGGAAATTTTATAATTTAATATTATTTTAATGAATATTTTAATTTTCTGGTATAATTAAATACAGATAAATGGGGAAAAATTATGGAAAATTCTAAAATAAGGTATTTTAAGGAATTGCCTCGTTTTCTGTGCATGCCCCCATTTCCTCTAGTTTTGACCCTGAGTATGTCTAGTTTTGACTGATTCCATCTAGGGTGAAATCTGGGTTGATTTTCCTATGTTGGTGTATAATTTGGGACTTGTTTTAGCATGGATTTTGGTATTTGGTGATTCATTCCTGTCGGGTGACGTTTGGACGTCAACGACAAGTGGATTTTGATTGTGTTTACATGCGAGTCGATAGGTTTTTACCTATGCGGGTAGCGTGTGCTATTTTGGTTTCCGATGTGATTTTCATGTGCTTTAGCATTGTGATATACTTGTAGGTACCCCGCGTGATGTTGAGGCAAAGGAGGTGAAGATAGCGACATCGGCTTTGGCACACGAGAAGCAATATGAGTAGATTTATATCTACGGGGAGAAGTCGGGTGGATGGCGTATAGCACCCCCGCAGTCCGTGGTGATGTATACGAATACGTATACACACGAATATTTATTATGTGTTGTTTAGGGTTATTGATGGTAATAATGATATTTTGATGATAAGAATATATTGGTTTAGTATAGTGCAAACCCTAGAGTAGTGGTTGCACTCACACATACATTTACACACATACTTGCATTCATTCTTTCATTTATTAGAGTGCATATGATGGTGCGTATATCTACACATGGGTATGGGACTATGTGTTTATATACGGGATTTGAGGATGATACGTGGTTTGAGATGATACTTGATGTGAGGCCGTGAGATCGGCGATGTGACATAGCTTGTCTTCGAGGTGCGATATGGTAGTTTTAGCGGGCCTTTGGACATGTGCTTTACCCGCATTCATATTTTTATAGATGGTATCGATTTGTACTAGACTTAGAGTAGTACCCCAGATTATGCGATCTGATGATAGTGATACCTGATATGTGATGAGGTACTGTGATATTGACCCCTACCCAGCTATTGGGATGCCGTACGACGATCTACCGTACGAGCCGATATTGATGATAGATCCGCACTCATGACTCGAGGATATCTTACGATATGTTATTGAGGCGGGATCACCGACTATCATATCTATATATATTGACTCAGATTAGGTGGTTTCTTACCCCTCCTGTCTAGATTACTTAGTAGACATTAGACTGGACCGAGTCATACCTATTTTAAACTAACGAATCGGGGATATTTTAAAGATAGGCAGAAGGGTCATACGGATATTTTCAAATGATGTATCTTTTCTTAAAACACCGTAGCCCTTGTTTTTCCAAAAGCCCTGATTCGTCTTATTTCAAATGGCACCCCTGCATGACTTGTACAGATTGGTGTAGATTCTTTACTTTTGCGTTGATTATTCGATTCCGCATATTCATGCTATTTGCATTGCATCGCTTGTACTGTGGTTGTATTTCAGTCATGCTGCTAGGACACCAGCACCATTATCGATGATGCATATGTTCCACGTACACTTGTTGCCGGCTCACACACTCATCATCGATAATTGCCATGTCACTACACTGTAGTACTATTGCATTCAGTATATGATCCTTGCATGACATGATGATATGCATACCTTCCTTTACATGTCGCATACTTCATGCTTTTGATTATACGCATTGAGATATGTTGTTTCTATGATATTTCTGGATTTGGGAACCGAGAGTGTTTCAAAACAGAATATGTCATTGCTTTAAAAACCCGGTTACCCTTGATATGATATTTCAGTGCGTCCATCATGTGTTTTCTCGGTGCTGAGAGCGACATGTGAAATCCGAATCGAGGAGTGGATGAGCCGATTGCGGGTACATGGTGGACCCGGTATGGTTCCCCTCGGCAAGATGATCGATGAGCTTTGCCGATTGAGCCTGGAGGCGGGCGAGTACCTACCGGTGATTGGTTGGACCTGGCGGTTATCCGGAGGATACTGACCAGAGTCGATGGATAGATTTGGGCGTCCTGCCGGGGCCGAGGGCCGATACCGCAGACAGAGCCCGCGGGCCGATCCGGACTGACGGAGCCCGATATATGAGGATTTACGTGCCGATGCTGGGCACAGTTTTCATGATGTTTTCGAGTGCCGATGCTGGGCACTCCGGTTCCATGATTTTGACGTGTCGCGAGGGACACGGGTGGGTTATATCCTCATATTTCCATGCACAGGTTTCATGATATTTACTTGCATGATGGTTATTGTCATTGGGTGACGAGTGGACGGGATCCACGTGTGTGCAGATTTGATTACATTGATCATACCTCATATTCATGACATGCTATTACCTGAGGCACTAGCACGAGCACTTGGCATTACACTCATGTAGAGATTACATTGCCAGTTTAGCATGCTTCAGCTTTATTCATAGTGAGGTTTATTTATATCTGATCGTATTGACCTAGGATGGGTCATGCATTCGATCTCTGCTTGTAGATATTTTCTATTCACGAGTTGGCAACTCACCCCCGTTGTGCCCCAGTCCTTGCAGGTTTTTGCCGTACAGATTCCATAGCGGCATTTCTGGCACACTGCTTCCTTATGGGTGACTTGCTTGGATAGGTGGGTTCTTTTGTATCAGAACCGCCATTGTTCATGTATCATTTATTGTATCTAGAATTTCCATCAACCAAAACTTGTATATTGTTTCAGACTTAGAAAACAGTTTTGTTTTATTTCGACCTTAGAGTCGCGCTAGTAGTATTATGGTTTTCTGGCTGTTTGAGTTTCTTTTTTTTTGGGTTTTGATTCTCGCCCTTTGGCGTTGCATATTATTATTGCTTGCGTGGTTGTGACCGTCGATGGACGAAGAGCTAGCTCCCGCTTGGGGATGCCTTTTATCATTTCATATATATTATTCTTGTTGTACCCCGTTCGGGGCCAGTTTTTACCAAGGAAACTCTGCCGAAATTTTCAGGAAAGGTTACACATTTTAAAAAATGCATATTCGGCTTAGTTATTTAAAAACTTTGATTTCCAAACATGATTTCCTTACTTTTCAAAAACAGTTTTCCTTATTTACTCTTAAAATGGTTTTAGATTGCTGGGCTTTTGGCTTACTTGGATCAGATGGGGTCCTATAGACTTCATATGGTTCAAGGGCTAGTCACGTGCTCTTTCGGGTCGTGACATTTAGTATGGAAGATTCCAAGCACGGTAATTTACCAACCACCCTCTCCAAAGAGATATCTCCTAAGACTGATGAAAAGAGGGCTCGCATGAGCATTATACCCTACTCTTGGCAGTAGGATCTATAATGTATGCAATATTATGTACCAAACCAGATGTAGCTTACACACTTAGCTTGGTAAGCAGGTATCAGTCAGACCTAGGGGAGAAATATTGGACATCTGTGAAGAACATTCTGAAGTATCTGGGAAGGACTAAGGATATGTTCTCAGTGTACGGTAATGGAGACCTTCAGATAGAGTCTTTTACCGATTCAAGCTTCCAAAGTGACAAGGATGACAGCAAGTCTGTCTCGGGTTATGTGTTTACCCTCAATGGATGGACGGTCTGTTGGAAGAGTTTCAAATAGGACACCGTAGCAGACTCGACGGTGGAGGTTGAATATATTGCAGCCGGCGATGCTGCAAAAGAGGCTGTCTGGATGAGAAAGTTTATTTATGAACTTGAGTTGGTTTCGTTTATTGTTGATCCAATACCTTTGTATTATGACAACAATGGGGCTATAGCGCTAGAGAAGGAACCACGGTCCCATCAGAAATCGAGATACATCTTGAGGCGGTATCACCTGATCAGGAAGATCGTAGATCGTCGGGAGATCGGGGTCAGGATAGTAGATACAAAAGACAACATAGCGAACCTACTCACAAAGGCACTTCCTCAAACTCAGCTTGAGCGGCTATTGGAGATGATTGGTCTTTGATACGCCAATACAAGGCCTTAGTGCAAGTGAGAGATTATTGAATAGGTATGCCCTATAGGCCATTATTGTATAGTACATGATTGTATATTACATGTGGATGCTCGGGATATATATGTACAGGACACTCTTGCTCGATACGATAGTATGTTATCTGGTTTTTCTTTGCCTCAACATGTGTATATGTTCTATTTATATTACGTATCTCGAATATATGTTGGTAAAGCCCGTAGGATCTTTGCTTGAATACTAGAGTTGTGATGACGATCATACTCGTGGCGTCTAGGTAGTCTATAAGCACATCATTAAAATTGTCCATAGTCGTTGGAGTTTCAAGACAGGATATCGATACTCCAGAGTAGACTAGTGTATGCATTTCTTATTCCTATGAGGGAAGGTGGCCTGTTCCATAGCCATTGGTGTACGGCACCAAAGATAGTATACATGTGCTCATTAGGTTATGAGTTACACTGGACGGACTCGCCGAGAACTTCTAGATGGTAATATACCTATCGTCAGATATCATTTCTCTGGTGACATAGGTATAGGTTAGTCTTTAGACCTGACATCGTCATTAGTCTTGCGTTTTCCCACTGTACTTAGATTACTACCCTACCACGGCTTTAAAGAGTCATACAAGCAGGTTTTAGTTAGGTACAGTCCTGAAGCACTTGGGGCAGTGAGTGATAGAAGGGGTCTGTCTCTCCCGGTATAGGGAGTCGATGCCGCGCTCTGTTCGATTGGTCATCATCATAAGACCTTGGCCAAGGAATATGAGATTTACTGATAGCGAGATCAGTAGTTTCTCGGGATGTAGTTGGGCCACATAGACACGACTTATCAGGTTATTAGGAGTCTGATATTTTCCACCCTCTCGACCCGATATGCTATACTCTCAGACAAAAGGACCAGAATGTACAGAGATTGCCACTTTTAGGCTCAGTTGGGATACAAGTTTGCTTGTCGACCTTCCTTTCGTTCAATACCTGAGCAGCTTTTATGTACAGCTAGTGCCACTAATATGCTTATGGTTAAACTCATTATCAGCGTATTGTTGAGTCTTTAGAGACCCACATAGAGGGTTTCCCAACTCAGACGAAACGATGTAGTGTACGTATTTCTAATACGTATGGAGGTTCGATTAAATACGTGTTTTTGTACACGTACTTTTAATCGGGCATTTTGTTAATACTAGCCGGTTTGAAAGATAGCCAGATTATCATATTTGGATAAAATGTCTAGTATTATATATCTCTTTTTGGTATCTCTCTTTTTGGTATTTGTATTTTGGCATACAGTATTTATACGAATACGGGTATTTGTATAAATACGTGTGTTTGTGTCTTGATATAAATACGGGCATTTGTATCTTAATACAAATACCGATATTCGTATTTTGATACGAATACGGTATTCGTATTTTGATACGAATACGGGTGTATGTATTTATAGCATATACTTGTATTAGTGTGTGTGTGTAGTATGTATACACATGACATGGCTACTCTTTTTCTTCTCATCTCTTCATGATCTCTTTAGAATATTGTGAGCTTGTGACTCACAATGGAGAGTCATAATTCCACTCAAAAATTTTAAGGAGAGCGGATGAGAAGAGAGAAAAAAGAATGAGATAAGTTTTCATTATTTTTTCAAACCATACTTGCTCATCTTCTTCCTCTTCTCTTCTCTTGAGTTTTATAAGTTGAGAAAGGAAAAAGAGAGAAAAACTTATAGATAACCACTACTATATCTCTAGTGATCAATTCTTAACAAGTTTTGTTCACTAATTGCTTTACTTAGCCTTTTAGTGTGAAGCTAGAGTCTTTGTTAAGATTCCTTCGGGTGGATCATCTTCGACGAGAAAGACCGACTCCCAAGCTTGTTCCCGGTGCACTTAGGACCTTAAGAAGTGGAAACAAGAAGGAAATGTCTACAAAGGTAGCTAACACCTTACAGGGTAGTTAAACTCCTTCTTTGTTGCTAATTTAGTGTTTGGATTCGATTCTAGGTCGTAGTAGTTCGTTCTCTTGTCTTGAAAATTTTTGTTTTGTATTCTGCCTTGGCCGCAAGTTAGCGACACAAGCACGAGAATCTACTTTCAACCATTGTGTTAGCTTATTTCTTCTCGATTTGAATTCCTTCAGAATGTTGTTCGAGCAGCCACACACTTGCTGTATCTCCAATCTCTTTTGAGGTAGGATACAACATCCCAAGTAATCTTCTTAGGCGAATATAGATGGCCATTAAAGGATTCAGTATTAGTCCCCACCATGGCACTTTACCTTGGGGCCAGACTCTTTGAGTCCCAGAGAAGTCATGACTGCACCCTTCTGAGATGAGACATCTAAGGGTCTTTAGGTATTCATGTACTGCCATCGAGACCTAGAGCTAGGAAATTGTCGTTGCTCCGCTTTACTTCAGCTCGTTGAGATTTACTGACGCCACGTCTGTACTCCACTGTGGTAAAAGGATGTCTATGTAGTCTTTAGGCTATACGCATTGCCGCCAAAACAATTTTATTCATTCAATCGAACATAGCGGAACACATTGCTCCTTTTTCATTTATTTGTGCCCGTGGATTGTATACAAGAGTCAGGATCGAACTGCTTTTAGGGCAGAAAAAATTTCTTTTTTTTTGCATACCGCGATTGCTCTATCATTTCAGCTTTTCTTATCGCGAAAGTCGCGATTGCTCCATCATTTCGACTATTTATTCACGGTTGCCCAATCATTTCGGCTTTTCATTTTTTTTATATTTCCTAATTTAATGACTTAGGGGTTGAGAGTTTAGCATTCAGGTTGGCATCAGTGTTGCTAACACCGAAGCACGTATGTCAGGAGCAATTCATCATTTGTCATTGCTCATTTAGACAATGATGACTTAGAAGAAAGGTTTAGGTCCCTGTCATCTAAGGCTTTTTCAACTTTTATGAGTCGTAAGGATCTCATAAAGGTATTTTCTCCCTACGAGTCGAGAGAATCTCGTAGGTGTATTTTCTCCTTAGAAGCCGTGGGGACCCCTAAGTGTCTTTTCCTTTATGAGTCTTAAGGATCTTACAAAGAATGTTTTCTCCTTGCAAGTCGAGAGGATCTCGCAAGTGTTGTTCACCATGTTTGGGTATTGCTAGCCTTTGGTGGGACTTTGTTAAAACATATTTTTATGTGCCTATGTATTGTATACAAAAGTCGGGATCAAACTACTTGTAGGGCAATTTAGAAGGTGATGGCTCAGGAAATAGCTTTAGGTCCTTGTCACTTAAGTCTTTTCGATTCTATGAGCCCTGAGGGTCTCATAAAATTATTATCTCCTTACGAGTCGAGAGGATCTCGTAAGGGTATTTTCTTCTTAGGAATCAAGAGGATCCCTAAGTGTGCTTTCTCTTGTAAGTCATAAGGATCTTACAGGAGTATTTTCTCCTTACAAGTCGAAAGGACTCACAAGTGACTCTCATCTCACATTGGGAGGATTGCTCGCCTTCGGTGGGACTTTTCGAAACACTTTTTTTACGAATTTGCGTCTTTTCGGGTTTTCATAAGCTCGCAGGTAGTCCTACTGTTTTTACTCACGGAACCCTTTTAAATTTTCATCCCTACCCTTTTTGCTTGTGGACGTACCAATTTTTTTCTTACACCCATTTTTCCCCTCATTGGTTGTGAAGGTATGTGAGTGGGTCTTCTCCTCATTAGTATCTTGGTTGACCAATGGAGGACATTTTGGATGCAACTTTGTTGCGAGTAGCCCATGGATCATATACGATAGTCAATTTGGAGACCTACCGCAGGGCAACAAATATTTAGGGAATATTGCTCCCCGATGGGATTTAGAGGGTGCAAACTTGCTGCTGGTAGCCCATGGATTGTATACGATAGTCAATTTGGAGACAGGCCACAAGGCAAATTTATATTTAGGGAGCATCCCTCACCTTTGGGGGAGTATAAAGCATTTAGAGTCTTTTCTTAGGAAGATAGGGAGCGGAAAAAAGCGTCGTCATCTATCATTGACCCAAGTCAAAACTCTTCAAATATAGTACTTATTTAGAAAACGACCATTTATCGGTCGAAAGGGCCTTTCTTCATGCATGTTCATCAGCATGTAGGCTCCACCATGATAAACTGTCTATGATGTACGGGCCTTCATATTTTGGCTCGAACTTCCCGCGCTTTGCACTGTTGGGGATCATTGGCCTTTTGACAACCAGGACAAGTTCGCCTTTGCGAAATGTTCTTGGCCTGGTCAGCCTTTCATATGCTTGAGTCATCTTCGCCTTATGAGCTTCCAGACTTTGTTGTGCTTCAAGACGGGTTTCATCGAGAGCGTCGATTTCTTCGAGCCGGAGATGAGTATTTTCATCATCAGTAAGCTCATGTTGGATCGCCATTCACAATGAAGGAAGTTCGATCTCCAATGGGAGTAGCACTTCGGCGCCGAACACCAGTACATAAGGTGCTGCTTTGGTGGTTGTCTTGAACGTTGTTCGATAAGCCCAAAGTTCTTCATGTAGCCTTTCGTGCTAATCCTTTTTATTTTTGGACACCATTTTCTTTATGAGCTTAGTCAAGGTCTTGTTGAAGGATTCAGCTAGACCGTTGGCTCGGGAGTTATAGATGGAGAAGTATCTTCAGTCTATCTTATGCTGTTGTGCGAAGCAGCTTATTTTATGGCTTCTATATGTGGGTCCATTTTCTGAGATTATTTTTCTTAGGACTCCGAACCGATAGATCATATGAGTTTTGAAGAAATGTAGGATGTTCTCCGTCTTCACTTCTCGTAGAGGTACCGCTTTTGCCTATTTAGAGAAGTAATCAGCGGTGGCCAGGATGAACCGATGTCCTTTGGACGATACTAGTTCTATAGGGCCAACTATATCTGTCCTCCACATCTCGAAAGGCTAACTAGCCACAGTTGGATGCAGTGGATTAGGATGTTGATGGATAAAATCTCCATGTATTTGACACGAGTGGTAGCTTTTGCGTACTCTATGCAGTCTTGAATCATGGTGGGCCAATAGTAATCCATTCTTTTGATTTTCAGCTTCATCTTTGGACCCGCTTGATGGAATCCACAAAGCCCGTCATGTACTTTTTTATACGACTTTCTTTACTTCTTTCGGCCCTAGACATCTTAACCATACATAATCGAAAGACCTTTTGTATAGGGTTCCATCGATAAAGGCGAAGGAAAGAGCTCGTTTTACGAGATGATGTTCTTGCAATGCATCTTCAGGTACTTGTTGAGACTTGAAGTAATCGATGAATACTTCTCTCCAGTCTTCTTCTTCTTTTTCTTCCTCTGTTTGAAGAACATTTTCTTTAGACGTTTCCGTTGGAGACTTCTGAGGTGTTTCTTTCGGCGCTAGGATCTTGCAGTTTTGGACAATGATTCTTACGTCGTCGAGATTTTCATTCGCTATTTCTTTGGCCAATTTGATTTACACGTCAGCTTTGCTGTTTTCCGCTCGTGGCACACTCTCCAGTGTATATGACAGGATTTGCTTTAGCAACTGTCACGACCCGAAATATTAGCTCGTGATCAGCACTTAAATCACGCAACGTCTAAAGGCGTAACGTAATTCAAGTAAGCCGAAACCCATAAATCTAAACCTTTTTAAGAAAATAAAGGAGGTGAAGTTTTGAAATAAAGGTATAATGAGATCAAGTTTTCTTAAAATGCATAGAAAAGGGACATGAAAATGCAAGTGGAATTTACTAGTTTGAAAACATGTTTCTTGTTTTAAAAATTTGGGCAGCACCTCCTTTGTATATTTTGATCCAAAACCACATATACAAGATAATGATAAGGGCATCCCCAAGCGGGAGCTAGCTCTTTGCCAAACGGCGGATCATAACTACGCAAGACAATATAAATATAAGTATACGACGCCCAACGGCGAAGTTCACCACAAAAGATAAAGAAATAAGCAAGACATCAACTACAAGTAGTGGAAATCCCCTCACTCTAAGTCTCGCAACCACAATCTCACTAAGTCTCATTACTTATACAATTTACTAATTTTGATTGATGGAGTCAACTAGATACAATATGAAATATAGATACAAGAGTGGGTACGATACAAATGTCCTACCTACCAAGAAAATCACCCAAAAGTAGATATGTCCTGCGATGCCGCTACGGATCCATGCGGTCAACCTGCAAGAACTGTGGCACAACGGGGGTGAGTTGTCAACTCGTGAATAAAAATATATCAACAAGTAGAAATCGAATAAACAACGACTTCTAGGTCAACTATATCATAAAGGTAATACTATGATATCTAGGGTGACCGGGTCATCATATGTGCCAACAATGAAATCAATACTTATATGTATGCGGATATCATCCAATCATATAATCAATGTCCGTATGCGTGTGGATCTCGTCCAACCATATAGTCAATGTATGTATGCACGTAAATATCATAAAAGAGTGTGCAAGAAAGTATGAGGATATAAATCAACGGCGTCCCTCGCGACACATCAAAATCATGGTACCTGGGTGTCCAACATCGACACCCGAAAACATCAAGAAACCCGTGTCCAGCATCGACACGTAAATCCTCATATCTCGGGCTCTGTCAGTCCGGATCGGCCTACGGGCTCGGTCAGTCCGGATCGGCCCATATCATCTCTCGACTCCGGTCGGTATCCTCCGGATATCCGCCAGGTCCAACCAATCACCGGTAGGTACTAGCCACCCTGCCAGGCTCATCGTCTACTCCACGAAAAACATTTCTCGCCGCGGGGAACCATACCGGGTCCACCATGTACCCGCAAACGGAATCATCCGCCTCCTCGAATCGGGTTTCACATATCACACGTCTCAGAACCAAGAAAATGCATGGTGGACGCACTGAAATATTATATCAAGAGAAACCGGGTTTTTAAAATAGTACATACTTTCTTTGAAATAGCCACGGTTCTCAAATCCAGAAATCTCATGAAAACAGTATATCTCAATGCGTAAAATCATAAAGCATGATGTATGCGACATGTGATGGAAATGTAAGCATATCAGTATATCATGCAACATGAAACAATGATGTATCGTATTAAGGGAAAACCGCTCCTTTAAATGATTCCAGTTTTGAAAATATGTCTTGCGGTTCCCAATATCTCCAAAGTCAAATGCAACATCATATAAAAGTGCACAGGTAACTATAGCAAGTAAATCATTCAAAGAGTCATATCTTGATGCAGCAATCCTACTGTGTAGTGACATGGCAATTATCGATGATGAAGTGTGTGAGCCGGCAAATCTGTGTACGTGTAACATACGCATCATCGATAATGGTGTAAGTGTACTAACACAGGTACATGCAATGCAATGATAATATCATGAATGCAGCATAAGGTAAATCATCAGCTAAAAGCTATAAAGTATACGTAACTATCATATGTCTGAGTCGGTGAATCTATCAATCGGCATCTAGCCTCACAGCATCACGTACGGTATAATCCATCATACGGCATTCTCTAGTCAAGGGTATGGATCAAACCTCAAGTCAAACTCACCACGTATGGAAAATCATCGTACGACGGCATTAAGCTAAAAGGGATCCTATCAACCTATAAGACAATGAGGGTACGACCTAATATCACGTACAGCCTATCATCCATGATTCACAACATTCTATATATATACCTATGTCCCAGGTCACATCCATAACGGTCTCATATCAGGGGATCGACAAGGTATCCATCATCTCAATCGACTCGCATCCGTATACCAACATATCATCAGATCATCATATTCGTCTTATATTCTTGTCATCGCATTTATATCTCACATCAAGTCGAGTTTACATAAACATTCTATCTCTACTATAAATATAAGTATCTAATCTAACATACACACCCGAACCATACAATCAAATTTTTAAAGAAGCGAATCGTAGTTTTGAAAATAGGGGTTACGGTGTTTTTAAGGAAAAGATATCATTTGAAATTCCGTAACGTCCCTCAAGATATCTGTTTAAAAGATGCATACGATTCTTCAGTTTAGAAATATGTATGGTTCGGATGACACATCTACGTCGACTATCTAGTCCTATAGTATCATAAACGGCAATATCGTCAAACATCATCCTCAAATACCGTCATCATATATTAGTCGTATTATATCACTTCTAACTATCCTTAGTTTCTAATATGGTTTCACTAACTATCAGTTAACTCTAACCCTAGTTTCTAAATCTAGGTTTTCTTAACCATAAGCTACAAATCGGTTTCCACCAAAACTTTGCGGGGGTGCGCCATCCACCCGACTTCCCCCGTGGATATGGATCCACTCACCTTGGTCTTCGCTTGCCGAAGTCGATGACGCCATGATCCTGTAAGTCCACGTTGCCCACCCCGGTGCTTGCGGGGAGGCGGAAAACATAATAAAAATCGGATTTTTATCAACTATAGGCAATATGGACCAAGCTTTAAGGATCTTTGCTAAACATAAACTTGCTAAAGCTAACTACAAAGTAGCTAAGTAATGGAAAGGTTATACCTTGAGCTCAAAGTCCTTCTCTCCTTACTCCTTGGAATGGTAGAAAGAGTTCACCTTGCTTGTCTTCTCCCGTCAAAGAAGGATCCACCCGAAAGCCACGACCTTTAGCTTCAACTCCAAGCTAGGAGTAACTAGAGTGCAAGAAATGCTAAAACTTGAACCCTAGAAGAGAGTAGAGAAGATCAAGTGAAGGTTTTTCTCAAGCTTTTTGTTTCTCAACACATGAGAGGGAGAGAGCTTGAGGGAGAGGATGAACAAGAGAGAGAAATGATATGAGAGAATGAATTATTAGTGAGCCATTCTCACTAATATGTGTGCATTATTTTAATTCAATAATTAGCTTGAAAATTGTCATGGTAAATCATGACATGACCATTATCATTTCAATTTTGCAAAGATCAAAGAGTATCTTCCAAAAGAAATGATGATGGTCAAAGTGTCAACCTTGGTCAACAAGTCAATGAAGTCAAATTGTCAACAACAACAACCATGCATAACTATTAAGCTAATTATCAATTAACTATAATACACACAAAAGCAATAGGGTTAATAAAATGACAATAGCCATTAACCCTAAACAAGGTCCTCTCCCCCAATCTCAAGCAACTGTGCATACGCACCCGCATTCGTGATCCGAGGAACACGAATACACTGAGAAAAACCAATCTCAAATCATATACTAGGATCCGGCTTAAACCAAAGCCCGCTAGTATAAACTGTCCGGACAGCAAACGTGCACAAGTGCGCGGATGCGAACGAACCCTGTCGCAAAACCATGCGACCTCTACTCATTTTGCCTAAAGGCGAATAGCTCTCTGTGTGGGACTCTAAAGACTCGACACTACGCTGGCAGTGGGTTTAACCACAGACCGCAAGCGGCACTAGCTGTACGTAACGGTCCCCAGGTAGATGTCGATAAGAAGACTGACGAGGTGAACCCCATCTGCACTCCTACTGAGCCTGTATGTGACAGTCTCCGTACAGTCCGGTCTGTTCGTCTGATACATCGCATGGCGGGCCTAGGGGGGCGGTGAACGTCAGTCCCCTAATAGCGGTACAAGTCGTGTCGGAGTGTAGCCCAGAACACCCTGAGATAACACTGGAAACCTACCAGTATATCTCGCTTGCCCTGGCCAGGGACTACTCGTGTAATGGCTCTCCTGGACACAGCGCGATGTCAACCCCCAATACCGGGAGAGACGAATCCTGTCTAACCGTCACTGCCTCCAAGTGCTTCGGGACTGCACCCAAAAACTACCTGTTTGCACGACTCCTTTGAGCCGTGGTAAGGTAGTAATCAAAGTGCAGTGGGAACAAACTCGAGGCGAAATGGCAGTGTCAAGTCAACGGACTAAGCTGTACTCATGTCACCTGGGAACTGATAACTGACGATAGGTATATTACCAACCAACAGTTCCCGACGAGTCCTGTCCAGTGTACTCGTAACCTAACGAGCACCCACATACTATCCCAAGTACGACGTACTAACGGCTGTGGGACAGACCGTCTCCCACACTGGGATGAGAAGCGCATACGCTAGTCTACTCCGGAGTATCGATGCCCTGTCTCGATAGTCCAACGACCAGGGACCTGTATAAGGATGTGCTTATAGATTACCCAGCTCCCACGAGTGCGAGCGCCATCACAACGCTGGTAATCAAGCAAAGATCCTAAGGGCTCTACTAATATGTATACCAGCAATATGCTAAAAGAAACACATGCACATATTAAAGCAGAGACAAACCAAGTAGCATACTACCATTTCGAGCAAGATTGTATATACAACTGTGAATATCCCAAGCTTCCATTAAGTAATATACAAGCTAGTATGATACAGTAATGGCCTCTAGGGCATATACACTAACAGATCCGTCACCTCGGAATCCACGCGAGGGCACCTACAATAACAATACATATCGCAACGCTATTAAAATCAAGTTCTGAAATCCAAAACGGTACGCGCATTGCTCATAGGTCAGAACCTATGGCCTACGCGTACAAAATCAACCAAACTCCCCTTTTTGTTGATGTACGAACACCCAACAACTAATGTCAAATTCAAATATCAAAACTTAGCATTACAAAATATGGAAAACCATAGCCAAAATCACACTAAAATGCTCCCAGATTTTGACTCAGGCCAAAAGTAGTTGCACAAACATGTCTAGGATGCTGTATATGATGTATATGACCTACTGGATACACCCCGACACCAATTTCCACCAAGTGGCCGGACACATCACTATAAAAACCGGCCTCCTCTGCCCCCTACGCTCCAATGGGGTTCATCTCGTCAAGGTAGTCTCCTAGTACCCTAATTTGGTCCCTGGAGTTGTTTGCAAAGCTTAAAAATTCCTCGGGTTACTCCAGATTTCCCTGCACACCTTATATCATCACAAAACCAACATGGATCAATTCTAAAGTTTGTATTTTGGTTACTACACTCAATTCCAGCTCTTGAATTCAATTCCTAAGGTTTGTAACAGCCACTACACACCTCAAATCTACACAAACACCCAAACCCTTCACTAGAATTTTCCAACATCACAATTCCACGCTAAAACGACTTCTAAACTAAACTAGAATAGAAAGAAGCTTAAAACTAACAAAATGGAAGAAGCTATACCTCATTTAGGCCACTCTAGACAGCCTTACCTTCCCAAAGTTGTCAAAATCCCATTTTGCTTGGTCTAATGTGTAGAGGGTGAAGAGGAAATCAACTTTTGTGAAAGGGGTTTAGGGTTTTGGCAAGGTTTTTTGGGTGGGTCAAGAGGGTAGAAGATGGAGGGAGATGAAGAAGAAGAAGAAGGAAATGGTGGAGGAACAATGAGGCAGCACTCTCTCCCTCTCTCTCACTTTCTCACTCTCATTCTCTCTCCTAGCATGCTTATTCTCATTATTGTGTCCCCTCTCTATCTCCAAGTCATCATTACACATTTTTCCATTCTTTTCTCACTAATAACACATACATCCTAATAAAAACAACACAAATGAAATAACATGTAACATGTCATGGTGCACTAACCATGAAAACTGTAGAAATACAGATTTGGCTTAATCGCGATTAGCAGTGCACTAATCGGGTTTTTATCGAAATTGCATATAATAAATTTTAAAAATGCTAAATCCTTTAGTTATATTATTAATTAAATAAATCATTTTAATTTCCAATTATTTCACAATTATCGGTTTATATTTACCCTTTTTCAAAAACCACAATTTCGCAAATCGGGCAGTTTTCGGGAAATATATTATTTTAATATTAAATTCCAAAAATAATATTTATATTTTTTGAAATGTTACAGCAACTCCTGCACCTTTTTTCCATACCTTACTAGTTCATGCTTGCATGTTTTGTAGTTGTCGTTAACTTGACTGACGATTGGCTGAGAATCTCCGTATATGAGAAGATCTTTGATGCCCATGCCAATCACGATTTCAAGACCGGCTATAAGGGCTTCATACTCTGCCTCATTGTTGGTTCTAGGCTCCGTCAACGAGATAGGGTAGCGCATTATTCTGCCTTGCGGGGTGACGAAGATTAGGCCTATTCCGGACCTAATTATAGGGGTATTCCTCCTTCGCACCTTCATTGATGATGCTCCATTGAAGTATAGCTCTCACTGGCACTTTTCTTTTCCTTCTTCTTTGCTGGTGATTGCGTTGAATGCATGTTCTTCAGGCGGTTCACAATTTAGCGGGGAATCGGCTGAGATAGGATGCTAAGCAAAGAAGTCAGCAATGACCTGTCCTTTTATTGCTTTGAGAGGGCGATATGTGATTGTGAACTCCATCAGCAGAATGGCCCACTTGGAAAGCCTTCCCGTCAATATAGCCCTTGTCATCAAATACTTGAGAGGGTCCACCTTTGATATGAGGTGGACTTTATGCACCAAGGCGTAGTGTCTGAGCTTCGTAACTGCGAAGATCAGCACCAAACAATACTTCTCGATGAGGAAGTAGTTACATTCTTCTCCAACAGGACTCGACTCAAGTAATACTGGGTTCTTTCTTTTTCCTGCTCATTCTTTTATTCCCATAAAGCGTCTAAAGAGTGATCGAGTGCGGTCGTGTACAGGATAAATGGTTCCCTATAACTGGAGCGGCTATCACCGATGGATTTTGCAGGTACTGTTTGATTTTTTCCAATGCCCTTTGGCATTTTTGGTCCCATATGAACGAGGTTCCTTTCTTCATGAAGTGGGAGAAAGGACGGCATTTGTAGGATAGGTTAGCGATGAATCGCCGGATATACGCGAGCTTCACTTGGAGTGATCACAATTGCTTAAGGTTTCTTAGCGGGAGAATTTCTGTAATTGCCCTGATTTTTTAGGGGTCGATTTCAGTCCCTCGGTGGCAGATTATGAATCCTAAGAACTTGCCAGAGGAAACTCCGAAGGCGCATTTTAGTGGGTTCATCTTCAAGTTGAACTTTCGGAGGCACTCGAAGACGATTTTAAGATGTCCCTAGTGCTCTTCATGGGATATACTCTTGAACAAAAAATCATCAATGTTGCATTCGACTATCTCATGGATAAGGTCATCGAAGATCTTCATCATATCTCATTAGTAGGTTGCTCTGGTGTTCTTTAATCCGAAAGGCGTCACTTTATAGCAAAATACGCCCAATGGAGTGCAAAAGGCCGTATGCTTCTGGTCTTCAGGGTCCATTTTATCTGATTATATCCAGAAGACCCATCCATGAACGAGAAGACCTCATGAGTGGAGGTGTTATCAATCATAAGCTCCATGACTGGTATAGGGAAATCATCTTTCGGGCATGCCTTATTTAGGTCCTGAAAGTCCATGCAAATTTGAACTGTCCCGTTCTTCTTCATCACGGGAACGATGTTAGCAATCCAGTCAAGGTATTGCACCTTATGAATAAAGCCGGAGTCGATTAGTTTCTTGATTTCGGCGTTAATGCTGATCTCGAATTCGAGCCGCATCCTTTTTGGCGCTTGTTTTATGAGATTTACCCCCGACATTATGGCCAGTTTGTGGATTGCTATGTCTGGATCAAGACCCGGCATCTCGGAATAGTTCCAGGCGAAGCAGTCTCTATACTCCACAAGTACGGCTTTCAGAGTAGCCACATGTTCTTCAGATAGCAGCTCGCTGACAAACGTGGGTCTTGGATTATCTTTCGGTCCTAAGTTTATCTTCTTTAGGTTATCTACCATGGTATGGATTATATCTTCCAGCTCTTTTGGTGCTAGCAGCATTTCTGAGATCTCTTCGTCTTCATTGGTGAAGCATTCGAAGAGTTCAAGCATTTCTTCATCTTCTTTCTCATTTGAGAGTCTTATAGTATGGAAAGTGTGGGTTCGCTCCCGCCTTTTAGACTGGATGTATCCCAAACCTGAAGTGTATGCTTTCCCATTGGGTTAGACTCTATGAACCCCTGGGACTTCCTAAATCCTTTTGTAGAATTGGACTACTCGAACGGTTTGTTCGAAGGGTACACCTTATCGCCTCAGGAGTTCCTTCAAACTCCCTGAGAAGTACTTCGGTATATGGATAAGCTGCAACCTGTCGAGGGTTAGATCAGCTCCACACACGATTTCTCTTTCAACTTTGGTCTCTTCAGATTTGTAGAAGAGAATTTCTTTCGCGCCTCTATGCTTGGCAGGCACGTAGAAGGTTACCAGCTCCTCTACATTATGGGTGCTGACTGTATCGAGTTCTTTATAGTGTCGAGCTGGGCCTATTGTGACTTGTAGAGTCTGGTCTTCATCATTAAGGACTTTTGATAGAAGATGAGTGGAGAAAACCGTTTCACCTTCTTCTTCCGAATCGCTTCCGAAGACTGGGATAGGGGTCGACTGGCTTTGATTGTCGTTTCCCGCCTGTGGTTGGCCTAAGAATATTATCTCCTCTTCATTCTCGGAGTCGCTTCTAAAGACCGGAATGGCGGCAACCTGTTTCTGCTTGCTTTTCCCTTTAGATGTCGTTTTGCTGCATCTTTCTGCGTCTTCGAAGTCAGGCAGAAAGTATTATGCATCTTCATATTTGAGTACTTCATTCATTGAGATGGGATTGAGATCTCATGTGATGATGTGCTCTTTGACATCCTTAAAATACTTCATACACTGATGTTGTATAGAAAGGATGATGTTGTACTCATGCGGCCAAGGTCTACCAAGCAAGGATTTATAGCATGTCTTGGCGTTGATGACGTGGAACTTGACATCAGTGACGATTTGTCCGAACTGAAGCGTCAGCACTACAAACCCATAGGTTCGAGAAGACTGGGAGTCAAATTTGGAGATTGTGATCTTCTCCCAAGTGAAGTATTTGACGTCCATAGCCAGCTCTTTGAGCACCTTCACATTTGTCGACGAGGATCTTATTTATCCTTACATCTTCGCAGTATTCGACAACATACAACGGTCAATTGTGTTCGAATGTCTCCAGGAGGAGATCTTCTTCGCTGAAGCTTATGTTGGCAGTACGTACTTCCGCTAACTCGTCCTCCTTATTTTCTTCGGCAAAGAAAGCTTGAAACTGGTCAAGTCCGTTTAGAGTCTTGATGAGGGACTCCCGCAGTTCTTTTGACAGAAGTAGAGCATCATATATGCTCAAGTGTAAAAGAAGCTTCTTTCAGTGCACGAGAACATTATAATCCACCTTAATCTTCTTAGTCGGGTCCTTGGTGGTGAAGTATTTGGAAAATTCCTTGTTCACTTCGATCTCTTCGGTTACTTTTTCTTTCCCCTTATCCTGCTTCTTTGAGTGGCGAGAACATTATAATCCACCTTAATCTTCTTAGTCGGGCCCAAGATTTTTCATGGGAAGGGTGCGATTGCGCAGCTGAATGTTGTCACAGGCTTTCATCTCTTCTTCCTTTTTCAAGGCGGAGCTTGCAAATGAAAGCGGACTGAAGACGACCTCTTCTTCAGAATCACTCCTGAAGGTAGGAACTTCGCCACTTTTTCCTTTTTGAGGTTGAGCTTTACGAGAAACCATGTGGCAATTTTCCACTATTGATTTCGTTCTATCGCTTGTCTAAGACACGTCATCCTCGAGCTGACGAGCACGAGCCACTCGCTTTTCCTTCTTCAATTTTCTTCTGTGGGAGACATAGCCCAACCACCATTTCTTAAATGCATTGCATTCATTGATAGGGTGTAAGATTCTCCGATGATAAATACAATATTTCGAGTGTTCTTTTCCACTATCAAAATACGGCACTCCGGGAGTATACAGCATGAGGGGTGGTAGTTTCATCCCCTTTGATAGGTTTTCATGAACCGCTTCTCGACCTTGACCTTGCTTCTGCACTTTATGGCTGGAGATTGCTTCTGTTGGGAGGCATCATGACTCGTCCCTTTTGTGGCTTGTTTTCTTAGGCGTAGTTGCTTGGACTTTTCATAGATGGTCACTTCATGCCTTATAATATCCTTACCCTCTTGAACAGCTTCTTTTATCAGCGTATCAATCGGATCTTTTTGTGGCAGGCTTAGAGCACTTTGAGTGGATCTTACCCCCTGGTTAATCATGTCGTTTACTGATGAAGTATCTTCATCTAACGCTGGTGGAGCACCTTCATCAGATACAAAAGAGTAGGAGAGCATGTAGCAACTTTCCATATGCACTTCTTCTTCTTCCACTAGGTCCTCTTCTTCAACATTGTTGTTTTCGAAGAGATGATGAAAGAATTCCTTGAGCGTAATTAGAATGCGCGCCTTCTGATTATATTATTTCAACGCATCAATATACTTATAAAGGTCTGTACGCTTGTCGACGTATTCGTCAGGCTGTACGGGTTTCTTGACCTTCTTTTTCTTCTTCTTGGAAGAAGGGATTGAGAGGCTTTTCTCCCTATCATTGACCTTTGTCTTAGGACGTGGCATCAACATCCCTTCAATGATCTACGGTTCAAGCAGGTTTTTCCATTTGATCGTGGGGCAAGCACGTAGCTCTTTTAGCATCCTCTTAGTTTTTTTGAGAGGACCATTTCCCACGGGATTTCCTTTACCATTGAGCAAGAAGCCATTCCGTATTGGCTTTCTTTGGGTATGCTTTTGTAGCGGATCCACCTTCCAGCTATTCATCAGCATGCTTTTGCCCTTCTTATACTGATCTTCGGCCCAGTTCTTAAATACGAAGCAGTCTTTAATCGGGTGACTTACAACCCGATGGTAAGGGCAATAGTTGGGGTCGTTGACCGCGTTTGCTTGTGCTGGTCTCCATGGTTCAGGCAACGATAGCATGTGTTTCTTCATGGTAAGGTCGAACAGCTTCTTCGTCTTGTCACGAGGAAAGGAGTATTCATGCCCCAGCTTTTCTTCGAGGGTGGGGCCCCAATGGTTATCGTTTCGACGGCTAGTTGCATTGAAGCCGCCTTGTTGTTGCCGAGTATTGGTGACAAATGCCGCTTTGATCTTATTCTTGTTGTTTCGAGACTCCCCTGTGGATGAGGAGATCTGGTCAATCTTCTCTAGTTGAACCAGCTTGTCAAGAAGCTCTTGATATGTAGTAGGCTTGGCGAATGATAAGAACGAGTAGACCTTCAAGTGTGGGTCGAGAGTACCGATGAACATCCCGATGACCGAAGGTTCTATAATGGGTTGCTCACATTTTGAAGCTAGATTCCTTCATCGGATGGCATATTTCACCAGTGTTTCATTCGATTTCACCCTCTCGTTGATTAACGCTGATATTGTAGTACGCTCGTTCGCGCTGACAAACCTCTGTGTGAAGAGCAACTCGATGTCAGCAAAGGTCTATGGAGTCATTTGGGAGCTCCGAGTACCATTCAAAGATAGTATCTGCTAGACTACTGACGAACTGTCGGAGGAGTAGCTTATCACCGCCTTCAGTGTTACCACACATTGCTTTGAGCTGTGTGGGGATTGTCGGTTCCTCTAAAGATATTGAACTTCATAATCATATACCCCGGAGGGTACTGCTTATGGTCGTACCATGTTGGATATGGACAATCGGTTTTGACCAGCTTGGCGTTTGCTTCACTGGCAGTGAAGAGTTTGACCTGTTAGGCTATATACTCGTTAAGCTGAGCCTTCAAGATCGTTTCATCTTTTGAGGTTGAAGGAGCTTGGAAATGACTTGTAGCTTCCCCTTTCTTGTTATCAGGGACCACTGGAGTGTCTTCTGCCTGCGGTTCTGATGACTGGGTCATCATCCAGCATATTTGCTGCAAAATAATAGCCATTATGTTCATGTTAGCGAACATCTCCACCGCTTCTTTGCTCTTCTTTTACAAAGCACTCTTTAGAGAGTCAGCATTTGTCTTTCCTTTTTCCGGATCCTTTTGTTGATCCTTCAGGTTTGTCTTAGATAGTGGGATGACCAGTGCTGCTGCTTGAGCGGCCATTTCATGCAACTGATGTTGTATTTGAGCTTGAGTCAAGGACCGAGTTTGGGGTCGATGACTGGTAGAAGCGTTGTTTTCAGTTCCATTTAGGTGTAGCATTCATACAGTGTGAACTACCTCAGCTTTGTGCGTAGAACTTCTGACGCTTCGCCTCTTGGGATTTACCATGGGCGATGGGGATCTCTCCGGCCTCTGCCTTTTTAGGAGAACTACCTTAGACTTGATAATTGGTTTATCAGCCTGTGGTTGATTCTTGAATTTTTCCGATTTCAGAGACGGCCTGTTTTTGACAACGACAGATCCACGTACTTCCTTCCAAACTGTGTAGATTTCGGAAAAGAGTCACGGTGGCGAAATCTTTTGCTTTCTTTCATTTGGCATCTCTACGGGCGACGGAGATTTCTTCAAGACGGCAGCAGGCATGTTTCTCTTAACCCTTCCGAGTGGCTCAAAACCATTATTTGTCGAAACAGCTGCATTAATAGTTGGTGTGGGTGAAGTCAGTCCTGATAGTGAACTGCCCCCAGCCTGCCTTACCGGCGCCAGTAACGGCGTCGGGCACCACTTGAAGCCGGAACTTCTTCAACTTTAGGAGCTTCAACATTTTGACCCCTGTGTGGAGTCTAATCTTCCGAGAGTGTCAGCTGCTTAAAAACTGACTGCTTGGGAGCCTGTGAGGATTGAACAAATAGCCTATGGAAGACAGGCTTTCTTGGAGCAGCTGGTGCAGCAGGAGTAGCAGGAGTAGTGAAAATCAGCCTCTTGAAAACTGACTTTTGTGGTATCACAGGCTTTTTAAATGAGCCTGCGGATCTTGAATTCAGCTTGCTAAAGAATGAACTTTCCGGTTTTGTAGGTGATTAGTCTGAAATAATGCACATTTGAATGATTGTTTTCCCCATTATTGTTGAGTTCTAAAAGGTGTTTATTGTACTTATAGAACATATGAGAGTTTATGTGTAAAAAGTTTATTATCATATATTCCTACATTATAATTATCATAATGAGGGAAAATACATGCATATAATATTTAAATGAAATATTGTAATTAAAATACGCATATCATATCAAATAATTCTAATCAATATTCTTAAAATATTGTATCATACAAATGGTTAGGATAATATCTCAAAATAATAACAAATATTACTAACACTGTGACTTGAGATATTAGCTCATATCTAGAGATCAAAAGATCCGAGATGTCGGAATTAAATCTGTCGAAATATTGAGGGAAAATATAAGATCTAGCAACGGCAGAGACTCAGAGTAAGATTTCCAAAATCCAAATATCGAAGAGATCTACTCATGTCAACAGAAGATTTCACCAAAAATCCCAAAACTTGATCTCACTAAAGAGCCGTGGTTGGGCGGACAAACCCCAAGATATGCGGCGGATCCGCGGCCTCCTTATGGACATAGGATTTAGTGTGATCGTATCAGCATATCCTAACATCGGGCAACTAGGGTTCCTAGTTTCTGTGACTATTTAAGGGACCGAGAGCTTCACTTTGAAAACTATCAACCGAAGAGATCAAGAGGTTCAAGACGATCCACGCATCCGAGTTGATCATCAGCTGTTCATTTACTTCCAACAAAATAGAGATCGAGAGAGAAAACTAGTTTCTTGTACTCTACTTTAAAAGGATTTGTACATGATTTAGTTGATTAATAAAGGTAGAGTTTTTATTAGTCTTTTCGCAATTAATTTCTGCACTTACTTTCTGCATCTTACATTAAGATCCCATTCTTCATCCTTTCTTCTCCAACCATGCATGAGTAATTCCTAGCTTGTTAGGGTTCGTGGGCTTGAGTAGATCAATAGATGATAAAATATTTTAACTTCTTTTATACATTTTAAAGTTTATAAACATTAGCAAAATAAATGTAAACATCCTTATTGGGCGCGCTACCAATTTATTGATTGTCTCGACCACGATTTGAGATTAGATTAGGGGCTAGACATGAATAGAGATCAATACAAGGACAAGGGTTAAGAGTGGGGAAACCCTAGTTTCTTCCAAAAAAAACCCAATCTACATTCATCACTATCGATCTAGTGTTAAACTATTAAAAGATAAAATGAGTCATTTTTAATTAGTCATCCATTACTACGAAGTCATATGAACCCTATAAGCCTCTTCTTCATAAATCTTACATTCGTATCAAAATAGATCTACAACCAATCAACCCATCTTTCAATCGACTCGTCTAAAGCAAGAAAAAGGTCCACGCTTCCCTGCGGACGACCTGTACTCATCGCGGCTAGCTACTAGCGACACCATCCTGATTGCGGTTACTTTATTCACAAAACACATCTCTTTAAAACAGAACAATCAAATGGCGCCGTTGCCGGGGAAACGGCTGCAATTTTTTTCTTGTTATTCAGGTTGAATTCTTATTAATCCATATCATAAAATAAACAAAACCGTATCTTGTGTATTTAACATTTAGTGTGCGAATTTTGCAAAGAAATCTGGAGTCACTGGAGCGTGGAAAAAGAGATTCAGAGACTTTCAATGAGGACCGGAGGAGAATTAGAGGGCACTGAAGAAAAATCAGCAGATGAACGCACCATAGTGCGGCGGAACCGGGCATAAGCAAGCACTTTGCGGCTGAAGCGTGGCGGCTTGGTAGAGTTGCATCGCCAAACTTCTCTGGTATCTTTCTCTGATCTTTCTCTCTCCTCTAAAATCCAATATTTTTATTTTTCCTACAGGATTCTTTGCAAATATCGCCGCTCAAAAATCTTTTTGCATGTTTTGATATTGGTTTGTTTGTGCATATCTTAACCGGACATTAAGGGGTAATAACCCAAATCCAGATTAGGTGGAGATTTCATCACCCTTCCTAGGCCTCACAAACCACAAAACGAGCATATTTTCACCTTACATTAATTAAAAAATATCTAGACCAAGCCTCTAACGACTTTCACACTCAATTAGAACAGAGGAAGGTCGTGGGTAATCTATCGCTTATCCGTATTTCTCTTATGGTGTCTAGGAAAGTGTGACTAAGGAAAATGGTTACTTAATTAGGCCCGTTATTTTCGGTGATTCGTATAGCGGATACCTCCCACTTACCTGGCACTCACCTGACCACAAGAGCGATAAAGAGATGGTAGAGGATTGATCCTGCGACTTTTCCTTTGGAAGTCTAGGAGCGGTCAAGTAACTTGACCTAGGTAGGTAACCCTAGTTCTAGGGATTGATTGTGTATTTTTGTGATTTGTTGAGTCAAGCCTCACGTCCGACTTTTTCAAAAACAAACCTTCTTAAAATCGTTCTCACACACGCTGCAATGTGCACTAAACCCGCTTAGTGCATGATCGGCTGGGCACGGGATTCTACTGCCCGTCTTGTCCACGTTTTATCTATCGACTCCGAAGTCGGTACTTCATCATCTTCTATTTCCTCTCCACCCACCACATCGACCGAGATGGACGGTTCTCCATTAGATTTTCACAACAACACCCTGCCGCCGCCCATAGGTGCGTAGAATCCACTATGCATCTCTCTTCAAAAAAGTTGCTACCCGATACGCAGTCCCCTTCCTGCTTATTTGTCTATTCCACCAGCCAATAAGGATAATTTTGAAATTAAACCCCACTTCATCAACCCGTTGCCCAAATTTTATGGGCTTGAATCTGAAGACGCATACGTTTTCATAACCAAATTCGAAAACGTATGTGCAATGATTGTAGGGTGTTTTTGGTCATCCCATTGAGATGGGAACACGCACGCGCTTGTCAGGCGTACTAAAGATTCCCCCTGCCTAGGGTAGGCCGGGGTTTAATGATTGTGGGGATCCGAATCTCCGGCTGCCGCGGACTAAACTGCCGTTAATTACCCCTCGCCTTTGGAGCGAGGGAACCTCCGATTGACTGGTTAAACTGGTCATGCGAACTCAATGTGCAGTGTACGTATGTGTTGTTTTGGAAGGGGGTTTAGATATATCGGGAGCCACGCAGAGTTTTCACGGGGGTCCCGCTACCCGGATAGCAGGCTGGGAGTCAAGGGGGCTAGTAGCCCCCTTGCAGGGTGCGGGGCAGCGCCCCGTTAGAAATTTTTTCTAACAGGGATAATGTTGTGGAGCACGTGTGTGTGCAAATATGTATATATATGTATATGTATATGTATGTACATAAAAAAGAGGGGGAAAGGCATCCAAGGGATGCGTGGGGCCAACGCCTTGAGCGTTGTGCGCTTAGGTGCTGTACGCTCAGACGCAAGCACGCCACATGCCGACACGTGGCGCGTTTGCACTCCAGCGCCCTTGCGCTCAAGCGCAAAACACCCACGTACCGACACGTGGGCGCTTTGCGCTCGGGCGCAAGGCGCTGGAGCGCAAGCACGCCACGTGTCGGCACGCGGGTGCCGTGCGCTCGCGCGCAGTGCGCTTGAGCGCAAGCGCGCCACGTGTCGGAACGCGGGCGCATTGCGCTCGCACGCAGTGCACTTGAGCGCAAGAGCGCCACGTGTCGGCACGCGGGCGCCTTGCGCTCGAGCGCAGTGCACGCGGGCGCCTTGCGCTCGAGCGCAGTGCGCTCAAGCGCAAGCGCACCACGTGTCGGCACGTGGGTGCTTTGCGCTCGAGCGCAAGGGCGCTGGAGCGCAAACGCGCCACGTGTCGGCACGTGGGCGCTTTGCGCTCGAGCGCTAGTGCGCTACGTGTCGGCACGTGGGCGCTCGATGCTTGAATGCTTGGGCGCCAGCGAGGAAACGAGGGCTTTTAGCCCCAAAAACCAGAAGCAATGCTTCAGAAAGGAAATATTTATTATATATATATGGAGTTAAACTCCTAGGATGTGTTGAAGCTGATTAAGGGGGTTCTTCTTCTTCCTCCTGTGGTTTGGTCGGATCTTGAAGATCAAGAGATGTAAGATCTAAAAATCTCTTTTTTTGAGATCTAATGACAGATCCAAGCCCCCCTCAGTGGGTTTTATGGTGAAAAACTATTTAGTTTTGGAAAAGGAAGAGTAAAACTCTTGATTTAATTCAAAGAAAGAAAAGGGTTTGAAACCTTCAGAAAAAGGAAAGATGTACAAACCCTAGGTTTTTGACAGAATGGAAAAAGTGTTCCTTTATTCATCATCATGTTGCCTTTTATAGGCTTACATATTTACATATAGCCCCTTGGGCTTTACAAAAGTGGCATTTTAGCCATCCCATGGCTCATCTGCCATTTCATTTTTGCACATAAGCCATGTGCTTACAAAATATTGGCTTTATGCCCATTTTGTTTACATTCATGCATAAAAAATTTACATAAAAATTATTTATTACATGATTTCATTTTGGCATGGGGAGGCTGGCCGCGGGCTCGACTTGGGCATGGGGAGGCTGGCCGCGGGCTCGACTTGGGCATGGGCCCGCTTGACCTGGGTTTGGGCCCACCTGGCTTGGGGTTGACTTTGATTTTGAGTTGGTCAACCGGGGTGTAAATTTTTACCCCAACAAATTGTCCCCCATTAATAAATGCACATAGCATATGTGTGTCGTGTGCATGAAATTGATGGATCTTCTTTTGCGTGGAGGCGACTTGCTTTGGTTCCCACTTTTTGGGATGCACTGCCCTTTTTACGACATGGACGGTCGGTTCTGCCCTTTTTGCGACTTGGACGGTCAGCACTTGACGCGTCTCCGAGACGGAATGTCCGTGGTAGACGTTTCTCTGACCCGGAGTCTCTGTGTTGGACGTATCCCCGATGCAGAGTGTCGCTTATCGACTTTTCCTCGGTGCGGAGTATCGGGTTGACTTTTCGCCGGCGCGGAGTGTCGCTGATCGACTTTTCCCCGGCACGGAGTGTCGCTGGTTGACTTTTCCCCGGCACGGAGTGTCGCTGATCGACTTTTCCCCGGCGCGGAGTGTCGGGTTGACTTTTCCCCGACACGGAGTGTCGGTGGTTTCATTTTCCCCGGCACGGAGTGTCGCTGATCGACTTTTCCCCGGCGCGGAGTGTCGCTGATCGACTTTTCCCCAGCGCGGAGTGTCGGGTTGACTTTTCCCCGGCGCGGAGTGTCGCTGATCGACTTTTCCCCGACACGGAGTGTCGAGTTGACTTTTCCCCGGCACGGAGTGTCGCTGATCGACTTTTCCCCGGCGCGGAGTGTCGGGTTGACTTTTCCCCGGCACGGAGTGTCGCTGCTCGACTTTTACCCGGCGCGGAGTGTCGCTGTTTGACTTTTCCCCGACGCGGAGTGTCGCTGATCGACTTTTCCCCGGCGCGGAGTGTCGGGTTGACTTTTCCCCGGCACGGAGTGTCGCTGATCGACTTTTCCCCGGCGCAGAGTGTCAGGTTGACTTTTCCCTGGCACGGAGTGTCGCTGATCGACTTTTCCCCGGCGTGGAGTGTCGGGTTGACTTTTCCCCGGCGCGGAGTGTCGCTGATCGACTTTTCCCCGGCGCGGAGTGTCGGGTTGACTTTTCCCCGGCGCGGAGTGTCGGGTTGACTTTTCCCCGGCACGGAGTGTCGCTGATCGACTTTTCCCCGACGCGGAGTGTCGGGTTGACTTTTCCCCGACGCGGAGTGTCGCTGATCGACTTTTCCCCGGCGCGGAGTGTCGTTGTTGGACGTTTCCTTAATGCAGAGTGTCTGTGTTGGACGTTTCCCTGATGTAGAGTGTCGCTGGTTGACGTGTCCCCGAGACGGAGTGTCTGCTTGACGTTTCCCCGTTACGGAGTGTCGTTGTTTGACGTAGAGGTCGATGTCGGAATTGGTTGGTTTGATTTGTTTGATTTGAGTTGACATCAGCATCGCTACACTGGAATATGGTACCGGGAGCGAATCATCATCTGTCATGAGAGGATTTAGGAGTTGGTTTTCTGTCGGCATCTGCATTGCTGCACTGGAATCATGCTAGAAGCAACTCATCATTTGCCCCGGAAGGATTTGGGAATTGGTTTTTGTTTGGCATCTGCATTGCTGCACTGGAATAATACCAGGAGCAACTCATCATTTGCCCCGGAAGAATTTGGGAATTGGTTTTTGTTTGGCATCTGCATTGCTGCACTGGAATCATGCCAGGAGCAACTCATCATTTGCCCTGGAAAGATTTGGGAATTGGTTTTTTTTTGGCATCTGCATTGCTGCACTGGAATAATACCAGGAGCAACTCATCATTTGGCCTGAGAGGATTTGGGAATTGATGGCTTAGGGAACAGGTTTAGATCCCTATCACCTAAGGCTTTTCAATTTTATGGGCCGTAAGGGTCCCATAAAATAATTTCTTCCCTACGAGTCGAAAGGATCTCGTAGGTGTATTTTCTCCTTAGGAGTCATGGGGACTCCTAAGTGTGTTGCTCCTTTGTGAGTCATAAGGATCTCACGCGGGAATTTTCTCCTCACAAAGTCGAGAGGACTTTGCGAGTGCATTTCATCTCCTTTTTTTTTCTTTTACGAGTTTGCGCCCTTTCGGGTTTTCACAAACTCGCCGGCAGTCCTGCTGTTTTTACTCGCGGAGCCCTTTCAGGTTTTCATCCGTGCACATTTTGCTTGTGGACATACCTTTTTTTTATTTTTTATTTTTTATTTTTTATTTTTATTTTATTATTTTTGGTGGGACTTTGAATGTGGTCTCACCGGTAGGACTCGGGAAAGATTGAGATTATTTTTACGCCCGTGGATTGTATACGGTTTTGCAGGATGTATGATCCAGACCGTAGGGCCGGAAAAATTTCGGGACTTTGTTGGCGTCTGCATCGCTGCACTGGAATATGGTACCAGGAGCGACTCATCATTCGCCATTGGGGTATGGGATTTGGAATTTGGTCGGCGTCTGCATCGCTGCACTGGGATATGGTACCAGGAGCGACTCATCATTCACCATTTGGGGATTGGGATTTGGAATTTGGTTAGCGTCTGCATCGCTGCACTGGGATATGGTACCAGGAGCGACTCATCATTCGCCACTTGGGAATTGGGGAGCGATGGCTTAGGAGACAGGTTCAGATCCCTATCGCCTAAGGCTTTTCAATTTTATGGGCCGTGAAGGTCCCATAAAAGCATTTACTCCCTACGAGTCGTAAGGATCCCGCAGGTGTATTTTCTCCTTAGGAGTCGTGAGGACTCCTAAGCGTGTTTTTCCTTTGTGAGTCGTAAGGATCCCACAAAGGTTTGTTCTCCTCATGTATCATGAGGACACATGAGTGGGTCTTCTCAATGGAGCATAATTCCAAAGGCGGAGACCAGCCGCGTAACCGGTGGTTTCGGTGGGGCATGGACGTGATGAGAATTATTTGAGCCCGTGGATTGTATACGGCAGTCAATTTGGGGACTGGCCGTAGGGCTGGAAGAATTTTGGAAATTTGAATTTTTGTTGGCGTCTGCATCGCTGCACTGGAATATGGTACCAGGAGCGACTCATCATTCATCTTTGTTTTGTTTGTATTTTGTTTTGTTTTATTTTTGTTTCACAGCGATTGCTCTATCATTTCAGCTTTTCTTATCGCGAAGATCGCGATTGCCCTATCATTTCGGCTATTTATTCGCGGTTGCCCCATCATTTCGGCTTTATTTTCATTTTTATTTTCACTCGCTGATTTTTATTGCGAGTTGCCCTATCATTTCGGCTTTATTTTCATTTTTATTTTCACTCGCTGATTTTTATTGCGAGTTGCCCTATCATTTCGTCTTTTCTTTATTTTTCTTTTATTTACACATTTTTTGTTTATATACACACATTTTTTTATATTTATTAATTTTATTTTTTTTTACATTCCCAGTTTAACGACTTAGAGGTCGACTGTTCCTAGTTTAATGACGTGGTGGTCGATCAGGTGTTCCCAGTTTAACGACGTGGTGGTCCTCTTTGCTTATCCCAGCTCCTTAAACTTTGATCTTAGCGGAGCTGTGTTGATGACCTAGCTCTGTGGCTTGCCGATACATCCGAGGATTGCGAGATTTTTTCAAGCTTATATTGATCCTCTGCCTAATCTTTGAAAATATAGCAGTCTTCGATGGTATGACCCACCACTCTATGATATGGGCAGTATATGGGATTGCCGGTCATGTTCATTTCCTGTGGCCTCTTTGGAATAGGCAGTTGCAGACCGTTGTTCAAGGCGTCCATGAATATTTTGCGGACATCATCCCTCCTGAAGGAGTATATTAGTGTATATGCTCTAGAGGCCATTACTGTATCATACTAGTATGTATATTACTTGATGGAAGCTTAGGATATTCACAGTTGTATAGACAATCTTGCTCGAAATGGTAGTATGCTACTTGGTTTGTCTCTGCTTTAATGTGTACATGTGTTTCTTTTATTATATCACCTATACGCATTAGTGGAGCCCTTAGGATCTTTGCTTGATTACCAGCGTTGTGATGGCGCTCACACTCGTGGGGGCTGGGTAATCCATAAGCACATCCTTATACAGGTCCCTAATCGTAGGACTATCGAGACAGGGTATCGATACTCCGGAGTAGACTAGCGTATGCGCTTCTCATCCCAGCGTGGGAGACGGTCTGTCCCACAGCCGTCAGTACGTCGTACTTGAGATAGCATGCGGGTGCTCGTTAGGTTACGAGTACACTGGACAGGACTCGTCGGGAACTGTTGGTTGGTATTATACCTATCGTCAGTTATCAGTTCCCAGGTGACATGAGTACAGCTTAGTCCGCTGACTTGACACTGTCACTTCGCCTCGAGTGTGTTCCCACTGTACTTTGATTACTACCCTACCACGGCTCAAAGGAGTCGTGCAAACAGGTAGTAGTTGGGTGCAGTCCCGAAGCACTTGGAGGCAGTGACGGTTAGACAGGATTCGTCTCTCCCGGTATTGGGGGTTGACATCGCGCTGTGTCCAGGAGAGCCATTACACAAGTAGTCCCTGACCAGGGCAAGCGAGATATACTGGTAGGTTTCCAGTGTTATCTCAGGGTGTTCTGGGCTACACTCCGACACGACTTGTACCGCTATTAGGGGACTGACGTTTACCGCCCCCTAGGCCCGCCATGCGATGTATCAGACGAACAGACCGGACTGTACGGAGACTGTCACATTCAGGCTCAGTAGGAGTTCAGATGGGTTCACCTCGTCAGTCTTCTTATCGGCATCTACCTAGGGACCGTTACGTACAGCTAGTGCCGCTTGCGATCTGTGGTTAAACCCACTGCCCGCGTAGTGTCGAGTCTTTAGAGTCCCATACAGAGGGTTATTCGCCTTTAGGCAAAATGAGTAGAGGTCGCATGGTTTTGCGACAGGGTTCGTTCACATCCGCGCACTTGTGCACGTTTGCTGTCCGGACAGCTTATACTAGCGGGCTTTGGTTTAAGCCGGATCCTAGTATATGATTTGGGATTGGTTTTATCTCATTGCATTCGTGTTCCTCGGATCACGGATACGGGTGCGTATGCACAGTTGACTGAGACAGAGGCAGAGGACTTTGATTAGGGTTGATGACCATTGTCATTTTCTTAACCCTAATGCTTATGTGTGTATCATGAATAATTGATATTAGTTAAATATAATTGTGCATGGTTAGGGTTGTTGACCATTTGACCATTCTTGACTTGTTGACTTAGGTTGACATGTTGACCATCATCATTCCATATAAAAGATGCTCTTTGATCTTTGCAATTTGCATTTAATGTGAAATGATAATGGTCAAGTCTTGATTAACCATGACAATTATCTTGCTAATTATCTATTTTCATAATTCACCCATATATGAGAGAATGGTTCATTATTTCTCCTCATTCTATAATATAGATTCTCTCTCTTCCTCTTCCTCTCTCTCTAGCTCTCCCCTCTCATGAGTTGAGAAACACTTGAGCTTGAGATAAACCATTCTAAGATACTCTCTACTCTCTTCTAAGGTTCTAGGATTAGCACTTCTAGCATCTTAGTTACTTCTAGCTTGAAGTTGAAGCCAAAGGTTGAGGCTCTCGGGGGGATCCTTCTTCGACTAGAGAAGGCGACAACAAGATCACATCTTTCACTCTAAAGGAGCAAGGAGAGAAGGACATAAAGCCCTAGGTATAACCTTTCTTTCATGTAGCTAAAACTAGTTAGCTTTGTAGTTAGTTTTTGTTTAGCAAAGATCCTCCTTTTGATAGTCCATGCTGCCTAGTTCGATAAAAATCCGATTTTTATACCGTTTCCGCCTCCCCGCAAGCACCGGGGTGGGCAACGTGGACTTACAGTGGTATCAGAGCCTAACTAAACATAAACTATCTAGTTAGTAAAGTGTATAGAAGTTCGATCGGTAAAAATCGCAAAACTAAAATTTCAAAACCCTAAGTTTCTGTTGATTTTTTTTTCTGCTCTAAAAATAATAAATCATACTTCAAAAATCGGCTCAGGGTTTTGTTAAGAAACACACCAAACACGATCCAGTGAACCGTTCAACTCACCGCGGTTCCGCGGCAAGAACATGCTTCTTGCCGCGGATCCGCGGCCGAGTTGACTCGGTCGTGGACCGGGTTTGGTGCAGTGTTCTTCTGTCAGGGTTTTGGGATTTTTAAGATATTTTATTTCTGCCCAGATTTTCCAGAATAGAAATTTGTATTTGGGATGGCTATAAATCCGTATTTTTGATCGAACTTCACTATACTTTGACTATTGGGTTATATCTGTGATGTTTATATGTATTTAACGTCTGCTAATCGCTATACATCGATTAGTGAGGGTTATACATATCTGTGATCTGTAATGCTTATTGGTTTGTGTATATGAACTCGGTGGATTGTCGCGGATGAATAGCTGGGGTGGATGTGAGATGAGAGTTTCTTTTTTCTTTCATTCATGTAATATGTAAATTGATGTTATATTATTTATTTGGCCGCACAACCGGGTCGGGGTTGTAGCCGTCATTGTATAATTTCTTTTTACTGTTTTTGCTTCTAGGATAGACCCATGGTGGAGTGCATAAACTACCGGGTATCTCGAAGTGCCGAGTGGCCTACTCACGTCGTTGAGGGAGGTTGCTTCGCTTCGGATACTTGGCGGGTAGTTTGCCGCACCCGTAGGGGTCTTGGGTGGGGTATTGGCTATTCATCGCGATCGTGTAATCCGCTTTTCGTTGCAGGCTCGAATGAATCGCGGATTCCTAGTATATCCAAAGTGTTCATCTGTGATCTGGATTGACTATCATTGCTATATATCTATATATGATAACTATTTAGGTGTTGCTTATGTTTTGCATCCGCGCTAGTCCAGCCCCCGCTCTATCGTTAGTTAAGTAACCTAACGGGTGATGACGGGGCGCCGTGGAGAATGTGGATGGCATAAGCGTACACCATATTTTGGTTGTTTTCTGCAATGGTAGGATTAAAAGATGGAACGCATTAAGATTAATGCAAGAAAATAAACCAAGTAGAAGTCGATTGGAACACTTTGAAAACCACTCGGTTCTTTTCAAAACTAAACTTTTAAATGCGGAGCTTAAACCACTCCTTTTAAAAGCTATCTCGTTCCATCGATTATATCAAGTTCACTACGTTCACGGTTTCGCCAAAACCATTCGTAGCCCTCCGCCATTCCACATGAATAGTCAAAAAGTATTCAAGCTATGTATGTTGGCCAAAGTCAAGGCATAGTGATCGGTAGTTATTGGGCATTCATGTGCAGCATAGGTAGATGTGTTGGTTTGGGACAGTCGTGCTGCCATTTTGGCCAAAGTCAAGGGTAGGTACGGGTGGGTCCAAATTAACCAGGAGAATGACGGGTAGAACTTGACATGTGACTTATGATATTTTGGCCAAAGTCAAGGTCATAAGTGCATGGGGCAAAAATCCACATCGGGAGTTTCATAAGTACTGAAACTTGCTAGCACTGCATACCATTTGGAGTGTGATGATTCTGGTAGGATTCCTTCAGTTTTATCACGCGATGATATTTGGATCCCGATCCTACTGTGAGTATATGCTACTCCTCGGGAAATTTCTCACTTAACGATCAATGCTATAAACCTAGTAGGTGTCTAGAAAGGTGTTAGCGGGGCTACGCCCACAGGGAAAAGAGGTTACTTAATTAAGGAACTTTGCGAAAGCATTGGAAAACCTCCCTCGAAGTACCGACACTGACCTGGCTGAACGGTTAAGAAAGTATTGTACGGTGAGATTGATCTCGACTAATTCTTCCTTTATGATTTGAGGAGGGATTCGAGAGACAGTGGGAGCCATCCTGTTTAGAAAAACTAAAAACCACTCTAAATTTGCAAGAGCATCATGCTAAAGTGTTTCTTTTCTCTCTCCTAATTGCAGCGACCATTCAACATGACTGGACTTAAGTTATTACTAGATAAAAACATACTGACAGGGCCAAACTACAAAGATTGGCTCAGGAATGTCAAGATGGCAATCACTTACGACAAGTTGGGGTATATCCTTACCACCAAAGCTCCCCGTGTTCCAGGTCCCACCTCCAGCGTCGCGGATATAGAAATCCGTAAGACATGGGAGATCGATTGCGCGAAGGCCAAATGCCTCGTGCTTGCCTCGATGGACAACGAACATCAGAGGAGGCACGAGAATATGGACCTAGAGTCCATATTTCTTCATACAAAAGAACTCTATGGAGAGCAGTCTCGTATCGCCAGAAACGAAGTGTCGAAGAAGTTGTTTTCGGCAAGGTTGGTCGTCAGATCATCGGTAGCAGAACACGTGCTTAAGATGATTGGCTACATAGAGGAGCTCACGGACCTTAGGACCACGTTGGAGAATGAACTCTACACTGACTTGATTCTCCAGTCCCTTCCTTCCACTTACGCCCAGTTTGTCCTAAACTTCAACATGCAAGGAAAGGAGGTTGAACTTTCCGAACTTCTGAACATGTTGAGGAGTGCTGAGCGCACCCTGCAGAAAGGTAGGGAGACATCCACTTTGTTTATAGGAGAATCTTCCTCTTCTAGGTCCAGGGTGAAAGCCAAGGGAAACAAGAAGAAAGCCCCCGCCAAACCTAGGGGCGGTGTCAGGAAAGTGGATACGAAGGGAAAGGGAAAGGCAACAAAGGTAGCGGGAAAGCTGGTAGGAAAGGAAGAATGCTTCTACTGTCACAAAATTGGACACTGGAAACAGGATTGCAAGGCTTGGAAGGCCAGAACCCAGGATCTGAAGCGAGTTGCGGCTTCAGCTTCAGGTGTGTATGTTATTGAAAACTGTCTATCAATAAACTCTACTTCCTGGGTATTGGATACCGGATCAGGATCTCATATCTGTAATTCTTTGCAGGCGTTGAGAAAGCGTAGGGTTTTGAAGGCAGGTGATATGACCCTCAGAGTTGCAAACGGAGCTAGCATGGATGCTGAGGCCGTGGGGGACTATCACCTGGGATTGTCAGATGGACACTTTTTGGTTTTGCGTAGTTGTTATTTTGTACCAAATGCAACTTGTAATATCATTTCTGTATCTTTATTGTCTAAAGAAGGTTATGAATTTGCATTTGTAAGTAATGTTGTGAACATTCACCTTAATCAAGTTTTGATTGGGTCAGGTACATTAAACAACGGTAAATACGTATTAAACCAACCACAGATTTTCAATGTCCAGAATACACACAAAAGAAAGTCTCCAGAAATCAATAAGACTTTCTTATGGCATTGTAGACTGGGTCACATCAATGAGAGAAGGTTGACTAAGTTACATACTGAAGTATATTTGGATTCGTTCGAATATCAATCATATGCAACTTGTCAATCATGTCTCAAAGGAAAGATGACAAAGACTCCGTTCACTGGATACAGAGAAAGAGCGAGCGAGCTCTTGGGACTCGTACACAGCGACGTGTGCGGTCCAATGTCTACGCATGCACGAAGCGGTTATTCTTACTTCATTACTTTTACGGATGACTTTTCAAGGTACGGATATGTTTTCTTAATGAAACATAAATCCGAGGGCTTTGAAAAATTCCAGGAATATAAGAATGAAGTAGAAAAACAAACAGGCAAAAGTACCAAGACACTGAGATCTGATCGAGGTGGTGAATACTTGAGTGCCGAGTTCCTGGGTTACTTAAAAGAGAATGGAATTCTCTCTCAGCTTACTCCTCCATACACTCCGCAACATAACGGTGTATCGGAGAGACGGAACCGAACCCTATTGAATATGGTACGGTCCATGATGAGTAACGCTGAGTTACCGCGATCATTCTGGGGATATGCGCTAGAATCAGCTGCATACCTTTTGAACCGAGTTCCAACTAAGACTGTGCCTACTACACCATATCAGATGTGGTGTGGGAAGAGACCCTATCTTAATCACATTAAGACATGGGGATGTCCAGCTTTTGTCAAAAAGCAGCATGCGGACAAGCTCGAGGCATGCTCAGTACAGTGCAAGTTTGTGGGATATCCAAAGAACTCCAAGGGATATTTCTTCTATTGCGAAGAGGAACAAAAGGTTTTTGTTTCTCGCCATGCCTACTTTCTAGAACACCAGTTCTTGGAAAAGGAAATTAGTGGGAGCATAATAGAACTGGAAGAAATTCCAGAACCACGAGCTATTACTGAAAGCTTAGTAGAACCAGAGGGTTCGAAAGATCAGGACATTCCCACGCCACTCCGCAGGAGTAGTAGGCAGTCTCATCCGCCCGAGAGATACTACGGTTTTCTCATAGACGAGAATAGAGAGGATTGCATCATAGATTTTGATGAGCCTACTAGCTTCCAGCAAGCCATTCAGAGCGTTGACTCGGTAAAATGGCTGGATGCTATGCGGACCGAAATGGAGTCCATGTACACAATCAAAGTATGGACGTTGAACATTGCTCCAGATGGGGTAAAACCCGTAGGATGCAAGTGGATCTTCAAAAGGAAGATTGGTGTAGATGGACAGGTTGAGACCTATAAAGCTAGACTAGTTGCAAAGGGTTCTCGTCAGCGACCTGGTTTGGACTATGAAGAAACCTTTTCTCCAGTAGCTATGCTAAAATCCATTCGGATCCTTCTTGCCATTGCTGCCTTCCATGATTATGAGATTTGGCAGATGGACGTAAAGACCGCTTTTCTAAATGGAAATTTAGAGGAGTGTGTCTATATGGACCAGCCAGAGGGTTTCATTCAGAGTGGGAGCAGCGGAAAGGTGTGCAAGTTGCTTAAGTCCATTTATGGACTAAAGCAGGCATCACAGAGTTGGAACATCTATTTTGATGAGACGGTCAAGGAATTTGGCTTTATCAAAAAGCCAGATGAACCATGCATCTATTGTAGATTTGTAGCGAGAACTGTAATATTCCTCGTTTTATACGTGGATGACATTCTCTTAATAGGAAATGACATTCCTATGCTACAATCTGTCAAAGGGTTCTTGTCACACAGGTTCTCCATGAAAGACCTGGGTGATGCCTCATACATTCTGGGGATCCGGATCTACCGTGACAGATCTAAGAGGATTTTATGACTCTTACAGTCCAGGTACGTCGACACCATACTGAAAAGATTCAGTATGGAAGATTCCAAGCGCGGTAATCTACCGGCTTGTCACGGGATCACCCTCTCCAAAGAGATGTCTCCCAAGACTGATTTGGAGAGGGATCGCATGTCTATTATACCCTACGCTTCTGCGGTAGGCTCTATAATGTATGCGATGTTGTGTACCAGACCAGATGTGGCTTATGCACTGAGTGTGGTAAGCAGGTATCAGTCAAACCCTGGGGAGAAACATTGGATAGCGGTAAAGAACATTCTCAAGTACCTGATAAGGACTAAGGAGATGTTCTTGGTGTATGGCGGAAAAGACCTCCAGATTGAGGCCTTTGCTGACTCCAGCTTCCAGAGTGACAAGGATGATTCCAAGTCCATGTCGGGTTTTGTCTTTACCCTCAATGGAGGGGCGGTGTGTTGGAAGAGCTCCAAACAGGAAACCGTTGCTGACTCGACTATGGAAGCGGAATACATCACTGCATCTGATGCCGCAAAAGAAGCCGTCTGGATGAGGAAGTTCTTGAAAGAACTTCAGGTGGTTCCGTCCATTGTTGATCCAATACCTCTGTATTGCGACAACAACAGGGCTATAGCTTTAGCGAAGGAACCCATATCCCATCAGAAATCCAGACACATCTTGAGGCGGTATCACCTGATCAGGGAGATTGTGGATCGCCAGGAAATCGAGGTTCGGAGGGTTGCTTCAAAAGATAACACTGCAGATCCATTCACAAAGGCCTTACCCCAGACTCAGTTCGAACGGCTGATCGAGATGATAGGTCTTCGATACGCCAGTACATGGCCTTAGTGCAAGTGGGAGATTGTTAGTGTATATGCCCTAAAGGCCATTACTGTATCATACTAGTATGTATATTACTTGATGGAAGCTTGGGATATTCACAGTTGTATAGACAATCTTGCGCGAAATGGTAATATGCTACTTGGTTTGTCTCTGCTTTAATGTGTACATGTGTTTCTTTTATTATATCACCTATACGCATTAGTGGAGCCCTTAGGATCTTTGCTTGATTACCAGCGTTGTGATGGCGCTCACACTCGTGGGGGCTGGGTAATCCATAAGCACATCCTTATACAGGTCCCTAGTCGTAGGACTATCGAGACAGGGCATCGATACTCCGGAGTAGACTAGCGTATGCGCTTCTCATCCCAGCGTGGGAGACGGTCTGTCCCACAGCCGTCAGTACGTCGTACTTGAGATAGTATGCGGGTGCTCGTTAGGTTACGAGTACACTGGACAGGACTCGTCGGGAACTGTTGGTTGGTATTATACCTATTGTCAGTTATCAATTCCCAGGTGACATGAGTACAGCTTAGTCCGCTGACTTGACACTGTCACTTCGCCTCGAGTGTGTTCCCACTGTACTTTGATTATTACCCTACCACAGCTCAAAGGAGTCGTGCAAACAGGTAGTAGTTGGGTGCAGTCCCGAAGCACTTGGAGGGAGTAACGGTTAGACAGGATTCGTCTCTCCCGGTATTGGGGGTTGACATCGCGCTGTGTCCAGGTGAGCCATTACATAAGTAGTCCCTGGCCAGGGCAAGCGAGATATACTGGTAGGTTTCTAGTGTTATCTCAGGGTGTTCTGGGCTACACTCCGATACGACTTGTACCGCTATTAGGGGACTGACGTTTACCGCCCCCCTAGGCCCGCCATGCGATGTATCAGACTAACAGACCGGACTTGTGCACGTTTGCTGTCCGGACAGCTTATACTAGCGGGCTTTGGTTTAAGCCGGATCCTAGTATATGATTTGGGATTGGTTTTATCTCATTGTATTCCTGTTCCTCAGATCATGGATACGGGTGCGTATGCATAGTTGACTGAGACAGAGGCAGAGGACTTTGATTAGGGTTGATGACCATTGTCATTTTCTTAACCCTAATGCTTATGTGTGTATCATGAATAATTGATATTAGTTAAATATAATTGTGCATGGTTAGGGTTGTTGACCATTTGACCATTCTTGACTTGTTGACTTAGGTTGACATGTTGACCATCATCATTCCATATAAAAGATGCTCTTTGATCCTTGCAATTTGCATTTAATGTGAAATGATAATGGTCAAGTCTTGATTAACCATGACAATTATCTTGCTAATTATCTATTTTCATAATTCACCCATATATGAGAGAATGGTTCATTATTTCTCCTCATTCTATCATATAGATTCTCTCTCCTCCTCTTCCTCTCTCTCTAGCTCTCCCCTCTCATGAGTTGAGAAATACTTGAGCTTGAGATAAACCATTCTAAGATACTATCTACTCTCTTCTAAGGTTCTAGGATTAGCACTTCTAGCATCTTAGTTACTTTTAGCTTGAAGTTGAAGCCAAAGGTTGAGGCTCTCGGGTGGATCCTTCTTCGACTAGAGAAGACGATAAGAAGATCACATCTTTCACTCCAAAGGAGCAAGGAGAGAAGGACATAAAGCCCTAGGTATAACCTTTCTTTCATGTAGCTAAAACTAGTTAGCTTTGTAGTTAGTTTTTGTTTAGCAAAGATCCTCCTTTTAATAGTCCATGTTACCTAGTTCGATAAAATTCCGATTTTTATACCGTTTCCGCCTCCCCGCAAGCACCGGGGTGGGCAACGTGGACTTACAGTCGTATCAGAGCCTAACTAAACATAAACTAGCTAGTTAGTAAAGTGTATAAAAGTTCAATCGGTAAAAATCGCAAAACTAAAATTTCAAAACCCTAAGTTTCTGTTGATTTTTTTTTCTGCTCTATAAATAATAAATCATACTTCAAAAATCGGCTCAGGGTTTTGTTAAGAAACACACCAAACACGATCCAGTGAACCGTTCAACTCACCGCGGTTCCGCGGCAAGAACATGCTTCTTGCCGCGGATCCGCGGCCGAGTTGACTCGGTCGTGGACCAGGTTTGGTGCAGTGTTCTTCTGTCAGGGTTTTGGGATTTTTAAGATATTTTATTTCTGCCCAGATTTTCCAGAATAGAAATTTGTATTTGGGGTGGCTATAAATCCGTATTTTTGATCGAACTTCACTATACTTTGACTATTGGGTTATATCTGTGATGTTTATATGTATTTAACGTCTGCTAATCGCTATACGTCGATTAGTGGCGGTTATACATATCTGTGATCTGTAATGCTTATTGGTTTGTGTATATGAACTCGGTGGATTGTCGCGGATGAATAGACGGGGTGGATGTGAGATGAGAGTTTCTTTTTTCTTTCATTCATGTAATATGTAAATTGATGTAATATTATTTATTTGGCCGCACAACCGGGTCGGGGTTGTAGCCGTCATTGTATAATTTCTTTTTACTGTTTTTGCTCCTAGGATAGACCCATGGTGGGGTGCACAAACTACCAGGTATCTCGAAGTGCCGAGTGGCCTACTCACGTCATTGAGGGAGGTTGCTTCGTATCGGATACTTGGCGGGTAGTTTGCCGCACCCGTAGGGGTCTTGGGTGGGGTATTGGCTATTCATCGTGACCGTGTAATCCGCTTTTCGTTGCAGGCTCGAACGAATCGCGGATTCCTAGTATATCCAAAGTGTTCATCTGTGATCTGGATTGACTATCATTGCTATATATCTATATATGATAACTATTTAGGTGTTGCTTATGTTTTGCATCCGCGCTAGTCCTGCCCCCGCTCTGTCGTTAGTTAAGTAACCTAACGGGTGATGACGGGGCCCCGTGGCGAATGCGGATGGCATAAGCGTACACCATATTTTGGTTGTTTTCTGCAATGGTAGGATTAAAAGATGGGACGCATTAAGATTAATGCAAGAAAATAAACCAAGTAGAAGTCGATTGGAACACTTTGAAAACCACTCGGTTCTTTTCAAAACTAAACTTTTAAATGCGGAGCTTGAACCACTCCTTTTAAAAGCTATTTCGTTCCATCGATTATATCAAGTTCACTACGTTCACGGTTTCGCCAAAACCATTCGTAGCCCTCCGTCATTCCACATGAATGGTCAAAAAGTATTCAAGCTATGTATGTTGGCCAAAGTCAAGGCATAGTGATTGGTAGCTATTGGGCATTCATGTGCAGCATAAGTAGATGCGTTGGTTTGGGACAGTCGTGCTGCCATTTTTGTCACGCCCCGCTTCCCAGTGTACGGCGAAGGGGACGCGGCGAGGTCCGCTACGTATGTACTCAGAAGTACATACGCTAAGCGTAGCTAAGCAATATAGAAATAAATACACAAGAGACAAGAGTATAAAAAGAACAGCAACTTTTATTTATTAATATTCTTTGTACAATACATGAAAAGAAAATACAACTGAAAAAAAGATGCCTAAACAGTGGCATAACAGGAAATGTAAAGTACTGGAAAGAAAAGTGTACAATGAAATTATACTGCTGGGTCTTCGGCAAAATGCTCCAAGTCTTCTTGTGATGGCTCAACTTCTGCCGGGTCCAAGTCACCTGACGACATTCAAAGAAGAGAGAAATAGAATGTCGTCAGCGAACAGATCGCTCGATAAGTCCCAAAGGTAAGAGGGAAGTAGAGAAGACAAAATAAGAAGATACATTTTAAAGTGTAAACTATTGTTGTAATATTATGTCAACGCTGTTGTTTGTAGATTGGTATAGAAGGATGCCGGTGTATACGAGGGGGGTCTCTATATGCTAGAGACCAGGGCAAACGGAAAGTACAAGGAACCGTTAAGCCACGGTACAACAGCAACGGAATACAGGTTAGGTGTCTTAATCTGACCACCTCGTGCCACCTTTAACACCTTCCGTACCAATCTACCCCCTTAAACCCCATAGTGTTTTAACAGTATTGTTGTATTGTTTTATGTAAGTTGGATGACTGACCAAAGCCATGATATCAGTAAACGGATTGTATCATGTAATTGGAATAACGGAATAATGGATGTATATCCATGGTTTGATTCAGTCAAGTTGAATAGATTGTTAACTGGATTCAGGGATTCATGTGTTTATATTGAGTTGGAATATTAAAGAATATAGATTGACTTGAATCATATTCAAGTCAGAAATAGTCAGACTCTAACCCGAGTCAGACTAAAAAAAGGTAATTTGAAGTTCTATAATTGTTAGGGTCCTTATTGTAATTTATAAAACTTGAGGGGTTTTTATGTAAAAAGTACTTTTGTATAGTTTTCAAGATACACCTCAAGTATTTATTACTCATCTTTAGAGTTGTAATGAGGGTGGATTTTATATGGTGACATTTCTAGTGAGAATATCCTAGTTGTAATATTATTTATTTGAAGTTCATGGTATTTTAGTGTAAAATATATTCTTTTGTAATTTTTAGGAAAAGGTAGAAAATTTATATTATAATAAAATAGGTATTTAAAAGATAAATATACATATGTTTATACAAAAATAATTTTAATAGATATTTTATATTTCAAAATTCTCATTTTTCTTAAGATGTCGTACTTTAAACCTTTCGAGACCGAATGCTCCTTGCGGAGGTCTGAATCTCGCACTACTAGCCCGAGGGTGCGCGATAAACCGCACGATCCCGAACGGGTTCCCCAAAGATGGGTTGTAGCGGCGCTTTGCAAAGGTTTAATAAATACTAGTCATTTAGAAAAATGGTTTAATAAAGATAAGGTATTTATTTGTAAAGGATGTAAATTTCCGTATTTTAGTTTCTAGGGTTCCCTAAGCCAACTAGCCTATTTCTAAAGGTCTAAACGACAAGTCGTTAGAAGCCTCAAATCGCCTCTTCACTGTCAATTGTGGCCAGGTAAGTATAAGTGGGGAGGGAGGGATCCGCTCACGAATCGTGAGGCGGGCCTTTTAAAGTTACCCAAGCTCACTTGCCTAGCCTAGACACCACAATGTCGGTTTAGATAAACGATCGATGTCCACAACTTATCGTATTTTCCTTGTAAGAAATATTTACTGAAAAGTGTAACAATCTAAAACCTTTTAAGAATGTTTTATGAAGATTATGGTATTTTAATGTAAAGTCTTGTATTTTCGTATTCTAAATTTTGATGATATCAATTAAGGTTGTATTTGCGTGTGTGTGGAGGTAGGTCATTACCTCGTGACTTATTTTAAGGTATAGGGAAGTTTAGGGGGTTAAATATGATAAATTGAACATGAGGGTATTTAAGTGAAAGAATACGGTATTTGCAAAAGTTATCATTTCATGTGTGAAAACCCATTCAAATTGATTTTTACAAGTTTAGTGATCAAGATGAACATGTTTAGGAATGATGGAATTGATTAGAATAAGAAAAATAAATATTATGGTATTAATGTGAAAAGAATACGATATTACAAAAAAGTTATCATTTCATGTGAGAAACTTTGTCCAAATTAATTGTTATGTGATTAATGGTCATCATGAATATGTTTGGGTATTATAGAATTGGTGACAAGTGAGATTTTGTAGAAAAACCGAATCGGAAATCGGTTTGTTCCGATTTCCGTCGGGTTTCATAATTCCGTATTTTAAAGAATTAGGAAGAAGAAAAGAACGGGACTTACGGGTTTCAAACTCTTCTAAAGAGTATAGAGGAACAAGGGAAATGGCCGAGATGTTGTTTCGTCGCCGGTTGCTTCAAAGAACGTCGCCGGAAATCCGTCAGCGTTTCGCCGTGAACTCGGTTTCAAAGCATACTTTTCTTGTAGAAATTTTGAGAGAGTAAACCTAGGGTTTTGGGATGAGAGGGTAGAGGGTAGGGGGTCTATTTATAGGGTAGCTAGGGTAGGGTAGGTGAAAGGTTTTTATTATTAAAAAAAATTGTAAAAATTTAAAGAAAATCATTAAAATTTGTATTGAATTGAGTGTAATTAACATTTGAGAACCGATCCCATAAATTGGAGTAAACAGGGGGTTAAAGAAGATGAAAAGGCGAAACTTTCATGAAGACGACTCGGCCGTCCGGCCGAGTCCGGCCGGCGGCGCCGGCCCGAGTTGGCCGGTCCGCCGGCCGACTCGAGGTGCCGTCGGGCGTGGGTTCGCCTGACGTAGGCTCTGGTATATTTAGTTTTTAGGGTTCAGTTCATATTTTGGGAGTTATGGCCTGTGGACTGTTGGGCTTCCAAGAATTTTAAAAGAAAAATAATCTAAAAATAATGTGGGGCATGGGATTCGAACTCTGGTGGCTTGGTTCAGCAGTGCAAGGTGTTACCAATGAGCTACAAGCTCCTTCTTGTTATTATTGTAGGAGAATAGATACTTAAAGTGATATCAGCAACATTAAATACTCCAAGTATACTTCAAATTTAAATCAAATTTATGTATACAAAAATTGGAGTTGTTACAATCTACCCTCCTTATAAAAATTTCGTCCTCGAAATTTACAACTTTTATTTGAGGACTAGTTTACAAAAAGGTGAGGATATCTTGCACGCATTTCATCTTCCCTTTCCCACGTGGATTCTCCTGGAGTGTCTTTTCTCCACATTACCCGGACCAAGTTAACTTACTTGTTCCGAAGTGTCTTCACTTTCCTGTCCAGGATTTCCACAGGTTGTTGCTCACAAGACAAGTCGGGCTGTATAGTGAGCTCAGAATGATCAAGTACATGGCTGGGGTCACTCACATACTTTCTGAGTTGGGATATGTGGAACACATTATGCACTCCTTCCAATGAGGGTGGAAGCGCTAAACGGTATGCCACTTCACCGACTCGTTCGAGTATGTCGAACGGTCCAATGTATCTCGGACTCAATTTACCCCGTCTTCCAAATCGGATCACTCCACGGTTCGGAGATATCTTCAGGAATACATGATCTCCTGGCTGGAACTCCAAGTGTCGTCTCTTTGCATCAGCCCAGTGCTTCTGTCGATCTTGGGCTATGCGCATCCTTTCCCTGATAGTACGAACCACATCAACAGTCGCTACTATCATATCTGGTCCAAGAAGTTCCCTATCTCCGATGTCGTCCCAACTTAATGGCGATCGACACTTCCTTCCATATAATGCTGCAAAAGGTGCCATTCCTATGCTTGCTTGGTAGCTGTTGTTGTATGCGAACTCCACAAGATGCAGGTGATCTTCCCACGATCCTTTGAAGTCTAGCATACATGCTCTGAGCATATCCTCCAAGATCTGAATAGTTCGTTTCGACTGACCATCTGTTTGTAGATGATAAGCCGTGCTGAAGTTCAGACTTGCTCCCAAGCTAGCTTGCAGACTCTGCAAAAATTGCGATCGGAACCTGGTGTCACGATCGGAGACAATGCAGACCGGTACTCCATGAAGTCTCATAATTTCCTGTATGAGTTCATGGGTATCAGAGATAGTACATTATGAAGTGTTTAAATCTTAATTAGATTTTTACCTCCATGTACTTCTTTGCTAGTGTCTCAGTTGATTGACCAACTCGAAATGAGATGAAGTGAGCCGACTTTGTGAGTCAATCCACAATGACCCATATCGCATCGTTACCCTTCATGCTGCGAGGAAGGGCAGTTACAAAGTCCATCGTGATGTGCTGCCACTTCCATTCTGGAATTGGTAACGGTTGAAGTAGTCCAGCTGTCCTATGATGTTCAGCCTTTACCTCCTGACACACCAAACATTTTGCGACGCTTCTGGCTACTTCACGCTTCATTCCATGCCACCAATAATTCTGACGTAGATCTTTGTACATTTTGGTATCTCCAGGATGTACTGAATAGGGAGAGCTGTGAGCTTCTTTCATTAACTCTTCCCGAACAGGACCTTTTGGTACACACAATCTGCTGCCGTATCTCAAAGATCCGTCTTCATGGATGATGAAATCTGTTCTGAGTCCATTCTCCACTTGTTCTCTGATCTTTTACAACTTAGCATCGCTGGCTTGAGCTGCTTTGATCTGATTGACAATGGTTGATTGAACTTGTAGATTCATCAAACTTGAAACATCACCTGGCATGACTACTTCAATCTCCATCTGATGTAAGTCTTGCTGAAGCTTCCACTGAGCGGTGAGATTCATTGATAATGGTTGGCGACTAAGAGCATCAGGTACTACGTTCACCTTTCCTGGGTGATATTGCAAGTTGATGTCATAGTCCGCCATGAGTTCTAACCATCTTTTCTGCCGCATATTCAACTCCTTCTGAGTAAACACATACTTCAGACTTTTATGATCTGTGTAGATGTTCACTCGTTCACCAAGTAGGTAATGACGCCAAATCTTGAGAGCAAAGATGACGGCTGCCAGCTCCAAATCATGCGTCAGATAATTGCGCTCATGAGTCTTCAGTTGTCTTGAAGCATAAGCCACAACCTTACCGTGCTGATGTAGAACACATCCTAATCCCTTACCGGATGCATCGCAATGCACTTCGAATCCTCCAGATTGATCCGGTATTACGAGAATAGGTGCAGATGTCAGTCTTGACTTGAGTTCTATGAAAGCTTGCTCGCATGCTTCTGACCACACAAATTCTTCATCTTTTCGTGTGAGCTTGGTCAGGGGTGTTGCTATCTTTGAGAATCCTTCAATGAACCTTCTGTAATATCCAGCTAAACCTAAGAAACTCCGAATGTCCTTCACTAACTTTGGTGTAGGCCATTCGCTAACCGCTGAAACTTTAGCTGGATCCACAGAAATTCCTTCTCCTGATACGACATGTCCAAGAAAACCAACTTGATTTAACCAAAACTCGCACTTGCTGTACTTGGCATAAAGCTTATGTTGTCGAAGAGTTTTCAGGACAATTCGTAGATGCTCTGCATGCTCTTTTCGATTCTTAGAATATACCAGGATGTCGTCGATGAAGATGACAACAAACCTGTCTAAATACTCCTGGAAAACATGGTTCATTAGGTTCATGAATATTGCTGGTGCATTGGTCACTCCAAATGGCATCACTAGAAATTCGTAATGTCCATAGCGAGTTCTGAAAGCTGTTTTGTGAATATCAGCTTCCTTGACCTTCACCTGATGATATCCTGAACGAAGATCCAATTTAGAGAAAACACAAGATCTACTTAGCTGATCGAATAAATCATCGATGCGCGGAAGTGGATACTTGTTCTTTATAGTGACTTCGTTCAAGGCCCTATAATCGATGCACATTCTGTATGAACCTTCCTTCTTCTTCACCAGTAACACAGGTGCTCCCCAACTTAAAGTGCTGGGACGAATCCATCCTTTCGCCAATAATTCGTCCAACTGTGTTCGAACTTCCTTCAAACCTTCCGGACTTAGTCTATAAGGTGCTTTGATCACCGGTTGTGCTCCTGGTACTAAGTCAATACTGAATTCAAGAGCTCGATCGGGAGGCAAACCTGATATATCGTCAGGAAATACATCGTCGAATTCTCGAACTACCTCTGGTCTTGATTCTTCCTCTGCTTGAGTTGCCGCAACTACTGCTTCTCTTGGCTTCGCTTTGTAGGTACTTGGCTCCAGTGTACGGTCTCCGCTTTTAAAATAGAAGACCGAATGGTCCGGAATCTCGAATACTACCCTCCTTTGACGACAGTCAATGGTAGCATAAAAAGTTCCAAGCCAATTCATTCCTAGAACCACATCGAAGTTCGGTATGTCCAGTACTTTGAAGTCAGCATAAAACTCCCGACTGCAGACGACGACTGGACACAGGCTGTATCCCATAGTTGCCTTTAGAACACCATTTCCGGAACTGACATTCCAGCTGGATACAAGCGGTGAGACTGGAATCGCATGGGTTCGGACAAACCGTTGCGACATAAAGCAGTGGGATGCTCCAGTATCAAACGGTGCAAGTGCAGGTAGTGAAGCTACTAGGATTGTACCTAAGGTATATGGGATAGGTTTTAGGTATAGGGAAAGTGTGTAGGTAAACAAGACTAAAAGATAAGTTTGAGAAGGAAGTTTACCAGTAATGACTTGGCCAGTGGCCTCAGCTTCTTCCACCGACATCATGAAAGCCCGGCGCTTAGGCACATTCCTCTTGGCCTGAGGAGCATTCCTCTGAACGTTCATTTGAGCTTGATGAAACTGTCGAGGAGGTGGTGCAGCTTGAGGTCCCCTGGGTGGTGCAGGCAGTGCAAGTCTGGGAGCAGGTGCCTGAAGAGCTGGTCGCTGCGGATAGGTAATTGCTGGCCTGGGTGCAGCAACTGGGTTCTGTCTTTGAGGACAAGACCCAATATCGTGAGTAGTTGAGCCGCAGACTAAGCAAAGGCGGTTGGCTCGACGGCAGTCCTTCATCATATGTCCAGTTCTCTTACAGTAGGTGCAAAAGGCTGGGCTAGGACGATGGGTTGGTACTCCGGGTCGCCTTGGCACGAAAGGTGGTCTGGACGAGGCTCCACCTACCATCTGGTTGGCAGGGCGTTTGACTCCTGCAGACTGGGGTCTGCCCCTCTCTTTTATCACTGCCTCATAACTGCGGGCAGCTTCTAGAGCATCCTCATGAGTCAAGAACTTTCCTGTGGCTAGAGCAGCCTTAATCTCTGTGTCCAAACCTTGTTGAAAGCGACGGGCTCTGATATCGTCCGGCGGTATCAAGTGTGCCGCGAATCTGTTTAAAGATTGTGTTAGCTGTGTAGTGTGTGATAATTAAAAATTGAACTATTGTGACATATCTTACCGGCTTAACATGGTGAATTCAGCATCGTATTCATCTACTGATTCATCCCACATTGAACCCTGTTGTAGATGAATAAACTGCTGCTCCATTGCAAACCTGGCAGTCACGGGGAAGTATTTCGCGTCGAACTTCTCGCGAAAGGTCTTCCATTCAATCGGCTGTACTAGACGGCTTTCTTCCGCCTTCCACCAGTTGCGAGCATTATCCATGAGCTGTAGTTTTGCTACACGGACCCAAGCGTTGTCTGGCACTTGAGCTGCTGCCAGATCGTCTTCGATGCTTTGTGCCCATTCTTTCGCTTCAAGAGGGCTTCCTTTACCAGAGAACTGCTTGGGATGTAAAGCCCTGAATTGCTTTACTCCCGGTGCGTCAGTCTCGGAACGGTTCAGAAGTTGTTGTTATCCCTCGAGAAGACTGCGAATCGCCTCAAATAGCATTGTTTGCTCAGTGGGTGGTGCAGGAACAGCTGGTGTAAGAGGTAGTGCTGAAGGGGTGTTGTTGACGTTGGTGCTGGTGTTGTTCGGGGAATCCATAACCTTGAAGAAAAATTCGGGTTATGACAGATTCAAATGATAAGATTCAAGGAATAGTAATTTGCAAGATTCAAGGAACATGAATTATAAAGAATGTTTTAGTTGCTGGTTCTTGTGTTATATTGCTTAGGTTGTTCACGCAGACCAGAACTGTATGACAGGGATTCATACAGCTCTGACCTGCATGGGCCACCAACAAAACCTGTCACGCCCCGCTTCCCAGTGTACGGCGAAGGGGACACGGCGAGGTCCGCTACGTATGTACTCAGAAGTACATACGCTAAGCGTAGCTAAGCAATATAGAAATAAATACACAAGAGACAAGAGTATAAAAAGAACAGCAACTTTTATTTATTAACATTCTTTGTACAATACATGAAAAGGAAATACAACTGAAATAAAGATGCCTAAACAGTGGCATAACAGGAAATGTAAAGTACTGGAAAAAAAAGTGTACAATGAAATTATACTGCTGGGTCTTCGGAAAAATGCTCCAAGTCTTCTTGTGATGGCTCAACTTCTGCCGGGTCCAAATCACCTGACGACATTCAAAGAAGAGAGAAATAGAATGTCGTCAGCGAACAGATCGCTCGGTAAGTCCCAAAGGTAAGAAGGAAGTAGAGAAGACAGAATAAGAAGATACATTTTAAAGTGTAAACTATTGTTGTAATATTATGTCAACGCTGTTGTTTGTAGATTGGTACAGAAGGATGCCAGTGTATATGAGGGGGGTCTCTATATGCTAGAGACCAGGTCAAACGGAAAGTACAAGGAACCGTTAAGCCACGGTACAACAGCAACGGAATACAGGTTAGGTGTCTTAATCTGACCATCTCGTGCCACCTTTAACACCTTCCGTACCAATCTACCTCTTTAAACCCCGTAGTGTTTTAACAGTATTGTTGTATTGTTTTATGTAAGTTGGATGACTGACCAAAGCCATGATATCAGTAAACAGATTGTATCATGTAATTGGAATAACGGAATAATGGATGTATATCCATGGTTTGATTCAGTCAAGTTGAATAGATTGTTAACTGGATTCAGGGATTCATGTGTTTATATTGAGTTGGAATATTAAGGAATATAGATTGACTTGAATCATATTCAAGTCAGAAATAGTCAGACTCTAACCCGAGTCAGACTAAAAAAAAGGTAATTTGAAGTTCTATAATTGTTGGGTCCTTATTGTAATTTATAAAACTTGAGGGGGTTTTATGTAAAAAGTACTTTTGTATAGTTTTCAAGATACACCTCAAGTATTTATTACTCATCTTTAGAGTTGTAATGAGGGTGGATTTTATATGGTGACATTTCTAGTGAGAATATCCTAGTTGTAATATTGTTTATTTGAAGTTCATGGTATTTTAGTGTAAAATATATTCTTTTGTAATTTTTAGGAAAAGGTAGAAAATTTATATTATAATAAAATAGGTATTTAAAAGATAAATATACATATGTTTATACAAAAATAATTTTAATAGATATTTTATATTTCAAAATTCTCATTTTTCTTAAGATGTCGTACTTTAAACCTTTCGAGACCGAATGCTCCTTGCGGAGGTCTGAATCTCGCACTACTAGCCCGAGGGTGCGCGATAAACCGCACGATCCCGAACGGGTTCCCCAAAGATGGGTTGTAGCGGCGCTTTGCAAAGATTTAATAAATACTAGTCATTTAGAAAAATGGTTTAATAAAGATAAGGTATTTATTTGTAAAGGATGTAAATTTCCGTATTTTAGTTTCTAGCGTTCCCTAAGCCAACTAGCCTATTTCTAAAGGTCTAAACGACAAGTCGTTAGAAGCCTCAAATCGCTTCTTCACCGTCAATTGTGGCCAGGTAAGTACAAGTGAGGAGGGAGGGATCCGCTCACGAATCGTGAGGCGGGCCTTTTAAAGTTACCCAAGCTCACTTGCCTAGCCTAGACACCACAATGTCAGTTTAGATAAACGATCGATGTCCACAACTTATCGTATTTTCCTAGTAAGAAATATTTACTGAAAAGTGTAACAATCTAAAACCTTTTAAGAATGTTTTATGAAGATTATGGTATTTTAATGTAAAGTCTTGTATTTTCGTATTCTAAATTTTGATGATATCAATTAAGGTTGTATTTGCGTGTGTGTGGAGGTAGGTCATTAGCTCGTGACTTATTTTAAGGTATAGGGAAGTTTAGGGGGTTAAATATGATAAATTGAACATGAGGGTATTTAAGTGAAAGAATACGGTATTTGCAAAAGTTATCATTTCATGTGTGAAAACTCATTCAAATTGATTTTTACAAGTTTAGTGATCAAGATGAACATGTTTAGGAATGATGGAATTGATTAGAATAAGAAAAATAAACATTATGGTATTAATGTGAAAAGAATACGATATTACAGAAAAGTTATCATTTCATGTGAGAAACTTTGTCCAAATTAATTGTTATGTGATTAATGGTCATCATGAATATATTTGGGTATTATAGAATTGGTGACAAGTGAGATTTTGTAGAAAAACCGAATCGGAAATCGGTTTGTTCTGATTTCTGTCGGGTTTCATAATTCCGTATTTTAAAGAATTAGGAAGAAGAAAAGAACGGGACTTACGGGTTTCAAACTCTTCTGAAGAGTATAGAGGAACAAGGGAAATGGCCGAGATGTTGTTTCGTCGCCGGTTGCTTCAAAGAACGTCGCCGGAAATCCGTCAGCGCTTCGCCGTGAACTCGGTTTCAAAGCACACTTTTCTTGTGAAAATTTTGAGAGAGTAAACCTAGGGTTTTGGGATGAGAGGGTAGAGGGTAGGGGATCTATTTATAGGGTAGCTAGGGTAGGGTAGGTGAAAGGTTTTTATTATTAAAAAAATTGTAAAAATTTAAAGAAAATCATTAAAATTTGTATTGAATTGGGTGTAATTAACATTTGAGAACCGATCCCATAAATTGAAGTAAACAGGGGGTTAAAGAAGATGAAAAGGCGAAACTTTCATGAAGACGACTCGGCCGTCCGGTCGAGTCCGGCCGGCGGCGCCGGCCCGAGTCGGGGTGCCGTCGGGCGTGGCTTCGCCTGACGTAGGCTCTGGTATATTTAGTTTTTAGGGTTCAGTTCATATTTTGGGAGTTATGGCCTGTGGACTGTTGGGCTTCCAAGAATTTTAAAAGAAAAATATTCTAAAAATAATGTGGGGCATGGGTTTCGAACTCTGGTGGCTTGGTTCAGCAGTGCATGGTATTCCCAATGAGCTACAAGCTCCATCTTGTTATTATTGTAGGAGAATAGATACTTAAAGTGATATCAGCAACATTAAATACTCCAAGTATACTTCAAATTTAAATCAAATTTATGTATACAAAAATTGGAGTTGTTACAATTTTGGCCAAAGTCAAGGGTAGGTACGGGTGGGTCCAAATTAACCAGGAGAATGACGGGTAGAACTTGACATGTGACTTATGATATTTTGGCCAAAGTCAAGGTCATAAGAGCATGGGGCAAAAATCCACCTCGGGTGTTTCATAAGTACTGAAACTTGCTAGCACTGCATACCATTTGAAGTGTGATGATTCTGGTAGGATTCCTTCAGTTTTATCACGCGATGATATTTGGATCCCGATCCTACTGTGAGTATATGCTACTTCTCGGGAAATTTCTCACTTAACGATCAATGCTATAAACCTAGTAGGTGTCTAGAAAAGTGTTAGCGGGGCTACGCCCGCAGGGAAAAGAGGTTACTTAATTAAGGAACTTCGCGAAAGCGTTGGAAAACCTCCCTCGAAGTACCGACACTGGCCTGGCTGAACGGTTAAGCAAGTATTGTACGGTGAGATTGATCCCGACTAATTCTTCCTTTATGGTTTGAGGAGAGATTCGAGAGACAGTGGGAGCCATCCTGTTTAGACAAACTAAAAACCACTCTAAACTTGCAAGAGCATCATGCTAAAGTGTTTCTTTTCTCTCTCCTAATTGCAGCGACCATTCAACATGACCGGACTTAAGTTATTACTAGATAAAAACATACTGACAGGGCCAAACTACAAAGATTGTCTCAGGAATGTCAAGATGGCAATCACTTACGACAAGTTGGGGTATATCCTTACCACCAAAGCTCCCCCTGTCCCAGGTCCCACCTCCAGCGTCGCGGATATAGAAATCCGTAAGACATGGGAGATCGATTGCGCGAAGGCCAAATGCCTCGTGCTTGCCTCGATGGACAACGAACATCAGAGGAGGCTCAAGAATATGGACCTAGAGTCCATATTTCTTCATACAAATGAACTGTATGGAGAGCAGTCTCGTATCGCCAGATACGAAGTGTCGAAGAAGTTGTTTTCGGCAAGGTTGGCCGTCGGATCATCGGTAGCGGAACACGTGCTTAAGATGATTGGCTACATAGAGGAGCTCGCGGACCTTGGGACCACGTTGGAGAATGAACTCTACACTGACTTGATTCTCCAGTCCCTTCCTTCCACTTACGCCCAGTTTGTCCTAAACTTCAACATGCAAGGAAAGGAGGTTGAACTTTCCGAACTTCTGAACATGTTGAGGAGTGCTGAGGGCACCCTACAGAAAGGTAGGGAGACATCCACTTTGTTTGTAGGAAGATCTTCCTCTTCTAGGTCCAGGGCGAAAGCCAAGGGAAAGAAGAAGAAACCCCCGCCAAACCAAGGGGCGGTGTCAGTAAAGTGGATACGAAGGGAAAGGGAAAGGCAACAAAGGTAGCGGGAAAGCTGATAGGAAAGGAAGAATGCTTCTACTGTCACAAAAGTGGACACTGGAAACAGGATTGCAAGGCTTGGAAGGCCAGAACCCAGGATCTGAAGCGAGTTGCGGCTTCAGCTTCAGGTGTGTATGTTATTGAAAACTGTCTATCAATAAACTCTACTTCTTGGATATTGGATACCGGATCAGGATCTCATATCTGTAATTCTTTGCAGGCGTTGAGAAAACGTAGGGTTTTGAAGGTAGGTGATATGACCCTCAGAGTTGCAAACGGAGCTAGCATGGATGCTGAGGCCGTGGGGGACTATCACCTGGGATTGTCAGATGGACACTTTTTGGTTTTGCGTAGTTGTTATTTTGTACCAAATGCAACTTGTAATATCATTTCTGTATCTTTATTGTCTAAAGAAGGTTATGAATTTGCATTTGTAAGTAATGTTGTGAACATTCACCTTAATCAAGTTTTGATTGGGTCAGGTACATTAAACAACGGTATATACGTATTAAACCAACCACATATTTTCAATGTCCAGAATACACACAAAAGAAAGTCTCCAGAAATCAATAAGACTTTCTTATGGCATTGTAGACTGGGTCACATCAATGAGAGAAGGTTGACTAAGTTACATACTGAAGGATATTTGGATTCGTTCGAATAACAATCATATGCAACTTGTCAATCATGTCTCAAAGGAAAGATGACAAAGACTCTGTTCACTGGACACGGAGAAAGAGCGAGCGAGCTCTTGGGACTCGTACACAGCGACGTGTGCGGTCCAATGTCTACGCATGCACGAAGCGGTTATTCTTACTTCATTACTTTTACGGATGACTTTTCAAGGTACGGATATGTTTTCTTAATGAAACATAAATCCGAGGCCTTTGAAAAATTCCAGGAATATAAGAATGAAGTAGAAAAACAAACAGGCAAAAGTATCAAGACACTGAGATCTGATCGAGGTGGTGAATACTTGAGTGCCGAGTTCCTGGGTTACTTAAAAGAGAATGGAATTCTCTCTCAGCTTACTCCTCCATACACTCCGCAACATAACGGTGTATCGGAGAGACGGAACCGAACCCTATTGGATATGGTACGGTCCATGATGAGTAACGCTGAGTTACCGCGATCATTCTGGGGATATGCGCTAGAATCAGCTGCATACCTTTTGAACCGAGTTCCAACTAAGACTGTGCCTACTACACCATATCAGATGTGGTGTGGGAAGAGACCCTATCTTAATCACATTAAGACATGGGGATGTCCAGCTTTTGTCAAAAAGCAACATGCGGACAAGCTCGAGGCACGCTTAGTACAGTGCAAGTTTGTGGGATATCCAAAGAACTCCAAGGGATATTTCTTCTATTGCGAAGAGGAACAAAAGGTTTTTGTTTCTCGCCATGCCTACTTTCTAGAACACCAGTTCTTGGAAAAGGAAATTAGTGGGAGCATAATAGAACTGGAAGAAATTCCAGAACCACGAGCTATTACTGAAAGCTCAGTAGAACCAGAGGGTTCGAAAGATCAGGACATTCCCATGCCACTCCGCAGGAGTAGTAGGCAGTCTCATCCGCCCGAGAGATACTACGGTTTTCTCATAGACGGGGATAGAGAGGATTGCATCATAGATTTTGATGAGCCTACTAGCTTCCAGCAAGCCATTCAGAGCGTTGACTCGGTAAAATGGCTGGATGCTATGCTGACCGAAATGGAGTCCATGTACACAATCAAAGTATGGACGTTGGACATTGCTCCAGATGGGGTAAAACCCGTAGGATGCAAGTGGATCTTCAAAAGGAAGATTGGTGTAGATGGACAGGTTGAGACCTATAAAGCTAGACTAGTTGCAAAGGGTTTTCGTCAGCGACCTGGTTTGGACTATGAAGAAACCTTTTCTCCAGTAGCTATGCTAAAATCCATTCGGATCCTTCTTGCCATTGCTGCCTTCCACGATTATGAGATTTGGCAGATGGACGTAAAGACCGCTTTTCTAAATGGAAATTTAGAGGAGTGTGTTTATATGGACCAGCCAGAGGGTTTCATTCAGAGTGGGAGCAGCGGAAAGGTGTGCAAGTTGCTTAAGTCCATTTATGGACTAAAGCAGGCATCACAGAGTTGGAACATCTATTTTGATGAGACGGTCAAGGAATTTGGCTTTATCAAAAATCCAGATGAACCATGCATCTATTGTAGATTTGTAGCGAGAACTGTAATATTCCTCGTTTTATACGTGGATGACATTCTCTTAATAGGAAATGACATTCCTATGCTACAATCTGTCAAAGGGTTCTTGTCACACAGGTTCTCCATGAAAGACCTGGGTGATGCCTCATACATTCTGGGGATCCGGATCTACCGTGACAGATCCAAGAGGATTTTATGACTCTCACAGTCCAGGTACGTCGACACCATACTGAAAAGATTCAGTATGGAAGATTCCAAGCGCGGTAATCTACCGGCTTGTCACGGGATCACCCTCTCCAAAGAGATGTCTCCCAAGACTGATTTGGAGAGGGATCACATGTCTATTATACCCTACGCTTCTGCGGTAGGCTCTATAATGTATGCGATGTTGTGTACCAGACCAGATGTGGCTTATGCACTGAGTGTGGTAAGCAGGTATCAGTCAAACCCTGGGGAGAAACATTGGATAGCGGTAAAGAACATTCTCAAGTACCTGAGAAGGACTAAGGAGATGTTCTTGGTATATGGCGGAAAAGACCTCCAGATTGAGGCCTTTGCTGACTCCATCTTCCAGAGTGACAAGGATGATTTCAAGTCCATGTCGGGTTTTGTCTTTACCCTCAATGGAGGGGCGGTGTGTTGGAAGAGCTCCAAACAGGAAACCGTTGCTGACTCGACTATGGAAGCGGAATACATCGCTGCATCTGATGCCGCAAAAGAAGCCATCTGGATGAGGAAGTTCTTGAAAGAACTTCAGGTGGTTCCGTCCATTGTTGATCCGATACCTCTGTATTGCGACAACAACTGGGCTATAGCTTTAGCGAAGGAACCCAGGTCCCATCAGAAATCCAGACACATCTTGAGGCGGTATCACCTGATCAGGGAGATCGTGGATCGCCAGGAGATCGAGGTTCGGAGGGTTGCTTCAGAAGATAACACTGCAGATCCATTCACAAAGGCCTTACCCCAGACTCAGTTCGAGCGGCTGATCGAGATGATAGGTCTTCGATACGCCAGTACATGGCCTTAGTGCAAGTGGGAGATTGTTAGTGTATATGCCCTAGAGGCCATTACTGTATCATACTAGTATGTATATTACTTGATAGAAGCTTGGGATATTCACAGTTGTATAGACAATCTTGCTCGAAATGGTAGTATGCTACTTGGTTTGTCTCTGCTATAATGTGTACATGTGTTTCTTTTATTATATCACCTATACGCATTAGTGGAGCCCTTAGGATCTTTGCTTGATTACCAGCGTTGTGATGGCGCTCACACTCGTGGGGGCTGGGTAATCCATAAGCACATCCTTATACAGGTCCCTAGTCGTAGGACTATCGAGACAGGGCATCGATACTCCGGAGTAGACTAGCGTATGCGCTTTTCATCCCAGCGTGGGAGACGGTCTGTCCCACAGCCGTCAGTACGTCGTACTTGAGATAGTATGCGGGTGCTCGTTAGGTTACGAGTACACTGGACAGGACTCGTCGGGAACTGTTGGTTGGTATTATACCTATCATCAGTTATCTGTTCCTAGGTGACATGAGTACAGCTTAGTCCGCTGACTTGACACTGTCACTTCGCCTCGAGTGTGTTCCCACTGTACTTTGATTACTACCCTACCACGGCTCAAAGGAGTCGTGCAAACAGGTAGTAGTTGGGTGCAGTCCCGAAGCACTTGGAGACAGTAACGGTTAGACAGGATTCGTCTCTCCCGGTATTGGGGGTTGACATCGTGCTGTGTCCAGGAGAGCCATTACACAAGTAGCCCCTGGCCAGGGCAAGCGAGATATACTGGTAGGTTTCCAGTGTTATCTCAGGGTGTTCTGGGCTACACTCCGACACGACTTGTACCGCTATTAGGGAACTGACGTTTACCGCCCCCTAGGCCCGCCATGCGATGTATCAGACGAACAGACCGGACTGTACGGAGACTGTCACATTCTGGCTCAGTAGGAGTTCAGATGGGTTCACCTCGTCAGTCTTCTTATCGGCATCTACCTGGGGACCGTTACGTACAGCTAGTGCCGCTTGCGGTCTGTGGTTAAACCCACTGGCAGCGTAGTGTCGAGTATTTAGAGTCCCACACAGAGGGTTATTCGCCTTTAGGCAAATTGAGTAGAGGTCGCATGGTTTTGCGACAGGGTTCGTTCACATCTGCGCACTTGTGCACGTTTGCTGTCCGGACAGCTTGTACTAGCGGGCTTTGGTTTAAGCCGGATCCTAGTATATGATTTGGGATTGGTTTTATCTCATTGTATTCGTGTTCCTCGGATCACGGATACGGGTGCGTATGCACAGTTGACTGAGACAGAGGCAGAGGACTTTGATTAGGGTTGATGACCATTGTCATTTTCTTAACCCTAATGCTTATTTGTGGATCATGAATAATTGATATTAGTTAAATATAATTGTGCATGGTTAGGGTTGTTGACCATTTGACCATTCTTGACTTGTTGACTTAGGTTGACATGTTGACCATCATCATTCCATATAAAAGATGCTCTTTGATCCTTGCAATTTGCATTTATTGTGAAATGATAATGGTCAAGTCTTGATTAACCATGACAATTATCTTGCTAATTATCTATTTTCATAATTCACCCATATATGAGAGAATGGTTCATTATTTCGCCTCATTCTATCATATAGATTCTCTCTCCTCCTCTTGAGATAAACCATTCTAAGATACTCTCTACTCTCTTCTAAGGTTCTAGGATTAGCACTTCTAGCATCTTAGTTACTTCTTGCTTGAAGTTAAAGCCAAAGGTTGAGGCTCTCGGGTGGATCCTTCTTCGACTAGAGAAGGCGACAAGAAGATCACATCTTTCACTCCAAAAGAGCAAGGAGAGAAGGACATAAAGCCCTAGGTATAACCTTTCTTTCATGTAGCTAAAACTAGTTAGCTTTGTAATTAGTTTTTGTTTAGCAAAGATCCTCCTTTTGATAGTCCATGTTGCCTAGTTCGATAAAAATCCGATTTTTATACCGTTTCCGCCTCCCCGCAAGCACCGGGGTAGGCAACGTGGACTTACAGAGTATACCTTCTTCTTTCTCTCCATTGGAGTAGGTGCCTTTACCGATGCTGGTCCTCGAGGCCGATCAGTCTTTGGTTCGCCCTTTTCAGATAATGGCACATGTCTGGGAGGAAAGGCTTCGGTCTCCATTTGCATGAAATCGGCGGTCGTAGCTTGACCGTTTGCTAACGCGCCTTTAGACAGTTCTATTTCTCACGTCTTGTATTGTCTTTCGACCCAATCTTTGAAGACGAAGCAGTCCTCAATGGCATGACCTATCACCCTGTGATAGGGGCAATATTCTGGGTCGTCGGTCATATTCGCTTCTTGCGGTCTCTTTGATTCCGGCAGTTGTAGAACGTTTCTTAGGGCGTCCCTGAATATCTTGTGGACTTTTTCCCTTTTGAAGGAATAGACCTTTTCCAGCTTCTCTTTCAGAGGTGATTCCCCCCCGGTGTATGTATCGGAAGGACTGGAGGCTGATTGCGGCCGTTTTTCACGAAGGCGCTCCGCTGTTAGGTTGAAGGGGATATCAGTTGGCTGCCTCCGGGTATCAATCCCTGGCTCATGAACCAAAATTTGATTCTGCTGTAATTGCAATCGGGTGACTTAGGTCGCGAGATCTGCCACGACGTTTGCCATCTCGTCGACTTTGGAATAGACCTCGGCCATCTTCTCATCCCTGTCCTGAAATTGCCTTTGAAGCCATTGGAATAATGCTTGTTCTGTAGTTCCGGCTTTGACAACCGGGTAATCTTTATTGCCTGAGCTCAATTCCACAGGAACCACGGGCTCCTCTGGCTTATCGGCCTGAGCGGGCTCTTCATCATTTAGATCGAGCCGATGCTGGGTAGCGTCAACCATATCATCACCATGGCTGTGAAGAAGAGGAGGGTTCGTTTCTTCATATCCGGCCATGTAGACAGTGTGGATAACACATTCAGCCATTCTTTTATCACTGGCAGCTGGTTTCGCGGAGCGGTCCGGGCTTTGGAAATTCATAAATTTTAACATGGCCAGAGCCCCAGCCCTTTTGTTGGCTCTATATCTGAGCCGCTTCTGTTAGTTATATGTATGCCCTAGAGGCCATTACTGTACATTGGATGTATATTGTAGTGGATGCTGGAACATATATAGGAAGGACTTTCTTGCTCGACATGATAGTACGCTATCTGGTTGCACTTTATCTTAACATGTATACTTTCTGTCTCTCTGATTACATGTTGATAAAGCCCATAGGATGTGTGCTCGACTTCCAGGACTATGATGTAGATCATACTAGTGGGGCCTGGGTAGTCCAAGAGTACATCCTTGAATTGTTCCTAGTCGTGGGAATATCGAGACGGGGCATCCATATTCCAGAGTAGACTGGCGTATATCTTCTCGACCCATGCGATGGGCGATGGATGATCCCATATCCATTGGTGTTTGACATCGAAGATGGTATGCGGGTGCTCAGTGGAGACTGGGTACACTGAACGGACTCGCCGAGAACTCCCAGATGGTATTATACCTCACGTCAGATGGCGTTCTCTGGTGACACTGGTACAGCTTAGTCTGTTGACCCGAGATCGTCATAGAGTCTTGTGTGTCTCCCACTGTGCTTTGATTTCCACCCTACCACGGCTCTACTGAGTCGTGCAAACAGGTGGTTTTTGGGTACAGTCCCGATTCACATGGAGGCAATGAGCGATAGGAGGGGATTCGTCTCTCCCGGTATTGGGGGTTGATGTTGTGCTATGCTCGACTGGCCATAACAGGAAATCCCTGGCCAGGGTTGCTGTGATATACTGGTAAGAGTTATCAGTAGTTTCACGAATGTTATGGACCTCAAGTCGGCATGACTTATCGAGCTATTGGGGTCTGACGTTTACCACCCCTAGGCGAGATATGCGACATATCAGACGAACAGACCAGACCGTACGGTAAGTGTTACTGGTTGGATTCGCAGGAGTGTGAGCAGGCTTTCTCGTCGATCTTCTGATCGCTCAATACCCGGGTGGCCGTTACGTTTAGCAGACCGCTTGCGGCTTGCGGATGTTTGATATGATCATCATCTGCTACCGGCGTATTGACGAGTCTTTAGAGTCCTACACAGAGGTTTCCTAGCTCAAGCGAAACGAAATAGGAGCGCATATGAGATATGTGCGGGACCGAGAATAATACGTGTATATGATACCGTATTCTATTCTCGCGATCAATGTATCGAATGGTTATATGCGATATAACCTAGTTATCGAATCAAGGATTGATTCGATAAGCCGACACATTGGATACTAGCCGGTTATATGCGATATGACCGGATCGTTAAATCAAGTGTTGATTTAATGATTGAATACATAATTATATATTTGATATATTGCTTTGCATTAACTAGTATCGGTTCACTTTAAATGGATTTTCTCGCGCGGATGTGCACATTGTATATTCGATATAGTTTTGTGCACATGATTGTATCATGTTTGATGATACATTCTAGCTTGGTTTTGTGTAAAGTGTTAAACCATGGTTAATTAGTGATTAGGGTTTCTTTTTCATTTACTTAATCATTTATTTATTCCTTTTGTTTATTTTGGAAAAAGAAAAGATAAAGAGATAAGAATGGTTGCTAGTTTTTGTTTTTATTTGAAAGCTTCTTGAAGCTTTGAACTTAGTCCACCATTCTTGTCTTTTATCTAACCCTAACCACTCTCTAACCTTAGTTAAAACTCTACACTAAACCATGGTCAAAGAGATGATAAGTATTCATTTATTTTATTTTTCTTTTAAGGAATAACTTATCATATCTTCTTCTTCTTCATCTTCTTCTTCCATGGATGTAGCTTGCTACTCCAATGGAAAGTAATGAAAAAGTGTGAGAAATCCAAATCTAAAGTCTACCCACTTCCTATTTCTTCATCCTCTACATCTTGCCAAGTAGTATAGGGTGTTTCCTTCATAAGTTTTCACGACTTCGTGAAGGTGGAGCTTGATTTAGCGATGCCTCGACGTAGATCATCTTCGGCATGGACATCGACGACCTAGCTCGCCCATTCTCCGACGAAGCCGACGCTAGAGCCCAGGAACTCACATGGACAGCAAAGGGACTTCGTTGCGAAGCTTTGGAGGTGGAGAAACGGATCTACAAAGGTTGTAGTTCCTTTCCTTCTAGATAAAGTTGTTTATTTGCATCGTTTCGCCTAAATATCTAGTTAACGATCCGTTCTAGGTTTTCTCGGCACCGTAATTTTTAGAAATTAGCGTGTTTGATCACTTGTGAGACTTCACTAGAGTGCCTAGGAACCCTACAGCTTCTGCCTCAGCTTCTCTGCCTTAAGCGCTTGGTAGGCTTCTGCTCTTTGGGGAGCCGCCATAGGCTGAGTGATGGAGAGGCTTAAGAAGACACCCAATCGAGCAGTTGTCGGAGGCGCCGCTGGAGATTGCTCAAGACGCGTTGTAGCTTTGTTGGTGTTGATGGCCTTGCCCCCAGTTGGGGCCAAGGAAAGTCGTCCAGACACCGACTTGCGTTTGGGTTGGGGCGCCCTCGAGATCACCACATTTGGTCTCTTTGCTTTCGAGACCGGTCTGTCTGTTGCTGGAGCTTGAGGAGCGGGAATGGCGTTAGCGGGCACGAACAGAATAGAGCCGAACGGTAGCAGCGGCTCCTCCCACTGTCTCCCAAGACTGGCTGGGAGGACCGTTCTGGAGTCCATCTTCATCGTGTAAGAGATGGGAGCTGAGTTCATCATTGGAGACATTGTTGAAAGACGATTGCTTGAAAACCTGCATGAAAGAGCATTATTTTAGTATAAATATAGACATGTAAATTGATTGAGTTCGCATGAACGTTTAATCCAAAATATGGGAGGAGAGATTGGTTCCACCGGGCGTGCCAGAATCTGCAGGGTATTTTTCGTCACCCCATTGAGATGGGAATACGCCCGCGCTTGTCAGGCGTACTACAGATTCCCCCTGCCTAGGGTAGGCCGGGGTTTAATGATTGTGGGGATCCGAATCTCCGGCAGCTGCGGACTAAACTGCCGTTAATTACCCCTCGCCTTTGGAGCGAGGGAACCTCCGATTGACGGGTTAAACTGGTCATGTGAACTCAATGTGCAGTGTACGTGTGTGTTGTTTTGGAAGGGGGTTTAGATATATCGGGAGCCACGCAGAGTTTTCACGGGGTCCCGCTACCCGGATAGCGGGCTGGGGGTTAAGGGGGCTAGCAGCCCCCTTGCGGGGTGCGGGGCAGCGCCCCGTTAGAAATTTTTTCTAACAGGGACAGTATCGTGGAGCACGTGTGTGTGCAAATATGTATACATATGTATATGTATATGTATGTACATAAAAAGAGGGGGGAAAGGCATCCAAGGGATGAAAGGTTAGCCTAGCACCTCATGAAGGGTTTGGAAGCATCACATGTACCAAATATGGAAACTTTAGGGTGCCAAGTTAACAAACATCGGATCGTTCCTAGAAAAATTAGGGTTTCAAATTTCCACACATCATCTCATGATAGTAAAGTTAGGGTTTTGAGAGTACAACCTTTGTAGCCCCCTACGCTAGACTTCTCGGCTACTTGGGGTTTGTAAAAGGTCCGCTTGAACTCCTCTAGGTCACCGATGATCCACCCGGAGTCCGCTTTGTCCAAGCTAGCGACTTCGCAAGATCAAGAATGAAAATCGAAGCTAACACTCTAAACAAGTGGGCAAGACTTCTGTAGAATGATGTTGTGGTGGCTTTTCTCACTTCAAAATCCTAACTTGATGAGTATTTTGCTCACTTGAGATTTCTAGAGAGCAATGGAAGAAGGAGGAAGAAGATGATGACTTTTTGAGAAGAAGATAAGTTCAACACCAAAAAAAAAAATAGAAAATATATCAATATATATTTTCCACTTCTCATATCAAACCATGGTTAAGATATTATTGAATTTGAGTTAAAAACACAAAAGGAAAAGTAATCCATGGTCAAAGGGTGGGTGAGAATGGTTAGGTCAAGAAGAGTGTAGAAAGCATCCATGAATTATCCTTTTCTTTTCTTTTGTTTTAAATCAAATGCAATAATAAATCATATATAAATCCAACCAAGGAGTGAGTCTTATATTGCCACCATTTTCATCTATGTACAACCATGAAGGATGGATGTATGTATGTGTGTGTGTGTATGTACATCCATATGTGCATGAATCTATAAAGAAAGCATACATGCATGCATACATCCATCAAACTCAAGAAAGGATTTCAAGTGAGAAACTAATGGTTAAATGATAAATCAACACTTGATTTATCAATCCGGCCATATCACATACGACCCCTACCAAAAGCAACCCGCCCGATCAATGTACGGTATCCTATACGCGCATTTTTATCGGGTCCATGCGCATATCACATACGCGCACCACAACGTTTCGCCTGGACCAGGAAACTTCATTGTGGGACTCTAAGACTCGTCAATACACCGGCAGTGAGTGATGATCATATCAAGCACCCCCAAGCCGCAAGCGGTCAGCTAAACGTAACGGCCACCCGGGTATTGAGCGATCAGAAGAGAACAAGCGAACCTGCTTCAACTCCCGTCGATCCAATCGGCAACACTTCCCATACAGTCCGGTCTCTTCGTCTGATATGTCGCATATCAATTCTAGGGGTGGTAAATGTCAGACCCCAATAACCGATAAGTCGTGCCGATGTGAGACTCATAACGGATCGAGAAACTACTGGTAACACTTACCAGTAAATCTCTAATCAGCCCTGGCCAGGGACTTCCTTGTTACGGCCAATCGAGCACAGTGCAACATCAACCCCCAATACCGGGAGAGACGAAACCCCTCCTATCGCTCATTGCCTCCATGTGACTCGGGACTGTACCCAAAAACCACCGTTTTGCACGCCCTCATGGACGTGGTAAGGTGGAAATCAAAGCACAGTGGGAATCACACAAGACTCTATGACGATCTCGGGTCTACAGACTAACCTGCACAAGTGTCACCTGAGAACTGCCATCTGACGTGAGGTATAATACCATCTGGGAGTTCTCGGCGAGTCCGTCCAGTGTACCCAGTCTCCACTGAGCACCCGTATACCATCTCTGATGTCAAACACAAATGGATATGGGATCATCCATCGCCCATCTCATGGGTCGAGAAGCGTATACGCTAGTCTACACTGGTGTATTCGATGCCCCGTCTCGATACACCCACGACTAGGGACCTTGAAGGATATACTTATGGACTACCATGTCCCCACTAGTATGATCCGCATCATAGTCCAGGTAGTCAAGTACACATCCTAAGGGCTTTACCAACATGTAACTCTAAGACAGTATAAAGAGACAAGTATACATGTTAAGATAAAAAGCAACCAGATAGCATACTATCATATCGAGCAAGAAAGTCATCTCTATATATGTCCAAGCATCCAATATAATATACATCATCTGTAAAATACTGGCCTCTAGGGCATACATACAACTAACAATCTCCCACTTGCACTAGGGCCAGCTGCTGTAGTATCGCATACCGAGCATCACGAAGAGTCTCTCAAACTGTGTCTGGGGAATGGCCTTCGTGAGTGGATCCGCTGTGTTATTCTTCGTGTCAACCCTCCTGACCTCGATCTCCCGGCGATCAACTATCTCTTGGATCAGGTGATACCGCCTCAGAATATGCCTGGATCGCTGATGGGACCTGGGTTCCTTGGCCAAAGCCACCGCTCCATTGTTATCACAATACAAAGGTATTGGATGCTCAATGGATGGAACCACTCCAAGTTCAGTAATGAACTTCTTGATCCAGACAGCCTCTTTGGCAGCATCGTTGGCAGCGATGTATTCAGCCTCTATCGTCGAGTCTGCCACGGTTTCCTGCTTGGAACTCTTCCAGCTAACCGCCCCTCCGTAAAGGGTAAAGACAAAACCCGACTGCGACTTAGAGTCGTCCTTATCACTCTGGAAGCTTGAATCGGTAAAGGACTCCACTTGAAGTTCTCCGTTACCATACACCAAGAGCATTTCCTTAGTCCTTCGTAAGTACTTGAGAATGCTCTTCACAGCTGTCCAGTGACTCTCTCCAGGATCAGCTTGATATCTGCTCACTACACTTAGTGAGTATGCTACATCGGGTATGGTACATAGCATCGCGTACATGATAGAGCCTACAGCCGAAGCATAGGGTATCCCTTGCATGCGAGCTCTCTCCAAATCAGTCTTGGGAGACATCTCTTTGGAGAGAGTGACTCTAGATATCGTGGGTAAGTTCCCACGCTTGGATTCTTCCATACTAAACCTCTTTAGTATGGTGTCAATGTACCTGGATTGGGACAATCCCAATATCTGTTTGGATCTATCTCTATAGATCCTAATTCCCAATATGCAGGAGGCATCACCAAGATCTTTCATTGAGAATCTTTGTGATAAGAAGAACTTGACCGATTGCAGCATAGGAATGTCATTTCCTATCAAGAGTATGTCGTCCACGTACAATACGAGGAAAACAACCTTACTCTCTGCCACCTTCTTGTAAATACAAGGTTCATCCACGTTTTTGACGAAATCAAACTCTTTGATAACGACGTCAAAGCAGATGTTCCAACTCCGCGATGCTTGCTTTAATCCATAAATGGATTTAAGCAGCTTGCACACCTTCCCGCTGCTCCCACTATCTACGAAGCCCTCTGGCTGAGTCATGTACACGCACTCTTCTAAATTACCGTTTAGAAAGGCGGTCTTAACATCCATTTGCCAGATTTCATAGTCATGATATGCAGCGATGGCAAGCATGATCCGGATGGATTTAAGCATAGCCACTGGAGAAAAGGTCTCGTCATAGTCCACACCTGGTCTTTGACGAAAACCCTTTGCAACAAGTCTAGCTTTGAAAGTCTCCACTTTCCCATCTACACCAAGTTTTTTCTTGAAGATCCATTTGCTCCCAATGGGCTTTACTCCTTCAGGAGCATCTTCCAAAGTCCATACTTTGTTGGTGTATATGGATTCCATCTCGGACCGCATAGCATCCAGCCATTTCACTGAGTCCCCACTCATGATGGCCTGCTCGAAGCTAGTTGGGTCATCATCCTCCATGATGCAATCCTCGCTGCCACCATCCATGAGAAAACCGTAGTATCTCTCAGGTTGGTGAGGAACCCTACTAGATCGACGGAGAGGCTGAGGTTCGTTGGGAGCTACTGAATCCTCTGGTTCCACTAAATCTTCTGTCGTAGTCTGTAATGCTGGAACCTCTTCCAGTTCTACCTCCTTGCCACTAATCTCTTTATCAAGAAATTCCTTTTCTAAAAAGGTGGCATGTCGAGAAACGAACACCTTTTGTTCCTCGGTGTGGTAGAAGATATACCCGCGCGAATGTTTGGGATATCCAATAAACTTACACAGAATGGACCTTGCCGTGAGTTTGTCCGGATTCTGCGTTTTTACATATGCCGGACAACCCCATATCTTAACATAATTAAAACATGGTCTCTTTCCTTTCCATATCTCATATGGAGTGGTTGGCACGGATTTGGTGGGAATCATATTCAATAGGTCTGCAGCTGTTTCCAGAGCATACCCCCAGAAGGAAATAGGTAACTCAGCTGTGCTCATCATAGAGCGCACCATATCTAATAGGGTGCGGTTCCTTCGTTCCGATACACCGTTGTGCTGTGGTGTATATGGAGGAGTCAGCTGAGAGAGAATCCCATTCTCTTTTAGGAAGTCCAGGAATTCATTGCTCAAGTATTCACCTCCTCGATCAGATCGAAGGATTTTAATACTTTTTCCGGTTTGGTTCTCGACTTCTTGTTTATATTCTCTAAATTTCTCAAAAGCTTCTGATTTGTGTTTCATCAGGAACACATATCCGAATCTAGAGAGATCGTCAGTGAATGTAATGAAGTATGCAGAACCATTCCTGGCATGTGTAGACATTGGACCGCATACATCACTATGCACCAGTCCTAAGAGTTCGGTAACTCTTTCTCCGTGTCCCGTAAACGGAGTTTTGGTCATCTTCCCTTTGAGACGTGACCGGCAAGTGTCATAAGATGAAAATTCGAACGGTTTCAAATATCCATCCTTATGCAACTTAGCTAGTCGTGTCGCATTGATGTGACCTAGTCTACAATGCCACAAGAAGGATTCGTTCAGTTCTGAACTCTTCCTCTTGTGTGTGTTTGTTATACTCAGAACTGTTGATTGATTTAGAACATAAATGCCATTGCACAACGTGACTGATCCAACCAACTTTTGGTTAAGGAAAATGTTCATAACATTATCCTGTAATGCAAAATTATATCCTTTTTTACTCAACAAAGAAACTGATATAATGTTGCATATCAGGTTCGGCATGTAATAGCATTCGTTCAGAATCAATGTATTACCAGTTGGTAATACAAGGTGATACTCCCCGACGGTCTTAGCTGCAACAATTGCACCATTTCCAACCCTTATGTCTTTATCACCTTCTCCAAGTTCTCTACCTTTCTTAAGCCCATGTAACTGATTACATATATGGGATCCTGACCCGGTATCTAATACCCAGGATGTAGGGCAAATGGAGAAACAGTTCTCTGTAACGAACACACCCGAAGAAAATGCATCATCATGTACTTTCTTCATTCCGGTGGCATGGGAATCCTGGTATTCCCCTATGTCCTGTTCAGTCCTATAACTCTTATAAGATAGAATGGAACCAACGTTCCCCAGCACAGTATAACATGCGGGTTCGGTCAATACATCCATATTATTATCTTTATTAAAGCATGACATGGTCGCTACCTAGAGAGAGAGAAGAAAACACTTTAGCGTATGCTCTTGCAAGATCAGATTGGTTATTATCTTATATAATCAGGATGGCTCCCACTGTTTTTATCAAATCTTTCTTCAAACCCTAAAAGGAAAGACTAGCCGGGATTAATTACACCCTACAACTTCGCCGATCTTTCAGCCAGGCCAGTGTCGGTACATTGAGGGAGGTTCCCCGTGCTTTCGCACGGACCAAATTAAAGTAAACCTCATTTTCCCAGAGGCGTAACCCCGTTGACATCTTTCTAGACACCTACTTGATCGACTAATTGTCCTGTGTAAAACTCTCCCGGGAGTAACAATTACTCGCAGTGGGTATCGGGATCCAACTATCTCATAGAAGGTATGCAATCTCATTGCAAATTTCAACACTTGAAATTCCCGATAATATTTTGCCCCTAGCGTCCCATGACCTTGACGCAGGCCAACAAACTATAGTGCGCTAGTCAAGTTCAACCCGTCATTTCTTGATTGAATTAAACCCACTCGTACGACCCTTGACGCAGGCCAACAAAGTCGCACGACTACCCTAATCCAATCTGCATCATATGCACAAACAGATAAATACTAGTTAGCTACCGCTCACTACGCCTTGACGCAGGCCAACAAACGTAGTGCGGATACTAAGTAGGACTTATCTGAAATGACGGAGGGCTACGACAGGTTTTTCTGAAAACCTATTGCGTAATGAACTTGATATCGTTGTAGAATCAAGTGAAGCTATGAAATGGAGTGATTTTGAGGATTTTATTAGTTTTGCTAAAGAGGTCACTCCCGGTGAAGAGATCTCGGCTCTTTCCTCATCGAATAAGGTGCGGGATATATCATATATATCACTGTGCAAAGCAACACTCCAAAAGCAATCAAAAGTCAAACCGAGTGTTGTAGCATCTGCCAGTTTTGCTAAAGAGGTCACTCTCGGTGAAGGGATCTCGGCTCTTTCCCCATCGAATAAGGTGCAGGGTATATCATATATACCGCTATGCAAAGCAAGACTGTAGCTACCCTTTTATTTGAAAATTTGATTCTACAACATCTTTTAGGTTTCTTTTCTTTCATTAATCACATTAATGAAGTCCCATCATTTAAGTCACCTAAAACATCACAGATAAATACGACGTACACTTATGCCATCCGCATTCGCCTCGATATCCCCTCGTGCACCGTTAGGTTAGGTAACTAATGGCAGAGCAGGGCAGGGCTAGCGTGGGTGTAAAACATAAGTAACGCCTATATAATATATCATATATACTATATACTGTATTTATCACAGAACATATCTAATGATCACATCACAGATATCGCAGCAGAAACATAGATATAATGTAGGATATACTAGGACGTCTGTATTTAGTATTTAGCCAACAATAGAAAATACGGATTCCACAGTCGCGATGAATAGCCAAGCCCACACCCTGGACCCCTACGAGAGCGGTAAGCGACCCTACCAATTCTGGAGTTTAGGAGACCTGGTCTCGACTCCTCGAGATGGCCTCCCACTGAACCCCAGAACCCGGTCACCTGTGCTCCCCTCCTTGGGTCCATCCTAATGCGGAAAAGTAAATAATATACAACACTGGTGGCATCGACCTCAACCCGGAAGTGCCCCAAATAAAAGAATATTACATTACATTTGAATTTACATGAATGAAAATATAAAACTCTCATCTCACATAAAACCCCCCGGCTATTCAATTGCGACAATCCTGCACATATATCTCAGCAACACATAATATCATATATCATCAACGTAAGTAAGTATGCGTACCCCAATTGTCGTTGATGTATAGCAACGAAACCGGCGATATCGACATACTACACTTACGGTCACAGAAAAGAAAGTGTAAAACTGCAATATTTGGAATCCACATTCTCTTTAGACATCGTAAATGCGAAATATCACATACTTCGTATTTCATGTCCAACTATATGAATTCCAGATATTGCATCACATTCCAGATAAATAGACGGTATTAAAGTTTTCGAACGAACGATCAAATACCCAAGATTCGCTAAAGCTCAACACTTGAGCGGAGTTCAAAAACCCGGAGTGTGACACAGTGGTAGCGGTCCAGCCATAGAAGGGTCAAGCCAACGCCTCACATGTGGCACGCCGTACTGCCCCAAACCCTAAGGTTCAAAAGGCAGTTCAAGACGGTCACATAATCGAGTTAAGGTTCGTTGTCTTCTAGAGGGTCCACCACAAAAAAACTTGCACGTATTTCCGAAAGATTTTAAACCCCGTGAAAAGTGAGCAAATGATACTCGTTCAAACACTTCAATACATTCTAATTTATCCGGAAAAGTCACGAAATGAAAATTCCGATCGAATCGACGAGTCCAAAATCATCTCCAGAACAAACAGCACACAATTCAGATTAAAAATACCCTAAAATATCACCAAGAAGTTATAAGTATTACTATGCAAAAATTATGCACTGACACATCTGTACGACCGCGGAACCGCGGCCCAAGAAAGCTTTGGCCGCGTTTCTGCGGCGAGAATAACTGTTCATGTCCTCGTATTTCACAGTAATGCTTATATTTTCCTGCTGTAATTTTTACATGTTTTTAATTCTGAAAAACAGCAGTTTTGAAAAAATGTCCAGAGAGCACAAAAAAAACGTATTTTACGGTTCGATCGGAGTTTTAACTTCGCTAAAGTGTCGCCTAATGTTCTAACCTCGCTCTGATACCAATGAAAGGTTAGCCTAGCACCTCATGAAGGGTTTGGAAGTATCACATGTACCAAATATGGAAATTTTAGGGTGCTAAGTTAACAAACATCGGATCGTTCCTAGAAAAATTAGGGTTTCAAATTTTCACACATCATCTCATGATAGTAAAGCTAGGGTTTTGAGAGCACAACCTTTGTAGCTCCCTACGCTAGACTCCTCGGCTACTTAGGGTTTGTAAAAGGTCTGCTTGAACTCCTCTAGGTCACCGATGATCCACCCGGAGTCCGCTTTGTCCAAGCTAGCGACTTCGCAAGATCAAGAATGAAAATCGAAGCTAACACTCTAAACAAGTGGGCAAGACTTGTGTAGAATGATGTTGTGGTGGCTTTTCTCACTTCAAAATCCTAACTTGATGAGTATTTTGCTCACTTGAGATTTCTAGAGAGCAATGGAAGAAGGAGGAAGAAGATGATGGCTTTTTGAGAAGAAGATAAGTTCAACGCCAAAAAGAAAAATAGAAATTATATCAATATATATTTTCCACTTCTCATATCAAACCATGGTTAAGATATTATTGAATTTGAGTTAAAAACACAAAAGGAAAAGTAATCCATGGTCAAAGGGTGGGTGAGAATGGTTAGGTCAAGAAGAGTGTAGAAAGCATCTATGAATTATCCTTTTCTTTTCTTTTGTTTTAAATCAAATGCAATAATAAATCATATATAAATCCAACCATGGTGTGAGTCTTATATTGCAACCATTTTCATGTATGTACAACCATGAAGGATGTATGTGTGTGTGTGTGTGTGTACATCCATATGTGCATGAATCTATAAAGAAAGCATACATGCATGCATACATCCATCAAACTCAAGAAAGGATTTCAAGTGAGAAACTAATGGTTAAATGATAAATCAACACTTGATTTATCAATCCGGCCATATCACATACGACCCCTACCAAAAGCAAGCCGCCCGATCAATGTACGGTATCCTATACATGCATTTTAATCGGGTCCATGCGCATATCACAAACGCGCACCACAACGTTTCGCCTGGACCAGGAAACTCCATTGTGGGATTCTAAGACTCGTCAATTCGCCGGCAGTGGGTGATGATCATATCAAGCACCCCCAAGCCGCAAGCGGTCAGCTAAACGTAACGGCCACCCAGGTATTGAGCGATCAGAAGAGAACAAGCGAACCTGCTTCAACTCCCGTCGAGCCAATCGGTAACACTTCCCGTACAGTCCGGTCTCTTCGTCTGATATGTCGCATATCAAGTCTAGGGGTGGTAAACGTTAGACCCCAATAACCGATAAGTCGTGCTGATGTGAGGCTCATAACGGGTCGAGAAACTACTGGTAACACTTACCAGTAAATCTCTAATCAGCCCTGGCCAAGGACTTCCCTGTTACGGCCAATCGAGCACAGTGCAACATCAACCCCCAATACCGGGAGAGACAAAACCCCTCCTATCGCTCATTGCCTCCATGTGACTCGGGACTGTACCCAAAAACCACCGTTTTGCACGCCCTCATGGACGTGGTAAGGTGGAAATCAAAGCCCAGTGGGAATCACACAAGACTCTATGACGATCTCGGGTCTACAGACTAACCTGCACAAGTGTCACCTGAGAACTGCCATCTGACGTGAGGTATAATACCATCTGGGAGTTCTCGGCGAGTCCGTCCAGTGTACCCAGTCTCCACTGAGCACCCGTATACCATCTCTGATGTCAAACACCAATGGATATGGGATCATCCATCGCCCATCTCATGGGTCGAGAAGCGTATACGCTAGTCTACACTGGTGTATTCGATGCCCCGTCTCGATACACCCACGACTAGGGACCTTGATAGATATACTTATGGACTACCATGTCCCCACTAGTATGATCCGCATCATAGTCCAGGTAGTCAAGTACACATCCTAAGGGCTTTACCAACATGTAACTCTAAGACAGTATAAAGAGACAAGTATACATGTTAAGATAAAGAGCAACCAGATAGCATACTATCATACCGAGCAAGAAAGTCATCTCTATATATGTCCAAGCATCCAATATAATATACATCATCTGTAAAATACTGGCCTCTAGGGCATACATACAACTAACAAGGGATGTGTGGGGCCAGCGCCTTGAGCGCTGTGCGCTTAGGTGCTGTACGCTCAGGCACAAGCACGCCACGTGTCGACACGTAGGCGTTTTGCGCATGAGCGCTAGGCGTTGGAGCACAAGCGCGCCACGTGTCGGCACGTGGGCGCCTTGCGCTCGGGTGCAAGACGCTGGAGCGCAAGCGCGCCACGTGTCGGCACGCGGGCGCCTTACGCTCGGACGCAGAGTGCTGGAGCGCAAGCGCGCCACGTGTCGGCACGCGGGCGCCTTTCAATCGGGCGCAGAGCGCTGGAGCGCAAGCGCGCCACGTGTCGGCACGCGGGCGCCTTGCGCTCGCGCGCAGTGCGCTTGAGCGTAAGCGCGCCACGTGTCGGCACGCGGGCGCCTTGCGCTCGAGCGCAAGCGCGCCATGTGTCGGTACGTGGGTGCTTTGCGCTCGAGCGCAAGGGCGCTGGAGCGCAAACACGCCACGTGTCGGCACGTGGGCGCTCGGCGCTTGAGCGCTTGGGCGCCGGCGAGGAAACGAGGGCTTTTAGCCCCAGAAACCAGAAGCTATACTTCAGAAAGGAAATATTTATTATATATATATATATATATGGAGTTAAACTCCTATGATGTGTTGAAGCTGATTAAGGGGGTTCTTCTTCTTCCTCCTGTCGTTTGGCCGGATCTTGAAGATCAAGAGATGTAAGATCTAAAAATCTCTTCTTTTGAGACCTAATGACAGATCCTAGCTCCCCTTGGTGGGTTTTATGGTGAAAAACTATTTAGTTTTGGAAAAGGAAGAGTAAAACTCTTGATTTAATTCAAAGAAAGAAAAAGGTTTGAAACCTTCAGAAAAGGGAAAGATGTACAAACCCTAGGTTTTTGAGAGAATGGAAAAAGTGTTCCTTTATTCATCATCATGTTGCCTTTTATAGGCTTACATATTTACATATAGCCCCTTGGGCTTTACAAAAATAGCATTTTAGCCATCCTATGGCTCATGTGCCATTTCATTTTTGCACATAAGCCATGGTCTTACAAAATATTGGCTTTATGCCCATTTTGTTTACATTCATGCATAAAAAATTTACATAAAAATTATTTATTACATGATTTCATTTTGGCATGGGGAGGCTGGCCACGGGCTCGACTTGGGCATGGGCCCGCTTGACCAAGGCTTGGGCCCACCTGGCTTGGGGTTGACTTTGATTTTGACTTGGTCAACCGAGGTGTAAATTTTTACCCCAACAGGCACTACAAAACTTTCTGTGGATACTATGAGATCACGTCTTCTCCTTTTTACCTTGTGCGATCTAGCAGAAAAATGGCTTTATAGCACTGTCGCACACTCTATCACCAAATGGGATGAATTCGTTATAGAATTCCTTAAGAAATTTTATCCCAATCATAAGACCGCCCGTGTTCGAAGCGAGATTAACCAGTTTACCCAACTTCCCAATGAACCATTTTGGAAATGCTTTGAACGGTTTAAAGATCTGCTTGTCCAATTTCCTCATCACGGAATCGATAGATGAGAACTTTATCGCATTATATATGAGGTTGTTAATCCAGCGACAAAACAGATGCTAGAACCCATTTGTCAATGTCATTTCATATCTAAATACGATGGCGAAGCTTGGAAATTCCTGAAAGATCTCGCTAAACAAACTTTATAGTGGGAAAGCGTTAGACCAACATCATCCTCATCTAGGGCAGGCATCCATCAGCTCGATATTTCCATCACAGTAAAAGCCGAAATGGCAGCAATGCAAAAGAAACTCGAAGCTATAGAAAACAAATTCTCATCAGCCTCTCTAAGCCATGTTATGCTCCCAAAAACCGTGTGTGGTTACTGTTTTGACCCATCACACCTAACGGAAGAATATCCTTTGAATCCTCCGTTTCAAGATCAAGAACAAACTGATGCTGCTTTTAAGCAACGACCAAGAAACGATCATTATTCTTCCACATACAATCAGGGATGGAGGAATCATCCTAATTTTGCTTGGAACCAAAACCAAACTCAAACTCAAAATCCGTTCCCAAGCCAAAATAACTATCAAAGGCCTCCTCCACAGCAACAGCAACCACCACAACAAAGTCAGCACCCCTTTCAACCACAATCTTTTCAAAATTCGGCCAACAATTTTGCACCTTATAATAATTCTTTCCCAATGACCGGTACCGAAAAATCCTCTGCACTTGAACGAAGATTGGAAATGTTTATTAAACATTCTACGCAAACGACGGCTAATTTAACATCTTCTATTCAAACATTAGTGCAGCACACTGCTTCCCGCAGTGAAAGCATAAAATCGATAGAAGCACAACTTGCACAGTTAAATGTCGCGATGAGTGACAGAGAGAAAGGGAAACTTCCATCTCAACCTCTACTGAATCCTGACCACTCACAAAGTCATAATGTGAGTGTTTTAACTACGTTGAGATCTGGAAGAGTGCTGAACAATCATGTCGGTGAACACGTTGATGACGTTGAATCAAATGAAACCCCGGCTACTTCTTCTAACCCTAATTCGTCTAGTCCACCCTCTTCGTCCGAGCCTATTCTCTATTCTTCCCTAGGCTCAAACCCTCAGCTCACTTCCTTGAGTCAACTTCAAACGATCCCAATTCCAATTCTGGGATCCATTCCATCCCCACAAACTTCTCCTCCAATATTAGACCCAACCCTTATTAATAAAGCTCCTTTTCCAAACAGGTTGAGAGACAAGAAAACTAATGCACAAATGGAGAAGATTGTGGAAATATTTAAGCAAGTTAACATAAATATTCCTCTCCTAGATGCTATTTAACAAGTTCCATCTTATGCGAAAATCCTGAAGAACTTGTGCACTAGGAAGAGGAAAACTCAAGTACATAAAAAGGTGTTCTTAACGAATAATGTGAGCACGGCTTTTACCCAACAATTGCCTAAGAAACGTAAGGAACCCGGTTGTCCTACAATATCGATAACTATTGAGGGTAAAAGTATCGATCGTGCTCTACTCGATCTAGGTGCTAGTGTTAACTTGCTCCCGTATTCTGTCTACGAGCAGTTAGGTATAGGAGAGTTGAAACCTATGCATTGCACTCTCTAAATGGCTGATCGATCTATCACCTAACCTAGGGTTGAGCTAGAGGACGTGTTAATCAAAGTCGGGGAATTTATATTCCCTGTGAACTTTATTGTTTTAGATATACAGCCTGTAACGAACCCACGAAACCAAATTCCGGTGATTCTAGGTCGGCCTTTTCTAGCAAATTCCAATGCTGTAATAAATTATCGTAACGGTTCTATGAACCTATCCTTCGGGAAGAAGAAAATCGAGCTTAACATTTACAGGCTAAGAAGTAAACCGTCTGAACCTTCTGCCCAATTAATCAATATCTGTTTTGTCAACGTGATAGCTTCCGACAGCTGCGAAGTTGAGGAACTTTGCTATGATGATCTCGACGACACTAGTGCATCATTATTTGATCCAGCAAATTGTTATACTAGTGAGGACACTTTCGAAAGGTCCACCCCCAAATTCAAATGCTTTGACTTGTCGCAAAAGTTAGTCGAGCTTTCCGAGTCAATCTCTTACGCGAGCGATGAACCTCTTAGGGAGTCCGAGTGTCATTCCCCCACCCTACCATCTATCGTCTCCCCACCGACACTAGATCTCAAGCCACTAACTTCTCATCTTAAATATGTATATTTAGGTGAGAATCTGTCTTTGCCCGTCATCATATCAGCTTCTCTAGCTTTAGAGTAAGAGAGCGCTCTTTTATCGGTCTTGAGATCAAATCGACAAGCTTTTGGTTGGACAATGGCAGACATCAAAGAGATTAGTCCCTTAATTATTGAACATCATATACATTTGATGGATGAAGCCAAACCAACCCGAGACCCACAAAGATGGTTGAATCCCGTCATGAAGGAGACGGTAAAGAAAGAAATCGTCAAATGCCTAGATAATGGCGTTATTTACCCAATATCTGATAGCCAATGGGTAATTCCTATTCATGTGGTCCCTAAAAAGTCTGGCATCACGGTCATAACTAATGAGGCTAATGAGTTGATCCAAACACGCACCCAAACTGAGTGGCGGGTATGTATTGATTATAGAAAACTCAATGCCGTAACGAGGAAAGATCACTTCCCTCTACCTTTCATTGACTAGATGTTAGAACGATTAACCGGGCAGGAATACTACTGTTTCTTGGACGGATACTCCGGCTATAACCAGATCCCCATCGCCGAAAAGGATCAAGATAAGACAACATTTACTTGTCCTTTCGGTAGTTTTGCTTATAGACGCATGCCCTTTGGGTTATGCAATACTTCCGCTACATTTCAGCGGTGCATGATGAGGATATTCTCAAACATGGTCGAGAATTTTCTGGGGATATTTATTGACGATTTCTCCATATTTGGGGACTCCTTTGAGGAATGTCTTCGTCATCTTGACGTTGTTCTTACCCGCTGTAAGGATAAGAATTTAACTTTGAATTGGGAAAAATGTTATTTCATGGTTCAAGAAGGTATAGTCCTTAGGCATATCATTTCATGAAAAGACATGGAGGTAGACGGAGCTAAAATAGATGTCATCCATAATCTTCCTCCTCCCAAATGCATCAAAGATGTACGATCCTTCCTTGGTCATGCAGGATTTTATAGGAGATTCATTAAGTACTTTAGCAAAATTGCTAGACCCTTAACTCTTCTCTGAACTTAATTGAAGATCGAAGAAAAACAAACTTTAGTGGCCAAGGATACAACATTTCACTTCGATTCGGATTCCGAGGCTGCTTTTGAATCACTTAAAAGCTCCCTCACTACAGCCCCCATTCTGTCATCTCCAAACTGGAATCACCCATTTGAGCTTATGTGTGATGCATCTGATTTTGCTATTGGTGCAGTCTTAGGACAGCACATTGATAAGATGCCATATGTAATTTACTATGCAAGTAGGACCTTGAACGATGCCCAAATGAATTATACTACTATCGAGAAAGAAATATCGGCAGTTGTATTTGCATTAGAAAAATTCAAGCCCTACTTGATTGGCTCTCCAGTTGTAGTTTACACCGATCACTCCGCCCTAAGACATCTTTTATCGATGAAGGGTGCTAAATCCAGTCTAATACATTAGATGTTGTTGTTACAAGAATTTGATCTTGTCATACGAGAAAAGAGTGGATGTGAAAACGTAGTAGCCGACCATCTTTCACGCCTTTCTTCTTCGCCAACGTCGACCATGCCAATAAATGATTCCTTTCCTGACGAACAGCTCTTGACCATATCTTGTGAACCTTAGTTCATGGATATTGTGCATTATTTAGTTACGGGACTTATACCCAGCGAATGGTCGAAACAAGACAATCACCGATTTCTATCCCAAGTAAAACACTTTTACTGGGATGAACCTTATTGGTTTAAGTATTGACCCGATCAAATCATTCGCCGATGTGTCCCTGATGATGAATTCAAGAGTGTGTTGCCTTTCTTCCATGATCAGGCATGTGGCGGTCAGTTTAAGCCATGGAAAACGGCGGAGAAAGTTTCGCAATATGGTTTTTATTGGCCAACATTATTTAAAGATAGATATGATCATTGCAAAACTTTTCCACGGTGTCAACACATAGGTCGAATTTCACGGACAAATGAGATGTCGCACCAACCTATCTTGGTTGTGGAGATTTTTTATGTTTGGGGAATTGATTTTATGGGCCATTTTCCTAACTCTTTTGGGAATTTATATATTTTACTTTCGGTTGATTATGTCTCTAAATGGGTGGAATAAGTACCGTGTCGCACTAATGACAACAAGGTTGTTATTAAATTCCTTAGAGAAAATATCTTTTCGTGATTCGGACACCCTCCTGCTATAATTAACGACAACGAGACGCATTTCTGTAATCGGTCTTTCGAGGATTTGATGCGGAAATATTCAATCAACCACAAGCTTTCTACGCCCTATCATCTCCAAACGAGCGGGCAAGCTGGGATCTTCAATAGACAGATGTTCATCACAGAAAACTGCATTTTATACCACCCATTCTTATGCTCGTTTGTTTATAGATAGGTGCTTTTAATCCGTGTTTGCTACATATTTACAAGTTACAGGTTCCCAGTCTAAAATAATACAAATCAGACAAAATCTCTACAGTTATGCCACTATCCAGAATATCTGTCACAGATAGATAAAAGCCGGGTTCCAGTCATCCGTAACCGTCCAGTGCCGCGTACCAGCTCCTGAGACAAGACATATGACAGTGGTCATTCGTGTCTCGGACAAGCACAAAGCACGAGAGGGACAAGCACAAAGCACGAGACAAGCACAAAGCATGAGATAAGCACAAAGCACGAGAGGGACAAGCACAAAGCACGAGTGGGTATGGTGCATTCAATGCATAAAGTGTTGATGTGATTCAAAAATTCAAAGATTCAAACTTCCCTCCAAACTTTGGGTGCATTCAAATTCAAATTAAAGGAAAGGTCTTGTTTTGCCTATAAAAGGAAACCATTGGGTAAGTGAGAAGGAGTCCAATTTTGCCATACATTGTATCATTCTTTTGCTTAGCTTCCCCTTGAGATCCTTGCCTTCTCTTGATCTTTCAACCTCTTCATTGAGCTTGAAAGTTTAAGGGTTAGTTATTGATCTCAAGGGTTGTATCTTCATATGGAATCAATAAAGCTCTTCTCTTTTTTGTGCCTTCATTCACCATGAGTTTTTTGCCTCTTCTTGATCTTGCAACCTCTTCATTGAGCTTGCAAGTTTAAGATTTGGTTATTGAACCCATGTCTTGTTTTGGGTTCCATGGTTCTTAGTATTTTCTTTCTTGCTCTTTTACATTCATGCAATTTATTACCTTGCTTTACTTTCTTACACTTTAAATTCCATGCACTTACTTACTTGTAATCTTTTCTTTTCTTTGTTCTTTCGTTCTCTCTTTTTGGTTTGTTTTGTGAAAGGTTGTTAATATGGTGTTGTTAGGAATAAATACGATATTGTAAGTTAAGGTTTCTTTGCCAATTTTCTTTTCCCGTATTTTCCATTGAACTCCGTCCAAACGTTACGCAAGCGCTCCGTTAGGCACCCTACCCTACCAAGGTAACGGTGATTCCTAACCGCGACCGGTTGCGTTCGGTTTGGCCGGAGGCGAAAGCAAGAGACAAGAACGGACGGACAAGGGTCAATAAGCCGGATTCCACGAATACTGTGCTTAAGTACCTTAATCCACGTTGTTGCCGATTGTTCTAGCTTCAATCGTTAAGTTCGGCTCAAAGGTTTTGAGTGCGGATTTCCTTAGCTTACACCATCGTATTTTTTCCTAACAACTTTATACTTGCATATAACACATAGGTTAGATAAAGAACAAATCCGCCCACGCGCATTAACTCGTAACGACAAGAACATTAAATGCTCCGTCTCCCTGTGGATCGACCCGTGCTCAACCGGCTAGCTGCAAAGCGACACCGTCTTGATTGCGGTTAAAACTAAAACTCTATCAATCAACAGACCAAACAAATTTTGGAGAAAACGGTTTCTAAGAAACATAAAGATTGGTCCACCAAATTGACGGATACTCTTTGAGTATTTCGTACCGCTTATAAGACCGATCTTGGTATGTCTCCATACCGACCAGTGTTTGGGAAGGATTGCCACCTTCCTTTCGAGATCGAACATAAAGCAATGTGGGGTATTAAAGTGCTTAACTTTGATTTTGATCAAGCCAGCAGCTATCGGAAGCTGCAGTTAAATGAGCTAAGCGAATTTCGCGATGAAGCTTACGATAATGTGGTTATAGTAAAGAACCGGACTAAAGTGTTCCACGATAAAAACCTTTTGAGAAAACCTTTCACACCGGGACAACAAGTCTTTCTTTACGATTCCCGTCTCCACCTTCATCCGGGTTAGCTTAAATCTCGTTGGAAAGAACCTTTTACAGTGTGGTATGTGTACCCGCATGGTGTAGTGGATATAGAAAATTTTAAAAACGGTTCTATTTTTAAAGCCAATGGGCATAGATTAAACCGTACTTTTCCGCTGACCCAGCGGAGGAGCTTCTGTTTTTACAGGAGCCACTTTATCATAACTAACTTTCCTCCGCATCACCTCCATGTTTCGGTAACAGTGTTTCATCTAAGAATGGAGGTGAGTATCTGTGCGTGCCAAAGAAAAAGTTTGGGGGTAGTTTTTCAGTTAAATATTATTTTATCCCTAATATTTTCCTCCCAAGTCTATGTTGGCTATAGTGCCCTCAAGTCAATTATTGGATCGCAGACACGTGATTGCAATGATTGAGGGAGAACCTATAACGGTAGAACAGTCTTACTCGAGATGATAGTATGCTATCTGGTTTGTCTTTATCATCGTGTACATGCTTCAGATGACATTATAGATCACTATTACATGTTGATAGAGCCCATAGGATTCTTGCTTGACTACCAGCATTATGATGGCGATCATATACATGAGAGTTGGGTGGTCTATAAGCACATCCTTAAAGTGTCCCTAGTCGTGGGAGTTTCGATACTGGGTATCGATACACCGAGAGTAGACTAGTGTATATGGATCGAGACCCCGACGAGGGGCGGTGGCCGGTCTCACAAGCCATTGGTGTCAGTTGGTTCACCGAAAATGTATACAGGTGCTCATTGGGTTATAAATACAGCGGACGGACTCGCCGGGAACATGCTAGTTGGTATTATACCTATTATCAGATAGCAGTTCCCTGGTAACATGTGTACAGGTTAGTCTATCGACATGAAATCGTCATTTGTCTCGTGTGAGTTCCCACTGTGCTTTGATTACTACCCTACCACGGCTCAAAGGAGTCATGCAAACAGGTTTTAGTTGGGTACAGTCCCGAGCCATATGGAGGCAGTGAGCGGATCGTCAGGGGATTCGTCTCTTCCGGTATTGGGGGCTGATGTCCCGGTGTTCACGGGTGACCATCACCAGAAATCCTTGGCCAAGGTAGTCGAGAATTGCTGATTCGGATCAGTAGTTTCTCAGATGGTGATAGGCTTCATACCGACACTAAATATCGCGTTATTAGGGTCTGACTTTATCCACCTCCCTAGACCCGATATGCGATACTTATAGACGAACAGACCGGACTGTATGGATATTGTCACTGTCAGGCTCAGTAGAGTTTCAGGACAAATTTTCTCGTCGGCCTCCCTTTCGCTCAATACCTGGGCAGCCGTTACGTACAGCTTGTGCCACTGATGTGCTTATGGTTAAACCCACTGCCAGCGTATTGATGAGTCTTCAGAGTCCCACACAGAGGGTTTCCCTGGTTCGGGCGAAACGTTGTAGAGGTCGTATGGTTTTATGGCAGGGTTCGATCATATACGCACTTGTGCACGGATCATGATCGGACGGATAATACTAGTGGGCTTTGGTTTAAGTCGGATCCTAGTATTATATTGTTGGATTACTTTCGTCTCGTAGTATTCGTATTCAGTTGGAATACGGATGCGGGTATGTATATACGGATGAGGGGTATTCTTGTAGTCCGTTACAAGATTAATTTAGTTGATGCTATTTCTTTTTTTGGATTAAACATTTTGGTTTAAATGTTTATTGGTGGAAAGTGTGACTCATTCTTGGCATGACTTGGCTTTTGTCTTGGCTAAGATATTTGTGTGTGAGGATTGTAAGATATTTAAAAGGGGGGAAGATCTTTTTTTTCCAAGCATGATTTTTCTTTGGTTGCTCACCAAAAACAACTCACACAACATTCACTAGAAATGAGCAGCCACTTTATTTTTCTTTCTAGCCTTGCTCTTTTGTTTAGCTCACACTTTCCTCTCATGGGCATCTTCTTCAACCTCCACCCATCCCTTTCATGAGTTGAGAAGTCATGGGTGTTTTGAGACAAAGTAATCACACACTATCTCTACTTTATCTGGGATATCTAGCTAGCAAACTGGATGCTCGAGTTGGTTCGGTTTTGAGACGGGAGCCCGTATTACGAACCCTCAACGTGGATCTTCTTCGATGTGGGAGACTGGAGAGCAAACTTGATCAGGGAAGCCGCGAAGAGCTTGGGACAGAGGTTGAAGACCGAAGGACACGGATCGATCGGTATAACCTCTCTAAACTCCTTTTGTATAGCTAGTATAGGGTTAATGGTTCGATCCGGGAATCGGGTTCCGTTAGCTCCGGTTTCTAAAAGTTTTTATTCCGCATTTGACCACGGATTAATGGCCGGGGCACTGGCGTAACCCAACATGGTATCAGAGCCAACCCATTAACCCCATACTAACTCATTACGACATTAGAAATCGTCGTTTTTTTCACGCAAAAACTGCCGACAAAAACAGTTCCAAAAACTGAAAGTTTGAGATGTTTGCACACCCCGCAGGTTCACAGTTTGAACTGAGAAGCCGCGGGGTAGTGCATAGGCACCCTTAGAAACCCCAAGGGGGACCTAATGGCTGGGCCCACTCCCCAAGACCACCACAAGGTGGTCTTGGCGGTGGGGACCCGAAACTGCCCCACCTTGGGCAGTTTCGGGTCTGCCTCACCCCCTGGCCACCTAGTGGTGGCTTCAGGGGTAGGATACCCCCTCTAGGCCCCCTAACTCGAAATTAATTTCATTCTCTAAGTCCCCGCGAAGGTTCGAGCATGTTTCATTTTGATTCGGACTTCCGAATTGGCTTTAAACGGTCGGTTTTTGGAACTTTAGCTCACTGTTTTTTTCCCATGGTTTTGGAAATTGGTTTGGTTTGCTAATTGCGTGCAGAATTCTAATGTCGTAGTTTATAGTACATACATTACTATATGCGACCATGAATGTCATTAGAGCGGTACAACTTGTCTAATTGCTATAGTTCTTTTAGACGGGTTTGCGAACGTGACATTCACATTGATGTTCTGTGTTGTGCTGTGTTTGTTGCGGAATCGTCGTGGTGGATAGCTTGGGTGCAATGTTAGTATAGTTTAGTTTCATTTGTACATTTGATATCACGGGGCGAACGTCCGACATGTGGACTGCCGTCACTGCCTGTTTGTATATTATTTGTTTGGGGCACGACCGGGTTGAGGTCGATGTCACCGATTGTACATATTTTTCTTTTTTGTATTAGGATTACCCCACGATGGAGTGCACGATAGCAGGGTTCTGGAGGGCAACGGGTCCTCATCTCATGGCATTGAGAAGGAGGGGGCCTCACTCTAGAATTGGCAGGCTATTCGCCGCACTCGTAGGGGGTACAGGTTGACCCGAGGAGGGGTGCTCAAGTTACCGGATTCCGTGAAGTGCCGGGTGGCCCATTCACTTTGATGAAGGGGGTTGCCTTACTTATGGTTTTGACGGGTAACTTGCCGCACTTGTAGGGGTCTAGGTTTTCATTGCACAGGCTATCCACACGACCAGGGGAACGTCGGATTTCACTTGCGGCTCAAAGGAAACCCAGGGCTCCCAGATTATGTGTATTGTTCTGTGATACTTATCGCTTGTCTGTGATGTTGTATTTATCATACCTAGAGCGATTATTATATATTGCTATATATATACTAGTAGATGTTGTATATGTTTTGGACTCGCGCTAGTCCAGTCCTCGCTCTGTCGTTAGTTATGTAACCTTACGGGTGATGACGGGACCCAGTGGCGAATGCGGATGGCATATACGTACATTATATTTTCATTCTTTTCTGATGTGATTAATTGATGAGACTGCGTTGATTCTGATCAATGCAAGGAAAACAGACCTATTCGATGTTGTTGGAACAAATTTTCTAAATCTGTTATTACAAGGGCGTTTTCTTTTATATTGCACAGCAGTATTCGGTTATGAATATCCAGCACCTCATTCTACGAAGCAAGAACCGAGATCCCTTCACCGGGAGTGCTCTTGGGCAGAAGTTTGCGTCAGGGCAATAACTTCACTATAGTTGAATACTTTTTTGCTTTGCATCGCGGTATTCAGTGGGAATATCCTGCACCTCATTCCACGAGGAAAGAGCCGAGATCCCTTCACCGGGAGTGACCTCTTTAGCAAAGGTTTTCGCCACTATATATTTGTAAAAAGCTATCCGGTTCCATCAACGATATCAAGTTCATTACGTTAAAGGTTTTTCGCCAAAAACCATTTGTAGCCCTCCATCATTTCAGACGGGTAGCACTTAGTATTCATGCTATGTTTGTTGGCCTTCGTCAAGGCATAGTGTTTGGTAACTGCTTGTTACTTTTCTGTTGCATAGATAGATGCGTTAGTTTGGGACAGTCGTACTACTTTGTTGGCCCTCCATCTATTCTTGCAAGAGCGCACGCTGAGTGTTTTCTTCTCTCTCTCTCCAGGTAGCGGCCATATCACGCCTTAATCAAGATAATAATGCGGAATATTGACCGAACCCGCTTGTTATACTGAGCTGGGGAACGTTGGTCCCGCTCCAACTTATAATTGTTATAAGACAGAGTAGGAAATTGGGGATTACCAGAATTCCCGTGCCGCCCAAATGAAGAAAGTGCATATGATGCATCTCCTTCGGGTGTGTTCATTACAAAGAACTGTTTCTCTGTATCCTCTACGTCCTGGGTATTTGATACCGAATCAGGATCCCAGATATGTAATCTGTTACATAGGGCTACAAAAGGTAGAAAAACTGAGAACGGGTGATAAGTTTCATGAGACAGAAAACGGGGCAAGTGTTGCAGCCAAGTCTGTTGGTCACTGTCACCCTGTATTACCAATACATTGATTCTGAACAAATGCTATTAGATACCGAACCTGATATACAAAATCATATCAGTCTCTTTATTAGTAAAGAAATGATAAAATTTTGTATTGTTGGATAATATTTTGAACATTTCCTATATCAAAAGTTGATCGGTTCAGGCACGTTATCTAAAAGCATTGATGTTCTAAATCAAACAACAGTTCTTAGTATACGGATCACACACAAGAGGAAGAGTTCAGAATTGAACGATTCCTTCTTGAGGTATTGTAGACTATGTCAGATCAATGTGACCCGACTAGCTGAAGTTACATATAGATGCATATTTAAATCAGTTTGAATTTACATCTTGTGAAACTTGCCAGTCATGTCACAAAGATAAGATGACCATAGCTCTGTTTATTGGAAACAGAGAAAGAGTTATTAAACTCCTGGGACTGATACATGATGATGTATGTAAGGTCTCCTGTCTACACATGCCAGGACTGGTTCTTTATACTTCATTACGTTCTCTGATAATCTCTCAAGATTCAGACACATGTTCCTGTTGAAACACAAGTCCGAACCTTTTGAGATATTCACGGAATATAAGTTAGAAGTAGAGAACCAAAATACGGGTATAAGTATTATGTCCTTTGATGCGATCAGGGAGGAGAATACTTGAGCACGGAATTCCTGGACTATTCTAAAGGAGAGTGAGATTCTCTCTCAGCATTACTCCTCCGTATACACCATAGCACGATGGTATATCGGGGCGGAGCAATAGCACCCTATGTGATATGGTGTGCTCTATGATGAGTACTACTGAGTTTCCTGTTTCCTTTTGGAAGTTATGCACTTGAGAAGCTGCATACCTATTGAATTAGGTTCGAATCAGATCACAGCCTACCACTCTATATGAGATATGGTATGGGAAGAGCCCATGTCTTAAGCTAGTAAGATTTGGGGTTGTCCGGCCTATGTCTAAAAGCAAAATCCGGACAAGCTCGAGGCAAGATCTGTTATGTAGAACTGGAAATGTTCCAGCTATACAAACTGCAGCTGATGATTTGATAGAACCAAAGGATTCAGTAGATTCCAACGAACCTCAGCCTCTCCGCCGATCTAGTAGGGTTTCTCACCCACCTGAGAGTTACTTCGGTTTCTCTATGACAGTGGGAGCGAGGATTGAATCATGAGATGATAACCCAACTAGTTTCGAGCTGGCCATCAGGAGTGAGACTCTGTAAGAATGGCTGGATGTTTAGCAATCTGAGATGGAATCCTTATACACCAACAAAGTATGGACTTTAGTTGCTATATCTGAAGGGTTAAATTCCCATCAGGAGCAAGTAAATCTTGAGAAGATTACTTGGTGTACATGAAAAAGTTGAGACTTTCAAAGCTAGACATGTTAAAGGTTTTCATCATCGACCAGGTGTGGATAATGATGAATCCTTTTTCAGTGGCTATGCTTAAGACCATCCAGATCCTACTTGCCACGGCTACATACCATGACTACGATATCTGGTGGTTGGGTGTCATGACATCTTTTCTAAATGATGTTTTAGAAGAGGGCGTCTATAAGTACACAGCCAGAGGGCCTCGTAGACAGTGGGAGCAACGGAAACGTGTGCAAGATGTTTTATGTGATAAAGCAGGCATCGTGGAGTTGGAACATCTGTTTTGATGGATTAGTCAAAGAGTTTGACATCATCAAAATGGTAGATGAACCTTGTATAAACAAAAAGGTAGTAGGGAGTATGGTGACGATCCTCGTAGAGTACGTGGATAACATACTCTTGATAGGGAAGGAGTTTCATATGCTACGCTCGAACAATCTCCGCTTATCACAATGATTCTCCATATAGGATCAAAGTGATACCTCCTAAATCCTGGATTTTGGATCTATGAGATAGATCTAATTGGATATTAGCATACTCACTAGTTGTAGTGAGATGGTATCAATCGATCCTGGGGAGAATCACTGGAAGGGTTCCAGGGTGATAAGGACGACTGAATGTCAGTCACAGGCATTGTCTTTACCCTTAGTAAAGGGACGGTATGTTGGAAGAGTTCCAAGCTAGATACCGTGACATACTAGACGATAAAGGCAGGATACATCGCTACTTAAGATGCTACCAAAGAGGCTGTTTGGGTGTATATTGGTTCATGAGATGAACTACGTTCCTACCATTGTGAGACAATGGAGTTGTGGCTTATGCTAAGGAACACCCGTCCCATCAGTGATCCAGACATATTCTAAGGCAGTATCACCTGATCATGGAGATGGTTGATCTCCAGTGTGATCGAGGTTAGGAGAACAGACTCAGAGGACAACACGGCGGATCCACTCACAAAGGCCTTTTCCCAGAGAGAGACTTTTATGGGATGGTTGAGTATGAGATACTTCAACCACTGCTATCAGATGGCCCTAGTGCAAGTGGGAGATTGTTAGTTATATGTATGCCCTAGAAGCCATTGCTATACATAGGATGTATATTGTAGTGGATGCTGGGACATATATAGGGAGGACTTTCTTGCTCGACATGATAGTATGCTATCTGGTTACACTTTACCTTAACGTGTATACTGATTGTCTCTCTGTTACATGGTGGTAAAGCCCCTAGGATGTGTACTTGACTACCTGGACTATGATGCGGATCATACTAGTGGGGACATGGTAGTCCATAAGTACATCCTTCAAGGTCTCTAGTCGTGGGTGTATCGAGACGGGGCATCGATATACTAGAGTAGACTAGCGTATACCTTCTCGACCCATACAGATGGGCGATGGATGATCCCATATCCATTGGTGTTTGACATCAGAGATGATATACGGGTGCTCAGTGGAGACTGGGTATACTGGACAGACTCGCCGAGAACTCCCAGATGGTATTATACCTTACGTCAGATGGCAGTTCTCTGGTGACACTGGTGCAGAGTAGTCTGTTGACCCGAGATCGTCATAGAGTCTTGTGTGGTTCCCACTGTGCTTTGATTTCCACCTTACCACGTCCAAGAGGGCGTGCAAAACGGTGGTTTTTGGGTACAGTCCCGAATCACATGGAGGCAATGAGCGATAGGAGGGGATTCGTCTCTCCCGGTATAGGGAGTTGATGTTGCGCTGTGTTCGATTGGCTATAACCGGAAATCCCTGGCCAGGGTTGCTGAGATTTACTGGTAAGTGTTACCAGTAGTTTCTCGAACTGTTATAGACCTCATATCGACACGACTTATCAAGCTATTGGGGTCTGACATTTACCATCCCTAGGCGAGATATGCGACATATCAGACGAACAGACCGGACTGTACGGTAAGTGTTACTGGTTGGATTCACAGGAGTGTGAGCGGGCTTGCTCGTTGATCTTCTGATCGCTCAATACCTGGGTGGCCGTTACGTTTAGCAGACCGCTTGCGGCTTGTGGGTGTTTGATATGATCATCACCTGCTGCTGGCGTATTGACGAGTCTTTAGAGTCCTACACAGAGGTTTCCTGGCTCAAGCGAAACGAAATAGGAGCGCATATGAGATATGTGCGGGTCCGAGAATAATGCGTGTATATGATACCGTATTTCATTCTCGCGATGAATGTGTCGAATGGTTGTATGCGATATAACCTAGTTATCGAATCGAGGATTGATTCGATAAGCCGATACATTGGATATTAGTCGGTTATATGCGATATGACCGGATCGTTAAATCAAGTGTTGATTTAATGATTTAATGTATAATTATATATTTGATATATTACTTTGCATTAACTAGTATTGGTTCACTTAAGATGGATTTTCTCACCTGATGTGCACATTGTATATGCGATATATTTTTGTGTGCACTTGATTGTATCATGTTTGATGATACATGCTAACTTGAGTTTGTGTAAAGATTAAACCATGGTTATATGAATGGTTAGGGTTTTGTTTACTTATTCATTTATTTATTTTGATTATTTATTTTGGAAAGAAAATGGAAATGGTGGCTTTTCTTGTTTCTTTCATGAAGCTTCATGAAGGGTTGAAACCTTGACCATTTTTGTTTTCTTCTCTTAACCTAACCATTCACCTAACCCTAGTTTACTCTCTACACTTGACCATGGTTAGTATATGATAAGTATACATATTATTTTCATTTTTAATCCAATACTTATCATATTATCTTCTTCTTCTTCTCCTTCTTCAACATGAAGAAAGCTTGCCTCCATCAATGGCAACTTGAGAAAAAGAGTGAGAAATCCAATTCTAAAGTGAACCCACTTCCTATTTCTTCATCCTCTACCACTTGCAAAGTAGTATAGGGTGTTTTCTTCACAAGTTTCATGGATTGGTGAAGTTGGAGCTTGATCTAGTGTTGCCTCGACGTAGATCATCTTCGGCATCGAAGCCGACGACCAAGCCCGCCCATTTCTACGATGAAGCCGATGCTAGAGCCCGGGATTCGATTTGGACAGCAAGCAGACTTCATCATGGAGCAATGGAGGTGGAGGACCGGATCTACAAAGGTTGTATTTCCGTTCACTTAGTTAAGTTGTTAACTACGTGCTTTGTTTCGCCTATACATCTAGTTAACGATCCGTATTAGGGTTTCTCGGCACATGTAAAATTTGAAATTGGCATGGTTGATGCCTTGTGAGACCTCATTAGTGTGCCTAGGAACCCTACAGTGGTATCAGAGCCTAGCTAGAGCCTTAGGCGATGCGTTGACGGAGTTAGAAGTCCGATCGAACCGAAACCCTAATTCAAACTTGCTCTCTGTACATTTTCTGAAATCGTGGATTTTTGAGAATTAAAAATATGCAGAAAACCCAGCAGGAGATTCTAAGAATTACTGAGAAGCCCGTACTCCTGAGTCCATCAAAGCGCGGCGGAACCGTGGCATTAGCATGCTAATGCGGCGGTTCCGCGGCCCTTTAGTCTCCTCTTGCATTGAATTTTGCACAGTAATTCCTATTTTGCAGTGCTGAGTTTTCTGGGAATATTTAATATTTACTCAAGAATTGAGTTTTCTGGGTTGTATTGGGGACTCGGTGTATCGATCGGATTATCTAATTTTGTCAGTGTTTTTTTCCGGGTAATTTTAGAATATGTTAAAAAGTTCGACCGGATATAAATACCCAATTTTTCCCCTGTCGGGAAATTTCTAAGTGTTGGATTTTTCCGTGGTTTAAAGACGTTCTAAGTAGTGCAAGTAACACGATGGTCCCTCTAGAAGACAACAAACCTTAACTCGATTATGTGACCGTCTTGAACTGTCCTTTGAACCTTAGGGTTTGGGGCAGTACGGCGTGCCACATGTGAGGCGTTGGCTTGACCCTTCTACGGCTGGACCATTGGTACTGAGGCATGAAGTGAATGTTTTTGAACTTATTTCATATGTTGATATGTTTCGGGAAAACTTGGGTGTTTGACTGTTCGATCGGAAAGTTTAACATTTTCTGTTTATCTGGAATGTGATACAATACTTGGAATCCACAAGTAGTTATGAGATAACTGAATGAATGTTATAAACATAGCAGTTTAGTCTCATTTGAATAGTTGCCACGGAATTTTGATGTGATCAAAAGTCCGTCGCAATCACGTAGCATACGCGGATACTCGCCGGGTAAACTTAATAGACAACCTCACTCCATAGCCCCGACCAAGTGACTGTAGGAGAACCCCGTCGCCGAAAGCATCCGTTCGGGTGCTTGCGGCAGCGGTGTTCCGCCTTGGTGCACTTCGTCGACGGTATCGGGGGTGCGGCCGTCTACTAAAGTTTGCGACGAGTATTCGATCAGGATGTCGGGAATCTTGTTGTATTGCCCGACTTGATATTGAAAAGTGTTTTCGATTTTGAGACTAAAATGTGGGGTTTATAATTGTTAGGCATGCGATGTCTAAGTAATTCATTTGATTAGGCATGTGATGTCGAAAGAGATTGCGGATTCCAACTGTTGTAGTTTTACAGTTTCTTTTCTGTGACCGTAAGTGTAATATGTGATATCGCCGGTTTCGTTGCTATATGTCAACGACAATTGGGATGCGCATATTTACTTACGTTGATGACATGTGATATTATGTGTTGCTGGATATGTTATATTGGATCGTCGTGTTTGAATAGCCGGGGGGGTTTTATGTGAGATGAGTGTTTTTCATTTTCATTCATGTAAAACAACCTGTATGTAATATTCTTTTATTGGGGCACTTCCAGGTTGCGGAAGATGTCACCTTTTGTATATTATTTACTTTTCCGCACTAGGATAGACCCAAGGAGGGGAGCACAAGTAACCGGGTTCTGGAGTCCAGTGGGAGACCAACTCGAGGAGTCGAGTCCGGGTCTCCTAACTCCAGAATTGGTAGGGTTGCTTGCCGCTCTCGTAGGGGTCTAGGGGTGTGGGTTTGGCTATTCATCACGACCGTGGAATCCGTGTTTTATACTGGCTCATATTGAAAACACGGACGTCCTAGTATATCCAATATTTCATATGTTTCTTCTGCTGCGATATCTGTGATGTGATCATGTGATGTTCTGTGATAGATACAGTATATAGTATATATGATATATTATATAAACGTTACTTATGTTTTACACCCGTGCTAGCCCTGCCCCGCTCTGCCGTTAGTTACCTAACCTAACGGTGCACGAGGGGACATCGAGGCGAATGCAGATGGCATAAGTGTACGTCGTATTTATCTGTGATGTTTAGGTACTTAAATGATGGGACTTCATTAATATGATTAATGAATTAAAAGAAACCTAAGATGTTGTGGAATCGAATTTCAAAATAAAACAGGTAGCTACAGTTCTTGCTTTGCACAGCGGTATATATGATATATCCTGCACCTTATTCGATAAGGAAAGGACCGAGATCCCTTCGCCGGGAGTGACTCCTTTAGCAATAACTGGCAGATGCTACACACTCGGTTTGTCTTTTGATAGCTTCTATAGTTTCTGCTTTGCACAGTGATATATATGATATATCCCACACCTCATTCGACGAGGAAAGGACCGACGATCCCTTCACCGGGAGTGACTCCTTTAGCAAAACTAGAAAAGCCTAAAAAACACTCCATTTTAAAATCATTTGATTCTACAACGATATCAAGTTCATTACGCAATAGGTTTTCAGAAAAACCTGTCGTAGCCTCCGTCATTTCAGATAAGTAGTAGTTAGTATTCGTGCTGCGTTTGTTGGCCTTTGTCAAGGCGTAGTGTGCGGTAGCTAGCTGGTGCTTATCTGCTTATGCATATGATGCAGATTGGGTTAGGGTAGTCGTGCGACCTTGTTGGCCTTTGTCAAGGGCCGTGTGGGTGGGTTTAATTCAATCAGGAAATGACGGGTTGAACTTGACTAGCATCCTATGGTTTGTTGGCCTTTGTCAAGGTCATAGGAGGTTAGGGGCAAAATTATCGGGAATTTCAAGTGTTGAAATTTGCAATGAGATTGCATACCTTCTATGAGATAGTTGGATCCCGATACCCACTGCGAGTAAGAGTTACTCCTGGGAGAGTTTTACACATTACAATTAACCGATCAAGTAGGTGTCTAGAAAAGTGTTAACGAGGTTACGCCTCTGGGAAAACGAGGTTTACTGTAATTAGGTTCGTGCGAAAGCACGGGAGACCTCCCTCAAAGTACCGACACTGGCCTGGCTGAAAGATTGGCGAACCTGTAGCGTGTAATTAATCCCAGCTAGTCTCTCCTTTTAGGGTTTGAAGGAAGATTTGATTAAAACAGTAGGAGCCATCCTGATTAGATAAAATAATAACCAATCTATTCTTGCTAGAGCGCACGCTGAGTGTTTTCATCTCTCTCTCTCCAGGTAGCGACCATATCACGCCTTAATCAAGATAATAATGCGGAATATTGACCGAACCCGCTTGTTATACTGAGCTGAGGAACGTTGGTCCCGCTCCAACTTATAATTGTTATAAGACAGAGTAGGAAATTGGGGATTACCAGAATTCCCGTGCCGCCCAAATGAAGAAAGTGCATATGATGTATCTCCTTCGGGTGTGTTCATTACAAAGAACTGTTTCTCTGTATCCTCTACGTCCTGGGTATTTGATACCGGATCAGGATCCCAGATATGTAATCTGTTACATAGGGCTACAAAAAGGTAGAAAAACTGAGAACGGGTGATAAGTTTCATGAGACAGAAAACGGGGCAAGTGTTGCAGCCAAGTCTTTTGGTCACTGTCACCCTGTATTACCAATACATTGATTCTGAACAAATGCTATTAGATACCGAACCTGATATACAAAATCATATCAGTCTCTTTATTAGTAAAGAAATGATAAAATTTTGTATTGTTGGATAATGTTTTGAACATTTCCTATATCAAAAGTTGATCGGTTCAGGCACGTTATCTAAAAGCATTGATGTTCTAAATCAAACTACAGTTCTTAGTATACGGATCACACACAAGAAGAAGAGTTCAGAATTGAACGATTCATTCTTGAGGTATTGTAGACTAGGTCAGATCAATGTGACCCGACTAGCTGAAGTTACATATAGATGCATATTTAAATCAGTTTGAATTTACATCTTGTGAAACTTGCCAGCCATGTCACAAAGATAAGATGACCATAGCTCTGTTTATTGGAAACAGAGAAAGAGTTATTAAACTCTTGGGACTGATACATGATGATGTATGTAAGGTCTCCTGTCTATACATGCCAGGATTGGTTCTTTATACTTCATTACGTTCTCTGATAATCTCTCAAGATTCAGACACATGTTCCTGTTGAAACACAAGTCCGAACCTTTTGAGATATTCACAGAATATAAGTTAGAAGTAGAGAACCAAAATACGGGTATAAGTATTATGTCCTTTGATGCGATCAGGGAGGAGAATACTTGAGCACGGAATTCCTGGACTATTCTAAAGGAGAATGAGATTCTCTCTCAGCATTACTCCTCCGTATACACCATAGCACGATGGTATATCAGGGCGGAGCAATAGCACCCTATGTGATATGGTGTGCTCTATGATGAGTACTACTGAGTTTCCTGTTTCCTTTTGGAGGTTATGCACTTGAGAAGCTGCATACCTATTGAATTAGGTTCGAATCAGATCACAGCCTACCACTCCATATGAGATATGGTATGGGAAGAGCCCATGTCTTAAGCTAGTTAAGATTTGGGGTTGTCCGGCCTATGTCTAAAAGAAAAATCCGGACAAGCTCGAGGCAAGATCTGTTATGTAGAACTGGAAATGTTCCAGCTATACAAACTGCAGCTGATGATTTGATAGAACCAAAGGATTCAGTAGATTCCAACGAACCTCAGCCTCTCCGCCGATCTAGTAGGGTTTCTCACCCACCTGAGAGTTACTTCGGTTTCTCTATGACAGTGGGAGCGAGGATTGAATCATGAGATGATAACCCAACTAGTTTCGAGCTGGCCATCAGGAGTGAGACTCTGTAAGAATGGCTGGATGTTTAGCGATCTGAGATGGAATCCTTATACACCAACAAAGTATGGACTTTAGTTGCTATATCTGAAGGGTTAAATTCCAATCAGGAGCAAGTAAATCTTGAGAAGATTACTTGGTGTACATGGAAAAGTTGAGACTTTCAAAGCTAGACATGTTAAAGGTTTTCATCATCGACCAGGCGTGGATAATGATGAATCCTTTTTCAGTGGCTATGCTTAAGTCCATCCAGATCCTACTTGCCACGGCTACATACCATGACTACGATATCTGGTGGTTGGGTGTCATGACATCTTTTCTAAATGATGTTTTAGAAGAGGGCATCTATAAGTACACAGCCAGAGGGCCTCGTAGACAGTGGGAGCAGCGGAAACGTGTGCAAGATGTTTTATGTGATAAAGCAGGCATCGCGGAGTTGGAACATCTATTTTGATGGATTAGTCAAAGAGTTTGACATCATCAAAATGGTAGATGAACCTTGTATAAACAAAAAGGTAGTAGGGAGTATGGTGACGATCCTCGTAGAGTACGTGGATAACATACTCTTGATAGGGAAGGAGTTTCCTATGCTACGCTCGATCAATCTCCGCTTATCATAATGATTCTCCATATAGGATCAAAGTGATACCTCCTAAATCCTGGATTTTGGATCTATGAGATAGATCTAATTGGATATTAGCATACTCACTAGTTGTAGTGAGATGGTATCAATCGATCCTGGGGAGAATCACTGGAAGGGTTCCAGGGTGATAAGGACGACTGAATGTCAGTCACAGGCATTGTCTTTACCCTTAGTAAAGGGACGGTATGTTGGAAGAGTTCCAAGCTAGATACCGTGACATACTAGACGATAAAGGCAGGATACATCGCTACTTAAGATGCTACCAAAGAGGCTGTTTGGGTGTATATTGGTTCATGAGATGAACTACGTTCCTACCATTGTGAGACAATGGAGTTGTGGCTTATGCCAAGGAACACCCGTCCCATCAGTGATCCAGACATATTCTAAGGCAGTATCACCTGATCATGGAGATGGTTGATCTCCAGTGTGATCGAGGTTAGGAGAACAGACTCAGAGGACAACACGGCGGATCCACTCACAAAAGCCTTTTCCCAGAGAGAGACTTTTATGGGATGGTTGAGTATGAGATACTTCAACCACTGCTATCAGATGGCCCTAGTGCAAGTGGGAGATTGTTAGTTATATGTATGCCCTAGAAGCCATTGCTATACATAGGATGTATATTGTAGTGGATGCTGGGACATATATAGGGAGGACTTTCTTGCTCGACATGATAGTATGCTATCTGGTTACACTTTACCTTAACGTGTATACTGATTGTCTCTCTGTTACATGTTGGTAAAGCCCCTAGGATGTGTACTTGACTACCTGGACTATGATGCGGATCATACTAGTAGGGACATGGTAGTCCATAAGTACATCCTTTAAGGTCCCTAGTCGTGGGTGTATCGAAACGGGGCATCGATATACCAGAGTAGACTAGCGTATACCTTCTCGACCCATACAGATGGGCGATGGATGATCCCATATCCATTGGTGTTTGACATCAGAGATGATATACGGGTGCTCAGTGGAGACTGGGTACACTGGACGGACTCGCCGAGAACTCCCAGATGGTATTATACCTTACGTCAGATGGCAGTTCTCTGGTGACACTGGTGCAGAGTAGTCTGTTGACCCGAGATCGTCATAGAGTCTTGTGTGGTTCCTACTGTGCTTTGATTTCCACCTTACCACGTCCAAGTGGGCATGCAAAACGGTGGTTTTTGGGTACAGTCCCGAATCACATGGAGGCAATGAGCGATAGGAGGGGATTCGTCTCTCCCGGTATAGGGAGTTGATGTTGCGCTGTGTTCGATTGGCTATAACCGGAAATCCCTGGCCAGGGTTGCTGAGATTTACTGGTAAGTGTTACCAGTAGTTTCTCGAACTGTTATAGACCTCATATCGACATGACTTATCAAGCTATTGGGGTCTGACATTTACCACCCCTAGGCGAGATATGCGATATATCAGACGAACAGACCGGACTGTACGGTAAGTGTTACTGGTTGGATTCACAGGAGTGTGAGAGGGCTTGCTTGTCGATCTTCTGATCGCTCAATACCCGGGTGGCCGTTACGTTTAGCAAACCGCTTGCGGCTTGTGGGTGTTTGATATGATCATTACCTGCTGCCGGCGTATTGACGAGTCTTTAGAGTCCTACACAGAGGTTTCCTGGCTCAAGCGAAACGAAATAGGAGCGCATATGAGATATGTGCGGGACCGAGAATAATGCGTGTATGTGATACCGTATTTCATTCTCGCGATGAATGTGTCGAATGGTTGTATGCGATATAACCTAGTTATCGAATCGAGGACTGATTCGATAAGCCGATACATTGGATATTAGTCGGTTATATGCGATATGACCGGATCGTTAAATCAAGTGTTGATTTAATGATTTAATGTATAATTATATATTTGATATATTACTTTGCATTAACTAGTATTGGTTCACTTAAGATGGATTTTCTCACTTGATGTGCACATTGTATATGTGATATATTTTTGTGTTCACTTGATTGTATCATGTTTGATGATACATGCTAACTTGAGTTTGTGTAAAGATTAAACCATGGTTATATGAATGGTTAGGGTTTTGTTTACTTATTCATTTATTTATTTTGATTATTTATTTTGGATAGAAAATGGAAATGGTGGCTTTTCTTGTTTCTTTCATGAAGCTTCATGAAGGGTTGAAACCTTGACCATTTTTGTTTTCTTCTCTTAACCTAACCATTCACCTAACCCTAGTTTACTCTCTACACTTGACCATGGTTAGTATATGATAAGTATTCATATTATTTTCATTTTTAATCCAATACTTATCTTATTATCTTCTTCTTCTTCTCCTTCTTCAACATGAAGAAAGCTTGCCTCCATCAATGGCAACTTGAGAAAAAGAGTGAGAAATCCAATTCTAAAGTGAACCCACTTCCTATTTCTTCATCCTCTACCACTTGCCAAGTAGTATAGGGTGTTTTCTTCACAAGTTTCATGGCTTGGTGAAGTTGGAGCTTGATCTAGTGTTGCCTCGACGTAGATCATCTTCGGCATCGAAGCCGACGATCAAGCCCGCCCATTTCTCCGATGAAGCCGACGCTAGAGCCCGGGATTCGATTTGGACAGCAAGGAGACTTCATCATGGAGCTATGGAGGTGGAGGACCGGATCTACAAAGGTTGTATTTCCGTTCACTTAGTCAAGTTGTTAACTACTTGCTTTGTTTCGCCTATACATCTAGTTAACGATCCGTATTAGGGTTTCTCGGCACATGTAAAATTTGAAATTGGCATGGTTGATGCCTTGTGAGACCTCATTAGTGTGCCTAGGAACCCTACAACATTTACCTATATCAGTTGATGATTGAGTAAGGAGCATTAAACAGCGGTGTAATTCTTCTTAACCATAGTACAGTTTTCAAGCTACGACGCACATGGTTTGAGTTATTCAACTCAGGGGACTTATACAAAGTATTGTATGTTTTCCAGTGTCCATTAGGAAAAAGGGGTTGGTTCTCGTACTATATTCTGTTTACTTGTGACTTCTCCAGTTTTAGACAATAATTTCGTAGAAATACAAGGTCCAAGTTTTGAGAAGTTATAGGTACAAGAATACATTAGAGAACCATGTGTTGCAAGTATCAGGATTCTTCAAGGTAATCGAAGATGTAGATACTTGTGTTTGGTATTCAGTGATAGTAATGGTTTTGAGAACTTGCTTCTCTTTCAGGTTACTCATATCTGGATGCACTTTTAAGTTGAGTAATGTTGATTGGCCTCTCTCCATTTAGTTGACATGCACTGGAGACAGCTGCATGATTTGAATCTGGTTCCAAATTAAATCAGTGCCTCTGTTTCTATATTGAATATAGAATGGTTCATATCTTAACGATGTTAAGGTATATGGAGTTGTCCGGCTTATGCTTAAGACCAGACTCTGGATGACTCAAGGCACGCTTCAGTAATGGCAGTTTGTGGGTTAACCCAGGCTATGAAGATGGTTAACTTTCTACCATCTGGAAGATCAATAGTGATATTGTTCTTGACTCGCCACAGTTTTAGTAAAATGGACTTTTTCAGGAAACAGTAGTGGGAGTATGGTAGAACCGGAAGTGATTCCAGAACCACAAACGATTACTAAAAATTTAATAGAACCTAAAGACTCAATCGGGTTTGACATTCCATTAGCCACTCCGCAGATATGGTGTGTAACCTCAGGCTCCTGAGAGGTACTTCGGTATTCTCAAAGATGGTGACAGGGAGGTTCTTGTTTACCCAGACTTGCCATTACTACTGTTCTAGACTATGAGACCCGGCAGGAAGATGAGTATAGCGTCGTTCTAAACTACCTTTAGAAGTGCACGTGTATATAACTCTGCCAGAGAGTTCTTGTAGTCAGTGGTGTAGGGTTCCTAGGCACTCTAACAAGGTTCTACAAGGCATCAACCATGCCCGATTCAAAAAAAATAGCTGTGCCGAACAACCCTAACCAAGATCGTATACTAGAGATTATGCGAAAACTAGCAAGTTAAACATTTTAACTACAAGTGAAAGGGATTACAACCTTTTTAGATCCGGTCCTTCACTTCTAAAGCTCCGTGTTAACGTCCTTTCGCTGCGATTATCGGGATCCTGGACCCTAGCAATGGTTTCTTCGGAGAAATGAGCGGGCTAGGTCGTTGACTTCGAAGCCGAAGATGATCTACGTCGAGGAGACTCAAACTCAAGCTCCATCTTCACTAGGTCAAGAACTTTGTGAAGAGAACACCCTAAACTAAATGGCAAGTAGTAGAGGATGATGAAATAGGAAGTGGGTTCACTTTGGATTTGGATTTCTCACTTTGTTTCTTCACTTGAAAATTTTTCTAGCAAGCTTTCTTCTTCTTGAAGAAGAAGAAGAAGAAGAAGAAGAAAAGAATAAGAAAGAAAATGAATTATCTAAAATGAATAATCAAGTGAAGTCTATCATAATGCAACCATGGGTGAGATAACCTATGTAGAGACTAAACCATAGTTAATTATAATGGTTTGGTTAATGAATATCTTAATCAAGACAAAATGAGTGGACTTTGTCAAAGTTGCTTCAAGCTTCATGAAGCTTCAAGCCATGACAAAAGAAGCCACCATTTTGAATAATTAAGATAAATAAAAACCCAAATTATAATTAACATGGTGTATGTCACACACCCACCCATGTTTTCATGTATCATCAATCATGATACAAACTAGTGCACAAACATATATCACATATACAACTTGTGCACATCAAGTGAGAAAATCAATCTTAAGTGAACCAATACTAGTTAATGTAAAGTAATATATCAAATATATAATTATATATTAAATCATTAAATCAACACTTGATTTAACGATCCGGTCATATCGCATATAACCGACTAATATCTAGTGTATCAATGTATCGAATCAACACTTGATTCGGTAACCCGGCTATATCTCAGATAACCGTCCGATGATACAAATCGCGAGAATAGAATACAGTATCACATACTGGTATTATTCTCGGTCCCGCACATATCTCATATGCGCTCCTATTTCATTTCGCTTGAGCCAGGAAACCTCTGTGTAGGACTCTAAAGACTCGTCAATACGCCGGCAGTAGGTGGTGATCATATCAATCACCCACAAGCCGCAAGCGGTCTGCTAAACGTAACGGCCACCCGGGTATTGAGCGATCAGAAGATCAATGAGCCAACCTGCTCACACTCCTGCGAATCCAATCGGTAACACTTACCGCACAGTCCGGTCTGTTCGTCTGATATGTCGCATATCTCGCCTAGGGGTGGTAAACGTCAGACCCCAGTAGCTTGATAAGTCATGCCGATGTAAGGTCCATAACAAGCGTGAAACTACTGATAACACTTACCTGTAAATCACAGCAACCCTTGCCAGGGATTTCCAGTTATGGCCAGTCGAGCATAGCGCAACATCAACCCCCCAATACCGGGAGAGACGAATCCCCTCCTATCACTCATTGCCTCCATGTGAATCGGGATTGTACCCAAAAACCGCATGTTTGCACGACTCAGTAAAGCCGTGGTAGGGTGGAAATCAAAGCACAGTGGGAGACACACAAGACTCTATGACGATCTCGGGTCAACAGACTAATCTGTACCAGTGTCACCAGAGAACTGCCATCTGACGTGACGTATAATACCATCTGGGAGTTCTCGGCGAGTCCGTTCAGTGTACCCAGTCTCCACTGAGCACCCGCATACCATCTCTGATGTCAAACACCAATGGATATGGGATCATCCATCACCCATCACATGGGTCGAGAAGATATACGCTAGTCTACTCTGGAATATCGATGCCCCGTCTCGATATTCCCACGACTAGGAACATTGAAGGATGTACTCATGGACTACCCAGGCCCTACTAGTATGATCTACATCATAGTCCTGCAAGTCGAGTACACATCCTAAGGGATTTATCAACATGTAATAGAGAGACAGTAAGTATACATGTTAAGATAAAGAGCAACCAGATAGCGTACTATCATGTCGAGCAAGAAAGTCCTACCTATATATGTCCCAGCAGCCACTACAATATACATCTCATGTACAGTAATGGCCTCTAGGGCATACATATAACTAACAATCTCCCACTTGCACTAGGGCCATCTGTAGCAGTGGTTGCAGTATCTCATACTCAACCATCCCATATAAGTCTCTCTCTGGGAAAATGCCTTTGTGAGTGGATTCGTCGTGTTGTCCTCTGAGTCCACTCTCCTAATCTCGATCTCCCTGGAGATCAACTATCTCCATGATCAGGTGATGCTGCCTCAGAATATGTCTGGGTCACTGATGGGATCGGGGTTCCTGGGCCAAAGCCACAACACCATTGTCATATAATGGTAGGAACCTAGTTCATCACATGAACTAATATACACCCAAACTGCCTCTTTGGTAGTATCATTGATAGCGATGTCACCAGCCTTTATCGTCTAGTTTTCCACGGTATCTAGCTTGGAACTCTTCCAACATACCGTCCCCCCACTGAGGGTAAAGACAATGCCTGGGACTGACATTCAGTCGTCCTTATCACCTTGGAACTTTTCCAATGATTCTCCCCGGGATCAACTGATACCATCTCACTACACCTAGTGAGAATTCTAATATCCATTTAGATCTATCTTATAGATATAAAACCTAGGATTTAGGAGGTATCACATAGATCCTATATAGAGAATCCTTGTGATAAGAGGAGATTGACCGTGCGTAGTATAGGAAACTCTTTTCCTATCAAGAGTATGTTGTCCACGTACAATACGAGGATGACCACCTTACTCTCTACTACCTTTTTGTATGTACAAGGTTCATCTACCATTTTGATGAAGTCAAACTCTTTGACTACCACATCAAAACAGACGTTCCAACTCCGCGATGCCTGCTTTATCCTGTAAAGCAACTTGCACACGTTTTCGCTGCTCCCACTGTCTACGAAGCCCTCTGGGTGTGTACTTATAGACTCTCTCTTCTAAATCAATATTTAGAAAAGCAGTCATGACACCCAACCACTAGATATCGCGGTCATGGTATGCAGCAAGTAGGATCCGGATGGATTTAAGCATAGCCACTGGAAAAGGTTTCATCATTATCCACGCCTGGTCGATGACGAAAAACTTTAACAAGTCTAGCTTTGAAAGTCTCAACTTTTCCATCTACAACAAGTAATCTTCTCAAGATATACTTGCTCCTGATGGGAATTTAACCCTTCAGATATAGCAACCAAAGTCCATACTTTGTTGGTGTACATGGATTCCATCTCAGATCGCTAAGCATCCAGCCATTCTTACAGAGTCCCCACTCTTTATGGCCTGCTCGAAACTAGTTGGGTCATCATCTCATGATGCAATCCTCGCTCCCACTGTCATCGAGAAACCGAAGTATCTCTCAGGCGGATGAGAAACCCTGCTAGATCGGCGGAGAGGCTGAGGTTTGTCGGAATCTATTGAATCCTTTGGTTCTACCAAATCATCTGCTGTAGTTTGTATAGCTGGAACTCTTTCCAGTTCTACCTCATGACCACTAATTTCTTCATAAGAAATTCCCTTTTCTCAAAGGTGGTATGTAGAGAAACAAAACATATTTTGTTCCTCTGTTAGGTAGAAGATATTCCCTTGCAAATGCTTGGGATATCCAACAAACTTCTACAGAACTGACTTTGCCTCAAGCTTGTCCGGATTTTGCTTTTATACATAGGCCGGACAACCCCAAATCTTAACAAACTTAAGATATGGGCTCTTCCCATTCCATATCACATATGAAGTGGTAGGCAATGGATTTGATTGGAACCCTATTCAATAGGTATGCAGCTTCTCAAGTGCATAACTCCAAAAGGAAATAGGAAACTCAATAGTACTCATCATAGAGCGCACCATATCACATAGGGTGTGATTGCTCTGCCCCGATACACCGACATGTTGTGGTGTATACGGAGGAGTAATGCTGAGAGAGAATCTCATTCTCCTTTAGAATAGTCCAGGAATCCCGTGCTTAAGTATTCTCCTCCCTGATCACATCAAAGGACATAATACTTATACCCATATTTTGGTTCTCCACTTCTAACTTACATTCTGTGAATATCTCAAAAGGTTCGAACTTGTGTTTCAACAGGAACATATGTCTGAATCTTGAAAGATCATCAGAGAATGTAATGAAGTACAAAGAACCGGTCTTGGCATGTGTAGACAGGAGACTTTCATACATCAGCATGTATCAATCCCAAGAGTTCACTAACTCTTTCTCTGTTTCCAGTAAACGGAGCTATGGTCATCTTATCTTTGTGACATGACTGGCAAGTTTCATAAGATGTAAATTTAAACTGATTTAAATATGCATCTAAATGTAACTTCAGCTAGTCGGGTCACATTGATATGACCTAGTCTACAATACCTCAAGAAGGAATCGTTCATTTCTGAACTCTTCCTCTCGTGTGTGTTCTGTATACTAAGAACTGTAGTTTGATTTAGAACGTCAATGCTTTTAGATAACATGCCTGAACCGATCAACTCTTGATATAGGAAATGTTCAAAACATTATCCAACAATACAAAATTATATCCTTTCTTTACTAATAAAGAGACTGATATGATGTTGTATATCAGGTTCGGTATCTAATAACATTCATTCAGAATCAATATATTCTGGTAATACAGGGTGATAGTGACCAACAGACTTGGCTGCAACACTTGCACCGTTTTCTGTCTCATGAAACTTATCACCCGTTCTCAGTTCTCTACCTTTCTGTAGCCCATGTAACATATTACATATGCGGGGTCCTGATCCGGTATCTAATACCCAGGACATAGAGGATACAGAGAAACAGTTCTTTGTAATGAACACGCCCGAAGAAGATGCATCATCATGCACTTTCTTCGTTTGGGTGGCACGGGAATCCTGGTATTCCCCTAATACCTGCTCTGTCTTATAACAATTATAAGTTGGAGCGGGACCAACGTTCCCCAGCTCGGTATAACAAGCGGGTTCGGTTAATACATCCATATTATTATCTTGATTAAGGCGTGACATGGTCGCTACCTGGAGAGAGAGAGAGAAGAAAAGACTCTACGTGCGCTCTTGCAAGATTAGATTGGTTATATATATTTTATCTAATCAGGATGGCTCCCACTGTTTTTATCAAATCTTCCTTCAAACCCTAAAAGGAAAGACTAGCCGGGATTAATTACACTCTACAAATTCGCCAATCTTTCAGCCAGGCCAGTGCCGGTACTTTGAGGGAGGTTCCCCGTGCTTTCGCACGGACCTAATTAAAATAAACCTCGTTTTCCCAGGGGCGTAACCCGTTGACACCTTTCTAGACACCTACTTGATCGACTAATTGTAAAGTGCAAAACTCTCCCAGGAGTAACAGTTACTCGCAGTGGGTATCGGGATCCAACTATCTCATAGAAGGTATGCAATCTCATTGCAAATTTCAACACTTGAAACTCCCGATAAAGGTTTTTACCCCTAGCACCTATGACCTTGGCTATGGTCAACAAATCATAAGCACTAGTCAAGTTCTACCCGTCATTTCGTGATTAATTAGACCCACCCACATGACCCTTGGCTAAGGTCAACAAAGTCACATGACTGTCCTAACTAATCGCATCATATGCTGTGTAGGAAGACATCACTTAGCTACCGTACACTGTGCCTTGACTATAGTCAACAAACACAGCACGAATACTAAGTACTCTACTTCCTAAAATGACGGAGGGTTGCGGATGGTTTTTAAGAAAACCTTTAACGCTTTGAACTTGATCTCGTTGCAGAATCAAATGGTTTTAAATGGAATGTTTTTGAGGCTTCTGCTAGTTTCGCTAAAGAGGTCACTCCCGGTGAAGGGATCTCGGCTCTTTCCTCATCGAATGAGGTGCAGGATATTCACAATACCACTATGCAAAGCAAGAACTAGAAAAGCAATCAAAAGACAAACCGAAGATTGTAGCATCTGCTAATTATTGCTAAAGAGGTCACTCCCGGTGAAGGGATCTCGGCTCTTTCCTTATCGAATAAGGTGCTGGATGTTCTATAAGGAACACCGCTATGCAAAGCAACAACTATAGCTACCTAATTTTTGAAATTCGATTCCACAACATCATTTAGGTTTATTTTCATTCATTAATCTCATTAATGAATGTCCCACAATTTAAGTCCGCCTAAACATCACAGATAAATACAACGTATACTTATGCCATCCGCATTCGCCTCGATGTCCCGTCTGCACCGTTAGGTTAGGTAACTAACGGCAGAGCGGGGCAGGGCTAGCGCGGGTGTAAAACATAAGCAACGTCTATACAATATATCATATATACTATGTACAGTATCTATTTGAACATATCACATGATCACATCATAGATAACGTAGCAGAAAATATCATATGAAAATATTGGATATACTAGGACGTCCGTGTTTTATTTTGAGCCTATATAAAACACGGATTCCACGGTCGTGATGAATAGCCAATCCCACACCCCTAGACCCTTACGAGAGCGGCAAGCAACCCTACCAATTCTAGAGTTAGGAGACCCGGACTCGACTCCTCGAGATGGTCTCCCACTGGACCCTAGAACCCGGTTACTTGTGCTCCCCTCCTTGGGTCTATCCTAATACGGAAAAATAAATAATATACAATGGCGACATCATCCTCAGCCCGGAAGTGCCCCAATAAAATAATATTACATACAAGTTTTTGTAGGGTTCCTAGGCATCCTAATGAGGTCTCACAAGGCATCAACCATGCCAATTTCAAAAATACGGGTGCCGAGAAACCCGACTACGGACCGTTGGCTAGAAATCTAGGCGAAAAATTAATCTAGTTAACAACTTAACAATAAAGAATACGGAAATACAACCTTTGTAGATCCGGTGCTCCACCTCCATAGCTCCGCAACGAAGTATCCTCACTGTCCAAATCAAAATCCGGGCTCTAGCGTCGGATTCGTCGGACAATGGGCAAGCTAGGTCGTCGATATCCATGTCGAAGATGATCTACGTCGAGGCATCGCTAGATCAAGCTCCAACTTCACCAAGTCATGAAAACTTGTGAAGGAAACACACTCTACTACTTGGCAAGAGGTAGAGGATGAAGAAATAGGAAGTGGGTAAACTTTAGATTTGGATTTCTCACACTTTTCCATCAATCACCATTGATGGTCAAGCTTTCTCTTTCTTGCTCAAGATGAAGAAGAAGAAGAAAAGATATGATAAGTTAAATAAAATAGAAAAGAAAATACAATACTTATCATATCTTCAACCATGGTTTAGTGTAGAGACTTAACTTAGGTTAGATGAGTGGTTAGGGTTAGGCATGAGACAAGAATGGTGACTAAGTCAATGCTTCATGAATCTTCAACTAAAAACAAATATAGCCACCATTCATTTCTCTTTTTCTTTTCAAATGAAATAAATAAAAAGATAAATGAATAAGCAAATGAAATGATACCCTAACCACTAACTAACCATGGTTCAATACTTTACACTAAACCAAGAAAGAATGTATCATCAAACATGATACAATCATGTGCACAAAAATATATCACATATACAATGTGCAAATCCGAGCGAGAAAATCCATCTTAAGTAAACCGATACTAGTTGATGCAAACTAATATATCAAATATATAATCATGCATTAATTCATTAAATCAACACTTGATTTAACGATCCGGTCATATCGCATATAACCGACTAGTATCCTATGTATCGGCTTATCGAATCAATACTTGATTCGATAACTAGGTTATATCGCATACAACCAATCGATACATTCATCGCGAGAATAGAATACGGTATCACATATACGCATTATTCTCGGTCCCGCACATATCTCATATGCACTCCTATTTCGTTTCGCTTGAGCCAGGAAACCTCTGTGTAGGACTCTAAAGACTCATCAATACGCCGGCAGCAGGTGATGATCATATCAAACACCCACAAGCCGCAAGCGGTCTGCTAAACGTAACGGCCACCCGGGTATTGAGCGATCAGAAGATCGACGAGCAAGCCCGCTCACACTCCTGTGAATCCAACCAGTAACACTTCCGTACAGTCCGGTCTGATCGTCTGATATGTCACATATCTTGCCTAGGGGTGGTAAACGTCAGACCCCAATAGCTCGATAAGTCGTGTCGATATGAGGTCTATAACAATTCGAGAAACTACTGGTAACACTTACCAGTAAATCTCAGCAACCCTGGCCAGGGATTTCCTGTTATAGCCAATCGAACACAGCGCAACATCAACCCCCTATACCGGGAGAGACGAATCCCCTCCTATCGCTCATTGCCTCCATGTGACTCGGGACTGTACCCAAAAACCACCGTTTTGCACGCCCTCTTGGACGTGGTAAGATGGAAATCAAAGCACAGTGGGAACCACACAAGACTCTATGACGATCTCGGGTCAACAGACTACTCTGTACCAGTGTCACCAGAGAACTGCCATCTGACGTAAGGTATAATACCATCTGGGAGTTCTCGGCGAGTCCGTCCAGTGTACCCAGTCTCTACTGAGCACCCGTATAACATCTCTGATGTTAAACACCAATGGATATGGGATCATCCATCGCCCATCTGTATGGGTCGAGAAGGTATACGCTAGTCTACTCTGGTATATCAATGCCCCGTCTCGATACACCCACGACTAGGGACTTTGAAGGATGTACTTATGGACTACCATGTCCCCACTAGTATGATCTGCATCACAGTCCAGGTAGTCAAGTACACATCCTAAGGGCTTTACCAACATGTAACAGAGAGACAATCAGTATACACGTTAAGGTAAAGTTCAACCAGATAGCATACTATCATGTCGAGCAAGAAAGTCCTCCCTATATATGTCCCAGCATCCACTACAATATACATCCTATGTACAGTAATGGCCTCTAGGGCATACATATAACTAACAATCTCCCACTTGCACTAGGGCCATCTGATAGCAGTGGTTGTAGTATCTCATACTCAACCATCCCATAAAAATCTCTCTCTGGGAACAGGCCTTTGTGAGTGGATCCGCTGTGTTGTCCTCTGAGTCTACTCTCCAAATCTCGATCCCCTGGAGATCAACCATCTCCATGATCAGGTAATACTGCCTTAGAATATGTCTGGATCACTGATGGGACCGGTGTTCCTCGGCATAAGCCACAACTCCATTGTCTCACAATAGTAGGAACGTAGTTCATCTCATGAACCAATATACACCCAAACAGCCTCTTCGGTAGCATCTTAAGTAGCGATGTATCCTGCCTTTATCGTCTAGTATGCCACGGTATCTAGCTTTGAACTCTTCCAACATACCGTCCCTCCATTGAGGGTAAAGACAATGCCTGTGACTGACATTCAGTCGTCTTTATCACCCTGGAACCCTTCCAGTGATTCTCCCCAGGATCGGTTGATACCGTCTCACTACAACTAGTGAGAGTCCTAACATCCAATTAGATCTATCTCATAGATCCAAAAACCCAGGATTTAGGAGGTATCACTTTGATCCTATGTGGAGAATCATTGTGATAAGCGGAGATTGATCGAGCGTAGCATAGGAAACTCCTTCCCTATCAAGAGTATGTCATCCACGTACTCTACGAGGATTGTCATCATACTCCCTACTACCTTTTTGTTTATACAAGGTTCATCTACCATTTTGATGATGTCAAACTCTTTGACTAATTCATCAAAACAGATGTTCCAACTCCGCGATGCCTGCTTTATCCTATAAAACATCTTGTACACGTTTCCGCTGCTCCCACTGTCTGCGAAGCCCTCTGGCTGTGTACTTATAGACGTTCTCTTCTAAAACATCATTTTAGAAAAGCAGTCATGGCACCCAACCGCCAGATACCGTAGTCATGGTATGTAGCCGTGGCAAGTAGGATCTGGATGGACTTAAGCATAGCTACTTGAAAAGGTTTCATCATTATACACTCCTGGTCAATGACGAAAAGCTTTAACAAGTTTAGCTTTGAAAGTCTCAACTCTCCCATGTACACCAAGTAATCTTCTCAAGATATACTTCCTCCTGATGGGGATTTAACCCTTCAGATATAGCAACCAAAGTCCATACTTTGTTGGTGTATATGGATTCCATCTCAGATCACTAAGCATCCAGCCATTCTTACAGAGTCTTACTCCTGATGGCCAGCTCGAAACTAGTTGGGTCATCATCTCATGATGCAATCCTCGCTCCCACTGTCACAGAGAAACCGAAATATCTCTCAGGTGGGTGAGGAACTCTACTAGATCGGCGGAGAGGCCGAGGTTCGTTGGTAACTATTGAATCCTTTGGTTCTTTCAAATTATCTGCTGTAATTTGTATAGCTGGAACCTTTCCAGTTCTACATTACAGACTTTGCCTCGAGCTTGTCCGGGTTTTGCTTTCAGACATAGGCCGGTCAACCCCAAATCTTAACTAGCTTAAGACATGGGTTCTTCCCTTTCCATATCACATATGAAATGGTAGGCGACTGATTTGATTTGAACCCTATTCAATAGGTATGCAACTTCATAAGTGCATAACTCCCAAAAGGAAAAAGGTAACTCAGTAGTACTCATCATAGAGCACACCATATCAAATAGGGTGTATCTGCTCCATCCCGATATACCATCTTGCAATGGTGTATACGGAGGAGTAATGCTGAGAGAGAATCTTATTCTCCTTTAGAACAATCCAGGAATTCCGTGCTCAAGTATTCTGCTCCTTGATCACATCAAAGGACATAATACTTATACCCGTATTTTGGTTCTCTACTTCTAACTTATATTCTGTGAATATCTCAAAAGGTTCGGACTTGTGTTTCAACAGGAACATATGTCTGAATCTTGAGAGATTATCAGAGAATGTAATGAAGTATAAAGAACCGGTCTTGGCATGTGTAGACAGGGGACCTTACATACATCAACATGTATCATCCCAAGAGTTCATTAACTCTTTCTCTGTTTCCAATAAACGGAGCTGTGGTCATCTTATCTTTGTGACATGACTGGCGAGTTTCACAAGATGTAAATTCAAACTGATTTAAATATGCATCTTTATGTAACTTCAGCTAGTCGGGTCGCATTGATATGACCTAGTCTACAATACCTCAAGAAGGATTCGTTCATTTCTGAACTCTTCCTCTTGTGTGTGTTCCATATACTAAGAACTGTAGTTTGATTTAGAACGTTAATGCTTTTAGATAACGTGCCTGAACCGATCAACTTTTAATATAGGAAATGTTCAAAACATTATCCAACAATACAAAATTTTATCATTTCTTTACTAATAAAGAGACTGATATGATTTTGTATATCAGGTTCGGTATCTAATAACATTCGTTCAGAATCAATGTATTCTGGTAATACAGTGTGACAGTGACCAACAGACTTGGCTGCAACTCTTGCCCCGTTTTCTGCCTCATGAAACTTATCACCCGTTCTCAGTTCTCTACCTTTCTGTAGCCCTATGTAACAGATTACATATCTGGGATCCTGATCTGGTATCACATACCCAGGACGTAAAGGATACTGAGAAACAGTTCTGTATAATGAACACACCCGAAGATGATGCATCAGCATGCACTCTCTTCATTTGGGCGGCACGGGAAATCTGGTATTCCCCAATTTCCTGCTCGGTCTTATAACAATTATAAGTTGGAGCGGGACCAACGTTCCCCAGCTCAGTATAACAAGCGGGTTCGGTCAATAATCCGTATTATTATCTTGATTAAGGCGTGATATGGTCGCTACCTGGAGAGAGAGAGAAGAAAACACTCAGCGTGCGCTCTTGCAAGAATAGATTGGTTATTATTTTATCTAATCAGGATGGCTCCCACTGCTTTTTATCAAATCTTCCTTCAAACCCTAAAAGGAAAGACTAGCTGGGATTAATTACACACTACAAGTTCGCCAATCTTTCAGCCAGGCCAGTGTCGGTACTTTGAGGGAGGTCCCTCGTGCTTTCGCACGAACCTAATTAATGTAAACCTCGTTTTCCCAGAGGCGTAACCCCGTTGACACCTTTCTAGACACCTACTTGATCGGCTAATTGTAATGTATAAAACTCTCCCAGGAGTAACACTTACTCGCAGCGGGTATCGGGATCCAACTATCTCATAGAAGGTATGCAATCTCATTGCAAATTTCAACACTTGAAATTCCCGATAATATTTTGCCCCTAGCACCCTATGACCTTGACGGGGGTCAACAAACCATAGGCTACTAGTCAAGTTCAACCCGTCATTTCTTGATCGAATTAAACCCACCCGCACGACCCTTGACGGAGGTCAACAAGGCCGCACGACTACCCTAACTCAATCTGCATCATATGCATAAACAGATAAATACTAGTTAGCTACCGCACACTACGCCTTGACGGAGGTCAACAAACGTAGCACGAATACTAAATAGGACTTATCTGAAATGACGGAGGGCTACGACAGGTTTTTCTGAAAACCTATTGCGTAATGAACTTGATATCGTTGTAGGATCGAATGAATTTTGAAATGGAGTGTTTTTTAGGCTTTTCTGGTTTTGCTAAAGGAGTCACTCCCGGTGAAGGGATCGTCGGTCCTTTCCTCGTCGAATGAGGTGCAGGATATATCATATATATCACTGTGCAAAGCAAAAACACTTAAAAGCAATCAAAAGAGAAACCGAGTGTGTAGCATCTGCCAGTTATTGCTAAAGGAGTCACTCCCGGTGAAGGGATCTCGGTCCTTTCCTTATCGAATAAGGTGCAGGATATATCACATATACCTCTGTGCAAAGCAAGAACTGTAGCTACCTGTTTTAATTTTGAAATTCGATTCTACAACATCTTAGGTTTCTTTTATTTCATTAATCACATTAATGAAGTCCCATCATTTAAATACCTAAACATCACAGATAAATACGACGTACACTTATGCCATCCGCATTCGCCTCGATGTCCCCTCGTGCACCGTTAGGTTAGGTAACTAACGGCAGAGCGGGGCAGGGCTAGCGCGGGTGTAAAACATAAGTAACGTCTATATAATATATCATATATACTATATACTGTATCTATCACAGAACATCACATGATCACATCACAGATATCGCAGCAGAAGAAACATATGAAATATTGGATATACTAGGACGTCCGTGTTTTCAATATGAGCCAGTATAAAACACGGATTCCACGGTCGTGATGAATAGCCAAACCCACATCCCTAGACCCCTACGAGAGCGTCAAGCAACCCTACCTTTTCTAGAGTTAGGAGACCCGGACTCGACTCCTCGAGTTGGTCTCCCACTGGACTCCAGAACCCGGTTACTTGTGCTCCCCACCTTGGGTCTATCCTAGTGCGGAAAAGTAAATAATATACAAAAGGTGACATCTTCCACAACCTGGAAGTGCCCCAATAAAAGAATATTACATACAAGTTTTTACATGAATGAAAATGAAAAACACTCATCTCACATAAAAAACCCCCGGCTATTCAAACACGACGATCCAATATAACATATCCAGCAACACATAACATCACATGTCATCAACGTAAGTAAATATGCGCATCCCAATTGTCGTTGACATATAGCAACGAAACCGGCGATATCACATATTACACTTACGGTCACAGAAAAGAAAGTGTAAAACTACAACAGTTGGAATCCGCAACCACCTCAGACATCGCATGCCTGACCAAATGAATTACTTAGACATCGCATGCCTAACAATTATAAACCCCGCATTTTAGTCTCAAAATCGAAAACTCTTTTCAATATCAAGTCGGGCAATTCAACAAGATTCCCGACAGTCTGATCGAATACTCGTCGCAAACTTTAGTAGGCGGCCGCACCCCCGATACCGTCGACGAAGTGCACCAAGGCGGAACACCGCTGCCGCGAGCACCCGAACGGATGCTTTCGGCGACGGGGTTCTCCTACAGTCACTTGGTCGGGGCTATGGAGTGAGGCTGTCTATTAAGTTTACCCGGCAAGTATCCGCGTACGCTACGTGATTGCGACGGACTTTTGATCACATCAAAATTCCGTGGCAACCGATCAAGTGAGACTAAATTGCTAGATTTATAACATTCATTCAGTTATCTCATAACTTTTGTAAATTCCAATTATTGTATCCCATTCCAGATAAATAGAAAATGATAAACTTTCCGATCGAACAATCGAACACCCAAGTTTTCCCGATACAGATCAACACATGAAACAAGTCTAACAACATTCAGTTTGTGCCTCAGTACCAATGGTCCAGCCGTAGAAGGGTCAAGCCAACGCCTCACATGTGGCACGCCGTACTGCCCCAAACCCGAAAGTTCAAAGGGCGGTTCAAGACGGTCACATAATCGAGTTAAGGTTTGTTGTCTTCTAGAGGGTCCATCGCGTTACTTGCACTACTTAGAACGTCGTTAAACTACGGAAAAATCCAACACTTGGAAATTTCCCGACAGGGGAAAAATTGGGTATTTATATCCGGTCGAACTTTTTAACATATTCTAAAATTTATCCGGAAAGCCACACAGACAAAATTTGATACTCCGATCGAAACACCGAATCCCCAAAACAATCCCAGATTATTCAACTCTTGAATAAATATTAAAAATACCCAGAGAACTCACCACTGGAAACTAAGAATTACTGTGCAAAATAATTTAAATACTGTGGCCGTACGGCCGCGGATGCGCCGCATGATCCTTGCTCATGCCGCGGAACCGCGGTGGGAAAGTTGAATTAGGTCCACGAAATTTACAGTAATTCTTAGAAAACCCTGCTTGATTTTCTGCATATTTTTAATGTTGAAAAATCCCAGATTTTAGAAAAAGGACAGAGAGCATGTTTAGGTTTGGGTTTTCGGGTCGTTCGGACTTCAAATTCCGTCTAGACTTCGCCTAAGGCTCTAGCTAGGCTCTGATACCACTGTAGGGTTCCTAGGCATCCTAATGAGGTCTCATAAGGCATCAACCATGCCAATTTCAAAAATACGGGTGCCGAGAAACCCGACTACGGACCGTTGGCTAGAAATCTAGGCAAAAAATTAATCTAGTTAACAACTTAACAATAAAGAATACGGAAATACAACCTTTGTAGATCCGGTGCTCCACCTCCATAGCTCCGCAACGAAGTATCCTCGCTGTCCAAATCGAAACCGGGCTCTAGCGTCGGCTTCGTCGGACAATGGGCAAGCTAGGTCGTCGAAGTCCATGCCGAAGATGATCTACGTCTAGGCATCGCTAGATCAAGCTCCAACTTCACCAAGTCATGAAAACTTATGAAGGAAACACACTCTACTACTTGGCAAGAGGTAGAGGATGAAGAAATAGGAAGTGGATAAACTTTAGATTTGGATTTCTCACACTTTTCCATCAATCACCACTGATGGTCAAGCTTTCTCTTTCTTGCTCAAGATGAAGAAGAAGAAGAAAAGATATGATAAGTTAAATAAAATAGAAAAGAAAATACAATACTTATCATATCTTCAACCATGGTTTAGTGTAGAGACTTAACTTAGGTTAGATGAGTGGTTAGGGTTAGGCATGAGACAAGAATGGTGACTAAGTCAATGCTTCATGAATCTTCAACTAAAAACAAATATAGCCACCATTCATTTCTCTTTTTCTTTTCAAATGAAATAAATAAAAAGATAAATGAATAAGCAAATGAAATGATACCCTAACCACTAACTAACCATGGTTCAATACTTTACACAAAACTAAGAAAGAATGTATCATCAAACATGATAAAATCATGTGCACAAAAATATATCACATATACAATGTGCAAATCCGAGCGAGAAAATCCATCTTAAGTAAACCGATACTAGTTGATGCAAACTAATATATCAAATATATAATCATGCATTAAATCATTAAATCAACACTTGATTTAACGATCCGGTCATATCGCATATAACCGACTAGTATCCTATATATCGGCTTATCGAATCAATACTTGATTCGATAACTAGGTTGTATCGCATACAACCAATCGATACATTCATCGCGAGAATAGAATACGGTATCACATACACGCATTATTCTCGGTCCCGCACATATCTCATATGCACTCCTATTTCGTTTCGCTTGAGCCAGGAAACCTCTGTGTAGGACTCTAAAGACTCGTCAATACGCCGGCAGCAGATGATGATCATATCAAACACCCACAAGCCGCAAGCGGTCTGCTAAACGTAACGGCCACCCGGGTATTGAGCGATCAGAAGATCGATGAGCAAGCCCGCTCACACTCCTGTGAATCCAACCAGTAACACTTCCGTACAGTCCGGTCTGATCGTCTGATATGTCGCATATCTTTCCTAGGGGTGGTAAACGTCAGACCCCAATAGCTCGATAAGTCGTGTCGATATGAGGTCTATAACAATTCGAGAAACTACTGGAAACACTTACCAGTAAATCTCAGCAACCCTGGCCAGGGATTTCCTGTTATAGCCAATCGAACACAGCGCAACATCAACCCCCTATACCGGGAGAGACGAATCCCCTCCTATCGCTCATTGCCTCCATGTGACTCGGGACTGTACCCAAAAACCACCATTTTGCACGCCCTCTTGGACGTGGTAAGATGGAAATCAAAGCACAGTGGGAACCACACAAGACTCTATGACGATCTCGGGTCAACAGACTACTCTGTACCAGTGTCACCAGAGAACTGCCATCTGACGTAAGGTATAATACCATCTGGGAGTTCTCGGCGAGTCCGTCCAGTGTACCCAGTCTCTACTGAGCACCCGTATATCATCTCTGATGTCAAACACCAATGGATATGGGATCAACTATCGCCCATCTGTATGGGTCGAGAAGGTATACGCTAGTCTACTCTGGTATATCGATGCCCCATCTCGATACACCCACGACTAGGGACTTTGAAGGATGTACTTATGGACTACCATGTCCCCACTAGTATGATCCGCATCACAGTCCAGGTAGTCAAGTACACATCCTAAGGGCTTTACCAACATGTAACAGAGAGACAATCAGTATACACATTAAGGTAAAGTTCAACCAGATAGCATACTATCACGTCGAGCAAGAAAGTCCTCCCTATATATGTCCCAGCATCCACTACAATATACATCCTATGTACAGTAATGGCCTCTAGGGCATACATATAACTAACAGTTTTTACATGAATGAAAATGAAAAACACTCATCTCACATAAAAAAAACCCGGCTATTCAAACACGACGATCCAATATAACATATCCAGCAACACATAACATCACATGTCATCAACATAAGTAAATATGCGTATCCTAATTGTCGTTGATGTAAAGCAACGAAACCGGCGATACACCACATATTACACGTACGGTCGCAGAAAATAAAGTGTAAAACTACAACAGTTGGAATCCGCAACCTCCTTAAACATCGCATGCCTAACCATATGAATTCCTTAGACATCGCATGCCTAACTATTATAAACCCCGCATTTTAGTCTCATTATCAAAAACTCTTTTCAATATCAGGTCGGGCAATTCAACAAGATTCCCGACATCCTGATCGAATGCTCGTCGCAAACTTTAGTAGACGGCCGCACCCCCGGATGCCGTCGACGAAGTGCACTAAGACGGAACACCGCTGCCACGAGCACCCGAACGGATGCTTTTGGCGACGGGGTTCTCCTACAGTCACTTGGTCGGGGCTATGGGGCGTGGCTATCTATTAAGTTTACCGGCGAGTATCCGCGTATGCTACGTGATTGCGACGGACTTTTGATCACATCAAAATCCCGTGGCAACCGATCAAATGAGACTAAAGTGCTAGATTTATAACATTCAAATCAGTTATCTCATAACTACTTGTGGATTCCAAATATTGTATCACATTCCAGATAAATAGACAATGTTAAACTTTCCGATCGAATAATCAAACATCCAAGTTTTCCCAAATAGCTCAACACTTGAAATAAGTTTAAAAACATCCATTTCATGCCACAGTACCAACGGTCCAGCCTAGAAGGGTCAAGCCAACGCCTCACATGTGGCAACGCCGTACTGCCGCAAACCCTAAGGTTCAAAAGGCAGTTCAAGACGGTCACATAATCGAGTTAAGGTTTGTTGTCTTCTAGAGGGTCCATCGCGTTACTTGCACGTCTTAGAACGTTCTTAAACTACGGAAAAATCCAACACTTGGAAATTTTCCGGCAGGGGAAAAAGTGAGTTATTGATATCCGGTCGAACTTTTTAACACGATCTAAAAATTACCCGGACAAACTAAACAAAGTTAAATTATCCGATCGAATCAACGAGTCCTCAATACAACCCTAAGAAAACTCAACACTTGAGTAGAATTAAAAAATTCCCAGAAAAAATTGACAAGAAAAGACCTATGAATAAATATATGAAGTATGAGGGACTAAGTCATAATTTGGGCCGTGGAACCGCCGCCAAACCCTTGGTTTGGCCGCGGTTCCGCTGTCATATAGACGAATCAGTGGGCCGTACTTCACAGTAATTCTTAGTTTTTCATGCTTAATTTTCTGAGCATTTTTAATTCATAAAAAATCACTTTTTTAGAAAATGTCCAGAGAAGGGTTCGTGTCGGGGTTTCCGGGTTCGATCGGACTTTAAACTTCGTCTAGACTTTGCATAAAGCTCAAGCTTGGCTCTGATACCACTGTAGGGTTCCTAGGCACTCTAACAAGGTTCTACAAGGCATCAACCATGCCCGATTCAAAAAAAATAGCCGTGCCGAACAACCCTAACCAAGATCGTATACTAGAGATTATGCGAAAACTAGCAAGTTAAACATTTTAACTACAAGTGAAAGGGATTACAACCTTTGTAGATCCGGTCCTTCACTTCTAAAGCTCCGTGTTGACGTCACTTCGCTGCGATCATCAGGATCCCGGACCCTAGCGATGGTTTCTTCGGAGAAATGAGCGGGCTAGATCGTTGACTTCGAGGCCGAAGATGATCTACGTCGAGAAGACTCAAACTCAAGCTCCATCTTCACTAGGTCAAGAACTTTGTGAAGAGAACACCCTAAACTAAATGGTAAGTAGTAGAGGATGATGAAATAGGAAGTGGGTTCACTTTGGATTTGGATTTCTCACTTTGTTTCTTCACTTGAAAATTTTTCTAGCAAGCTTTCTTCTTCTTGAAGAAGAAGAAGAAGAAGAAAAGAATAAGAAAGAAAATGAATTATCTAAAATGAATAATCAAGTGAAGTCTATCATAATGCAACCATGGGTGAGTGATTGGTTTAAAATTCTAGATTTCTTATATCAAATCAAATACTCAAATGATTCCCGATAACGGTTTCATTTGATTGTAATGATTTCTTGTTTGTGTAAATCGAAATAAGCGAATAAGTTTCTATGTGTCGGAAATATTGAATAAAGTTCACAATCAAAGAATTATATTTGACCGCAATCAATAACGGTGTCGTGTAGATTTCGTTAGCAAGTGCGGATCGTCCACAGGGATTGTGCGATTCGTTTCTATGTTTAATTTGTTTGAATCGAAAAGTTAATCGAAAAGGAAAGAAAACATGATTCAAGAATTTATCAATTGATTCAGGTGTCACGAGTTTAATCAAGAATCAAGAAACTGATAAACAATCAAGAATTGGGTTTCGATAATATTTCCAACCAAAATGTCAAGAATCTAAATGAGACTCGTAGGAATCGATCGGATCTATAGACGTGATGTAATTTCAAGATTTCGTGTTCTTGTATTTCGAAGGATTGATACTAGATTGATGATGATCGACGAGAGTTAGGGCTTTCTTGATGAAACTAGGGTTTCATCTTTTAACCCTTGTTCTTTCGTTGATATCATTTGCATTCTAGCCTCTAACAATTTCAAGAAACGATCGTAACTCCCCAATCTCGAGCGATATCAATCAAGAAAGCATCGCAACGAATTGGGTCGTCGATTCTTGAACTTGCTAGGGTTTACAAAACTCGTAGGACTCAAGAATCGATTTAAGATATATTACATCATCATTCTATTGATCGTCTCGACTCCTCGACGAGCGGAGTATTACTCAAACATCATCACACAGAAAGTATTCAAGAATTGAAAAGATATCATGATGCGAGAATTTAAAGAAAACAAGATAAAAGAATATCACATTTTATTTATATCAACAATTTGATTACAGTCGCTCAAGAACTACAAGAGGAAGAACTAAATTGTTGAATTGGCGTCGCTCGGCTCCTTGAGTCGCGGATCGGCTTGGACCACTTGCTCTGTTGAAGATCGGCTCGGCTCATAAAAGGTTGGAAGGCTTCTTGCTTGATGGGTACTCGGGATCTTGGCTTTTGATTGGAATTTAGGGTTAGGGTTTCACACAAGTCCTCTCACTAGACTTGTGGAAGAAGAAGATGAAGAAAGAGATAGAATGGCTCTCAAATGAACTAATGGATTGATTTTTCCAAGCTCATGAAATCTAAAAATTGGGGGATCCTTTACAAGTTAGCCTAGGGTCTTATTTATAGATCTCCCAAACCCTAAGCCTTTGAGTTCCCTCCAAAAGTTTGTTAAAAGACTTCTAGAAAGAGTTTGTTAGGCTTAGCTTAGGGTTTAAGCTAGGGTTTAGGGAGAAGGTTCTAGAATACAAGGCTAGTTTAGTGTTGATCCCAAAGCTTGCTGATCTGGCAGAATTCACTGGAGTCTTCTGGAATTTGTTGTGCCTTTTTGAAGTCTGTACCCTGAGATAAGCATTATGGCCCAAATTTGAAGTGGTTCCGTCAACAATCCGCCGCGGAACCGCAGCACAAGGCGGCTTAGGCCGCGGTTCCGCGGCCAAGTATGCTCCTTGGGCCTTTGTATTTTTGCAGATGTCTTGGGCTGCTATTTGGGGCTTCTTCTGATATGTTGATTTTTGTTTTCTCTTTTGGATTGATACCAGATTTGAAATCATTGAGTTGGCGTAACGTTTTAGCTGTACCCTGTAAATTTTGGCCTTTCTTCTGGATTTTCCTGCATAGATCTCAAAACAAGTGTTGCGCAATATAGAGATAATGCGATGCCATGAAATGCAGTCAATTTCACTTATAGTGCCGGTTTTAGAGTCTAACACAAGCAATCTGATATTTTGTGACAGTTTTGCTAATATGTGAAATATGAATACCGTATACTTCTAAATGAATGCAAATGATGAGGAAATTGCCGGCTGAAATATGCAATATTTTCGACTAATCAAATTCCCCCAAACTTAATTTCGATCGTCTCGAGCGAACTGTTTTATTAAAAAGAGAAGGAGAAAAGAAAGAGAAAAACTAACTAGCACACTTTCGTAGGCAACACGATTGCACTGAGCACGTGCAACAAGCCTTTAAACCTCTAGGTGTCCCTAGTAGGAGGAGTGTTGTCTCCTGAGGGTTTTCAGCGGATTGCACCCACAAAATCCCATAATAAAAGAAAGATCATGAATATTACATTTAAAGAAAAGAATTGTAAAAGAAAAGCTTTGAAAATCAGGGTTTCCAACTAAGCTAGCTTTTCGGTTGTCATGAGCCATATCTTAATGGTTATGAAAAGATGTTAGAAATCACGTCCTCCCTCAATAAAACATCGTCTTATTCTTCATTCCTATCTTTCTTCCAAACATCGATAATATCACCCTGCGTGTGTGTAAATACATCCCTACACCCGGAGAATTCAATTCAAGCTATCATACTCTTGCCCATCAGCCTCAGTACTTTTTAATGAATATTTAGATGAGATTGCTCACACACTTTCATGCGACCGTTAATACTTCTTGAGGTACTAACCGACCGATTACTCCTGTGCTTGCTTACTTGGTATATTTTCCTCGTCTTGCACCACCTCAGGCATAGCAGTGACTCCCAGACCAGTTGGCCTTAGGGCACTAGGTGAAGAAGCACCCTCGCTATACATTTTTTTATTGCCCTTGGTGATAACAAAACCAGTGTCCATTTTTCTCACCACTTTATATTTTCTTCATTCACTCTTTTTTTTTTATTATTTCCTTCATACATCGGCTTTAAGACAAAAGCATTTCAAGGTAACCTCTACTATCCCAGGCTTCAAGACGTGTGTAAGTGCGAATAGCAGGGTATCAACGTTCAAAATGTTTGGCTTCCAGAATAGAAACTATTTTTCAGACTTATTTTTATCCTCAGATTAGTGACTTTCTTCATCTTACTAACCCTTGGGACAACGGCTCATAACTACTTATTACTAGTTCGTATAAGAAAACTTCTAATTTTCTTAGTTTTCTTAAATTTTTCTAATCTCATGGATGTAATTTTTCACTATCTAAACTTTCATTATCTTATTTATGTACAAAAAGTGTAAATATTAAAATTATTTTTATACTTGAAAATTTTTAAATTTTTATGGGTCTTGAAAATTTTTCAATTTTTATAGATTTTTAAAGAAATGTTTTGTGCTTATGCAGATGATATGCAAATGATGCGAAAATAAGCACAAACATCCCCCAAACTTGTTTTCAACAGTGTCCTCACTGTTGCCAAATGCTATACTTACAAAAACTGTAAGCCTGGGGGGAATTATTAGTGGGGGCAAAATATATAAGTGAAGAACTTCCCCCAAACTTACTCTTTTCACTCACCTTCATTCAAAAAATGATGCAATGATATACTGGATATGAAGGTGAGATGGAGGAATTTTAATCCAAATAAACTGGCTCTTGTAAGAACAAGAGCTCCTCCATGGGGTCAGTGGAAAAATACGGCTTAAGTCTATGTCCATTTACTTTGAAAAAGGTGCCGTTTTTAACATTTTCTACTTCTACTGCCCCGTGCGGGTATACAGACCGCACAACAAAAGGTCTCTTCCATCGAGATCGGAGCTTACCCGCGTGAAGGTGTAATCGTGAATCATAAAGAAGGACTTGTTGACCAGGTGAAAATGTTTTCCTCAAAATGTTTTTATCGTGAAAAACCTTAGTCCTATTCTTTGTGATTACAGCGTTATCATAAGCTTCATCGCGGAGTTCGCTTAGCTCATTTATTTGCAGCTTCCGAAAGTTGTAAGCAAGGTTTAGATCAAAATTTATTTCTTTTATAGCCCACAATGCTTTATGCTCTATCTCGACGGGTAAATGACATGCTTTCCCAAACACTATCCTATATGGAGACATTCCTAGGTCGGTCTTAAATGCAGTTCTGAATGCCCAAAGAGCATCCGTCAATTTGGTCGACCAGTCTTTTCTATTTTTAGCAACAGTTTTCTCCAGGATAAGTTTGATTTGTCTGTTTGAGATTTCAGCCTGCCCGCTTGTTTGGGGATGATAGGGTGTAGAAAGTCGGTGGTTGATTGAGTATTTTCGCATCAGAGTCTCGAAAGATCTGTTGCAGAAATGTGTCCCATTATCGCTAATAATAGCGCGTGGGTGTCCAAATCGCGAAAAGATATTCTCTTTTAAGAACTTAATGACAACTTTCTTGTCATTAGTGCGACATGGAATGGCTTCTACCCACTTTGAGACATAATCAACCGCCAGCAGAATGTACAAATTCCCAAAGGAGTTGGGAAAAGGACCCATAAAATCAATGCCCCAAACATCAAATATTTCAACAACCAGAATGGGTTGCTGGGGCATTTCATTCCTCTGGGATATTCTACCCGTGTACTGACATTGTGTACAGGTTTTGCAATAGTCAAATGCGTCCTTGAATAAGGTCGGCCAATAAAATCCACATTGCAAAACCTTCTCCGCTGTCTTTCTAGGACCGAAGTGACCCCCACAGGCCTGATCATGACAAAATGAAAGAACACTCTTGAACTCTTCATTCGGGACACATCGGTGAATGATCTGATCAGGACAATATTTAAACAAATAGGGCTCGTCCCAGTAAAAGTGTTTTACTTGGGAAAGAAAACGATATTTGTCCTGTTTTGACCAATCGCTCGGTATAAGTCCCGTGGCATGATAGTTCACAATATCCCTGAACCATGGTTCAGCGGATATGCTCAAGAGTTGTTCGTCAGGGAATGAATCATTGATCGGCATGGTCACAGGAGAAGAAATGATGCGTGAAAGATGGTCAGCTACTACGTTTTCACATCCTTTCTTATCTTTGATAACAAGATCGAATTCTTGTAACAGAAGGATCCAACGTATTAGTCGACCTTTTGCATCTTTCTTCGCCAGAAGATGTTTTAAAGCGGAATGGTCAGTATACACAACTATAGGTGAGCCAATTAAGTAAGGCCTGAATTTTTCTAATGCAAATACAACCGCTAAGAGTTCTTTTTCTGTGGTTGTATAATTGATTTGCGCATCATTCAGGGTCTTACTTGCATAGTATATCACGTGTGGCATCTTTTCGATGTGCTGTCCTAAGATTGCACCTACTGCAAAATCAGATGCGTCACACATCAGCTCAAAGGGGTAGTCCCAGTTTGGTGATGATAAAACGGGAGCTGAAGTGAGTGAGTGTTTAAGTGAGTCGAAAGCTGTCTCGCAGTCCGAGTCAAAATGGAAGGTCGTATCCTTGGCCAGGAGAAGAGTTAAAGGTCTAGCAATTTTGCTAAAGTCCTTAATGAATCTCCTATAAAAGCCCGCATGGCCAAAAAAAGATCGAATATTTTTGACGCTTTTGGGATGAGGGAGGTTTTGAATGACATCTATCTTAGCTCTGTCAACCTCAATGCCTTTCTGTGAAATGACATGTCCAAGGACTATTCCTTCTTGGACCATAAAATGGCATTTTTCCCAGTTCAAAGTCAAGTTCTTCTCTTTGCAACGAGTAAGAACAGCGTCAAGATTCGCAAGGCAATCCGAAAAAGAGTCTCCAAAAATCGAGAAATCGTCCATAAAGATCTCCAGAAAATTCTCTACCATATCAGAGAATATCCCCATCATACACCGCTGAAATGAAGCGGGAGCATTGCATAACCCAAAGGGCATGCGACTGTAAGCAAAGGTACCAAAAGGACAAGTAAAAGTGGTTTTATCTTGATCCTTTTTGGCGATGGGGACCTGATTATAGCCTGAGTATCCGTCCATAAAACAGTAATACTCTCGTCCCGCTAAGCGTTCCAGCATCTGACCAATGAATGGTAGAGGAAAGTGGTCTTTCCTCATGGCAGCATTGAGTTTTCTATAATCAATACATACACGCCACCCAGTTTGGGCGCGTGTCTGAATCAACTCATTTGCCTCATTGGTTATAACAGTGATGCCGGATTTCTTAGGAACGACATGTATAGGACTCACCCACTGGCTATTGGAGATGGGGTATATAATACCATTATCTAAGCATTTGACGATCTCTTTCATGACCGCTTCCTTCATGACGGGATTCAACCGTCTCTGTGGTTCTCGGGTCGGTCTGGCATCATCCATCACATGTATATGATGTTCAACTATCAAGGGACTAATCCCTTTGATGTCCGCCATACTCCAACCAAACGCCTCTTTGTTAGATCTCAATACCGATAAAAGTGCATTTTCTTGCTCTGATGCAAGAGAAGCGGATATGATAACCGGTAAAGACTCATTCTCACCTAGATATGCATATTTAAGGTGAGAAGGTAAAATTTTAAGATCTAATTCAGGCGGAGAAATGATAGAAGGAGGGATCATTGAGTGATTTTTGGATTTACAAAGAAGCTCAGAGCCTGTGAAAGATACAGACTCGGGTGGAGAAAAATCAGGAGTGCAGGACTCAAGTGTAGAGAAAGTGTCCTCACTAAGATCATGTGTGAAATCAAACAGAGATGTGGTAATATCATCGAGATCAGTAAAGCAAAGTTCCTCGGCTCCACAACTATCGGGAGCGATCTCATGGACAGAGCACACATCTAAAATATGAGCAGAGGGTTCTGATAGCTGACTTCCAACTTTGTAGATATTTAGTTCAATGGTCATATTTCCAAATGATAAGTTCATTGAACCATTTTTACAGTTTATAACAGCGTTGGAAGTGGCAAGGAAAGGACGACCCAGAATCACCGGAATTTGGCCCCGGGGGTTGGCTACAGGATGTGTGTCGAGCACAATGAAGTCTACAGGGAAAACAAATTCCCCGACCTTTATCAATACATCCTCTAATTCACCCCTTGGTTTGGTGATAGATCGGTCTGCCATCTGGAGAGTGCAGTGAGCAGGTTTCAGCTCTCCAATCCCTAATTGCTCATAGACAGAATAAGGGAGCAGGTTAACACTTGCGCCAAGGTCTAAAAGAGCACGATTTATGTTTTTACCCCCAATCAAAATCGATATTGTAGGATATCCTGGGTCCTTTCGTTTCTTTGGTAGCTGGGGTATAAAAGCAGTGCTAATATTATTAGACATGAAGACCTTCTTCGGCACTTGAGTCTTCCTCTTCCTAGTGCACAAGTCCTTAAGAATTTTCGTATAAGCGGGGACTTGTTGAATCGCATCTAGGAGAGGGATATTGATGTTAACCTGTTTGAACATTTCCAAAATTTTCTCCATATGAGGACTCGTTCTATTAGCCCTTAACCGGTTCGGGTAAGGAGCTTTCGCAATAAGCGCAGGGTCCATCACAGGAGAAGGAAGAGGGGGTAGACGAGGTCCCAAAAGAGGTGTGGGGAACGTCTGTGGAGAACTATAAGGGTTGGGAGAAGGTGTCGAGCCTAGTGGGAAATGGAGAATAGGCTCTCGAGAAGATGGTGTGGTAGAAGAAGAAGAATCAGAAGGAGAAGTGTGTGTGTGTGGAAAGGTCTCAGCCGGGGTGTTGATATGATTTTCAGTATCATCAATATCTTCCCCGACATGATTGTTCAGCACTCTTCCCGATCTCAACGTTGTGATGGCATTTACATTGTAATGCCCAGGATTCTGTAGGGGTTGAGAGGGAAGTTTCCCTTTTTCTCTCGCACTCATTTCGGCTTTAAGTCGTGCGATTTCAGCTTCCATCGTTCTGATACTCTCAGCTTGGGACGCTGAGTTTTTCTTTATCTCACCGACGGAAGATCTAACCTCAGCCGAAACCTCTATGAAATTTGACAAAAGTGATTTCATGGTTTGAGTGAATTGGGAGAACTCGTCAGAACAGGTCATAGGATTAGACTGTGCAGGAGTGTTGACCTGATTTTGGAAATTTTGTGACTGATAGGGGTGCTGAGTGAGTTGAAGGGGTTGCTGTTGTGGTGGAGGAAGAGCCCTTTGAAAATTATTCGTGTTTGGAACCGTGTTTTGAGATTGGTTTTGGTTCCAAGCGAAATTCGGGTGATTCCTCCAACCCTGATTATACATGGAAGAATATGGATCGTTTCTAGGTCGTTGGAATGCGGCATTAGAATGCTCGTGACCTTGAAACGCAGATTTTAATGGACATTCTTCCATTAAATGAGACGGATCAGAACAGCACCCACAAACAGTTTTGGGGAGCGACACTGGGTTTAGGGAGGCTGATACAAATTTGTGTTCCATAGCGTCGAGCTTCTTTTGCATTGCTGCCATCTCAGCTCGAACACCTATGGACACATCTATTTGGTGTACGCCACCCCTATTCAATGGTTGGGTTCCACTCTCCTACTGTAGTGATTTTTCAGCGAACTCTTCTAAGTACTTCCAAGCTTCCCCATCATCCTTAGTCATAAAAGTACCTTGACACATGTTTTCAAGGCTCTGTTTAGTGCTTGGGTTAATGCCCTCATAAATGATTCGGCACAATTCCCATCTCGGGATGCCGTGATGAGGACACTGAACCAATAGATCCTTGAAACGTTCAAAGCATTTTGAAAATGGTTCAGCAGGGAGCTGGGCAAATTGATTCAGTTCGCTACGGATTCGAGCTGTCTTTTGTATTGGGTAAAATTTCTTAAGGAATGCAGCGACGAATTCTTCCCAATTCGTGATAGAATGTGCGGTAGTGTTATATAGCCACTTCTCGGCTATATCGCACAATGTAAATGGAAGAAGTCGTAGACGCATAGCATCCACTGAAAGTTGTGACGTATCCATCATTGCGCATACGTTTTCAAATTTGGTAATGAAAATGTAAGCGTCCTCAGTCTCGAGTCCGTGGAATTTGGGTAAAAGATTAATATACTGGGGCTTAATCTCAAAGTTATCCCCATTGGCTGGTGGTGTCGATAAGCAGGTCGAAAGAGGACCTCGAATAGGGTAGCACCTCTCCTGGAGAGAGATGCGGGGTGGATTCTGCGCACCAACGGACGGCGGCAGATTAGGGTTAAAGAAGTTTGATGGATTCGGATCCATCGGTGTGGGTGTGGTAGTGGGTAAAGAAAAGGTAAATGGAGAAATATCGACTTCGGAGTCGATAAAGGGTACACGGACTAAACGGGCACTAGAATCCCGTGTCCAGCCTATCTTGCACTAAAATGGGTTAGTACAAGTGGCAGCGTTGACTTATAATTAGGGGTAATGAATGAATGCGGTGCTTGCTTTGAAAAAGGGGCGGATTTTTGAAAAAATGATGCGACAAAACAAATGCAACACACAAACCCTAGAATCTAGTGGTTACCTAGGTCCGGCTCTAGACCGCTCCTAACTGCCAAAAGACAAGTCGCAGGATAGAATCCTCCACTGCCTCTTTGTCCCCCTGTGGCCGGATAAGTGCCAGGTAAGTGGGAAGGTACTCCACTACGTAAGTAGTGGGCCTAATTAAAAACCACTAGCCTTAGACACACTCGCCTTAGGCACCACAAGAAAATGCGGATAAGCAATGAATTACCCACGGCCTTCTCTTGTCCTAATTGAGCGCGACAGTCCTTAGAGTCTTCTCTAGATTTCTTTTAGTTAATGTGGGTCAATGCGGATGCAAGTTTTGTGGTTTCCGGGGCCTAGGAAAGGTAATGAAATCCCCACCTAATTTGGATTTGGCCGTGCCCCTTAATATCCGTATTAGAATGCAAACAACCAAGAAATCAAAATCACGCACAAATTTAATTTTGCTTTTGCGGCACTGTGATTATTTGCAAAGAATCCTGCAGCAAAGTGTTAGTTGGAGCTAAAAATAGGAGAGAGGAGAAGATAAGGAATCACCTGAGGAATTTTTGCACAGAGACCCTCCAGACCTGCCGCGGTTCCGCCGCAGATTCCCTCTAATGCCGCCCTTCCGCGGTCGACGTGTGGGATCACTGAACCAAACTTCTTCAGGGAGCTTCTGTAGACTCCCTCAGCTCTCTGGTATTTTCCAAAAATTTTCTTCAATTGCCAAACAGCTCCAGATTTCCTTGCAATGAACCACAACAAATTGTTTAGGATTTGCACGAATTTTGATCTCAAAATAACAATGGAATAATTCTTTCAATTCAAACTATAATATGAAATGAATTAGCGCGCGATCCCCGGCAACGGCGCCATTTGATTGGTTTAAAATTCTAGATTGCTTATATCAAATCAAATACTCAAATGATTCCCGATAACGGTTTCATTTGATTGTAATGATTTCTTGTTTGTGTAAATCGAAATAAGCGAATAAGTTTCTATGTGTCGGAAATATTGAATAAAGTTCACAATCAAAGAATTATATTTGACCGCAATCAATAACGGTGTCGTGTAGATTTCGTTAGCAAGTGCAGATCGTCCACAGGGATTGTGCGATTCGTTTCTATGTTTAATTTGTTTGAATCGAAAAGTTAATCGAAAAGGAAAGAAAACATGATTCAAGAATTTATCAATTGATTCAGGTGTCACGAGTTTAATCAAGAATCAAGAAACTGATAAACAATCAAGAATTGGGTTTCGATAATATTTCCAACCAAAATGTCAAGAATCTAAATGAGGCTCGTAGGAATCGATCGGATCTATAGACGTGATGTAATTTCAAGATTTCGTGTTCTTGTCCTTCGAAGGATTGATACTAGATTGATGATGATCGACGAGAGTTAGGGCTTTCTTGATGAAACTAGGGTTTCATCTTTTAACCCTTGTTCTTTCGTTGATATCATTTGCATTCTAGCCTCTAACAATTTCAAGAAACGATCGTAACTGCCCAATCTCGAGTGATATCAATCAAGAAAGCATCGCAACGAATTGGGTCGTCGATTCTTGAACTTGTTAGGGTTTACAAAACTCGTAGGACTCAAGAATCGATTTAAGATATATTACATCATCATTCTATTAATCGTCTCGACTCCTCGACAAGCGGAGTATTACTCAAACATCATCACACAGAAAGTATTCAAGAATTGAAAAGATATCATGATGCGAGAATTTAAAGAAAACAAGATAAAAGAATATCACCTTTTATTTATATCAACAATTTGATTACAGTCGCTCAAGAACTACAAGAGGAAGAACTAAATTGTTGAATTGGCGTCGCTCAGCTCCTTGAGTCGCGGATCGGCTTGGACCACTTGCTCTGTTGAAGATCGGCTCGGCTCATAAAAGGTTGCAAGGCTTCTTGCTTGATGGGTACTCGGGATCTTGGCTTTTGATTGGAATTTAGGGTTAGGGTTTCACACAAGTCCTCTCACTAGACTTGTGGAAGAAGAAGATGAAGAAAGAGATAGAATGGCTCTCAAATGAACTAATGGATTGATTTTTCCAAGCTCATGAAATCTAAAAATTGGGGGATCCTTTACAAGTTAGCCTAGGGTCTTATTTATAGATCTCCCAAACCCTAAGCCTTTGAGTTCCCTCCAAAAGTTTGTTGAAAGACTTCTAGAAAGAGTTTGTTAAGCTTAGCTTAGGGTTTAAGCTAGGGTTTAGGGAGAAGGTTCTAGAATACAAGGCTAGTTTAGTGTTGATCCCAAAGCTTGCTGATCTGGCAGAATTCTCTGGAGTCTTCTGGAATTTGTTGTGCCTTTTTGAAGTCTGTACCCTGAGATAAGCATTATGGCCCAAATTTGAAGTGGTTCCGTCAACAATCCGCCGCGGAACCGCGGCACAAGGCGGCTTAGGCCGCGGTTCCGCGGCCAAGTATGCTCCTTAGGCCTTTGTCACGTCCCGCTTCCCAAAATACGGAAAACGAGGGATGACTAGGCCAGCCATGCTCCTACGGTCAAGGAATCATCCGTAGTCACACTTCGGCTTCTAGCATTGCATGGTAATCAGTAAATAAAGCGCAGTGGTAAAGAAATCACATCACTAATTTATTACATTAATATTCCATTGTTCACAATTTACAGATAACAAGAACAAATACTAACCGAAGTCAAACTTACGATCACTTTTATGGAAAGCAGAAAAGGAAGGTACACCAGTCTAAATCTCTGTGAACTCGAAGGGTAGGTCCGTCTCCTGTGCTGGTCCTCCCGCGGGATCTGAGCATGCATACTCAGGTCGTCAGAGCGACACAATAACAATGTTATTATAATGAGATGAAACAGGTATATGAGGTAATACTGGTGTAAGAACAATGCGAGTAATCATTATGCCACTATATGATGCAGAATATGTTATATGTCCCTATCGGTCTCTAGGTCAAGTTTGAAATCACATAGTGGAAGGAGGATCATGTTTAACAGGAGTCTCGTACATACCCGAGACAACGGCCCACATGCTCGGGACATAACCCTGTCAGCCGGATCGCTAGATCCTGTCCTACATGTATCAGTATCTCTGTTCGAATGATCATCCTCTAAACACGGTCCCGCTAAATACGATACTCTTTCCATCTTGATTTTCCCTTTTTCCCCAGGTTCTCACTAGTTATGATCTTGATCTAGTTGTGTACAAGTATACCAATGGCACGATTTTTATCACTGTTCACTGTATCAATCACTGTCACGAATATTCACTTTCCATTGATGTACTTGTCACTCCTAAACCAACATCCATCACGAACGATAATGCAATGTCCATACGCACTAACACTGAGTATATGACAAGGGTATGATATATGTATTGTATGCTACCAATAAGCTCTGTATGTTATGAATTAACATGCATGTCATGAACTAAAATAATTTGCACAAATTATTATGTTAAGAATTCAGCAAAATGTTGTAAGTAAGATAAATAGAATACTTAGTCAGTGATTCATCAAAATTTATTTCAGTTCAATCGGGATTCCGGTTTTCAAGATATAGCAGTTTCATTTTAAGTGCGCGCGGCTGGAAATTCAGTTTCAGAACTGGACTTCCGTTTCGCGACACGAATTGCACCCGATTGGGTTCAGAATTTAGCGACGCTACAGTTACATGAAATCTAGGGTTTCCAATAGAGTATTCAACGCAATAGACGTATCCTCAATCGCATCTGTACGTTGAAAGTTGTGCACAGTTTAATATCAATATGTCATTTCTGAACCTGTTCTGGACAGATATACGTTCTGCCCTTTTAAATACATTTTAAAATAGCAAACGGCGATGAAATGGAATGGAACCACTTGGTTTGTTAAACTAACAGAAATATCTTCAATTTACTGTAGGATTCCATAACATACGACTTCAAGAAACACAGGGGTGCAGGTCTTTGAATCAGAACACAATAATCAGAAACGCTCTGGACTGCAGTCCAGAGTCGTGTTCCGACCCAGTTATCATCATGATTACAGAACAGAAATCATTAGGATTTTTCATAGGGTTAAATTTCGTCGAGTCGGCTTCGATTTAAGCCCTCGAACGTCTCAATCCAGTGTGCATATGATTTATGGTGATTTTATTCGTTTTCAGGCACGAGAAAATTCTAGTTTTAACGGCATATTTGGGGGTATCAATTTTTGTTACAAACAATCGTATTTTCCAGCGAGATTCATACACTATATTTATCACTATATGGGCCAACAGAAAGTATCGGTTTCCGTCAAATTAAACAGTTATTTCCATGAGAAACGAGCATCGAACACCTAGGTCATGATACATATCGGTAATCGTTAAGTTCGAAAACTACGTGATCTAGGTTTGTAACACAACTATAATAGCATGAAGCAAGTAAACACTTGCCTGAAAACGTCCCGGGATCGCAAGGCAGCAACGATGTCGCGAACGCGCGTTGTACGCCGCGAAACAAGTTCGCGCGAGCTCTGATCGAAACACGGGTTTTACGTCGGAGTTGCCAAGTGCTCGTTGGGGGTAGGGAGTGTGCTCTGTGGGTGGCCTGGGACTTGCTGGGGTCGACGATATCGACGGTGGTCGCTCTGGCGACGTGCACAGCGCAAGCACAGAGAGTGGGGTTTTCTTTTGGAGAGAGAGAGAGAGAGAGAGAGAGTGCAGTGGGGGGTTTGGGGTGATGGAGTGGTGATGCTGAGGATGTGGGGAGTCTCAGAGTGGTTCAGGAGAAGTGGGGGAGGCTCGTCGGCGTCGGTCGCAAGGTGGCCGAGCTCGGTAGCGAGTGGGTGGAGGTGCAGGAAAGTTTGGTGGCTGAAGGTGCAGGGGAGCTTGGTGAGGGATGAGCTCTGAAGAGAAGAGAGCGAGGGAAGAGAACGGGGGACGAGGAGAATCGTCGTCGTCGGCACAGCGTCGGCGTAGTGAAGTTGGCCGTGGGTCGTTGTGGGTTTGAGAGAGATGGGGGAGGAGTGAGTTGGAGAGATAGAGAGTGTGAGGGAGAGAGGAGCTTGAGACGAGAGTTTGAGGGGTGTGGGATCGTGGTCAGGGTCGCGGGGCAGCACGGGCGACGTGGGCGCAACGAGGGAGAACGTGGGTCGCGAGGAAGAGGAAGCGGGAACAGTTGCGTACGAGGGGATGAAGAGGCGGGCCGGGGAGAACGGGCCAGGCTCGAAGGAGAAAATTAATTCCCTTAAAAAATGAGGTGGGCTGAGATGAAGTGGGCCGGGGCTAAGAGAATTTAGGGATTTTATTTAAACTTTTGAATGGGCTGGGCTGAGTTTATTGAGAGGATTTATTTGAGCTGGGGTTTTTGTAAAAATATAAGGGTTAATTAAATTAGTTTTATTTGCTTTAGTTTTTTTTAGGCTGAATGTTTAAAATTAGGTTTTAGTTTAATTGGGTTTGGTTTTTAAATCTTGGGTTTAAACTTTTAGGGTTTGGAAAAAATAAATATTAGGCTTGAACAACCAATTCAAAATATGAAGGAAGAGAAAAGAAAATCACTAGAATTCAGAAAATAGGAGACTCTTATTGAAATGGAAACGGGGATTTACATCATACCCCCCTTAACAAAAATTTCGTCCTCGAAATTTGACAAGGATACAAGAATACAAAAGTACTAAACAAAAAGATGTGGATAAGGATCACGGATGTCTTCCTCCCGCTCCCAGATGGATTCTCCTGGGGAACGACCGCCCCAAGACACTCGGACTAACGGAATGACCTTATTTTTTAGCACTTTCTCCCTGCGGTCGAGAATGGTAGTAGGCTGCTCCTCGTACGACAAATCGGTACCCAAAACTAGCTCTGAATGGTCCAGGACATGGCTCTCATCTCGAACGTAACGCCGCAACTGTGACACGTGAAAGGTATTGTGCACACCAGCTAGCGATGGAGGCAAGGCGAGTCGATAGGCCACCTCTCCTACTCGCTCTAATACCTCAAAAGGTCCGATAAAGCGGGGACTAAGTTTTCCCCGACCTCCGAACCTGATAACTCCACGAGTAGGGGAAATCTTCAAGAACACATGATCTCCGACTTCGAATTCAAGTGCCCTTCTGCTGGTATCTGCCCAACTCTTCTGTCGATCCTGAGCCGTCTTGATGCGCTGTCTGATCATTTGAACTTTGTCGATTGTCTGAACGATGAGTTCGGGGCCCAGTAGTCTTCGCTCTCCCACATCATCCCAACATACTGGAGATCGACATTTCCGCCCGTATAGTGCTTCAAAAGGAGCCATCTGAATGCTAGCCTGATAACTATTGTTATAAGAGAACTCAACTAGATGTAGATGGTCCTCCCAGGAATCTTGAAAGTCCAACATACAGGCTCTCAACATGTCCTCGAGCGTCTGAATCGTACGCTCGGATTGTCCATCCGTCTGTGGGTGATAAGCTGTGCTGAAATTTAGGTGGGTACCCAAGCTCTCCTGTAAGCTCTTCCAAAAGTGCGACAAGAATCTCGTGTCCCGGTCTGATACAATGCTGACTGGAACACCGTGAAGTCGTACAATCTCCTGCATATATCTTTCTGCCAATGATTCTGTCGACTGTCCTACTCGGAAAGGTAGAAAGTGTGCAGCTTTTGTGAGGCGATCGACGATAACCCAAATGGCGTTATTGCCCCTAGGGCTCCGTGGTAAGGCCGTCACGAAATCCATAGTAATGTGCTCCCACTTCCATTCCGGTATCGGCAGGGGTTGTAACAGTCCTGCTGTCCTCTGATTCTCCGCCTTCACCTGTTGGCATACCAAGCACCTGGATACGAACCTCGCAATTTCCCGTTTCATTCCGTTCCACCAAAAGTGCTGCTTTAGGTCCTGATACATTTTTGTACTTTCCGGATGCACAGAATAAGCTGAACTGTGTGCTTCGGCCAACACTTCTTCTCGAACACCTCCTTTAGGTACGCAGAGTCTGCTACCGAATCTCAGAGAGCTACCTTCATGTATAAACAAATCCGTTCTTAGTCCAGCTTTCACTTCCTCTCTAAACTCTTGCAATCGGGGATCGTCCGCTTGCGCAGTCTTGATGCGGTCCACCAGAGAGGATTGCACCTGTAGCTGCCAAAGTTGACTGAGTGCGTTCGGCGTAACGACCTCAAGTTCAAGCCTCTGAAAGTCCTCAATAATGCTCCTCTGATCGGTCAACATCATGACCGCTGGCTTGCGACTGAGCGCATCTGGTACAACATTTACCTTCCCCGGGTGATACTGAAGGTCCAAGTCGTAATCTGCCATCAGCTCTAGCCATCGGCGCTGCCTCATATTCAATTCCTTCTGGGTGAAAACATACTTCAAACTTTTGTGATCTGTGTACACCTCCACTTTCTCACCCAATAGATAGTGCCTCCAAATCTTCAATGCAAAGACTACCGCAGCTAACTCCAAGTCATGTGTGGGGTAGTTCTTCTCGTGATTTCTCAGTTGTCGAGAGGCGTAAGCAACCACACGTCCGTGCTGCATCAAAACACAGCCTAAACCCTTCCTTGAGGCATCACTGTGTATCACCAAACCACCTGAATCATCTGGTACAGTAAGAATAGGCGTCGTGGTTAATTTCTGCTTTAGTGTGTCGAAAGCCTGAGTGCACTACTCTGTCCATGTAAACGGCACGTCCTTCCGTGTCAGCTGCGTCAATGGTCCCGCGATTCTGGAGAAATCTTGGACGAATCTCCGATAATAACCCGCCAATCCCAGAAAACTCCTGATCTCGGCCACTGACTTCGGCGTCGGCCAATCTCTGACAGATTCTATCTTTGCTGGGTCCACCGAGATGCCTTCGCCCGAAACAATATGTCCCAAAAACTGTACCTTGTCGAGCCAGAATTCACACTTGCTTAGCTTCGCATACAGCTTCTCTTCCCGAAGAATTTGTAGGACTGTGCGCAAGTGTTCAGCGTGCTCCTCCTGAGTCTTCGAGTAGACAAGTATGTAGTCGATAAACACAACGACAAACATGTCCAAGTATTTTGCGAACACCCTGTTCATCAAGTCCATGAATATTGCTGGGGCGTTGGTAACGCCGAACGGCATCATAAGGAACTCGTAATGTCCGTATCGGGTCCTGAAAGCCGTCTTGCACACATCCTCGGCTGCTACCCTGATTTGATGATACCCAGAACGGAGGTCCAACTTCGAGAATACCTTGGCTCCACTTAGCTGATCAAATAGGTCGTCAATGCGCGGTATTGGGTACTCATTCTTTATTGTGACCTTGTTCAGCTCCCGGTAATCTATACACATTCGCAACGATCCATCCTTCTTCTTTACCAATAGAACTGGTGCACCCCACGGTGAAGCGCTTGGCTGAATGAATCCTTTCTCCAATAGTTCTTCAACCTGCTTCTTCAATTCCGCCAATTCAACTAGTGCCATTCTGTAGGGAGCTCTGGATACTGGGGCTGTACCTGGAGTCAAGTCGATTGAGAACTCCAAAATTCGAGGAGGTGGTAGACCTGGTAAATCCTCGGGAAACACGTCCAGAAAGTCCCGAACAATTTCTGGGGCTGGGCTCCTATCAATCTCCATAGCTGTCAGCTCCTTGGGCTTTGCTCGGTATTTAGCTGGCTCCAAAGATTCGCTTCCGCCCCTCGAAAATAAACTCCGGGTGATTGGGAATGCGGAAGATCACATTCCTTGCACGACAATCGATAACAGCATGAAAAGTGCTCATCCAATCCATCCCAAGAATTGCGTCGTAACTGCCTGTTCCAATTAGGAGGAAATTCGCATAGAATTCCCTGCCACACACTACAACCGGGCATAATCTACACTCTCGACTAGATATTATGATGCCATTACCCGTATGAATTTCCCATCCCTTTGTTAGTGGTTCATGTGGTATTGAGTGTGTATCAGTGAAATGCTCAGACAAGAAACAATGCGATGCTCCAGAATCAAAAAGTACTCTAGCTGGCAAGGAATGTATGAGCAGAGTACCTGTAACCACGTCTCCTGACGCCTCTGCCTGCTCGGCGGTCAAGGTGAAAGCCCGTCCCTGACCGCGACCTGTAAAGGGCTGTCTCTGCTCCTGCGGCCTCTGCTGTGGCGGTCCAGAACTTCCCTGTACCTCTGCTCGCTCAGGGCAACTACCAATCTTGTGCTGACTGGAACCGCAAATCAAACACTGTCCCTTGGCACGGCGACAGTCCTTCTGGGTATGTCCTCCTCTACCGCAATAGCCGCAAGTTACGCCCTGTCTCTGGGGGCGATGCTGTGGTACGAACGGGCGCTTCATTTGTGTCGTTCCTGCTCTGTGAACCGGTATGGCTCCTCGAGATGGCGTGTGGGTACGTGCTGGAACGACCGGGGGTCTCCTGAACTTGTTAATCAATTGCTCCTGAACTCTGGCTGCGTTGAGCACCTGCGCGAAAGTCTGTAAATCCAACGATGCAATCAACTGCTGCAACTCAAAATCTAACCCCTGAAGGAAGCGCCTGGCCCTGGTGACCTCTGAGGCGACCATGTATGGAGCGAAACGACTCAAGCGGTTGAACTCTGCCGCATAAACATCCACTGGGCGTCCATTCTGCTTCAAAAGAATAAACCTCTCCTCCATTTCTGCCTTGGCTGTGGAAGGAAAGTAATGATCTAGGAAGCATTCCTTAAACTTGCTCCATTCGATCGGCCTGTCAAGTCTGCTCTCTTCCACCGACCACCACGTACGGGCTTCGTCTTCTAATTGTATCTTTATCACGTCCACTCTGTCTTCCTCTGGAACCCTGGCGGCAGTCAATAAATTCTCCATGTTCACCAGCCATTGCTCAGCCTCAAGGGGTTCAGCTAGCCCTGTAAACGCAGCTGGGTGTAACCGTCGGAAGTCTGCTACTGTACCAGCCCTAGCATGATAAGCTGGTGGAACAACGCCCTCGGGGGCGGTAATAAGTGCGGAGGGTCCTCCTGTGGCGGTAATCGCCCTGAGTCCCTAAGTGAGCAAGTCGGTCTTCCTCTCCTGAGCTTCCACGAGAGTGGTCAGTGCACTAAGTATTCTTTCCGTGCGGTCCTGCGAGCTGGAGTCCGAGGAGGGATCGTTCGGGGACGTCATATCACTGGAAGATTCAAAAGGATAGGATCAGATTCAAGGATGGAAATCAAGAGTAGTGAAACAAGAATAACGTAATACACCATAGTTAATGTTATCCCTTGATACTAAACACAGGCTCTGATACCAACTAAACCATGTCACGCCCCGCTTCCCAAAATACGGAAAACGAGGGATGACTAGGCCAGCCATGCTCCTACGGTCAAGGAATCATCCTGCCGTAGTCACACTTCGGCTTCTAGCATTGCATGGTAATCAGTAAATAAAGCGCAGTGGTAAAGGAATCACATCACTAATTTATTACATTAATATTCCATTGTTCACAATTTACAGATAACAAGAACAAATACTAACCGAAGTCAAACTTACGATCACTTTTATGGAAAGCAGAAAAGGAAGGTACACCAGTCTAAATCTCCGTGAACTCGAAGGGTAGGTCCGTCTCCTGTGCTGGTCCTCCCGCGGGATCTGAGCATGCATACTCAGGTCGTCAGAGCGACACAATAACAATGTTATTATAATGAGATGAAACAGGTATATGAGGTAATACTGGTGTAAGAACAATGCGAGTAATCACTATGCCACTATATGATGCAGAATATGTTATATGTCCCTATCGGTCTCTAGGTCAAGTTTGAAATCACATAGTGGAAGGAGGATCATGTTTAACAGGAGTCTCGTACATACCCGAGACAACGGCCCACATGCTCGGGACATAACCCTGTCAGCCGGATCGCTAGATCATGTCCTACATGTATCAGTATCTCTGTTCGAATGATCATCCTCTAAACACGGTCCCGCTAAATACGATACTCTTTCCACCTTGATTTCCCCTTTTTCCCCAGGTTCTCACTAGTTATGATCTTGATCTAGTTGTGTACAAGTATACCAATGGCACGATTTTTATCACTGTTCACTGTATCAATCACTGTCACGAATATTCACTTTCCATTGATGTACTTTTCACTCCTAAACCAACATCCATCACGAACGATAATGCAATGTCCACACGCACTAACACTGAGTATATGACAAGGGTATGATATATGTATTGTATGCTACCAATAAGCTCTGTATGTTATGAATTAACATGCATGTCATGAACTAAAATAATTTGCACAAATTATTATGTTAAGAATTCAGCAAAATGTTGTAAGTAAGATAAATAGAATACTTAGTCAGTGATTCATCAAAATTTATTTCAGTTCAATCGGGATTCCGGTTTTCAAGATATAGCAGTTTCATTTTAAGTGCGCGCGGCTGGAAATTCAGTTTCAGAACTGGACTTCCGTTTCGCGACACGAATTGCACCCGATTGGGTTCAGAATTTAGCGACGCTACAGTTACATGAAATCTAGGGTTTCCAATAGAGTATTCAACGCAATATACGGATCCTCAATCGTATCTGTACGTTGAAAGTTGTGCACAGTTTAATCTCAATATGTCATTTCTGAACCTGTTCTGGACAGATATACGTTCTGCCCTTTTAAATACATTTCAAAATAGCAAACGGCGATGAAATGGAATGGAACCACTTGGTTTGTTAAACTAACAGAAATATATTCAATTTACTGTAGGATTCCATAACATACGACTTCAAGAAACACAGGGGTGCAGGTCTTTGAATCAGAACACAATAATCAGAAACGCTCTGGACTGCAGTCCAGAGTCGTGTTCCGACCCAGTTATCATCATGATTACAGAACAGAAATCATTAGGATTTTCAATAGGGTTAAAGTTCGTCGAGTCGGCTTCGATTTAAGCCCTCGAACGTCTCAATCCAGTGTGCATATGATTTATGGTGATTTTATTCGTTTTCAGGCACGAGAAAATTCTAGTTTTAACGGCATATTTGGGGGTATCAATTTTTGTTACAAACAATCGTATTTTCCAGCGAGATTCATACACTATATTTATCACTATATGGGCCAACAGAAAGTATCGGTTTCCGTCAAATTAAACAGTTATTTCCCTGAGAAACGAGCATCGAACACCTAGGTCATGATACATATCGGTAATCGTTAAGTTCGTAAACTACGTGATCTAGGTTTGTAACACAACTATAATAGCATGAAGCAAGTAAACACTTGCCTGGAAACGTCCCCGGGTCGCAAGGCAGCAACGATATCGCGAACGCGCGTTGTACGCCGCGAAACAAGTTCGCGCGAGCTTCGATCGAAACACGGGTTTTACGTCGGAGTTGCCAAGTGCTCGTTGGGGGTAGGGAGTGTGCTCTGTGGGTGGCCTGGGACTTGCTGGGGTCGACGATATCGACGATGGTCGCTCCGGCGACGTGCACAGCGTAAGCGCAGAGAGTGGGGTTTTCTTTTGGAGAGAGAGAGAGAGAGAGAGAGAGAGAGTGCGGTGGGGGGTTTGGGGTGATGGAGTGGTGATGCTGAGGATGTGGGGAGTCTCAGAGTGGTTCAGGCGAAGTGGGGGAGGCTCGTCGGCGTCGGTCGCAAGGTGGCCGAGCTCGGTAGCGAGTAGGTGGAGGTGCAGGAAAGTTTGGTGGCTGAAGGTGCAGGGGAGCTTGGTGAGGGATGAGCTCTGAAGAGAAGAGAGCGAGGGAAGAGAACGGGGGACGAGGAGAATCGTCGGCGGCGGCACAGCGGCGGCGTAGTGAAGTTGGCCATGGGTCGTTGTGGGTTTGAGAGAGATGGGGGAGGAGTGAGTTGGAGAGATAGAGAGTGTGAGGGAGAGAGGAGCTTGAGACGAGAGTTTGAGGGGTGTGGGATCGTGGTCAGGGTCGCGGGGCAGCACGGGCGACGTGGGCGCAACGAGGGAGAACGTGGGTCGCAAGGAAGAGGAAGCAGGAACAGTTGCGTACGAGGGGATGAAGAGGCGGGCCGGGGAGAACGGGCCGGGCTCGAAGGAGAAAATTAATTCCCTTAAAAAAATGAGGTGGGCTGAGATGAAGTGGGCCGGGGCTAAGAGAATTTAGGGATTTTATTTAAACTTTTGAATGGGCTGGGCTGAGTTTATTGAGAGGATTTATTTGAGCTGGGGTTTTTGTAAAAATATAAGGGTTAATTAAATTAGTTTTATTTGCTTTAGTTTTTTTTGGGCTGAATGTTTAAAATTAGGTTTTAGTTTAATTGGGTTTGGTTTTTAAATCTTGGGTTTAAACTTTTAGGGTTTGGAAAAAATAAATATTAGGCTTGAACAACCAATTCAAAATATGAAGGAAGAGAAAAGAAAATCACTAGAATTCAGAAAATAGGAGACTCTTATTGAAATGGAAACGGGGATTTACAGCCTTTGTATTTTTGCAGAGGTCTTGGGCTACTATTTGGGGCTTCTTCTGATATGTTGATTTTTGTTTTCCCTTTTGGATTGATACCAGATTTGAAATCATTGAGTTGGCGTAACGTTTTAGCTGTACCCTGTAAATTTTGGCCTTTCTTCTGGATTTTCCTGCATAGATCTCAAAACAAGTGTTGCGCAATATAGAGATAATGCGATGCCATGAAATGCAGTCAATTTCCCTTATAGTGCCGGTTTTAGAGTCTAACACATACAATCTGATATTTTGTGACAGTTTTGCTAATATGTGAAATATGAATACCGTATACTTCTAAATGAATGCAAATGATGAGGAAATTGCCGGCTGAAATATGCAATATTTTCGACTAATCAGTGAGCTAACCTATGTAGAGACTAAACCATAGTTAATTATAATGGTTTGGTTAATGAATATCTTAATCAAGACAAAATGAGTGGACTTTGTCAAAGTTGCTTCAAGCTTCATGAAGCTTCAAGCCATGACAAAAGAAGCCACCATTTTGAATAATTAAGATAAATAAAAACCTAAATTATAATTTGTTGGAGATAGTGCCCTCAGAGTCAATTATTGGATCACAGGCACGTGATTGCAATGATTGAGGGAGGACCTATCCCGGTAAGACAGTCTTACTCGAGATGATAGTATGCTATCTGGTTTACCTTTATCATCGTGTACTGCTTTAGGTGACCTGACAGGTCGCTATTGCACGTTGATAAAGCCCCTAGGATTCTTGCTTGACTGCCAGCAGTATGAGGGCGATCATATAAGTGAGAGCTGGAGTCTATAAGCACATCCTTAAAAGGTCCCTAGTCGTGGGAGTTTCGAGACAGGGCATCGATACTCCAGAGTAGACTAGTGTATACAGTCGAGACCCCGACGAGGGGCGGTGGCCGGTCTCACAAGCCACTGGTGTCAGTTGGTTCACCTAAGATGTATACAGGTGCTCATTAGGTTATGAGTACACCGGACAGGACTCGCCGGGAACCTGCTAGTTGGGATTATACCAGACGTCAGATAGCAGTTCCCTGGTGACATGTGTACATGTTAGTTCATCGACCTGAGATCGTCATTTGTCTCGTGTGAGTTCCCACTGTGCTTTGATTACTACCCTACCACGGCTCAAAGGAGTCGTGCAAACAGGTTTTAGTTGGGTACAGTCCCGAGCCACATGGAGGCAGTGAGCGGATCTTCAGGGGTTCGTCTCTCCCGGTATTGGGGGTGAGGTCGCGCTGTGTCTAGGAGAGCCATTACGCAAAGCCCTCGGCCGAGGCAGGAGATTTACTGGTAGGTATTCCAGTAGTATCTCAGGGCGTTCTGGGCTATACTCCGACACAACTTGTACCGCCTTTGGGGGTCTGACTTTTACCAACCCCTAGGCCCGCCATGCGATGCTCATAGACGAACGGACCGGACTGTACGGATATTGTCACTGACAGGCTCAGTAGGGTGTCAGGATGAGTTCGCTCATCGACGTCCCTTTTGGTCAATAGCTGGTGGCCCGTCACGTATTGGCTAATACCTCTGACGTGCTAGTGGTTAAATCCACAGCCATAGTATTGACGAGTCTTTAGAGTCCACCACACTTTCAGTTACTCAAGCTTTCGGGCGAAACGCTGTAGAGGCCGTATGGAGATATGGCAGGGTCCGATCAGATACGTGCGGTATTGCACGGATCAGGATCGGACAGTTTTGTACTAGAGGCCGTATAGTTATATGGCACGGTTCGATCAGATACGTGCGGTATTGCACGGATCAGGATCGAACGGATTTTACTAGCCGGCTTTGGTTTAAGCCGGATCCTGGTTTAGTACAGTGTAGATTTTGTCTCATTGCATTTGTATCCGGACGGAATACAGATGCGGGTGTGTATGCACAGTATCGGGGTTTTCCTGTAATTTATTACGGGACCAGTTTTCTGGAGTTGCCAGTTTGCATTCCGTTCCGGCCGGTTTTCCTTTGTTCTTTCCCGGCCGGACTTTTCCGATGGAGGGGGTTATTTGCAAGTTTGCAAATAACATTTGTGGAGGGATTTTCTTGCAAATGTTTTCATTATGATATGACCATCATCATCACTTGCTTTTTCATGATGGTTTTTGCATTAATGGGATTTGAATGGGTATGGGTTGATTAAGGTGTTGATGTGAGCTTTGCTTTTGATATGGTCACCATTCTCTTTATCCTACACTCACCTCCCTTATGTCTTGATTCCCTCCACCATTTTCCATTTGGAGATGATGGCCGGCCAACATTTTGAGGAGAGGAGAAAAAATGAGAGAGTTTCATTTTGGTGTGGGAAATTAATCATCCATCTCATTTTTCCATTGCTACAAAAACCCCAAGTTCATATCTTGTTGATTCCTCCATCAAGGCAACTACAAACCCCAAATGAGACTTGCATGATCTACACCACATTCTATAGCACATCTTGGGCATGTCGACTTGCCAGCTTCATGCCCGAGTTGCCTCGGTATAGAGGCGGGAGCCCGTAAAAGATACAGACGATGTGGTGCCCTTCCGGCAAGGAGGCGACGACCGGAGTTTCCGCGGGAGATCGGGACGATGACGAGAAGACCGGAGGACTCGGATCACTCGGTATATCTCTCACCCTTTCTCTTATTAGCTAGTATCGGTTAATGGTTACGATCCGGGTATATTGTCCGCGGTAGCGCCAGTTTAAAAGTTAAGAAAATTTTGATTCCGCATTTTGGCCTCGGATAGACGGCCGGGGCGCTGCCGTGGCGCAACATGGTATCAGAGCCACGCCATTAACCTAGCCTAGCTTTTTCTAATGCGTTTTACTTATCCGATCGACCAAAATTCCAAAATCCGCGTTTTTGCATGCATCAGTTTTCTGTCGATTTTTTCCGGGCTCTAAAAATTTTTCAGGTTGTAGAAAATTGATGTACATGAAATTCTAAGACTACTGGGAAAATTCGACACAGTCAGTCGATGACTGAAGCGCGGAACCGCGGCCAAACCCCTCCTTGGGCCGCGGTTCCGCCGCGCATTGGTCTCTTCACTGTATCATATTTTTCCAGTGGGCTTCTGGGATAATTTTTGGGGTTTTGGAATATTAATATTGGGCCCAGATTTTCTGTGAGTGCTACAGTATTGCTTGGGGGCCCACTTGTTAATTTTTGATCGATTGGATATTTTAAACACATTATTTCACAGTATTTACATTATATCTGCGACCGTGAATATCACTTGATCGGTAAATCCTGTCTAACTGCTATAGCCCGGTTAGACGGATTTGCGAACGTGATTTTCACGTTGATGTTCTGTGTTTATGCTGTGATGTTGCGGATCGGTCATGGGGGATAGCCTGGATGCAATGTTAGTACAGTTTTGTTTTATATGTACATTTGATATTGCGGGGCGAGCGTCCAACATGTGGACTACCGTCACTGCCTGTTTGTATTATTCTTTTGGGGCACGACCTGGTTGCGGTCGATGTACCCATTGTATGTATATTTTACTTTCTGTACTAGGATTACCCCGCGAAGGGGTGCACGGATAGCCGGGTTCTAGAGGGCAACGGGCCCGCATCTCACGGCATTGAGACGGAGGGGGCTTCAGTCTGGAATTGGCGGGCTATTCGCCGCACTCATAGGGGGTACAGGTTGACCCAGGAGGGGTGCCCAAGTTACCGGATTCCGTGAAGTGCTGGGTGGTCCATTCATGGTGCTGAAGGGGGCTGCCTCGCTTCAGGTTTTGGCGGGTGACTTGCCGCGCCCGTAGGGGTCTAGGTTTTCATTGCACAGGCTATCCACACGACCAGGGGAACGTCGGGTTTCAGTAGTGGCTCTGTGAAACCCGGGGATCCCAGATATCTGTATTGTTCTGTGATGCTGTACATTTCTGTGATGTTGCATTTTATCACGCCTTGAGCGAAATACAATATATTGGTATATATATTAGTAGATGTTGTATATGTTTTTCATCCGCGCTAGTCCAGTCCCCGCTCTGCCGTTAGTTAGCTAACCTAACGGGTGATGACGGGACCCAGTGGCGAATGCGGATGGCATATACGTACATCAGTATATTTTCGTTCTTTGTGGTGTGATCAATTGATGGGACTGCGTTGATTCGGATCAATGCAAGCTAAACAAACCTATTCTGATGTTGTTGGAACACTTTTCAAAAAGCTGTTATTGCAAGGACGTTCACTTTTGTTTTGCATCGTGGTATTCGTTTGGAATATCCTGCTCCTCAGTCGACGAGGCAAGGGCCGAGATCCCTTCACCGGGAGTGACCCCTTGGACAGAAGTTTGCGTCAGGGCATTAACTTCACTATAGCCGATTGCTTTTGCTTTGCATCGTGGTATTCAGTTGGAATATCCTGCACCTCATTCTACGGGGAAAGAGCCGAGATCCCTTCACCGGGAGTGACTTCTTTAGCGAAGGTTTTCATCACTATATTTTTATAAAAGGCTATGCAGTTCCTTCAACGATATCAAGTTCATTACGTTAAAGGTTTTTCGCCAAAAACCATTCGTAGCCCTCCGTCATTTCTTATGGGTATTATTTAGTATTCGTGCTGCGTTTGTTGACTCCGTCAAGGCGTAGTGTACGGTAGCTAAGTGGTGCTTGTTTGTTGCATAAATGGGATTGATTAGGACAGTCGTGCGGCCTTGTTGACTCCGTCAAGGGCACGTACGGGTGGGTTTAATGCAATCCAGATAATGACGGGTTGAACTTGACTAGGACTCTTTGATTTGTTGACTCCGTCAAGGTCACTTGAGTCCTAGGGGTAAAAACATCACATCGGGAGTTTCAAAAGAACTGAAACTTGCCAGACATGCGCATACCTTCTGGAGTGTGATACCGTGAGCGGATTCCGTCACGTTATCATGCGATGATAGTTGGATCCCGATTCCCACTGATGAGTTGGTTTACTCCTCGGGTGACCCCGACTAATTCTTCTTTCAGGTTTGGAGGAGAATTTGAGGTACAGTGGGAGGTTTCCAGATTAGACAAAGTGATAACCATTCTGATCTAGGTTAGAGTACACGCTGAGTGTTTCTTTTCTTTCTCTCTTTGGCAGCGACCATTGACCCGACCCTGGACTATAACTCAGTGACCAAGTTGACCGAACCTTCTTAACGCTGGCTTTTGGATTGTCAGAGTTGCAAACCTCATTGCCACTCCTACTTTTACCCTTTTCTCCAGGACACGCCGTATTACTACGAACGTCCACTTCCATTGGACAAAACCATCGTATGGTTATATACGAACTCGAATGACTTCAAGAATGGTTTCTGGTTCTGGAGGAAACGAATAGGATTATTCAGTTGTCTTTTCTTTTCACCTTCTCTCATTGCGAGTACTCCTTGGTTTAGGAGATAGTACACCTATTACGCAAATTGGATAGTCTTCTTCCAAACCTTAGGCTGGTGCCGAACGGTGGGGAATGAAGAAAACCAATTAGCATAACGATGGTGTGCAGAAGGTATTAAGTTAAGACAAAGCAAGGAATTAGTAAGAGGGCAAAGTAAACTGCGACTGCTATTCACTACCAAACCGAGTATATCTTCGCCAAACTTAAATCACCTTTGTATTTCTCCAGGACACTCCGTATCACTACGAAGATCCACAGTTTATTTGGATACTCCATCGTATGGTTATATACGAACTCGAAAGGAACTTGTTCCAGTTCGGGGATGGATTCTGGTCCAGGAGAAATAGGAATAAGGTTTATTCGGTTGTCTTTTATCTTCACCTTCTCTCGCATTGCGAGTGCTCCTAGGATTAGGACAGTACACCCATTATGCTTATTGGATAGTCTTCTTCCAAACCATAGGCTGGTGCCGAACGGTAGGGAAGGAAGAAAACCATTTGGCCTAAAGGGGTGTGCAGACGGTAATGACTAAAGACATATAAAGGGATTTGGACAGATGGCAAAGAGATATACGGTTACAGTTGTGAATCTGGATAATTGTAGAGGCATTACTAGGAATACCAGGATACCCTATCGAAACATTTCAATGTTTCAGTTCAACTGTGTACTGTTAAAAGAAAACTGATTTCCTGATTAGACACTTGCTCCAGTGTATGTATTTACCAGGTTTAATTCTCACATCTGTATGGTTTTACAGATGATGAGTGGGAGTAAGTTATTGGGAATAGGGTGATCATCCTCATTATATCGGGATTCGTTGTAATCGGTGATATTTGAGGAGATCACCTGGGCTGTTTGTCGGTCGGCAAATATTTGGTTTTGAATATCCGTTGTTATGCACCAATTTCAAATTGATATATCTGTACGTCTATTTTTATAGAGTGAGATATACCTTTTGAAATTATGTCTGTGACATTTACCTATATCAGTGGATGGTTAGGTAAGGAGCATTGAACAGCGGTGTAATTCTTCTTAACCATAGTTCAGTTTTCAACCTACGACACACAGTGAATGAGTTGTTAGACTCAGGGACTTATACAGAGTATTGTATATTGTCCAGTATCCATTAGGACAGTGGGGTTGGTCCTCATACTATATTCTGTTTACTTTTAACTACTCTAATTCTTAGACATGTGTTTCGTAGAAACACAGGGTCTGAGTTTTGAGGAGTTATTGGTATAAGAATAGAGTAGAGAACCAGGTATTGCAAGTATCGGGATTCTTCAAGGTGATCGAAGATGTAGATACTTGTGTATGGTATTCAGTTGATAGTAATGAGAATTTGCTTCTCTTTCAGGTTACTCATAATTGGAAGCATTCCTAAGTTGAGTAACGCTGATCGGCCTCTTTCCATTTAGTTGACATGCACTGGAGACAGCTGCATGATTTGAATATGGTTCATTTAAATCAGTGCCTCTGGTTCTATATTGGATATAGAACAGTTCATATCTTAACGTTGTTAAGGTACGGGGAGTTGTCCGGCTTATGATTAAAACCAGACTCTGGATAACTCAAGGTACGTTTCTGTAATGGCTGTTTGTGGGTTGACCCAGGCTAGGACGAGGGTTGACTTTCTACCATAAGAAAGATCAATAGTGATATTGTTCTTGACTCGCCACAGTTTTAATAAAAATGGATTTTTTCAAAAAACAGTAGTGGAAGTATGGTAGAACTGGAAGTGATTCCAGAACCGCAAACGATTACTGAAGATTTGATAAGGAACCTAAAGATTCAATCTGATTTGACATTCCATTGGCCACTCCGCAGATAAGGTGGGTAACTTCAGGCACCCGAGAGGTACTCCGGTAGCCTCAAGGACGGTGAAAAGGAAGTTCTTGTTTACCCACACTTGCCATTGTTGTTGTTCCAGGCTGCGAGACCCGGCAGGAGGATGAGTATAGCGTCGTTCTAAACTAGCTTTAGAAGTGTACGTCTATATGACTCTGCCAGAGGGTTGTCGTAGTCAGTGGGAGCAGCGGAAGCATTGGTGGACAGTTGGCTTATATCTATTTATAGACTAAAGCAGATATAGCGGAGATAGATCATCTATTTCTGATGTGAAGTCATAGGTTTGACTTCATCAGAATAGGGGATGGATCTGTTAAGAAGGTAGTAGTGTGTGATGTCCTGGTTTTGGATGACATACACAGAGTAGGAAGTGATATTCCTATACTACGATAGGTTATACTTTGGTTGTCACACAGTGTTTTCTCCACACAGGACTTGGATATTATATCAGACATTCTGGTTACTAGATCTATGGTTTTAGATCTAGATTTGGGTGGTTTCCCAATCAGGGTACTTTGACAGCATTCTAAGAGTATTTAGAATGGACGACTCCTGGCATGGTACTGTACCTGCAGGTAATGGAGTCACCCTCTCTAAAGGTTTCTTATAGACTAAAGTAGAGAGGGATGTGCATGATTGGCAGATCACTTGCTTAGGCAATTGAGTCAATCATGAGTTGTCAAGTACCACACCAGATGTTGTTCTTGCACAAGATGCAATAAGTTGATATTGATCCAATCCTGGAGGAACAGTCGGAAGCAGTTTTAGAACATAAGTGAATGTTCTAGGGATATGATAACGGCTGCCTCCTTTAGGAGACGGTTATCACTCCAGGCTTCCAAGGTGACATGGACGACAAGGAGGTTGTCAGAGTTATAGTTTCTCCTTCTGACGAGGGGCAGTATTTTGGACAGGTGGTCCAAGGCGATACTGAGGGAGGCATGGCGCTGGGTACTGATTAAGTTCAGTTATCGATACAGTCTAAGAAGTTTGGATTTGGAGTTCATTTATGAGCTAAGTCCCATCAGATATCTAGACATACTCTAAGACAGGTATTGCTCATTTCGGGAGATGGTTTTCTCTGCGAACTTGAGATATAGAGAGACATAGAAAGAAACTTCACAGCGGATCCACTCACTGAGGCTATTCCTCGAACGCAATAGTTTCGCAAACGAGCTTTGTGAGACTGACTAGTAAAGGAGTTGGGTGTTCGGTATCACACGGGCTGTGAGTATGCGACATCGCAATAACTAGCCTTGAGTGCAAGTGGGAGATTGTTGGAGATAGTGCCCTCAGAGTCAATTATTGGATCACAGGCACGTGATTGCAATGATTGAGGGAGGACCTATCCCGGTAAGATAGTCTTACTCGAGATGATAGTATGCTATCTGGTTTACCTTTATCATCGTGTACTGCTTTAGGTGACCTGACAGGTCGCTATTGCACGTTGATAAAGCCCCTAGGATTCTTGCTTGACTGCCAGCAGTATGAGGGCGATCATATAAGTGAGAGCTGGAGTCTATAAGCACATCCTTAAAAGGTCCCTAGTCGTGGGAGTTTCGAGACAGGGCATCGATACTCCAGAGTAGACTAGTGTATACAGTCAAGACCCCGACGAGGGGCGGTGGCCGGTCTCACAAGCCACTGGTGTCAGTTGGTTCACCTAAGATGTATACAGATGCTCATTAGGTTATGAGTACACCGGACAGGACTCGCCGGGAACCTGCTAGTTGGGATTATACCAGACGTCAGATAGCAGTTCCCTGGTGACATGTGTACAGGTTAGTTCATCGACCTGAGATCGTCATTTGTCTCGTGTGAGTTCCCACTGTGCTTTGATTACTACCCTACCACGGATCAAAGGAGTCGTGCAAACAGGTTTTAGTTGGGTACAGTCCCGAGCCACATGGAGGCAGTGAGCGGATCTTCAGGGGTTCGTCTCTCCCGGTATTGGGGGTGAGGTCGCGCTGTGTCTAGGAAAGCCATTACGCAAAGCCCTCGGCCGAGGCAGGAGATTTACTGGTAGGTATTCCAGTAGTATCTCAGGGCGTTCTGGGCTACACTCCGACACGACTTGTACCGCCTTTGGGGGTCTGACTTTTACCAACCCCCTAGGCCCGCCATGCGATGCTCATAGACGAACGGACCGGACTGTACGGATATTGTCACTGACAGGCTCAGTAGGGTGTCAGGATGAGTTCGCTCATCGACGTCCCTTTTGGTCAATAGCTGGTGGCCCGTCACGTATTGGCTAATACCTCTGACGTGCTAGTGGTTAAATCCACAGCCATAGTATTGACGAGTCTTTAGAGTCCACCACACTTTCAGTTACTCAAGCTTTCGGGCGAAACGCTGTAGAGGCCGTATGGAGATATGGCAGGGTCCGATCAGATACGTGCGGTATTGCACGGATCAGGATCGGACAGTTTTGTACTAGAGGCCGTATAGTTATATGGCACGGTTCGATCAGATACGTGCGGTATTGCACGGATCAGGATCGAACGGATTTTACTAGCCGGCTTTGGTTTAAGCCGGATCCTAGTTTAGTACAGTGTAGATTTTGTCTCATTGCATTTGTATCCGGACGGAATACAGATGCGGGTGTGTATGCACAGTATCGGGGTTTTCCTGTAATTTATTACGGGACCAGTTTTCTGGAGTTGCCAGTTTGCATTCCGTTCCGGCCGGTTTTCCTTTGTTCTTTCCCGGCCGGACTTTTCCGATGGAGGGGGTTATTTGCAAGTTTGCAAATAACATTTGTGGAGGGATTTTCTTGCAAATGTTTTCATTATGATATGACCATCATCATCACTTGCTTTTTCATGATGGTTTTTGCATTAATGGGATTTGAATGGGTATGGGTTGATTAAGGTGTTGATGTGAGCTTTGCTTTTGATATGGTCACCATTCTCTTTATCCTACACTCACCTCCCTTATGTCTTGATTCCCTCCACCATTTTCCATTTGGAGATGATGGCTGGCCAACATTTTGAGGGGAGGAGAAAAAATGAGAGAGTTTCATTTTGGTGTGGGAAATTAATCATCCATCTCATTTTTCCATTGCTACAAAAACCCCAAGTTCATATCTTGTTGATTCCTCCATCAAGGCAACTACAAACCCCAAATGAGACTTGCATGATCTACACCACATTCTATAGCACATCTTGGGCATGTCGACTTGCCAGCTTCATGCCCGAGTTGCCTCGGTATAGAGGCGGGAGCCCGTAAAAGATACAGACGATGTGGTGCCCTTCCGGCAAGGAGGCGACGACCGGAGTTTCCGCGGGAGATCGGGACGATGACGAGAAGACCGGAGGACTCGGATCACTCGGTATATCTCTCACCCTTTCTCTTATTAGCTAGTATCGGTTAATGGTTACGATCCGGGTATATTGTCCGCGGTAGCGCCAGTTTAAAAGTTAAGAAAATTTTGATTCCGCATTTTGGCCTCGGATAAACGGCCGGGGCGCTGCCGTGGCGCAACATAATTAACATGGTGTATGTCACACACACACCCATATTTGCATGTATCATCAATCATGATACAAACTAGTGCACAAACATATATCACATATACAACTTGTACACATCAAGTGAGAAAATCAATCTTAAGTGAACCAATACTAGTTAATGTAAAGTAATATATCAAATATATAATTATACATTAAATCATTAAATCAACACTTGATTTAACGATCCGGTCATATCGCATATAACCGACTAATATCTAGTGTAACAATGTATCGAATCAACACTTGATTCGGTAACCCGGCTATATCTCATATAACGGTCCGATGATACAAATCGCGAGAATAGAATACAGTATCACATACTGGTATTATTCTCGGTCCCGCACATATCTCATATGCGCTCCTATTTCGTTTCGCTTGAGCCAGGAAACCTCTGTGTAGGATCTAAAGACTCGTCAATACGCCGGCAGTAGGTGGTGATCATATCAATCACCCACAAGCCACAAGCGGTCTGCTAAACGTAACGGCCACCCGGGTATTGAGCGATCATAAGATCAACGAGCAAACCTGCTAACACTCCTGCGAATCCAATCGGTAACACTTATCGCACAGTCCGGTCTGTTCGTCTGATATGTCGCATATCTCGCCTAGGGGTGGTAAACGTCAGACCTCAGTAGCTTGATAAGTCATGCCGATGTAAAGTCCATAACAAGCGTGAAACTACTGATAACTTACCAGTAAATCACAGCAACCCTGGCCAAGGATTTCCAGTTATGGCCAGTCGAGCATAGCGCAACATCAACCCCCCAATACCGGGAGAGACGAATCCCCTCCTATCGCTCATTGCCTCCATGTGAATCGGGACTGTACCCAAAAACCACATGTTTACACGACTCAGTAGAGCCGTGGTAGGGTGGAAATCAAAGCACAGTGGGAGACACACAAGACTCTATGACGATCTCGGGTCAACAGACTAATCTGTACCAGTGTCACCAGAGAACTGCCATCTGACGTGACGTATAATACCATCTGGGAGTTCTCGGCGAGTCCGTTCAGTGTACCCAGTCTCCACTGAGCACCCGCATACTATCTCTGATATCAAACACCAATGAATATGGGATCATCCATCGCCCATCACATGGGTCGAGAAGATATACGCTAGTCTACTCTGGAATATCGATGTCCCGTCTCGATATTCCCACGACTAGGAACATTGAAGGACGTACTCATGGACTACCCAGGCCCCACTAGTATGATCTACATCATAGTCCTGCAAGTCGAGTACACATCCTAAGGGCTTTATCAACATGTAATAGAGAGACAGTAAGTATACATGTTAAGATAAAGAGCAACCAGATAGCGTACTATCATGTCGAGCAAGAAAGTCCTACCTATATATGTCCCAGCATCCACTACAATATACATCTCATGTACAGTAATGGCCTCTAGGGCATACATATAACTAACAAGTTGGAGCATCGGAAATATAGTGGACAAGTAGCATATGTCGATTTATAGACTATAGCAAATATAGCGGAGATTGATCATCTATTTTTGATGTGACGGACATAGGTTTTTTGACTTCATCAGAATAGGGGATGGATCTTTTAAGAAGGTAGTAGGGTGTGATGACCTGGTATTTGGATGGCATACACTTTGTAGGAAGTGAAATTCCAATACTACAATCGGTTATACTGTGGTTGTCACACAGTGGTTTCTCCACATATGATATGGATATAATATCAGGCATTCTGGTTACTAGATCTATGGTTTTAGATCTGGATTTGGATAGTTTCCCAATCTGGGTACATAGACAGTATTCTAAAGGTGTTTTAGAATGGACGACTCCTGGCATGGTAGTGTACATGCAGATGATAGAGTCACCCTCTCTAAAGGTGTCTTACAGACTAAAGGGGAGAGAGATGTGCATGATTGGCATATCACTTACTTAGGCAATTGAGTCAATCATGAGATGTCAAGTACCACACCAGATATTTTTTTTGTACTAAATGCAATAATTTTTATATTAATCCGATCCTGAAAAAACGTTCGGAAGCAGTTTTAAAACATAAGTGGATGTTCTAGGGATATGGTAACGGCAGGCTCCTTCGGGAGACGGTTATCATTCCAGGCTTCCAAGGTGACCTAGATGATAGAGTGACTGTCAGAGTTATAGTTTTCCCTCTTTTGAGGGGCAGTAGTTTGGAAAGTTGGTCCAAGTGGATACTGAGGGAGGCATGGCGCAGGATACTGATTAAATTTAGTGGACGATACAGTCTAAAAAGTTTGTTGGATTTGGAGTTCATTTGTGAACTAGGTCCCATCAGATATCCAGACATATTCTAAGACAGGTATTGCTCATTTCGGGAGATGGCTTTCTCCGCGAACTTGAGATAGAAAGAGATATAGAAAGAAACATTGGAGTGAATCCACTCACTGAGGCTATTTCTCGAATGCAATAGTTTTACAAACGAGCTTTGTGAAACTGATTAGTAGAGAAGTTGGGTGTTCGGTATCACACGGGTCGTGAGTATGCGACACCGCAATAATTAGTCTTAAGTGCAAGTGGGAGATTGTTGGCTATGGTGCCCTCAAGCCAATTATTGGATCGCAGGCACGTGATTGCAATGATTGAGGGAGGACCTATACCGGTAGAACAGTCTTACTTTAGATAATAGTATGCTATCTGGTTTTTTTTATCATCGTGTACATGCTTCAGGTGACATTACAGATCACTATTACATGTTGATAGAGCACATAGGATTCTTGCTTGACTACCAGCATTATGATGGCGATCATATACGTGAGAGTTGGGTAGTCTATAAGCACATCCTTAAAGGGTCTCTAGTCATTGGAGTTTCGAGACTGGGTATCGATACTCCGAGAGTAGACTAGTGTATACGGATCGAGACCCCGATGAGGGGTGGCGGCCGGTCTCACAAGTCATTGGTGTCAGTTGGTTCACCTAAGATGTATACAGGTGATCATTGGGTTATGTGTACACTAGACGGACTTGCCGAGAACATGCTAGTTGGTATTATACCTATTGTCAAATAGCAGTTCCCTGGTGATATGTGTACATGTTAGTCTATTGACCTGAGATCGTCATTTGTCTCGTATGAGTTCCCACTGTGCTTTGATTACTATCCTACCATGGCTAAAAGGAGTCGTGCAAATAGGTTTTAGTTGGGTACAGTCCTGAGCCACATGGAGGTGGTGAGCGGATCGTCAGGGGATTCGTCTCTCCCGGTATTGGGGGTTGATGTCGCTGTGTGCACGAGTGACCATCACCAGAAATCCTTGGCCAAGATAGTCGAGAATTGCTGATTCGGATCAGTAGTTTCTCAGATGGTGATAGGCTTCATACCGACACTAAATATCGCGTTATTAGGGGTCTGACTTTATCCAACCCCCTAGACCCGATATGCGATACTCATAAACGAACGGACCGGACTGTACGGATATTGTCACTGTCAGGCTCAGTAGGGTTTCAGGACGAATTTGCTTGTCGGCATCCCTTCCGCTCAATACCTGGGCAGCCGTTATATACAGCTAGTGCCACTGACATGCTTGTGGTTAAACCCACTATCAGCGTATTGACGAGTCGTTAGAGTCCTACACAGAGGGTTTCCCTGGTTCAGGCGAAACGTTGTAGAGGCCGTATGGTTTTATGGCAGGGTTCGATCATATACGAGCACTTGTGCACGGATCATGATCAGACGGATAATACTAGTGGGCTTTGGTTTAAGTCGGATCCTAGTATTATATTGTTGGATTACTTTCGTCTCGTAGTATTCGTATTCAGTCAAAATACAGATGCGGGTATGTATATACGGATGAGGGGTATTCTTGTAATTCGTTACAAGATTAATTTAGTTGATGCCATTTCTTTTTTTGGATTAAACATTTTGGTTTAAATGTTTATTGGTGGAAAGTGTGACTCATTCTTGGCATGACTTGGCTTTTGTCTTGGCTAAGATATTTGTGTGTGAGGATTGTGATATATTTTAAAAGGGGGGTAGATCTTTTTTTTCCAAGCATGATTTTTCTTTAGTTGCTCACTGAAAACAACTCACACAACACTCACTAGAAATGAGCAGCCACTTGATTTTTCTTTCTTGCCTTGCTCTTTTGTTGAACTCACACTTTCCTCTCATGGGCATCTTCTTCAACCTCCACCCATCCCTTTCATGAGTTGAGAATGCATGGGTGTTTTGAGACAAAATAATCACACACTATCGCTACTTCATCTTGGGTATCTAGGCTAGCAAACTGGATGCTCGAGTTGGTTCGGTTTTGAGGCGGGAGCCCGTGTTACGAACCCTCGACATGGATCTTCTTTAATGTGGGGAGACCGGAGAGCAAACTTGATCGGGGAAGCCGCGAGAAGCTTGGGACAGAGGTTGAAGACCGAAGGACACGGATCGATCGGTATAACCTCTCTAAACTCCTTTTGTATAGCTAGTATAGGGTTAATGGTTCGATCCGGGAATCGGGTTCCGTTAGCGCCGGTTTCTAAAAGTTTTTTGTTCCGCATTTGGCCACGGATTAATGGCCGAGGCGCTGGCGTAACCCAACAGTCTATAGGTCTATGCGCTCAAATAACAACATCAGTGAGGACACTGTTGCAAACAGGTTTGGGGGGAGGTTTGTATTTACTGAAATATCATTTGGCACTAGGCACTAAATAAAAAAATTTAAATTTTTTTTTATAATGAAAGTTAGAAATTGAAAAATACATATGATAGGAAGGAAAAGTTTAAGAAAATAAGATATTTTATAACGAAACTAGTAACAGGTAGTCATGAGCTGTTGTCCCAAGGGTTAGTAAGATGAAAAGAATCACTAATCTGATGATATAATTGAGTCTGAAAAATAGTCCCTATTCTTGAGTCCAATCTTTTGAACGTTGATACCCTACTATATGCACTTGCACACATCTTGAAACTTAGGTTAGTAGAGAATACCTTGAAATGCTCTTGTCTAAAAGCCTTAGTATGAAGATCAATAAAAAAGTGAAACATAAAAAAAATGGTGAAGAAAAATGAACACCGATTTTGTAATTACTTAAGGCAGCATAAAAAAAATATAGTGAGGCTACTTTATCACCTAGTATCTTAGACCAACTGGTTTGGGAGCCACTGCTAAGCCTTAGGTGTTGCAAGATGAGTATATTGCTAATTACGCCTTAAAAAGTGAGCACATTCGGTAATCGGTTGGTTAGTATCTCAAGAAGTATTGACGGTCGCATGAAAAAAGTGTGAGCAATTCCATCTGAAATATTCACCGACTAAAAAGTACTAAGGAAGATGGACAAAAGTATGATATCTTAAATTGAATTCTCTAAGTGTAGGGATGTATTTTACACACACGTAGGGGTATATGATCTATGTTTGGAAGAAAGGTAGGAACAAAAAATAAAGGCGATGTTTTATTGAGGGATGGTATGATTTCTGACATCTTTTCATGACTATTAAGATAGTGCTCATGGCTACTAAAAAGCTAGTGTAGTTTAAAACCCTTATTTTCAAGTTATTTCTTTTATATGTTCTTTATCTTTGTATGTAATTTTCATGATCTTTCTTTTATTATAGAATTTTGTGGGTGTAATCCGCTGAAAACTCTCAAGAGACAACACTCCTCCTACTGTGGACATCTAGAGGTTTAAAGGCTTGTTGCACGTGCTCAGTGCAATCGTGTTGCCTCCGAAAGTGTGCTAGGTTTTTCTTTTTCATCTTCTTCTCTTTAATAACTGGTTTGCTCTGGACGATCAAAGTTAAGTTTGGGGGTATTTGATTAGTCTGAAATATTGCACATTTGAATGATTGTTTTCCCCACATTGTTAAGTTCTAAAAGGTGTTTATTGTAATTATAGAACATATGAGGGTTTATGTGTAAAAAGTTTATTATCATATGTTTCTACATTATAATTAACATAATGAAAGAAAATACATGCATATAATATTTAAATGAAATATTGTAATTAAAATATGCATATCATATCAAATAATTCTAATCAATATTCTTAAAATATTGTATCATATAAATGGTTAGGATAAGATCTCAAAATAATAACAAATATTACTTACACTATGACTTGAGATATTATGCAAATATTAGCTCAGATCTGGAGATCAAAAGATCCGAGATGCCGGAATCAAATCTTCCAAAATATTGAGGGAAAATATAAGATCTAGCAACGGCAGAGACTCAGAGTAAGATTTCCAAAATCCAGACATCAAAGAGATCTACACATGTCAACAGAAGACTTCACAAAAAATCCCAGAACTTGATCTCTCTAAAGAGCTGCGTTTGGGCAGCCAAACCCTATGATATGCGGCGGATCCGCGGCCTCCTTATGGCCGTAGGATTTGGTATTTTTTTGGTGTGAGCGTATCAGCATATCCTAACATCTGGCAACTAGGGTTCCTAATTTCTGTGACTATTTAAGGGACTGAGAGCTTCACTTTGAAAACTATCAACCGAAGAGATCAAGAGGTCCAAGACGATCCACGCATCCGAGTTGATCATCGGCCGTTCATTTACTTCCAACAAGATAGAGATCGAGAGCAAAAACTAGGGTTCTTGTACTCTACTTTAAAAGGATTTGTACATGATATAGTTGATTAATAAAGGTAGAGTTTTTATTAGTCTTTTTGTAATTAATTTCTGCACTTACTTTCTACATCTTATATTATGATCTCATTCTTCATCCTTTCTTTTCTAACCATGCGTGAGTAATCCCTTGATTGCTAGGGTTTGTAGGCTGTTTCATTCCAGAATATTGTATTTAATACCGCCCATTCTTATGCTCGTTTGCTTATAGGCAGGTGCTTTTAATCCGTGTTTGTTACATATTTACAGGCTACAGGTTCCTAGTCCAAAATAACGCAAATGATACAAAATCTCCACTGTTACGCCAAAATCTAAAACATCTGTTGCCAACAGATAAAAGCTGGGTTCGGGTCATCCGTATCCGTCCAGTGCCGCTTACCTGTTCCAGAGACAAGACAAATGACAGTGGTCATTCGTGTCTTGGACAAGCACAGAGCACGAAAGGGGCAGCACAAGAATCAATGGGTGCACAGAGCTCGAGGGAGATGAGGTCAAAAGAATTATTTTTGATGTCAATTTCGACTGTTGCAGATTTGAAGAAATTGTGGATGTAATTTGCAATTTAGAACATGTAGAACAACAGAAGAGAGCAACACAAGAAACCCCATAAAAACGGCAAGCCAACTCCTTAAAATAGCCGCGGAACCGCGGCCAAAGTGGCCACTCGGACATGGATCCACGGCCGAGTTGACTCAGTGTCAACTCAGATTTTGGGGGTGGTTTGGACATTTCATTTGGGCTCATAATCTTGCCTTAGGGTTTCAGTACTCAGCCAATAAATAGCCCAGTTTTATGCCAAGCCAAGGGTCTTATTTTTAGGCTTCTTTTTGTTAGGATTTAGTTTAGCTTTAGTTCTTCTTCTTCTTCTTCATCTTCATGTATTCTCCATTAAAATGTAGTGAGAGCATGGAGTGGATAATGAAATGAAGATGAGGGTTTGTTATTCTTTTTAACTTGTATCTTTTAATTCTTGCATTGTCTTTTAATTCTAGTGTAACTTTTATAATTTTTGTTAAGTAGTTGTTGTTATTTCTTGCACTTTTCTTTTCTTCTCTTATCTGTATTATTTTCAAGCTGTGATACTCGACGGAGTTCCTTGCTTAGGTGAGAACCCAAGTAGTTAGCTTGCATCATTTGTAAAACCGTATTTTTCTTTTCCTTCTTTTCTTCCTTCTTGTTTTGTTTTATTTTCTTTTATAATGTGTGAATAATTCCACACTTGTTAAGGCTAAGGAAGGTGGTATGAGGGACGGAAAAATCCCTTGTGCTTCTCTTCGCCAAACATCTTGAAACATACCCCGACCAAACAAACGCAACCCCCTCACTCAGGCGCGCTATACGTTACATATAGCCGCGACCTAAGTCGAGAATTCCTTTAAGCGCACTACAACGTGACATGTAGTTATGACTTAACTGGACACATGGTTGCTGGTGTTTGGCTGAGGGTTGGGATAAGCGAATTTAGCGGACGGACAAGGGGAACTAGGAATGGATTTAGCGTTGGAAAGCTCGCTTAAACTCGCAAATCCCATTTCTATGTCTTCCTAATCCTCGCTACTTTCGATTATCCCAACATCGTTTTAAGATAGGCAAAAGATAAGCACAAGACTAATCATAACTCTACTAACCAACCTTAACCTTAACAAGCTTACTTGAACATAAAATACGAACACTTATGATAGAATTGAACATACACATATACATTCTTTATTGACTCGTCTAAGACTCGAACGAACATACTACCATCTCCCTGCGGACGACCCGTGCTCAACCGGCTAGCTGCAAAGCGACACCGTCCTTGATCGCGGTTAACTTTAGAATTTTGAATACGTGACACGCCAAAAGCGTGCGATTAAATGGCGCCGTTGCCGTGGAGACGGTAACGTATTTCTTTCTTGTTATTCGGGTTAATATTCTTTTTTTGTGTGTGTGTATATATATATATAAATATATATATAAATAAATAAATATAACAAAAACCCTTTTTGTTATTTTTAATATTTTTTATGTGCAAGTGTGTAGGGTATCTGGAGAAAGTATAGTAATCATTCAAGAAAACAGAGCGTTTTATATTGGAGTAGAGACCAAGGGGAGTGCAGGAACCATATACGAAGCCCTAAGTCCAAAGTTTGACCATGGAACCACGGTCAAAGCATAAGATTCACGGCAGTTACATGGTTGTATTGAGGCTTCTGAGCCCTAGTTTTTTTTCTACCCCTTCTATTTCCTTTTAAACCCTCTGTGAATCCTATTGAACTGTATTCTCTGCAGGTATCTTTGCACAGATTGCGCCGCCGCCAATAAATTTTTTTTTGTTGTTTTAGATTTTGTTTGTTTATACGTTTTGCATATAATAATACGGACATTAAGGGGCTATAACACCAATTCAGATTGGGTGGGGATTTCATCACCCTTCCTAAGACCCCACAAATCACTAATTGCATACGCATCACCTTGAGCTAATAAAAAATATCTAGACCAAACCTATAAGGACTTGTCACACTCATTTAGGAAAAGTGAAGGTTGCGGGGAATCGGTCGTTTATCTAAACTTGACTTTGTGGTGCCTAGGCTAGACAAGTGATGAGGTAATTTTAAAAGGCCCGTCTTACGGTGATTCGTGAGCGAAACCCTCCTTACCTCACTTGTGCTTACCTGGCGACAATCGGCAGTGAAGAGGTGATTCGAGAGTTATCCTGCAACCTGTCGCTTGGAAGTCTAGGAGCGGTCTAGTTGGATTTTGAAGACCCTAGCTCTAGGTATTGTTTGTGCATATTGTGATTGTGATTGTACTTTTAAAAAGTTAGTCCCATAATTTCGTATTCTTTCAAAAACAAACAATTTCAAAACTCCAAAAACAAACATTTTTTTTAAAATAAAAAATAAAAAAATAACAAAAAATATATCTTCCCTTCCTCCCTACCTTTTCACTCTTCTAACATGGGTATCCCACCTCGTAAAACTCTTGCCGAACTTTGGTACCCTCAACCAGACATTTCTTTATACGGTTCTTGCTTTGGTCGAATTTCGAACGATCCCTCCATGCCAAAAATCTCTTTGAAAGATCGAATAGACATGTCTAGGACAAACAATTGGACTCAGCAATCCACTTCGTATCAACCGTTTCAAACATTCACCCATTCTCATGTTAATATCCCTTTTGAGAGTCATGTTGAAACTCCGAGACCCATGTCCATTGCTGAACATATTGAACAATCTCGTAGCCGATCTTTCACTCCTTTCACCACTTCCAATTCTTGGGATCAACAATTCCATTCATCTTCTTATCCAAATGTTGATCCTACTCCTGTCCAACCATTCAATTCCTATCCATCCTACCCAATTGTTGCACCTTCCCTAGGCATTGCTTCTACACAGCCATTTGGGAGTTTCACATATCCAGATAACTTTGCATCTTTTACTGAAACCCCTTCACAACCCATGTCTAGTCTGGAACAGTCATTAGAAGACTTTCGGGTAGTGTCGTACCAACAGATGATGGATTTGAATGCGTCCATGGCCGCCCTCATACAATCTTGTGAATCGGCTGCAAATTTACAACTAGCTCCATATTTTCCAATGTATGATGAGGCGATAGGACAGGTGGCGGATTTGAGTCGTGAGAGTGAGCATTCCACCCTTCCAAATCAAACCTACCCGTTTCAACTTGAATTCCACAACTCCAGTTTCGAAAGTCTATCGTGTGTCCCACATGAATCACCATTGCAGATAGAACGTTTGATGAGTTGTACAACTTTGTAGTGTTTGATTTACCTGATTGTGAAGGGACTCTGTCAAGTGAAACGATACCTAAACCCTTTGACCTCTACACCTCCACTCTAGAACCTGAATTGATTGAAATCCATGTTTTTGATGAGGTGTCTGAGAAAATTGACTTTCACTTGATTGAGAATATTGACGCTGGGAATATTTTGGATGATAAACCCAGAGTTTTAGATGAGTTTGTCCCTCCAATTTATCATGTCCTTTCACTTCCATATGGACATCATCCCGAGTCATTAACTGTTTTTCCGGAACTCCATATGTGTCTTGATATTGATGATGATAAATGCATGGATGAGCAGATTTTTGAAGAGAATTTTGAGGATAGTATTAAGGATAAACCAGTTTTAGTTTATGAGTCGGACTTTCCAATTCATCATGTCCCTTTCATTGACTGTATACACCCTCCTGAACCTTTAACTAATACCCTTCCTCGATCACACCCCTCCATCCTTTCCATCGTTCCGACCTTGCAAAACACCGTATCACTTTCACATCCTTTGTCTAGTTTACCAAGTTCGGTATACCCATGTTTTCTCACGAATCTTGAGGGATTTGACCCCATCTCTCGACGGGTTGATAGATTATCACAATCGCTTTTTTCACATCGGTCATTACAAATTGTGCTAATTTATTCACTCCATTTCCATCCTCAAGTTCGTATTCCACTTCTTTCTCTCCTTCGCCGTTCTTCTCCTCATATACCGGGACCGTATACCACTTCTATCCTCATACAGTCTCGCGTATTCTCCATTTCTTTCCTCTCCGCTTTCTTTCACCAATCAGCACACTATTGCGATAAAAATTTTGAATGGTCGGTGCTAACTTTTAGCCTGTGTAAGGCCTTGTATAGATTGATACTGTTCTCTCCCCCCTAACTCTGAACTTTAACGTTTAAACAGTGGAAACACTGTTTCACATAAGTTTGGGAGGGGCTTTTTTGTGTATATATATTTTTGGTTTGCTTTTTGTTTTGTACAATAAAAATAAAAAATATATATAAAAAAAACAGGGGACCACCGACAATTTTGACCCTCTTACTGTAGCTTGACAGTGAGGGCACTGTCAAGTTTAAGTTTGGGGGGGTGCTCGGTAAGCTTTCTTCCTTCGCATTCATTTGTATATTTTGCATTTGCATACTTATAAAAAAAACCATAAAAATAAAAAAATTTACAAAAATATAAAAACTATGTCGTCAAGTTAGCTAATAGGATAACTTAGATTTTTTATTCCAAAAGTTTAGTTGATACGTTAGAAATAACTAAATCTTAGGCTTAACAATTGAAAACCCTAAAAATAACCCTCATTCTATTTAAACTTGGTAATTATACGTCCTTGCAATTTTTTTTATAAAAGTAGGTGATCCAGAGTTCAGTTCTTGAGTTAAGTCGAGATGAAGGGAAAGTATTGAAGCTTTACTGAAGGAGAAGTTTGAAAAATAATTCCTATTCTTAAGTCCAAATTCAGAAAGTATATACCCTACAAACTGCACTTACACGCACCTTGAAACTTGGGATAGTAGAAGATACCTAGAAATACTCTTGCATAAAAGCCTAGTATAAAAGAAAAAACGGTATTTAAAGCTAACCATCAAAAGAGCATCATAAAAAAATATATCCGGTCTTGAAAAGAAAAAAAAGAAAAAAAATAGAATAAAGTCAAGACCTGAAAATTGCTATTTACGCTTTAAGCTCACGCATTCAGTAATTGGCTGTTAGTGCCTCAAGAAGTATTAATAGTCGCATCAAAGGTGTGTAAGCAACACCGTCCATCATTAATAAAAAGAAGTAGTATTAGGTATTAGGGCAAGGATATTATAACTTGAATTGAATTCTCAAGTGTAGGGGTGAAATAATACACACATATAGGGGTATACAATCGATGTTTAGAGGAAAGATAGAAATAAAGAATAAGACTTATGTTTTCCATAAAAATGATAAAAATCCCTGATTTGATACCACACTTTAGAAGGAAAACTTAAGAGATACCGAGATCTTTCTAAACTGTAAAATGTATAGGATCTGGGGTTGAATAAATTAGAGGTGTGAAACATAATGGTTGAATATTTCTAACTTAGGATGATAGAATTTCTAACCTAGGATGATAGAATTTCTAACCTAGATAATAAACTGTAAGAGTAGAATCGACGTTAACTTATGAAACTAGCTTGACGGGATTTTGTGGGTAGTATCCGCTGAAAACCCTCAGGAGACAACACTCCTCCTACTAGGGACACCTAGAGGTTTAACGGCTTGTTGCACGAGCTCAGTGCAATCGCGTTCCCTGCGAAAGTGAGGTTAGGACTTTTTGTGAATAATTGGTTTTTGCTTGGGACGAGCAAAAGTTAAGTTTGGGGGTATTTGTTCATACCAGAATATTGCATTTAATACCGCCCATTCTTATTCTCGTTTGCTTACAGGCAGGTGCTTTTAATCCGTGTTTGCCACATATTTACAGGCTACAAGTTTCTAGTCCAAAATAACGCAAATGATACAAAATCTTCATTGTTACGCCAAAATCCAGAACATCTGTTGCCAACAGATAAAAGCCGGGTTCGGGTCATCTGTATCCGTCCAGTACCTCTTACCTGTTCCAGAGACAAGATAAATGACAGTGGTCATTCGTGTCTCGAACAAGCACAGAGCATGAGAGGGGCGGCACAAGAATCAATGGGTGCGCGGAGCTCGAGGGAGATGAGGTCAAAAGAATTATTTTTGATGCCAATTTGGACTGTTGCAGATCTGAAGAAATTGTGGATGCAATTTGTAGTTTGGAACATGTAGAACAGCAGAAGAGAGCAACACAAGAAACCCCACAAAAAACGACAAGCCAACTCCTCAAAATAGTCGCGGAACCGCGGCCAAAGTGGCGACTCGGCCATGGATCCACGGCCGAGTTGACTCGGTGTCAACTCGGATTTTGGGGGTAGTTTGTACATTTCATTTGGGCTTATAATCTTGCCCTAGGGTTTCAGTACTCAGCCTATAAATAGTCCAGTTTTGTGCCAAGCCAAGGGTCTTCTTTTTAGGCTTCTTTTTGTTAGGATTTAGTTTAGCTTTTGTTCTTCTTCTTCTTCTTCTTCTTCTTCTTGTATTCTCCATTAAAATGTAGTAAGAGTTTTGAGTGGATGATGAAATGAAGATGAGGGTTTGTTATTCTTTTTAACTTGTATCTTTTAATTCTTGCATTGTCTTTTAATTCTAGTGTAACTTTTATAATTATTGTTAAGTAGTTGTTATTTCTTGCTCTTTTCTTTTCTTTTCTTCTCTTATCCGTATTATTTTCAAGCTGTGATACTCGACGGAGTTCCTTACTTAGGTGAGGACCCAAGTAATTAGCTTGCATCATTTGTAAAACCGTATTTTTTCTTTTCCTTCTTTTCTTCCTTCTTGTTTTGTTTTATTTTCTTTTATAATGTGTGAATAATTCCACACTTGTTAAGGCTAAGGAAGGTGGTATGAGGGACGGAAAAATCCCTTGTGCTTCTCTTCGCCAAACATCTTGAAACGTACCCCGACCAAACAAACGCAACCCCCTCACTTAGGCGCGCTATACGTGACATATAGCCACGACCTAAGTCAAGAATTCCTTTAAGCGCACTACAACGTGACATGTAGTTGTGACTTAACTGGATACATGGTTGCGGGTGTTTGGCCGAGGGTTGGGATAAGCGGATTTAGCGGACAGACAAGGGGCACTAGGAATGGATTTAGCGTTGGAAAGCTCGCTTAAACTCGCAAATCCCATTCCTATGTCCTCCTAATCCCCGCTACTTTCGATTATCCCAATATCGTTTTAAGAATGGCAAAAGATAAGCACAAGACTAATCCTAACTCTACTAACTAACATTAACCTTAACAAGCTTACTTGAACATAAAATATGAACACTTAGGATAGAATTGAACATACACATATACATTCTTTATTGACTCGTCTAAGACTCGAACGGACATACTACCATCTCCCTGCGGACGACCCGTGCTCAACCGGCTAGCTGCAAAGCGATATCGTCCTTGATCGCGGTTAACTTTAGAATTTTGAATACGCAACACGCCAAAAGCGTGCGATCATAGTCTATGGTAGATCAATGGATGATAAAATCATTTAACTCCTTTTATAAATTTTAAAGTATATAAACTTTAGCAAAACAAATGTTAACATCCTTATCGGGCGCGGTACCAATTTATTGCTAGTCTCGACCACGATTCGAGATCTTATTAACACTTGTTTTGTTAGGGGCTAAACAAGAATAGAGATCAATGCAAGGACATTGGTTAGGAGTGGGGAAACCCTAGTTTCTTCCGAAAGAACCCTAATCTACATTCATCATTATCGATCTAGTTTTAAACTATTAAATGATAAAAGGGGTCATTTTTAATTATTCATTCATTACTACTAAGTCCTATGAACTCTACAAGCCTTCTCTTCATAAATTGTATATCAGTAATGACAAACAATCACCTTTCTCCTATCAACTCGTCTAAAGCAAGAAAAATGTTCACGTTTCCCTGTGGACGACCCGTACTCATCGCGGCTAGCTACTAGCAACACCGTCCTGATTGTGGTTACTTTACGAAAACACTCTTTAAACGATCAATCAGTAGGCTTCTTTGCTAGACCTGCAGATTTTAAAGTAAGTCTGTCGAACACTGACTGACTTGAAATTTCCCCACCTGGCGTTGAGGAACCAATGGTAGGAAGTGGAGGCATTTGCCCAAATTGAAGTCCATTCAACCCTGCATTATTTGAGCAGTTGGAATGCAGAGTAATGGGGTCATGGCCCGCCCAACCCGGATGGGGTGATGTTGGCGTTGCAGTTGCAATTGCATGAAGATGCCATTGAGATCTGCATAGGAAGGAGAACACCAGCTTCAATATCCCGAAATCCAAGGGCAACTATAAACATAAAAAACCGTGATTTTGTTTGCGAAAATACGACACACGAAGTGTGGAGTGGAAAGAAAAAAATTCCCACCGGACATGCCAGAATCTTTTTACCATCGAAGACCGGTCAAACGAACTAGGATTGGACGTCTATCCTGAATTTGGGGGCAGATGCATAGATTTGATCCATCCACCTATCTGAATACACTAAGTTGATTTACAGCGCCATATATCGGAGGTTTGGAAGGATGCGACTGATGTAACCGACTTCATATTCCCTCTCAGGTAAGAGGTTTATTGATTGTGGGGACATATTTTTCCTATAGGCGCAAACCTCTATAGTTAATTACGTTGTCGTATACGATAACAATTTTTTGCACTCTGGGTTCTTTGCTTCATGCATCGTGACTTTTGGTTTTTTATTTGGGTTGCCTTTGGATTGTATACGGAGACTAAATTTGTTGTCGCCCGTAGGGCGCGGATTAGTCCAAATCCGTATATATATATATTTTCATGATTTGGGTCAAGCATTTGCTTAACAGGGTCTACGTTGGTGTCTTGGTTTGCCAATAGGAGTGAACTTTGGTAGCATTTCTTCCATTTGTGAGGTTCGTGGGTTCATAAGAAAGTTTAAGCTTCTTCTAAGGACATGTTAGTATCATTTGTGAACTAAGGTCAACTTAAGGTTTTAGGGGAGGTATAAGCTCTGCCTAGGGAAACTTAGTCTCCTTTGAGAACTAGGTCAACCGAGGTGGCTTCAAATTTTTATCTCAAAGATTTTAAGATCATTAGGAAGCTTAAGCATCAATACTCGGTCATTTGGCTAAGTCAAGGCCTCTTTGGCGCATGTAGTACTTGGAGCTTAGCCCATGGCTTGGGTATCGGCTCATGATATGGGCGTATGCTCAGGTGTATATCATGTGGCGCCCGGTGGGACATGGCTTGAGACTGGCGCTTGGGGCAACTTACAATAGAGCTTAAGCTCTAGTGCCATCTTTGGCGAATCTTCTTTGGCTTTAGTGCCGGCGCAACGTGCATCGCACGCTTGGCACAGCGCCAGGGTTTTGGAGTTAACTCCGTCTTCTTCCACAAAAAGGTTGACCTTTCAAAGTCCATGTTTTTTAAGCTTAAGCCTCTGTAAAAAAAATGATCTTTTGATCATACAAGTTTACAAAGATCGGTATTTGATGATCTCGAATTTGTTTTTTAGCTATGATATATATCCTTGATGCAAGTCTTGGTTTTATGAAGCTTAATCTTTGGTTCTCATGATGATCTTAGTGGTCTTATCTCTTTTTGATGGGGGAAATACCTAAGTTTCCCCCTAGATCTTAGACTTTGATATCAAACCCCCTCCATGAGAGCTTAAGTTCTTGATAATGAGGAGATTTGACACATGGATCTTTGATCTAGAGGAAGAACTTAAGTTATTATGAAGGTTAACCTTCGATGATGGTGGAAAAGAAGACCAAGGGAGGATTTTTATCTATTCCTTACCTAAGGTTTTGAAGAGGAAGATCTTCTTGGAGATGGAGACTTAAGTCTCGGTTTTGAGAGATTGATCTCTGAAAGTTTATGGTGGAGTCTTGGTGTCTTCAGATTAATCTCCCCCTTTCCTATTTATAGGAGAAGAGAAAAATCAATCAAGTTGAGAAAATCTCTCATTTGAGAGATCTTAATTGATCTTATGATCAACCGGTGATGTTTAAGTATCGTTGGATCTTTCATCCAAAAGCTCTCTGTTAACATAGGAAATATTTTTCTTGTTTTAGAAAAATATAAAGAGAATTCTTGTTAACAAAAGATAATCTTTCTGTTTTAGAAAGATCAGGGAAATATTTTCCCAAAAATAGAGCTTAAGCTCTACCTGAAGCATGTGGTTCAACAGAGGTTAGTGCTGCCGCCAGGGTTGGCATTGGCATTGCTTGTGCTAGGATGGCATTGGCGTTGTTTGAGCAAAAATGGCATTGACGCTGCCTGTGCCATGGTGGCATTGGCGCTGCCTGAGCCGATGTTGAGCTTATGTTCTGAGCCCAAATTTAGGCCAGAACAGACTTTGTTTCCTATAATGCATGATATAGTAGGACTGCCGGGGTCCTTATACTTTATGGGCATAGCATTAGACAAGGCATCACAAATATTTCCAGCCAAAAATACCTTCTTAGGCACATTTGTTTGCCTCTTATTTATACGAAAGTCTTTTAAGAACTTAGCATAAATAGGACCTGTTGAATAGCGTCAAGAAGAGGTATGTTTACTTTAACCTGCTTGAACATCTTCAATACCTTCTCCATGTGAGCAGCTTGCTTCTTGGCCTTCAAACTGTGAGGAAAAGGGGCGCATGGCTCAAGAGCCCTATCAGTAGAAGGAGCTTGTGGTGTTGGTGCGGGAATAGGAACGGAACCCGGCTGTGTATTTAAATTGGCAGAGATGGCTCATCATCAGCGGGTGGCACCATGGAATTATCAGGCATTCTAACTTGGTTATCAACCTATTTTCCCGATCTCAATGTGATAATAGCATTTGCTTGAGCATGATTCACACTTGTGTCCTTGGGATTCGTAACAGGTTGACTAGGGAATGTACTTCGCTTTCTCTACTACTGCCGTGGCTATCTGGCCAATCTGCATTTCAAGTCTCGCTATTGCTTGTTGGTTAGTAATTACGGTTTGACCGGATGCTTTCATAAAAGCAGCCACTGCTTTTCTATGTTAGTAAAGGCTTGAGTATTAGCAGAGATAACTTGACCCTTGGTTTTCAAAAAAGCGTTTATTCCTTTCTCTAGGTTTGGATAATCACTCTTGCATTCTCATTCCTAAACCCTTGAGGTGTGTGTATTGTGTGTTGAGTTGGGTGAAATTGGATGGGGGCCAACCTTTTGATTCAAGAATTGTTGGCCAGTATTGGAATTATACGTGCCTTGATACCAAGATATGTTTGGATGGTTCCTCCAACCCTGATTATATGTTTGAGAATATGGGTTATTACTTGGTCTTTGGAATGCAGCATTAATAGATTCTTGACCTTGAGAACCTCCTAAGAAAGGACATTCTTCATAAAGATGATTGGAACCTTGGCAGTTTAAACAAGAGGTTGGACTGGCTTGATTTACAAGGGATGGTGTGGTAGTTACTTCCATTGCTTATAACTTACGCATTATAGCTGCTTACTTTGCTTCCATGCCGATAGGAGCCTCCACAACGTGCATCCCTCCTTTCGATGTAGTAGTCATTCTCTCATTTGTGCCTTTTTATTGTCGGTCTTATCAGATAACCCTTCTAGAAAGCTCTATGCATCATCTTCGCCTTTATTCATGAAATCTCCTTGGCACATCAATTCAAACATCACCTTGGATTATAACCCTTCATACACTATTTGACATAGTTCCCACTTTGCTATCTGTGAATATATTGAGGGTATCGATAATCCCCAGTGTCCTCTCACGGCGCATTCGCTTCTCTTTTGATTTGTTCTTGATCACAATCGCCACTTGCGGATTTTGTCTTAGGCCCTCCGGACACCCTCTGGTACATGAGATTATGTTGAGTGGTTCGGTAACTCTCTTTGCAAGCACCCGCGCTTCAAAGAGGTTTTGGTCCATGTTTCCCTATTTTCCTGTCACAAATAAGCAAAATATATAAGATAAACAACAGTATAGTATCGGATCTAGGTAAATAGCGCATAAAAGATAAGGAATGTAGATAAATAACTTACCAGCTTGACGGCCGGGGAAATGACTTATCCTTACCCCTATGGGTCTAAGATTATATATGTGTAATAAAGATTATAGCTATCCTAAATGCAAGATTATAATAAAAAAATATGATAGAAGGAAGAAGAATCCTGTTTCGAAAAAGACCATCGCGCTCCGGATTCCACCAGAACTTCTTCGCTGCGTGTTGAGAACTTTGGAGCCATTCTTTGACTTATGAAATGAGCTTTAGGGCTTTTGATTTCGGGATGAGAAGAAATGAGAGTTCTGGGGATCAATTTATAGCATTTAGGTTCAAATAACTGAAAATCTAGCAGTTTTAGGTTGTTTCATCTGTATAGGTCTTCATGCGTTGGGTCCCAACACGCATGGAGAGAAGGAACGAAGTTCTTGTCGAAAACTGTTGAAAATTGTTGAGAAAACGCTGAAAATGGGGCTACGGTTCACCATGTGTGTTGTCCTCCAACACATGGTGAACTACACCATTTGAAAAATTAGTTTTTAAAATGAGAAAAGCTTTAAATCGTTTAGATTTATCGCTGTAGTTCTCCATGCATGTTGTCATCCGACACATGGTGAACTACAGTTTTTAAATTCATTTTAAAATCGATGCAAACATTTTACTGTTCAGATTTATTGTTGTAGTTCTCCATGGTGTGATGACCCAACACACGGTGAACTACAGCTTTGAAAATTTTGTTTCAACCGAATTTCAACAATTTTATTGTAATAAAAACAGTAAAATATTGTTCCAACTCATCATGCATTGGATAGGGACACGCATGGTGAACTATACAGATGATTTTTCTTCGAGAAGTATTTTTAAATCTATTTTTAGGGTTTAAAGTTGCACGGTTCTCCATGCGTGTGGTCTTCCAACGCATGGTGAATTGTTTCTTAGAAAATACCCTAAAATATTTGATAGAAAAATATTTAAAATGGTTTTTTCACTCATTTTCTCAGAAATTGAGTTTTTGGCACTCAAAAGAATTTAAAAGTCAGAAATCATTCAATTTTCCATACTACTATATAGTATGAAAAACAACCTGATTTGATCAAGTTTGACGTATCAACACTGTCCCATGATGTAGACATTTAATTAGGAAGTCTTTAAACCGTTCAAAATATCTCCAAAAAGACTCAACCCTTATTTGACGAAATGTCCTAATTTCAGTTCTAAAGTTTGCTGTTTTAAAATGTGGGTAGAATTTCTTTAAGAAGGTTTTAATGAATTCCTCCCAATTATGGATGGTGTTGATGAGAATACTATAAAACCAATGTTTAGCTTTATCTATGAGTGCAAAAGGTATCATCCTAAGTTTTACCGCATTAGCATTTAATTGCTTTAGCTTAAGCATTTGGCAAAAGTCCTCAAATTCCCGAATAAAGACATAGGGCATCTTCAGATTCAAGGCCATGAAATTTGGGAAGAGAATTGATGAAGGCAGCTTTAATCTCATAGTTGTCACCTGACACTATGCAGGATGGTAAAGAAGTGCGAACATGATAGCACCTATGCTGAAGGGTGGGTTCAACGTAATTGTGTCAGCCATATTAGGATTACTAGTGTCAATTTTAACTAGGCGATGTTTAGAATTCCTAATCCAACTTCGCATACACTAGCAAACAAGAATATAATAAATTATATTCTTTTCTTTTTTAAAAAAAATAAACTAAAAAATAGAAAACAAGACTAAAAATAAATTAAACTGCTGAAAACATAAATTAAAAACTTACTACCTACAACCTAGATCTAAGATTCGTCTTGGGTCTAGCCGCAGCCAAAATCTTCGACCAAAGTCTTTGGAAGCAAAAATCGCTGACTGGAAGGTGAAAGTGCTGTAAATTTGCTTCGTTACACTGGCACTCTTGACACTTCATCGCAAACTAATCTAGAAATCAATAGAGTATTGCAAACTTGACACCAATAAGAAGGCATGACTCCCGAGGCTCTGGCAAGGCCATGAATCGCGGTGTGGGCCCGGCGAATCACCGACGAATGTTGGATGCTTGGTCTGGTCTCTTGCTCCTGGCTCTGTCTCTCTCTAAGTAGTCCTCTAAAGCTCCAAAATTCCTGAAATAAAAATTAAAAATAACAGAGTAAAATAAAGATAAAAATAAAGAAAAATAATTCGCAAGAGATGACTAAAATTGCGACCATCCTCTCCAGCAATGGTGCCAAAAACTTGATAAGATATTTCTTAGTCTTAAATTTGTACCATAAGTGCACGATTTTTCGTTCATAGCACTTATGGATCGATCCGCAGAGAGTATTGTGATTTAGTTAAATTAAACGAATTTAAAGGGATAACTTCATTTGAAATAATTAACCTAATAAATTAGATGCAATAATTAAGAAAGTAAATTGCCAAGATTAAGAGAAATAATTAAAGCAGAATAAAAACAAGTTTGGATAAGATATGAATAAAGAAAAATCTAGAGCTTTCGAATCCACTATACATAATCATGGTGATAATAAATAAAAACGTTTTCTTTCTTTTGATTCCACCTTTACAACGAATATCTAATCAAAAGAAAAGATATGTATTATAAAGATTAATTGCTAATGAATTAAGAATTAAGTTGACTTAAATCTTCTACTAGGTAAACCTAATGGTTGTCAAGTAATGATCTACCTAGTTTTATCAACTAGTTAAGACTAACCCGAATTAACTAGATCGAATATAAACAATAAAAATATATAATTTACTTTCCCTAGATAAATTTCATGGTTCTCAATCGATCATCAATCTACCTAGTTTATCAGCAATGCATATTCTTTCCCTAAATAAATTTCATGGTTACTAATCACTCATCGATCTATCTAATTTATCAGAATTGCAAACAAAGAATATTTTTTAATTATTTAAATAGTTGTCATTAAGATCATGAAAGAAAAACTAGAACTTTAGAAGCAAATATCAATTATAGATTAGAATAATGGAGGAAAGAGGCCCTATGAGTCTTTTTTTGTCAGGTGGCGTCAAAATATACGTCCTCCACCATTTTATTCGACGATCGGCAACTCTCATCTTGATCTTCATCGTCTAATATGTAGATACACAAAATTTCATATGATTTTAATACTCTTTCACCGTTGATTTAACAATGTAAAAAGTTATATTGTCGGTAAACCGTTAATTTTGCACCCACTAAATCAACGGTGAAAAAATATTAAAATCACATGAAATTTGGTGTATCGACATCTTAGACGGTGAAGATCAAGATGGGTGGTGCCAATCGTCAAATAAAATGGTGGAAGACGTAGATTTCGACTCCGCCTGACAAAAAAAGCCTCTTAAGGCCTCATCCCATCATAGATTTAATTTCATCTAAACCCTAGATAGAAAAATTACCTACTCATTGCATTAAAATAAAAATAATAAATTAAAAGAGTCATAATTAAAATAATGTAAAAGTAAGTTGCTTGCAACCTAGATCTTGCTCTTGAAAATCTTAGCCTCCAAAAGTAATAAAAGAGAAGATAGATAGCTCTCTATATTTGATGAGTATTTATAGGTTTCTCATCGAATACAGTGTACCAACAGAATCACAAAAAAATAACAAATCTTCAGAGAAAAATCGAGAAGAATTTGCCAAAGGGACTCGGCTAAAACCGAGTCTGGTTCGGCTAAAAGTCAGCCAAAATTGTCAAAGGGTCCCTACTTTGGTCTATGGCTTCCATGCTCTGAATAGATCATTTTAAGTCCTTTATCTCTCTGTAAATCTTTTCTATGCACTCATGTTCTCTTTTTAACTCATTTATTGATGTGAACCACACGTTTTGATTTCTTTTCTTCTCTTTTTGCAATTAAGCCCATGTTACCTACAAATATCAAAAAAATACATTTGCAAAGTATTAAATGTGACATAATAAAGATAAATATGGCTATATAACATGCATTAAAATGCACCAGTCAAATATTAAATCCGTATAGGTCCATGTACAATTATAATAATTGCCTTTAGGGCACCTGTATCTAACAGTTATTCGTGTATTCTTTTCGTCTGATTTGGTATCCGTTGGATAGTTCTTTTTCAATCTACCCTAAAATAAAGATCATGGAATTTCCGCCGTGTATAGATACATAATTATTAAAACAAGTGGTATCAGAGTGTCAAGTTCATGTTTTGGAGTTGATTGGAGAGATGATGGCTACAAGTTACGAGATCGAAAAGTTCAATGGACGCTGGAGTCTTAGTCTATGGAGATTGAAGATGACAGCGCTGCTAAAGAAACAAGGTGTGCAGAAAATTGTCTTTGTGAAAGACAGGATTCCCACGACGACCACTACCACGCCCCGCCTCCCATTAGATGAGGAGAGAAAGCGACAAGCCCATGACGCATTCACACCGAGAAGCGCATCTTCCCGATATGAATACACTAAGCGTATGGGTAAGCAGAATAATAATAACTAGAATTTAAACCTACACAAAGAAAAAATAAAATATCCAAATCCATCTACTACATTCAAGTTCTAAAGGTAACACTACCCAAATCAAAGTTACTATAAAAAAAATAAGAGTTTCAAATTAAGCCTTTAATTTTAAAGCGCACTAAACTGAAATATGCTAAGTATCAGCTTACGATGTAAGGTAAAGTCTATCATCTTCAAACGACTCAGCTTCGTACGAGCCCTCATCACATGTCCTTGTGTCTTCTGACAGACATTCCCAATAAGAAAACAAAAGAGAATATCCGTCAGCGCTCTTGCGTTCGGTAAGTTCCTCAAAATCAACATAAACATTTCTTGTGAATAAACATAAAATAATTGCTTAAAACACAAGAAGATACCAATCCAAAAATAAGCAACACAAAAAATATAATAACTAAACACAATAACATGGATGTCGAACTAACATTGTCAATGCACAATAAAAACACGATAATAAAAGTTAGTGGATTGGTCTTATAAGCATGGATGGAATATATCATGAATAAGTAAAGTAGCATAATCGTTTAAATAAAGGTTTCCTAGTCTAACACAAATCAAGGCATGACGTCCAACCGCGTTGTGAGTTTTTATAAAAGATGGTAGAGTACAGGAATACGAAAACCCCGACGCAACTGGATGACGCATCCTCAACTCCCAATACCCCCGGTAAGTATCGGTAATGATCATTTCTAACGTAAGTTAAGGTATGGTATTCAACCACTTCATGAGAATTTATACATGATTACAGGAGTACATGAGTACAAGATTACAGAATGGGGACTCCGAAGCAGCTAAACTACTCATCCTTAACTACCTCAACACCCCGGAAAACATTGGTCAAAACTAATCCTATAAGTAACTCAAGTTCAAGATACAAGCAATCATAGAGTCAGGTATTCAAGGAGTCAAACTATGTATTTATCAATACAGGCCCATTGTTACATGTATACATAGTATCATGTCAAGTTCGTGATATAATACAAGCATTTATATATACACGTAGTATAAATGTACATTCATCACAGACAGGTTTCAAACCAGAAATAAATCATACGTTCACATGCAGAAAAAAGTAGTTTTGGTTTGAAATTTGGAAATCTTACACAAGGAATAAGTTGTAGTTCAGAGTGTCGTGTAAATTACTAGACTGAGTTTTCCTCAATCGAATTCCAGCTTAGAGAGTTACGGGGGTTTTCATAACGCTGCGCAGAGCAGGCCGGTGCAGATTTCAGAATGCATGCACTGGTGGTGTTTTGCATTTTCGGGAAGTTTATGTTCATTTTATGGTTTCCAAAATTAGAAAATAAATTAGCGTCTGTGAGTTGTGAACAATTCCCTATAAAAATATCCGGTTTACGATAACCAAAGAGGAAGTTATTGTTGTTTTATGACATCTACGCAGATAATTCCTGCTACTGTCCATATTCGATATATATTTTTAAAACGTGTTTTAAGCTAGTTTCCCTTAGTTTTATCCCTTTCTCTGTAGATGTTACAGAAACTTGAGTTTACTCAATTTGGACATCAGAATTAGGAGTTATGTCTATTCTACGACAGGTATAAAATAATTTCCAGCATACAAGAAGTTTACCCTTAAGAGAAAACAACATATAAATCCGACTTAACTTGAACTATGAGTTTTGTATTGACCACGGGGGGTACGTCATGCAGCGTAGGTTAGTTTACTACATCAGTGCGATTGCTGGGCCATTACGAAACCATTATTATGGTTAAGTCTTTCATATATATATATATATATATATATATATAGTTCGACTAGGATTCTGTCGGAAGGATTTGAAAACAAATCCTTCACACTTTTCACCATTAGATTAACTTTAAAATGTGTGCTAATAATTATGAATAAAAACTTTTATTTATTACCAAACATAACATAATTGAATGCACAAATTCCAAAGTTAATATAACGGTGAAAAAGTGGGAAGGTTTTGTTTCCAAATCTTTCTGATAGGATCCTAGTCGAACTCTACACATGTGTTGTGTGTGTGTCTATCTATATATGTATGTGTATGTATATGTGTGTGTGTACACATACATACATACATATGTTTGTGTGTAATTTTCCTAATAATCAACTTATAGGATTTACACAATAAGTTAGAAATTCACCACACATAACAATAAAAACATCATACCCGTGATATGAGGTGTTTGTTATATATATTCCCTAGAGGCCATTATTGTACATGATTGTGGGTGCTTGGACATATAGAGAGAGGACTTTCTTGCTCGATATTATAGTATGTTATCCGGTTGCTCTTTATCTTAACATGTATAATAGTATCATTATACTGTCTCTCCGTTACATGTTGATAAAACCCTTAGGATGTGTACTTGACTGCCAGGACTATGATGCAGATCATACTAGTGGGGCCAGGGTAGTCCATAAGTTCATTCTTTAATAATTCCTAGTCATGGGAGTATCGAGACAGGGCATCGATATTCCAGAGTAGACTAGTGTGTACGTTTCTTGACCCTGTATGGGGCGATGGATGATCCCACATCCACTGGTGTTTGACATCAAAGATTGTACACAGGTGCTCAATGGAGAATGGGTACACCAAACAGGACTCGCCGAGAACTCCTAGATGGTATTATACCTATCGTCATATAGCAGTTCTCTGGTGACACTGGTAGAGGTTAGTCTGTAGACCCGAGATCATCATAGAGTAATGTGTGATTCTCACTGTTCTTTGATTTCCTTCCTACCACGCTCAAGAGAGCATGCAAACATGTGGATTTAGGGTACAGTCCCGAGTCATATGGAGGCAATGAGCGATAGGAGGGGTTTCGTCTCTCCCGATATTGGAAGTTGACCTTGCGCTATGCTCGATTGGCTATAACAGGAAGTCCCTGGCCAGGGCTGATGCTGAGATTTACTGGTAAGTGTTATCTGTAGATTCTCGACCCGTTATGAGCCTCACATCGGCATGACTTATCAAGTTATTAGGGTCTGCCGTTTACAACCTGCTGGGTTCGCTTAGCACCCCGACACAGTTTCGGCAAGAATCAAGTATGCTATTTTAAAAGTTTAGGGTGCCGAGCGAGCCCGAACCAAGGATCTAACTAGAGAATTAAGGTTTAACTAAGCAAGTAAACAACTTTACTCTAAGTGAACAAGGAATACAACCTTTGTAAACCGGTCCTTCACTTCTAAAACTCCGCGTAGTAGTCCCTTAGCTCCAAGTAGTGGTCTCCCAGACTCTCGTTAGGCTTCACTAGGCGAAAGGAACAAGCTTGCTCAAGGATCTTCGAGACCGAAAATGATCTACGTCGAAGAATCTCTAACTCAAGCTACCTCTTCACTAATTGATGAACTAGTGAAGAAACAACCTATACTAAATGGCTAGTTTGGTATAGATTGGTGAAGTAGGAATTTTGCTCACTTTAGAATTATTTTTCCCTTTTTCTTTTTCTTCTCACTTAAGAGCTAGAGAGAAAAAATGAAGGAGATGAAGAAAAGATCTCAAGTGATCAAGTGTTGAAGCATGGGTGAGAAAATATCTCATATAACTCATGTAGAGACTTAACCATGGTTAAAGATTAGAGTTGGGTTAATAAATATCTAGAGTAAAACAAAATTAGTGGACTAAGTCAAGATTTCTACAAGCTTCTACAAGCATCATCAACCATGATAATTTCCACCTAATTTTGTTTTTCCCTTAATAATTAAATCCCCACATTATCTTAAGTATGGTATGAGTGTCATACACCCAAGTCCAATATATCATCTAGCATGACACATAAACAAATACATTAATATATATCACATATATATTTGTATGTATTTTGATAAAACATTTTCTTAAGTGAGCTAATATTAGTTAATGTATATTAATATATCAAATATATAATTACACATTAAATTATTAAATCAACACTTTATTTAATAACTCGGCTGTATCGCATACAACCGACTAATATCATTTATATGCATATCACATATACATATAACATATCATTGAATCAACACTTGATTCAACAATCCGATTACATCACATATAACCTGTATCGCGAGATTGGAATACGGTATCACATACACGTATTAATCTCGGTCCCGCACATATCATATATGTACCCTACTTCATTTCGCATGAGCTAGGAAAGCTCTGTATAGGACTCTAATGACTCGTCAATACGCCGGCAGTAGGTGATGATCATATCAGTCACCCACAAGCCGTCAGCGGTACTAGCTGGACGTAACGGCTATCCGGGTATTGAGCGATCAGAAGATAACCAAGAAAGCTTGGCCATACTCCTGTGAATCCAACAACAACACTACCGTACAGTCCGGTCTCTTTGTCTGATATGTCTCATATCGAGTCTAAGGGTGGTAAACGTCAGACCCTAGTAACTTGATAAGTCATGCCGATACGAGGCTCATAACGGATTGAGAAACTACTGATAACACTTACCAGTAAATCTCCTCATCATCCCTGACCAGGGACTTCCTGTTATGGCCAATCGAGCACAGCGCATCATCAACCCCCAATTCCGGGAGAGAAGAATCCCCTCCTATCGCTCATTGCCTCCATGTGATTCGGGACTGTACCCAAAATCCATTTGTTTGCATGTTCTCTTGAACGTGGTAGGGTGGAAATCAAAGCACAGTGGGAATCACACAAGACTCTATGATGATCTCGAGTCTACAGACTAACATGTACCAGTGTCACCAGAGAAATGCTATCTGACGATAGGTATAATACCATCTAGGAGTTCTCGATGAGCCCTGTTCAGTGTACCCAGTCTCCACTGAGCACCCGTATACCATCTTTGATGTCAAACGCCAATGGATATGGGATCATCCATCGCCCATCAAATGGGTCTAGAAGCGTATACGCTAGTCTACTTTGGAATATTGATGCCCCGTCTCGATACACCCTCGACTATGAACAATTAAATGATGAACTTGTAGACTACCCTGGCCCCACTAGTATGATCTGCATCATAATCCTGGTAGTCAAGTATACATCCTAAGGGATTTACCAACATGTGATAGCAAGACAGCATCACAATACTAGTCTACATGTTAAGATAAAGAACAACCAGATAGCATACCATCATGTCGAGCAAGAAAGTCCTCTCTATATATGTCCAAGCATCCATTATAATATACAATCATGTACAATAATGGCCTCTGGGGCAAACATACAACTAACAATCTCCCACTTGCACTAAGGCCAGTTGTTGTAGTATCTCATACCCAATATCTCGAAGAGTCTCTCAAATTGTATATGGGGAATGGCCTTCGTGAGTTGTTATTCTTCATGTCAACTCTCCTGACCTCGATCTCTCGGTGATCAACTATCTCTCGGATCAGGTGATATCGCCTCAGAATATGCCTAGATCGCTGATGGGACCTAGGTTCCTTGGCCAAAGCCACAGCTCCATTGTTATCACAATACAAAGGTATTGGATGCTCGATGGATGGAACCACTCCAAGTTCAGTTATGAACTTCTTCATCCAGACTGCTTCTTTGGCGGGATCGTTGGCAGCGATGTATTCAGCCTCCATCGTCGAGTCTGTTACAGTATCTTGCTTGGAACTCTTCCAACATACCGCTCATCTATTGAGGGTGAAGAAAAAACCCGAGACCGACCTAGAGTCATCCTTATCACTCTGGAAGCTCGAATCGGTAAAGGACTCCATATGGAGTTCACCATTACCATTCACCAAGAACATATCTTTAGTCATTCTCAAGTACTTAAGAATGTTCTTCACTGTTGTCCAATGATTCTCCCTAGGATCCGATTGATACCTGCTTACAACACTAAGTGTGTATGCTACATCTGGTCGAGTACATAACATCGCATACATGATAGACCCAACTGCCGAAGCATAGGGTATCCCTTACATGCGAGCCCTCTCCAAATCAGTCTTGGGGGACATCTCTTTGGAGAGAGAATTTCCTAAGATCGTGGGTAAATTCCCATGCTTGGAATCTTCCATACTAAACCTCTTTAGTATGGTGTCAATGTACCTGGATTGGGACAATCCCAACATCCGTTTAGATCTATCTCTATAGATCTTAATCACCAGGATATAGGAGGCATCACCCAGATCCTTCATGAAGAATCTTTGTCATAAGAAGAGCTTGACCGAGTCAGCATAGGAACATCATTTCCTATCAAGAGTATGTCATCCACGTACAATACAAGGAATACAACCTTACTCTCTTCAACCTTTTTGTATATACACGGCTCATCTACGTTTTTGATGAAGTCAAACTCTTTGACTGCCACATCAAAATAGATGTTCCAACTCCGCGATGCCTGCTTTAATCTGTAAATTGATTTAAGCAGCTTGCACACCTTTCTACTGCTCCCACTATCTACGAAGCCCTCTGGCTGTGTCATATACACGCTCTCTTCTAAATCACCATTTAGAAAAGCGGGCTTGACATCCATCTGCCAGATTTCATAGTTATGGTATGCAGCGATGGCAAGTAGGATCTGGATGGACTTAAGCATAGCCGCTGGAGAAAAGGTTTCTTCATAATCGACACCTGGTCATTAATGAAAACCTTTTGCAATAAGTATAGTTTTGAAAGACTCAACTTTTTCATCTACACCCAGTTTCTTCTTAAAGATCCACTTGCTCCCAATGGGTTTTACCCTTTCAGGAGCAACTTTCAAAGTCCATACTTTGTTGGTGTACATTGATTCCATCTCAGATCACATTGCATCCAGCCATTTCACAGAGTCCCCACTCGTGATGACCTGCTCGAAACTAGTTGGATCATCATCTTCCATGATGCAATCCCCACTCCCACCATCAATAAGAAAACCGTAGTATCTCTCAGGTGGATGAAGAACCCTACTAGATCTGCGAAGAGGCTGAGGTTTGTCGGGAACTATCGAATCCTCCGATTCTACCAAATCATCAGTTGTAGTTTTTGTAGCTGGAATTTCTTCCATATCTACCTCTTCACCACTAATTTTTTTTACAAGAAAATTCTTTTCTAAAAAGGTGTCATGTTGAGCAACAAACACCTTTTGTTCCTCACTGTGGTAGAAAAGATATCCATATGAGTTCTTTGGATATCCCACAAACTTGCAAAGAACTGATCTTGCCTCGAGTTTGTCCGGATTTTGCTTTTTGACATAGGCCGGACAACCCTATATCTTAACCCGTTTAAGTTATGGTCTCTTTCCAATCCATATTTCATATGGTGTTTTAGGCACCGATTTAGATGGAACTTGATTCAATAGGTATGTTGTTGTCTCAAACGCATAACCCTAAAAGGAAATAGGTAACTCAGCGGTACTCATCATAGAGCGCACCATATCTAATAGAGTGCGATTTCTCCACTCCGACACACCGTTGTGCTGTAGTGTATACGGAAGAGTAAGCTGAGAGAGAATCTTATTCTCTTTTAGATACTCTAGGAACTCCGTGCTTAAGTATTCTCCTTCCCGATCAGATCGAAGGATTTTAATACTTTTTCCCGTTTGGTTCTCGACTTCGCATTTATATTCCTTAAATTTCTCAAAAGCTTCAGACTTGTATTTCAACAGGAACACATGTCCGAATCTTGAGAGATCATCGGTGAATGTAATGAAGTACGAGGAACCATTCCTGGCATGTGTAGACATGGGACGGCATACATCACTATATATCAGTCCCAAGAGTTCAGTAGCTCTTTCTCCGTGCCCAGTAAACGAAGTTTTGGTCATTTTACCTTTGAGACATGACTGGCAAGTTTCATATGATGTAAATTCTAACTAATTTAAATATTCATCTTTATGTAATTTAGCTAGTCGTGTCGTATTGATATGACCTTGTCTACAATACCACAAGAAAGATTCGTTCATTTCTGAACTCTTCCTCTTGTGTGTGTTCTGAACGTTGAGAACCGAGTTTTGATTCAGAACGTATAAACCGTTACATAATGTACAAAACCCAATCAACACTTGATTTAGGTAAATATGCATAACATTATTCTCTACTACAAAGTTATATCCTTCTTTATCTAGTAAAGAAATTGATATTAAATTGCATATCATTAAGGATACATAATAACAGTTATTCAAGATCGATGTATTCCCATTTGGTAATACAAGGTGATATTCACCAAATGTTTTGGCTGCAACATTTTCACCATTCCCTACCTTTAAAGAATGATCACATTTTCTCAGTTCTCTACCTTTCTTTAGCCCATGTAACATATTACATATGTGGGATCCCGATCCGGTATCTAATACTCAGGACGTAGAGTGTACTGAGAAACAGTTCTCGGTAACAAACACACCCAAAGAAGATGCATCAACATGCTCATTCCTCGTTCGGGTCGCGAGGGAATCCTGATATTCCCCTATTTCCTGCTCAGACATATAACAATTATAAGATAGAGTAGAACCAACGTTCCCCAGCCCAGAACAACAAGCAGGTTCGGTCAATACATCAATATTATTATCTTGATTAAGGCGTGGCATGGTAGCTACCTGGAGAGAGAGAAGAAAACACTTTAGCGTATGCTCTTGTAAGATTAGATTGGTTATTATCTTATCTAATCAGGATGGCTCCCACTGTTTTTATCAAATCTTCCTTCAAACCCTAAAAGGTAAAACTAGCCGGGATTAATTACACCCTACAAGTTCACCAATCTTTCAGCCAGGCCAGTGTCGGTACTTTGAGGGAGGTTCCCCGTGCTTTCGCACGGACCTAATTAAAATAAATCTCATTTTTCCAGGGGCGTAACCCCATTAACACCTTTCTAGACACCTAATTGATCGGCCAATTGTAATGTGCAAAACTCTCCCAGGAGTAACTCTTACTCGCGGTGGGTATTGGGATCCAACTATGTCATACAAGGTATGCAATCTCATTATAAATTTCAACACTTGAAATTCCCAATAATATTTTGCCCCAAACGATTTATGACCTTGACAAGGTCAACAAACCATAAACCGCAAGTCAAGTTCAACCCGTTCATTTCGTGATTGGATTAAACCCACCCGCACGACCCTTAACAGGGTCAACAAGGTCGTACGACTATCTTAATCCAATCGCATCATATGCGCTGTAGATAAGCACTAATTAGCTATTGCACAATGCGCCTTGACAAGGTCAACAAACGCAGCACGAATACTAAATAGTCCTTATCTGAAATGACGGAGGGCTACGACAGGTTTTTAAGAAAACCTTTTGCGTAATGAACTTGATATCATTGTAGAATCGAGTGATTTTGAAATGGATTGGTTTAAGCTCCGTCTTTTAAAATCGATTTTTTCAAAATAAAACTGAGTGGTTGTAGCATCTGCTAGCTTTTGTTAAAGAGGTCATTCGCGGTGAAGGGATCTCGGCTCTTTCCTCATCGAATAAGGTGCTGGATATTCATCAAAGAATATCACTATGCAAAGCAATAACTAGAACTACCTTTTTGAAAATTTGATTCTACAACATTTTTAGGTTTCTTTCCTTTTCATTAATCTCATTAATGAAGTCCCATCATTTATGCTTCCTAAGCATCACAGATAAAGAAATGAAAATACTTATATAACGTATGCTTATGACATCCGCATTCATCACGGGGTCCCTTCATGCACCGTTAGGTTAGATAACTAATGGCAGAGCGGGGGCAGGACTAGCGCGGATGCAAAATATAAGCAACGTTTATTTATATCATATATATAATATTAAGCATTCGTATCAGGCAGTTATATGATCTCATCACAGAACATTACAGCAGAAGTCAACATATGAAATATTGGATATACTAGAAGGTCCGTGTTTTAAATTAAACCAGTAAAAAAACATGGATTCCATGGTCGTGATGAATAGCTAAACCCACATCCTTAGACCCCTACGAGAGAGGTAAGCAACCCTACCAATTCTAGAGTTAGGAGACCTAGTCTCGACTCCTCGAGATGGTTTCCCACTGGACTCTAGAACCCGGTTACTTGTGCTCCCCGCCTTGGGTCTATCCTAATACGAAAAGGTAAATAATATACATCAATGGTGACATCATTGTCTACCCGGAAGTGTCCCAATAAAAGAATATTACATACAAGTTTTTACATTCATGAAAATGAAAAACTCTCATCTCATGCAAAAAATCCGTGCTATTTAAGCAAGACGATCCAATATAACATATCACAGCAACACATAACATCACTTGTCATCAACGTAAGTAAATATGCATATCCCAATTGTCGTTGACGTATAGCAATGAAACCGGCGATACACCACATATTACACTTACGGTCGCAGAAAAGAAAACAAAAACTACAATAATTAAAATCCACAACATCCTTAGACATCAAAAACCCGGAATATCTCATACCCCGAATTTCATGCCTAACATATAAACCTTGCATTTTAGTCTCATATTGAAAACACCTTTTCAATAACCTAGTTGTTAGTTATATGTATGCCCTAGAAGCCATTACTGTACATTGGATGTATATTGTAGTGGATGCTTGGACATATATAGGGAGGACATTCTTGCTCGACATGATAGTATGCTATCTGGTTACTCTTTACCTTAACGTGTACATTGATTGTCTCTCTGTTACATGTTGCTAAAGCCCTTAGGATGTGTACTTAACTACCTAGACTATGATGCGGATCATACTAGTGGGGACATGGTAGTCCATAAGTACATCCTTCAAAGTCCCTAGTCGTGGGTGTATCGAGACAGGGCATCGATATACCAGAGTAGACTAGCGTGTAGTTTCTCGACCCATATAGATGGACGATGGATGATCCCATATCCATTGGTGTTTGACATCAGAGATGATATACGGGTGCTCAGTAGAGACTGGGTACACTAGACGGACTCGCCGAGAACTCCCAGATGGTATTATACCTTACGTCACATGGCAGTTCTCTGGTGAAACTAGTACAGGTTAGTCTGTAGACCCGAGATCGTCATAGAGTCTTGTGTGATTCCCACTGTGCTTTGATTTCCATCATACCACGTCCAAGAGGGCGTGCAAAAAAGTGGCTTTTGGGTACAGTCCCGAATCACATGGAGGCAATGAGCGATAGGAGGGGTTTCGTCTCTCCCGGTATAGGGAGTTGATGTTGCACAGTGCTCGATTGGCTATAACAGGAAGTCCTTGGCCAAGGATGCTTTAGGGATTTACTGGTAAGTGTTACCAGTAGTTTCTCGACCCGTTATGAGCCTCATATCGACATGACTTATCGAGTTATTGGGGTCTGGCGTTTACCACCCCTAGACGAGATATGCGACATATCAGACGAACAGACCGGACTGTGCGGTAGTGTTACTGGTTGGATTCACAGGAGTGTGAGCGGGCTTGCTCGTTGATCTTCTGATCGCTCAATACCCGGATGGCCGTTACGTTTAGCAGACCGCTTGCGGCTTGTGGGTGTTTGATATGATCATCACCTGCTGCCGGCGTATTGACGAGTCTTTAGAGTCCTACACAGGGGTTTCCTGGCTCAAGCGAAATGAAATAGGAGCGCATATGAGATATGTGCGGGACCGAGAATAATACCAGTATGTGATACTGTATTCTATTCTCGCGATTTGTATCATCGGTCGGTTATATGTGATATAGCCGGGTTACCGAATCAAGTGTTGATTCGATATATTGATACACTTGATATTAGTCGGTTATATGCGATATGACCGGATCGTTAAATCAAGTGTTGATTTAATGATTTAATGTATAATTATATATTTGATATATTACTTTACATTAACTAGTATTGGTTCACTTAAGATTGATTTTCTCACTTGAATGTGCACATTGTTTATATGTGATATATGCAAGTGTACATGTTTGTACCATGCTTGATGATACAAACAAGTTGTGTGTATGAGACTTGAACCAAATCAAGGTTAGATTAGGGTTTACTATTTTCCTAAGCATATAACAAAAGAGTGTGACTTTGGTCAAAGTTATCAAGCTTCATGAAGCTTGATGAACATTGACAAAGTCAACTCTCTTTGTCATTTGTTTAAGATATTAGCTAACCCAACCCTTAACCTTATGCTATGGTTAATTCTCTACATGAGTTAAGCATGAGGGCTTAACTCAACCATGGTTCCATGATTAAAAAGATAAGTATTCATATTATTCTTTTAATTCATATGATTCTTTTCTTCTTCTTCATCTTCATCAAGCTCACAAAAGCTTGAGAGCTCCAATGGTGCCATGAGAAAAAGAGTGAGAAATCCAATTCTAAAGTAAACCCACTTCCTATTTCTTCATCCTCTACCACTTGCCATGTAGTATAGGGTGTTCTCTTCATAAAGTTTTTGACCAAGTGAAGGAAAAGCTTGAGTTTGAGTCTCCCCGACGTAGATCATCTTCGGCCTCAAAGTCAATGACCTAGCCCGATCATTTCACCGACGAAACCATCGCTAGAGTCCAGGATCCGATGATCGCAGCAGAGGGACGTCAACACGGAGCTAAACAAGTGGTGGACCGGATCTACAATGGTTGTAATCCCTTTCACTAATTAGCAAAGTTGTTTGCTTGCTTGTAGTTTCGCCTTTACTTCTAGTTAACGATCCATATTAGGGTTTCTCAGCACCGGAAAATTTTTGTTTGGCATGGTTGATGCCTTGTGGAACCTCTTGAATGTGCCTAGTAACCCTACACTAGTTGGGTAATTCAACAAGATTCCTGACTACTTGATCGAATACTCGTCGGAAATATTAGTAGATGGTCGTGCCCCCAATGCCATCGACGATGTGCACTTAGGCGGAATACCGTGGCCGCGAGCACCCGAGGGGATGCTTTTGGCAACGGGGTTCTCCTACAGTCACTTGGTCGGGACTATGCAGTATGGCTATCTAGTAGTGTTACCTGGCGAATGTTCGAGTACTATACGAGATTGCAACGGAGTTTTGATCCGAATCGAAACTCCGTGGCAATCTATCAAAAGAGACTAAATTGCTAGATTTATAAAACACTAACTAGTTTTCACAAAACTAATTATCGTAGATTCTAAATATTATATCATATTTCAATATCAAACCCGAAACAATGTTAAAGTATGACTACGAAACACTCCGTATTGCCACTACAGAAAGATAACATCGCATGCAATCTTGGAAAAAACAAACATAACCTAAAACCCTAAAACCAAGAGATCAGAACACCACAAAAATTTCAATATTTTTTGCCACAAAAAAAAGGTGAGCCGACTTTAGAGGCAATGTGGCCGGCCAAATTTTTTTGGTTTTGCCTCAAATTTTGGGGTGTTCTGGATACATCATACCTATCTTTCTGCACTTGTTTAAAAAAAATTTAGAGGACTTAAAAAATTCGACATAAACTAAGGTTTCGGATTCCAGGTTTCGGAGTTGTTTCGGTTTCGTAATTTTAACACATCGTATAATTCTCTAGCTTGGCTCTGATACCACTGTTGGGTTCGCTTATGACCCCAACACAGTTTCGGCAAGCATCAAGTATGCTATTGTAAAATTTTAGGGTGCCTAGTGAGCCCGAACCAAGTATCTAACTAAAGAATTAGGGTTTAACTATGCAAGTAAACAACTTTACTCTAAGTGAAAAAAGAATACAACCTTTGTAGACCGGTCGTTCACTTCTAAAACTCCGTGTAGTAGTCCTTTAACTCCAAGTAGTGGTCTCCCTAACTCTCATTAGGCTCCACTAGGCAAAAGGAACAAGCTTGCTTAAGGATTTTCGAGGTCGAAGATGATCTACGTCGAAAAATTTCTAACTCAAGCTATCTTTTCACTAATTGATGAACTAGTGAAGAAACAACCTATACTAAATAGCTAGTTTGGTATAGATTAGCGAAGTAGGAAATTTGCTCACTTTAGAATTATTTTTCCCTTTTTCTTTTTCTTCTCACTCGAGAGCTAGAGAGCAAAAATGAAGGAGATGAAGAAAAGATCTCATGTGATCAAGTGTTGAACCATGGGTGAGAAAATATCTTATATAACTCATGTAGAGACTTAACCATGGTTAAAGATTGGAGTTGGATTAATAAATATCTAGAGTAAAACAAAATTAGTGTACTAAGTCAAGGTTTCCACAAGGTTCGACAAGCATCATCAACCATGATAATTTCCACCTAATTTTGTTTTTCCCCTTAATAATTAAATCCTCATATTATCTTAAGTATGGTATGAGTCTCATACACCCAAGTCCAATGTATCATCTAGCATGACACACAAACAAATACATTAATATATATCATATATATATATCTGTATGTATTTTGATAAAACATTTTCTTAAATAAGCTAATATTAGTTAATGTATATTAATATATCAAATATATAATTACACATTAAATTATTAAATCAACACTTGATTTAATAACCCGGCTTTATCGTATACAACCGACTAATATCATTTATATGCATATCACATATATGTTCCCCGCCGAAACACGGAGACGCGACCGCGCGGGTCCGTCTTGTCTGAATTTCGGGGCAGATGCTAATTGGTGCTATCCGTCCACCTCTCCGAAGATGCCAAGTTGATTTATGACACCATGTATCGAAGGTTTAAACGGATGCGGCCGATGTAGCAGACTTTGTCAGATTCCCCCTCATTTGAGGGGTTTTTGATTGTGGGGACGCTCTTCCCTGCAGGCGCAAGCCCCTGCAGTTAATTACGCTACAGCATCGTGGTAACCACTTTCTCCTTCTCCAGATGGTCACTTCGTGTCGTGGGTGTTTATTTTGTTTTTGGTTGCCCGTGGATTGTATACGGAGACTAATTTATGTTGTCGCCCGTAGGGCGTGGATTAGTCCAAATCCGTATCTTCTTAGATTTGGGTTTGGGGGTTGGGTTTAAGGATACGTTTGTCTCATTTGGGACTAAGATCAACTTAAACGTATGTTAAGGATACGTTAGTCTAATTTTTAGACTAAGATCACTTAACAGGATTGTTTAGATCCAACAAGAGAGCAATTGGGCTCTATTGTTCAGTTTAGGGACATTGCGGTCGATTACCAGTTTAAGGACATGGTGGTCCAATGTTAGTTTAAGGACATCTCAGTCCAAGGTTAAGGACATCATAGTCCGTGAGTTTAAAGACATCACAGTCAAGGTTAAGGACATCATAGTCCGTGAGTTTAAAGACCTCACAGTCAAGGTTAAGGACATCATAGTCCGTGAGTTTAAATACCTCACAGTCAAGGTTAAGGACATCATAGTCCGTGAGTTTAAAGACCTCACAGTCAAGGTTAAGTCATCATAGTCCGTGAGTTTAAAGACCTCACAGTCAAGGTTAAGGACATCATAGTCCGTGAGTTTAAAGACCTCACAGTCAAGGTCAAGGACATCGTAGTCCGTGAGTTTAAAGACCTCACAGTCAAGGTTAAGGACATCATAGTCCATGGGCTTAAAGACCCCACAGTCCATGAAATGTATGGTTGTCGGGACCCATCACCTCTTTGAAGACGTTGAAGGATTACAACGACAAATATCAGAGGAGTTCAGAGATGTACCCTTAAACCGATGTGGTTTGAGAGACCTGTAGTCCAATTGGAACTAAGATCTGTGATTTATGAGCATATGAACTCAATTAATCTAAATTGAGGACTTATGGCCAATTTGGGATAAGTCCATTCAATTACAATGTTCAACATTTGTTGTTGAGTTGTGAGATGTTTGTTTGAGCCCAATCCCTTTAAAAATGCTAAGCATTAGTTTGATCTCTGATAATGATTTGTCTTTAGTTGAATGTTGTGCATTTATCATAGCTCTAGGCTTATTCAAAGAACGGTTTATGTTCTGTCCAAGCGCACATAAAAGCATGTGGCGCACTTGGCACTAGCGCCAGTCGATGAGCACAGTGCGCTATGGTTAAAGCGCTAATGTGCTTAGTGCTTTGCACCAGATATGAAGCACTAATGCGCTTAGCGCTTTGCGCTAAATGTAGAGCGCTGATGCGCTTAGCGCTTTACGCTTGATGTAGAGCACTGATGCGCTATAGTTGAAGCGTTGAAGCGTCTGGCGCTGGTGCCATATAATGAGCGCGGAGCGCTTTTAGTAATGCAGCGCACACGTGAGGAGCATGTGGCGCGCTTAGCGCTAGCCAATGAGCACAGTGCGCTATGTTTGAAGCGTTATGACACTGCAGCGCTTTGTGCAAGATGAAGAGCACTAAGGAACTTTCAAATTAGGAGCGATAAGGCTCTTCTTAGATTAGGAGCGCTAAGGCTCTTCTTAAGTTAACTTTGCGCTCTGAAGATTATCTTTTCTTTGATAAGAGATTTTGTCTCAAGATTATAAGAACAAAGTTCTTAGTTTATAGGAGATATTTCAATTTCTTTTTGATGAAAGGCTTTGCCTTTATGGATTGGTGATCCTGAGAGAATTGAATAATTCTCCCCCCCTTTATAATGAGATGTTCATAATCTCTTTTGTGAAAGACAATTTGTCTTATAGATCTATGATCTGTGAAAGAAGTAAATACTTCTTTTTATATTGAGACGATTTCGTCTTTCTATTCTTTTTTACGTTGAAAAGAATTTTCTTTTGCCGAGAGCTTCTTCTTCTTCTTGAGATTTCTCAAAGTTTATGGGGGGTTCCTCCCTTTTAGACTTGAAAACCGGGGGCCTTTATATAGGGCAAGATGGTTTGTTCAACCAGTTAAGGAGATCTTTTCTCCAATTGATTTGGGAAATTTCCCATCGTTGGATCTTTGATCCAAGGGATTCTGGTTTACAGAAGATAATCTTCTTGTTTTTTTAACTTTCCCCCTTACAGAATTTGTTCTGTATTTTAGTGATTTTTAATCACCATTGGATCATTGATCCAACGGTGTTCCAAATTCAGGGCACAATCTTTTATGTTTGGAAAGATTCAACAGAATTTCATTCTTGTTAATTGATGATTTAATCATATCCGTTGTATATTTGATCCAACGGTGAGGAATATTTAGTTCCAGCGCTAGCGCTTATGCGCTCTGCCCATGGTGCACTACTTGGAGCGCAGCGCTCTTAGCGCTAGCTCACACGTGCTTTGCACGTGGTGCGCTACTTATAGCGCAGCGCATCTTGCACTAGCGCCTATGCGCTTTACACGGGGTGCACTAGTTGTAGCGCAGCGCTTTTATAAAAGCGCAGATTTAATTCAAATTTTGAATTCTGAATAGAGTTTTGCTCTAATTGGGGAAACAAATGCCCCTCCCCCACCGTTGCGCTCACAGGGCCCACACGTAGGTGCAACGGTGGCAACATCTCCACTCTTGGATCAACTAAGGAATTGAAACGGCGCTTAGTGCCTATAAATAGGACCCTTGTCCCTTGAGATGACTTCTGCTCATCTTCAATCCTTCTTGAAAATTTATTTTCTCCTTCAGAGCGCAGCTCTTCCTCTTAAGAATTTTCTTAAGGACCAAACCCTGTTGGACTTTTAGGTTAAAGATTAAATCTTTTTGAAACATCTTTTAGGGTTTCACCCATTAACAGAGCCTTGCTCTTCATAGATTTTTGATCTAAAGAAAATCCTTTTTAGGATTTTATTAACAGAGCTTTACTCTCTTGGAATCACAAATCTAAAAGGATCTTGCTTATGATTTCTTAATCCATTAATGGAGCTTTGCTCCTTTCAGATCATATAGAAGAACTCTTAAGAGTTTGTTCATGGATCTTGAAGATCAAATTGAGAAAAAAATTGATGGATTATTCCATCATCTTCTAAGAGCAAGGCTCTTAGGATTTTCTTGAGGAATTTTATTCCTTCATCATTAGACTTTGATAGATGTCTGTCTAGTGAAGAGCGCTGCTCTCAATGGGAGTTTTACTCTTCTGCCCGAAGGATTTCTCATTTAATGAGAATCAATTGAGGATTTCCTCATTTAATAACAGCCTCGTCAAATGATGAGGCTGTTTTATTAATGATGATGTCATCTAGATTTTGTGGGTCCCCTTTGGTCTCTTTTGACTGCATTGCAGTGCGGTACGGATTTTAAAGTACCAAGCGTTAAAGTTTAAATTATAGCACCAAGGGTTGACTTTTGTTCTTTTTCGCGCGGGTGACATGTCTTTCAACACTTCTTTTCCGTTCATCCATTCAGAAAGCGAATTTCCTGAGGCGCCCGTCGACCGAGAGGTTTTTGCGCTGATCAAAGACCATGACCCGGAGCACAAGATTCTGCATCTATGGGGGAAATGGTACGATCAAATTATCATGGGCCGACGAAGCTTTTCCTGTGCGACACCCTAGGAGCCTATTTCGGCGATCGCTTATGCAGATGCACCTCCGATAAATTACGTTGTGGAGGAGGTCAACTGGACTTCAGAGGGTCTCCTTCGGCCTTCTATGGCCGCGATACCCATGCAGCCGCCGGTAGCCTTGGACACTCTAGGACGGCGCATATGTCAGGACGAGTCGCGCCCTTTGGGACAGCCCTACAACATCGAACTAACTCCCCGTCATTCGGCCAGATACTTGCAATGGGCTCGGTATATTTTGTCGGTGAAGAAATCACAGTTGCTGAAGCTTGGATTGTATCCCGCCGTTTACGCTTCTTTGTTTCAATATTCCACACCTCCTACATGGTGGGTCAGGGCATTTCTGGAGCAGTGGAACATTCTGACCCACACCTTCCTCCTATCAGATTGAGAAGTCTTCATTTCTTTGGAGGAGTTTGCAAAGGTCTCGGGTTTACCCGTTAGGGGATAACATTATGAGGAATTGCTTCCCTCGAATGAGTATACTTTCGCTACCAAATCAGTGGTAATGGATCTTACTCCTGAGAATGCTATTCAACACCAATTTCCGAGTTTGATAAAGGTGTTGAATATCTATGAGAACCTTTCTCTTGCATCCGAAGGTCGTGGAGTTAATTTTACGGCTTTTATTGCTGAATTTCTTCGCCCAGAAGTATTGAAGGAAGAAGTTGAGAAATTCGCCAGTCTTGACGACCCCTTCGGCTTAGGTTTGGGCAACTTGCCGGCGGCGGAGGCGGATCAGAAGAGCTTCTTTCTACCCGATACCCCGGTCATCCCTTTTACAGAGCTGGCGGCTCCTGGGATTGACGAAGAAACGTTCTTTTTAGGGTTTCTTGGGTTATGACTGAGTTGGTTTGCTCTTCCCATGCACCCTCGCCGTATGAGGCCGTCCGTCTTCTATCCTACGCATTGGATGGTTGCTGGGATACAAGTGGCTGTAGGGAACGCCGGGTTAGCACATGTGTATCACGGCCTCAGCTTGGCAGCGGATACCACTGAGCCAGGGGTGCAGTCGGTAAATTTCCCGATGCATTATTTCACGTCATGGCTCGAGTTACACGCGCTAGGCATCTTTGGCATCCACAAGAGGCCGGGTTTTTATGACAGGTGCAGGTTCCCTCGGATCATGCAACTGGTCGGCGCTTCTATTGTGACTCCAACGCAACGGGAAGCTAGAGGCTTGCTTCTTCGCCCGCGCACGGTTGGAGCTGGCATGTCCTTTACTGATAAAGTTTTGACTGTCGGCCAGGAATCAGGGAAGACGGTGCTGCCATTGCAGGATATATTTAAAGATGGGGCCTCCGTCTTGAAAGCTCGGGAGATTCTTCATCTGTATTCTATCCGGCTGGGCTTTCTCGTATTTAAGATGAATGACTCGGCTTTATTTATGAGGTATAACCCACATCGCTTCGCTCAGCAGTTAGGCTACAATCAGGGCGTCCCACTCGAGGCTTTCTTGGCAGAACTGGCTACCACTGAAGAGGGTACTCGGAGCGCACTACATCATTTTATGCGCCTAAACACAGGGTCTAACTTCTTCATCAGCGAACCGAGTTGTGTTCCGCAAGCCCTGAATGTGTATGTGGTGTGGTACCAACATTCGATGGGTGCCGTCATTAGGGAGGAAAAGCGATTGCTGCTTGATTGCAAGGGCGCAGTGTCGGCTGGTGATTGAAATGTTCCTCTGAAGCGACAGAACATTGTTCATCCTCCCTTGAGAGAGGTCATTGCAGTTGAGCCCTCACACGTGCTAAGCCCTACGCATGGGTTGCCCCCATCCAGTGCGCCTAAAAAAGAAGTGGCTGTCACGTCTCCCGAGTCGGACGTAGGAAAAGAAATTGGGACTCGTCGTCCAAAGGCGCCTACTAAACGCAAACTCGTGTTATCGGCCACCGGCACTCATCCCCAGAAGAAAAAGAAACAAGTACTTTCTTTGGACACAATATTAGGCTCGACGCCCCTTGCTCCGTCTAACGAAGGCTTTAGCGAATATGGGACCAATGAGGGTTTATTTGGGACGCTCGATGATACCGATTTGGAGGCTGCCATCGAAGCTTCCAAACTGTCAGCCATCCTCGAAAAAGAACTGGCTGCCCTTGCGCAGTCAGGTATACTTCACCCTTATCTCTCCGCTTGTTCATCATTTTTTCTTCTTTTTTTTATCATGCTTTAGCTGACGCCCGCTGTTTTAACAGGTGCCTCCATAGAAGAAGCCATTGCTGCTTCGCTTAAAACCTTCGGAGAGGAGGAAAGGCTTCGCGCCTCTTTGCCAACAGAGGCTTCACTCGAACGACCGATGACGGATACCGTAACGGTTCCGGAGGTAAAACCTAGCTCTGATGATAATATCCCCTTGGCGGAGGTCCTGAAGAAGTCTTCCCTCGCTGTCAAAACCGAGAAGCAGCTCAAAAAGCGGGCGGCAAGGGGAAGGAAGCGGTCTTCTACAGTCACTATCTCTGGGCCAAAGCGGGGGAAGAAGACCATTACTAGTCCGACGGAAGACAGTCTTCTTTTTCCTGGTTCATCTGCCGAGGAAGCCGCACAATTGGCTGAGGCTATAAGACGCTCACAGGATGAGTCCGAGAATGTAAGGATCCCGAAGAGGCCTTATCCTGCCGTCATCTTTTACGAAGATCCTCCATCGATACGGCGGATATTCATAGGTCCTTTGGAAGAAGGGGCGAGAAAGCCCTTAAGCAGGCTGTCTCAGCCGACGCTGAAGATGCACTTTCGTTGTGGACCGGTGGCCACGAGTCTACCCTCGAACCTCGGCGAGCATACCTCCTGAGGAAGGAGCGTCGGCTTGAACAAGCCATACTAGAAGCTCCTTTGCGCATTGGTACACTTATATATCATTTTGTAATATTTTGCACTGCTTATATATATGTACGCATCCTTATCTTCGTGCAAACTTTGCAGGGACTTCGCTGATGGCAGAGGATCTGAGTCCAAGTCGCGCCCTGACTATGGATTCTGCAAATATCCCCGATGATACACTCGTAGGTGTGGAGGGGACTGCCACAGTTGCCATTCCTGCTATAGAGCTTCCACTGACGGCCTCCGTTCCTTCCGCTCCCGTTGGCCCTGAAGAGGTGCCTTTACCCGTCGTAGATTTAATAGACCTTTCCGGTGACGGCCTAGAGGCGATGGAACAAGTGGCTGAGATTACCATTCCCGAAGTGGCTGCTGTGCCTCAACCAGCAAACGTTTCCGGTGATGTGCCCGATGGTACGGAGGAGGCTGCTGAGGCTGCTATCCCTCCTGTTCAAAGCGGGAGGAGTATCGAAGGTATTATCCCATACTTTGTTTTAAACGATATTTCGATTATCTGAACCTTCCTTGTCTTTTTCAGAGCTACGAGGCTTGGCGGCGTCCATTGCTGGCATGTCTCCCAGGAAATCTTTCCAGCGTTTGCTGGAACTGGCTGCTGATTGAAAGAATTAGAGTTAACCGCAATCAAGACGGTGTCGCTATGCAGCTAGCCGGTTGAGCACGGGTCGATCCACAGGGAGATGGTTGTATGTCCTTTCTTGTTTTAGACGAGTCAATAAAGAATTGTATGTGTTTGTTCAATCTAACCTATGTGTACTATTTGCAAGTATAAAGTTGTTAAGAAAAAGATACGAGATTGTAAGCTAAAGAAATTCGTACTCAAAACCTTTGAGCCGAGTCTTGACCAATTGAAGCTAAAGCAATCAGCAACAACGTGGATTAGGGGATTTAAGCGCGGTATTCGTGGAATACGGCTTATTTACCCTTGTCCTTCCGTTCTTGTCTCTTGCTATCGCCTCCGGCCAAACCGAACGCAACCGGTCGCGGTTAGGAATCACCGTTACCTTGTTAGGGTAGGGTGCCTAACGGAGCGCTTGCGTATGGTTTGGGCGGAGTTCAATGGAAAATAACGGGAAAAGGAAATGAGAAAGAAGATATTAACTTACAATACCGTATTTCATCTTAACAACAATAATTACAACCATTCACAAAATGAATAAAAGAGAGCAAAAGAAAAGAACAAAGAAAAGAAAAGATACAAGTAAGTAAGTGCATGAATATAAATTGCAAGAAAGTAAAGCAAGGAATAAAAAGCAAGTAATAAATAAGCAATAAAAAGAAATAGAAACTAGAACTCAAGACAAGCATGTGATCAATAGCCAACCCTTAAACTTGCAAGCTCAATCAAGAGGTTGCAAGATCAAGAGAAGGGTAGAGAACGCATGTGAAATGAAGTGCTAATTTCATAAGAAAATACGACCCTTGAGATCAATAACTAACCCTTAACCTTTCAAGCTCAATGAAGAGGTTGAAAGATCAAGAGGAAGCAAGAATCTCAAGAGGAAGTTAAACAAAAGAGAATGATACAAAAGCCCTCATCTTCATTGATCTTCCACTCAAAAAGCTCTCACTACAATTTTCATGGAGAAAAGATGAAGAAGAAGAAGAAAAAGACTAAATCCTAACAAAAAGAAGAACAAAGAATGAACACCAAAAGCATGGCAAGTTCTGGGGTATTTATAGGAGGTGAACTGAAAACCTAGGGCAACAATCTGCCATAAAATGAATGTACCAAAATGCCCCAAAAAAACGACAGAACGACGACCCCACATGGCCGCGGATCCGCGGCCTAAGCCTGCTTAGGCCGCGTTTCCGCGGCCGTATAGTGGAGGTGGGTTCTGGGGTTTTGGGATTTTTCCTGGTTTGTTGTCCTCTTCAGTGTGGTATATGACATTTCTCAGAAACTCTTCACAATTATTCCAGAATTTTAGTAGAACAAAAATGTGATGTGATGTGGATCTTTTGCCATGATTTCCTCGAGCTCTGCGTAGATTTCTTGGATCTTGTGTTGACCTAGAGCTTTGTGCATGACATGACAATCGATTTGCCATCTTGTCCCTTAAACTGGTATGTGGCAACACACGGATAGAGAGCGGAGACCCGTGTTTTATCTGTTGTTGGCAGTAATCCGGAATTTGTCGTACTTTTCCATGATATTCACTGTTCAGAGCCGAGAACCTGTATTCTGCAGTTATGTCGCAAACACTGATTAAAAGCACCTGCCTATAAACAAACGAGCGTAAGAATGGGCGGTATAAATTGCAATATTCTGGTATGAACAAATACCCCCAAACTTATCATTTGCTCGTCCCGAGCAAAGCCCATTTATTCACAAAAAATTTCCTAACCTCACTTTCGCAGGGAACGCGATTGCACTTAGCGCGTGCAACAAGCCGTTAAACCTCTAGGTGTCCCTAGTAGGAGGAGTGTTGTCTCCTGAGGGTTTTCAGCGGATTACACCCACAAAATCCTGTCAAGCTAGTTTCATAAGTTAACGTCGATTCTACTCCTACAGTTTAGTATTTACATTAGAAACTCTATTATCCTAAGTCAGAAATATCCAACCCTTATTTTCACACCTCCTATCTATTTAACTTTAGATCCTATACGTTCCAAAAAAGTTTAGAAAGATGTTGGAATCTCTTGAGTTTTCCTTCTAAAGTGTGGTCTTAAATCAGGGATTTTTATCAACTTTACAGAAAACATAAGTCTTATTCTTTATTTCTATCTTTTATTCAAACATCGATTGTATACCCCTACGTGTGTGTATATTTGCACCCCTACACTCAAGAATTCAATTCAAGCTATAATACCCTTGCCCTAATACCTAATACTACTTCTTTTCATTAAGGATGGACGGATTTGCTCACACACCTTTCATGCGACTATTAATGCTTCTTGAGGCACTAACGGCCGATTACTGAATGTGTGAGCCTTAAAGCGTAAATAGCAGTTTCCAGGTCTTGACTTTATTCTATTTTTTCTTTTTTTCTTTTTCTTTTTCTTTCTTAAGACCGGATATATTTTTCAATATGCTCTTTTGGTGTTTAGCTTTAAATACCGCTTTTTCTTTCATACTAGGCTTTTAGGCAAGAGTATTTCTAGGTATCTTCTACTATCCCAAGTTTCAAGGTGCGTGTAAGTGCAGTTTGTAGGGTATATACTTTCTAAATTTGAACTCAAGAAAAGAAACTATTTTTCAGACTTATCCTCCAGTAAAGCTTCAATACTCTCCCTTCATCTTGACTTAACTCAAGAACTGAACTCAAAATTACCTATTTCTCAAAAAAAACTATAAGGATGTATAATCACCAAGTTTAAACAGAACGAGGGTTATTTTTAGGGTTTTCAATTCCTAAGTCTAGAATTTAGTTATTTCTAACATATCAACTAAACTTTCAGAATAAAAATCTAAGTTACCCTACTAGCTGACTTGACGACAAAGTTTTTATATTTTTGGAAAATTTTTCGATTTTTTCTGGGTTTTTAATAAGGTATGCAAATGCAAAATATACAAATGAATGCGAAGGAAGAAAGCTTACCGAGCACACCCCCAAACTTAAACTTGACAGTGCCCTCACTGTCAGGCTTCACCAAGAGGGTCAAAATTGTCGGCGCTCCCTAAAAACAAATTATATACAAAACAAAAAGGAAAACAAAAATATATACACAAAAAAAGTCCTCCCCAAACTTAAGTAAAACAGTGTTTCCACTGTTAAGCGTTGAAGTTCAGGATTAGGGGGGAAAGAGAATAGTATCAAGCTATACAAGGCCTTACACAGACCAAAAGTTAACACCAACCATTCAAAGATTTTATCATGGTGAAGCAGTGGTTGGGGAAAGAAGGTGAAGAGGTAAGAAATGGAGAATACGCGAGACCGTATGGAGATAGAAGCGGGATACGGTCTCGGTATATCAGAAGAAGAGTGGCGGAAGGGAAAAAGAAGTGGAGTACGAACTTGAGGGTGCAAATGGAGGGAATAGATTAGCACAATTTGTGATGAGCGATGTGTAAACAGCGATTGTGCTAATCTATTAACCCGGCGAGAGATGGGGTCAAATCCCTCAAGATTCGTGAGAAACCATGGGTACGCCGAACTTGGTAAACCAGACATATGAAATGAAAGTGAGACGGGTTCTTGCAAGGTCGGAACGATGGAAAGGATGGAGGTAGGTGATTGAGGAAGGTTATCGGTTAAAGGTTCAGGAGGGTGTACACAGTCAATGAAAGGAACAGGATGAATTGGAAAATCCGACTCATCAATTAAAACTGGTTCATCCTCAAAGCTATCCTCAAAATTCTCCTCAAAATTTAGCACATCCATGCATATTTCATCAAAATCCAGACGCATATAGGGTTCGGGAAAAACATTTAATGACTCGGGATGATGATTTGAAGAGACAAACTCAGCCAAATCTACGGGTTCATCATCCAAAATATCCCCAGCGTCAATATCCTCAATCAAGTGAAAATCAATATTCTCAGACACCTCATCAAAAGCATGGATATTAATCGATTCTGGTTCTAAGATGGAGGTGTAGAGGTCAAAAGGATTGGGATTGGTTTCACTTGGAAGTGACCCTTCACAATCGGGTAAATCAAACACTACAAAGTCGCACAACTCATTAATCATTCTATCTTCAATTGATAAATCATGTGGGATACTCGATAGACTTTCAAAACGGGAGTTGTGGGATTCAATTTGGGATGGGTAGGTTTGATTTGGAAGGGGGTACATCTCACTCTCTCCACTCAAATTCTCAGCCTGTCCTGCCGCCTCATCATACATTGGAAAATTAGGAGCTAGTTGGAAACTAGCTACCGGGTCAGTAGGTTGTATGAGAGCGGCCATGGACGCATTCAAATCCATCATCTGTTGGTACGACGCTACCCTAAAGTCTGCCAAAGACTGTTCCAGACTAGACATGGGTTGTGAAGGGGTTTCAGTCAAAGATTCAAAGTTGTTTGGATACTATAAACTCCCAAATGGCGGTTCTGAAGCAATGTCTAGGGAAGGTGCAAAGGTAGAGTAGGATTGGTAGGAATTGAATGGTTGGATAGGGGTAGGATCAACATTTGGATAAGGAGGTGAATGGAATTGTTGATCCCAAGAATTTGAAGTGGTGAAAGGAGTGAAAGATCGGCTACGAGATTGTTCAATACGTTCAGCGATGGACAAAGGACGACTTGCAGAAGGGGTATCAACATAAGCGGGTGCGGGAGGTTGAAAAGGTTGATACAAAGTGGACTGAGGAGTGCAAGTGTTTGTCCTAGACGCTGCTATGCGATCGTTCAATGACATTTTGGGCATGGAGGGATCGTTCGATGTTCGGCCAAAGCAAGAACCGTAAGAAGTAATGTCTGGTTGTGGGTACCAAAGTTCGGCAAGAGTTTTGCGAGGTGGGGTACCCATGATATGAAGAGAGAAAGAAAGAAAGGCAGAGAAAAGGAGGGTGAAAAGAATGTGATTTTTATTTTTTTTTTAGTTAGATATTAACAAAGGGATGAAATATACATAAAAAAGAATATGGACAAAAACAATCACGACACAAAAATACCACACACCTAATCGTTCTATGGTTCACCTAGGTCAACTAGACCTGCTCCAGAACTTGATTGTTGAAGTAAAACTGTATCGAGAAACGGGCTCAAAATACACTGATCACGAGGCCAGGTAAGTGCAGAGATAAGGGGAGGTTTTCCAACGCTTTCGCGAAGTTCCTTAATTAAATAACCCTTTCTCTTTTGGCGGTTTCGCCGTTAACACTTTCCTAGACACCCCGTAAACAATATACCGTTAAGCGAGGTTCTAAACACAGTTAACTTCTCCTAGTGAGCGCGAAGTCCTTAAGGCTTAAAGTCTAGTTTCTTTTAAATTTTGTGCGGGTAAACGTTATGCTCAATTTCGTGATTTGTGGGCCACGGAAAAGGTGATGAAATCCTTTACCGTATGTTGTGGGGTTCGCTTGCCCTTAAGTTCGTATTAATGTATGCAATGCGCAATTCAATAAAAATTCTATAAAGAATCAAACAATCGTTTTTTAGTTTAAGCATGGCACTGCAACAAATACGGGTTAGTCAATTTTTTTAGCGTTTGCTAGCGAACTTGCAAAGAATCCTGCAAAGAATAGTATATTGGAAGCGTCGGATTTGAGAAGAAGGTGTTAGTAAAGTACGTACCGTTAAGTTTTAGGTTAGGAAACCCCCGTTGAATCAAATCCGGTAAGCTTGGAAAGTTCGCTTGCGCGGGTCAAACTACCCGGATCTTTGGCACTGTACTTCGTAATCACCTTAACTTTGAACGTACACTTTGCTCCCACAATCGCAGTTTGCAAATCCGCAAAAATCTGCACTCTTGCCCACAAAGATGATCAAAAAAATAACAAAAAGATATTTTTTTTTAAATATATACAAAAAGAATATTAACCCGAATAACAAGAAAGAAAATACGCTACCGTCTCCCCGGCAACGGCGCCATTTGATTGAAAGAATTAGAGTTAACCGCAATCAAGACGGTGTTGCTATGCAGCTAGTCGGTTGAGCACGGGTCGATCCACAGGGAGATGGTTGTATGTCCTTTCTTGTTTTAGACGAGTCAATAAAGAATTGTATGTGTTTGTTCAATCTAACCTATGTGTACTATTTGCAAGTATAAAGTTGTTAAGAAAAAGATACGAGATTGTAAGCTAAAGAAATTCGTACTCAAAACCTTTGAGCCGAGTCTTGACCAATTGAAGCTAAAGCAATCGGCAACAACGTGGATTAGGGGATTTAAGCGCGGTATTCGTGGAATACGGCTTATTTACCCTTGTCCTTCCGTTCTTGTCTCTTGCTATCGCCTCCGGCCAAACCGAACGCAACCGGTCGCGGTTAGGAATCACCGTTACCTTGTTAGGATAGGGTGCCTAACGGAGCGCTTGCGTATGGTTTGGGCGGAGTTCAATGGAAAATAACAGGAAAAGGAAATGAGAAAGAAGATATTAACTTACAATACCGTATTTCATCTTAACAACAATAATTACAACCATTCACAAAATGAATAAAAGAGAGCAAAAGAAAAAGAACAAAGAAAAGAAAAGATACAAGTAAGTAAGTGCATGAATATAAATTGCAAGAAAGTAAAGCAAGTAATAAATAAGCAATAAAAAGAAATAGAAACTAGAACTCAAGACAAGCATGTGATCAATAGCCAACCCTTAAACTTGCAAGCTCAATCAAGAGGTTGCAAGATCAAGAGAAGGGTAGAGAACGCATGTGAAATGAAGTGCTAATTTCATAAGAAAATACGACCCTTGAGATCAATAACTAACCCTTAACCTTTCAAGCTCAATGAAGAGGTTGAAAGATCAAGAGGAAGCAAGAATCTCAATGGGAAGTTAAACAAAAGAGAATGATACAAAAGCCCTCATCTTCATTGATCTTCCACTCAAAAAGCTCTCACTACAATTTTCATGGAGAAAAGATGAAGAAGAAGAAGAAAAAGACTAAATCCTAACAAAAAGAAGAACAAAGAATGAACACCAAAAGCTTGGCAAGTTCTGGGGTATTTATAGGAGGTGAACTGAAAACCTAGGGCAACAATCTGCCATAAAATAAATGTACCAAAATGCCCCCAAAAAACGACAGAACGACGACCCCACATGGCCGCGGATCCGCGGCCTAAGCCTGCTTAGGCCGCGTTTCCGCGGCCGTATAGTAGAGGTGGGTTCTGGGGTTTTGGGATTTTTCCTGGTTTGTTGTCCTCTTCAGTGTGGTATATGACATTTCTCAGAAACTCTTCACAATTATTCCAGAATTTTAGTAGAACAAAAATGTGATGTGATGTAGATCTTTTGCCATGATTTCCTCGAGCTCCGCGTAGATTTCTTGGATCTTGTGTTGACCTAGAGCTTTGTGCATGACATGACAATCGATTTGCCATCTTGTCCCTTAAACTGGTATGTGGCAACACACGGATAGAGAGCGGAGACCCGTGTTTTATCTGTTGTTGGCAGTAATCCGGAATTTGTCGTACTTTTCCATGATATTCACTGTTCAGAGCCGAGAACCTGTATTCTGCAGTTATGTCGCAAACACTGATTAAAAGCACCTGCCTATAAACAAACGAGCGTAAGAATGGGCGGTATAAATTGCAATATTCTGGTATGAACAGCTGCTCCACAGGCGATATCCCCTCAGCGTATCATTCTATCTTCCGGACAAGGTTAGCATTGTTCGCTCCTTTCTCGGTATTGTTACTTCTTCATATAACAATGTTCATGTTTTTTGTAGTTCTGGAAGCTGACGATGACGTTGAGGTCCTCGATGGGCCTGGAGATCTTCCAGACTCTTCTTGTATAAACGTGGGTAAGTAAAGTTTTGACGCCTTTGCATCTATCCTCTGTTTGCAACCTTCGTTGATCATTTATCAATCTTTAACAGCTCTGCCTACTTTTACCCCGTTGGAGACTCGCATTCTCATGCCGTCTGGCCCTTATGCGCTGCGTGCATTCGAACATATGGCCAAGTTAAGCCTTCATTCTTTGTTAGCATTGATCGAAGACTTTCGTGTTGGTAGCTCGCTTACGGCTGAAGAATTTACTGCTGAAGCCAATGCTTCTCTCCCCTTTCTTGCCACTTATCACAGTGAAGCATTGGTGCAAGTCTGGGTCGACTTCTGTCGTCGAGTGGAGGCTTGCTTGTATAGTCTTGAATGCGCACGCCATACTTCGGAGGTAGTGGCTGCGAAGACAAGCTTGCAGGGGCTGAATGAGCGGTACGCCGCTAATACACTTTCCTGTGAAAAGAGGCTCCGCCGAAAGTTCTCAGGGAGGAAGCTGGCTTCAACCGCGCTCGGGGAGCTTCAAGCCGAATTTACAGCTAAGACCACCCACGCATATGAACTTTGGCAGGAGCTTCAAGCCGCAATCAAGGACGTGGTGGCTGTTGATAAAGCTGTTATCTTTACTCGGACGATGGTTGATGCTCATAAAGCTACTGAGCAGGAACTTGAAGGACGGCTTGCCTCGCATCAGGCCCAACAGTCGGAAGCGGAGGCCCGTCTCGCAGCTATAATCAATTTTGAAGCAGAGACCCAGGAAAGGAAGGATGAAATGATGAACCTTTTGAATCATCCACCAGCTTGAAAGATGTATTATATTATTTTTTTATTCCTTCTTATACATGTTCTTAACTGAAAATATATTCTTGATTCTTTCATAAATTGTACTTTGTATTCATTTTGATTCATGAATAAAAAGACGTATTATTATATTTTTTTATGGTGATGTGTTCATTTTAAGATATGCATTTCGTTGATAGTTTATTTAAATCTCTTTGCAAGACTGTGCCCTTCTTTTTCAAGTTAAGATATTTGTGATTTGATTTATCCCCGAAACGGAGCATTGCTCTATGATGGAGAAGTTATGAATTAATGTATATATATATTTTTAAGACGAAGAATTGCTGTGGTTGAGAGGGTCATGAGTTGATATTTTTCCGTGTCGGAGCTTTGCTTGACGACAGGGAGTGTCGGAGCATTGCTCAACGACAAGGGGAGCTATGAGTTATCATGTATCCAAGTTGAGGCTTTGCCTAACGGCAAGGAAATGCCGGAGCATTGCTCGACGACAGGGGGTGATATGTGTCCAAGTCGAAGCTTTGCTTAACGACGAGGAGGTGTATTGCTCGACGACAGGGGTTGACATAAGGTCCAAGTTGAAGCTTTGCTTAACGATGAGGAAGTGTCGGAGCATTGCTCTACGACAAAGGTTGACATAAGCCATACGGGGTCAAGATTGACATTGGCCATATGGTGTCAGGGGTTGGCTTTATCCGCATTTCGTGGAGTCAAGGGTTGCTCTGGACGTTTCCCACGGGGTCAGCAGTGACATTAGCCGTGTTCTATGTGACCAGGAATTTGCTCTGGATGCTTCCCACGGGGTCGGTTTGACATAGCCGTATTCTGCGAGGACCAGGCTCCACTCTGGATGCTTCCCACGGGGTCAGGATTGACATAGCCGTGTTCTGCGAGGACCAGGATCCGCTCTGGACGTTTCCCACGGGGTCAGGATTGACATAGGCCGTGTTCCACGTGACCAGGAATTTTTTGCTCTGGATGCTTCTCACAGGGTCTGATTGACATAGCCGTGTTCTGCGAGGACCAGGCTCCACTCTGGACGTTTCCCACGGGGTCAGGATTGACATAAGCCGTGTTCCACATGACCAGGAATTTGCTCTGGATGCTTCCCACAGGGTCGGGTTGACATAGCCGTGTTTTGCGAGGTCCAGGATCCGCTGTGGACGTTTCCCACGGGGTCAGAATTGACATAGGCCGCGTTCCACGTGACCAGGAATTTGCTCTGGATGCTTCCCACGGAGTCGGTTTGACATAGCCGTATTCTGCGAGGACCAGACTCCGCTCTAGACGTTTTCCACGGGGTCAGGATTGACATAGGTCGTATTCCACGTGAAAAGGAATTTGCTCCGGATGCTTCCCACGGGGTCGGTTTGACATAGCCGTATTCTGCGAGGACCGGGATCCGCTCTGGATGTTTCCCACGGGGTCAGGATTGACATAGGCTGTGTTCCACGTGACCAGGAATTTGCTCTGGATGCTTCCCACGGGGTCGGTTTGATATAGCCGTGTTCTGCGAGGACCAAGATCCGCTCTGGACGTTTCCCACGGGGTCAGGATTGACATAGGCCGCGTTCCACATAACCAGGAATTTACTCTGGATGCTTCTTACGGGGTCGGTTTGACATAGCCATGTTCTGCGAGGACCAGGCTCCGCTCTGGACGTTTCCCATGGGGTCAGGATTGACATAGGCCGTGTTCCACGTGACCAGAAATTTGCTCTGGATGCTTCCCACGGGGTCGGTTTGACATAGCCGTGTTCATGCGAGGACCAGGATCCGCTCTGGACGTTTCCCACGGAGTCAGGATTGACATAGGCCGTGTTCCATGTGACCAGGAATTTGCTCTGGATGCTTCCCACGGGGTCGGTTTAACATAGCCATGTTCTGCGAGGACCAGGCTCCGCTCTGGACGTTTCCCACGGGGTCAGGATTGACATAGGTCGTGCTCCACGTGACCAGAAATTTGCTCTGGATGTTTCCCACGGGGTCGGTTTGACATAGCCGTGTTCTGCGAGGACCAGGATCCGCTCTGGACGTTTCCCACGGGGTCAGGATTGACATAGGCCGTGTTCCACGTAACCAGGAATTTGCTCTGGATGCTTCCCATGGGGTCGGTTTGACATAGCCGTGTTCTGCGAGGACCAGGCTCCGCTCTGGACGTTTCCCACGGGGTCAGGATTGACATAGGCCGTACTCCCGTGACCAGGAATTTGCTCTGGATGCTTCCCACGGGGTCGGTTTGACATAGCCATGTTCTGCGAGGACCAGGATCTGCTCTGGACGTTTCCCACGGGGTCAGGATTGACATAGGCCGTGTTTCACGTGACCAGGAATTTGCTCTGGATGCTTTCCACAGGGTCTGATTGACATAGCCGTGTTCTGCGAGGAATAGGCTCCGCTCTGGACGTTTCCCACGGGGTCAGGATTGACATAGGCCGTGTTCCACGTGACCAGGAAAGGTTGACTCTCGGTTGTTTGTGTAACGTCAAGTCATGGAATTGGGAATTTTGCCGCAACTCCGATTTGTTGATGTCGTGTCTGTTGAAATGAGACAGATATTGAGATGATCTCCAGGCTGTCTGTGAACCATTGAGATTTGGCTTCTTCTTCTGATGGAGCCTGGGGAGGGAAGGTATGATTCCTTCTTTGTTTGCGTCCCTGGATTGTATACAGGGATTGATGTGATATCACCTGTAGGGCAAAAATTTCATTCTTTCAAAAAAAAATTCTTCTTTCCGCGATGCTCTATCATTTCAGCTTTTATATCGCGAAGGTCGCGATTGCCCAATCATTTCGGCTATTTTTCGCGGTGCCCAATCATTTCGGTTATTTGTTTTATTTTTACTCGCTGCTTTTTATTGCGAGTTGCCCAATCATTTCGGCTATTTTTGTATGCATACATTTTTACTTGTTGATTTTGTTAGCAAGTTGCCCCATCATTTCGGCTATTTTTGTATGCATACGTGGCTCGCTGGCTTTTTGCTGCAAGCTTTGGGATTTGACACCAATTTCGGCATCCGCATCGCTGCAACTGGGACATTGCCAGGAGCGAATCATCATTTGCCTATGTCGATGTCGAACAAAGATGGCTTAGCGAACAGGGTTAGGATCCTGTCGACTAAGGCTTTTGACTTTATGAGCAGTAAGGGTCTCATAAAGGTATTTCTCCCTGCGAGTCATAAGGATCTCGTAGGTGTGTTTTCTCCTTAGAAATCGTGAGGATTCCTAAGTGTATGGTCTCTTATAAGTCGTAAGGATCTTACAATAGTGCTTTCTCCTTATAAGTCGAGTGGACTTACAAGGGCTGTTCACTGTGCAAACATATCCCTAGTCACGGATGGGACTTTGTTAGGAAAATGTTTATTCGCGCCCATGGATTGTATACAAGGGTCAGCATTGAACCGCATGTAGGGCAACATTGGGGGTTGTGATGGCTGCTTAAGAACAAGTCAGATCCATGTAGCTTAAGACTTTTGAATCCTATGAGCCATGAGGGTCTCATAGGAGGGTTCTCCTTACGTGTCGTGAGGATCTCGCAAGTGTAATTTCTCCTTAGGAATCGTGGGGATCCCCAAGTGTGTTGTTCCCTTGTGAGTCGTAAGGATCTTACGCAGGTGGTTTCTCCTCACAAGGTCGAGAGGACCTTGCAAGTGTCTTTTAACGAGGTTGCGCCCTTTCGGGTTTTCACAAAACTCGCCGGTAGCCCTGCTGTTTTTACTCACGGAGCCCTTTTGGGTTTTCATCCGTGCCCATTTTTCTTATGGACATACCTTCTTCTTTTTTGTCAGCCTTAGGATGCTGCGGTCCGTAGTAGTTTATTGACGTCTCAGTCAGCAGCCAGTTTTAGGACATAGTGGTCCGTCGTTAGTTTAAGGACGTTTCGGCCCGTTGTTGTTAGTTTTAGGACATTTCGGTCCGTTGTTAGTTTTAAGACATTTCGGTCCGTCGTTAGTTTAAGGATGTTTCGGTCCGTTGTTAGTTTTTAGGACATTTCGGTCCGACGAAAAGGAAGCCGGCTACTACTTACAGAGTTTAGGCTTAGGAAGATAGCGAGCGGACATAGGCGCCGTCATCTATCATTGACCTAGGTCGTGACTCGTCAAGCGTAGTATTTCTTTAGGAAGCGACCGTTTATTGGCCTGAAAGGTCTTTCACCATGCATTTCCATGAGTAAATATGCTCCACCCTGGTAAACTTTGTCTATGATATACGGGCCTTCATAGTTCGGCTCGAATTTCCCTCGCTTGGCACAATTGGGGATCATAGGCCTTTTGACCACTAGCATGAGTTCGCCTTGGCGGAATGTTCTCGGCCTAGTCAATCTCTCATATGAGCGCATCATCTTTGCTTTATAAGCCTCCAGATTTTGTTGTGCTATGAGCCGGGTTTCATCAAGGGCATCGAGCTCCTCAAGCCGAAGGTGAGCATTTTCTTCGTCTGTTAGCTCATAGTGAACGGCCACTCTAGAGAGGGTAACTCTATCTCGAGAGGGAGTATCGCTTCTGTGCCGAATACCAAAGCATACGGCATTGTGTTTGTGGCCGTTTTGAACATAGTTCAATACGCCCAGAGAGCTTCATGCAGTCTCTCATGCCAATCCTTCTTATTTCGAGACACCGTCTTTTTCACGATCTTCGTCAAGGTCTTGTTGAAAGCCTCAGCTAGACCGTTAGCTCGAGGATTATAGACTGAAGAGTATCTCCAATCTATATTATGTTGTTGTGTGAAGCGGCTGATCTTGTGGCTTCTGTAGGCTGGCCCGTTATCGGAGATGATCCATCGCGGAATTCCAAACCGATAAATGACGTGCGTCTTGAAGAAATGGAGTATATTCTCCGTCTTCACTTCTCTCAGCGGTACTGCTTCTGCCCACTTGGAGAAGTAATCAGTTGTCGCCAAAATGAATCGATGTCCTCTGGACGATGCTGGTTCGATGGGGCCGATTATGTCAGTTCCCCATATTTCAAACGGCCAGCTAGCCAACGTTAGATGCAGTGGGTTCGGATGCTGGTGGATAAAGTCCCCGTGAATTTGGCACGAATGGCACTGCTTCGCATATTCGAGGCAGTCCTGGATCATCGTGGGCCAATAGTAGCCCATCCTTTTAATCTTCAGCTTCATCTTCGGGCCGGCTTGGTGAAAACCGCAGAGTCCATCATGAGTTTCTTGGACGACCCTCTTTGCCTCTTCGGGTCCCAAGCATCTTAGCCATAGAGAATCAAATGATCTCTTATACAGAGTATCATTAATGAAGGCGAAGGATAGAGCTCGTTTCATAAGCTGATGCCTTGAGGATGCATCTTCAGGTGTTCGACGAGAATTGAAGTAATCTATAAAGACTTCTCTCCAATCCTCAGCCTTTTCCTGATCTTTTATTTGTAGGGCTGTCTCTTTGGTCGCTTCTTTCTCTTCAGACCACTCCGGAGATATTTCTGCTGGTGCGAGAACCCGACGGCTTTGCACAACGATCCCCACGTCATCGAGGTTTTGTCGGCCAGTTCTTTAGCGAGCTTGGCTAATGCATCCGCCTTACTATTTTCTGCACGCGGTATGTTCTCTAGGGCATATGCAGGGATTTGAGTCAGCAATTGCTGCACTCTCTCGCCGTATTTCACCAACTTTGGTTTGCACGTTTGATAGTCGCCGTTTACTTGACTAACGACCAGTTGGGAGTCTCCGTATATGAGGAGGTTTTCAATTCCCATGTCGATAGAGATCTCAAGACCTGCTATCAAAGCTTCATATTCGGCTTCATTGTTCGTTCTCGGCTCTGTTAAGGAGAAGGCAAAGCGCATTATCCCTCCTTGTGGAGTCACGAAGATGAGGCATACCCCTGATTTGATTATAGGGGTGCTTTGTTTGCGCTTCTTCATGGAAGATGCTCCATCAAAATAGAGTTCCCACCGGGTATTATTCTCTCTTCTCTCCCCATCGAAAACGTGTGTTCGTCTGGAAATTCGCAGTTCAAGAGAGAGTCAGCAGGTATCGGATGCTCAGCGAGGAAGTCGGCGATGGCCTGGCCTTTTACTGCCTTGAGAGGCCGATAAGTTATCGAGAACTCCATCAAGAGCAGGGCCCATTTAGCGAGCCGCCCTGTTAATATGGCCTTCGACATCAAATACTTGAGAGGATCTACCTTTGATATGAGATGGACCTCATGTGCTAACGCATAGTGTCTGAGCTTCGTTATCGCGAAGATAAACGCCAGGCAGTGTTTTTCGATGGGAGAGTAATTGCTTTCTACCCCCAAGAGAACTCGACTCAGATAGTGGAGAGCTCTTTCTTTCCCTTGGTCATTTTCTTGTGCCCACAGCGTGCCTAAAGAACTTTCGAGGGCTGTTGTATACAGAATGAGAGGCCTTCCCTTGACCGGAGCGGTCGGCACCGGCGGATTCTGCAGGTATTGCTTAATTTCGTCCAGTGCGCCTTGGCATTTACGATCCCAGACGAAAGGGGTCCCCTTCTTCATTAGATGACTGTAAGGACGACATTTGCCGGAAAGATTGGCTATAAATCGCCGGATATACGCGAGCTTTCCTTGGAGAGACCGCAGTTGTTTAAGAGTCCTTGGCGGAGGCATTTCCATGATCGCCTTGATCTTCGACGGGTCTATCTCAATGCCTCGGTGGCGGACGACGAATCCTAGGAATTTGCCTGAGGAAACTCTGAACGCGCATTTGAGAGGGTTCATCTTTAAGTTGTATTTCCGAAGGCGCCGAAACATGATCTTCAGATGCTCTAAATGTTCCTCGTATGATTTTCTTTTAACTATGATGTCGTCAATATAGCATTCGACGATTTCATGTATGAGGTCATCGAAAATCTTCGTCATGGCCCTCTGATAGGTGGCACCGGCATTCTTTAAACCGAAAGGCATCACCTCGTAGCAGAATATACCCAAAGGGGTCTGGAAAGTGGTATGCTTCTGGTCCTCGGGATGCATCTTTATCTGATTGTATCCTGACGAGCCGTCCATGAAGGAGAAAACTTCGTGAGTGGACGTGTTATCTATCATCAGCTCAGTGATCGGTAATGGAAAGTCGTCCTTTGGACAAGCTTTGTTGAGATCCTGAAAATCTACACATATGTGTACCGTCCCATTTTTCTTCATCACCGGGACGATGTTGGCGATCCATTCAGGATATTGAACCTCTTGGATAAAGCCGGAATCGATTAGCTTCTTGACCTCGGCGTTGATGCTCATCTCAAGCTCGAGCCGCATTCTTCTCGATGCTTGTTTGATCGGCTTGACGTCCGGGGATATTGCCAATTTGTGTACAGCAATCTCTGGATCTAGTCATGGCAGCTCGGAATAGTTCCATGCGAAGCAATCTCTATGCTGCATGAGCACGTCCTTTAATGTAGCCACCCTTTCTTCAGAAAACAGCTCACTGACGAATGTCGGCCGCGGGTCACTTGCCGTCCCCAAATCAATTTTCTTGAGGTTATCTGCAGTAGTATGTATTCCATCTTCCAGCACTTTTGGCGCCTGTGGAAACTCTGAAATCACCTCGCCATCATCGTTTTCGAATCACCTCGCCATCATCGTTTTCGAAGCACCAGGGGAGGTTATCCATATTTTCAGGCTCTTCTTCTGACAGCGTTATCGCGTGACAGGTATGAGATCGTTTCCAAGATCTATGTTGATCTGGTTCTACTCTCTCTATACGCGTCGCTTTCTGTTCATGCTTCTGTGGCGGGCTTACCCTCCAACTGCTGGATAGAGCGAACATGCCTTATTGATATTGGTCTTTGACCCAGTCTTTGAAAGTGAAGCAGTCTTTGAGGGATGTCCTATTGCTCAGTGATAGAAGAAATAGTCCAGGTGAGAGACCAAGCCTGCTTGCTCGGGATGCTTGGACTCCGGGAGGGTAATCATTTGATGTTTTACGGCAAGATCAAGTATCTTCCTTGTCTTGTCTTGGGCAAAAGAGTACGCTCGACCCATCTTCTTTATAAGAGACGAATCTTGGTTGCTCTATTCTTGATCGCGTGGCTTCTTGGTCTCGCTTTGTCACTGTCGAACGCCTTTCCTGCTTTTTGATTTATTTTTGCCTCTGCGTCGGGCCTTTTGTATGACGGGTTGACGAGGAAGAGCATTTTCATTTTTCTCAGCCTGCTGAAGGAGGTGTTGCGTTCTGGTTTTCTCGTAGATGGCCATTTCGCGATTATGGTCGTCTCGAACCTTTTGACCCGCTTCCCTTATAAGCTTGTCCATCCGTTCTTCGAACGACAGGCTTGGCATTTTCACGACGAGGGCTCGTTTTGGTTCAGGGTTAGCATCTTCCCACAAAGCATCTCCTTCTTCGTCAAAGTCATTTATGACATAGCAGCCGCGGAATCGCTCTCGTTCCTTAGATTGAATATACCCAAGCCCGACCATTTCCATTCTCCAATTGGGCAACTTCCGCTGAGTTCCGGGGACGTTCCAGATCCTGTTATAGAACAGAACTTGTCGAGCGATCTGCTTGGAGGGTATACCTTGGCGCTTCAACAGCCTTCTCAAGCCTTCTGTGTAATATATAGGCAGACGGATGGGCTGGAGCCTGTCAAGTGTAGAATCGGCACCATGCCAAATTTCTTTCTCCACTTTGGTTTTCCCGGATCGGTAGAATAGGATCGCCTTTTCACCCTTTCGCTTGGAAGGGACGTAGAATGTCCGTAATTCCTGCACACTATAGGCATTAAGTGTATCGAGCTCTTTGTAATGCTCCCACGGAACCATGGCGATTTGCAAACTCCGATCATCATCAGCAAAGGCTTGAATTGATGGCCAAACAGAAAATACGACATTGACTTCATCTTCCGAGTCGCTGCCGAAAATCAACATAGGGGTGGACGGTCCTGGCTTGTTGCATTGGGGCGGCCCTGAATAAACTATTTCTTCTTCCTTCTCGGTATCACTCCCGAAGACCGGAATAGTAGTACTAGCTTTGTTCTTCGGCTTACAGCATCTCTCCGTGTCTTCAAAGTCTGGTAAGAAGTATTTTGCATCTTCGTACTTTCGGACTTCATTCACGGAAAATGGGTCTAGTTCCCCTGTCACAGTATACTCGAGACCATCCTTGAAATACTTCATACACTGGTGTTGTGTAGAAGGGATGATGTTGTACTCGTGTAACCAGGGCCAGCCGAGCAAAGCGTTATAGCAGGTCTTAGCGTCAATGACGTGAAACTTGATGTCAGTGACTAGCAGCCTAAAGCGTAACGTCAGTATCACAGACCCAAGTGTCCATGATGACTGGGAGTCAAATCCGGAGATGGTGATTTTATCACGAGCGAGGTGTTGAACGCTCATGCAGATTTCCTTCAACACTCTCACGTTGAGGAGATTGACGGAAGACCCATATCCGAAGACATAAAGGGGACGGTTATGCTCGCATGTCCCAAGGAGGAGATCTTCATCGCCGAAAGTGATAACGGCCGTATGCACTTCTTCCAGCTCGTCCTTCATCTTTTCTTCGGCGAGGAAAGCTTGGAGCTGTTCGGGCTCTTGTAACGCCTTGATCAGAGAATCTCTCACCTCTTTGGATAGCAGAAGGGTGTTGAGAATGCTTAGCTACGAAGGTAGTTTTCTCAAGTGTGCCAGAACGTTGTAGTCCACCTTACTTTTCTTTGGCGGGTCCTTGGCCGTCAGCTCTTTGACGGCTTGGTCATCAAGGATGATATCCTCAGGGACCTTTTCTTTCCCCTTATCTTTTCTATTTGACCCACTATTCGAGGGCCCAAGATTCTTTTCGGGCAGCGTACGATTGCGCAGCTGAATATTTTCACAGGTCTTCGGTTCTTCCTCTTTTCCCGAGGTGGATTCTTTAAAGAAAGGGCCAAGAGTCATTTCTTCGTTAGAGTCGCTCCCAAAGGTGAGAACTTGCGATCCCCCAGCGTCGACCATATGACAGTTGCCGGTAGTTCTTTTATGCTCCTCGGTCGTGTTTCTTTTTTCCCAATGAGTTTTGCGTTTCATCCGCCTGAAATGTTGTCGGTGAGCAACATATCCCTGCCACCATCTTTTAAAGGCTATGCACTCTTCAGTAGGGTGCGCAATCCTTCGATGATATAGACAATAGTTAAGATGTATATCCGCTTCATCAGGAGTGTTCCCTTCGGAGGGTGGCAATTTCATCCCCATTGATATGGCCTTGGCAAACCTCTTCCTCGTCTTGAACCTGCTTTTATTTGCGACAGATATACTTTGATCTGGCGGGAGTGTTTCAACCCTTTCGTCCAGTCGCTGGCATTTGGCTTTTTCAAATATGGCTATCTCACGCTCTTGAGCAGCTTTGCTTTTAAGAAGAGCTTCGTCCAGGAATGCATCAATCATTTCGTCTGATGGCCCTAGAAGTTCAGGCTCAGGATCTGCCCCCAGTTTCTCTGCATAAGGAGCATATTCATCGTTTATCGATGAGTGAGAGATCACATGGTAGCTTGCTACATAATCTTCAGGCTCATCCGACGAGTCTTCTCCATTGTCATCATCTCCGTCCTCAAGGACGTGGTCGAGAAATTCTCGGAGTGTGACCGGAGTTCGCACCTTCTGGTTATATTCTTCCAGCGCGTCAATCTACTTTTGCAGGTCCGTGCGCTTGTTACCAGGCTTCATGGGCTTCTTGGATTTCTTCTTCTTTTTCGAAGACTTTGACGGCTGGGTGTGAGCACTTTGAATATCACCACCAATCTTTGGAGTTGGGCGCGGTTTCGGCGTTCCCTCGATAATTTCGGGTTCCAGTGGATTTTTCCACCTGATCGCCGGGCATGTTTGGAGATCCTTCAGCATTCTTTTCGTCTTGGCTGAAAGAGCGACCTCCCATGGAGCTTCTTCTACGAAAGAACACGATGCCCTCGGTGTGTCCGTCTTCTTGGGAGCGTGTGGCTGCGGCGGGTTTGTAAGTGCACGGCGGCGCCCCGGCCGTCAATCCGACGCCGGAATACGGAAACGAAACTTTTCTAAAAACTAGAAACCGGCACCACCGCGCACAAAAAATCCCGGATCGGGCTATTAACCTAACTCTAGCAAATACGAGAAAGGGTAGAATACTATACCGAGCGATCCGTATCCTTCGGTCTTCGTCTCCACTCCGATCTCCTCGCGGAATCTCCGATCGTCGCCTCCTCGTCGAAACGGGCACCACATCGCCGGGTTCTTTTACGGGCTCCCACCTCTGGACCGAGGGAACTCGGGCACGAAGTTGGCGAGCAGACATGTCCAAGAAATGCTGTAGGTAAGTGTAGAATCCATTGTCTCTAGGGGTTGTGAAGTTGTCTTTGATGGAGAAGAGAAAGAATGAACTTTGGAGATTTTGTGGCAAGTAGAGAAAATGAGATGATGGAATTTCCACTCTCCAAATGAACCTCTCTCATCTCTCCCCTCAAGTGGCCAGCCATGAATAATGTGGAGGAGGGAAAAAGGCATAAACAAATATATGAAGATAATGATCAAATAATCTCACATCAAAAATCCTTATCAAATCCTAATCCAATAAATGCAAGAGAAATGACCCATAAAGAATCTCATGATGCTAGTCACATCATAATCCACATACACAAATAACCCCCTCCACAAATGCTAATTTGCAAACATGCAAATAAGCCCCTCCATCAGATAAGTCCGGCCGTGAAGGAACAAAGGAAAACTGGCCGGAACGGAATGCAAACTGGCAACTTCAGAAAACTGATCCCGTAATAAATTACAGGAAAACCTCGCGACTGTATATACATACCCGCAATTGTATTCCCACTGAATATAAATGCAAAGAGACAAAATCTACACTGTACAATACTAGGATCCGGCTTAAACCAAAGCCCGCTAGTAAAATCCGTCCGATCATGATCCGTGCAATACCGTGCGTATCTGATCGAACACTGCCATATCTCCATACGGCCTCTACAGCGTTTCGCCCAAAACTTGAGAAACTGGACTGTGGGGGACTCTAAAGACTCGTCAACACCTTGGTTGTGGATTTAACCACTAGCACGTTAGAGGTATTAGCCAATACGTAACGGGCTACCAGGTATTGACCAAAAGGGACGTCTGTGAGCGAACTCATGCTGACACCCTACTGAGCCTATCAGTGACAATATCCGTACAGTCCGGTCCATTCGTCTATGAGCATCGCATGGCGGGCCTAGGGGTTGGTAAAAGTCAGACCCCCAAAAGCGGTACAAGTCGTGTCGGAGTGTAGCCCAGAACACCCTGAGATACTACTGAAATACCTACCAGTAAATCTCCTGCCTTGGCCAAGGACTTTCATGTACTGGCTCTCCTAGACACAGCGCGACCTCACCCACAATACCGGGAGAGACGAACCCCTGCAGATCCGCTCACTGCCTCTATGTGGCTCGGGACTGTACCCAACTAAAACCTGTTTGCACGTCTCCTTTGAGCGTAGTAGGGTAGTAATCAAAGCACAGTGGGAACTCACACGAGACAAATGACGATCTCAGGTCGATGAACTAACCTGTACACATGTCACCAGGGAACTGCTATCTGACATCAAGTATAATACCAATTAGCATGTTCCCGGCGAGTCCTGTCCGGTGTACTCATAACCCAATGAGCACCTGTATACATCTTAGGTGAACCAACTGACACCAGCGGCTTGTGAGACCGGCCACCGCCCCTCGTCGGGGTCTCGACTGTATACACTAGTCTACTCTGGAGTATCGATGCCCTGTCTTGAAACTCCCACGACTAGGGACCTTTTAAGGATGTGCTTATAGACCCCAGCTCTTACGTATATGATCGTCCTCATACTGCTGGTAGTCAAGCAAGAATCCTAGGGGCTCTATCAACGTGTAATAGCGACTCGTAAGGTCATCTAAAGCGGTACACGATGATAAAGATAAACCAAATAGCATACTATCATCTTGAGTAAGACTGTCCTACCGGTATAGGTCCTCCCTCAATCATTGCAATCGCGTGCTTGTGATCCAATAATTGACTCTGAGGGCACTATCTCCAACAGGGTTCACCTTCCAATTCTCGGACAGGGCAAATTTGCCCTGTTGGTATTGATCTTCGATCCAGCCTTTAAAGACGAAGCAATCTTCAATTGGATGGCTTACCGTTTGATGGTATGGGCAATAATCGGGACTATTAGCCTCACCAGGTTGCAACGGTCATTTTGGATTCGGCAGATTGATGAGCCTGTTGCGCACCGCCAGCTCAAACAATCTCCTTATTTTGTCCCGGGGAAACAAGTAAGGGCGCTTCATTTTCTCATTATAGTATCGTCGTCTTTCGTCTAGTCGATCCATTAGTTTTGGACCACTGGGCTGCTATTGAGCATTCGCGACGAAGGTCGCCTTCCCTTTCCCTTTTTCATTCCATGGCTCCGGCTTTGAAGGAGACGGTCTATGACCCATCTGGTCCATTTGGACCAGTTTGTCGATTAAGGCCTGGAACGTGGTCGGCTTGAAGAACATCATGAATTGGGAAATACTTGCTTGAGGGTCAAGAGTGCCCACGAACATGTCCACTGTCGGCGCTTCTTCGATGCACTGCTCACATTTTGACCACAAATTCCGCCATCGTATTGCGTATTGAACCCATGTCTCGCCAGGTTTCACCCTAGCATTGATCAATGCCATTATTGGGGTGCGTTCACTAGCACTCGCGAAGCGCTGGGTGAATAACAGCTCCATTTCTGCAAAAGTTTTGACGGAGTCGTTGGGAAGCTCCGAATACCACTCGAAAGCCGTCTCCGACAGCTACCAACAAACTGGCAAAGCAGAAGTTTATCGTCATCTTCGGTGTTCCCGCACAAGGCTCTGAATTGAGCGACGTGCTGATGCGGATTTCCCGTCCCTTTATATAGATGAAATTTAGGGATCGTATATCTCGGCGGGTACCTTATTTGGTCATACCGGCCTGGATAAGGTCGTCCAGTCTTAATTACCTGCCCAGCCGCTTCGTTCGCCTGGTGAGCTCGTATTTGCTGAGCGATGTAGTCGTCCAAGGCGGCCTTAGAGATTGTCTCTTCTTTGGTTGCTGAAAGAGCCAGAGGGGGGTTCGATGTCTCCCCTCTGTCGTCTTCAATGATAATCGGGGGGTCTTCAGCCGGAGGTTCTGGCTGTAACATCATTCCAGCCATGTCTTGGAACAAAAGAGTCATTCGTTTGATGTTGGCTGCCTGTTCCGCGGCCTTTTTTTCTTTCCTATCGAGCATTCTTCGGAGGAAATCAGCATCAGTTTCTTGTTCTTGACGCTGCTATGAGGTTTTCGGATTCTCTTTCGGCCCAGTGAGTGTGGCCATTGCAGTTAGCATCTCCTAAAGTTTCTGCTGCTGCTGCTCCTGAGCCTTTTTTATCGATCGAGTAAGCGATCGATGACCTGTGGAAGCACGACTTTCCTCTTTTCTGGAAGCCATATAGACGGTATGTGTTACCATGCCCCCAGACTTGGAGCGTTTAGACTCAGCGTCTTTACGGTTTGCCGCGGTCATGGGGGCTTTCTCCGGCCTCCTTCTCTTGTGAGCGGTTGATGTTAAGGGAGTCGTTGCAGCGGGCACCCAGACGGATGACATCTTCTGTGGTACCACGGGATGCCTCTTTTCTTGCCGAGCTTTAAGCTTCTTTAGCCGGCGAGAGTAGTCCTGGTTAATCACCGATTCCTGGACCTGTTGCCAGACTTTGTAAATTTTGGAAGAAAGCCGCTGAGGGGGCTGCTCCGGCTTCTTTTCTGTAGTAATCTCCATAGGTGGAGGAGATCTCTTCAGCACGGCAGTCTGAGAGTTCTTGCGAACCCTCCTAAGCGGTTCAAAGTTGTTCCCAGTTGGAACAGCAGCATTGATTTCCACCATGGGAGCTGGCGGAGTTAGTCCAGAAGGGGAGCTGCCCCCAGCCTTCCTTACTCAGCGCCAGTGACGACGGCGAGCATGTTGTGCGGATGGAGTTGGTTCAGCTGTAGGGGTGACTTTCTCATGCCCCCTATTTTGGCGAAGGGTTGTCGCCGGCGTCAACCTCTTGAAGACCGATGCCCGTTGAGAAGCGATATCCAATCTGTCAAAGACAGACCTCTGGGCAGGGGAAGCAGCTTTGAGGACTTCGACTGGAGCAAGAGCCAGAACAGTCAGCCTTGTGAAGACCGACCCTATGGCAGGAGAAGCCGCCTTAACGACTTCATGAGCAGGAATAGCTATCCGCTTAGGGATAACCCTTTCCGGTATCGCGGGCTTCTTCATGGGCCCAACTGAGCTTTGGCCCAGTCTGTTAAAGACTGAGGCGTTGGAGCTGGACGACCCATTGAGAGGGGCTGCAGTAGTTGTAAGCCGATCAAAGACCGACTTCTTTTGAGCTTCTTATGTTGGTACAGGAGCGCTGAAGCTCGTTGGCGGGAGCATGGTCCCGAAGAACAATCTGCCTGAGTGACCTGTTCTACCGGCATAGCGGAGATGGAGGCCGCTTGGGGCCCGTAAGTCACTCCTCTGGACAGGACGGAGCGAGAGTTGCGGTTGCAGTTAGTGCAGGTTGAAGCCATTGATCTTCTGTTTTCTGCACGGAGCAAGACACCAAATCTTAGTACCTCGAACCCAAGGGCAACCATATCAAACTGCGATTCGTTCACGAACACAACACACGAAGTGTGGAGTGGAAAGAGGAAAAGGTCCCACCGGACGTGCTAGAATCTGTTCCCCGCCGAAACACGCAGACGCGACCGCGCGGGTCCGTCTTGTTTGAATTTTGGGGCAGATGCTAATTGGTGCTATCCGTCCACCTCTCCGAAGATGCCAAGTTGATTTATGACACCATGTATCGAAGGTTTAAACGGATGCGGCCGATGTAGCAGACTTTGTCAGATTCCCCCTTATTTGAGAGATTTTTGATTGTGGGGACGCTCTTCCCTGCAGGCGCAAGCCCCTGCAGTTAATTACGCTACCGCATCGCGGTAACCACTTTCTCCTTCTCCAGATGGTCACTTCGTGTCATGGGTGTTTGTTTTGTTTTTGGTTGCCCGTGGATTGTATACGGAGACTAATTTATGTTGTCTCCCATAGGGCGTGGATTAGTCCAAATCCGTATCTTCTTAGATTTGGGTTTGGAGGTTGGGTTTAAGAATACGTTTGTCTCATTTGGGACTAAGATCAACTTAAACGTATGTTAAGGATACGTTAGTCTAATTTTTAGACTAAGATCACTTAACAGGATCGTTTAGATCCAACAAGAGAGCAATTGGGCTCTATTGTTTAGTTTAGGGACATTGCGGTCAATTACCAGTTTAAGGACATGGTGGTCCAATGTTAGTTTAAGGAAATCTCGGTCCAAGGTTAAGGACATCATAGTCCATGAGTTTAAAGACATCACAGTCAAGGTTAAGGACATCATAGTCCGTGAGTTTTAAGACCTCACAGTCAAGGTTAAGGACATCATAGTCCGTGAGTTTAAACACCTTACAGTCAAGGTTAAGGACATCATAGTCCGTGAGTTTAAAGACCTCACAGTCAAGGTTAAGGACATCATAGTCCGTGAGTTTAAAGACCTCACGGTCAAGGTTAAGGACATCGTAGTCCGTGAGTTTAAAGACCTCACGGTCAAGGTTAAGGACATCGTAGTCCGTGAGTTTAAAGACCTCACAGTCAAGGTTAAGGACATCATAGTCCATGGGCTTAAGGACCCCACAGTCCATGAAATGTATGGTTGTCGGGACTCGTCACCTCTCTGAAGACGTTGAAGGATTACAATGATAAATATCAGAGGAGTTCAGAGATGTACCCTTAAACTGATGTGGTTTGAGAGACCTGTAGTCCAATTGGGACTAAGGTCTGTGATTTATGAGCATATGAACTCAATTAATCTAAATTGAGGACTTATGGCCAATTTGGGCTAAGTCCATTCAATTACAATGTTCAACATTTGTTTTTGAGTTGTTAGATGTTTGTTTAAGCCCAATCCCTTTAAAAATGCTAAGCATTGGTTTGATCTCTGACAATATTTTGTCTTTAGTTGAATGTTGTACATTTATCATAGCTCCAGGCTTATTCAAAGAACAGTTTATGTTCTGTCCAAGCGCACTTAAAAGCATGTGGCGCACAAGGCACTAGCGCCAGTCGATGAGCGCAGTGTAATGTGGTTAAAGCGCTAATGCGTTTAGCACTTTGCACCAGGTATGAAGCGCTAATGCGCTTAGCGCTTTGCGCTAAATGTAGAGCGCTGATGCGCTTAGCGCTTTGCGCTAGATGTAGAGCGCTGATGCGCTATAGTTGAAGCGTTGAGCCGTCTGGCGCTGGTGTCATATAATGAGCGTGAAGCGCTTTTAGTAATGCAGCGCACACGTGAGGAGCATGTGGCGTGCTTAGCGCTGAGCGCTAGCCAATGAGCGCAGTGCGCTATGACACTGCAGTGCTTTGCGCAAGATGAAGAGCACTAAGGCACTTTCAAATTAGGAGCGCTAAGGCTCTTCTTAAGTTAACTTTGCACTCCGAAGATTATTTTTTCTTTGATAAGAGACTTTGTCTCAAGATTATAAGAACAAAGTTCTTAGTTTATAGGAGATATTTCAATCTCTTTTTGATGAAAGGCTTTGCCTTTATGGATCGGTGATCCTGAGAGAATTGAATAATTCTCCGCCCCCCTTTATAATGAGATGTTCATAATCTCTTTTGTGAAAAATAATTTGTCTTATAGATCTGTGATCTGTGAAAGAAGTAAATACTTCTTTTTATATTGAGACGATTTCGTCTTTCTATTCTTTTTTACCTTGAATAGAATTTTCTTTTGCCGAGAGCTTCTTCTTCTTGAGATTTCTCAAAGTTTATAGGGGTTCCTCCCTTTTAGACTTGTAGTCTGGAGGCCTTTATATAGGGCAAGATGATTTGTTCAATCAGTTAAGGAAATCTTTTCTCCAATTGATTTGGGAAATTTCCCATCGTTGGATCTTTGATCCAAGGGCTTCTGGTTTACAGAAAATAATCTTCTTGTTTTTTTACCAAGATTGGGAAATCTTTCCCCCTTATAGAATTTGTTCTGTATTTTAGTGATTTTTAATCACCATTGGATCATTGATCCAACGGTGTTCCAAATTCAGGGCACAATCTTTTCTGTTTGGAAAGATTCAACAGAATTTCATTCTTGTTAATTGATGATTGAATCATATCCGTTGGATATTTGATCCAAAGGTGAAGAACATTTAGTTCCAGCGCTAGCGCTTATGCGCTCTGCCCATGGTGCACTACTTGGAGCGCAGCGCTCTTAACGCTAGCGCACACGTGCTTTGCACATGGTGCACTACTTATAGCGCAGCGCATTTAGCGCTAGCGCCTATGCGCTTTGCACGGGGTGTGCTAGTTGTAACGCAACGCTTTTATAAAAGCGCAGCTTTAATTCAAATTTTGAATTCTGAACAGAGTTTTGCTCTAATTGGGGAAACAATATACATATAATATATCATTGAATCAACACTTGATTCAACAATCCGGTTATATCACATATAACATGTATCGCGAGATTGGAATACTATATCATATACACGTATTAATCTCGGTCCCGCACATATCACATATGTGCCCTACTTCGTTTCGCATGAGCTAGGAAACCTCTGTGTAGGACTCTAATGACTCGTCAATACGTCGGCAGTAGGTGATGATCATATCAGTCACCCACAAGCCGTCAGCGGTACTAGCTGGACGTAACGGCTACCGGGGTATTTGCGATCAGAAAATCAACAAGCAAGCTTGTCCATACTCTTGTGAATCCAACTGCAACACTACCGTACAATCCGGTCTCTTCGTCTGATATGTCGCATATCGATTCTAACGGTGGTAAACGTCAAACCCCAGTAACTTGATAAGTCATACCGATACGAGGCTCATAATGGGTCGAGAAACTACTGATAACACTTACCAGTAAATCTTCTCATCAGCTTTGGCCAGGGACTTCCTGTTATGGCCAATCGAGCACAGTGCAATATCAACCCCCAATACCGGGAGAGACGAATCACCTTCTATCGCTCATTGCCTCCATGTGACTTAGGACTGTACCCAAAAACCACATGTTTGCACGTTCTCTTGAACGTGGTAGGGTGGAATTCAAAGCACAGTGGGAATCACACATCATTCTATGACGATCTCGGGTCTACAGACTAACCTGTACCAGTGTCACCAGAGAACTGCTATCTGACGATAGGTATAATACCATCTAGGAGTTCTCGGCAAGTCTTGTTCAGTGTACCCAGTCTCCACTGAGCACCTGTATACCATCTTTGATATCAAAAACCAATGGATATGGGATCATCCATCGCCCATCAAATGGGTCAAGAAGCGTATACGCTAGTCTACTCTGGAATATCGATGCCCCTTCTCGATACACCCTCGACTAGGAACAATTAAAGGATGAACTCGTGGACTACCCTGGCCCCACTAGTATGATCTGCATCATAATCCTGGTAGTCAGGTATACATCCTAAGGGATTTACCAACATGTGAGAGCAAGACAGCATCACAATACTAGTCTACATGTTAAGATAAAGAACAACCAGATAGCATACTATCATGTCGAGCAAGAAAGTCCTCTCTATATATGTCCAAGCATTTATTATAATATACAATCATGTACAACAATGGACTCTAGGGCATACATACAACTAACACCACCCCCAGACTCGATATGCGACATATCAGACGAAGAGACCGGACTGTATGGTAGTGTTACTTACTGGATTCACGGGAGTTTGGACAAGCTTGCTTGTTGATCTTCTGATCGCTCAATACCTGGGTAGCCGTTACATCCAGCTAGTACCGCTGACGGCTTGTGGGTAACTGATATGATCATTACTGCTGGTGTATTGACGAGTCAATAGAGTCCTACACAGAGGTTTCCTGGATCAAGCGAAACGAAGTAGAGCACATATGTGATATGTGCGGGACCGAGATTAATATGTGTATGTGATACCGTATTCTAATCTTGCGATATATGATATCAGTCGGTTATATGAGATATAGCATGGTTATTGAATCAAGTGTTGATTCGATAAGTTGATATAAATGATATTAGTTGGTTATATGTGATATAGCCGGATTATTAAATCAAATATTGATTTAATAATTTAATATATAATTATATATTTGATATATTAATATATATTAACTAATATTAGCTCACTTAAGAATTTCTTTTTTACTAATACATTTAAATATATGTGTGATATATATTAATTTATTTAATTTTGTGTCATGCTAGATGATACATTGGACATGGGTGTATGAGACTCATACCAAACTAAAGATAATTTGGTGATTTAATTATTAAGGGATAAATCAAAATTAGGTGGAAATTGGCATGGTTTAGGATGCTTGTGGAAGCATGTAGAAACCTTGACTTAGTCCACTAATTTTGTTTTACTCTAAATATTTATTAACCCAACCATTATCTTTAGCCATGGTTAAGTCTCTACAAATATCATTTGTGTCCATGGTTGATATTGGTTCATCTTCTTCATCTCCTTCTTTACTCTCTAGCTTTTGAGTGGGATGAAAAAGAAAAAGAGAGAATTAATTCTAAAGTGAGCAAAATTCATACTTTATCAATTTATACCAAACTAACCATTTAGTATAGGTTGTTTACTTCACTAATTGATGGATTAGTGAAGAGGTAGCTTGAGTTAGAGTTTCTTCGACGTAGATCATCTTCGGCCTTGTAGATCTTTGAGCAAGCTCATTCCTTTCGCTTAGTGGAGCCTAAGGAGAGTCCATGACACCACTACTTGGAGCTAAGGGACTACTACACATAGCTTTAGAAGTGATGGACCGGTCTATAAAGGTTGTATTCCTATTTCAGTTAGTGTAAAGTTTGTTTACATGCATATAAAACCCTAATTCTCTTGTTAGATCCTTGGTTCGGGTTGCTTAGCACTTTAGATTTTTTGAAATTGCATACTTGATGCTTGCCGAAACCTAGCGAGGGTGCTAAGTGAACCCAGCAGTGGTATCAAAGACAAGCTAGAGCATTAGGAGTGATCTAGACGACGTTAAAGTGTTCGATCGAACATCGAAACCCAAACTTTTCCCACTCTCTGGATTTTTTTTCAAATGTTGGATTTTTCCAGATTAAAAATTACCAGAAAATTGTGCAGGGATTTCTATGGATCCCCAAGAAAAACGATGGCCCAACTCGACCAAACGGCCGCGCAACCGCGGCCAAACCATGGGTTTAGCCGCGGAGCCGTTGGTGAGGCAGGTAACGTGCTTTCTTGTGATGATCCGTAGGTACTTGTGGCACATTCTGAGTATTTTTAAGTGTGACTCAAGTGTTGAGGTCTCTGGGAATTTTGGGTGTTTGATAAATCGATCGAAATTTTTAACATCGTCTAGATATCTGTGATTTGTGATACAATATTTGGAATCCACAATAATTAATTTTGTGAAAACTAATTATAATTTTGTGAAACTATCAATTTAGTCTCTTTTGATCAGTTGTCGCGGGGTTTTGATTCGGATCAAAACTCTGTCGCAATCTCGTATTGTACGCGAACGTTCGCTGGGTAACACTACTGAATAGCCACGCCCCACAGCCCCGACCAAGTGACTGTAGGAGAACCCCGTAGCCAAAAGCATCCGTTCTGGTGCTCGCGGCCGCGGTGTTCCGCCTAAGTGCGCTTCGTCGATGGCATCGGGGGTGCGGCCGTCTACTAATGTTTCCGACGAGCATTCGATCATTGTTTGGGAATCTTGTTGAATTGCCCGACTAGATATTGAAAAGTGTTTTCAATATGAGACTAAAATGTCGGGTTTATAACATTAGGCATGAAATTCAGAATATGTGATATTCCAGATTTATGATGTCTAAGGAATTTATATGGCTAGGCATGAAATCCGAAATATGTGATATTTCGGGTTTATGATGTCTAAGGATGTTGCGGATTCCAATTATTGTAGTTTTCATTTTCTTTTCTGCGACCATAACTGTAATATATGGTGTATCGCCGGTTTCGTTGCTATACGTCAACGACAATTGGGATACGCATATTTACTTACGTTGATCATATGATGTTATGTGTTGCTGGGATATGTTATATTGGATCGTCGTGTTTGAATAGCCAGGTTTTTTTTGCGTGAGATAAGAGTTTTTCCATTTTCATTCATGTAAAAATTTGTATGTAATATCCTTCTATTGGGACACTTCCGGATTGAGGATGATGTCACCATTGATGTATATTATTTACTTGTCCGCATTAAGATAGACCCAAGACGGGAAGCATAAATAACCGGGATCTAGAGTCCAGTGGGAGACCATCTCGAGGAGTCGAGACCGGGTCTCCTAACTCTAGAATTAGTAGGGTTGCTTGCCGCTCTCATAGGGGTCTCCGAATGTGGGTTTGGTTATTCATCACAACCGTGGAATCCATATTTTTTACTGGCTTAATTTAAAACACGGACCTCCTAGTATATCCTATGTTTCATATGTTGACTTCTGCTGCAATGTTCTGTGATGAGATCATATAACTACATGAGACGAATGCTTTATATTATATATATGATATATAATAAAAGTTGCTTATGTTTTGCATCCGCGCTAGTCCTGCCCCCGCTCTGCCGTTAGTTAACTAACCTAACGGTGCATGACGGGACCCCGTGGCGAATGCAGATGGTATAAGCGTATGTTGTATTTTCGTTTCTTTATCTGTGATGCTTAGGAAGCATAAATGATGGGACTTCATTAATGAGATTAATGAAAAGGAAAGAAACCTAATGATGTTGTAGAATCAAATTTTCAAAATGGTAGCTCTAGTTATTGCTTTGCATAGCGGTATTCCTTTATGAATATCCAGCACCTCATTCGATGAGGAAAGAACCGAGATCCCTTCACCGGGAATGACCTCTTTAGCAAATGCTACACCCACTCGGTTTATTTTGAAAACACATGATTTTAAAAAGCGGAGCTTAAACCACTCATTTTCAAATCACTCGATTCTACAACGATATCAAGTTCATTACGCAAAAGGTTTTCTTAAAAACCTGTCGTAGCCCTCCGTCATTTCAGATAAGGACTATTTAGTATTCGTGCTGCGTTTGTTGACCTTGTCAAGGCGTAGTGTGCGGTAGCTGATTAGTTCTTATCTGCAACGCATATGATGCGATTGGATTAGGGGTAGTCGTACGGCCTTGTTGACCTTGTCGGGGGTCGTGTGGGTGAGTTTAATTCAATCACGAAATGAACGGGTTGAACTTGACTTGCGGTTTATGGTTTGTTGACCTTGTCAAGGTCATAAATCGCTTGGGGCAAAAACATTATCGGGAATTTCAAGTGTTGAAATTTGCAATGAGATTGCATACCTTCTATGAGATAGTTGGATCCCGATACCCACTGCAAGTAAGAGTTACTCCTGAAAGAGTTTTGCACTTTACAATTAGCTAATCCAGTAGGTGTCTAGAAAGGTGTAAATGGGGTTATGCCTCTGGGAAAATGAGGTTTATTATAATTAGGTCCGTGCATAAGCACGGGGAACCAACCTCAAAGTACCGACACTGGCCTGGCTGACCGGTGAGCGAACTTGTAGAGTGTAATTAATCCCGGCTAGTCTTACCTTTTAGGATTTGAAGGAAGATTTGATAAAAACAGTGGGAGCCATCCTTATTAGATAAAATAATAACCAATCTAATCTTGTAAGAGCATACGCTAAACTATTTTCTTCTCTCTCTCTCTTGGTAGCGACCGTGGCATGCCTTAATCAAGATAATAATATTGATGTATTGACCGAATCCGCTTGTTATACTAAACTGGGGAATGTTGATTCTGCTCTACCTTATAATTGTTATAAGTCTGAGCAGGAAATAGGGGAATATCCGGATTCCCATGCGACCCGAACGACAAATGAGCATGTTGATGTATCTTCTTCGGGTGTGTTCGTTACCGAGAATTGTTTCTCGGTTTGTTCTATGTCCTGAGTATTGGATACCGGATCAGGATCCCACATTTGTAATATGTTACATGGGCTAAAAAAGGTAGACAACTGAGAAAAGGGTGATCATTCTCTAAAAGTAGGGAATGGTGCAAATGTTGCAGCCAAAGTAGTTGGTGAATATCACCTTATATTACCAAATAGGAATACATTGATCTTGAACGACTGTTATTACGTACCATCTATGATGTGCAATTTAATATCAATTTCTTTTTTAAATAAAGAAGGATATAACTTTGTAGTAGAGAATAATGTTATGAACATTTTCCTGAATCAAATGTTGATTGGGTTTGGTACGTTATATAACAGTTTATACGTTCTGAATCAAAATACAGCTTTTAACGTACAGAACACACAAGAGGAAAAGTTCATAAATGAACGAATTCTTCTTGTGGCATTGTAGACTAGGTCATATCAATGCGACACGACTGGCTAAGTTGCATAAAGATGGATATTTGAATCAGTTTGAATTTACATCTTATGAAACTTGACAGTCATGTCTCAAAGGCAAAATTACCAAAACTCTGTTTACTGGACACGGAGAAAGAGTTACTGAACTCTTAGGACTAATACATAGTGATGTATGCGGTCCTATGTCTACACATACCAGAAATGGTTCCTCGTACTTCATTACATTCACCGATGATCTCTCAAGATTCGGACATGCGTTCATGTTGAAACACAAGTCTGAAACTTTTGAGAAATTCAAGGAATATAAGTGCGAAATAGAGAACCAAACGGGTAAAAGTATTAAAATCCTTCGATCTGATCGGGGAGGAAAATACTTGAGCACAGAATTCCATGACTATCTAAAAGAGAATGGGATTCTCTCTCAGCTTGCTCCTCCGTATACACCACAGCACAACGGTGTATCGGAGCGGAGGATTCGCACCCTATTAGATATAGTGCACTCTATGATGAGTACTGCTGGGTTACCTATTTTCTTTTGGGGTTATGCGCTTGAGAAGCCGCATACCTATTGAATAAAGTTCCATCCAAATCAGTGTCTATCACTCCATATAAGATATGGAATGGAAAGAGACCATCTCTTAAACGAGTTAAGATATGGGGTTGTCCGGCCTATGTCAAAAAACAAAATTCGGACAAGCTCGATGCAAGGTCAGTTCTGTGCAAGTTTTTAGGATATCCCAAGCATTCGCGAGGGTATATCTTCTACCATGGTGAGGAACAAAAGTTGTTTGTTTCTCGGAATGCCACCTTTTTAGAAAAGGAATTTCTTATGAAAGAAATTAGTGGTCATGAGGTGGAACTGGAAGAAGTTCCAGCTACACAAACTACAGCTGATGATTTGATAGAACCAGAGGATTCAATAGCCTCCATCGAATCTCATCCACTCCGCAGATCTAGCCGGGTTCCTCATCCACCTGAGAGATACTACGGTTTTTTCATTGACGGTGGGAGCGAGGATTACATCATGGAAGATGATGACCCAACTAGTTTCGAGCAGGCCATCATGAGTGGGGACTCTATGAAATGGCTAGATGCAATGCGATCTGAGATGGAATCCATGTACACAACAAAGTATGGATTTTGGAAGTTGCTCCTAAAGGGGTAAAACCCATTGGGAGCAAGTGGATCTTGAGAAGATTCTTGGTGTAGATGGAAAAGTTGAGACTTTCAAAGCTAGACTTGTAGTAAAAGGTTTTCGTCAACGACCAGGTATGGATTATGATGAAACATTTTCTCCAGTAGTTATGCTTAAGTTCATTCAGATCCTACTTGCCATCGCTGCATACCATGACTATGAAATCTGGCAGATGGATGTCAAGACCGCTTTTCTAAATGGTGATTTAGAAAAGAGCGTATACATGACACGGCTAGAGGGCTTCGTAAATAGTGGGAGCAGCGGAAAGGTGTGCAAGCTGCTTAAATCAATCTACGCATTAAAGCAGGCATCGCGGAATTGGAACATCTGTTTTGATGTGGCAGTCAAAGAGTTTGACTTCGTCAAATATGTAGATGAACCTTATATATACAGGAAGGTTGTAGAGAGTAAGGTTGTCTTTCTCGTATTGTACGTCGGTGACATACTCTTGATAGAAAATGATGTTCCTATGCTACACTCGGTCAAGCTCTTCTTATCATAAAGCTTCTCCATGAAGGATATGGGTGATGCCTCTTACATCCTAGGGAGAAACACTGGACAGCTGTGAAGAACATTCTTAAGTACTTGAGAAGGACTACAAAATGTTCTTAGTGTATGGTAACGGTGAACTCCATGTCGAGTCCTTTACCGATTCGAGCTTACAGAGTGATAAGGACGACTGTAAGACAGTTCGGGTTTTGTCTTTACCCTCAGTGGAGGGACGGTATGTTCGAAGAGTTCCAAGCTAGATACCGTAGTAGACTCGACGATAAAGGCTGAATACATCGCTACAAACGATGCTTCCAAAAAGGCTATCTGGATGAACAAGTTCATGAGATGAACTTGGTGAGGTCCTACCATTAAGCATCCAATACTTGTGTATTGTGATAACAATGGAGCTGTTGCTTTGGCCCATGAACCCCGATCCCATCAGTGATCCAGACATATTCTTAGGAGGTATCACCTGATCAGGGAGATAGTTGATCTCTGGGAGATCGAGGTCAGGAGAGTTGATACGAAGAATAACATGGCGGATCTACTCACGAAGGCCATTTGAGAGACTTTCGGGATGTTGGGTATGAGATACTACAACAATTGGCCTTAGTGCAAGTGGGAGATTGTTAGTTATATGTATGCCCTATAGGCCATTATTGTACATGATTGTATATTATAGTAGATGCTTGGATATATAGAGAGAGGACTTTCTTGCTCGACATGATAGTATGCTATCTGGTTGCTCTTTATCTTAACATGTATACTAGTATCATTATACTGTCTCTCTGTTACATGTTGATAAAGCCCTTAGGATGTGTACTTGACTACCAGGACTATGATGCAGATCATACTAGTGGGGCCAGGGTAGTCCACAAGTTCATCCTTTAATAGTTCCTAGTTGTGGGAGTATCGAAACAGGGCATCGATATTCCAGAGTAGACTAGTGTGTACGTTTCTTGACCCTGTATGGGGCGATGGATGATCCCACATCCATTGATATTTGACATCAAAGATTGTATATATGTGCACATTGAAGAATGGGTACACCGAACAGGACTCGCCGAGAACTCCTAGATGATATTATACCTATCGTCAGATAGCAGTTCTCTGGTGACACTGGTACAGGTTAGTCTGTAGACCCGAGATCGTTATAGAGTCTTGTGTGATTCCCACTGTGCTTTGATTTTCTCCCTACCACGCTCAAAAGAGCGTGCAAATAGGTGGATTTTGGGTACAGTCCTGAGTCACATGGAGGCAATGAGCTATAGGAGGGGTTTCGTCTCTCCCGGTATTGGGAGTTGATATTGATCTATGCTCGATTGGCTATAACAGGAAGTCCCTGGCCAGGGTTGATACTGAGATTTACTGGTAAGTGTTATCAGTAGTTTCTCGACCCGTTATGAGCCTCACATCGGCATGACTTATCAAGTTATTGGGGTGTGACGTTTACCACCGTTAGACTCAATATGCGACATATCAGACGAAGAGACCAGACTGTACGGTAGTGTTACTTACTGGGTTCACGGGAGTTTGGACAAGCTTGTTTGTTGATCTTTTGATCCCTCAATACCTGGGTAGCTGTTACGTCCAGTCTGTACCGCCGATGGCTTATGGGTAACTGATATGATCATTACCTACTGCTGGCGTATTGACGAATCTTTAGAGTCCTACACAGAGGTTTACTGGCTCAAGCGAAACGAAGTAGGGCACACATGTGATATGTATGAGACCGAGATTAATACGTGTATGTGATACCGTATTCTAATATTGCGATATATGATATCAGTCGGTTATATGAGATATAGCCGGGTTATTGAATCAAGTGTTAATTCGATAAGTTGATATAAATGATATTAGTTGGTTATATGTGATATAGCCGGATTATTAAATCAAGTGTTGATTTAATAATTTAATATATAATTATATATTTGATATATTAATATATATTAACTAATATTAGCTCACTTAAGAATTTCTTATCTACTAATACATTTAAATATATGTGTGATATATATTAATATATTTAATTTTGTGTCATGCTAGATGATACATTGGACATGGGTGTATGAGACTCATACCAAACTAAAGATAATTTGGGGATTTAATTATTAAGGGATAAATCAAAATTAGGTGGAAATTGGCATGGTTTAGAATGCTTGTGGAAGCATATAGAAAGCTTGACTTAGTTCACTAATTTTGTTTTACTATAGATATTTATTAACCCAACCATTATTTTTAACCATGGTTAAGTCTCTACAAATATCATTTGTGCCCATGGTTGACATCGGTTCATCTTCTTCATCTCCTTCTTTGCTCTCTAGTTTTTGAGTGAGGTGAAAAAGAAAAGGAGAGAATTAATTCTAAAGTGAGCAAAATTCATATTTCATCAATCTATATCAAATTAGCCATTTAGTATAGGTTGTTTACTTCACTAATTGATGGATTAGTGAAGAGATAGCTTGAGTTAGAGATTCTTCGACATATATCATTTTCGGCCTCGAAGATCTTTAAGCAAGCCCGTTCCTTTTGCCTAGTGGAATCTAAGGAGGGTCCAGGACACCACTACTTGGAGTTAAGGGACTACTACACGGAGCTTTAAAAGTGAAGGACCGGTCTACAAAGGTTGTATTCCTATTTCACTTAGTGTAAAGTTTGTTTACATGCATATAAAACCCTAATTCCCTTGTGAGGTGGATGCTATAAAATATTAATTTGAGCAAAGAAAACCATTAAGTGTATCAAAATCTAAATATCTCTCATCGTAACATAGAGGGTAATATTTTATATATTTATATCTAAATATTTAAAACAAGTCTACAAAGTGCATCCGTGACATGAAATGCACCGAAAATATAATTCATGGCAAGACGCACCCGTGACATGAGGTGCACCAAAAGTACATACAACATACAAAAATTTCATAAGAGATCATATCCAAGATTTATGATAAAACATGCATAAAAAGCTGATAATAGATAAGGTGTGTATAAGAGTAAACGTAACCAACTTTATAATTACTATGTAAGATAAAAACGAATAATTAACCACATACAAATATTTAAAGTCTATAATTACTTTGAATGCGATTAAATGGCAATTTTACGAAAGATATAATTTATTAGATGGACGGCACGATATATATTAATAAAAGTATACCATCTTGGCCATGGATGAGTTCATGAAATTCTTACCAACCTAGAATCATAGAGTAAATATGAAAAATACCATGAACACCGTTAACATCTAATTTAGGTGTCTCAAACAATCTATATACACATGTCGAACCAATTAAAAAATATCATACTATTTTCTTTTTATTTAAAAGAAACTCATTTTCTTTCAAAATTAGGGTTTTCAACTGATTTTTTATATATAAAACTAGGGTTTTCATTTTTCAAAAAAAATAACTAGAAGTGGAGAGGGATGAACTTAATACGAAATAAATCAACGATCTTCCTTAAAGATGGGATCAAAGTTTCCTCGATTTGATCGAGACCGCGGCAACTACATTCGGTAAGGTTCCTTCTCCAATGGTCTTCCGTGCGTTTGTTAGAATTCCTAATGCTTGAGAGATATGCAGTACAAAGAGGGAGAGAACAAAAGAAAATGAGGAAAATTCATATTAGGGAAGTAGACGGCTAAAAGAGAAAATAGAATTAGGATTTTCTAAGGTTTATATAGTCGTCTGTCCATCGGGTCAAATTATCAACTTCAGAGCGATAATTTAGAATACCCACGAAGAGGTAAGATCTTACAAAAAAGATCGTGCGATCCAGATCTTGTCTAGCCGTCTATGGCTACTAAAGGACCGCCTGGGGTGGCTTGAGCTCAACCAACGAGCTCGAGCTTGGGTTCGTGGGTCCATGGTTGTCTCAGGGTCTCATTTGTGTAAACTAATATATATATATATATATATATGGTCTCAGGGTTGGTGTGGCTCGCACGTGAAGCTTTCAATTTAAAAAAACGAAAATTAAATATGATATTTGAAACTATGAGGGGTCGACCTCATAACCTATAGAATGACGATGCAAGTTGACAACCAATATATACTATTAATGTTCATGCCCAGAAAACACAAATAAATTCATATATACTATTTGATTCAAAGGAAATAGGTTATTAAAGAAAGAAATTTTATTAAAAATTTACTTGGATTTGGCGGTTGTCACAACCACAGCAGCATAGAGTGAAGAGATAGAAGACAAAGCTTACAGTTCGATCCAGCTTTCAATGTCCGATAAGGTTTTTTGCGAAATGGTGCAAGAGACGACAGCGACGGGATTGTAGAACAAGTTGGATTCCATTTACATAAAGAAATCTTTTACTGACCGTTTCTATCTAAAGCAATCCGAGAAGCGTGTAGAGGTTCTTCGGTCCGATTTGGGCGGAGGGTTTTGTTGGGGTAAAAATTTGCACACCGGTTGACCGAGTCAAAGTCAAGGTCAACCCCCAAGCCAGGTGGGCCCAACCCAGGTCAAGCGGGCCCATGCCCAAGTCGAGCCCACGGCCATGTTGGAGATAGTGCCCTCAGAGTCAATTATTGGATCACAGGCACGTGATTGCAATGATTGAGAGAGGACCTATCCCAGTAGGACAGTCTTACTCAAGATGATAGTATGCTATCTGGTTTATCTTTATTATCGTATACTACTTCAGGTGACCTTACAGGTCACTATTGCGCGTTGATAGAGCCTCTAGGATTCTTGCTTGACTGCCAGCAGTATGAGGGCGATCATATATGTGGGAGCTGGGGTCTATAAGCACATCCTTAAAAGGTTCCTAGTCGAGGGAGTTTCGAGACAGGGCATCGATACTCCAGAGTAGACTAGTGTATACAGTCGAGACCCCGACGAGGGGCGGTGGCCGGTCTCACAAGCCACTGGTGTCAGTTGGTTCACCTAAGATGTATACAGGTGCTCATTGGGTTATGAGTACACCGGACAGGACTCGCCGAGAACCTGCTAGTTCGGATTATACCAGACGTCAGATAGAAGTTCCCTGGTGACATATGTACAGGTTAGTTCATCGACCTGAGAACGTCATTTGTCTCGTGTGAGTTCCCACTGTGCTTTGATTACTACCCTACCACGGCTCAAAGGAGTCGTGCAAACAGGTTTTAGTTGGGTACAATCCCGAGCCACATGGAGGCAGTGAGCGGATCTGCAGGGGTTCGTCTCTCCCGGTATTGGGGGTGAGGTCGCGCTGTGTCTAGGAGAGCCATTACACGAAGTCCTTGGCCAAGGCAGGAGATTTACTGGTAGGTATTCCAGTAGTATCTCAGGGTGTTCTGGGCTACACTCCGACACGACTTGTACCGCTTTTTGGGGTCTGACTTTTACCAACCCCCCAGGCCCGCCATGCGATACTCATAGACGAACGGACCGGACTGTACGGATATTGTCACTGACAGGCTCAGTAAGGTGTCAGGATGAGTTCGCTCATCGACGTCCCTTTTTGTCAATACCTGGTAGCCCGTTACGTATGGCTAATACCTCTGACGTGCTAGTGGTTAAATCCATAACCAATGTATTGACGAGTCTTCAGAGTCCCCCACAGACCGTTTCTCAAGTTTCGGGCGAAACGCTGTAGAGGCCGTATGGAGATATGGCAGGGTTCGATCATGTACGTGCGGTATTGCACGGATCATGGTCGGACGGATAATATTAGCGGGCTTTGTTTTAAGCCGGATCCTAGCATTGTACAGTGTAGATTTGTCTCATTGCATTTGTATTCGGTCACAATACAAATGCGGGTATGTATAGACAGTCACGGGGTTTTCCTGTAATTTATTACGGGATCAGTTTTCTGAAGTTGCCAGTTTGCTTTCCGTTTCGGCCATTTTCCTTTGTTTCTTTCCTTGGCTGAATATTGGTGGAGAGGGGGTTATTTGCAAGCATGCAAATTTGATTAGTGAAGGGTGTTATTTGCAAGTAGTAGTATCATGATGGTTCTTGATTGACTTTGACCTTCTTTGCTCATGATTACTTGGTTGTTGGTGATGGGATTTGGATGAGACTTGGTTGTGATGATGATTCTTAATCATCACCCTTTTTCTCTCTCTTGGATGATTGCTTACCCCTTTTCATATTTCCCTTGCAAAATGTTTTTGGCCGGCCACTGTTGGGGGAGGGAGGGAATTCATTCATTTCATTTTTGATGGTGGAAATTATGGTTCTCATTCTTGGCTTGCAACAAACTTCCTTACCCTCTCCAAAGTTCATTTCATCTCCACCTCCCAAATGGCAACTTCATACCCCCATGAGACAAAGCTTTCTACACTTCATCTACAGTATCCTTGGGCACGTCGACTCGCCAACTTCGTGCTCGAGTTGCCTCGATTCAGAGGTGGGAGCCCGTAAAAGAACCCGGCGATGTGGTGCCCTTCCGACGAGGAGATGAAGACCGAAGATTCCGCGGGGAGATCGGGACGACGACGAGAAGACCGAAGGACACGGATCGCTCGGTATATCTCTCTACCCCTTCTCTAGTTAGCTAGGAGTAGGTTAATGGCCCGATCCGGGTTTAAAGTGCGCGGTGGTGCCGGTTTATAAGTTTAAAGAAAAGTATCGTTTCAGCATTTTGGCCTCGGATTAACGGCCGGGGCGCCGCCGTGCACATACATTGGTATCAGAGCCACGCCATTAACCTAGTCTAGCTTGCTCTATCGTGTTTACAAGTTCGATCGAACGGATTTTCCGAAACCGCATTTTCAAAGTAACAGTTTCTGTCGATTTTATTTTGTGCTCTAAAAATTTTTCTGAGCATGTCAAAAAATCGTGCAGGGTTTTTTAAGTATTCTGTGAAATTTTTGTTAACTGATGTTCCTGTAGCACCGCGGAACCGCGGCCATACCCCTGTTCCGGCCGCGGTTCCGCCGCAGTATTAAGGAAACAGTGCACCAAAATTTGCAGTTTTGTCTCTGTCTTGGAAATGGGGTTTTTGGAACATTCTGTTTGGGTCTAGATTTTCTTTGAGTGCTACAGTTGTGCTTGGGGCCCACTTGGGTAAATTTGATCGATCGAAAATTTTAAACATGTTAGTTCACAGTATTTACATTATATCTGTGACCGTGAATGTCATTTGATCGGTAAATCCTGTCTAACTGCTATAGCCCTTTTAGACGGATTTGTGAACGTGACATTCACGTTGATGTTCTGTGTTGTGCTGTGTTGTTGCGGATTGTCGTGGTGGATAGCCTGGATGCAATGGTAGTACAGTTTTGATTGTATTATGTACATTTGATATTGCGGGGCGAGCGTCCGACATGTGGACTGCCGTCACTGCCTGTTTGTATATTATTCTTTTGGGGCACGATCGGGCTGAGGTCGATGTACCCGTTGTATGTATATTTTATTTTCTATACTAGGATTACCCCGCGGAGGGGTGCATGGATAGCCGGGTTCTAGAGGGCAACGGGCCCGCATCTCATGGCATTGAGATGGAAGGGACTTTACTCTAGAATTGGCGGGCTATTCGCCGCACTCGTAGGGGGTACAGGTTGACCCAGAAGGGGTGCCCAAGTTACCGGATTCCGTGAAGTGCTGGGTGGTCTATTCACGTTGCTGAAGGGGGCTGCCTCGCTTCAGGTTTTGGCGGGTAACTTGTCGCGCCCGTAGGGGTCTAGGATTTCATTGCACAGGCTATCCACACGACCAGGGGAACGTCGGGTTTCAGTAGCGGCTCTATGAAACCCGGGGATCCCAGATATTTGTATTGTTCTGTGATGCTTATTACATTTCTGTGATGTTGCATTTTATCACGCCATGAGCGAATAATATATATATATACTGGTAGATGTTGTATATGTTTTGCATCCGCGCTAGTCCTGTCCCCGCTCTGTCGTTAGTTAAGTAACCTAACGGGTAATGACGGGACCCAGTGGCGAATGCGGATGGCATATACGTACATCATTATTTTCGTTCTTTATTGGTGTGATCAATTGATGGGACTGCATTGATTCGGATCAATGCAAGCTAAACAAACCTATTATGATGTTGTTGGAACAATTTTTCAAAAAGCTGTTATTGCAAGGACGTTCTCTTTTGTTTTGCACAGTGGTATTCAGTTGGAATATCCTGCACCTCAGTCGACGAGGCAAGGGCCGAGATCCCTTCACCGGGAGTGACCCCTTGGACAGAAGTTTGCGTCAGGGTAATAACTTCACTATAGCCGATTGCCTTTTGCATTGTATCGTGGTATTCAGTTGGAATATCCTGCACCTCATTCTACGGGGAAAGAGCCGAGATCCCTTCACCGGGAGTGACCTCTTTAGCAAAGGTTTTCGCCACTATATTTTTATAAAGCTATCCAGTTCCTTCAATGATATCAAGTTCATTACGTTCAAGGTTTTCGCCAGAAACCATTCGTAGCCCTCCATCATTTCAGTTAAATATTCGGTAGTATTCAAGCTATGTATTTTGACCTCACGCCAAGGCATAGTGATTGGTAGCTGCTGGATATTTATCTGTTGCATAGATAGAATGCGTTGGTTTGAGACAGTCGTACTGTCATTTTGGCCTACGTCAAGGGTAGGTACGGGTGGGTTCAAATTAACCTGGATAATGATGGGTAGAACTTGACATGTGACTTATGACATTTTGACCTCACGCCAAGGTCATAAGAGCATGGGGCAAAAATCACATCGGGAGTTTCTAAAGAAACTGAAACTTGCCAGATATGCGCATACCTTCTGGAGTGTGATAACGTGAGCGGATTCCGTCACGTTATCATGCGATGATAGATGGATCCCGATTCCCACTGATGAGTTGGTTTACACCTCGGGTGATCCCGACTAATTCTTCTTTCAGGTTTGGAGGAGAATTTGACGGTACAGTGGGAGGTTTCCAAATTAGATAAAGTGATAACCATTCTGATCTAGGTTAGAGTACAAGCTGAGTGTTTCTTCTCTCTCTCTCTCTTTGGTAGCGACCATGACCCGACCCTTGACTATGACTCAGTGACCAAAATTAACCGAACCTTCTTATACACTGGCTTTTGGATTGTCAGAGTTGCAAACCTCATTGCCACTCCTACTTTTTCCCTTTTCTCCAGGACACCCCGTATTACTACGAACGTCCACTTCCATTGGATAAAACCATCGTATGGTTATATACGAACTCGAAGGAATTTATTCGAGGATGGTTTCCGGTTCTAGAGAAAACGAATAGGACTATTCAGTTGTCTTTTCCTTTTACCTTCTCTCAGGTTGCGAGTACTTCTTGGTTTAGGGGATAGTACACCTATTACGCAAATTGGATAGTCTTCTTCCAAACCATAGGCAGGTGCCGACCGGTAGGGAATGAAGAAAACCAATTAGCCTAACGATGGTGTACAGAAGGTATTATGTAAAGACAAATAAAGGGATTAGAAGGAGGGCAAAGAAAATTGCAACTGCTATTCACGACCAAACCAAGTATTTCATTACCACTCCCACTTCACCTTTGTATTTCTCCAGGACACTCCGTATCACTACGAAGATCCACAGTTTATTGGATACTCCATCGTATGGTTATATACGAACTCGAAAGGAACTTGTTCCAGTTCGGGGATGGATTCTGGTTCAGGAGAAATAGGAACAAGGTTTATTCGGCTGTCTTTTATCTTCACCTTCTCTCGCATTGCGAGTGCTCCTAGGATTAGGACAGTACACCCATTATGCTTATTGGATAGTCTTCTTCCAAACCATAGGCTGGTGCCGAACGGTAGGGAAGGAAGAAAACCATTTAGCCTAAGAGGGTGTACAGAAGATAATGACTAAAGACATATGAAGGGATGTGGAGAGATAGCATAGAAATATACGGTTACAGTTGTGAATCTAGATAATGGAAGAGGCATTACTAGGAATACCCGGATACCCCTCCGAAACATTTACATGTTTCAGTTTTACTGTGTATTGTTAATAGAGAACTGATTTCCCAATTAGTCCTTACTCCAGGGTATGTATTTATCAGGTATGATTCTCACATACGTATGGTTTTACAGATGATGAGTGGGAGTAAGTTATTGGGAATTAGGTGATCACCCTCATTATATCGAAATTCGTTGTAATTGGTGATATTTGAGGAAATCACCTGGGTAGTTTGTCGGACGGCAAATATTTTGTTTTGAATATCCGCTGTTATGCACCAATTTAGAATTGATATATCTGTACGTCTATTTTTATATAGAGTGAGATATACCTTTTTGAAATTATGTCTATGACATTTACCTATATCAGTGGATGGTTAGGTAAGGAGCATTAAACAGCGGTGTAATTCTTCTTAACCATAAGTACAGTTTTCAACCTACGACACACAGGGAATGAGTTATTAGACTCAAAGGACTTATACAGAGTATTGTATGTTGTCCAGTGTCCATTAGGACAGAGGGGTTGGTCCTCGCACTATATTCTGTATACTTGTGACTTCTCTAGTTCTTAGACATGTGTTTCGTGGAAACACAAGGTCTGAGTTTTGAGAAGTTATAAGTATAAGATTAAAGTAGAGAACCAGGTATTGCAAGTATCGGGATTCTTCAAGGTGATCGAAGATGTAGATACTTGTGTATGGTATTCAGTTGATAGTTATGATTAAGAGAACTTTCTTCTCTTTCAGGTTACTCATATCTGGACGCATTCCTAAGTTGAGTAACGCTGATCGGCATCCTTCCATTTAGTTAACATGCACTGGAGACAGCTTCATGATTTGAATCTGGTTCAATTAAATCAGTGCCTCTGGTTCTATATTGGATATAGAACAGTTCATACCTTAACGATGTTAAGGTACGGGGAGTTGTCCGGCTTATGCTTAAAACCAGACTCTGAATAACTCAAGGCACGTTTCTGTAATGGCTGTTTGTGGGTTGACCCAGGCTATGACGAGGGTTGATTTTCTACCATCTGGAAGATCAATAGTGATATTGTTCTTGACTCGCCACAGTTTTAACAAAAATGGATTTTTTCAGAAAACAGTAGTGGAAGTATGGTAGAACTGGAAGTGATTCCAGAACCGCAGACGATTACTGAAAATTTGATAAGAACCTAAAGATTCAATTTGGTTTGACATTCCATTGGCCACTCCGCAGATACGGTGGGTAACCTCAGGCACCCGAGAGGTACTCCGGTAGCCTCAAGGACGGTGACAGTGAGGTTCTTGTTTACCCAAACTTGCCATTGCTGTTGTTCCAGACTGTGAGACCCGGCAGGAGGATGAGTATAGCGTCGTTCTAAACTAGCTTTAGAAGTGTACGTCTATATGACTCTGCCAGAGGGTTGTCGTGATCAGTGGGAGCAGCGGAAGTATTGGTGGACAGGTGGCTTACGTCTATTTATTGACTAAAGAGGATATAGCGGAGATAGATCATCTATTTCTGATGTAAAAGTCATATGTTTGACTTCATCGGAATAGGGGATGGATCTGTTAAGAAGGTAGTAGGGTGTGATGTCCTGGTATTTGGATGACATACACAGAGTAGGAAGTGATGTTCCTATACTACGATCGGTTATACTTTGGTTGTCACACAGTGGTTTCTCCACATGGAACTTGGATATAATATCAAGACATTCTGGTTACTGGATCTATGGTTTTAAATCTAGATTTGGGTAGTTTCCCAATCAGGGTACTTAGACAGCATTCTGAAGGTGTTTTAGAATGGACGACTCCAGGCACGGTAGTGTACCTGCAGGTGATGGAGTCACCCTCTCTAAAGGTGTCTTACAGACTAAAGTGGAGAGGGATGTGCATGATTGGCAGATCACTTGCTTAGGCAATTGAGTCAATCATGAGATGTCAAGCACCACACCAGATGTTGTTTTTTGCAATAGATGCAATATGTTGATATTGATCCAATCCTGGAGAAACGAACGGAAGCAGTTTTAGAACATAAGTAGATGTTCTAGGGATATGATAACAACGGCCTCTTTTAGGAGACAGTTATCATTCCAGGCTTCCAAGGTGACATGGATGACAGAGAGGTTGTCAGAGTTATAGTTTTCCTTCTGACGAGGGGCAGTATTTTGGACAGGTGGTCCAAGAGGATACAGAGGGAGGCATGACGCAGGATACTGATTGAGTTCAGTTGACGATACAGTCTAAGAAGTTTGGATTTGGAGTTCATTTATGAGCTAGGTCCCATCAGATATCCAGACATATTCTAAGACAGGTATTGCTCATTTCGGGAGATGGGTTTCTCCGCGAACTTGAGATAAAGAGAGACATAGAAAGAAACATCTGAGCGGATCCACTCACTGAGGTTATTCCTCGAACGCATTAGTTTCGCAAACAGGTTTTGTGAGACTGATTAGTAGAGGAGTTGGGTGTTCGGTATCACACTGGCTGTGAGTATGCGACATCGCAATAATTAGCCTTGAGTGCAAGTGGGAGATTGTTGGAGATAGTGCCCTCAGAGTCAATTATTGGATCACAGGCACGTGATTGCAATGATTGAGGGAGAACCTATCCCGGTAGGACAGTCTTACTCAAGATGATAGTATGCTATCTGGTTTATCTTTATCATCGTGTACTGCTTCAGGTGACCTTACAGGTCAATATTGCGCGTTGATAGAGCCTCTAAGATTCTTGCTTGACTGCCAGCAGTATGAGGACGATCATATACGTGGGAGCTGGGGTCTATAAGAACATCCTTAAAAGGTCCCTAGTCGAGGGAGTTTCGAGACAGGGCATCGATACTCCAGAGTAGACTAGTGTATACAGTCGAGACCCCGACGAGGGGCGGTGGCCGGTCTCACAAGCCACTGGTGTCAGTTGGTTCACCTAAGCTGTATACAGGTGCTCATTGGGTTATGAGTACACCGGACAGGACTCGCCGGGAACCTGCTAGTTGGGATTATACCTGACGTCAGATAGCAGTTCCCTGGTGACATATGTACGGGTTAGTTTATCGACCTGAGATCGTTATTTGTCTCATGTGAGTTCCCACTGTGCTTTGATTACTACCCTACCACGGCTCAAAGGAGTCGTGCAAACAGGTTTTAGTTGAGTACAGTCCCGAGCCACATGGAGGCAGTGAGCGGATCTGCAGGGGTTCGTCTCTCCTGGTATTGGGGGTGAGGTCGCGCTGTGTCTAGGAGAGCCATTACACGAAGTCCTTAGCCAAGGCAGGAGATTTACTGGTAGGTATTCCAGTAGTATCTCAGGGTGTTCTGGGCTACACTCCGACACGACTTGTACCGCTTTTGGGGGTCTGACTTTTACCAACCCCCTAGGCCCGCCATGCGATACTCATAGACGAACGGACCGGACTGTACGGATATTGTCACTGACAGACTCAGTAAGGTGTCAGGATGAGTTCGCTCATCGACGTCCCTTTTGGTCAATACCTGGTAGCCCGTTACGTATGACTAATACCTCTGACGTACTAGTGGTTAAATCCACAACCAATGTATTGACGAGTCTTTAGAGTCCCCCACAGACCGTTTCTCAAGTTTCGGGCGAAACGCTGTAGAGGCCGTATGGAGATATGGCAGGGTTCGATCATGTACGTGCGGTATTGCACGGATCATGGTCGGACGGATAATACTAGCAGGCTTTGTTTTAAGCCGGATCCTAGCATTATACAGCTTGTCTCATTGCATTTGTATTCGGTCGCAATACAAATGCGGGTATGTATAGACAGTCACGGGGTTTTCCTATAATTTATTACGGGATCAGTTTTCTGAAGTTGCCAGTTTGCTTTCCGTTTCGGCCATTTTCCTTTGTTTCTTTCCTTGGCTGAATATTGGTGGAGAGGGGGTTATTTGCAAGCATGCAAATTTGATTAGTGGAGAGTGTTATTTGCAAGTAGTAGTATCATGATGGTTCTTGATTGACTTTGACCTTCTTTGCTCATGATTACTTGGTTGTTGGTGATGGGATTTGGATGAGACTTGGTTGTGATGATGATTCCTAATCATCACCCTATTTCTCTCTCTTGGATGATTGCTTACCCCTTTTCATATTTCCCTTGCAAAATGTTTTTGGCCGGCCACTGTTGGGGGAGGGAGGGAATTCATACATTTCATTTTTGATGGTGGAAATTATGGTTCTCATTCTTGGCTTGCAACAAACTTCCTTACCCTCTCCAAAGTTCATTTCATCTCCACCTCCCAAATGGCAACTTCATACCCCCATGAGACAAAGCTTTCTACACTTCATCTACAGTATCCTTGGGCGCGTCGACTCGCCAACTTTGTGCTCGAGTTGCCTCGATCCAGAGGTGGGAGCCCGTAAAAGAACCCGGCGATGTGGTGCCCTTCCGACGAGGAGATGAAGACCGGAGATTCCGCGGGGAGATCGGGACGACGACGAGAAGACCGAAGGACACGGATCGCTCGGTATATTTCTCTACCCCTTCTCTAGTTAACTAGGAGTAGGTTAATGGCCCGATCCGGGTTTAAAGTGCGCGGTGGTGCCGGTTTACAAGTTTAAAGAAAAGTATCGTTTCCGTATTTTGGCCTCGGATTGACGGCCGGGGCGCCGCCGTGCACTTACAGGCCAGCCTCCTCCATGCCAAAATATAGATCATGTAATAAATATTTTTTTATGTAATTTTTTATGCATGAATGTATGCGAAATGGGCATAAAACCAAATTTTTGTAAGCCCGTGGCTTATGTGCAAAAAGAAATGGCACATGAGCCATGGGATGGCAAAATGCCATTTTGTGAAGCCCAATGGGCTATATGTAAAGTGTATAGCCTACAAAGGCAAGGAAAATGAAAATATCCCAGGAACTTTTTTTCTCTCTCCAAAAAAATTTAGATCTGAGATCTTTTCTCCTTTTTCAAGGTTCCAAAACCTTCTTCTTTCTTTTGAATTAAATCAAGAGTTTTACTCTTCATTTTATAAAACTAAATAGTTTTTCACCACAAAACCCATAAAGGGGAACTCGGATCTTCCATTAGATCTCAAAAAGAAGAGATTTTTAAAACCTCATATCTCTTGATCTTCAAGATCCAGCAATCAGAGGAGAAAGCAGAAGAACCCCTTTCATCAACCCCAAAACATCTTAGGAGTTTAACTCCACTATGATTTCTCTTTCGAGATTTTCTGGGGCTAAAAGCCTCTTTTTCTCGCTGGCGCCCAAGCGCTCAAGCACCAAGCGCCCACGTGGCGTGCTAGCGCTCGAGCGCTTAGCGCACAAGCGCCCACGTGCCGACATGTGGCGTGCTAGCGCTCCAGTGCCCTGCGCTCAAGCGCAAAGCTCCCGCGTGCCGACACGTGGCGCGCTTGCGCTCAAGCGCCCAGCGCTCAAGCGCAAAGCGCCCACATGCCGACACGTGGCGTGCTAGCGCCTAAGCGCATAGCGCTCAAGGCGCTGACCCCACGCGTCCTTTGGGCGCTTTTTCCTTTTTTTATGTATGTATACATGTGTATATATGTACAGATACACACACACTCTACAACACTGTCCCCCTCAAAAAAAATTTGGGCCGGGGCGCTGCCCCGCACCCCGCAAGGGGGTTGCTAGCCCCCTTGACCCCCAACCCGCTATCCGGGTAGCGGGACCCCCGTAAAAACTCTGCGTGGCTCCCGATATATCCAAACACCCCCTCCAAAACAACACACACGTACACTGCACATTGAGTTCGCATGACCAGTTTAACCCGTCAATCGGAGGTTCCCTCGCTCCAAAGGCGAGGGGTAATTAACGGCAGCTTAGTCCGCGGCTGCCGGAGATTCGGATCTCCACAATCATTAAACCCCGGCCTACCCTAGGCAGGGGGAATCTGTAGTACGCCTGACCAGCGCGCACGTATTCCCATCTCAATGGGGTGACGAAAAACACCCTACAGATTCTGGCACGCCCGGTGGGACCTATCTCTCCTCCCATATTTCGGGTTAAGCATTCATGCGAACTCAATCAATATACATATCGATATTTATACTAAAATAATGCCCTTTCATGCAGGTTTTCAAGCAATCACTTCTCAACGATGTCTCCAAAGATGAACTCAGCTCCCATCTCATACACGATGAAGATAGATTCCAGGACGGTCCTCCAGGCCAGTCTTGGGCGACAGTGGGAGGAGCCGCTGCTACAACTCGGCTCTATTCTGTTTATGCCAGCTAACGCCATTCCAGCTCCTCAAGCTCCAGCAACAGACAGACCGGTCTCGAAAGGCAGGAGACCAAATGTGGTGATCTCGAGGGCGCCCCAACCCAAACGCAAGTCGGTGTCTGAACGACTTTCCTTGGCCCCAGCTGGGGGCAAGGCCATCAACACCAATAAAGCTACAACGCGTCTTGAGCAAGCTCCAGCGGTGCCCTCGACAACTGCTCGATCGGGTGTCTTCTCTAAGCTCCCCGTTAATCGACTCACGGTGGCTTCCCAGGAAATGGATGCCCGCCAAGCCCTTAAAATTGAGAAGCTAAAGCAAAAAAGGCTCAGATATAGAGCCAACAAAAGGGCTAGGGCTCCTGCTAGGCTGAACTTCATGAGGTTCGAGGAACAGGGTTACCCCGCCAAAGATGAGGGGATGGCTGAATGTGTTATCCACACTGTCTACATGGTGGGCACGCGCAGCAAGAGCAAGGACGGGCCACCACATCCCAAATCCAATCTAGCGTGAATATGGCTGCCACATTCCAAGGCCAGCCTCCTCTGGAAGGTAATGAAGACCCTCCCAGTGAGGCTGATAAGCAGAGAGAGCTCTCAGTTCATGAGGAGTCGGTCTCGGAAACCGAAGATGAGCCAATCTTCCGTCCCAAGAACGCAGAGCAGCAACTTCTCCAAGTGCTCCGAAAGCAGCTCAGAAACAAAGACAAGGAGATGGCCAAGCTTTACTCAAAAATTGACGACTTGACAAACGTCGTCTTACAGCTCACAGCCCAACTTGCCTCTCAGCCGCCCAATCAAGCGCAGGGCTCTGCTCGTGAACCGGGAAATGGTGCCCCAAAGCAGCCGACGCCTATTCCCCCAAATCCAAAAGTGGGCGAACCGCATGAAAATCAGTCGCATCCTATCTCGGGAGATGTCTTGGCTACCGATGGCAGTAACCCGCTAACTCAAGATCAAATCATGGATTTGGTTGTCGGCAAAGTCAAAACATTGGTGGCCGAAGCCGAAGCGCAAAAAGATATCAGCAGTAGTGGGAGACCATATCCTGCTCAGTATGATCTGGTAGAATTTCCTAGCGGCTATGTCATCCCCAAATTCGGAAGATTCGATGGGACGGGAAATGCGAATCAGCACATCGCCCACTTCAAAGCCTCATGCGGGAACACTGGGGGCAACGATGCGCTTCTCCTCCGTCGGTTCGTTAATAGCTTGACCGATGATGCTTTCGACTGGTACGCGAGCATACCGGATGGCTCCGTTACTACTTTCGTCCAAATGGAATCTTTGTTTCGACAAAGGTTCATGAGCCTCAGCGATAAGATCACCATTGCCGAGCTCGTAAGGACCAAGCTCAAGAATAACGAAAGCAGAACGGATTTTATAACCCGATGGCGCAATCTCTCCGTCAAATGTGAACCGCCGATAGAGCAGAACCAATATGTCAGTCTCCTCGTCGGAAATCTCAACAATTGGATGGCCCCGTTTCTATGCATCACGGGTCTCAAAACATTCCAAGAGCTGACCAGGAAAGTCCAGATGTTGGAACGCTCAAAGCAGCAGTCCTCCTCTGACTCCCAAAATAACAATAGGTCCTGGAGAAACCGAAAGGACGATAATCGCAAAGGCGGAAATCCCGACGATTCTGAGTCTTTCAACACTTCAGCTAACCGAAATAAGCGAGGGATAAGCGGGCCTAGTGCCAACCAGCCTCGGAAGCCAGTGTTCGGAGAGGGAGGAGAATCTCCACTGAAAGAGAAGCTGGACAAGGTCTATTCCTTCAGAAGGGACAAAATCCGTAAAATGTTCAAAGACGCCCTGAAGAACGGTCTACAACTGCCAGAGTCAAAAAGACCGCAGGAAGCGAATATGACCGACGACCCCAAATACTGCCCCTATCACAGAGTGATAGGTCATGCCATTGAGGACTGTTTCATCTTCAAAGATTGGGTCGAAAAGCAATACAAGGCAGGAGAGATAGAACTGTCTAAAGGCGTGTTAACAAACAGTCCAGCTGCGACCGCCAATTTCATACAAACGGAGACCGAAGTTCTTCGTGAAACTAATTTTCTCAGACATCTGCCTTTCACTAAAAACAATAGACCGCTAAGTCTTTAAACTGGGAACAGTCGACCACCACGTCATTAAACTGGGAACAATCGACCTCTAAGTCGTTAAACTGGGAATATAAAAAAAAAATATGTGTAAATAAAAAAAATGTGTAAATAAAAAGAAAAAAAAAAAAGAAAAGCCGAAGTGATGAGGCAACTCGCAATAAAAATCAGCGAGTAAAATAAAGATGAAAAATAAAGCTGAAATGATAGAGCAATCGCGATCTTCGCGATAAGAAAAGCTGAAATGATAGAGCAATCGCGGTAAAACAAAAACAAAAACAAAAAAAAGAACGGCGAATGATGAGTCGCTCTTGGTACCATATTCCAGTGCAGCGATGCAGACGCCAACCAAAATCCAATTTCTCAAAATTCTCCCAGCCCTACGGCCAGTCCCCAAGTTGACTACCGTATACAATCCACGGGCTCAAATAATTCTCATCATACCCATATCCCACCGCAATCACTAGTTACGCGGCTGGTCTTCGCCTTTGGAATTATGCTCCATTGAGAAGACCCACTCACATATCCTCACGATACATGAGGAAAACAAACCTTTATGGGATCCTTACGACTCACAAAGGAAAAACACACTTAAGAGTCCTCACGACTCCTAAGGAGAAAGTACACCTGCGGGATCCTTACGACTCGTAGGGAGAAAATGCTTTTATGGGACCCTCACGGCCCATAAAATTGAAAAGCCTTAGGTGATAGGGACCTAAACCTGTCTCCTAAGCCATCGCTCCCCAATCCCCAAGCGGCGAATGATGAGTCGCTCCTGGTACCATATTCCAGTGCAGCGATGCAGACGCCAACCAAATTCTAAATCCCATGCCCCAACGGCGAATGATGAGTCGCTCCTAGTACCATATTCCAGTGTAGCGATGCAGACGCCAACCAAAATCAAAACCCCCAAGTGGCGAATGATGAGTCGCTCCTGGTACCATGTTCCAGTGCAGCGATGCAGACGCCAACCAAATTCCAAATCCCAATGGCGAATGATGAGTCGCTTCTGGTACCATATTCCAGTGCAGCGATACAGACGCCAACAAAGTCCCGAAATGTTTCCGGCCCTACGGTCTGGATCATACATCCTGCAAAACCGTATACAATCCACGGGCGTAAAACAATCCCCATCTCTCCCAGGTCCTACCGGCGAGACCATATTCAAAGTCCCACCGGCGGTGAAAAAAAAAGGTATGTCCACAAGCAAAATGGGCACGGATGAAAGCCCGAAAGGGCTCCGTGAGTAAAAACAGCAGGACTGCCGGCGAGTTTGTGAAAACTCGAAAGAGCGCAAACTCGTGAAAAAGAGATGAAATGCACTCACAAAGTCCTCTCGACTTTGTAAGAAGAAAATTCCCACGTGAGATCCTTACGACTCACAAAGGAGCAACACACTTACGAGTCCCCACGACTCCTAAGGAGAAAATACACCTACGGGATCCTTACGACTCGTAGGGAGAAAATGCTTTGTGAGACCCTTACGGCTCATAAAATTGAAAAGTCTTAGGTGATAGGGACCTAAAACCTGTCTTCTAAGCAATCGCTTCCTGATAAGCAAGCGCAAATGATGATTCGCTCCTGGTATCATATTCCAGTGTAGCGATACTGACGCCAAGCAAAAACCAATTCCCAAATCCTCCCGGGGCAAATGATGAGTTGCTCCTGGCATTATTCCAGTGCAGCAATACAGATGCCAAACCAAAACCAATTCTCAAATCCTCTCATGACAAATGATGATTCGCTTCCGGTACCATATTCCAGTATAGCGATACTGATGTAAACCCAAATCAAATCAAACCAACAACCTCTGCGGCGGAATCATGCTCCGTCCCAGAACTAACCCCGTGTCGAAATTATGCTTAGCCTCGGGATATCTACTTTCCCTGCCGGAAGTATGCTCCGCCTTGGAATCAAATCAATCAACCAGCTCTGCGTCGGAACCATACTTCGTCTCAGAGTGTACCCCGCGTCGAAATTATGCTTCGCCTCGGTGTATCTGCCTTCCCTGTCGGAATTATGCTTCGGCTCGGAATTAACCATCGTCCTCCTCTTCGGAATTAAGCACCGCCTTGGAATCAGGTCAACCAACAAGCTCTGCGCCGGAATCATGCTCCGTCTCAGAATGTACCCCGTGTAGAAATCATGCTTCGCCTCGGAGTATTTGCCTTCCCTGTCGGAATTATGCTTCGCCTGGGAATCAACCTCTGCATCGAAATTATGCTTCGATCAGAATGTCTGTCGCTCTTCGGAATGATGCTCCGATCCTTGGAATCATGCTCCGCTCTTCGGAATGATGCTCCGAACCCTGGAATCATGCTCCGCTCATCGGAATGATGCTCCGATCCTTGGAATCATGCTCCACCCTTCGGAATGATGCTCCGAATCCTGGAATCATGCTCCGCTCTTCGGAATGATGCTCCAGTCTTTGGAATCATGCTCCGCTTTTCGGAATGATGCTCCGATACCCTGGAATCATGCTCCGCTCTTCGGAATGATGCTCCGAACCCTGGAATCATGCTCCGCTCTTCGGAATGATGCTCCGAACCCTGGAATCATGCTCCGCTCATCGGAATGATGCTCCAATCCCCTGGAATCATGCTCCGCTCTTTGGAATGATGCTCCGATCCCTGGAATCATGCTCCGCTCATCGGAATGATGCTCCGATCCCCGGGAATCATGCTCCCCGAGGGATACTCCGACCCTGGAATTATGCTCCGCGAATCGGAATGATACTCTGATTCTTGGAATCATGCTCCACTCAGCGGAATGATGCTCCGATCCCTGGAATCATGCTCCGCCTTTCGGAATGATGCTCCGATCCTCGGAATTATGCTCCGACCCTTTGGAATCATGCTCCGATCCTCGGAATGATGCTCCGACCCCCTTGGAATCATGCTCCGCTCTTCGGAATGATACTCCGATCCTCAGAATGATGCTCCGGTCCCCGGGAATCATGCTCCACGGGATGATGCTCCGCCCCCGGAATGATGTTCCACCTCGAAGTTCAGCTTCAAGATCCATTAATTTCATGCACACAACTCAAATATGCTGTGTTCATTTATTGATGGGGGGCAATTTGTTAGGGTAAAAATTTGCACACCGGTTGACCGAGTCAAAGTCAAGGTCAACCCCCAAGCCAGGTGGGCCCAAGCCAGATGGGCCCAAGCCCAGGTCAAGCGGGCCCATGCCCAAGTCGAGCCCGCGGCCAACCTCCTCCATGCCAAAATATAGATCATGTAATAAATAATTTTTTATGTAATTTTTTTTGCATGAATGTATGCGAAATGGGCATAAAGCCAAATTTTTGTAAGCCCATGGCTTATGTGCAAAAAGAAATGGCACATGAGTCATGGGATGGAAAAATGCCATTTTGTGAAGCCCAAAGGGCTATATGTAAAATGTATAGCCTATAAAGGCAAGGATAATGAAAATATCCCAGGAACTTTTTTTCTCTCTCCAAAAAAATTTAGATCTGAGATCTTTTCTCCTTCTTCAAGGTTCCAAAACCTTCTTCTTTCTTTTGAATTAAATCAAGAGTTTTACTCTTTATTTTATAAAACTAAATAGTTTTTCACCACAAAACCCATAAAGGGGAACTCAGATCTTCCATTAGATCTCAAAAAGAAGAGATTTTTAAAATCTCATATCTCTTGATCTTCAAGATCCAGCAACCAGAGGAGAAAGCAGAAGAACCCCTTTTATCAACCCCAAAACATCTTAGGAGCTTAACTCCACTCTGATTTCTCTTTCGAGAATTTCTGGGGCTAAAAACCTCTTTTTCTCGTCGGCGCCCAAGCGCTCAAGCGCCTGGCGCTCAAGCACCAAGCGCCCATGTGGCGCGCTAGCGCTCCAGTACCCTGCGCTCAAGCGCAAAGCGCCCGCGTGCCGACACGTGGCGCGCTTGCGCTCAACCGCCCAGCGCTCAAGCACAAAGCGCCCGCGTGCCGACACGTGGTGCGCTTGCGCTCAAGCGCTCAAGCGTAAAGCGTCCGCGTGCCGACACGTGGTGCATTTGCGCTCAAGCGCAAAGCGCCCGCATGCCGACACGTGGCGCGCTAGCGCCTAAGCGCACAGCACTTAAGCACACAGCGCTCAAGGCGCTGACCCCACGCGTCCTTGGGCGCTTTTTCCTTTTTTTATGTATGTATTCATGTGTATATATGTACAGATACACACACACTCCACAACACTGTCCCCCTCAAAAAAAATTTGGGTCGGGGCACTGCCCCGCACCCCGCAAGGGGGCTGCTAGCCCCCTTGACCCCCAGCCCGCTATCCGGGTAGCGGGACCCCCGTAAAAACTCTGCATGGCTCCCGATATATCCAAACACCCCCTCCAAAACAACACACACGTACACTACACATTGAGTTCGCATGACCAGTTTAACCCACCAATCGGAGGTTCTCTCGCTCCAAAGGCGAGGGGGAATTAACGGCAGCTTAGTCCGCGGCTGCCGGAGATTCGGATCTCCACAATCATTAAACCCCGGCCTACCCTAGGCAGGGGGAATCTGTAGTACACCTGATAAGCGCACGCGTATTCCCATCTCAATGGGGTGACAAAAAACACCCTACAGGTTTGCTTCGCAAGATTGTGCAGGCCGGAGAGGATCGTGCATCATTACACCATGTTAGAAGATCCTCGGTTAGATGGTATGGCAGTGCGGATAGTTCGAACGATTAGGAAGAACGGGTAAGGCTTACGACTGGGTTTTAGAGGGAGTTTCGGGTTGGAGCTCTATCTACTGCTGAGTATCTCGTCGATCGGTCACCATCGATGGCTGTACATATGAGAATTTCTGAGGAGTTATGGACTGGAGGGGCTAGAGATTACTCAGGGTTTCATGGAATTTGATGCATCGAGGAGCCGAACATCAAGAGATGTTCTCTTGTCGGCTTTGGAGGCAGAGCAAAAGGGTACAGATCATGGTGTTTTGGGACCCAGAATGGAATAATCAGCCGAGTGATATTTGTTAAGTCTGCGATACTTCGAAGAAGGCATATTCAGTCAGATGGTGAACGTGTAAGTCCATGCTACCTCTCCCGGTACTTTCGGGCATGCGGAATTTGGTGAAAAACAATTTTCTAGAGGTGGTAACATGGACTCAAAACCGGATCTTTGTTAAACATCTAACTAACAACCTAACTAGGAGTTGTAAACTACTCGGTTAGGGGGTTATACCTTTCTTTCTTGAACTTCTTCGTCTTCAAGCCTCGATGGTTGTCCGGATCGGCTTCACCCCGTCGTCTCCTTGCGCCGAAGATCGATCCACCTGAAAGCTTCTACCTTTGGCTTCTTCTTCGGTCTTTGAAGAAACTAGTTCACTTGGTTTGCTAAACCTTATGAACTAGAGTGAGTAGAGAAGAGTGTGTTGGGATTTTCTCTATGGTTCTTGGTTCTCAACACATGAGACAAGTGAACCATAGACAAAGAGAGGGAGAGCAAGAGGAAGAAGATGAGAGCTCAAGAACAAGAGAGAGAATGAAAATGATAGAATGAGAAAGACTTTTCTCACTTGGCTCTCATAATCCAAAACCATCATCACAAAAATAGTAATCAAGTATTGTGTAAAATGGTTCAAGTCAAAATGGCTAAATCATTTCATGCACTCATATTGCACAAGAGAAAAAGCAAGTGAAAAGTCTTTGCCATGAAATGATAGCCATTGTCATCATGATGGTCAACTAGTCCAACCTAGTCAACCGGTCAACAAAGTCAACAAGTCAACAAAGTCAACCCCTCAACAACCATGTCACCACAATACTTAATTAATATTATTGTTAATCATATATCATATTCTCATTAGGGTTGAGCAAAAAGTCAATAGTCAACAGTCAACGGTCAACAACCCTAATGAGAATCCTCTGCCTCTGTCTCTCCGCCAACTGTGCATACACACCCGCATCCGCGTTCCGAGGAACACGAATACAAACTAGATAAAACCAATCCCAATACGTACACTAGGATCTGGCTTAAACCAAAGCCCGCTAGTGTAAACTGTCCGGACACTAAACGTGCACAAGTGCACGGATGTGACTGAACCCTGTCGCAAAACCATGCGACCTGTCGCAAAACCATGCGACCTCTACTCTTTTGCCTAAAGGCGAATAGCTTTCTGTGTGGGACTCTAAAGACTCGACACTACGCTGGCAGTGGGTTTAACCACAGACCGCAAGCGGCACTAGCTGTGCGTAACGGTCCCCAAGTAGATGCCGACAAGAAAACTGACGAGGCGAAACCCATCTGAACTCCTACTGAGCCTGAATGTGACAGTCTCCGTACAGTCCGGTCTGTTCGTCTGATACATCGCATGACGGGCCTAGGGGGGCGGTAAACGTCAGTCCCCTAATAGCGGTACAAGTCGTGTCGGAGTGAAGCCCAATACACCCTGAGATAACACTGGAAGCCTACCAGTATATCTCGCTTGCCCTGGCCAGGGACTACTCGTGTAATGGCTCTCCTAGACACAGCGCGATGTCAACCCCCAATACCGGGAGAGACGAATCCTGTCTAACCGTCACTGCCTCCAAGTGCTTCGGGACTGCACCCAACTACTACCTGTTTGCACGACTCCTTTGAGCCGTGGTAGGGTAGTAATCAAAGTACAGTGGGAACACACTCGAGACGAAGTGTTAGTGTCAAGTCAGCGGACTAAGCTGTACTCATGTCACCTGGGAACTGATAACTGACGATAGGTATAATACCAACCGGTCAGTTCCCGATAAGTCCTGTCCAGTGTACTCGTAACCTAACGAGCACCCGCATACTATCTCCAGTATGACATACTAACGGCTGTGGGACAGACCGTCTCCCACACTGGGACGAGAAGCGCATGCGCTAGTCTACTCCGGAGTATCGATGCCCTGTCTTGATAGTCCTGCGACTAGGGACCTGCATAAGGATGTGCTTATAGATTACCCAGCCCCACTAGTGTGACTGCCATCACAACGCTGGTAATCAAGCAAAGATCCTAAGGGCTCCACTAATGTGTATAGGTGATATACTAAAATAAACACAAGTACACATTGAAGTAGAAACAAACCAAGTAGCATACTACTATTTTGAGCAAGATTGTATATACAAGGTGAATATCCCAAGCTTCCATTAAGTAATATACAAACTAGTATGATACAGTAATGGCCTCTAGGGCATATACACTAACAATCTCCTACTTGCACTAAGGCCATGTACTGGCGTATCGAAGACCTATCATCTCGATCAGCCGCTCGAACTGAGTCTGGGGCAAGGCCTTGGTGAATGGATCTGCAGTGTTATCTTCTGAAGCGACCCTCCGAACCTCGATCTCCTGGCGATCCACGATCTCCCTGATCAGGTGATACCGCCTCAAGATGTGTCTGGATCTCTGATGGGACCTGGGTTCCTTCGCTAAAGCTATAGCCCCATTGTTGTCGCAATACAGAGGTATTGGATCAACAATGGACGGAACCACCTGAAGTTCTTTCAAGAACTTCCTCATCCAGACAGCTTCTTTTGCGGCATCAGATGCAGCGATGTATTCCGCTTCCATCGTCGAGTCTGCAACGGTTTCCTGTTTGGAACTCTTCCAACACACCGCCCCTCCATTGAGGGTAAAGACAAAACCCGACATGGACTTGGAATCATCCTTGTCACTCTGGAAGCTGGAGTCAGCAAAGGCCTCGATCTGGAGGTCTTTTCCGCCATACACCAAGAACATCTCCTTAGTCCTTCTCAGGTACTTGAGAATGTTCTTTACCGCTATCCAGTGTTTCTCCCCAGGGTTTGACTGATACCGGCTTACCACACTCAGTGCATAAGCTACATCCGGTCTGGTACACAATATCGCATACATTATAGAGCCTACCGCAGAAGCGTAGGGTATAATAGACATGCGATCCCTCTCCAAATCAGTCTTGGGAGACATCTCTTTAGAGAGGGTGATCCCGTGACAAGCCGGTAGGTTACCGCGCTTGGAATCTTCCATACTGAATCTTTTCAGTATGGTGTCGATGTACCTGGACTGTGAAAGTCCTAATATCCTCTTGGATCTATCACGATGGATCCGGATCCCCAGGATGTATGAGGCATCACCCAGGTCTTTCATGGAGAACCTGTGTGACAAAAACCCCTTGACAGATTGTAGCATAGGAATGTCATTTCCTATTAAGAGAATGTCATCCACGTATAAAACGAGGAATATTACAGTTCTCGCTACAAATCTACTATAGATGCATGGTTCATCTGGATTTTTGATAAAGCCAAATTCCTTGACCGTCTCATCAAAATAGATGTTCCAACTCCGCGATGCCTGCTTTAGTCCATAGATGGACTTAAGCAACTTGCACACCTTTCCGCTGCTCCCACTCTGAATGAAACCCTCTGGTTGGTCCATATAGACACACTCCTCTAAATTTCCATTTAGAAAAGCGGTCTTTACGTCCATTTGCCAGATCTCATAATCGTGGAAGGCAGCAATGGCAAGAAGGATCCGAATGGATTTCAGCATAGCCACTGGAGAAAAGGTTTCGTCATAGTCCAAGCCAGGTCTTTGACAGAAACCTTTTGCAACAAGTCTAGCTTTATAGGTCTCAACCTGTCCATCTACACCAATCTTCCTTTTGAAGATCCACTTGCATCCTACGGGTTTTACCCCGTCTGGAGCAATGTCCAACGTCCATACTTTGTTGGTGTACATGGACTCCATTTCGGTCCGCATTGCATCCAGCCATTTTACCGAGTCAACGCTCTGAACGGCCTGCTGGAAGCTAGTAGGCTCATCATAATCTATAATGCAATCCTCTCTATCCCCGTCTATGAGAAAACCGTAGTATCTCTCGGGCAGATGAGACTGCCTACTACTCCTGCGGAGTGGCGTAGGAATGTCCTGTTCTTTTGAACCCTCTGGTTCCACTAAGCTTTCAGTAATAGCTCGTGGTTCTGGAATTTCTTCCAGTTCTACTGCGCTCCCACTAATTTCCTTTTCTAAGAACTGGTGTTCTAGAAAATGGGCATGACGAGAAACAAAAACCTTTTGTTCCTCTTCGCAATAGAAGAAATATCCCTTGGAGTTCTTTGGATATCCCACGAACTTGTACTGTACTGAGCGTGCCTCGAGCTTGTCCGCATGCTGCTTTTTGACAAAAGCTGGACTTCCCCATGTCTTAATATGATTAAGATAGGGTCTCTTCCCATACCACATCTCATATGGTGTAGTAGGCACAATCTTAGTGGGAACTCGGTTCAAAAGGTATGCAGCTGATTCTAGCGCATACCCCCAGAATGATCGCGGTAACTCAGCGTTACTCATCATGGACCGTACCATATCCAATAGGGTTCGGTTCCGTCTCTCCGATACACCGTTATGTTGCGGAGTGTATGGAGGAGTAAGCTGGGAGAGAATTCCGTTCTCTTTTAAATAGTCCAGGAACTCGGCACTTAAGTATTCTCCACCTCGATCCGATCTTAGAATCTTGATACTTTTGCCGGTTTGTTTTTCTACTTCATTCTTATATTCCTGGAATTTTCCAAAGGCTTCGGACTTATGTTTCATTAAGAAGACACAACCGTACCTTGAAAAGTCATCCGTAAAAGTAATGAAGTAAGAATAACCGCTTCGCGCATGTGTAGACATTGGACCGCACACGTCACTGTGTACGAGTCCCAAGAGCTCGCTCGCTCTTACTCCGTGTCCAGTGAACGGAGTCTTTGCCATCTTTCCTTTGAGACAGGATTGACAAGTGGCATACGATTGATATTCGAACGGATTCAAATATCCTTCTGTATGTAACTTCGTCAACCTTCTCTCATTGATGTGACCCAGTCTACAATGCCATAAGAAAGTTTGATTGATTTCCGGAGACTTTCTTTTGTGTGTATTCTGGACATTGAAAATCTGCGGATGGTTTAATACGTATATACCATTGCTTAATGTACCTGACCCAATCAGAACTTGATTAAGGTGAATGTTTACAACATTGCTTACAAACGCAAATTCATAACCTTCTTTAGAAGTCAAAGATACAGAAATGATATTACAAGTTGCATTGGGTACAAAATAGCAATTACGCAAAACCAAAACGTATCCATCTGACAACCCCAGGTGATAGTCCCCCACGGCCTTAGCATCCATGCTAGCTCCGTTTGCAACTTTGAGGGTCAAGTCACCTGCCTTCAAAACCCTACGATTTCTCAACGCCTGCAAAGAATTACAGATATGAGATCCTGATCCGGTATCCAATACCCAGGAAGTAGAGTTTATTGAAAGACAGTTTTCAATAACATACACACCTGAAGCTGAAGCCACAACCTGCTTCAGATCCTGTGTTCTGGCCTTCCAAGCCCTGCAATCATTTTTCCAGTGTCCCTTCTTATGACAATAGAAGCATTCTTCCTTATCCACAAGCTTTCCCACTTTCTTTGTTGCTTTTGCCTTTCCCTTCGTATCCACTTTACTAACACCGCCCCTTGGTTTGGCGGGGGCTTTCTTCTTCTTTCCCTTGGCTTTCGCCTTGGACCTAGAAGAGGAAGATCCTCCTACAAACAAAGTGGATGTTTCCCTACCTTTCTGTAGGTTGCCCTCTACGCTCCTCAGCATGTTGAGGAGTTCTGAAAGTTCAACTTCCTTTTCTTGTAAGTTGAAGTTCAGGATAAACTGGGCGTAAGTGGAAGGAAGGGACTGGAGAATCAAGTCCGTATAGAGCTCATTCTCCAACGTGGTTCCAAGGTCCGCGAGCTCTTCTATGTAGCCAATCATCTTAAGCACGTGTTCCGCTACCGATGATCCGACGGCCAATTTTGCCGAAAATAACTTCTTCGACACTTCGTATCTTGCGATACGAGACTGCTCTCCATACAGTTCTTTTGTATGGAGAAATATGGATTCGAGGTCCATATTCTCGTGCCTCCTCTGATGTTCGTTGTCCATAGAGGCAAGCACGAGGCACTTGGCCTTCGCGCAATCTAGTTCCCAGGTCTTACGGATTTCCTTATCTGCGACGCTGGTTTTGGGACCTGGGACAGGGGGAGCTTTGGTGGTAAGAAGATATCCCAGCTTGTCGTAAGTGATTGCCATCTTGACATTCCTGAGCCAATCTTTGTAGTTTGGCCCTGTCAGTATGTTTTTATCTAGAAGTAACTTAAGTCCAGTCATGTCGATTGGTCGCTGCAATTAGGAGAGAGAAGAAACACTCAGCATGATGCTCTTGCAAGTTTAGAATGGTTTTTAGTTTGTCTAAACAGGATGACTCCCACTGTTTCTCGAATCCCTCCTCAAACCAAAAAGGAAGAATTAGTCAGGATCAATCTCACCGTACAATACTTGCTTAACCGTTCAGCCAGGCCAGTGTCGGTACTTCGAGGGAGGTTTTCCAACGCTTTCGCGAAGTTCCTTAATTAAATAACCTCTTTTCCCTGGGGGCGTAGCCCCGCTAACACCTTTCTAGACACCTACTTGGTTTATAGCATTGATCGTTAAGTGAGAAATTTCCCGAGGAGTAGCATATACTCACAGTAGGATCGGGATCCAAATATCATCGCGTGACGAAACTGAAGGAATCCTACCAGAATCATCACACTCTAAATGGTATGCAACACTAGCAAGTTTCAGTTCTTTTGAAACTCCCGATGTGGATTTTTGCCCCATGCTCTTATGACCTTGACTTTGGCCAAAATATCATAAGTCACATGTCAAGTTCTACCCGTCATTCTCCAGGTTAATTTGGATCCATCCGTACCTACCCTTGACTTTGGCCAAAATGGCAGTACGACTGTCCCAAACCAACGCATCTATCTATGCTACACATGAATACCCAATAGCTACCAATCACTATGCCTTAACTTTGGCCAACATACACAGCTTGAATACTATTGACTATTCATGTGAAACGACGGAGGGCTACGAATGGTTTTGGCAAAACCGTGAACGTAGTGAACTTGATATAATCGATGGAACGAGATAGCTTTTAAAAGGAGTGGCTCAAGCTCCGCATTTAAAGGTTAGTTTTGAAAAGAACCGAGTGGTTTTCCGAAAGTGTTCCAACGATTTTAACTTGGTTTATTTTCTTGCATTAGTTCTTTTAATGCGTGATATTCTTGCATTAGTTCTTTTAATGCGTCCCATCATTTAATCCTACCATTGCAGAAAACAACCAAAATATGACGTACGCTTATGCCATTCGCATTCGCCACGGGGCCCCGTCATTACCCGTTAGGTTACTTAACTAACGACAGAGTGGGGGCTGGGCTAGCGCGGCTGTAAAACATAAGCAACGCCTAAATAATATCATATATAGATATATTGCAATGATAGCCATTTCAGATCACAGATGAACACATTGGATATACTAGGAACCCGCAATTCGTACGAGCCTGTAACGAAAAGCAGATTACACGGTCGCGGTGAATAGCCAATACCCCACCCAAGACCCCTACGGGTGCGGCAAACTATCCGCCAAGTACCCGAAGCGAAACAACCTCCCTCAACTCCGTGAGTAGGCTACTCGGCACTTCGGCATACCCGGTAGTTTGTGCACCCCCTCCATGGGTCTATCCTAGGAGCAAAAACAGTAAAAAGAAATTATACAATGACGGCTACAACCCCGACCCGGTTGTGCGGCCATACAAATAATTATTACATCAATTTACAAATTTACATGAATTGAAAGAAAAGAAAACTCTCGTCTCACAACCCCCCGGCTATTCACCCGCGACAATCCAATGAATTCATATACACATTCCAATAACATTACAGATTTGTATAACCCCCACTAATCGACATATAGCGATTAGCAGACGTTCAATACAAATATCACATCACAGATAAAAACCCGTCAGCTTAAGTCTTTAGAAGTTCGATCAAAAATACGGATTTTTAGGCCCCAAACACAAAATTTTCGTTCTGGAAAATCTGGGCTGAAAAGACATATTCCAAAAATCCCAAAACAACCCCAGAAATACACTGCACTAAATTTGGACATCGGTCGAGTCAACTCGGCCGCGGAACCGCGGGGAGAGCGTGCTCCCGCCGCGTTTCCGCGGCGCTTTGATCGGTTCGTGGGCCCAAATTTTATGGTTATTCTATAAAAAGCCTGAGCCGATTTTTAAGATGAAATTTTTCAAATTTTGAACAGAAAAAAATCGGCAGAAACTAGACAAATCGGGTTCGTTTCGTGACTTTTTCTTTGATCGATCTTCTAGTTACTTTGCTAACATGTTAGATAGAGTTTAACTAGGCTCTGATACCACTGTAAGTCCATGCTACCTCTCCCGGTACTTTCGGGCATGCGGAATTTGGTGAAAAACAATTTTCTAGAGGTGGTAACATGGACTCAAAACCGGATCTTTGTTAAACATCTAACTAACAACCTAACTAGGAGTTGTAAACTACTCGGTTAGGGGGTTATACCTTTCTTTCTTAAACTCCTTCGTCTTCAAGCCTCGATGGTTGTCCGGATCGGCTTCACCCCATCGTCTCCTTGCGCCGAAGATCGATCCACCTGAAAGCTTCTACCTTTGGCTTCTTCTTCGGTCTTTGAAGAAACTAGTTCACTTGGTTTGCTAAACCTTATGAACTAGAGTGAGTAGAGAAGAGTGTGTTGGGATTTTCTCTATGGTTCTTGGTTCTCAACATATGAGACAAGTGAACCATAGACAAAGAAAGGGAGAGCAAGAGGAAGAAGATGAGAGCTCAAGAACAAGAGAGAGAATGAAAATGATAGAATGAGAAAGACTTTTCTCACTTGGCTCTCATAATCCAAAACCATCATCACAAAAATACTAATCAAGTATTGTGTAAAATGGTTCAAGTCAAAATGGCTAAATCATTTCATGCACTCATATTGCACAAGAGAACAAGCAAGTGCAAAGTCTTTGCCATGAAATGATAGCCATTGTCATCATGATGGTCAACTAGTCCAACCTAGTCAACCGATCAACAAGTCAACAAAGTCAACCCCTCAACAACCATGTCACCACAATACTTAATTAATATTATTGTTAATCATATATCATATTCTCATTAGGGTTGAGCAAAAAGTCAATAGTCAATAGTCAACAGTCAACGGTCAACAACCCTAATGAGAATCCTCTGCCTCTGTCTCTCCGCCAACTGTGCATACACACCCGCATCCGCGTTCCGAGGAACACGAATACAAACTGGATAAAACCAATCCCAATACGTACACTAGGATCTGGCTTAAACCAAAGCCCGCTAGTGTAAACTGTCCGGACACTAAACGTGCATAAGTGCACGGATGTGACTGAACCCTGTCGCAAAACCATGGGACCTGTCGCAAAACCATGCGACCTCTACTCTTTTGCCTAAAGGCGAATAGTTTTCTGTGTGGGACTCTAAAGACTCGACACTACGCTGGCAGTGGGTTTAACCACAGACCGCAAGAGGCACTAGCTGTGCGTAACGGTCCCTAGGTAGATGCCGACAAGAAGACTGACGAGGCGAAACCCATCTGAACTCCTACTGAGCCTGAATGTGACAGTCTCCGTACAGTCCGGTCTGTTCGTATGATACATCGCATGGCGGACCTAGGGGGGCGGTAAACGTCAGTCCCCTAATAGCGGTACAAGTCGTGTCGAAGTGAAGCCTAATACACCCTGAGATAACACTGGAAGCCTACCAGTATATCTCGCTTGCCCTGGCCAGGGACTACTCGTGTAATGGCTCTCCTAGACACAGCGCGATGTCAACCCCCAATACCGGGAGAGACGAATCATGTCTAACCGTCACTGCCTCCAAGTGCTTCGGGACTGCACCCAACTACTACCTATTTGCACGACTCCTTTGAGTCGTGGTAGGGTAGTAATCAAAGTACAGTGGAAACACACTCGAGGCGAAGTGATAGTGTCAAGTCAGCGGACTAAGCTGTACTCATGTCACCTGGGAACTGATAACTGACGATAGGTATAATACCAACCGGTCAGTTCCCGACGAGTCCTGTCCAGTGTACTTGTAACCTAACGAGTACCCGCATACTATCTCCAGTACGACGTACTAACGGCTGTGGGACAGACCGTCTCCCACACTGGGACGAGAAGCGCATGCGCTAGTCTACTCCGGAGTATCGATACCCTGTCTCGATAGTCCTGCGACTAGGGACCTGCATAAGGATGTGCTTATAGATTACCCAGCCCCACTAGTGTGACTGCCATCACAACGCTGGTAATCAAGCAAAGATCCTAAGGGCTCCACTAATGTGTATAGGTGATATACTAAAATAAACACAAGTACACATTGAAGTAGAAACAAACCAAGTAGCATACTACTATTTTGAGCAAGATTGTATATACAAGGTGAATATCCCAAGCTTCCATTAAGTAATATACAAACTAGTATGATACAGTAATGGCCTCTAGGGCATATACACTAACAGAACGGAGAACAGGTATGCTGCCAAGAAAGGTGAAGTTCAAATTTCCAGTCCAGGTTATGAGAGATGAGGTGGTCGGTACTTCGATTCAGGTGGAGAGTTCAGTAGAGCCAATGGTGCAGAGGCCGACAGTTCAGTGCACAGGAGTGGTTAAGGACAAGTCTCCAGGGCAAAAGGGTCGGGAGTTCGGCAAAAAGTCTGCATATTTGATTCATGACATGGATAGTGTCATGGATGGAGAGTAGTGTTGGTTGTAGTAGAGTATAGAGCAGGTTTTAGCTTGGTATGGGATGAAAAAGACTCGTCTCGTGTCTTCTCACTTAGAGGCACACTTCATATTTTCGACGATGTTATCATCATATATCAATTATGATAAGGGCAGAAGGAGGTCGACGACGGGTTACATGTTGAGCACGGATCCAATGCCAGGTAGATCAACGTTTCAGGCTGGTATAGCGATTTTAACAATGGAGTCATGGTTGATAGCCGTCATGCAGACGGTTTGGGAGGCCATCGGATTATAAAGATTGTTGGGATTGGGAGTTCCAGAGGAGGTGATAGTGTTCTTCTTGGAGGTCGAGAAAAGGGAGATGTCTCTTACGAAGATTGGTACCGCAGAGAATCCGGCTGACACATTTCTAAGATGGTTCCGGTCAAAATTCAAGTTTTGCCTAGTTGATTGTTGAGGTGCCTTTGGGCACAAGGCGACGATAACGGAGTTCCAATGTGTTGAGAAAGTGAAGAGATTATGGAGAATTTGAATCAAGGTGGAGATTTTTGAATTTGATTTAAATTTAGATCTGTTAAGATTAAATATAATCTCTTTAGTTTAGATTCAAATCTAATCTCTATATTAAATTCATATTATCTCTAATTTAAAAATGGATTTATCTCTAAGCATATATTTATCTTATAAATATAAGGATTTCTCTAGAGTTTTTGATGTATATAATTCTCTAATAACCTAGGGTTTCATTAGAGTGGGATAGGCGACCAAACGTGGTCGCGGTTAGAGAGACGTTTTGTGAGAAGGGATATTTCTTTGTAACGGAGGGTGAAAAATTGGTGTAATCTCTTATAATTCTTTCTCATAGTGAAGTTTTCGTCGTGGTTTGCAGGATTATGTGCTAGTTGTGTCAACATGGATAAATCTTGTGAATTGTTGTTGGTGTGTTCTTTTCATATGATTTGGTATCTGTGAGATAGTTATTTTTTAATCTACCCAAAAATATAGGTCTTGGATTTTCCGCTACGTATAAATACGTAATCCTTATAATAGAGGAGGGGGTGATTGGACGGAGGTTGATGGTGACCATGGGATTGAGACTGAGATGGCCATGAGGGGAGGCCGAGGCGGCGGTAGGACGAGGGCGGCGATGGGGCGGAGGTGATGGCTGTGGGTTTGGGTTAGGGTTAACCTAATTAGGGTTAGGGTTATCTAATTAGCGTGAGGGTTAAAGCTAAGGCTAGATGGTAATCAAGGTTAGGGTTATTTTTTTCTTCTTTAAATCTAAATATAATTAGGGATGGTTTGGTCATTTTGTTTCTGCCGTTAACACCGTCATGGGAGCATTATGCAATTTAGAACATTGTGGTATTTAGATACAGGGAAAAAAACATTGTGGTGTTATTCTGTAGAAAGTGTGAAATATTGTTGTGTTATTAAGCAATTAACCCAAAATGAACAGCATAAAGCACATGCTGCTGTCCTAGAGATGCATGTGTCACCAAACACTATGTATTTTCCATAAATTCTATTTTTAGAAAATTCATTAAAACATTTTAAAATTTCTGAAAATTGTTAAGTAGAAGCACACGCAGGCATGCATCTGACCATGGCCTGCATGTGTAACAAGGATATTTTATTTTATTTTTCAAAAAGAAAATCTTGAGAAATCCTTGAGCATATGCAGCCGAACAAATTAACTGGATGATTCATGACATTATTTTAGGGGCCCAAATAAAATTCAATGGATTTCCTGGACCCGCCTATGTGAAGATTACCACCACAGACCCCTCTTAATTTGCGAATCGCGGCTTTACTACTCGGCTTTTCTATTTAAACGAACTTTCAAACTCCTCCCACGCTACACCTTGGCAACAAATGATATGTACGAAGTACCCACCCAACTCCTCCCCCAACTCCACCTCATGGACTTGGAAAGCAATACACCAATGTAACCATCTTATCATAGCCCACAGCTATTACATGGCAATGGAACATGCGTTCGTTTTTTTGTATGATCCGTGGTTTTTCTCTGTTCCTCTCGTAACCATTCCATTGTTTCTTAATGTTTGAAATGTCAATGACGCTACCGTGCTCTCCTTCACCACTCAATCGGGCTCCACACAATTCTGAAACTTACTAAAACCACAAACAACTCTGCCTCAATTCTTTGTCCCACTCGTGCTAAATATCCACATGTTCCCGGACACTCCAGACACAGCCGTCTGGACTGGCTCTCCGACTGACCAATTTACTGTTCGACATTGCCATGACCATATTCTCCACCAACAACAGCCCCAACCTCCGTCCTCTCGGATCTCCTGGCCCCTCCTTCGGATAGCTGTTGGAGTCACCAACGTATAGCAAACTTCCTATGACGTCTCCTCAAGGAAAAGCTCTTTATCAAGACTCTTCTACACCAATGTGGAGTTCAACGCATCACCCTCCATTCACTTTACCCGCAGAGTGCCTCAGAAACACCAATTCACCTCTTCTAGGCTTTCTCATCCGTGCAAACTATATAAAACATAGTCCTCAAGCTTACGGGTATCCGTCACTGCCCGATATCTATACAACATCTACGACCTCTCTATTCCTCTCACAGCAGTAGTCAAACTACATAACACAATTCGGGCTCGTACCCTTTGGACAATATGGCTTTGAAACAATCATACTTATGGCGACCAGTCTCTTCTGAATCATCAAGCAATAGCAGCTTGCATTCATTGTACTCTGGAACACCTTGTATCTACATCTGTAACCACTACCGACTATCACTATAGCACCCTTGTCCTCAAGCTTCGAAGGACATCTGTTTAATTATTTTTATTTTGAAATATTTTTTCTCTTTTTCCTTTCTCTTCTCGGGATCCTGACTGTATGTATTTTCTCTTGTAACATATCCAATATGCAGGCTACGATTTGGGCAGTAAGCTAAACCGAGTCCTTATTTTTCAAGTTTCCGATCATTTTAGTTCAAGTTTTTTTTTTATTGGAATTTTCAATGCTACTACTTAATACTATAGAAGTGATATCTGAAATTACCCAGATCGTCCAAACTAACTTATCAACATGACCACGATGTGTTATTTTTTGTGCGAGGAGGCCGAATGATGCAATATAAAGCAGACAAGATGTAGCGTTCCATAGAGATGACCTATATCAGACAGGTGTGCAAGCGTCTTCATTTCGTTTTCAGATGTTGAGTAATTTGTTCGACACCGGAGTGCAATATTTTCTTAGATTCTACTTTCTTCCAGGAATAAAATTACTATGCATCAAATTTCTTGAAATGTTAAATTATCTGTTTTTCCATACAATTTGAATACCTTCCACAAATATGACATCGAAAATGAAATCATGAAATAATTTCTATGTACTAAACAAATAAACTTGACGAATCATTAACAATATTTTCACTTGAAGCATAATGATGGAGCACAGATATTGTGCTGCGGTGAACGGTGAACAAGAAGACAGTAGGCAACTGTGCGAACAACAAAACAAAAGAGGGAAGGTGAGATTATATATATACATATATACACACACACACAAGAGGTTAGTGAAGGAAAAGGTGCTATAAGAGGGATTTTTTTTCCATGGCGTCATGCACCCTCCATGTTTGTTTTCGACGATCGGCATACATTACTTCCATCTTATCATCTAAGATGTGGATATACCAAATTTCATGTGATCATACCATTTTTTCACCGTTGATTTAGTTGATGCAAAATTAATGGTTTACCGACAATAAAAGTTTTTACATTGCTAATTCAACGGTGAAAAAGTGGTGGAATCATATGAAATTTGGTGTATGCACATCTTAGATAATAACGATGATGATGGATGCCGATCGTCGGAAAAAATGGTGGAGGTTGTATTTTTTTGACGCCATAAGAGGAATTCCCCTCCTCCATTATTCTCTCTCTCTCCCTCTATATATATATATATATATATATATCAAATATTTTAAGTCATATTAATAATTATTCAACGGAATCATATATATTATCGTCTTCTTATTTTTTTTATCTTAAATTTTTATTACCTGTATCCGATTCGTAATCGTATCCGTCTCTTTAATATCCATTTCGTATTCGTATTCGATTTTATCGAATACGGAAATGACTTTTATTACCAGACTATATACGTATCCGTATCCGTATTTTTCTTCACAAAACAAATATGTATAGATAATGCTGATATCGGCTTTGTGATTCGGATGCTGATGCAAACCTGCATGAATCTGGATCCACCACAACCCAACTCTTACAATACTCCGCGAGTGAATATACCACTTCAGATGCAAGTATAATTACCTCTGCATTTGCAGCCGCTAATCTTCTTTCTCTCTCCTCTAACGTGCGACAGCGGGAGACTCGAAAAAATTAATAGCGAGAGAAAGCGAAGGATAAATACAAAACCCGTCGTCGTCGTCATGCTCTCTCTGAAAGCAATCACCTTTCTGGTAAAACCCTATTTTTTTTTTAATTCAAAAAAGATCTGGATGGAATCAAATCAAATGGAAACCCCCAATAATTCAAAGTCCACATCTGAATTTTCTAATGGAGGGCTCTGCCACTGGCTGTAATAGTTGACGAAGAGATTTTTTTGTTAGAATTGCGAGTAGCAGAACACGTTTTTGTCTGCGCAGTGAAGGAGATCGTGGTCGTCGGTGATCAGCTGCTGCTGTGGGAAGAAGAGAGAGGGAAACTCGAGCTCGAGGGGAGCGGCGATGGAGGGCATGATGAAGGAGAAGAGAGGCGATAACGCTTCGGTGCTCGATCTGGATCCAAAATCGGCTGTTGGCGGTGGAGTCGAGGATGTCTACGGCGAGGATTGCGCCACCGAGGAGCAGCTCGTCACGCCTTGGACTATTTCAGTTGCCAGGTATCTGCAGTTATAAATTGGGGATCTGAGAGTTTTTTTTTAAAATTTTTAATTTCCCCCTTTTTTGATTATTTGCTGTTGTTTTTATTTAATTTTTGGCGGAGTTTTTTTCTAACAAAGTGAAGTTGTCTTCTTTCTGAAAGAAGCTTTGTGTTGTTCTTTCTGTATATAGATTGATTCTTGTAAGTTGCTGTTTTGAGTAGTGATAGCTGCAGGTTGTTGGTAGTTGGAACAAACTTGAAAGAAAGTTTCTTTCTTTTTTTAAGGTTCTACCTGTTACTTTTATTTTAGCTCTTCACACTAACGTTTTACAAAGTTCTAGTGTAATTTCACCAATATTCTTATTGAAAGTGATTTTGATATAATTGGAGGTCCTTCACCTGGTTATATATATGTGCGTTTGTAGCTCAACACATAGTTCTCTGTAGCAAATCTATCACCTTTTTCCCCCTCTTTAGTCTAGAATTTCCACTCGCCGTAGGAGAGTTTGAATCAGTTCAGATCATGGAAAACGCTTCTCTTGTCCAGCAGTAGCTTTAGATTGATGATGACAAATCTTTCATCAGGCTTGCTTTGATAGCTAACTACATTATGATGGGAAAAAGCTTAGACATTGATAATGACGGTGGAGGTTTTTTTTCCTGTTCTGGAATCGAAGTTGGAACCTCTCTTCAAAGTGTAGCATATTGAGTGTTATATTTATACGATTGAAAGCATCCTTATCGTTTGAACTCGAGCAATGATGGTATTTCATAATTTTTGACAATTCAAACTTTATCACAAGCCTTTCGTCATCAATAAATGAATTTGCATTACAATGTTTTCCTGTTTTGATTCTTTGCTCACTCGACAACCTTTTTATGGCTTAATCTTATGAGTGTTGCCCTTATATTCTTTGATTTAGTGGTTATTCATTGATGAGGGATCCACACCATAACAAAGGGCTCGCCTTCACTGAGAAAGAGAGAGATGCCCACTACTTGAGAGGCCTTTTGCCGCCTGCATGTATTACCCAAGAGCTTCAGGTCTGCTTTCTTTTTTCCCCTTATCTTGTTTGAGAAGTCCATTCATCTCTTATTATGTTGAACAAGATCTATTTAATTTCATTTTGATCTCAATATTTCAGGAGAAGAAGCTCATGCGCAATCTTCGCCAATATCAGGTGCCCTTGCAGCGGTACATGGCCTTGATGGATCTACAGGTTGCTAGATTATTTACCTTTTCTAAACTATCTTGTTTTATTAAAATACCTTTGTCAAATGTTGGCTTCGTTAGGTGCTTAAATATATGGTACTAGACTTGTGTGTGTGTGTGGGTGAGAGAGAGAGAGAGAGAGAGAGAGAGAGAGAGATTCGTCTATAAGACTTTATAGGGTATAAATCAACACAGCTATATAGAAATTACATACATCCTGCCATTGATCATGACCTTGAGCACTCGACCGACACCTGTTAGATGAAATAGAGGGACTCCTGTTTTCTGATCTATTTATTTTTTGATTCTGTATCTTGATGGAGATATCACAAGCCTTTAAATAAGACCAAAGGGGCTCTTCTTTTCCATAACTCCAACTATCCAGAGTTATGAAGATGTTTCACATTCCATATACATTATCCCTGACCTCCTCAATTAGTGGACCACATCAGTTATTTTTTAGGGAAGTAATTTGGCTGAAATTAATTTATGACAATATTCTCCAACTCGGTCAACTAATTTACTTTATAGGTTACGGGGCAATGATAACCACTCTTCTTTATGGCCAAAATGTAGAGTTATTCCTTATATTAATCAAATAATCGTATGAAACTCAAAAACTGTACATGAATTACCATGACAAGAGTTTCTTTAATTAACTTTATTATTAAACTTTCTATAAGTTATTCGAGTCCAAACATAAGTTATCCCAAAGGAAAACTTCCACATGACTTATACTGAATGTGCACAAAATATCGCATGTACAAAATACTAATAAAAGAAAGCGACCATATACTAGGAAGATATCAAACAGTAATGAGCTCCAACCGATGCATATTATTCTTAAACGACTTAACCAGTATCGCCTTAATAAAGGGATCGACAACCATAAGATCGGTACTTATATACTCAATAGCCACTTTCTTTTTCGCGACACGATCCTTTACATTGAGATAATTTATGTTGATGTGTCTGTTTCGACTTCCACCATTTTTATTATTAGTAAAAGAAACCGCAAACAGTAAATCAATAATGGTTTTGATACAAAATCAATAACAACCATTCTCGTGATAAAATTCCTCAATCATAATGCTTGTGATGAATCTTCATAGCAAACAACATACTTTGTTTCCATAGTTGAAGATACAACTAAGGACTGCGTCATACTCCAGGATTCAATACCTCCAGCAAGAAGGAAAATATATCCCAAGTATGCTTTATTGAATCTTGATACCTGAATAGCAAACTATCTTCAATTGGTTGTGACGCGATCTGGATCGCGCCAAGATGTTACCTTCCGTTGGTTGGTCTGCTGGCGGCGGCGATGGGTGGCTGAGATTGGATCTGGAGGCTGTCGCTCCTGAAGCGTGTGGATCTCAATGGGTTTGAGGTTGTGGTTGCCAAGCTACCTGCAAGGAAGTCTCGGGGTGGTTGTACCACCGAGGACCCTCCGACGGTCAAGTTAGACTAGAGATCCGAGGAGAGTAACGGCTTAGTGGAGTAAAAATGGCTTACTTGGACCGTCTGAAGGTGTTTATATAGCGGTGGCAGCAGGCAGGGCATGCGCGAGAATCACGCCGGCCGTTACGCTCCCGACGTCACGCCCGCGTGATGAGCGGGATCTCCCATTAATGGCGAGACATGCTCGTTAATGGGGGATCGTGATGGCGTGGAACGTGGGATGCGACCGGAAATCTCGCGCATGGCGAGATTCGCGGGATGGCGGTTGCACCTGTGAACGGTGTCGTCGGTCGGTCGATGAGACCGAGGAAGATGACCTCGGTGGGAGAGCTCGCGGACGAGCGGGAGAGCCGAGATATCTTGGTTCTGTGGTAGCTCGGAGACGAGCTGTGAGGCCGTGGAGGCCAGTAGTGCAGGAGGCTCGGAAGTGACCCAGCGTTAGCTCGGTAGGACGAGCGTAGGTGTGGTCTGGTTGGCCACTGTCGCTCCTTTCTTGCATGCTCTGGGACACGTCACCTGCCACGTGTCCTGATCTGGGAGATCACCGATATCGAGCATCATCAGGTTGACATGCCTGAATGTGAGCTTGTAATATTTGGTTCCTTTAAGATACCTTATAATTCTTTTAGTAGCTTGCCAATGTGCTAAACCAGGATTACTTTGATATAAGACTTTGAGGAATCAGGATGTTTGTTCCTTTTCGTATTTCTCTTTTCATGAATAGCAATATTAGTACTTTCGAGCTTCTCATGTTTTAGCCTCTTTTCTCTTAAACACATATGGTCAACAATCCATTAATAGACTAGTTTTCCTTATATGTGTTGTCCTAATATTTTAAATGGATCGTTGTTTCTCGGAAGAGTTGAAAATGAAATGCATTAGAAATGATTCGGAGATTTCAATCTCAAAGGATTTCGGTAATATTGCTCATCTGCAGTTTGAATTGTTGTACTTCGGTCAGGAAAGTTTCTGCATCAGGGTGTTACCAAAGCCTTATCGGAGCCGACAAACTGTACCTCAACTGCTCTCATAAAGTATTTAACCTCATCGTATTCAGGAATCAAACCCTCGATGCTCTTAGTAACATGAGACTTTATGGGTAGTAAATTTATACAGTTGGAAAGCTCATAGTTTTTATATGCAGTTTTAATAATTGGCATACTTTCCTTCGTAGGAATACGGAGAGCATCCTCACGATGCGTCAAGTCAAGATCCGCACCCTAATGCTAAAAGAACTATATATTTTTGGTCGGAAAAGTTGTCATCAGTAGGTATTGGAATGGAGCTAATGGGATTAGGAACAACTGCGTAACTAAAGATTAAGATATACACTACTGCTTCCACCGATGCACAAGTTTATTGAAATTGACCAATGTATAATTTCATTAATAAATTTAAACCTTCCTATGGGTAGTGCTTGCATGCGTATGAATCCACTAAATTACTGTATAATAAGTCTAGCAAATGTAGTACCAAGATAGAAAATTTCAATACATGTGGGCATAAAAGATTCCTTACTCATTATTTCTATATGTTAACTTATTCTAATTGGAACACATGCAATTACCTTGCTGGAAGTTAAAGTAACTATCTAAGTGAAACATCTATAATTTTAAATGTTATTTTAAGTTTAATTTATATCTTACTGTGAATAAAACTGTAGTTCACTCATGCAGTTGTTCCTAATCTCATTAGATCTATTTTAATGCTTATTAGTGATAGTTTTTCTGACAGGAAATATATAGCATTAGGGTGTATAGATCTTGACTTGACGCTCCGTGCGGATGCTTCCTTTATTCTTATGGAGGAAAGTACGCCACTTATGAACACTTCATGTGAAAAGTGGGCTTTCTAACTGATAAGTTTAATGCGCATAAAGTCTCATCTTAGTAAGAGCATCAGGGGTTTTGAATCCTGAGTGCGATAAGGTTAAAAACTTTATGAGAGCGGTTGAGAAACAGTTTGTCAGCTCAGATAAGGTTTTGGTTAACACCCTAATGCCGAAACTTTGAAGTATGGCAATTCAAAAGGGGTGCGTGAACACATTATGTAGATGAAAGATATTGCTGCATAGTTGAAATCCTTGTAGGTTGAAATTTCCGAATCATTTTTAATGCATTTCATTCTCAACTCCATTTTAGGAGACTACGATTCGTTTAAAATCTTCTATATCACACAGAAAATGGTCAATCAATGAATTATTGACCATGTATGTTCAAGAGAAAGAGATGTAGCATGAGAAGCTTGACAGTGCTAATATTGCTACTATGATAAAGGAAATGCGAAAAGAGGCAAACACCTCGAGACATAAAAGGAAACAAGCCTATAAATTCTTAGTGAAAATATGATAAGTGTTGCCTTTATAAGAAGAGGGGACACATGAAGGACTGCCTAAAGTATCAGTAATGGCTAGAGAAGAAGGGTAACCTTATTTCTTTTGTGTTTTGAATACCATTTAACGCATGCTCTTAATAATACTTGGTGGATTGATTCGGTTCTACAATTCATATTTCCAACGCCAACCAATGCTTTCTAAAAACTAAAGGAAACCGATGGGTGGTGAGCGAGGCATTTATTCAAGAAATGGGATGCACTCACTCTCAAAAGCTATGTGGACTTGTAGACTATTCTAAAATCTCATTATGTTCTAGATTTGGAAAACACTTTCTATGTTTCAATTTTTTCCAGATCTAGTTTATGTATCCAGATTATCAAGTCTTGAATATGAATTTCGTTTTCATGGTTTTGTCTCTACCTTGTTAAAAGGTAATGAAATTGTTGGATCTTGAACTTTGTTTGACAATCTATATAAGTTTGATTTAGACCCTAATTTTGAATACAACTTATTATCACCACATCTAGATGTTGTTGGCACTAAAAGAAGTATTATGAATGAGCTATCTTCCAAACTATGACATATAAGATTAGGCCATATCTCCATTGATAGGTTAAAGAGATTGGTAAATGATGGAGTTCTAGAAACTCTTGATTTTACTGATTTTGGTACTTGTTTGGATTACATAAAGGAAAAGCAAACCAACATTACCAGTAAAGGTTCTAGAAAAGGTTACGAGGTTCTTGAGATTATACACACTGATATCTGTGGACCATTTGCCACATCTTGTCTAAACGGTCAGAGATATATTGTCTCATTTATTGATGTCTATACAAGATACATGTATCTCTACCTATTAAATTGGTGTGTTAGATGTGTTAGGTTTTTTCAAGTCTTATAAGGCTGAGATAGAGAAGCAGCTTGAAAAGAAAATAAAGATTGTAACTTTGTAAAGTCAAACAAGGGTGGTGAATATTATAGTAGGTACACAGAACAAGGACAAAAGCAGATCCATTTGTCAAGTGCCTTGAAAGTGAAGGCATCATAGGGCAATACACGATACTAAGTACATGACTACAAAATGGTGTGGCCGAAAGAAGGAACCGCTTATGGAAATGGTGAGAAGCATGATAAGTAGTTCCAACCCACTTTAGGTTAAATTGGGAGTGAAATTTGATTGATCTAGACAGGGGAGTTGCGGGAGGGACAAGTACTTTGGGTACTACATTTGGAGGGATTTTGGGAATTTGGAATTAATAAGTTGTGGCATAGAAGATTTATTTTGGTGGAGAGAGGGAAGTGATGATGGCAGCTCATTCTTTGTTAATTCCGTGAAGGTGGAAAGAAACATTAAGAAAAGGACTCGACTATCTTTGTTGATTGATTCATTGGGGCATACTAGTGAGGTTAATATCCCATAGAGAACCATGTTATCCCATATATATAGATAAAAAGATGTTGATAGTCCTTGAGTAGAAATTTAATATAGAACCTTATCCTAACTTAAGTTCTTCGTACAGTCCTAAATTTAGTTCTATCCATAATTTTAATGGAGACAGAACTGCATTTACTGATGGTTGCTGTTAATTTTATGTTTCTCAGGAGAGAAATGAGAGACTTTTCTACAAGCTTCTCATAGATAATGTTGAGGAGTTGCTTCCGGTTGTTTACACACCAACAGTTGGTGAGGCCTGCCAGAAGTATGGTAGCATCTTTAGGCGTCCACAGGGTCTTTATATCAGTTTGAAAGAAAAGTATGTTCATTGTGCTTCTTGTGAATTCTAATTGTATGTAATCAAAGCTAATCAGGAGTTCCTGGGTTTTTCAGGGGAAAGATTCTTGAGGTGTTGAAGAATTGGCCTGAGAGGAGTATTCAGGTTATTGTGGTCACTGATGGTGAGCGCATTTTGGGGCTTGGAGATCTTGGCTGCCAGGTATTTTTTTGTACAGGGTTGTGATTTTGACACAACAGACCACAAGTTTATGCTGGAATTATTGCTGATAAATGTTGAAATGCGCCCACTTTTTTTGTGTGTGCAGGGGATGGGAATTCCTGTTGGCAAGCTTTCTCTTTACACGGCCCTAGGTGGACTTCGTCCATCAGCAGTAAGCACATCCTATACTCCACGATTCCATTATTCCGGTTAAGTATGAAATCACTCGTGATTTTGTTCTTAAATGGATATATAAATTTATTTGTAGTGCTTACCTATCACAATTGACGTTGGGACAAACAATGAGAAACTGCTGAAGGATGAATTCTATATTGGGTTGAAGCAAAGGCGTGCAACTGGCGAGGTACCGTAGAGTTTGAAAACCAACTGTCATGTCAGATTGATAAGAAGAAAAGGAAAAAATGCCATGTCATAACATTGTGTTATATATTATTTAATTTTGCTTAAGCTTTGTCTTGTTCTTTCTGTCTTAGGAATATGCCGAATTACTACATGAATTCATGAGTGCTGTAAAACAGAATTATGGGGAGAAAGTTCTCGTTCAGGTCAAACCCCATTGTTCTCATCACCAGAGAGATAAATATATTGATCATTTAATTTTCTTTCTTCTTATGTGTCTTTTCCTTCTGCCTTTCCATTGTTTGTTAGAACTCTACTTTTATGCATGCAGTTTGAAGACTTCGCAAACCATAATGCATTTGATTTGCTTGCAAAATATAGTACAAGTCACCTTGTCTTTAATGATGATATCCAGGTATAGTGATTATCAACCTTTATTGTCTACCGAAATGTTGTTTTTTTCCTTCTTTTTTTCAGAATTAAAGCAGAGAAACTCATTTATGACTGTACTTGTAATCATTGCAGGGGACCGCTTCTGTTGTCCTTGCTGGACTTTGTGCATCATTGAAGTTGGTTGGTGGAACATTAGCAGAACATACATTCGTGTTTCTTGGTGCTGGCGAGGTTACTCTCTTTCCTTTGTCATATTTTTCGTTTTCTTTCATGTTTCTACCTTTTTCTTTGGTTACTGGTTACTGGACCATATTCAGTGTGGATTTCAATATGACAGCTTGGAATCAGTTGCTGAGGATCAAGAGTGGAACACTTGCCCATATAATATGCCAACACATACAATTATAAAAGTAAAAAGATGTTTCTTTGCCTAAGAGAATGAATGGTATAATTAGAATTAGGTTGAAATATTGATTTGAACATAGAAGAGCTTCCCATCATGGTTCAGGAGGTGGTCTGAGACATGAATTATACAAACAATCTGAGTAGATTTCCTTCTAATCATGTATAACCTCCACCTACTACTTATTGAGGTTTATAGATCAAAGATTTGAGCTGTTAAATATAAACATCTGCTATGTATTAATGTAAATGCTCAAATTCGTATATTCTATGCATATATTTCTATTAGATACACCGATATGAGCAATCCCTAACTACATTAACCAACATTATGTGATTGAGTGTCTTGCTTTGTACACACCCAAACATGATATTTCTTTTTGGTGTTGCTACCTATCAAAGTATTATCCTCCAAACAGAGGAATTTTTCGAATCTAGATCAATGTGATCTTGTGACCAGCAAGGTGATACAATGATTGCTAATTGTTACTATTTTATTAAGACATATGATGGATGATGCATGATACCTTTAAAATTGTGATCGGTTGAAAATCAAGTGCGCTGAGGCTATTAACATTTCAATCAATAACTCAATGGCTGCTTGTTCCTGTTTCTGGAGGGAAACTGCTGTTCTTACAATGAAAATGCCAAGCTAAAATCAGATGTGGTACTACACTTCCATATATTTCCTCATGCAAAGAGTGCATTCAAGTCATCGGCAGTGCAGGAACCGTCTTATTTTGTCTTGTCACTCTGGAGGATCGGACATATTCAGACAAATGTTTTAACCTTTGAATATAGACATGACATTTTTGTGTAAGTCATCCCTATAATTAATATGTCAAGATCAGGATATCTTGCATGGCGTATCATGATGATACAAAATGCACTAATATAGGGCACTACTAGGAAGTGTAGTCCCTTTATTTTTAATAGAGGAAGTGAAGACTTTATCAGTTAAGCTGAATTTCTCCATAAGTCAAGTTATATTTTACCGTGGGTTTACATCACTGAAACAGTAACTTTCTGACCTATCTAGAAATTGATGACGTTTTCCTAGAATTCCTTTTATTATTGGTATCTCTTATATGTGGGCTTCTAATGATGTGACATGAGAACTTGCAGGCTGGTACTGGTATTGCAGAACTTATAGCGCTTGAGATGTCAAAACAGGTAAGCCAATTTCGGCCTTTCAAACTTTTTTCCAATTTTACAGTTTTTACCTCCTTATAGACGATCTTCATGTGATCCCTTATACTGTTACCTAAACTTTATTGTTTATTGTATAATAAATCCTACCTCTCAATGTAAAATTTATTAAATTATTGCCATTATTGTTAAATTGATCTGCATACTATTATCGCAGACAAAAGCTCCTCTGGAAGAGACTCGCAAGAAGATTTGGCTTGTAGATTCTAAGGTGGAAATCCAACATTTAGACTGTTTTCCATTTTAACAAATCCATTTCTCTCTTCTTCTTTTTTTGACATATGAATCTTTCACACTTCAGTAACTTTACTAATTTAGAACTTTTATTTTATGTAGGGTTTGATTGTGAGCTCGCGCAAGGAGTCACTTCAACACTTCAAGAAATCCTGGGCACATGAACATGAACCAGTGAAAACTCTGTTAGATGCTGTACAGGTGCATATCTTCTGAACATTTAGTGCGTGTGTGTGTGTGTGTGTGTGTATATATATATATATATATATAGAGAGAGAGAGAGAGAGAGAGAGGAAAGGTGCCATAGGATGGATTTAGTGGGTGCAAAATTAACGGTTTACCGACAATAGAACTTTTTACATTGCTAATTCAACGATGAAAAAGTGGTAGAATCACATGAAATTTGGTGTATCCACATCTTAGATGATAAAGATGATGATGATAGGTGCTGATCGTTGAATAAAATGTTGGAAGGGGTGTGTGTATGTGAACATTCGCCAATCACTACTACTTATGCTTTGCTAGGGTGCTCTAGTAGTGATTCTGCATTAAACTTCTGTCAACCATCTTTCTTTACCATTGAAGAAATGTGGCTACCATAAATCTAGGAAAAGTGATATCGGCAACAAAGTTGTACAAGCTTGTTCTGTTTGCTTAGTCCATAGATGCTAATTCTAATTCTACTATATGTTCAATATTTACTACTCTAACTACCCATTTTATCCTATAAAGGAGATGCCCTAATCTCCTTCTATATTAGTGCCCATATATATATATACAAGGAAAAATGAAGCTAAGGTATGCGTTAGCTAAGTTACCGAAGGAATGTGAGGAGGAAAGGGTATGTGCCCATTGTTTTTATGTTACATCTTTTTTTAGTTGGATGAGCCCTTCTTCCTTCTTTCACATGTCTTAAGTAACTTAGCTAAGGTATATCTTAGCTTCATTAACCTTATATATATAACTCACAGGGCATAACCAGCTTGGTTATGTCCTGTGGATAATTGCTCCATTTAGTCTTTATGAATGGATAAAGTATGTATAGTTTGTCTTTTTCAAAGAGATATCATTCCACTTTATCCACCACTAGGTGAAACGATCCAACGGTTAGAAAAATGGAAGCACCAGATTTCTTTTTCTCTTTGAAGGAGAATAGTCCTACACAGAAAGCTACTACATAGAGAGAATAATGGAGAAAAGAGGCCATAGGAGCGAATTTCCTCTTATGGCGTCAATAAAATCAATCATCTAAGATTTTATTTGACGATCATCACCGATCATCATCTTTATCATTTAAGATGTTGATACATCAAATTTCATGTGAATCTACCACTTTTTCACCGTTGAATTAGCAATGTGAAAAGTTATATTGTCGATAAACCGTTAATTTTGTACTCACTAAATCAACAGTGAAAAAGCAGTAGAATCATATAAAATTAGGTGTATTCAGTACCAACGTCTTATATGATGAAGATGATGAATGTTGATCGTCGAAAAATCCGTAGAGGATGTATTTTCTCGACGCCATAGGAGGAAATTCCTTCCTACGATACCTTTCCTCCATTATTCTTTTTATATATAGAGAGAGAAGGGGGCCTTAGGAGAGGATTTTCTCTTATGGCGCCGAAAAAAATCCATCGTCCACCATTTGTTTCAATGATCGGCACCCATTATCCTCATCTTCATTAGCTAAAGTTGTAGAGACACCAAATTTCATACGATTCTAACATTTTCATCGATGGCTTAGAGGGTACAAAATTAACGGTTTTCCAATAATAGAACATATTTAGAATTCACATCCCTTGATCAACAGGGAAAGGGTGTTAGAATCACATGAAATTTGGTGTATCTGCATCTTATATGATAACGATCAAGATGGACGGTGCCAAATCGAAAAACAAAAATTGTTTTTCGACGTCGTAGGAGGGTTTACCTTTTAGGGATTTGTCTTCCATTACACACTAGTATTTGGCATGTGTGACGCACGTGTGTATTTAATAAGTATAGATATTAAATTTTATCAAATGACAATTGAATGTATATATTTGAAATTAATTAAGATCCCTAACGCATGTTAAATTTTCTATATTTCTCGCAATCATATTCGAAAGACAGTGAAATGGAGAATATAACTATCACCATTAACTCATCTTAAATCATTCATGTACAACATATCTTGCAACTTCAAATTCTTGTAAAAATATAAAGATTTAATCACCGCTAACTAATCATGATTCACGACAAGTAAAATTGAAAATAGAGGAAGACTACACGAAAATAGTCCCAGAGGGGGGTGAATAGTCCTAGAGGGGGACTAAGCTACTAATATGCCCAAATTAAAAATTCTGAACCATCAACACTTGCTAAACAAACCACAATTGCAAACTTAGTCAAAAGATAAGCAAATAGCAATTGTGAAACTATAGCATATAACAGCAGGTGATAAATAGCAATCAAGCAAAGAGCAAGCGGACAAGCATTTTGCAATTTCTAATTAAGTATACTTGTAAGCAACCAATTAAGCACAATATAAAATGCAAGTAATAAAAAGAGATATTGCAAACTCAAGGCACACAAGGATTTTAGTGTGATTCGGGAGATCCTCTAGTCCACCTTTTTTAGGCGCACGAGCCCGTTCCATTAATCACGTCTTTTTCGGACACGTTATCCACGGCAACCTAACACGTCTCCATCGAGACAACATGTTGCACACCCGCAATCTCATACGTCTCCACGGAGACTATACGTCTTCTCAAAAGAAACTTCTTACAAGCTCGTCTCCCTACAAATCTATGTGCTCACACTTGAGCATTTCTTCTCTCAATCAAGCTCTTCTCTCTTATAAGGCACTTTTGAACTCAAGTATCCTCTCAATGAAAAAAGAATGCAAAATACAAGCTTAAAATTACTCTCAAAATAGTTCTACAATTGAAGCACTAATACTCAAGAAGAATGGAATATTAAACTAGAAACTCTCGAGTGATTTTGTGAGTGATTTGAATTGCAAATGGAAAACTCTTTTAAACTCTCACAATAAATGAGATTTTTGGCTCTTGATCACTTAGGAACAATAGCAACTGAAATATTGAATGATTAAAGCTCAAAAAACCAACCAATGACTTTTTTATAGCCCCAATGAAAAACTAGCCGTTATCGCTCAAAACTGTCATTTTTGACCGTTGCTCGATGTTTGTCGGGTCCTTGTTCAGACGTTTGTCGTGAACCAATGTTTCCAAAAATATCTTTACTTAAAGATCAAGTGGTCATATGATATACTTCTTCAGACGTCTGACGTACAAACCAACTGATATCTCAAGGACAAAAAAATCCAACCCGGGACTGTCTGCTAGACGTCTGATAAGGCACCAGACGTCTGTCAGTTTGTGTGTCAGACGTCTGAAAAACAAATTGACAGACGTCTGAAGAAGTAAAATATGCAGAATGATATTTAAAGAAAATATGGTTGATCGTAAAACCGGTAAACGGACGGACGTCTGAAGAACAAATGGGCAAACGTTTTTTTCCAGATATTTCTGATATTTGAAAATCTACATCAGATGTCTGTAGTTGTTTTGAGCAAACGTCTGGCATACACAAAAATCAGATATTTGGGATTTTATGAAAACGAAAACTTTAAACTCGAAAACTCCGATGTTTATGCAAATGTAAAACGTTTGTGTATGCATGCATGAGTGTTCAAGAGCTCTAATTGATATTAACCATAATTCGAAAAGTACTTACAAGATTCCTATGTTGGTTATCGCAAATTTTCGATTCTTGAATCTTGAAGTCTCGAGTTCTGGAACTTTTGGCGTTTCGCTTCATTTGAACTTCGAATACGTCGCTTCACTCACTAGTGTCTTGAAGTCGACGTTTGATCTTCAAATCTTGGACTTGACTTTGGCGTATCAACTTGGACTTGGCTTCTTAGCTATTTGTAGTTTGAACGCTTGAATTCTTATTCCTCGGCTACTTAGCTTCACGAAGCTTGAATTGGCAGTTTGAGAAGCACCGTCTATATCTTCCAATCTCCATTAGATATAATGTTTAAGCTCGTTTTCCTTCATCCTCCTTTGTATGTTTGTGCCGTGAGATATCCTGAAATCCAATCTCAAAACGACCAAGCATATCATAGACAGTGTTATGAAAAAATGCAAGATATTTAAACATAAGTACATGAAATATTCATTGTTCCGATATCACAAACATGAAATGAATAGTATATTCAATATCAATATCAAGAAATCAATCAAATGCGAAGTATGAGATATTGATATACTACATATATACACATGATATAAGACAAACAAGCTATAGAACACATGCATATATATATATATATATATATATTGTGATTTACCAAAACAACGAATGAGAGAAATATATCGATATCAAGAATATTACACAAGTATAGTATGAGATATTGATATATTACTAGGTATACACAAGATATAGGATATGCAAGCTAAATATGAAGTGTATACAAGTTTAGTGTCGATAAGGTAAAATAAGATAAGTAAGTGACACTAAACGACTATTCATGTTTAAGCTATTATCAAAACAAGTGTATTTATTGAAAATCCATAAGCTATCAAAAACATGAAAATAAAATAACAGTGTGTGAATACCTTTGATATAGATAGAGCATACAAAGGAGATGTGTGACCATCGACTGTCGTTTTCGAATTGCTTTGGCATGACATTGATGAGATTATAAATGTAGTTCTCAATTAAAAGCAATAAAAAAACTTCAACATTGAAAGGGGGAGAGAGCAAAAGAAATAGAATAATTAACGAGTGGGTAGGGAGATGATCAGTTTCTCTAACTGCGGTAATAACTTTATGGATAGAGATAGATATAAACGAAAATTTATAGATAAAATGTAAAAGAATTTATTAAACAAAATGATCAAAGCATTTTCAAAAGTAGGAACGGTTTCTTAACCGTTCCCACTAATTTTAGAGAGTTACAATTTCAAAAAATAAAATTCAAAATTTAAATTAATGATATAACTATTGTTAGATTTATTTAATTATATACTCTAAAATTATTGTCTTAAACATTAAAAATGAGTTTATTAAAAAAATAAAGGGTGAAATTATAAAAAGTGTTATCAAAACTTGATCCTTATCTTAAATTTGAAAATGCTTTGATCCTTTTGTTTTATAAATACTTTTACATTCTATTCATATATTTTCTTTTATATCTATCTCTACCCATAAAATTGTATAGTGCTATTAGAGAAACTGATCATCTTCCTTGTTCTATTTACTTAAACTCACTTATTAATTATTCTATTTCTTTTGTCTTTTCTTTTCATTATTCTCTTCCCCTCTCATATATAAATACTGATGTTTTTTTAGTTGTTTTTAATTGAGGACTACATCTATAGTCTCATCAATTTCATGCTAAAGCAATTTGAAAATGACAGTCGATTGTCATCTTTTTCTATGATCTATTTATATCGAAAATATTCAGTCACAATTATTTTATTTTCATGTTTTAGTTTTTTGTCATGATTAATTAGCGGTGAGTAAATCTCTATATTTTTGAATTATTCGAAATTGCAAGATACGTTATAGAGGAATGATTTGAGATTTCATTTCATTGTCTTTTGAATGTTATTGCATGAAATATAGAAAATTTGATATTCATTAGGGATCTTAATTAATTCTAAATATATATACATTCAATTTGATAAAAATTTAATATCTATGCTTATTAAATGCACACGTGTGCCGTGTATTCACACGTACGAATAATAGAGGAAAGAGGCTATACGAGGAAAGACCTTCCTATGGCAACTTTCCTCCATTATTCTCAATATATATACGCATATATATACATATATACTCATCTTTAACTGAGTTCTCTAAGGAAGATTTGTTAGAGTATTTTACCAGCCTCTTCGAAGGAAGAGCTTTAGCATGGCTAAAAAATTTAGATATAATTCATCCGGTACAAATGCAAAACATAAGATCGGTACCATCAAAAGAAGAAATGATGGCAAAGTTAATGAAACAATTATACCAAGATTTAACAGGAGAAAACATTAATGAAAGCAACGATTATGAGTCTTATTTATCAAAAATACAATTATGTGATATATGTTACTTGGAAGAATTCATAGACACATATATTGGATATATATTTTAGTTTAAAACGACATAAAAAATTATTCTGGTTAAAAAGAGTTTTTGATAAGATACCTAAGCCATGAGATCAAGTTATAAAAGATAAATACGAGAATTATGTTTAAAGCATAACTTCATCATGACAAAATCCTGGGAATTATTACATTACTTTACACATGGCACCATAAAAAATGAGCTAAATTATTACATTACTTTACACATGGCACCATAAGCAAGTATGCCTAATGCCTAATTAAGCTAAATTGCTTAATCGTTAAGCCTTATCTCCCTTATAACCACATTTCTTTCTTTATTTCACATCCGACTTAATCTCTTTTCTTCATATCTTCTTTATATCAAATCACCTCTTCTTCTGTCAAAACATCACAAGATATGATTGCTAGATATGGAGTGTATCCCACTGCTAACAAACATGTAAGGGATTGGTATAACGATGATGTGAGGAAAAAAGACGAAGTTTATAATGCTATAAACGGGTTATATGGAGTATGATACAAAGAAACTCATTCACAAACAAAGATGAAAAACCGTTGGCCTATCATCTGTTAACTCTTGAAAAGGTAATTATCTTAAGAATGACGGAAATTAAGAAAAAGAAAACATGATAAGGCAAAGAGATGAAGGTTTTTAAAAGGCTAGAGCCATTGCTGAAAACATGATAAAATATTGCTCTATCTCTGGATCCTTTGCAATGATAAAAAGAAAAAATACATTAGTAATGGGGAATAATGCTAAAAAAGACAATTAAGAGAAATAATTGATGAAATTGACATTGAGGAAATATGTGATTTTATATAAAGAAGACATAAAGATAAGAGGTTAGGTCAGATGTGAAATAAAGAAAGATACTTTATGATAAATAAAGAAATGTGGTTGCACGAGAAATAAGGCTTAATGATTAAGCAATTTAGCTTAATTAGGCATTAAGCATACTAGTTTATGGTGACATGTGTAATGTAATAATTGCCTTTTGCTTTCTCTTTGTATATAAGAAGGGCTCTCTCTCATCTCAGTGTGTGGAAAAATCAATAAAACTGGTTTCTTCTCTAACTTCTCTTTCATCTAGTTTGCTTCCTATATTTTTCTTCCGTCTTTCCCCGAATTATGCAGGAAGTAAGCTAGATGAGAGGGGAGTTGGGGAAGAAACCAGTTTTATTCATTTTTCCACACTCTGCAGATGAGTGAGAGCCTTCCTTGTATATAAAGAGAGCAAAAAGCAATTATTACATCACTTTACACATGGCACCATATGCTAGTATGTTTAATGCCTAAATTGCTTAATCTTTAAGACTTATCTCTCATGCAACCACATTTCTTTCTGTCACAAAGTATCTTTATTTCACATCCAACTCAACATCTTATCATTATGTTTTCTTTATATCAAATTACCTCTTTTACACCTACATTACTAAAATTTTGAAATGTTGATGATCTGTCAGGAAATATGGATGAAGAAACGAAGTTCTTTGATGATTTTGTAGAAAAATGGAATATTGATATGGGTTCAGATAAACCTTGGACGAAGGTTCAAACAATAACAAACATGTGGTTGTGTTCTTGGTGTAAAGTCCTCTGATACCAATGCGTTGTCTGTTTCTCAGCAGTTGGATGCACTCCATATCTTGTGGTGTTTCCATTATAGGTCGGAGATCCATAATGAGCTATGCATCCTCTGGGAATAAATCCAAGTGGTCTTAGACCGGTTGTAGCTTGTGGGCTTTGCATCAAGATTTGTTTCATCGTTGGTGTGGGGGCCTGTTGAGCCTGCGCTTCTTTCATTGTGTTGCTTTCATCTTGTCCAGTAGCCTTTTTGAGTTGAACAATTTTCTTTCCATTGGTTTTTGAACCATCGTCCAGTGTTTAAGACCACTGAACAAAGTGAAAACAGCACAATGAAAGAAGCGCGGGCCACCACACCAACGATGAAACAAATCTTGATGCAAAACCCACAAGCTACAACCGGTCTAAGACCATCTGGATTCGTTCCCAGAGGATACAGGGCTTCTTTTGGTTCTCCGTTCAGGGGACCTAAACCTATAGTCGAAACAACACAAGATATGATTGCTAGATATGGAGTGCATTCTGCTGCTAACGAGTTAATACCAAATTCGGGGAATTTACACTAAGAAAACACCCATATGTTTGTTGTTGTTTGAACCTTCGTCCAAGGTTTATCCGAATCCATATCAAGATTCTATTTTCTACAAAATCATTAAAGAACTTTGTTTCTTCATCCATATTTCCTGACAAATTATCAATATTTTAGTATTAGAGGTGATTGATATAAAAAAGACGTAAAGATTAAGATGTTAGGACGGATGTGAAAGAAAAATACTTTGTGATAAAGAAAGAAAAGTGGTTGCACGAGAGATAATGGTTAAGCAATTTAGCTTAATTAAGCATACTAGCTTATGGTGCCATGTGTAAAGTAATATAATAATTGCATTTTGCTTTCTCTTTGTATATAAGGAGGGCTCTTCCTCATTTGTAGTGTGGAAAAAATCAATAAAACTAGTGTCTTCCTCAACTCCTCTCATCTAGCTTGCTTCGAATCATGAAAAATCGTTGGCCTATCATCTGTTAGCTCTTGAAAATGTAATTATCTTAAGAATGACAGAAATCAAGAAAATATTATCTTTATTTCCCAACCGACCTAACCTCTTATCTTTGTCTTTTTTTATATCAAATCACCGCTTTTACATCTCGAAAGCTATCTGTTTCTTAAGCAGAAGGTCGTATGTTTCTGTAATTTCTTTACTCATGAAAAGGTGTAAAAGAGGTGATTTGATATAAAGAAGATATGAAGATAAGATGTTAGGTCGGATATGAAATAAATAAGGAAAGATAATCTGTGATAAAGAAAGAAAGGTGTAAAGTACATATAAGCATTATCTCCTCGGCAATCACATTTCTTTCTTTATCACAAGGTATCTTTCTTTCACATCTGACTTAACCTTTTATCTTTATGTCTTCTTTGATACTCAAGAAAAATGCAGGAAGTATGATGGGAGAGTAGTTGGGAAGAAACCAGTTTTATAACTTTTATTGATTTTTCTATAAACTACAAATGAGGGAAAACCCTCTCTATATGCAAAGAGAAAGCAAAAAATAATTATTACATTACTTTACACATGGCACCATAAGCTAGTATGCTTAATGCCTAATTAAGCTAAATTGCTTATTAAGCATACTAGCTTATGGTGCCATGTGTAAAGTAATAATTGTCTTTTGCTTTCTCTGTATATAAGGTGGGCTCTCTCAAATTTGTAGTGTGGAAAAATCAATAAAACTGGTTTCTTTCCCAATCCCTCTCATCTAGCTTGTTTCCTGCATTTTTCTTGCTCCCTTCTCCGAATGACATTAGATCAATATATATATATGTGAGAATAATGAACAAAAGAGGTCATATGAGGCTTTTCGTTAGGTGGCATCAAATATCTATATACTCGATTTTTTCGACGATCGGCATCCATCATTATCTTTATCATGTAAGATGTGGATACACCAAATTTCATGTGATTCCACCGTTTTTTCATCGTTGAATTAGCAATGTAAAAAGTTTTATTGTCGGTAGGAGGGTGTATTTTTTTAATATAGGAAGATGAAGTTGAACGCCGATCGTCGAAAAAATCGAGGAGAGTTTTTTTACGCCATAGGAAGAAATTCTCTCCCATGGCACCTTTCCTTCATTATTCTTATATATATATGTGTGAGTGAGAGAATAATGAAGAAAAGAGGCCCTAGAAGGCTTTTTAGTTAAGTGGCGTCAAAAAACCATACCCTCCACCATTTTATTCGACGATCGGTACTCATCATCTCTATCTTCGTCATCTAAAATATGGAAACACCAAATTTCATTTGATTTTACCATTTTATCACCGTCGAATTAGCAATGTAAAAAGTTCTATTGTCGGTAAACCGTTAATTTTGCATCCACTAAATCATGAAAAAGTGTCCTAGAGGGGCGTGAATAGGACAAATAGCTAACAATTAAAATTTTATTGCTCAAATCAATAAACGTTGCGGAATAATAACAAACACTCAAACAATAGATATAAAGTGCAAATTCGGTAGGACACCGACGATTGATAACGAAGTTTGATACCCGCGGATCTAGTCTCTCCCTAGGAATTTCCACCATTCAACTTTTCTTAAGGTAAAAAAACCTTTACAGCTGATGGACCATTACCACCAGGTAATTTTTTTTGAACAGGCTCAGATCAAACCTTTACAACTCACACTGATGGAAAACCTCTACCGGATAATCTTTTCAACAGGCTCAGATCAAATCTTTACAACTCACAATTACAATACAAGAAATCCAAACTAACTTCTAATCTCGTATATGAATCAATCACAATTTGAAAACTGGAGAATTGGGGTATTTGATAAAATCAAGTTTAAGCCCTTTTTGATCTCAAAAGAATATAAAATAGTTTGAAATAGAGATCAAGATTTTGTAAAGGAAATAGATTTAAAACGGGTTGAGAAAAGCTTTTGTAAGAATTAAAACTGAAAGCTTTCGAAAAACCCAAACGAATTTCAAACCTGATGAGGACTAGGGTTTCGAAAACTTGAGAGAGATGATGATCATAATAGAGCAAGAGAGATAATAGTTAATCTGTAAAATTGTTGTGAAACAATTTGTCTAAGATCATATTTAAAGAACCGGAAAAGAATTCTACAAACTGGAAAGAAATTGGTCGAGAATAATTTCAGGGATTTCAAATGGTCAGCAGTTGAGATGTTTCAATAAATATCCGAGACGTCTCAAAGAGACAGATTAAAAACATTAATTGCAGGCACATTATGACACGTCTTAAGATAATGTGAGACGTCTCAGACAAAGCAGAAAAGATTTATAGAGAATACATTTGAGACGTCTTAACTAGGATATGAGATGTCTTAAAGCAACATAGCAGAAATGTTAAATGCAGATAAGTTTTGAGACGTCTCAAACAGAACATGAGACGCCTTATAGAGACAGATAAAATATATGAAGTGTAGGCAAGTGTTGAGATTTCTTAAATATAACATGAGACGTCTCATAGCAACAGATCAGAAATGAAAGAGCCAAGGGACTTACGAGACGTTTCAAATAAAGTTGGGACGTCTCAAGAACTGGTATTTCAGATACTTGAGAAATTTTTAAAAACTTTAAAATCGTGACTCATACGAGATACCTACGACTCAATAAAAAGATAAATACAAGTTTAACACTTTTGTAGCACATTCTCCGAGTCGCTTTGAGTCTTCATCTCTGAATTCATGTCCTTTTGATGCTTTATTGTTCGTCTTGATATATCATCGTTGCTATGTCCCATTTTCACTTTATTTGACTGGACCTCGTTCTTTTGATATTTTCATTTGTACGCCTTGAAAATCCATATCCATATCATCGTATCTGTTTGCTCTTTGATATCGCTATACTTGTTTTTTTCATAAATATTGCAAATTCTATTATGTCTTTCACACCGAAAATATAAAACTTAACCAAAAGTATCGTCAGTGCGTACAATAGTTAAATAGTGTTTTGTCCAATATTAAAACTAAAGTGATGTTATCCAACAAGATCAACAATCTCTCCTTTTTTGATATTTGACAAAACCTATTTACAGTATATGATATTAAGACATAATCAAATGTAAGAACACAAAAAAATCTTAAAAACTCCCCGGAATTCAATATCCATATATATATATATATATATACACACACACACACACACACACACAAGAATTCAATTATAGATCTTTAAAAAATGAACAAGTGCAATACCATCATCATCATTAAAAGCATTCCATATACACGTAAATATATATAAGCATGTCATATACTTGTAAATATATATAATTGTAAATTATATACTTTTTCTCCTCCTTTTTGTCGAAAATAAAAAATGGTAGTATCTGTAGATAGATAGCGACAAATATAATATAGCCAAATGTCCATATCCAAAACAATCCATATCCAAATATCCAAACGATATTCAATGTACACAATGATATCCAAGTCATATCCAAACAAAACAAAACCAAAATAAATCATCCATATCCACCAAAATAGCATCCCAACCATCCCAACCAAAATATAGTACCACATCCAAAAACAACTAAAGTAACTACGCTCCAATTGTTCACTGCATCGAAGCACTAACGTGTAGGGGCAGTCGGATTGGTAGAAGCCGAGGGTGCAGTAGGATCAGTAGGAGTAGATGGAGCAGTCGAAAGAGAAGTTCTAAAGTATGAAGGATGATAGAAAGGAGGATGTGGAGGTTGAATTTCAAACCATCGTGCAATGAACTCCACAATACGGGTCTCCAAAAAGATTTGCCTATTAGATAGACAAACTTTAACTACATCCAATCTATTTTCCAATTCATTCTATTTATCAAGAAGGCGAGCTTCAAGACTGTCAATCTGAAGACAAAAGATGTCGCTTAAAGTCAGAAAGAATAGGAGCAGTGGTGTGAAGAGGAACACGATGAATAGGGTCTGTGTGTGAAGGAGGCTCATCGACATGAGAAGGAGGAACCACATTGGGAATAGGATCGGATTACGGATTAGGCTCATTGGTACGAGGAGACGGAGCGGGTGAAGACGGTTCTGGTTCATGGACAGGCTCAGGCTCGAAAGGAGAGAAGTGAGAATCATCAATATCATCAGGAACGACGGAATCAGGGGAGATATACACTTCACATAGGGCTTGTCGGGGACTTGAGTTGGGAAATTTTCAACATGAATATTAAAATGATCAAGAATCTTGGTGAAGATTTTACCGAAAGCAAGATTGTTGCGAGCATTGACAAAGAAAAACATATGCTTGCAAAGAAGCAGAGATAGATTAATACGGAGCCTTTTCAGAATGCAATAGACAAGGAGCTTATGACAGCTCGTATATTTATGTCGACTTCCCCTTTTAGGAAGTATGCAAAAACCACGAGTTCTGGCTACAATTCGGCACGATGAGTCATATGTTCCATAAGCTTGGAGTCAACAAGAGTTAACGCTGTTATATAGCAAAAGAGAATCAGTCGCGGGATTTTCGTTCACCGGTATGACGGGAAAGTGGAAAGAGTAGTCATATATCAAGACCAGAATTTGGGATATTCAAAATAGTAATCAAGATCTCGGGATCAAACGTGAAATCGCAATAAAAGTAGGAATTAAGAGTTTCAAGCGATTGGGGATCACAAGTTAGGTTTGCAAAGACACATCTAACAACGTAAGGATAGGTCGTGCAATCGAGTGATAGAAAATCCATCCAACCCTGAAATTGAAACAAGGATTTAATATATGCCAATCATCTAAACCATCGAGATTTATCATCGATCCAATTAAAAACTTGCGAGTCAAATTCAATTTGAGAAGTTCAAGATGGCCTCACCTGTGATATCGACAATCAAAGGTACGAACGACGGGTGTATGAAAGATATAATATGGTGAAGGAGTAGAGGGTGTAGGGTTTGGTGTCGAAGTAGAGGGAATAGATGATGAACACCGAAGATTACCTTTGAGTTTGAGTCTTGGAGCTCTTTTCGCTAAGAATTTCACATGTCCTCTGCTAGTTTCAGAAGAAGGATTTGAATGCTTGGAAGGTTGAGGGATCAATTCCGCATCGGAGTCTGATTCTTGTCGGATCAAGGATTTCTTCGCTTTTCCCGTTGAATTTCTTGTTTTAGGGGCCGTGAGATTAGTTGAGGTCTGAGAATCGAGTGATTTGAGAGAAGAATCGATGGAGATTTGTGAAGGGATCGAGCGAAATCAACCAATCTTGAGACGAAATTGATCAAGGGAATAAGATTTTAGGTTTTAGGGTTTTGCTGGCAAGCGAGTCGAGACGGCTTGAAAGAGAAGAACAAGGTGGGGTCCATTTTAAATAGAATCGAAAAACTGTTGAAGAGTCAGGTTGAGACGTCTCAACGATTGTTTCAGACGTCTTAAACGAATAAAGATCAAATAAGAGGTGTTAAGTTTTGAGACATCTAACATATTTTGAGACAGCTCGAAAATAGATACGTTTAAATATCAGAAAAATTGAAGAGGGGTGAGCTTTTGAGACATCTTAATAACTTAAACATGACAAATCAAGGTATTTATGCGTACCCTCGCTCATTTATCGACTTCTCAGTATTGGAGACTTAATAAAAATATAGTATTAAGTTTTGAAAACTATTTTACCATCAAATCTCATTAAAAAAAACATGATATAGACTATTTAACTTCATTTCTCACTTGATGAATCAAATATCCCGTTGCGGATTCTGAAACGTCTCTGCTAGACTCATGAATATGATTTGTTATGAATAACGAAATCCACAACCGAGTTCCCCTAAAAGAGTTGCAGATGCCATTCGACAAAGTGAACTTAGGAGTTACTCTAGGTCATATCAAAACACATTGAATACCAAGAATATATATATATATATATATATATATATAATCTCAAATTTCACAAAATCGTTTTCCAAACAATCAATCAAGATTCAAATCTCACAAAATCAATCCAAAAACACCATGAAATCACGCATCTATGTTTATTAAATTCAGGAATCTTAGAATAGAAGCAAAAGTTTTGAAATAAGAGCTAAATCTAGACAAGACGATATAGTTACTACTCCTTGTTCAATGTTATCTATTACTTGCTCTTTCAGATGATCTTTGTTGAATCGTCAATCCTTAGGAAACTCTTGATTGTTATCATTGCTTGGTTCGTTTTCATTTGGATTTTCCTTTGCATCATTCTTTATATTCATATATTGCAGTTCTTCAATATCTGCATCAACACTAGCAACTTTCTCGGCAGGAATGTTTGACTCATCAAAATTTACATGCACACTTTCTACAATACTTTGAGTCCTTTTATTAAATATTCTATATGCTTTGCTAGTTAAGGAATAACCAAGAAAGATGCCTTCATCATTTTTAGAATCGAATTTTCCCAATTTATCCAAAGTATTTGAAACAAAGTATTTGCAGCCAAATACTTTAAAATGTTTTATGGATGGCTTATTTCCATAAAATAACTCATAAGGGGTTTTCTTTAAAAAAATTCATAACGAAATTCGATTCAAAATGTAACAAGCAGTATTGACTGTTTCGGCCTAAAAATATTTCGGTAAAGAATTTTCTTTTAACATATTTCTCGTCATTTCTTGTTAAGAACGATTTTTTCTCTTCACAACACCGTTTTGTTGTGGTGTTCTTGGACAAGAGAACTCATGTTTAAAACCATCTTCGCAAAATTCTTTAAATAAGGCATTTTCAAATTCTCCTCCATGATCACTATGAATCTTGGAAATTTTCAAACCCATTTCGTTTTGAATGCGTTTTGAAAAGATTTTAAAAGTAGTAAACACATCATTCTTACTAGCAAAGAAGAATACCCAACAAAAACGTGACTGGTCCTCAACTATTACATATACATATGATTTTTTATCTAGACTCAAAGCTTTAGATGGACCAAATAGATCCATATGTAATAGTTGAAGCGGTTTAGAAGATGTTACCTCAGTCTTCATTTTGAATGAAAATTTTACCTGTTTACCCAATTGACAAGCATCACACAATTTGTCCTTTTCAAATCTTAATTTGGGAATTCCTCTTATGTGGTCACCATTAGCAATTTTGTTTAGCAAATCCATTGATGCGTAACCAAGCCTATGATGTTAAACCATGTATCTACTTTATCTGCAACTAAACACTCAAATTTCACATTAGCAAAGTCATTTAGATCAACAATATAAGTATTATAGTGCCTTTTGCCAGAAAGAATACACTTGCCATCTTAAAAAAATTTGCAACGTGTTTTATCAAAAACAACGGTGTAACCTTTATCGTAAAATTGGTTAATGCTAAGTAAATTGTGCTTCAAATTATCAATACACAAAACGTCATCAATATTGGTAGAATCGCTTACCACGATTTTACTCTTACCTTTTATATAACTTTTCTTATTATCCCCGAAAGTGATGCTGCCACCTTCCTCTCTTGATGGTGAGTTGAAACTAGATATATCACTGGTCATGTGTCTCGAACATCGATTATCAAGGTACCATGTGGTTCTACGTTGTTACGGTTGGCGTACCTGAAATAGGATATTTATCTTTGACCTTTGGTACCAAATTATCTTAGGTCCACGAGAGTTGGTACCATAAAACTGTGATCTATAAGTAGATGATTTAATATTACGGTTAAGAACGCTACTTCTAGGAATAGAGTGATATTTATATGTTGGATTGTTTTTGATAAGGCAATATTCAAAGGTATGGCCAAGAGTAAGACAATAATGACATGTTTTCAAAGCATGTCTATGGTCATATCGATAGGTAGTGTCTCTAAGAAATATATTAGTTGAAATACTAGCTGAGATGTTAGGCTCAAAATCAAGATCATAAGATTTCCGATTCCCGCTAAATTCACCAACGATATCCAACTTGTTTTTGTCTTGGGTGAATTTAACGAGAGTTTCTTCAAGTTTCGTAGTTTTCGTTTTGGTGTTAATGAGCTCGTGTTCTAATTTAGCATTTGAGTTTTGAAAATGTTTGAGGAAAGATGCTAAATTGTCATGTTCAATATTGATAGTTTCAAGCTTAGTACTTAAATTAGTGATACCATTTTTCAAAACATCATTTTCTTTCTTAAGAATAGTATAAAAGTTGCAAAAGATAAAAGTTTTATTTTTCAGACTCGTATTTAGAAAATAATTTTTGAAAGTTTTCTTACAATTCAATATATAAATTGATCAACTCATCTCTATCTAAACCATCATGATCATCATCATTTATCCCGTCGTTGTCATCATGTGCCATGAAACACATGTTCGCAACGAGATTTTCACTGTTTTCCGAATCGTTTGAATCCGATTCGTCCCATTTCGCTTAGAACGCTCATTTCATTTCATATTTTTCTTTACTGTCCTTGTATTTGTTCTTGCCTTTGTTCAATGTTGGATAGTCGGCCTTCATGTGACCCTGTTTGTGGCATTCATAACAAGTGGGATTAATAGAAGAACCTAAATTTCTATTAGCTCGGTAATTTCCTCTTTTCTTGAAGTTTCGGAATTTGATAAACTTCATGAATTACTTTGCGAGAGCGGCCATGTCATCTTCGTTTTCTCTTTGGTCGCTTTCGCTTTCCGATTCTTCTAGTGGAGCGTTCTTCGCCTTTAGATTTAGGTTTTTTTCTTTGAAGGTTCATCTTTTTGCTTTGCCTTAAAGTCATTAAGTTTCATCTCGTGCGTCTATAGCTTCCCAACAAGGTTTTCCAAAGTCGGTTCATCTAAGTTGCTTGCTTCTTCAATAGTCATGACTTTGGGTTGCCATTCTTTCGTGAGAATCCTCAAGATCATCAAGCACTTCTCATTTTCTGTAAAAGTTTTGCCATAGTTGAAAAGTTCAGTAATGATCTTATTAAATTTCAAATACATTACATCAATCATTTCATCAGTACACATCTTAAACTGTTCGTACTCACTCATAAGACGATTGATTTTACTTTCTTTCACTTGACTCGGTCTTTTCGTGAGAAGTTTCGAGAGTCTACCAAATCTCATGTGCAGTAGTACACATGAAGACCCGGTTGAACTCGTCAGGTTAAAGAGAGTAATGTAATGCATTCATCGCCTTTATATTCAGAACCGTATTTTTCCAATCATTATTACTATAAGGTCTAGCTGGTGTAGTAAATTTATCCTCTACAACATCGAGAATATCAAGATCTATGCATTAGAGAAAAAATCGCATCTTGATCTTCCAGAAATAGTAGTTCGTGCTATCAAAGAGTGGTGGCCGATTAGTGGCTTGACCTTCTAGCGACTTATTATTTTGAGTAATGTTAATATGGTGAGCCATAAGATTTAAACTCTAGGGTTTTAAGCCAAAAAGAGAGTTAACCGCTTTGATACTAATTGAAAAGGTGTCCTAGAGGGGATGAATAGGATAAATAACTAACAATTAAAACTTTATTGCTCAATCAATAAACGTTGCGGAATAATAATGTGAAATAATAACGAACACGCAAACAAATAATAATAATGTGCAAACTCAGTAGGACTCCGGCAATTGATAACGAAGTTCAATACCCGTGGTATCTAGTCTCCGCCTAGGCCTCTCTCTAGGAACATCCACTATTCAACTCTTTTTAAAGTGAAGAAACCTTTACAACTGATGGACTTTTACAACTCACAATTACAATACAAGAAACCCAAACTAACTCCTAATCTCGTATATGAATCAATCATAATTTTAAAACCGGAGAATTAGGGTATTTAATAAAATCAAGTTTAAACCCCTTTTTATATCAAAGGAATATAAAAGCGTTTGAAATAGAGATCAAGATTTTGCAAAGGAAATAGATTTAAAATCAGTTGAGAAAAGCTTTTGCAAGAATGAAAACTAAAAGCTTTCGAAAAATCCAAACGAATTTCAAACCTGGTGAAGAGTAGGGTTTCGAAAACTTGAGAGAGATGATCACAATAGAGCAAGAGAGATGATAGTTAATCTGTAGAATTGTTGTGAAATTGGTCGATGACAATTTCAGAGATTTCAAACTATCAGCAGTTGGGACGTCTCAAAAAGACAGATTAAAAACATTAATTGCAGGCACATTATCAGATGTCTTAAGATAATGGGAGACGTCTCAGACAAAGCAAAAAAGAGTTATAAGGAATACATTTGAGACGTCTTAACTAGGATATTAGACGTCTTAAAGCAATAGAGCAGAAATGTTAAATACAGGCAAGTTTTGAGGCGTCTCAAACAGGACATGAAACGTTTACGTTTTATAGAGACAGATAAAAAATATAAAGTGTAGACAAGTGTCGAGACGTCTTAAACATGACATGAGGCGTCTCATAGCAACAGATCGGAAATGAAAGAGCCAAGGGATATGTGAGACGTCTCAAATAAAGTTGAGACATCTCAAGTACTGGTATTTCAGATACTTTGAGAAATATTTAAAAACTTTAAAATTGTGACTCATACGAGATACTTACGACTCAATAAAAAGATAAATACAACACCTTTGTAGCACATTTTCTGAGACGTTTTGAGTCATCTCTGAATTCATGTCCCTTTAATGCTTTACTGTTCGTATTGATATATCATCGTTGCTGTCCCGTTTTCATTTCATTTGCACTAGAGCTCGTTCTTTTGATATCTTCATATGTACGTCTTGAAAATCCATATCCATATCATCATATCTGTTTGCTCTTCGATATCGATATACTTGTTCTTTTTCATCAATATTGCAAATTCTGTTATGTCTTTCACATTGAAAATATAAAACTTAACCAGAAATAGCGTTAGTGCGTAAAATAGTTAAATAGTGTCTTATCCAATATCAAAACTAAAGTGATGTTATCCAACAAGGTCAACAAATCAATGGTAAAAAAGAGGTGGAATGACATGAAATTTGGTGTATCCACATCTTATATGACAAAGATAGAGATTATGGATGCCGATCGTCAAAAAAAATTGTGGAGGGTGTATTTTTTCAATGCTATAGGGGGAAATTCCCTCCTATGACGCCTTTCCTCCATTATCCTCTATATACATACACATACATATACATATGTGTGGATGTGAGGGAATCGAACGAGCGACCTCTCACAATGAGAAGAAATGGTGTCTATGATCTCAATGCTTATCAGGTTGACTGTATATCATGATAATGTGCATCTTGGTTTTGCAATGCGTGATAGATATACTAGCCTTAGCACAGAAACTATAATGCTTGAATGAAGAGTGAGTTCCCATACTAATCTCAAATTCACTTTCTTAGGCTATTAAGCCAACAGTGTTGATAGGGACATCTGGAGTTGGGAGCACTTTCACAAAGGAAGTAGTTGAGGCCATGGCCTCTTTCAATGAGGTATTTCCGTACTTTTCGTATTCTATGAAGTCTTAATCTTTTCCGCCCTGCTTCACCTTTTCTCATATTTTGGGTTTCAAGTTAAAAGTTCTGTGGAATAAACTAACATGCAAACACTCTCAAATTACAGAAGCCAGTTATTCTTGCTTTATCAAACCCAACATCACAGTCTGAATGTACCGCTGAAGAAGCATACACATGGACTAAGGTGAGTTTATTTTATTTATATTGTTTTCTTGCACTCTGCGAATGATGCAGTGCTATCTAGTATTACAGTTTAGGTTCATCAGGTGGTAAAGAGAAATAAGAAATAGAACAATGAAAATATTTTAACCCTTCATAATATTCTCAGGGACGGGCCATCTTTGCTAGTGGGAGTCCATTTGATCCTGTTGAATATAATGGCAAGGTTTTCGCTCCTGGCCAGGTTTGAATTTTGTCAATTTTTCTTTTTGTATTTTGACTTTTTGAGGTCAATTTGTAAATTAAGAGCTGGCAAATTGTCGTAACTGTTCATATATGTTTTGCATGTACCACCAGTCAAACAATGCTTACATATTTCCTGGATTCGGTCTCGGTCTGGTGATCTCTGGAGCAATACGTGTACATGATGACATGCTTCTTGCAGCTTGTAAGTCAAACAAACTGAACACTTTATCTCTCTCTCTCTCTCTCTCTCTCTCTCTCACACACACACACACACACACACAATGGTAGTTTTGATTTGGCAGAATGAGATGGGACTCTTAGAATGCTTTCAATGACCGTAAGAAGTCGTTTACCAGACATCCCTGTAATTTATGCAGAGAGTTGTCTTATATTATTTTATGTAGAGTACCTGAAAAACAGATAATTTTTTATTCTCAAGTGTAACTATGAAACAGGTGGTTAAAAGCAGCAAGTTCTAGGGTTTGTTACATGAATTATATATTTTACTTACTGACCTGAATATATGTTTTGGGTGTTTTTATAATTTTCTGTAAACTTGTTATAAAGTTCTTGATATATTTTAGTATTTGATGGTGTTAAATAAAGTATTAACCCATCAATAAAATTAATAAGTAATAACCCATTAAAAACCCCACTAACCCATTCTTAAACTTAATACTAAAACCCCAATAATCAATTGGTGAACCAAGTACTAAGGTTCAAATTTTGGTCCTAGATGATCATTTTTGGGATAGAATCGGCCATCTCAGATCTGGATTGCCCGAGATATATCACCATACTCTACGCAATCAACCATAGGATATGCTATGGATCAGGGTAAATTCTTGGGCGAAGGAACGTCACGAATCAAATCTAGTGGACCCTGTGTTTCTTGATTCTAGGTTATGCTGGTGATGTTTCAATTCCCCCCACCCCCCTTCAAACTATGTACACCAGGAGCTCATTCATGCTCAATCTCTTTAAACTTCTCTAAAAATCTTTTTGCTGTTGACCTATTGCTAACCACGGGCAATTAATGTAAAACTTTATATGAGAGTCCACGGGTTCAAATCCTATATTGCTGACGATGACATACTTATTGTTTGGTTGGGACAGCCGAAGCTTTGGCCCAGCAGGTGCAACCGGAGCATTACGACAAAGGTTTGATTTATCCGCCCTTTTCCAACATCAGAAAGATTTCTGCCGAGATAGCCGCTAAGGTTGCTGCTAAAGCGTACGAGCTAGGTGAACTCTCTTTAACCATCATCTTTATCGGTCTACCATTTATTATTTATCAAAGATCGGTATCATATTCACTTTGTTATTCATAGGTGTCGCTACACGTCTCCCTCGTCCCGCAAACTTGGTGAAATATGCAGAGAGCTGCATGTACACTCCAGTTTATCGCAGTTATAGATAAATTAGAGAAAGCAACATGAACATTTATCGTTCTATCATCCTATTTCTTGTTGTAGCATGATTGCAAGTGCTGTAGGCAGTATCTTTATTCTGCTGGTACTTTTACAATTATAGGGCTCATGTAATTGGAAGTAGTTTCTTCCGTATTATATAAGAGTTTTACTACTAATATCAATAATAAAGCCTGCGCATTTTCTGAGAAAAACTTACCACGGATTCGTTGTATCAAATTTTTGTTGTTAATGGAGCCTGCCATGTACTCGACTTTTTACAGATTCAATATTACATAAATGACTTCTACTGAGAGATAAATTTCTACTGCCGCCGCTGCTGGTTTATTACAAATTTCAGCCAAATTTGGAGGCTGAACTAAGTTTATTATCTAAATCATATCAAGCAGTTGGATATCATATCTAGTGATTGCATGATTGCATCTCACAATGGTTGACCACCCGTATCTAATTATCAAACAATTGTTCTGATATCACCCTCATTATAATTCAATTTTTTCTGTGTCATGGGTTGAGGGAATATGTTTGTAGCTCTCTCAGATGGAAGATAGTCTATGAGATGTATGCTTTAAGCATTCGTCTGGCTTATATCAATGCCCCAAAATTAGATGTACATAAAATTTGTCATAAAACATATCATCTCTGTGAATTGCGTTCACTTGCACAAAAGCATTTATCAATTATATACACATATTTGCAAATAAAAGGGGGGAAAAGAAATCAAATTTTATCGACTCTATTTTTCTCTGTTGATGGCGGCAGAAAATATCAGTATGTATTGGACATGTGTACGGTCATGAAGGAAAGATGATAATTTAAGTTCCACAAACCAACCAAATGGATGCTAGAGCATTGTTGTCTCTCTCTCTTGCCCTCACATCTACGGCTTCAAATAAATCATGAGGAAATTGAAACCCTAATTGTAGATGGTCATAAACTAAAGATCCGTTATCCGCGTTAGACCTTCGATATTCTCGCACTTACACCTTACTAACAATTGCGCAGCATATACAATCTCACGGATTCGAATTCCCTGCACTGATAAGGATCACTGCATGATTGAACGGTTAATTATAGAAAGGGAAAATCTGGACGGTTGGATTTGATTAGTGCATCCTATAAACTGATTTATGATTGCAGAGCATCTTGTTTCCAATGAAATATATCTATTTTTGTTTGACTGGCATATATATGCCATCAAGTAATACGAACCTTTCGCCATAGCACATAGAGAAACCAACTCCTGCACGTAGAAATTATAGTATCAGATACAATAGTCCTTGTCGATGATTAGAAAAAAGTAGGCTTAGTTCCAAAGAACTATCTACAGGTTTGCCGGCCAAAAACTACCTAAAGCCCAAATTATGAAAAACGACCATAGGTAACAGCGACAAGTCACCACCAATAGCAGCACGTCATAGTTTCACCACCTTGACACATAAACTAACCTACACGCCTTCGTCATGAGCTCTATCCTCCTTCGTCGCAAGCGCCGCCTTTCTCTCTTGCGGTCTTCATGCTACCGTGCATCTCCTTTCTTTCTCTGCAACTCTAATCTAACCCAAATCATAGCCACCATTGGTCCTAGCATCATCCTTCTTGCGGCCCTCGTACTCTCTCATCATCACTGTCGCCATCCGCCTCTTCATCTCCTTTCTTTTTCTCTAATCCTAACCTAATCCAAACCCTAGCCACCATAGGTCCTAGCTTCGTGATGTTCCCGTTGCCTCCCTACAGGTCGTTGCCACCTCCGGCCACCTTCGCCCACCTCCTAGTCACTGCCGCCTCTGGCCATCTCGATCTGTCGCCGCCGGCCATCGACCACCTCCTCCATTGCCGTTGTGTCATTTAAGTCTTTAATTTTTAATAAAATAATTAATTTAATTAATTTGATTTATTAAAATTTCAAAAATCTTATTAACTGCATAATTCAGAATTTGACGTTGTCGCCTTTGCCGCCGCCGACCAACCATACTCGTCGCCAGCCGACAATCTCCTACGCCGCCACCAGTCATCCTCTGTCATCCGTCGATCCTCCATCACTTGAATACCGGTCCACTATTAAATGTATTATTTTAAATTACATATGGATTTTGAAATTAAATGACTAGCATTTTGAATAAAAAGGAATTTTATCAAAATGACGGTCATTTCATTTACAAATTCTGAATTATGAAATTATTTGGGAATAACACCCCTGATTACTTTTATCATAAAGTAAAGCTTGAAAGATTCATTTCCATATGACACTAGTAAAATAGGGGGTTGCCCCTACGGATAACGAAATCCGTAGGGGCAGATTTAGTTTTGCCCTACGGATTAGTCCGTAGGGCCTTAAGGTTGCCCCTACGGTCCTTACATATTAATTTAAAAAATATTAAATCGTAAATTGTTGTTTGCCCCTACGGAGCTGCAAACCAAGAACCTACGGATTTATCCGTAGGGGCAACTAAATAGAGATTTAATTAAAAAGGCACGGATCGATCCCTACGTTCATTATCTAAAAATTATTTTCCCAATATCGCGCGCGAACCCAAAATCCCCAAACCCTTGTTCCCGCCGATCGCCTGTGTTTCATCGCCGTTATCGTCATCGCCAGCGCAGGCCAATTCTCCGTCGCCACCGCCTGGTTCATCCTCATCTCCGTTTTCGTTGTCGCCTCCTTTCGTCGCCGCCTCCAATGGATCGTCGACGCTTCCACTGCACATGTTAGGAAATCTTAAATTAAACAAATTTTTGATTATTTTAGGGCTAGGGTTCATGGTTTGGGTACCGATGAGGCATCCGTTGGGGGTAGCGTTAGGGTTGGGGTTGGGGTTGCGGTTGGGGCTGGGACTGGGGTTGGGGTTGCGGTTGGGGTTGGGGTTCGGCAGGGGGTTGCGGTTGAGGTTGGGGTTGGGGTTAAGGTTGGGGTTAGGCTGGGGTTGGGGCTGGGGCTGGGGTTAGGGTTAGGGTTAGAATTATGGTTGGGGTTGGGGTTGCCCCGTTTCGTATCAGAACTCGAGTCTGACATCGTAGATCTTTCAGCCATTTTGGTTATATTGTTATCATGATGTTAAATTCTTTATGCTCTCATCAAATTTTTGGGATCTTTGTAATTTGCTTGCTCTGTTTGGGGTTTCAGTTGATCCTCATTAAAAAATTGGTGATTGATCTCTTCAATCATATTATTATCTGTATTTAAAATTTTTGTGAAGCCTTCAGAGTTTGGAAAAATCTAGAATTACCGTTGAAATTCTGGCAACATTCAAAAACTGTGTATATGATGTGTGTGTGTGTATGCATGTATATACATTTGAAATTTATCTTTCTTCTATGATATAAAACGGTTAAACCGAGGAAAATTACTGGGGGAATTTTTGCTAAAATGTCTTGAGAGGGGGTTCAAGTGATGGGATAATTTTATTTGGTAATCTTTTACTTATTTTTCATCTCTTATTTTTTCATGCAAAAATCTGAATAGGTTTCTTGCAATTTTGCCTATCGATCAATTATTATATTTATTTCTATTTTTTGTGGATGATTTGGCTTCAATTGAATGAAGGCGATGATAGCTTGCCCTCAAGCTTCCACTTTTATGAGCTTTATAGTTATGAGATTGGCGAGGCAAGCTGGTTTGTAGCCATCTTATTTTTTTTCCTAAATTCAAATCCAAATATAAACTGTCTGATTGAGAGAGAGAGTATGGGAGATTGTGTATTATTCAATGTGTTTGGAAGCTGGCATGTTCTGAGCGTCATCTCTGCATGAAAGCTATGGTTTTGCAAAGGGTTTGCCCTAACTATTTTCTGTGGGGAAGCTGAAGGCCTGAAGCTTCATCAAACTCAGGATTGGATTCTGGTCGGGTATTGTAAATTCTTGTGAAAGTTCCGTTCAAGATTTGTTCAGAGCTTGCATAACATCCTTTTCATCTTTATGAGATCTTTATGCAGTCATTTTTTTGGGTTTATATATTTCTAGAGCCCGTTTGACTTTGGACTTAGGATAACCCCAAATCTCTTTCTTATTTTGATTCCTAAGCTGGCATATCTGAGGCTCGTATTCCAGTATCGTTGCAGGAAAAGCTAGGGTTGCGAACATTTTTGCAACGATAATTTCTGTAAGACAGCTTAAGCACACATAAAACTTAAACAATCTTGAAGCACTGCAGTTTTTCACTAAACTACCTAAAAGTTTTTATATTGCTGCAAGCTTCCTTAAAGTGCTGCATCTAAGTGTATTTTAGTGGGAAAACCCTTGAAAGCCAAACTTCATGGGGTTTGCTGTTTGCCTTCTCTGTAGCTAGTTTGAGGTTTATTTAGTTTTGGATTTGTTTTGCAACACTCTCTGAGTTCCAAATCAACAAAAAGCTGAATGTTGAATCACAAGCAAGAAGCAGCCAAACTGGCCCTAAAGTAATCCTGAGTGATGATAATTTTCCAGGGAGTTTAAAATTTATAGAAATGGCGAGGCAACATTGGATTGTCTGCAAGTATTCAAGCAACCTGTTTGCAGCCATCATGCTATTTGTGATCCCAGTATAAAACTCAAACATGCCTCTTAGTTAGTTTACTTTAATTTGTTATTTATGTGTGTGTGTCAACATTGGATTGTCCCAAGTATAAAACCAAACCCACAAAACATCAAAACTGTCTCCGACAATCTTATGGTCATTAGACATAAGATTTATGCATATAGGTAACATCTGCCAATATGCCATATCCAGACCGCAATCTATTTTTGCCTATTGGCTAATATGAAAATATCGGCCCGCGTATATGACATAATCAAAGTTGTTAAATCTTGATACGGTTTGTGTTTCGTTTTTTTATTTATCAGTTCTATCAATGTTGCGTATAACGCTTTATGATATCAGTATACTACATTTGTAGTTTTAATTGTTGATTGTTATAGATGAATACCATTGCAATAATAGTTTTTGGTTGATGAATGCTATTGCAATGTAGGATGATCAGTTCTATCAATCTTGATCTCAATGGTTTAAAATCATGTTACACATACAACACGAATGCACAACAAACGCATAATTAGATAGCGACTCGAGATATTCAGGTTAAAACCAATATATGATACTCGATGATAATATGAAACCTTCATATTCCCATCGATACTCATATATGAAACTAAAAGCGCCACTTTGTCCCTACGGTGCCCGACATTTTAATTTAAAAATATTAATTCTTAATTTGTTGTTTGGCCCTACGGAGCCGCAAACCAATAACCTACGGTTATGTCCGTAGGGGCATCTAAATGGGAATTTAATTAAAAAAGGCACAGAAATGCCCTACGCCTCGATATCTTTCCCTCTCGTTCCTAAAATTTTCTCTCGTTCCCGCGTCTCCAATTTTCTCTTCGTCGCCACCGCGCGCCCTCCGTTCTCAGCCCGCCACCGCCTTCCGTTCTTGGCCCACCACCGCCCTCGTTCTTCCTCGTCGAGTTCCTCGTCGCCGATATTTGTGCCTACATTGATGCCTCAAGCAACAAATCAAATGATGTGGATCACAAACTAATTAAATAAATTTTGAATACCAATCTGGACTGGGATTTGAATACCAATCCTAGTTTGCTATATTTTTTTATATATAGTAGATGGTGATACTTCTTTAAGTAAAAACAACCCTACACTTAAGCGAAATCATAAATCGAAACACACATATATAGAATACAACTCATACATGGGTATCCTCAAATCTAACTTTCATTGAATTTGCACGCGCACTTAAAATAAGAACCTTTATACTAAAAAATTATGTATGCCATTACTTAGTAGTTTATGGTTTTTAGACGCAAAAGCCATTTGAGAAATACTTTTCCAACCCACTATTAATCCATATTCTCAATATAGTCATTGAATTTGCACGCGCACATAATAAGAAGGAGAAGACAATAATGTGGCAGAAGGAGAAGGAGAAGACAGTAATGTGGCGGAAGAAGAAAAAAATGACATTCCTCGTTCTCTGTTTCAGCATCAATCTTCTGATATGAACTAATGATGGCTTTCACATAGGCTTTTCCCTTTAGAGACTTCTTAGTGTCCAATGGAAAGCATACATCAGATTTGTGCAGGTCGGGTTCTTCTATGACTTTCAAGAGTCTCAACTGATTCTGTAAATTACACCCTAGTTGGGTGGTACTTTTACCACTTCTCACTGCAGGTGCGCTCTCTAATATCCATTTTGAATGTATATTCAAAATGGATATTAGAGAGCGCACCTGCAGTGAGAAGTGGTAAAAGTACCACCCAACTAGGGTGTAATTTACAGAATCAGTTGAGACTCTTGAAAGTCATAGAAGAACCCGACCTGCACAAATCTGATGTATGCTTTCCATTGGACACTAAGAAGTCTCTAAAGGGAAAAGCCTATGTGAAAGCCATCATTAGTTCATATCAGAAGATTGATGCTGAAACAGAGAACGAGGAATGTCATTTTTTTCTTCTTCCGTCACATTACTGTCTTCTCCTTCTGCCACATTACTGTCTTCTCCTTCTTATTATGTGCGCGTGCAAATTCAATGACTATATTGAGAATATGGATTAATAGTGGGTAGGAAAAGTATTTCTCAAATGGCTTTTGCGTCTTAAAACCATAAACTACTAAGTAATGGCATACATAATTTTTTTAGTATAAAGGTTGTTATTTTAAGTTTTCCCTTATAGAGATATGATCTAACTGCATCTATAAACTATAAGTGTGCAGAAAATTATGATAAGAAACCATAAGAAAGGGTCGTAGCCATGCATAACCTTGAATCTACATACCAAATCATGCAAAAGTATGCACTTATTGTCATCTTGCCTTGGAATATAAAATATCTTGGAAGACTATAAGCGAGCATTTAAATCTTGATAGCTTTTGACTTCAACATATATTTTTCTCAAGTACCATGAAATATACTTGCTCCGTATAAACCGTTTTCAGGAAGATGGATTAATAATGACAAATTATCCATTGTGGCTCACTAGGTTAGCATTTTCTCTTCTATTGACCATCTTACTAATCTGCTTGGTAAATTTATTCGGAACCGGCTGCGAATCATTAAAAGACATGCATAAGAAAGAAAGCTAAAATACAGATATATAGCATACCGATACATCGAAACTTCATAGTTGCGATGGCAATCCAGAGATATTTATTTCTACACACGTGGTGCGCGTGCGAATGCGTCAGGCATCATGGACAAATATTTCAGAACATGGAAAGTATTATTCGTATAAAGTAATTAAAACTTTTAAACACCTTGGGTAGATATTTTCTTAGTTGATGCAATCATATCATGAGGACTAAATTTAAGCTATTATACATATGCATATATATTTTTCTAACCTAATATATCACACACACACACAGAGAGAGAGAGAGAGAGAGAGAGAGAGAGAGAACACCAGGTAGATAGAGAAATCAGGTAGCAGGATCCTGAAGAAATGGAGTCCATAGCATTGCTCATCATCATCATCCGTGATCCCTTTGAAAAAATATTATCAAAGGGATCATGGATGATGATGATGAGCAATGCTATGGACTCCATTTCTTCAGGATCCTGCTACCTGATTTCTCTACCTACCAGGTGTTCTCTCTCTCTCTCTGTGTGTGTGTGTGTGATATATTAGGTTAGAAAAATACATATGCATATGTATAATAGCTTAAATTTAGTCCTCATGATATGATTGCATCAACTAAGAAAATATCTACCCAAGGTGTTTAAAAGTTTTAATTACTTTATACGAATAATACTTTCCATGTTCTGAAATATTTGTCCATGATGCCTGACGCATTCGCACGCGCACCACGTGTGTAGAAATAAATATCTCTGGATTGCCATCGCAACTATGAAGTTTCGATGTATCGGTATGCTATATATCTGTATTTTAGCTTTCTTTCTTATGCATGTCTTTTAATGATTCGCAGCCGGTTCCGAATAAATTTACCAAGCAGATTAGTAAGATGGCCAATAGAAGAGAAAATGCTAACCTAGTGAGCCACAATGGATAATTTGTCATTATTAATCCATCTTCCTGAAAACGGTTTATACGGAGCAAGTATATTTCATGGTACTTGAGAAAAATATATGTTGAAGTCAAAAGCTATCAAGATTTAAATGCTCGCTTATAGTCTTCCAAGATATTTTATATTCCAATGCAAGGTGACAATAAGTGCATGCTTTTGCATGATTTGGTATGTAGATTCAAGGTTATGCATGGCTACGACCCTTTCTTATGGTTTCTTATCATAATTTTCTGCACACTTATAGTTTATAGATGCAGTTAGATCATATCTCTATAAGGGAAAACTTAAAATAACAACCTTTATACTAAAAAAATTATGTATGCCATTACTTAGTAGTTTATGGTTTTAAGACGCAAAAGCCATTTGAGAAATACTTTTCCTACCCACTATTAATCCATATTCTCAATATAGTCATTGAATTTGCACGCGCACATAATAAGAAGGAGAAGACAGTAATGTGGCAGAAGGAGAAGACAGTAATGTGACGGAAGAAGAAAAAAATGACATTCCTCGTTCTCTGTTTCAGCATCAATCTTCTGATATGAACTAATGATGGCTTCACATAGGCTTTTCCCTTTAGAGACTTCTTAGTGTCCAATGGAAAGCATACATCAGATTTGTGCAGGTCGGGTTCTTCTATGACTTTTAAGAGTCTCAACTGATTCTGTAAATTACACCCTAGTTGGGTGATACTTTTACCACTTCTCACTGCAGGTGCGCTCTCTAATATCCATTTTGAATGTAATATTATAGATATCCATGCCTTTTTATGTCAAAATTACTTATATTGTCAATGTTTGATTGTCTAGTTGTTGGTGATGCGTCCATATCAGGGACAGAGGCCACTCCCGTTCCTCCAGGTATGTTTATATATTATATAGGGCATGTATATTGATTTAGAATGCTATATCATAAATATACACACATTCCTTTTGCTCTTAGTCGTCCAACTCATTATCATGGGCTGCTTGATGAGATTAGATTTGCGCCTGATGATCTACAAGAGCTTGTTCACTCCCTGCCATATGTGTAAGCAGCGCTATATGCGAGTTTACCTTGTTAGTATGTATGTACTGAAATTAATTAATATTATTCAAATTTTGATACATGCAGATACCAGAGGAGCACATCTTCTATCTCTGTAGGTAAGGCTTTGAATTTGTTGATTTTGGTGTTTCTTGTCAATTTTATAGACCAGTATGTGCTAAATATAATGTTCTGACAGTTGCTAGGGGGAAGGCAACATTCGAGGCTGCTGACCCCAGTCCTGGACGCCGCACACGGACGGCACCACGGAGGTTGGGAGAGAGGCCGAGGACTGGGCTCTAGCAGGGCCCATATGAGGTTGGACTCCACCCCGGTGGTTACTTCCTCCGTCTCCAGTGAGCGACGTATCCAGCAGGAACAGGAGAGCTTGAAGGCCACCGTTCAGGAGTTGAATGAGATGCTGGTATGTATACTACTTAATAGTAAAATATAATGTCATATTATAGATATCAACATATCCAATATCAGTACATAGCCTGAGCTTATTTGGTTGTAGACTTATGTTTTATTAATCATACATGTACATATCTAATTAAAATAAATTACAGTTTTCCAAACTAGATATCCAAATGGGGTTTCGAAATAACTCGATAATGATAAGAATTCGAATGTGGGTGTAGGAGCGGGTGGTTGAGCAGGCCCAGGCCTGGGGAACGATTTTACCGGACAGAACGATCCGAGGCTGCTGACCCCAGTTCTGGACGCCGCACATGGAGGGCACCACGGAGGTTGGGAGAGGCCGGGGATTGGGCCCTAGCAGGGCCCATATGAGGTTGGACTCCACCCCGGCGGTTACTTCCTCCGTCTCCAGTGACCGGCATGTCCATCATGAACTGGATAGCTTGAGGGCCAGCATTCAGGAGTTGAAGGAGATGCTGGTATGTATACTAGTTTATAGTAAAATATCATTTCATATTATATACATATCAACATATCCATAATTAGTACGTAGCTTGAGCTTATTTGGTTTTAGACTTAAGTTTGATTAATCATACATACATATGTAATTGAAATAAACAACGCTTTTCCAAACTAGATATCCAAACAGGGTTTCGAAATAACTTAATAATGATACGAATTCGAATAATAAACAGTTCTTACACGCTTCTTACACACGTTATATCCAGACGCGACAGGGTAGATCGGCCGAGCCTCCACACGCATCTCCTTCGGCTGCGGCTCCGCAAGCCACTACATCGGCTGCGGTTCCGCAGACAGCTCATGTAGCTCCACCGCCCACTCAGACTCCCGCTCGCGACGAATTGCAGAGTTTATTGACCGAGGAGCAGGCGCGCGTTATTCTATCGTTATTCAGAGGTGGAGCTGGACCGAGCTAGGGTAGATTTTTGGTTCTTTTTTTTTGAAACATGTATTTATTTATATCATACACATTGTACTACATTTTGAAACGATATTGATATTGGTTTGTATTTATATCATATTCAGTTTTTGTGTTTCTTTTGTATATTATATATATGCGTGAGATGTGATTATGAATACTGCAATATATGATTTGATTGATGTATATATTATTGTGCACAGGGCGGGAAAAAATCAAGCAGGCCATTTTTTAAAAAAAATTACAGACAATATGTACCTACGGATTAATCCGTAGACACACATTTTACCCCTACGGATATATCCGTAGGGGCTAAATATCAGCAGTAACTGATATTTCCCCCAGATGTCAGTGCCAGGGGGTTGGGAATGCCCCTACGGATATATCCGTAGGGGCCACTGACTCTCCCCTACGGCGTTATCCGTAGGGGCACAATATCAGGAATCCTGAATTTGTGCCCCTACGGAAAAGTACCTACGAATATATCCGTAGGGGTAGAACATGCCCCTACGGGTATATCCGTAGGGCCAAGTAATTTATTAAAATAAACCGTAAATAATATAAAATCTTATACCCTACGGCTTAATCCGTAGGGGAAAATGGACCTACACATATATCCGTAGGGGCAAAAATTTAACCGTAGGGGCAAGTTCAGGGCCTCAACTTGCACCTGCGGCCTTTGCACCTACGGGGTATTTTTTCGCCCCTACGTATATATCCGTAGGGGCAGTGTGTTGCCCCTACGGATAAATCCGTAGGGGCAACCCAATCTCACGGATTCGAATTCCCTGCACTGATAAGGATCATTGCATGATTGAATGGTTAATTATAGAAAGGGAAAATCTGGACGGTTGGATTTGATTAGTGCATCCTATAACCTGATTTATGATTGCAGAGCATCTTGTTTCCAATGAAATATATCTATTTTTGTTTGACTGGCATATATATGCCATCAAGTAATACGAACCTTTCGACATAGCACATAGAGAAACCAACTCCTGCACGTAGAAATTATAGTATCAGATACAATAGTCCTTGTCGATGATTAGAAAAAAGTAGGCTTAGCTCCAAAGAACTATCTACAGGTTTGCCGGCAAAAAACCACCTAAAGCCCAAATTATGAAAAACGACCATAGGTAACAGCGACAAGTCACCACCAATAGAAGCACGTCATAGTTTCACCACCTTGACACATAAACTAACCTACACGCCTCCGTCATGAGGTCTACCCTCCTTCGTCGCAAGCGCCGCCTTTCTCTCTTGCGGTCTTCATGCTACCGTGCATCTCCTTTCTTTCTCCGCAACTCTAATCTAACCCAAATCATAGCCACCATTGGTCCTAGCATCATCCTTCTCGCGGCCCTCGTACTCTCTCATCATCACTGTCGCCATCCGTCTCTTCATCTCCTTTCTTTTTCTCTAATCCTAACCTAATCCAAACCCTAGCCACCATAGGTCCTAGCTTCGTGATGTTCCCGTTGCCTCCCTACAGGTCGTTGCCACCTCCGGCCACCTTCGCCCACCTCCTAGTCAGTGCCGCCTCTGGCCATCTCGATCTGTCGCCGCCGGCCATCGACCACCTCCTCCATTGCCGTTGTGTCATTTAAGTCTTTAATTTTTAATAAAATAATTAATTTAATTAATTTGATTTATTAAAATTTCAAAAATCTTATTAACTGCATAATTCAGAATTTGACGTTGTCGCCTTTGCCGCCGCCGACCAACCATACTCGTCGCCAGCCGACAATCTCCTACGCCGCCACCAGTCATCCTCTGTCATCCGTCGATCCTCCATCACTTGAATACCGGTCCACTATTAAATGTATTATTTTAAATTACATATGGATTTTGAAATTAAATGACTAGCATTTTGAATAAAAAGGAATTTTATCAAAATGACGGTCATTTCATTTACAAATTCTGAATTATGAAATTATTTGGGAATAACACCCCTGATTACTTTTATCATAAAGTAAAGCTTGAAAGATTCATTTCCATATGAAAGAAACATGAATTGCTAAAAATATATTAGAAAAATAAATTTAAAATGAATTAGAAAGGAAAGTTTGAAATAATTGAGAGATTTAGGGGTGCTTTTTTGAATAACAAAGATATTTAAAGGAAAAAATATAGAAATATTATGAACTAGCAAGGGGCCATGCGTTTTGTCCATGAAAAATGTTAGGAATTTTTTTTGTTTTTTTTACATGATCTACGGTAAATGTAAATATATCATATAAAAAATGTTGCAGGATATTAAAAATTTATGCCAATTAAATACAAAATAATCATGACAATTTAAGAAAGGCATTATGCTGCAATCTATATTGATATTGTGCTCTATATATTTATCGTGGCGATTTACTTGCTTGAGAGGCTGATTTTTAGCAAAACAAATTTGTAATGTACGCTGATTTTATCAATTTCGTTTTAATTCGAAAACCACACAAAATGCAAGCAGGATTGGTTCTAAAATCGATTGCAAACCTCATGAGTGCAATCACATGATGTAACCCAATAGATGAGAAGCACTCTTACTAACCATAAAGGCACATTGTTCACATGTCTTTTCTTTTTGAGATGCGGCGGATCGTATCGAGTTTATTATTGTTGACCGCAATTTCATATAACTCCAAAATATAAATCAGTTTAGATAATGTATCTAAACTTAATCAATTTCAAATAAAAAGAAAATATGAAAAACTGAATCAAATGAAAACTTCAAACACAAAAAGGCGCAAAATCTAAATTTCCTTTTCTTTTTGGCTACATGTTGATAAACATAAAAGGAGCCGCATGCAATTTTTTTTAAAAGGGATCAAATGCAAAATTTTCTTAAAACATAGGGACGGAAGCTAAATTTTTCCGATCACCATTCATTAAAAGAAAGGAGCCAAATGCAAATATCCTAAAATCTAAGGGCAGAGGATAATTTTTCAAAGGAAAAGACAAAAGATGGCTTGATTCACTCACATGATTGAGAGCAAAAATATGGAAAAATAAACTTCTCTACAAGGGCTTGTAGAGAATTTTTCTGCAAGCCACTTGCAAGCCCTTGGGTGAACTTTGAGATTCGTACAAATCTTTTTTACACACACTCTCTCTTCCCTTACAAGAATCTCAAAGGGCATCCAAAGGTCTGTAAGGGGCTTAAAGAGAAATTTCTCTACAAACCTTTGTAGAGAAGATTTTTTTAATACCCAGTCCCTATAAATAATTACTGTATTTTAATAAATAAATTTCCAAATATTTTCCCCAAATTATCTACAAATTTTATATATATTTTCAATTAATTTAAATTATAATTACCTTACCCTAATTTAATTTAATCTTTTTTTCATTTTCTTTTTCCAAATTCTTTTAACCTCAGCCTAGCCCAACTCTCCTTTTCCGTGTCTTTTTCTCCTTAGCCCAGGCCCATTCCCCACACCCGACCCATACCCGACCCGCTTCCCCCCTTCTTCCTCCCTCGTCTCTCTTTTCCCGCCTCCCCCCCTCGCGACCGCTTCTCGCGCGCGCCCCCACGACTTGCGTCCACTTCCTCAACGCCCCCGCGTCTCACGCGACCGCGACGACCGCATCCACGCCGCTCGCAATTTCCTCGCGCCAGCCTCCACTTGACTCGCTCAGTCCCCAACGGTGCCACTACGACTCCTCGCTCCTCGCACTCGCCGCGACGGCCTCACCTATTCTCCCCTACGTCCTCGACTCCAATGACCACGACTCCCCCTACTTCACCCTCTCTTCCTCATTCGTTCTCTGTTTTCACACTCTTGCGCGCTCGCTCTCTCCCTCGTTCTCCTCCAAACTAAACCCGACCTCGTCTTCAACCACCTCACCGTGCCGCCTCACCTTCGACCTCGCCTGCTTCCCCGACTCCGCCTCGACGACCTCACCTCCTCTTCCACCTCTCCCCGCTCATATTCCTCACCTCCCCCTGCACACCCACCGCGACGACTCCAACCCACAGCCCCGACCTCGCCTGCACGTCACCGTCGCTCCCTCGCCACCACCAGCTTACCCCTCGCCTCCACAAACCCAACCGAGCTTCTCCACTTCTTTTCTCTCAACCCAACATCGAACCCACATCCAAACCCATTGTTGACTATCCACCGCATCACCATCGCCGCAGCCCCATCGCCCACGAACCATCATCTCACACCGCCGAGCTCCTCCTCGACACTCACTCCACTTCCTCAACTCCCCTCACCTCAACCGAGCACTTTCAAGTCCTGAGAGCCCATCGTCGGCCGCTGCCTAAACGCCGCCGCCGACCTCCTCTTCACCATTGGCCGCCCATGTCTCCAACCGAGCTTCACCAAAGCCCTAGCCAAGCTCGAACCTGTCCATTTGCCGCTGTGCCGTGTGCTGCCCCGCCACCGTCATTGTCGTGCCGTGCCCGTCGTTGTCGTGGATCTAACGATCTCCTTCAGGCAAGTGGAATCCTTCCCTTGCTAAATCATGCTATTAATATACGGAATAACCCAATGCTAATTAACTATATACATGTGTGTGTTGTGTACGAGTAATTGTAATCATGCGAATTATACTGGTGCCGTCATCGTTTAAAACTAATACGAGATTGATTGATTTTGAGTTTAGAACCGGAGGATATTTGTATAGATATATAGATTGAAATTCCGTGAAATTGTTCTGATAAGACGAGATATCGGTATAGTATGCAAAGTATTCGATATGAAACTCTAGATTGAAACCTACCTGAAATTGACGGAATTTGGGAATAATGGATTCCTTTACTATTAACTAATATCACGTAGAAATTTGGGTTGAAAATATTGACGTTTACAATATGAAATGACATCCCCGATAACCGACACGAAATCTGGAATTTACTGCATACACCGCCATATTAAATTCATAGTAAATCGTACACAACTCGTTTCGTGACTTGCTCAGGCTCGTTACGAAGAAGACTGGATAACCTGTAAACCCTTGATGTTTCTTACTGAATATTTTCTGTTATGATATTGAATACTGAGACGATTCGCGGCCCTAAACTGCAGTCCGGGGCAGCGTTCGTTTTGAATACCTGACTTTGAAACACCTGTACACCCCTTCCTTAAACTTAAAATGCACGGATCCCCATATGGTCGTGTATAGAATTCAATTAGCTAACCCCTGAATCTGGTTCCCTGTCGTTTCACCGTGTTTTGATATTTAATTTGTATTTTAGAATACCGTGGTGTTCTGCAGCTTCTGCAGTGATCCCTCTTACACCAGCAACTTGTACATAACCTAACTTCTAATACGGGAATCCTATTTATAATCCGTTTAATGCGTTAGAAAGATAAAAGAAAAATATACAATTTGTTGAACAGCAGAGTCGCCTAATTATGCTCCCAACTGGGAGTAAAACGTGTTACGAAACGGAATTCCAGTTCTGAAACTGGATTTCCAGCAGTGAACACTTAAATTGAAATGGCCATATCTAGCGAACCTGAAACCCGATTGACGCGAAACCAATTTTTATGGATAGATAATTAAACATACTGCTTACCCCCTTTATATTGTTTCGCCTAATTCTGCATGTATGATTTATAGTAAATTATGCAAATGGTAGGACACTGGTTGATGATATTTTATTCATATCATAATTATTGCATTCTCATCATATCATATACATTGGTAACCTAGTGATCGTGTACATTACCCAGTGATAGATATTAGTGTTTGGATTGTGGCAAGTACGTTAGTGTTAAAGCGTGAATAAATAAGTGAAGTGACACGTACTTGTACACAATCAGCGGAACCAGTTAAATTATTGTATTGTCGACGTCTATGGGACATATATAAGTGTAACTATAACTGAAATGGAACGGTTATGGAGCACTTATATTAGTGTCATAGGTAAGGCACCAAACACTGTCCATTTATCTTGGGTACCAGTCGAGACATGCTTGATGGAGATCCTGTCTCCAGTTCTCGCGTAGACTTGTCATGGACCGACTAGTATTTGAGTTTATGGTCGGCGTTTGATGTAGACCACGGGGTGTGGGGTAGTTTGAGTGTGAGTTCAACGGAATCTCGGGAGTCCCATTGCCGGCATATACAGCGATTCTGAGAGTCATATGGGTGATATTACTGATTATTAGCGAGCGTTTCGGGCCCATGTTCCCTTGCCCCTGGGGCCCTATCCTTGGGTTGGGTATACTCCTGCATGGTTGACTCTTACACTTGGACTGACGATAGGTTTAGCGACCTGGACAATGAGACTTAGAGACGGATAGGGTTAGTGACATTGACATGCATTGCTTACTGATTTGATATACCTACATTACTGTTTACCTGTACCGATTATTTCATGTGCGTCATCATTCTATGCTTACCGTTTCATATTCATCATCATTGCACGTGTTTATATTTGTATTTATATAAATTGCTGTTGTGTCGCTCTGACGACCTGAGTATACATGCTCAAAGTGAGAAGTGGATTTAGCTTGGATCAGGACCTGACATACCTCGAGGATATTACGGACATCTAGATCAGCGACTCAGCGCTATCTTTCCTTGATCTCTATCTGGTTAGTTTTTGTATCTGTTTTGATTTAGTGACTGCATTTCTCATTACCTGTGCATTGATTACTGATTACCACGTAAAGCTAGAAGCCGAAGTGTGACTACGGCAGGATGTTTCCTCGACCGTAGGAGCATGGATGGCCTTGTCAACCCTTCGTATTCCGTATTTTGGGATGCGGGGCGTGACATGGTTTTGTTGGTATCAGAGCCAGGTTTGTTATGATTGGAATTGCAGTTTTTGAGTAGGGCTTGACAATTTAAGCCACCCTTCCGGTTTAGATTGTAAACTTGTTATCTTTAACTCTGATTCATATAGTATGTTCTGCTACATATTTTGATCCATCCGCTAGAGTTTTGGGTGACTTAGTAGAGTTAGGTGATTGTAACTATGAACTGCAGTATGGTTATAATGCAACACTCTGCTTGAGTGACTTGGAGTTCTACATTTGATTTCCACTCGTTTGAGTTTCACCACACCCGATATTCTTGTTTCATTGTCCATTCTATATCTTATTCTGGTTCTTATATCTTGTACCTTATGTCGTCCAAAAATTGTTGTTTCAGGACCATGTCTTCCAACGACTCTTCTTCTATCTCCACTCCCCAGAATCAGACCGTCGAGATTTTGAGTGTACTGCAAGGCTTGAAGAAAGCCCAGGAGCGAACAAACGATCTCTTAGCTGAAGGACTAAGAAGGCAAACGGCTCGAACACCAGCGGGAGCCCCCAATCGGAAGGGAATCCATGTTAGACGAAGAAGTGGTGTACGGATGAAGTGTTCCTTTATTCCTCAGCAACAGAAGCAGCGGAGAACCCAACGTTGTGGTTATTGCGGGAGACCCAGACACCTTCAGAGAGACTGTCGCAAGGCTAAAGGGCAATGCCTGATTTGTGGATCCAACGAGCACCTTATCAATGGTTGCCCTCGAAGGAAAGAGCTACAAGGAGGAGATTCATTAACACCTTCCACATGTAATTGAGCGACTTGGTTGCTTCATAGTTCGAGTTCGAGGATGATACGGACCCAACGCAGAATTCAACTCGCATGACGAGAACGTAGCAGTCTAGATATCAACGAAGAATTATCACCTTTTCTGCTTTCAAAATATATATATATATTGTCACTCTTTAGTAAATGTTTCCTTTCGTTTAAAATCTTGTATCCGTTGAACTTCTTAAAATTTCGAGTGTGATTTATGTATCGTTCCCTTGTCACTCATTTCCTTACACTGCTTACTGCATCATTTTTCTAAATTTTGATTTTTTAGTCCTTACCTACCGTATATTTTCCATGCTCCACATCTTTAGTTATTTTCTTTAGGTGTTCCACTATCTGATCATGACCTTCTCTTTTCAGGCCATGGCCAATCCTGGAGCAGCGCCGCCTACTGATGAGGATACTCGGTCCTGCGTTTCCTTGGACTGTATGCTGGTGAGTTCAGATGACGAGGTCGACGACCTACAGGTTATCTTCGGCAATAGCGATTCCGAGGACGAGGGAGTCGCAGCTCCAGAAGTCGACATGATTAGCGACTCTGACGACGAAGAAGAAGACCCCGAAGAGGACCATATGGAGGAAGATCCTTAGGAGAATCCAGTGGAAGAAGATCCAGAAGAGGTGAATCACGTGGAAGCAGACCACGATGAAGAGGCCCCAGCCGAGGAAGAGTCAGAGGACGAAATCTTGAGTGAGGAAGAATTCGAGGCGGAAGAACCTCCAGTAGCAATCCCTGCGAGGCGCTATGGGAATGGACGTCCCTATCTTAGCGCGAGAACTTACCGCAACCTGTTGAACTTCCATAATCGCGACTGACGTGACTTATCTTTGTTTCTTCTGGACAAATAAATCTATGTATAGTTAGGGCCACTTTTATCTTTCGAGTATGCCTTGTATGAAATTCTTCTGGGTGAATAGATAATAATAAAGTTCCTGAGTGCGCACATCTTTTGAGTATTGATTCGCATGATGCATTGACTATTTTCCCTCCCCAATAAATTTCCTTCCCTCCTGAGATTCATTACTATTCACCCCTGCACCTCGTGCTGACCTAACATCAGCCTCCTCAACATTCAGATTAAAGTACCGCATTCCGACCTTTTTGAATGGGCCATACTCCACTGTAATCCATACCCTGGCTAGCCCCTATGCATTATTAGTGCTATATCTTATTACTATAATTACATTCCGTGACATTGCTATTTGAATTTAGTTTTCGTTATTTTATGTTTATCAAAAAAAAAAATTGCGTGTTATTAACTACTTCCGTTTTACTTATTCTGAATACTCTACTATTCGTCATATTTTCAATAGCGCAAATATATGTCGCACATACAATTTTGTTTTATTTTTCTTATTTCACCATATGGGTTTCAGCAAGTTATTTTAAATTGCTTGATCGATATTCTTTCTAAAATATTTTAGCCTATCGGCAAATCCTTCACTATTGTTTATTATTGTTATTTTATTTTCCCTGGTATTGTGCATATAGTTTGTCATTATAGATGGTTATGCCTTATGCTTATTATTTTAGCTGCGCTATTTATTATATATATATACGTATGTATATACATTTAGGATTATGATTTTTATCTAGCTGCTTTTGCGTAGATCACTATATTGTAGTATTTGATTTTGTGGCTTTTTCGCATATTATTTTATAGCTTATCGTTTATTTTAAATTTCGAGGACGAAATTTTATATAAGTAGGGTATGATATAATACCCAGTCCCTATAAATAATTACTGTATTTTAATAAATAAATTTCCAAATATTTTTCCCAAATTATCTACAAATTTTATATATTTTTCCAATTAATTTAAATTATAATTACCTTACCCTAATTTAATTTAATCTTTTTTTCATTTTCTTTTTTCCAAATTCTTTTAACCTCAGCTCAGCCCAACTCTCCTTTTCCCTCTCTCTTTCTTATTAGCCCAGGCCCACTCCCCACACCCGACCAATACCCGACCCGCTTCCCCCCTTCTTCCTCCCTCGTCTCTCTTTTCCCGCCTTTTCCCCCCTCGCGACCGCTTCTCGCGCGCGTGCCCACGACTCGCGCCCACTTTCTCAACGCCCCCGCATCTCACGCGACCGCGACGACCGCATCCACGCCGCTCGCAACTTCCTCGCGTCAGCCTCCACTTGACTCGCTCAGTCCCCAACGGTGCCCCTACGACTCCCCGCTCCTCGCACTCGCCGCGACGGCCGCACCTATTCTCCCCACGTCCTCGACCCAAATGGCCACGACTCCCCCAACTTCACCCTCTCTTCCTCATTCGTTCTCTGTTTTCACATTCTCGCTCTCTCTCTCTCTCCCTCGTTCTCCTCCAAACTAAACCCGACCTCGTCTTCAACCACCTCACCGTGCCGCCTCACCTTCGACCTCGCCTGCATCCCCGACTCCGTATCGACGACCTCACCTCCTCTTCTACCTCTCCCCGCTCATCTTCCTCGCCTCCCCCTGCACACCCACCGCGACGACTCCAACCCACATCCCCGACCTCGCCTGCACGTCACCGTCGCTCCCTCGCCACCACCAGCTTACCCCTCGCCTCCACAAACCCAACCGAGCTTCTCCACTTCTTTTCTCTCAACCCAACATCGAACCTACCTCAAAACCCATTGTTGACCATCCACTGCGTCACCATCGCCGCAGCCCCACCGCCTACGAGCCATCATCTCACACCACCGAGCTCCTCCTCGACACTCACCCCACTTCCTCAACTCCCCTCACCTCAACCGAGCACTTTCAACTCCTGAAAGACCATCGTCGGCAGCTGCCTAAACGCCGCCGCCGACCTCCTCTTCACCATTGGCCACCTACGTCTCCTACCGAGCTTCACCAAAGACCTAGCCAAGCTCGAACCTGTCCATTTGCTGCCGTGCCGTGTGCTGCCCCGCCACCGTCATTGTCGTGCCGTGCCCGTCGTTGTCGTGGATCTAACGATCTCCTTCAGGCAAGTGGAATCCTTCCCTTGCTAAATCATGCTATTAATATACGGGATAACCCAATGCTAATTAACTATATACATGTGTGTGTTGTGTACGAGTAGTTGTAATCATGCGAATTATACTGGTGCCGTCATCGTTTAAAACTAATACGAGATTGATTAATTTTGAGTTTAGAACCGGAGGATATTTGTATAGATATATAGATTGAAATTTCGTGAAATTGTTCTGATAAGACGAGATATCGGTATAGTATGCAAAGTATTCGATATGAAACTCTAGATTGAAACCTACCTGAAATTGACGGAATTTGGGAATAATGGATTCCTTTACTATTAACTAATATCACGTAGAAATTTGGGTTGAAAATATTGACGTTTACAATATGAAATGACATCCCCGATAACCGACACGGAATCTGGAATTTACTGCATACACCGCCATATTAAATTCATAGTAAATCGTACACAACTCTTTTCGTGACTTGCTCGGGCTCGTTACGAAGCAGACTGGATAACCTGTAAACCCTTGATGTTTCTTAGTGAATATTGTTCTGTTATGATATTGAATACTGAGACGATTCGCGGCCCTAAACTGCAGTCCGGGGCGGCGTTCGTTTTGAATACCTGACTTTGGAACACCTGTACACCCCTTCCTTAAACTTAAAATGCACTGATCCCCATATGGTCGCGTATAGAATTCAGTTAGCTAACCCCTGAATTTAGTTCCGTGTCGTTTCGCCGTTTTTTGATATTTAATTTGTATTTTAGAATACCGTGGTGTTCTGCAGCTTCTGCAGTGATCCCTCTTACACCAGCACCTTGTACATAACCTAACTTCTAATACGGGAATGATATTGATAATATGTTTAATGCGTTGGAAATATAACAGAAAAATCTACAATTAGTTGAACTGTAGCATTGCCTAATTATGCTCCCAACTGGGAGTAAAACGTGTTACGAAACAGACTTCCAGTTCTGAAACTGGATTTCCAGCAGTGAACACTTAAATTGAAATGGCCATATCTAGCGAACCTGAAACCCGTTTGACGCGAAACCAATTTTTATGGATAGATAATTAAACATACTGCTTACCCCATTTACATTGTTTCGCCTCATTCTGCATGTATGATTTATAGTAAATTATGCAAGTGGTAGGACACTGGCTGATGATATTTTATTCATATCATAATTATTACATTCTCATCATATCATATACATTGGTAACCTAGTGATCGTATACATTATCCAGTGATAGATATTAGTATTTGGATTGTGGCAAGTACGTTAGTGTTAAAGCGTGAATGAATAAGTGAAGTGACACGTACTTGTACACAATCAGCGGAACCAGTTAAATTATTGCATTGTCGACGTCTATGGGACATATATAAGTGTAACTATAACTGAAATGGGAAGGTTATGAAGTACTTATATTAGTGTCATAGGTAAGGCACCAAACACTGTCCATTTATCTTAGGTACCAGTCGAGACATGCTTGATGGAGATCCTGTTAGTGTATATGCCCTAGAGGCCATTACTGTATCATACTAGCTTGTATATTACTTAATGGAAGCTTGGGATATTCACAGTTGTATAGACAATCTTGCTCAAAATGGTAGTATGCTACTTGGTTTGTCTCTACTTCAATATGTGCATGTGTTTCTTTTAGCATATCGCTTATATACATATTAGTAGAGCCCTTAGAATCTTTGCTTGATTACCAGCGTTGTGATGGCGCTCACACTCGTGGGGGCTGGGTAATCCATAAGCACATCCTTATACAGGTCTCTAGTCGTAGGACTATCGAGACAGGGCATCGATACTCCGGAGTAGACTAGCGTATGCGCTTCTCATCCCAGCGGGGGAGACGGTCTGTCCCACAGCCATCAGTACGTCGTACTTGAGATAGTATACAGGTGCTCGTTAGGTTACGAGTACACTGGACAGGACTCGTCGGGAACTGTTGGTTGGTATTATACCTATCGTCAGTTATCAGTTCCCAGGTGACATGAGTACAGCTTAGTCCGCCGACTTGACACGGTCACTTCGCCTCGAGTGTGTTCCCACTGTACTTAGATTACTACCCTACCACGGCTCAAAGGAGTCGTGTAAACAGGTAGTAGTTGGGTGCAGTCCCGAAGCACTTGGAGGCAGTGACGGTTAGACAGGATTCGTCTCTCCCGGTATTGGGGGTTGACATCGCGCTGTGTCTAGGAGAGCCATTACACAAGTAGTCCCTGGCCAGGGCAAGCGAGATATACTGGTAGGTTTCCAGTGTTATCTCAGGGTGTTCTGGGCTACACTCCGATACGACTTGTACCGCTATTAGGGGACTGACGTTCACCCCCCTAGGCCCGCCATGCGATGTATCAGACGAACAGACCGGACTGTACGGAGATTGTCACATACAGGCTCAGTAGGAGTTCGGATGGGTTTACCTCATCGGCCTTCTTATCGACATCTACCTGGGGACCGTTACGTACAGCTAGTGCCGCTTGCGGTCTGTGGTTAAACCCACTGCCAGCGTAGTGTCGAGTCTTTAGAGTCCCACACAGAGAGTTTCCCTGCACTGAGCGAAACGTGTCGAGGCCGTATGGTTTTACGGCAGGGCTACGATCACTTACGCGCACTTGTGTGCGTATGCTGTTCGGGCAGGCAGTACTAGTGGGCTTTGGTTTAAGCCAGATCCTAGTATTGCACGGATGTATTTGTTTTGTCTTCTGTGCATTCGCATTCTACGGAATGCGGATGCGGGTATGTATGTACAGTTTTGAGGAGCGATAAAAGAGAAGGTGCCCCATTAGGGTTTTGGCAGTTGGTTCGGCCAAAACCGTAATGTGGCAGACTCATTAGGGTTTTGACAATTCGTTTGGTCGAAACCATTATGAGCCGGAGACATTATTTACTAATCCTTTTAGTGATAGTTTAGTGATGGCTAATTGCATTGACCATTTGACCACTTAGACCTCTCTTGACTTTGTTGACCCGTTGACCGTGTTGACCATTGACCTTCAAGAGAGGTCTACACTCTTCTTTCATTTTCTTTTTCTTTTTTGATTATGATAATGGTCAATTCAATGTAGCATCAACTTTATCATGATAGGATTAGTAATGATGGTTTTGGGTGTATTATTGCAACCATGGTTCATTTGATTTGGGTTAATCTTTTCATTATTCTCTTCTCATTCTCTCTCTTGAAATTAGAAGAAAAGAAAAGCTCCATGGTTGCTAAGTTTTCTCCTTCATCTTCCTCCTCTTGAAAATTCTTTTGATCTCATGTGTTGAGAGAAAAAGAATCCACATAGACAAACACTTCCATCTATCTCTTCTACACAACCTAAGGCATTTAGATTAGCAATCTCTTTGCCCTAGTTGCCTTGGCTTGAGGCGGAGCTTAGTGTACAACTCTCGGATGGATCGTCTTCGACTCAAGAAGGCCGCGGAGGTGACCAAGATCCGGATCGACCCTCGGAGCGCGAATGGACGAGCCGGACAGCGGAGAGAAGACCCGAAGGACCGGTTCCGTGAGGTATATTTTCTACAGCATGGTAGTTAAAGCCTCTACTTGTTTGCTAGTTTCTAGTTTAGCCAAGATCCTTGCTTTTGAGTCCATGTTGCCTTGCGTCAAATTATTGTTTTTTCGCCGTTTCCGTCTCCCCGTAAGAACCGGGGTGAGCAACGTGGACTTACAGTGGTATCAGAGCCTAGCTAAACATAAACTAGTAAGTTAGCAAAGTGTTTAGAATATCGATCGGAAAAAAGTCGCAAAACACATCCGACAAAAACCAACTTTCTGTCGAATTTTTATACTGTTCAAAAAATTATATGACATACATGAAAATTCGTCTCAGGGTTTTTATAGAACACACAGAAAAACTGAGCGTCTGACTCGGTCAACTCACCGCGGATCCGCGGCCGAGTTGACTCGGCCGCGTCTCAGTTTTGATGCAGTGTTCTTAGCTTGCTGTTTTGAGATTTTTAATACATGTTTTTTCCACCCAGAATTTCCAGAGAGCAAATTGACTTTTGGGGTGGTTATAAATCCGTATTTTGATCGATATTCCGTACTCTTTGGCTAATGAATATTATCTGTGATGTGATATATGTATTGAACGTCCGCTAATCGCTATACGTCGATTAGTGGGGGTTATACATATCTGTGATCTGTAATATTGTTGGTTTGTGTATATAAACTCGTTGGATTGTCGCGGATGAATAGCCGGGAATGGGTGTGAGATGAGAGTTTCTTTTTCTTTCATTCATTGTAAAATTTGTAAATTGATGTAATATTATTTGTTTGGCCGCACAACCGGGTCGGGGTTGGAGCCGTCATTGTATAATTTCTTTTTACTGTTTTTGCTCCTAGGATAGACCCAATGTGGGGTGCACAAACTACCGGGTATCTCAAAGTGCCGAGTGGCCTACTCACGGTGTTGAGGGAGGTTGCTTCGCTTCGGGTACTTGGCGGGTAGTTTGCCGCACCCGTAGGGGTCTAGGGTGGGGTTTGGCTATTCATCGCGACCGTGTAATCCGCTTTTCGTTGCAGGCTCGAACGAATCGCGGATTCCTAGTATATCCAAAGTGTTCATCTGTGATCTGTAATGGCTATCATTGCTATATATCTATATATGATATCTATTTAGGTGTTGCTTATGTTTTGCATCCGCGCTAGTCCAGCCCCCGCTCTGTCGTTAGTTAAGTAACCTAACGGGTGATGACGGGGCCCCGTGGCGAATGCGGATGGCATAAGCGTACACCATATTTTGGTTATTTTCTGCAATGGTAGGATTAAATGATGGGACGCATTGGAGTTAATGCAAGAAAATAAACCAAGTAAAAGTCGATTGGAACACTTTCAAAACCACTCGGTTCTTTTCAAAAACCAGCTTTTTAAACGTGGAGCTTGAACCACTCCTTTTAAAAACTATCTCGTTCCATTGATTATATTAAGTTCACTACGTTCACGGTTTCGCCAAAACCATTCGTAGCCCTCCGTCATTTCGTATGGATATTCAATAGTATTCAAGCTATGTTTGTTGACCTTCGTCAAGGCATAGTGATTGGTAGCTGTTGGGTGTTCATATGTAGCATAGATAGATGCGTTGGTTTGGGACAGTCGTATTACCTTGTTGACCTTCGTCAAGGGTATGTGCGGGTGGGTTCAAATTAACCTGGATAATGACGGGTAGAACTTGACATGTGACTTATGATTTATTGACCTTCGTCAAGGTCATAAGAGCATGGGGCAAAAATCCACATCGGGAGTTTCAAAAGTACTGAAACTTGCTAGCGCTGCATACCATTTGGAGTGTGATGATTCTGGTAGGATTTCTTCAGTTTTGTCACGCGATGATATTTGGATCCCGATCCTACTGTGAGTATATGCTACTCCTCGGGAACTCTTTCACTTAACGATCAATGCTATAAACCAAGTAGGTGTCTAGAAAGGTGTTAGCGGGGCTACGCCCACAGGGAAAAGAGATTACTTAATTAAGGAACTTCGCGAAAGCGTTGGAAAACCTCCCTCGAAGTACCGACACTGGCCTGGCTGAACGGTTAAGCAAGTATTATACGGTGAGATTGATCCTGACTAATTCTTCCTTTATGGTTTGAGGAGGGATTCGAGAGACAGTGGGAGCCATCCTGTTTAGATAAATTAAAAACCAATCTAAACTTGCAAGAGCATCATGCTAAGTGTTTTCTTCTCTCTCTCTTAATTGCAGCGACCCAGTGACCGCACCTAGGTTACATCTAGATAATAAAACGACTGAATCTGACTGTTATGACTGGCAAAGGTCTGTCCAGATGTCCATTGCCCATGACAAGCTGGGACACCTCTTGACTGATCCAACCCCTGCCGTCTCAGGTCCACTTTCCCCTATCACGGATATTGATATCCGTAGGACATCGGAAGAAAACTGTGCGAAAGCCAAGTGCCTCGTGTTAGCCTCAGTTGATGGTATATACCGGAGGCAGTACGAGAAGATGGACTCAGTTTCTATCTTCCTCCATAACAAAGATTCATATGGAGAGCAATCTCGTATCGCAAGATATGAGACCTCGAACGAATTGCTTCCAGCAAGGTTGGCTATCGGGTCATCTGTAGGGGGCAACGTCCTTACAGAGACCAGCTCTTTCGAGCTTATGGACCTGAAGACCACGTTGAAGAACGGGTCAGATACTGATTTAGTTCAACAGTCTCTACCTACTACCCTGAAGGAAACCAGGGAAGTAGAAAGAAAGGGAAGGGCAGAAGTTTCGGGAATGGATGTAGTAAAAGAGGGATGTTCATACTGTTACGGGAATGAACATGGGCAGAAGGATTGCAGGGCTTGCAAAGCCAGTAGCCAGAATTCGAAGCATGTTGTGGCTTCGGCTTCGGGTGTGTTTGTAATAGAGAACTGTATGTCAGTTAACCCTACTTCCTAGGTATTGGATACCGGATCAGGATCTCATATCTGTAATTCGTTACAGACTCTGAGAAACTGTAGGGTTATCAGGAAAGGTGATATGACTCTCAGGGTTGCTAACGGAATGAGCATGTTTGCTGAATCCGTAGGGGAATATCATCTAGGACTGAAAACTGGGCAGATATTGATTCTGCGTAACTGTTTTTATGTACCAGGTGCGACTTGTAATATCATATCTGTATCCTTAATTTCTAAGGAAGGATATGATTTTACTTTTGTAAGCGATGTAGTCAACATCCACCTAAATCAAGTTCTGATTGGGTCAGATACATTACAAAACGGAATATACGTATTGAATCAAGCTCAGATCTTCAGTGTCCAGAACACACTTAAAAGAAAGTCTCCGGAAACAAATCAGGCTTTCTTATAGCATTGTAGACTGGGTCACATTAATGAGACACGGTTAACAAAGTTACATAAAGAGGGATACTTGAATCCGTTTGAGTATCAGTCTTATGCCACTTGTGAATCTTGTCTCATGGGAAAGTTGACAAAGACTCCGTTCACTGGACACGGAAAAAGAGCGAGCAAGCTCTTGGGACTCATACACAGTGATGTGTGTGGTCCAATGTCTACACATGCGCGAAGTGGTTATTCATACTTCATTACTTTCACTGATGATTTCTCTAGGTATGGGCATGTCTTCTTGATGAAGCACAAATCCGAGGCCTTTGAGAAATTTCAAGAATACAAGAATGAAGTTGAAAAACAAACAAGCAAAAGTATCAAGACACTGAGATCTGATCGAGGTGGTGAATACTTGAGTGCCGAGTTTCTGGGCTACTTAAAAGAGAATGGAATTCTCTCTCAGCTTACTCCTCCATACACACCACAACACAACGGTGTATCGGAAAGGCGGAATCGAACCCTATTGGATATGGTTCGTTCCATGATGAGTAAGGCCGAGTTGCCGCGATCCTTCTGGGGTTATGCGCTAGAAACAACAGCATATCACTTGAACAAGGCTCCAACCAAGACTGTGCCTACCACCCCATATCAGATGTGGAGTGGGAAGAAACCCTGTCTCAAGTACCTTAAGACATGGGGATGTCCAGCTTTTGTAAATGTAACACCCGAGCCCAGTAATACTATTTATATTACCAGTTGAGGGTTATATATTGCTCATTTCAATTATCCTGATTTTCTGGTGTTTATTGCTAAATTTTAACCGGTTAAGTCATTTTGGCACATAACAAATTTTAACTCCTAAAATGAAATTTAAAGTATCCATGTTGGCCTACTCGTCGCCACTAGTCGCGTGGTAGCGTCCGCGTGTTGAGATTCTGTCCCGTTTGGCTAAACGAGCAAGTTTGGACGACTACGCGCGCGTGCAAGTGTCCGACTTGGGGGCATGCATTTTAATCATTAAACACCTCTTTTCAAAATTTAGAACCCGCTTAAAATCCTATAATTTGAATTTGGAACATTTGGGCGCAACCCGGGCGCGATTTGGAAATGTTTCATTTCGCGCCAAAAAGGCCCATTTTAATTTAATATCTTAAACTATATATTAGACGATTAAATATTTTCCCTTAACTGTTTAATCTCTCAATCCCTACTAAATCCTTTAATTTTTGATTTCCTAAACCCCCTCAGCCAATCACGAGCTCAGAATCTCTCGTGGGCCCCCTTCTCTCCTTCTCTCTCTCACTCTAAATCCTTTCCTATCTCTCTCTCTCTCATCCAGAATCTCTCTCTCCCTCTCTCTCCAATCTCTCTCTCTCTTCCTCTATTTAGCTTCGCATGCAGCCGCCCCCTTCTCTTCCCCACCAAGAGAAAACCCATAACTTCTTTTTCTTCATTCTCTCTCAACTCCCAAGCACCGTGACCCTAACCCTCGGCCCAGCAACCCCATCACCTGCGCTTCAACTCCTCTGCCCTCCGCAGCCACCTCCTTCTCCCTCTTCATCCCTGCACCCACAGCCACCTTCACCATCTCCTTCAACTCCTCACAACCGGCGAGCACCACCACCATTGCCGCAGCCTTCCCTCGACCCCTCCAACGCACCATCTCCGACCTCCAGCCAGCACCTCTCCGGCGCGCCTCCATCACCCACATCCTACCCCCCTCCAACCGAGATCCCACCTCGCAGACCTCGCCGGCGCCTACTACCTGCAACCACGCACCCTACAGGCCAACCACTTCGCCTACAGTTCCTCCTAAAAACCGCAAACCCTCTCCTGCGCCCCTCCGTCGCCATCACCAATCCCCGACTTCGCTTTTCTCGTCACCACCCAACTCCTGACACCACCATCTACTGATCTTCAAGAATCCCTCGCTGCCATTGCCAGAAAACCCGCTGCATGCCTTGCCGGGGACCTCGCCTTTGACGACCATCATCGTCGTCACCCCTCGTCTCTGTCCCCAGAGCACCTCACCAGAGCCGACATCCAAGCCACGACCTTGCTTGGGTCGTATTCACATCTCCGCCGTGTCGCATCCATCGTGGTCGTGATCGTTGTGTCGAGCGAAGGCCGAGCCGTGACCGTATCGCGCCCGTACCGTGCACCAGATCGCGCTGCAGACCATGACCGTATCGCGCCCGTACCGTGCACCAGATCGCGCTGCAGACCGTGACCGTATCGCGCACCAGACCGCGCCGCAGATCGCGTCCGTACCGCGCAGCAGATCGCGCCTGGACCCAGTACCGTGTCGCGCCGTTTCACACACCGTATCGTGACTTGTGCATCAGGCCGCCTGCATCTCGACCCTTGTTCTGAGGCAAGTATTACTTGCTACATGCTATGTTAGACTAATTAAGTATACTTGACTCCTAAAACCTGTTAATATTAACTAGTGTTGTTACCTTGCTCAATTGGACGGAATATGATATATATCGTGATACGTAACCTGAACCGTATTTTGCTACTGTAACCCTAATAACCAAAATATCAGTTAATCATTTTGCTACTTAAAGGACAATAATTGTACACCTATACAGCTTTATTACGTTCTGTTACCGATTTTGCACTACCCGGTGATTATTGCACCCCAAGGGTGCTTGAACCTGTTAATAAGAGAATACATAACATCATTGTGTTTACATGGAATGATATGGTTATTTACTGTTTCCTGCTGCTGTTCACTATTTGATTGTATACCTGTTGTGAGCGCATACCCGATTGCACTACATATTGGCCTGACCCTGCTACACCTGACATATACATACATACCGACTCATCCTGTTGTACCATGACATTACTTGTTTCATGATTTCATGCCTAATGCCGACAAACCCGACCATCCCTGCTGTCTATCCAGACAGACCTATTCTTACCGGATTTTGTGTTGGCATTAGTCCTTGACTACTGAATACCTGACCTGACATACATAGCTTGGGGGTATGGGGAAATCAAAGATGAACCCGACTTGTAACTCGACAGTTCACTACCGTTCGAGTGTACACATTCCTATTCTGTGCTTAACGGCATGTCTCGGTTTCAGCCGAGAATATTGTGGCCGTGATCCCGGGTATGTACGGGGTAATACCGAGTGTACACTTTCCTATTCTGTGCCTAACGGCATGTCTCGGTTTCAGCCGAGAATATTGTGGCCGTGGTCCCGGGTATGTACGGGATACTAACACTTTCCTATTCTGTGCCTAACGGCATGTCTCGGCTGCCGCCGAGAATATTATGGCCGTGGTCCCGGGTATGTACGGGATACTATTGGGTTACATCGACGATTCATCAATTGGTTTCAAAGACTATAGAGTAGAAAACCTGATAGGACAGTTTAGTCACCATTGCACATTACCCTGCTCTGTTATTTCTTAGTACTGCTTTATTCATGTTCATATTTGCATTGCTTATCACCATGTTTACATTATATACTTGATGTCATGACGCGCTGACGTCTGGGTTTTGCATGGCCCAGATTCTTTACCACTGTCGCCGACCGTGCAGGAGTACTTCAGCCAGCAGGCTGATTTGAGTTCTATAGTGGTTAGTTTGTTTATTGCATTTTATTTCCAGGTGCGATCCCGCATTATGGGACGTACCTTTCTATTATTATATTGGATCATTTGCTTCCGCACTTACTGTTCATTGATTTCTTGTTATTATGGATTTGGACATGTGTTAGATTAGTACTTTATCTTGTTCTTGATATCCTTACAACCGTAATGTGACTGTGGGTGGATACTTCCTACCCACAGGTAGCATGGTTGGCTATGTTACGTGCCCAATCCTGCGTACTCTGGGAAGCGGGGCGTGACATGGTTCTTTTGGTATCAGAGAGATAGGTTAATTGGGTTGATTCTTTGTAGTTGGGTATTGTACCCAATACACGAATCGGAATACCCGTGTTTAGGAAACATGTCCAGCCACATTGACCGTTTTACCATTCTTGAATCACATTCTTCCTGATTATATCTTTTACGACGTGCAAACTTACTTTGCATGTCGACTCGGAAACCTGATTTCTTGTTATCCCTAGGACTTGGGCGACTTGGATGGAGTTAAGTAATTGCGGCTATGATACCGCGGCATAGCTACAATGCAGCACTCTATTTAAGTATCTTGGAGTTCTAGCCTCGATCCACATTCAGAATCTATCATCATGCTAATGTTGGGTGTTTTGAGTTCAGGATTATGACAGGTAAGAAGTTGAAGACGTACCGGAGGCGTGTGAACGAAGCCGCCATGCTTGGAGAGATAAGAGGAATACTGGAAATCAAAGAAACAGACCGAGCTGATCCAGCAGCACGCGGACTTGTTTCAGGAAGGTTTGCAGATCGTTCAGCAGTCTGTAAACGAAGTTGGAACTAGACCAGTCGACCGAGTAAGGACCGTAGCAGATTTCAGACGGTTGGGTCCTACCACTTTCACTGGTCTGGAGGAGCTGTTGCCAGCCGAGCAGTGGCTAGTAACACGGAGAATTTGCTGATTGCGACACAGATCCCAGAAGACAAGAGTGTTGATGTGGTGCGCATTCAGCTGGTGGATTACGCCCGAGAGTGATGGCTTGTGGAGGAGACCCGCTTGCCCAGGCCGATCAGTTGGGCGGATTTCTCTAAAAGTTTCCTAGAGAACCTCTTCCCGCGGACCGCACGGGAGGAAATGGAAGAGAAGTTCATCGGACTAAGGCAGAATGGAGCAGCCGTGGACGTGCATGCAGCAGAGTGGACGAGACTCAGTAGTCTCGCTGGACCCTTCGCGGTCAACGATGTAGACAGCAGTTGCGGTAAGGAAGCAGTTCTGTCGGGCCAGTCGAGTTTAGGGCTAGGCCGACGAACAATGTTCTTGCGGCTATGGTAGTGGAGAGTAATGAAGAGCCGGCAGTTGTCCGCGACTTTATGGATGTGTTTGAAGATATTTCGGGCTTACCGCCGAAGCGAGATGTGGAGTTTGTGATTGATCTTATTCCTGGTACAGCGCCAGTATCAAAATCTTATTATCCGATGGCACCGGTGGAATTGGAAGAAGTTAAGAAACAAGTTGGTGAACTACTCGAGAAGGGATGAATTCGAAGCAGCAACTCACCTTGGGGAGCTCCAGTTCTTTTAGTGAAGAAGAAGGATCGCACTGCAGACGCTGAGACAAGAGAAGTTATTTGCGAAGATGAGTAAGTGTGAATTCTGGCTGGAAGAAGTGAAATTTCTGGGGCATGTCGTGTCGGGCGATGGAATCGCCGTCGATCCCGAGAAGATTACAGCAGTTCGAGATTGGCCTATTCCAAAGAATGTTGCGGAAATAAGAAGTTTTCTTGGACTCGCCGGTTACTACAGAAGATTTGTGGAGAACTTCGCTCGCTTAGCTGAGCCGTTAACCAAGCTTACGCGTAAGGAGGTACCGTTTGTTGGACGGATGGATGTGCTTTGGCCTTCGAGACGTTGAAGCAGAAGTTGATAACCGCCCCTATCCTGACCGTACCGGATAATTCAGGAGGACTGGTGATTCATAGCGACGCATCTGGAAAAGGATTGGGATGTGTTTTGATGCAGAATGGGAAAGTCGTCGCTTACGCATCGAGACAGCTGCAGACTCATGAGAAGAACTATCCGACTCATGACTTAGAGCTTGCAGCCGAAATCTTCGCCCTGAAGATTTGGAGACACTACCTTTTGGGCGAGAGAGTTGAAGTCTTTACAGATCACAAGAGTTTAAAGTATGTGTTCGCTCAGAAGGAGTTGAACATGAGGCAACACAGATGGTTGGAGCTGATGGCCGACTATGACCTTGATCTTAAGTACCATCCGGGAAAGGTCAACGTCGTGCCGGATGCGCTGAGTCGGTCACCAGCAATTCAGGTGTTGACTGCACAAAGGGAGATCATTGCGGATTTTCAGAGATTTGACTTGGAGGTTGTGCTACCACATGCTACAGGACAGTTGATGCTGTTGCAAGTACAGTCGTCCTTAGTTGAGAAGATTAAAGTGGCACAATCGCAGGATCCTAGACTGCAAAAGTTCCGAGAGCAGGTTGGAGCCGGACTGCGAACCGATTTACTGATCCATGAAGACGGTTCGTTGAGATATGGTAGCCGTGTGTGTGTACCAAAAGGAGATGTGCGTGAAGAGCTTATGAAGGAGGCACACAGTTCAGCTTACTCTGTACATCCAGGAGGGACAAAGATGTACCGAGATATTCGACAGCACTTCTAGTGGGAAGGTATGAAACGGGAAACTGCTCGCTTCGTGGCTAAGTGCTTGGGGTGTCAGCAATTCAAGGCTGAACACCAAAGGGTTGCTGGTTTGTTGCAACCACTTCCGATTCCTCAATGGAAGTGGGAACATATAACCATGGATTTCGTGACGGCTTTACCGCGGAGTCCAAAGGGCAACAATGCTGTATGGGTGATTGTCGATCGGTTGACCAAGGCAGCTCACTTCATTCCTTTTCGGGTTAGTCAATCGACAGAGACTTTGGCAGAGCGATACATGCAGGAGATTGTCAGATTGCATGGAGTGCCGGTAAGCATCGTGTCCGATCGGGACACTCGATTCTTGTCGCACTTTTGGAGGAGTTTACAAGAAAGTTTGGGGACTCGATTGAAGTTTAGCACAGCTTATCATCCTCAGACTGATGGACAATCGGAGAGAACGATCCAGACCCTTGAAGATATGTTGAGGGCTTGCATGTTGGACTTCAAAGGTTCTTGGGAAGATCATCTACACCTGGTGGAGTTTTCGTACAACAATAGCTTCCAAGCAACTATTCAGATGGCTCCGTTTGAAGCGTTGTATGGTCGTAAGTGCCGTTCACCGGTTTGTTGGGATGATGTTGGTGAACGAAGGTTACTAGGACCAGATTTGGTGGTACAGACAGTCGAGAAGGTGAATACAATCAGGAAGCATATGAAGGCAGCTCAAGACAGACAGAAAAGTTGGGCCGACACGTCAAGAAGACCTCTAGAGTTCGCCGTGGGTGATTTGGCATTCCTGAAGATATCACCGACTAGAGGGATGATTCGCTTTGGAAGTCGGGGAAAGCTTAGTCCCCGACTCGTTGGACCCTTCGAGATATTGGAGCGTGTTGGAGAGGTAGCGTACCGGTTGGCGTTACCGCAGTCATTAGCAGGAGTTCTCGATGTGTTTCATGTGTCTCAACTACGGAGGTATGTTCGTGATGAGACTCATGTCTTGGATCATTCGGAGTTGACTGTACGGGAGGACCTAACCTTTGAGGAGCGACCAGTTGAAATCAAGGATCGAAGAGAAAAGGTTCTTAAGAACAAAGTTATCCCTCTTGTGCTAGTTTCTTGGAGTAATCGATCGCATGGAGAATCCACTTGGGAGCGAGAAGACGGGATCCGGCAGAAATTCCCTCACCTTTTCCAGTAGTTAACTATCTTGTATTCTCGGAATTTCGAGGACGAAATTCTTTTGTAGTTGGGTATGATGTAACACCCGAGCCCAGTAATACTATTTATATTACCAGTTGAGGGTTATATATTGCTCATTTCAATTATCCTGATTTTCTGGTGTTTATTGCTAAATTTTAACCGGTTAAGTCATTTTGGCACATAACAAATTTTAACTCCTAAAATGAAATTTAAAGTATCCATGTTGGCCTACTCGTCGCCACTAGTCGCGTGGTAGCGTCCGCGTGTCGAGATTCTGTCCCGTTTGGCTAAACGGGCAAGTTTGGACGACTACGCGCGCGTGCAAGTGTCCGACTTGGGGGCATGCATTTTAATCATTAAACACCTCTTTTCAAAATTTAGAACCCGCTTAAAATCCTATAATTTGAATTTGGAACATTTGGGCGCAACCCGGGCGCGATTTGGAAATGTTTCATTTCGCGCCAAAAAGGCCCATTTTAATTTAATATCTTAAACTATATATTAGACGATTAAATATTTTCCCTTAACTGTTTAATCTCTCAATCCCTACTAAATCCTTTAATTTTTGATTTCCTAAACCCCCTCAGCCAATCACGAGCTCAGAATCTCTCGTGGGCCCCCTTCTCTCCTTCTCTCTCTCACTCTAAATCCTTTCCTATCTCTCTCTCTCTCATCCAGAATCTCTCTCTCCCTCTCTCTCCAATCTCTCTCTCTCTTCCTCTATTTAGCTTCGCATGCAGCCGCCCCCTTCTCTTCCCCACCGAGAGAAAACCCATAACTTCTTTTTCTTCATTCTCTCTCAACTCCCAAGCACCGTGACCCTAACCCTCGGCCCAGCAACCCCATCACCTGCGCTTCAACTCCTCTGCCCTCCGCAGCCACCTCCTTCTCCCTCTTCGTCCCTGCACCCACAGCCACCTTCACCATCTCCTTCAACTCCTCACAACCGGCGAGCACCACCACCATTGCCGCAGCCTTCCCTCGACCCCTCCAACGCACCATCTCCGACCTCCAGCCAGCACCTTTCCGGCGCGCCTCCATCACCCACATCCTACCCCCCTCCAACCGAGATCCCACCTCGCAGACCTCGCCGGCGCCTACTACCTGCAACCACGCACCCTACAGGCTAACCACTTCGCCTACAGTTCCTCCTAAAAACCGCAAACCCTCTCCTGCGCCCCTCCGTCGCCATCACCGATCCCCGACTTCGCTTTTCTCGTCACCACCCAACTCCTGACACCACCATCTACTGATCTTCAAGAATCCCTCGCTGCCATTGCCAGAAAACCCGCTGCATGCCTTGCCGGGGACCTCGCCTTTGACGACCATCATCGTCGTCGCCCCTCGTCTCTGTCCCCAGAGCACCTCACCAGAGCCGACATCCAAGCCACGACCTTGCTTGGGTCGTATTCACATCTCCGCCGTGTCGCATCCATCGTGGTCGTGATCGTTGTGTCGAGCGAAGGCCGAGCCGTGACCGTATCTCGCCCGTACCGTGCACCAGATCGCGCTGCAGACCGTGACCGTATCGCGCCCGTACCGTGCACCAGATCGCGCTGCAGACCGTGACCGTATCGCGCACCAGACCGCGCCGCAGATCGCGTCCGTACCGCGCAGCAGATCGCGCCTGGACCCAGTACCGTGTCGCGCCGTTTCACACACCGTATCGTGACTTGTGCATCAGGCCGCCTGCATCTCGACCCTTGTTCTGAGGCAAGTATTACTTGCTACATGCTATGTTAGACTAATTAAGTATACTTGACTCCTAAAACCTGTTAATATTAACTAGTGTTGTTACCTTGCTCAATTGGACGGAATATGATATATATCGTGATACGTAACCTGAACCGTATTTTGCTACTGTAACCCTAATAACCAAAATATCAGTTAATCATTTTGCTACTTAAAGGACAATAATTGTACACCTATACAGCTTTATTACGTTCTGTTACCGATTTTGCACTACCCGGTGATTATTGCACCCCAAGGGTGCTTGAACCTGTTAATAAGAGAATACATAACATCATTGTGTTTACATGGAATGATATGGTTATTTACTGTTTCCTGCTGCTGTTCACTATTTGATTGTATACCTGTTGTGAGCGCATACCCGATTGCACTACATATTGGCCTGACCCTGCTACACCTGACATATACATACATACCGACTCATCCTGTTGTACCATGACATTACTTGTTTCATGATTTCATGCCTAATGCCGACAAACCCGACCATCCCTGCTGTCTATCCAGACAGACCTACTCTTACCGGATTTTGTGTTGGCATTAGTCCTTGACTACTGAATACCTGACCTGACATACATAGCTTGGGGGTATGGGGAAATCAAAGATGAACCCGACTTGTAACTCGACAGTTCACTACCGTTCGAGTGTACACATTCCTATTCTGTGCCTAACGGCATGTCTCGGTTTCAGCCGAGAATATTGTGGCCGTGATCCCGGGTATGTACGGGGTAATACCGAGTGTACACTTTCCTATTCTGTGCCTAACGGCATGTCTCGGTTTCAGCCGAGAATATTGTGGCCGTGGTCCCGGGTATGTACGGGATACTAACACTTTCCTATTCTGTGCCTAACGGCATGTCTCGGCTGCCGCCGAGAATATTGTGGCCGTGGTCCCGGGTATGTACGGGATACTATTGGGTTACATCGACGATTCATCAATTGGTTTCAAAGACTATAGAGTAGAAAACCTGATAGGACAGTTTAGTCACCATTGCACATTACCCTGCTCTGTTATTTCTTAGTACTGCTTTATTCATGTTCATATTTGCATTGCTTATCACCATGTTTACATTATATACTTGATGTCATGACGCGCTGACGTCTGGGTTTTGCATGGCCCAGATTCTTTACCACTGTCGCCGACCGTGCAGGAGTACTTCAGCCAGCAGGCTGATTTGAGTTCTATAGTGGTTAGTTTGTTTATTGCATTTTATTTCCAGGTGCGATCCCGCATTATGGGACGTACCTTTCTATTATTATATTGGATCATTTGCTTCCGCACTTACTGTTCATTGATTTCTTGTTATTATGGATTTGGACATGTGTTAGATTAGTACTTTATCTTGTTCTTGATATCCTTACAACCGTAATGTGACTGTGGGTGGATACTTCCTACCCACAGGTAGCATGGTTGGCTATGTTACGTGCCCAATCCTGCGTACTCTGGGAAGCGGGGCGTGACAGTAAAAAAGCAGTATGCGGACAAGCTCGAGGCACGGTCAGAACTGTGTAAGTTTGTGGGATACCCAAAGAACTCCAAGGGGTATCTTTTCTATTCCGCAGAGGAACAAAAGGTTTTTGTTTCTCAGCATGCCCACTTCTTGGAAACTGAATTTTTAGAAAATCAGATAAGTGGGAGCGCAATAGAACTGGAAGAAATTCCAGAACCACAAACTATTACTGAAAGCTTGAAGGAACCAGAAGTTTCAAGAGAACCGGACATCCCAGCGCCACTCCGCAGGAGTAGTAGGCAGTCTCATCCGCCCGAGAGATACTACGGTTTTCTCATAGACGGGGATAGAGAGGATTGCACCATGGATTATGGTGAGCCTACTAGCTTCCAGCAAGCCATTCAGAGCGGTGACTCAGTAAAATGGCTGGATGCAATGCGGACCAAAATGGAGTCCATGTACACCAACAAAGTTTGGACTTTGGACTTTGCTCCAGAAGGGGTAAAACCCGTAGGCTGCAAATGGATCTTCAGAAAGAAGATTGGTGTAGATGGGCAGGTTGAGACCTATAAAGCTAGACTTGTTGCAAAGGGTTTTCGTCAAAGACCTGGTTTGGACTATGACGAGACCTTTTCTCCAGTGGCTATGCTGAAATCCATTCGGATCCTTCTTGCCATTGCTGCCTTCCACGATTATGAAATCTGGTAGATGGACGTAAAGACGGCTTTCCTAAATGGAAATTTGGAAGAGTGCGTCTATATGGATCAGCCGGAGGGATTCATTCAGAGTGGGAGCAGCGGTAGAGTGTGCAAGTTGCTAAAGTCCATCTATGGACTTAAGCAGGCATCGCGGAGTTGGAACATCTGCTTTGATGATACTGTCAAAGAATTCGACTTTATCAAAAACCTAGATGAACCATGCATTTACAGTAAGATTGTAGGGAGAACTGTAGTATTCTTCGTCTTGTACGTGGATGACATTCTCCTAATAGGAAATGATATTCCTATGCTACAGTCAGTCAAAGGATTCTTGTCGCAGAGGTTCTCCATGAAGGACCTGGGCGATGCCAACTACATTCTGGGGATCCAGATCTATCGTGATAGATCTAAGAGGATGTTGGGACTTTCACAGTCAAGGTACATTGACACCATACTGAAAAGATTCAGTATGGAAGATTCCAAGCGCGGTAATTTACCGGCTTGTCACGGGATCATCCTCTCCAAAGAGATGTCTCCCAAGACTGATTTGGAAAGGGATCGCATGTCTATTATACCCTACGCTTTTGTGGTAGGCTCTATAATGTATGCGATGTTATGTACCAGACCAGATGTAGCATACGCATTGAGCGTTGTAAGCTGGTATCAGTCAAACCCAGGGGAGAAACACTGGATAGCGGTAAAGAACATTCTCAAGTACCTGAGAAGGACTACGGAGATGTTCTTGGTGTATGGCGGAAAAGACCTCCAGCTCGAGGCCTTTGCTGACTCCAGCTTCCAGAGTGACAAGGATGACTCCAAGTCCATGTCGGGTTATGTCTTTACCCTCAATGGAGGGGTGGTTTGCTGGAAGAGTTCCAAGCAGGAGACCGTTGCTGACTCAACTATGGAAGCGGAGTACATAGCTGCTTGCGATGCCGCAAAGGAAGCTGTCTGGATGAAGAAGTTCCTCACGGAGCTTCAGGTGGTTCCTACCATTGTTGATCCAATACCGCTGTATTGCGACAACAACGGCGCTATAGCTTTAGCGAAGGAACCCAGGTCCCATCAGAAGTCCAGGCACATTTTGAGGCGGTACCACCTGATCAGGGAGATCGTAGATTGCCGGGAGATCGAGGTGAAGAGAGTAGATACGGAGAACAACACTACATATCCACTCACGAAGGCCCTACCCCAGACTCAGTTCGAGCGGCTGATCGAGATGATAGGTCTTCGATACGCCAGTACATGGCCTCAGTGCAAGTGGGAGATTGTTAGTGTATATGCCCTAGAGGCCATTACTGTATCATACTAACTTGTATATTACTTAATGGAAACTTGGGATATTCACAGTTGTATAGACAATCTTGCTCAAAATGGTAGTATGCTACTTGGTTTGTCTCTACTTCAATATGTGCATGTGTTTCTTTTAGCATATCGCTTATATACATATTAGTAGAGCCCTTGGGATCTTTACTTGATTACCAGCGTTGTGATGGCGCTCACACTCGTGGGGGCGGGGTAATCCATAAGTACATCCTTATACAGGTCCCTAGTTGTAGGACTATCGAGACAGGGCATCGATACTCCGGAGTAGACTAGCGTATGCGCTTCTCATCCCAGCGGGGGAGACGGTCTGTCCCACAGCCGTCAGTACGTCGTACTTGAGATAGTATACGGGTGCTCGTTAGGTTACGAGTACACTGGACAGGACTCGTCGGGAACTGTTGGTTGGTATTATACCTATCGTCAGTTATCAGTTCCCAGGTGATATGAGTACAGCTTAGTCCGCCGACTTGACACTGTCACTTCGTCTCGAGTGTGTTCCCACTGTACTTAGATTACTACCCTACCACGGCTCAAAGGAGTCATGCATACAGGTAGTAGTTGGGTGCAGTCCCGAAGCACTTGGAGGCAGTGACGGTTAGACAGGATTCGTCTCTCCCGGTATTGGGGGTTGACATCGCGCTGTGTCTAGGAGAGCCATTACACAAGTAGTCCCTGGCCAGGGCAAGCGAGATATACTGGTAGGTTTCCAGTGTTATCTCAGGGTGTTCTGGGCTACACTCCGACACGACTTGTACCGCTATTAGGGGACTGACGTTCACCCCCCTAGGCCCGCCATGCGATGTATCAGACGAACAGACCGGACTGTACGGAGATTGTCACATACAGGCTCAGTAGGAGTTCGGATGGGTTTACCTCATCGGCCTTCTTATCGACATCTACCTGGGGACCGTTACGTACAGCTAGTGCCGCTTGCGGTCTGTGGTTAAACCCACTGCCAGCGTAGTGTCGAGTCTTTAGAGTCCCACACAGAGAGTTTCCCTGCACTGAGCGAAACGTGTCGAGGCCGTATGGTTTTACGGCAGGGCTACGATCACTTACGCGCACTTGTGTGCGTATGCTGTTCGGGCAGGCAGTACTAGTGGGCTTTGGTTTAAGCCAGATCCTAGTATTGCACGGATGTATTTGTTTTGTCTTCTGTGCATTCGCATTCTACGGAATGCGGATGCGGGTGTGTATGTACAGTTTTGAGGAGCGATAAAGGAGAAGGTGCCCCATTAGGGTTTTGGCAGTTGGTTCGGCCAAAACCGTAATGTGGCAGACTCATTAGGGTTTTGACAATTCGTTTGGTCGAAACCATTATGAGCCGGAGACATTATTTACTAATCCTTTTAGTGATAGTTTAGTGATGGCTAATTGCATTGACCATTTGACCACTTAGACCTCTCTTGACTTTGTTGACCCGTTGACCGTGTTGACCATTGACCTTCAAGAGAGGTCTACACTCTTCTTTCATTTTCTTTTTCTTTTTTGATTATGATAATGGTCAATTCAATGTAGCATCAACTTTATCATGATAGGATTAGTAATGATGGTTTTGGGTGTATTATTGCAACCATGGTTCATTTGATTTGGGTTAATCTTTTCATTATTCTCTTCTCATTCTCTCTCTTGAAATTAGAAGAAAAGAAAAGCTCCATGGTTGCTAAGTTTTCTCCTTCATCTTCCTCCTCTTGAAAATTCTTTTGATCTCATGTGTTGAGAGAAAAAGAATCCACATAGACAAACACTTCCATCTATCTCTTCTACACAACCTAAGGCATTTAGATTAGCAATCTCTTTGCCCTAGTTGCCTTGGCTTGAGGCGGAGCTTAGTGTACAACTCTCGGGTGGATCGTCTTCGACTCAAGAAGGCCGTGGAGGTGACCAAGATCCGGATCGACCCTCGGAGCACGGATGGACGAGCCGGACAGCGGAGAGAAGACCCGAAGGACCGGTTCCGTGAGGTATATTTTCTACAGCATGGTAGTTAAAGCCTCTACTTGTTTGCTAGTTTCTAGTTTAGCCAAGATCCTTGCTTTTGAGTCCATGTTGCCTTGCGTCAAATTATTGTTTTTTCGCCGTTTCCGTCTCCCCGTAAGAACCGGGGTGAGCAACGTGGACTTACAGATCCTGTCTCCAGTTCTCGCGTAGACTTGTCATGGACCGACTAGTATTTGAGTTTATGGTCGGTGTTTGATGTAGACCACGGGATGTGGGGTAGTTTGAGTGTGAGTTCAACGGAATCTCGGGAGTCCCATTGCCGGCATATACAGCGATTCTGGGAGTCATATGGGTGATATTACTGATTATTAGCGAGCGTTTCGGGCCCGTGTTCCCTTGCCCCTGGGGCCCTACCCTTGGGTTGGGGATACTTCTGCATGGTTGACTCTCACACTTGGACTGACGACAGGTTTAGCGATCTGGACAGTGAGACTTAGAGACTGATAGGGTTAGTGACATTGACATGCATTGCTTACTGATTTGATATACCTACTTTACTGTTTACCTGTACCAATTATTTCATGTGCGTCATCATTCTATGCTTACCGTTTCATATTCATCATCATTGCACGTGTTTATATTTGTATTTATATAAATTGCTGTTGTGTCGCTCTGACGACCTGAGTATGCATGCTCGGAGTGAGAAGTGGATTTAGCTTGGATCAGGACCTGACGTACCTCGAGGATATTACAGACATCTAGATCAGCGACTCAGCGCTATCTTTTCTTGATCTGTATCTGGTTAGTTTTTGTATCTGTTTTGATTTAGTGACTGCATTTCTCATTACTTGTGCATTGATTATTGATTACCACGTAAAGCTAGAAGCCGAAGGGTGACTACGGCAGGATGTTTCTCGACCGTAGGAGCATGGCTGGCCTTGTCAACCCTTCATATTTCGTATTTTGGGATGCGGAGCGTGACAATTTTCATCTAAAATATGGAACACATAAATTGGGAAGGGTAGAATTGGAAATCCAAAATGCTTGAAACCAAGCTTCATTAGGGCTTTAGTATATATTGTAGAGAAGATTTTCACCAAAAATATGGAACATATAAATTGGGAAGGGTAGAATTGGAAATCCAATTCAAGCTTCATTAGGGCTTTAGCATATAATATTATCAATATAGTGTTTTTTTTTTACAACTGACCCCTCGCTAGCACAGGGTGTCATAGACACATGCGCGCGCATTTAATTAAAGAAAGAAAGGGGGAAATGCTCTGTGCGTATTTCTGAGGGGCCAAATGCAAATATCCTAAAATGTAAGAGGTAGAGGGTAATTTTTCAGAGGAAAGGACAAAAGATGGCTTGATTCATTCACATGACAGAGCGCAAAAATATGGAAAAAAAAACTTCTCTATAAGGGCTTGTGGAGAATTTTTCTACAAGCCCTTGAATAGACTTTGAGATTCGTATAAATATTTTTGCACACACTCTCTCTTCCCTTACATGAATCTCAAAGGACAACTAAAAGCTTGCAAGAGATTTATAGAGAAATTTCTCTACAAGCCTTTGTATAGAAGATTTTCACCAAAAATATGAAACACATAAATTAGGAAGGGTAGAATTGGAAATCCAGAATGCTTGAAATCAAGCTTCATCAGAGCTTTAGTATATATTGTAGAGAAGATTTTCACCAAAAATATGGAACATATAAATTGGGAAGGGTAGAATTGGAAATCCAAAATGCTTGAACTCGAGCTTTATTAGGGCTTTAGTATATAATATTATCAATATAGTTTTTTTTGGAAAACTGACCCCTCCCTACCACAGGGGTCCTAGACACATGCATGTGCGTATTTAATTAAAAAAAGAAATGGGGAAATACTCTGTGCGTATTTCGGAGGGGCCAAATGCAAATATCCTAAAATCTAAGGGGTAGAGGGTAATTTTTCGGAGGAAAGGACAAAAGATGGCCTGATTCACTCACATGATAGAGGGCAAAAATATGGAAAAGAAACTTCTCTATAAGGGCTTGTGGAGAATTATTCTGCAAGATCTTGGATGGATTTTGAGATTCGTACCAATATTTTTTGCACACATTCTTTCTTCCCTTGCATGAATCTCAAAAGACATCCAAAAGCTTGCGAGGGGCTTATAGAGAAATTTCTCTACAAGTCTTTGTAGAGAAGTTTCTCTACAAGCCTTTGTAGAGAAGATTTTCACAAAAAATATGGAACATATAAATTAGGAAGGGAAGAATTGGAAATCCAAAATGCTTGAAATCAAGCTTCATCAGGGCTTTAGTATATATTTTAGAGAAGATTTTCACCAAAAATATGGAACATATAAATTGGGAAGGGTAGAATTGGAAATCCAAAATGCTTGAAATCAAGCTTCATTAGGGCTTTAGTATATAATATTATCAATATAGTTTTTTTTTTACAATCGACCCCTCGCTAGTAGAGGGGGTCCTAGAAACGCACATACGCGCATTTAATTAAAGAAAGAAAGGCAGAAATACTACGTGCATATTTCGGATGGGCCAAATGCAAATATCCTAAAATCTAAGGGGCAGAGGGTAATTTTTCAGAGAAAGGACAAAAGATGGCTTGATTCACTCACGTGATTGAAAGCGAAAATATGGAAAAAAAACTTCTCTACAAGGGCTTGTAGAGAATTTTTTTGTAAGCCCCTTGTAAGTCCTTGGGTGGACTTTAAAATTCGTACAAATATTTTTTGCGCACTCTCTCTTTTTACTTTCATGAATCTCAAAGGACATCCAAAGACTTGCAAGAGGCTTATAGGGAAATTTCGCTACAAGCCTTTATAGAGAAGATTTTCACCAAAAATATGGAACATATAAATTGGGAAGGGTATAAATGGAAATCCAAAATGCTTGAAATCAAGCTTCATTAGGGCCTTAGTATATATTGCAGAGAAGATTTTCCAAAAATATGGAACATATAAATTGGGAAAGGGCGGAATTGGAAATCCAAAATGCTTGAAAATCAAGCTTCATTAGGGCTCTAGCATATAATATTATCAATATAATTTTTTTTTGACAACCGATCCCGGGCCGAATTAATTAAAACAGATCCCGGGTCCGAAATCCGTCCGAACCTGTTGGGTTCGAGTTTATCTACCCATTGCAACGGACGGATTTAAACTGATCAGAAAACCCGCTAGACATATCAGGTTCAGGTTCATTTATGGTCAAAAACTGGTCCATCCCAGCAGGTGAGGGTAGCAGCCAATTCGTCACAGTGGAAAGACACATACCCAATGTGGGTGGCTACCATCCCCACTTAAATCCTTGGCCCCATACCCTCTTGTTTTTCCGTGATTTTGTTGCGCGTGACCGTAACTACAACGATCTCATTAAAATATTACGCTAGAAGTTCATAGGAGGTAAATTGTCAAAATGCACCTGGCCTGTTCAAAACTTGTGTGAAACCTCCTGGACTTTTGGGCCTTGTAAAAAAAACCAGGTCGTAAACCCCGATACGTCAGTTGCCTCTGATATCTGAGCAGTTGCCTGCAATATCTCTACAGTAAACAGTTGCGTATAATATCTAGACAGTTGCATGTAATATCTAAGCAGTTCCGTTAACATTTAAGCAGTGTGAGGGATATACGGACCTAAATGAAATATACAGAGGTTTTTTCACATAGATTTTCAGCAGGAAGCCCTTCCCAGCAATTTCGAAAATTACGTGGATTATTTTTTGACAACTCCAGCGGGGCCGGTGGCTTTTTGACAATTTACCCTACAAAAAATCATGTCCCCACTGGGCTTGAGATCTCCTTGAGTCCAACACCTTATATACACACACTCTCAAGCAAGAGTAAAACTAGGGTTAGGGTTTTATAGCTTCTTTGTGCCGTTGCCATCCTCTTCCTTTGGCTTTCGCTTGCTTCGATCTCGAAGAGAAGAATCATGGCGGACGCCAAGGCCGTTACCATGAGAGTCAGAAAGTTTATGACGAATCGCCTCGTCTCTCGAAAGCAATTCGTAAGCTCTCCCAAACCCTAGCCCTCTTCCTCACCAAACTTTTTCCAAAACCCTAATTTTTCAGATCGATCTCTTTCTATGGCATCAGGTCATCGACGTCCTGCATCCTGGAAGAGCGAACGTCTCCAAGGTTTGAGCTTTTCGTAGATTCGATTCATTCTATTCTAATGAATTTCGATAGGTTTTTCTTGTTTGGGAAATTTGATTGTTGTGTTGATTTGGGTTGTAGGCTGAGTTGAAGGAGAGGCAAGCGACGCTGTATGAAGTGAAGGATCAAAATTCGCTCTTTGTGTTCAAGTTCAGGACTGCATTTGGAGGGGGGAAATCGACTGGGTTTGGGCTCATTTATGATTCTGCCGAGAGCGCGAAGAAGTTTGAGCCCAAGTATCGGCTCATCAGGGTACATATCATTCCTTCAAGCTCACATTTTCATGATATTTCTATATACTGTGTAGTCCTAAAAATGTTCGTACATAAAATGTGCGGAAAAAATTGCTCTCATTGTACCATTAGAATAGTCTTTTTTGCCTCGTGCACACTTACTACGAAGAACGGAGCTTCTCTAAGATGTCGTAGATGTGGAATTTCTAATTTCACTCATGATGGTCTTCAATTATTCTCTTTAAACTTGTACATTTTTATTTTTATTTTTAGGGATAGTTTTGGTAGTGTCATGATGGAAGCACATTGCTTTTAGAACCATGTATAAAACTTTTTCTTGAAATTCTTAAGGGACACATAATTTGAGGAAAAAAGGACTAGTAATATGAAGCAGAGGGAGTATCGGTGTCACTCTTCGTTGACTGGGGGCTTACTTCGTATATTTAAACCTATATTGAAGTCAAACTATGCTCACAGGACACAAAGAATAGTCCTGAGAAATTCAATACCGAGATTGCTAGTCAACAATGTCTTCCATTGACGCAAATTTTAACAGCAAATTCTAATGCTAAAAACTCTAGGTGGACCTTGCAAGTTTCCGAAGTTTAATTATTTGATGGCATTGTTCTCTTATTATAGAAGTAGTAATTCGTAGGAAGTGGACAAGTTGTTTCTATGGTATAATCCATGTAGTAATGTTCACTTATTGAAGTGCATGATATGTTTCATATTTTTATTCTAATTGTCTTGAATTGTTTACCCAATGCAAATTCATGCATGTTAATGACTTTTTACACGCTACACATGCATCAAGTGATTGCAAGTTTGGCGATATTTAGCAATATAAAAAAATAGATGTAGTGAGCAATTCAAATACCAATTAGCTGATAAACTATCACTTATCATTGTTCCAAGGTATGCAAATTATAGGGGTGTAAATGGGCCGAATTTAAATGAGCTGGGGTCAGCTTGAGTGCAGCTCGTTTATATTCGGCTCAGCCCGTGTTCGACTCGAGTTCGATTCTAGCCGAGCTTTACCGGCTCAAGTCCGGTTTGACTCATTTACCTCCGGTCGAGTTCGGCTTGTTAACGGCTCGGTTACAAAACAAGCCAAGCTCAAATGAACAAGCTTAGATATAGCTCGTATGCGTGTTTGTTTCAATAGTAGCTCATTAATCAATATTACCAAAATATCATCGACACATAATAAAAGATTGCAACACATTTGGAATGATTTCACTAATGCATGCCTCTTTTGGATTGATATTTATGTATAGGAAATTGACCATTATTTCAAAATATATATACAATAATTATATATAATATATAAACAAACCAAATTTGAGTTGCAAATGAACGAGTTAGGGCCCTTTCCAGTTCGGCTTGTTAACTTAATGTGCCAAATTTTTAGCTCAAGTTCGACTCATTTATCAACGAACTGGCGAGCTGAACTAGAGTCGAATCTGAGCAGGCTGATTAGCACCTTTAGCAGATCATGATGGAAGACGTCGTTTGTTGGGTAGTCCTTTATGCATGGGTAAACTACCTCGAAATGCATAATTTTTCCTATATAGATATTTTAAATGCTTGGAGAAAAAAAGTGAACATGCTACCAGTAATAGGATACCAACATTGATTAGAGGGAAGAACCTAGTATATTATACTTTGACTAGTACTTTGAGACTAGTACTACCGAGACTACAAAAATAGCAGGCATTGGGCAAAGCTTAGTAAGCTTGCTATTACATACAGCACAATCCTTTTATGCATTACATATTGGAATACCATGCTTCCTTTTAGGGTCATAAAAAAGTCCTGGAAAAGTAGAAGTTGTTGGTGTTATGTTAGAATTTTCTCATGGTCTTTGTTACTACTACATGGATTTCTTAAAAAAAATTCAGCAAATTATTTTCCAAATAATGGGTGTGTTGATTTTTGGAGCTATCCGACCACATTGTATTTTTGACCTGATATCATCTGGAAAGGATGTACATTTGTTTCTCCATTTCTATAAAATGCTCCATACACTATTTCCATTGTGAATGAATAGATACTTGGGAACATCAGCTCAATCTTGGGGAGGGATGGTATGAATATTGGATGGTGGTGTAATTGGGTTAGGGGAACTCTTCTACGATTGATAATGATATTATCTTATAAGTTTAATTTTGACCAAGTCTATTTAGTAATAACTATTAAAAATAAGATGATTAAGGTATAGTAATTACTTTGGGAGTGAAATAATCTATTAATTTGTGAGGTAAGAGAACTTATGCCTGTAAATATGGAAGCCTTGTGCTAGCTTGTACATGACGGAAACTATTATTTCTCTAACTGTGTAATTTTCTATTTGATACGATTTTGCTCTTATCGACCTATATGCAATCAGCCTCACCGAAAGAATCTCAAATATAGGTCATCTGCCCAAGGTGCGTGGTGGGTCTAACTTGTTAAAAACAACCATCATTTCCCCATGGAAAAAAAGACTGAAAAGAAAGTTCTATATATCTCAACTTGAGTGATGAATTGATTGGATTGGTTCCATATAATAGGCCGAAGCGAATACTGGACTTTGGGTTGTGTCAGGCTAACCTTTATCCACTTGCTTTGGAAGATGAGCATCAGTAACTCAGATTTCATTACTTTATTAGTGTATTTTCACTATGATGGAGGGGGCAGCTATTGCCTTGATTTGTTGAAGTGAAGCATCATTATAATGTATTTTCGAAGTATTATACTAGCTATCGTCCTGTACTTCTTAAAGACGCTGTGCATGTGAAATAATGTCTAATTGTGGAATGCTGCATGATTGTATATTTTCAGAATGGCCTTGCAACCAAGGTAGAGAAATCTAGGAAGCAGATGAAGGAACGGAAGAACAGAACTAAGAAAATCCGTGGAGTTAAGAAGGTGATTGCATTTCCCTATCTGCTTGTCCTACTGTTAACAATTTTTTCGTTTTGGCCTTGATAGTTTCCGGAAATCCAAAGGATTTTTCACAATTTTCCCTTTTGTTTCAACTATATATAGACCAAAGCTGGAGATGCTGCCAAGGGCGGGAAAAAGAAGTGAATGTACTCCTTGCCTCTGCCGCCGCCACCTTCGCCCTATGTCTACTTATACCAGTTTTGGTTCGGGTATTGTGGATGAAAACATGAAATAGGGGCCAATTTTTGTTTGGAATTCTATTTTGAGATTTTGAATCAGCTTGACTTGTTGATTAGGATGGATTCTGTGTTCAGCCTTTCTATTAGTCTATTCTTGGGATGTAGTTACTTTTGTCAGCTAAAGCAAGTTTTTATGGTTTGTATTTGAACTTATTTTTGAATTGATAAGGTTGCTTAGGGGAATATTTTGAACAAATTTCAAGTATGATTCAAAAATAGAAAACAATTGTCTAATTGATAAGAATTTTTTTCTTTAGAGGTTTCCTTTGAGAATCGAATGGGAGAATAGGAGAATGGTTTTACGTGATAATTATGCTCCTTTTGCCATTTTGATAGGATTTATTTGAATAAAAATAGAGTTCTAAATTGTTTCTGTTGTTTCATGAAAGTATTCTAAGAGGGAATGCATTTGATTAGTGTAGGGAGCTCTGAATTTGATCATTAGCAATTTGCTGCTGCTTCTGTTTTTGTATACATGCTACTGCCAATTCCACAAACTATTTCCCAGGGCAAATTTCGTAATGCCCCAATAAACTTCGAAGATGGCACCATTAAAAATTTCAGAATTTTTGAGATAGCTCCTTTAAACTTTGAAATTGGGTATTTTTGTGAGGGTTATTTTCATTAAAAAAGTGCTTCATTTAGTTCCTTTCGGGACTATTGAGACCACAAACAAGATCATATTGGGGTTGTTCAATCCACTCTGTGTCATAAGAGTTAACCAATCTGACATTTGCATACAATATTGTCAACTCAAGTGGGTTCATTGTATTTTTAAGGTTCGACAGTGCTATCTCAAATTTTTTGAAAGTTTGACGGTGTGTCATAAAATTTAGGGTGTTTTTTTTAATTTTGACTATCAATATCATTCAAATTTTCAAAAAACCCACAAAATACTTTATATTTCTAAAAACAACACCAAATTTTTTGCCGTTATCTAAAAGGATTACTGTCTGCTAGGTTGCAGTTATTTGGGATGAGTTAGTGAGTGAGTTAATGTAATTGGAGTTAGGTCTGTGCAATTTTGACCCAATTATACCCCATCTCTCTCTAATCTCTCTCATTCTCTCATCTCTCTCTTTCTAGTCTAGTTCGTTTTCTCATCTCTCTTCTAATCTCTATGTGATGATGCTCAATATTGGCGGTCCCCAAGATCAGGACATGTGGCAGATGACGTGTCCCACGACTCAGAAGAAAGGGTCCACAGGGGCCGACCAGGCCACCCTACACTCGACCTGCAAGCGCGAGCCGGCCCTCATCGGGGGCCCTGCGAATTAGCCTCCTCGGCCCCTCAGCTCGTCCCGAGCTGCCACAGGACCAAGACTCCTCGGCCTCCTCGCTCGTCCCCGAGCTCCTGGCCGAGGCTGTCTTCGTCGGCCCCCCGACCGACTCCACCACTCACAGGCGTAACCGCCGCTCCGTGAATCTCGCCATGCGCAGATTCTACGCCAGCAACATCCCACGTTCCACGCCATCACTATCCCCATTATTGGGCGATCCGCTCTCTACACGGGCGTGACGTCGGGAGCGTAACTGCCGGCGAGATTCTCGCGCCTGCTGCTGCGTGCCACCACCGTTATATAAACCCCCATCACAGAGGGGTCAAGTAAGCCATTCTTTACTCTTTTAAGCCGTTACTCTGCTCGGATCTCATCACTAACTTGATCGTCGGAGGGTCCTTGGTGGTACCAAACCATCCCGGGACTTCTTTGTAGGTACTCGGCATCAAACTCCTCATACCGCCTCTTCCACCAAAACCCATCGAGACCCACACGCAACAGAAGATAATCATCAAAATCCACCGGGAGATCGACGAAAGACAACATCTGACGGAGACCCGAAAAGGACCTCCATCAGTTGGCGCTGTCTGTGGGAACACTCCACAAAACACAAAGTTGGCCTTCCGATCTCCACCTAAATGGCAAGCAGCCGCCCTGAAAATCACGGTACCAGCCGCCGCCTTCCACTCACCGAAGGCGGGGATGAGCCTCCTCCAATGACTGTCATCAACGCCCTCGCAGGCCGGATAGATCGGCTGCAATCCCTCGTGGAGGTGCTCGTTCGCGTCCAAACGGCCAGGCCTGGCCCCCAGATCGACGCTCCACCGCCTCCAGAAGGCTCTGCCCCTGTCTGGACGGCCGACCACCAGCAGGCTGCGTCTCCTGGCCACCGATCTCTCGAGCCGGTACTCCCTGAGGCTCGCTGGGCGCCCCAGGGCCTCCACGCCAAGGTCCGCTGCCAGAACGCCTTGCCTCGAGCCTCATCGCGACCCTTATCCCCCTTAGGAGATGTCAGTCACCTCGCCTATCCACAGGCGTGGTCGACACCACCACCATCGGCGGGGCCGTACAGAAGGGGTCCGCCCCGGCGACTCGAGAGCCACCTCGCCCCGAGACCTGAGGCACCTCATCGAGAGGAACCGGGGCCGCTCCCAGACGCAGGTCACCCGCAGCGGAGGCCAGGGATCCCAAGGCGCCGATTCCTCGGGATACCACGGTCGGCTCGACGCCCTCGAGAAGAAAATTGAGGGCATGCGCCGGGAGGCTCACTTCTCGAGCGACGGAGCTAAGTACGCCTCCGACTCGCTCACGAAGCCGTTCACCGAGGAATTGCTCGCCGTCCACATCTCCTCGCGCAACAAGCCCCCAAAGGTCTCTCCGTTCGACGGGAAAACTGACCCGAAGGACCATTTGGACGCTTTCACCGCGGGGATGAGCTTCCACGACCACTCCGACGCCGCCCAGTGCAGGGCCTTTCCGGCCACCCTTATCCGCGCAGGTCGGGACTGGTTCCGGGGGCTCGAGCCCTGCTCGATTTTGACCTTCGACAAGCTGGCTACTCAGTTCCTCGGCCATTTCGTTGGGAACCGTCGACAGAAGTGCACGGTCGACTACCTCTTCACGGTTAAGAGTGGGGACAAGGAAACGTTCAAGGCCTACATTACCCGTTTCTACAACGCCCTTCTTGAGATGCCCGGGCACTGGGACGAGACCGTCATCACGGCGCTTAGATCTGGTCTGAGGCACAAGGAATGGTTACGCTCCTTCGCGCTGGCGCAACCTAAGACCATGGCCGAGGTCAAGGCGTGGACCGAGCGTGAGGTTCAGCTGGAATCCGAGGTGAACACTAACCTCCCCCGGGCAGAACGGTCCGACCAGAAGAAGAGGGCTCGGGAGGAGAGGCCGGAGCGTCAGCAGCCCTACCACCCGAAGTTCCAGGAGTATACCTCCTCAACGTCTCCCTCGCAGTGTTGCTGGAGGAGGCCCAGAACGAGGGGTTCTTCAAGTTCCCTCCGATCCCGCGTCAGGCCGCAAAGCGAACCTGGGGCCCCTACTGCGCTTTCCACCGGGTACTGGGCCACGCCACGGAGGACTGCAAGCGACTGAGGGACTACATCGAAGAGCTCATCCGGTCTGGGCACCTTGCCGCCTACTTGAGGGACAAACGGTAGGCCGACCGCGAGCAGGAGCAGCATCACCCTCCAGCCGACCTGATTATCGGTCAGATCATGCTCGTTTCAGTGGACGGCCAGCCCGGTGCTCACGGAGCCCCATACCCTATGCCGAGCGCGGGGGCCAACAGTCCTTCAGGGAGCTCGGCCCAAGCCAATAAAGTCATCTACTAGCCTGTACCTTTCTTTTAAAGCGATGTAAACTCTTCATATGATCTATTGTTAATTTAATAAATATCAATGGAGCATTGCGAAAAGGAAAGAAAAGCTTTGTTTATTCGAAAGGTATTATGGGCTCCTCAGCCATACATGCGAAAAGAAAAGAAAAGAAAATTACAACAGTGGGGGAAGGGGGTGCAGCGAGCACTGCTCGTGGTACTCGGTAAAGATCTCCGCCAACCGGGGCCTCGCAAGGTCCAACCTCTGTCCCCGGTTCCCCCCGCGCGCGTCGATCCCGAGCCTCAGCTCGTAGCATTCGCGGAATAGCGCCTCTGAGTGGGCCAGCCGGTTCGCGGAGATCAGGCCGAAGCGCCTCAAAGACCGCAGCTTGCCCACGGCCTCGTCATAGAGCAGCTCAGACAGGGGGTTGTAAAGCCCCGGCGATGCCTTCCAGATGGAGTACATCAGCAGCTGCAGCAGGGAGGAGCGTCGGGGGAGCAGCCGGCCGAAATGGTCCTCAATGCTCCCATAGACCAGCTGCACCGTGTCCTCGGTGCAGTATTGGTCGTAAAGGTACACGTCTTCAAAGTGGACGATGTCGGGGATGGTAAACGGGAAGTCTTGCATTCTCGACGACCTGTTTATGAAGGATGGAAGGACCAGTACTCCTTCAGCCTTATATAGCCCACTGTGCAGCTCAACAGTCGCCCGCTTTCCACCCAGGAAGTTGCCGCCACGCGGCAGCCATCAAGCCTTCTCCGGTGGAATCGAAGCGACGCGCCCCTGGCGCTTCGCCTCCCCCCCGCATTCAATGCACTGGCTACGCGCGCCGTTGCCCCGACCGTTCTCATTCCCCGCACCTACAGCTGGACGGTCGGGCTACACCTCGTCAAGATTCAACCCAGCAGCTACCCTGCTCGGTCACCCCTGGCGGGTAGCTTTCCTACCGCAACGCCAGGGATCAGAAAGCCCTCCCAGAGGCAGTCGAGCCCGAGGACCCCTCGCTCGGCTATCCCCAGTGGGCAGCTTCCCTGCCACAACGCCGGGGATCAGAAATCCCTCCCAGAGGCAGTCGAGTCCGAGGATCCCTCACTCGGCTATCCCCAGCGGGCAGCTTCCCTGCCACAAACGCCGGGGATCAAAAAGCCCTCCCAGAGGCAGTCGAGCCCGAGGATCCCTCGCTCGGCTATCATTCAAAACAAAAGCCCTCGCCAAGAGGCACCGGGCAGTAACCCTGCCCGGCCAAGGGTCCTTGGTAGGCTTCTACAGTCCCTCCCGCGCTAAGGACCTGTTAGTGTATGTTGCATGCTCCCACAACTCTTGTGGCGCGGCGGAAGCGGTGAACAAAATTTTTCTTGGCATACAACACGCACTTAACCGAAGATCTTGTCTAAACCACAACTAGAAAAACCTAACTAGAGATCTTATCTACTATGTTAGGGATTATACCTCAATGATACGGTCCTTCGGATCTTCTCTTTGATGAACTCCTTAGCTCCTTTTGACGTTGCCGATGTCTTCGATCTCCGGCCACCCAAGACCTAGATGATCCACCCGAGAGTTGTCGTGCGAGCTAGAAACTCTTCACAAGAGTTTAACCTAGAGACCAATTTTGCTAGAATAGGTCACTAGGATTATGTAGAGATGAATGTATTGGATTAGCTTGAAATCTATAGCATTTCTTTCTCTTAACCTTCTGTTTTTTCACTTAACATTCACATCTCATGTGAAGCTATTTATAACAAGAAGGAGAAGGAGGAGATGAGAAGGAGTAAGTGTTTATCATAATGAAAGTGTTCAAGCATGATGAATAAAGATATAGCACTAAGAGAATTAATTGAAGCATGCATTATATAAATTAGTATCATGCTTCAATAGTAACTCCATAACAACAACCTCATCATGCTTGTACCTTTTAATTTCCACCTCATTTTATTTTTCATAAATGATGTCATTATTATGTTATTATGAGGTGGCACCTTCTAGAAGGTATTCTTGTAATAATTACAAAAATACCCCTCCTCCGTATACCGTATACTGTATACCCGCATCCGAATTCCGAAAAATACGAATACCATTAATCCAATAATATAATACCGGTATCCGGCTTAAACCAAAGCCCACCAGTATTATCCTTCCGATTATTATTCCTGTAACAATTACATGAATAAAATCGAAACCCTGCCGTAACAGCTTACGGCTGCCATAACAACTTACAGCCTCTACATATTTCGCCTGAACGAGGGAACTCTCTGTGTGGGACTCTAAAGACTCGACAGTACGCTGGCAGTGGGTTTAACCACAAGCACGTCAGCGGCACTAGCTGTGCGTAACGGCTACCCAGGTACTTGACGAAAAGGTGACCGACGAGCGAACCCATCACAACCCTTACGAGCCTGCAAGCAACACTTACCGTACAGTCCGGTCTCTTCGTCTGATACGTCGCATATGAAGTCTAGGGGTGGTAAATGTCAGACCCCAGTAACTTTATAAGTCATGTTGATTTATGGCTCATAACAGTTCGAGAAACTACTGATAACACTTATCAGTAAACCTCGAGAACCCTGGCCAGGGATTTAGGTGTTATAGCCGATCAAACATAGCGCGACATCAACTCCCTATACCGGGAGAGACGAAACCCCTCCTATCGCTCACTGTCTCCATATGATTCGGGACTGTACCCAAAATCCACCTGTTTGCACGACTCAGTAGAGCCGTGGTAGGGAGGAAATTAAAGTACAGTGGGAATCACACAAGACTCTATGACGATCTCGGGTCTACAGACTAACCTGTACAAGTATCACTAGAGAACTGCTATCTGACAATAGGTATATATACCATCTAGGAGTTCTCAGCGAGTCCTGTTCGGTGTACCCATTCTCCAATGAGCACCTGTGTACAATCTTTGATGTCAAACATCAATGGTTGTGGAATCAACCATTGCCCCCAGGGTCAAGAAACGTACACACTAGTCTAATCTGGTAATACCGATGCCCTGTCTCGATATACCCTCGACTAGGAACTATTGAAGGATATGCTTGTAGACTGCCCAGGTCCCACCAGTATGATCTCATCATAATCCTGGTAGTCAAGCATAGTCCTAAGGGCTTCATCAACACATCACATGTTATGATAAAGATAAACCAGATAGCATACTATCATTTCGAGCAAAGATTGTTTCTGTACATATACATGTCTATTATCCTATACAATACAGGCCTCTAGGGCATACATATCCAACAATCTCCCACTTGCACTAAGGCCTGTAATTAATGCAATAAGTACCAGCTAGAACCAGTTTCCGGCGTACCGCATGCCCAACAGCTCAAACAGTTTCTCAAACTGTACTTGAGGGATAGCCTTAGTGAATGGATCTGCTGTGTTGTCTTTCGTGTCTACTCTCCGTACCTCGATTTCCTGGCGATCCACTATCTCCCTGATGAGGTGATACCGCCTCAAGATATGTCTGGATTTCTGATGGGACCTCGGTTCCTTTGCCAAAGCCATGGCTTCATTGTTATCGCAATACAGAGGTATTGGATTAGCAATGGATGGAACCACTTGAAGTTCTGAAATGAACTTCCTTATCCAGACCGCTTCTTTTGCGGCATCATTAGCAGCAATATACTCAGCTTCCATCGTGGAGTCAGCGACGGTATCTTGTTTGGAACTCTTCCAACATACCGCCCCTCCATTTAGAGTAAATACAAACCCTGAGATGGACTTACTATCATCCTTGTCGCTCTGGAAGCTGGAGTCGGTAAAGCCCTCCATTTGGAGATTTCCGTTACCATACACCAAGAATATTTCTTTAGTTCTTCTCAAGTACTTTAGAATGTTCTTCACAGCAGTCCAGTGTTTCTCCCCTGGGTTGGATTGATACCTGCTTACTGCACTTAGTGCATAAGCTACATCTGGGCGAGTACATAACATCGCATACATTATAGATCCTACTGCCGAAGCATAGGGTATAATGCTCATGCGAGCCCTCTCCTTATCAGTCTTTGGAGACATCTCTTTGGAGAGGGTGATCCCATGACAAGCGGGTAAATTACCCCTCTTGGAATCTTCCATACTAAACCTCTTTAGTATGGTGTCAATGTATCTCGATTGGGACAATCCCAATAATTTCTTAGATCTATCTCTATAGATCTTAATCCCCAGAATGTACGAGGCATCACCCAGGTCTTTCATGGAGAACCTCTGTGATAAGAATAGTTTGACCGATTGTAGCATAGGAATATCATTTCCTATCAAGAGAATATCGTCCACGTACAATACGAGGAATGTAACAGTACTCTCTACAATCCTTTTATAAATACATGGTTCATCCACATTTTTGATAAAACCAAACTCTTTGATTGTATCATCAAAGCAGATGTTCCAACTCCGTGATGCCTGCTTTAATCCATAGATGGATTTAAGCAGCCTGCATGCTTTTCCGCTGCTCCCACTATCAATGAAGCCCTCTGGCTGATCCATAAAAACGCATTCTTCGAAATCACCATTTAGAAATGCCGTTTTAACATCCATCTGCCAGATCTCATAATCATAGTAAGCAACTATAGCAAGCATGATCCGAATGGATTTGAGCATCGCGACTGGTGAAAAAGTTTCATCATAGTCCAAGCCTGGTCTTTGACGAAATCCTTTTGCTACCAGCCTAGCTTTATAGGTCTCCACCTGACCATCCACACCAATCTTTCTTTTAAAGATCCATTTGCACCCTATGGGTTTTTACTCCAGAAGGTGCAGCCTCCAAAGTCCATACTTTGTTGGTGTGCATGGATTCCATTTCGGATCTCATGGCATTCAACCATTTCACTGAGTCACCACTCGTGATAGCTTGTTGAAAACTAGTAGGGTCATCATCATTCATGATGCAATCTTCTCTATCGCCGTCAATTAGAAAACCGTAGTATCTATCAGGTGGGCGAGAAGTCCTACTAGATTTACGGAGTGGCTGAGGTATGTCAGGTTCTATTGAAACCTCAGGTTCAATCAAATCATCGGTAATGGTTTGTGCATCTGGAACTTCTTCCAGTTCTACCGCATTGCCAACAGTATCATTTGTAAAAAATTCATTTTCTAAAAATGTGGCATACTGAGAAACAAACACCCTTTGTTCCTCCTTGTGGTAGAATAGATATCCATACGAGTGTTTTGGATATCCCACAAATTTACACAAAACCGATCGTGTCTCAAGTTTGTCTGGATTCTGCTTTTTCACATAAGCCGGACAACCCCATACCTTAACTCTGTTAAGAGATGGTCTCTTCCCGTACCATATCTCATATGGAGTGGTAGACACGGTTTTGGTTGGAACCCTATTCAATAGATAAATCGCAGTCTCCAATGCGTGCCCCCAAAATGATATTGGTAACTCAGCATCACTCATCATAGATCGTACCATATCTAATAATGTGCGATTCCTCCTTTCCGATACACCGTTGTGCTGTGGTGTATACGGAGGAGTGAGCTGAGAGAGAATCCCATTCTCTTTTAGGAAATCTAGAAACTCTGAGCTTAGATACTCACCTCCACGATCCGATCGAAGTTTCTTGATACTTAAGCCTGTTTGTTTTTCTACTTCAGATTTATACTCCTTGAACTTTTCAAAGCTTCGGACTTATGTTTCAATAAGAACACGTGCCCGAATCTCGATAAATCATCAGTGAAGGTTATGAAGTATGAAAAACCACCTCTAGCATGTGTAGACATTGGTCCACATACATCACTATGTATGAGGCCTAAGAGTTCAGTAGCTCTCTCTCCGTGTCCAGTAAACGGAGTTTTGGTCATTTTACCTTTGATGCAAGACTGGCAAGTCGCATAAGATTTATATTCAAACGAGTTTAAATATCCATCTTTATGTAGCTTGGTTAGTCTTGTTTCATTAATATGACCTAGTCTACAATGCCAAATGAAAGCTTCATTTATGTCTGAAACCTTTCTTTTGTTTCCGTGTTGTATATGAAAAACTGTATGCTGATTTAGGATGTATATCCCGTTATTTAATGTTCCATACCCAATCAACTCTTGATTAAGATTAATGTTCATAACATTAGATTGCAATACAAAATTATATCCAGCATTGTCCAACAACGATACAGATATAATATTACATAACATCGAAGGTACAAAATAACATGGGTTCAAAACCAATATAGAACCCGACAACAAACCAAGATGATACTCTCCCACTGCAGTAGCATGTACTGAGGAACCATTCCCAACCCGGAGAGTGTGATCACCTTTCTTCAACAACCTGCTATTTCTCAACCCCTGCATACAATTGCAGATATGAGATCCTGATCCAGTATCTAATACCCAGGAAGCAGAGTTAATTGAAAAACAGTTTTCTGTTACAAACACACCTGAAGTGGAAGCATCACCATGCTTCTTCTTCTGGAGGTCGGCCAAGTATTTAGCACAGTTTCTCTTCCAGTGCCCAGTCTGGTGGCAGTGGAAACATTCCCCACGACCTGTCGCAGCAGCCCCTTTCTTGTCCCTTCCCGATGCCTTTTTCACTCCGCCTCTCTGCTTGATGGGATTCTTCTTCTTCTTCTTTCCCTTGGCCTTGGCTTTCGGGATGGAGGAAGAAGATGGCCCAGCAATAAGAGCGGGAGTTTTCGCTACCTTTAGCGTGCTCTCTGCACTCCTCAACATATTGAGGAGTTCTGGTAAAGACTTCTTCATTTTGTGCATGTTGAAGTTTACAATGAATTGAGCAAAGGCAGGGGAAAGGGACTGCAGAACAATATCAACATATTGCTCGTTCTCCATGGTCCAACCCAGGTCCTCAAGTTCTTCGATAAGTCCAATCATCTTCAATACATGGTCACCCTACAGACGTGCCGGCAGCCATGCGCATCTAAAACAACTTTCGAGATGCCTCGTATCGGAGAGTACGAGATTGCTCTTCATACAACTCCTCTGTATGGAGAAAGATGGATTGGACATCCATCTTCTCGTGCTGCTTCTGATGTTCATTGTTCATAGAAGCTAGCGCGAGGCACTTGGCTGTTGCGCAGTCTGTATCCCATTTCTTGCGGATTTCTTTATCCGCAACTGAAGAATCAGGGCCTGAGCTAGGAGGGGCTGGAGTAGTCAGGACGTATGCGACCTTATCATATGTCAGGGCAATATTCACGTTCCTTAGCCAATCTTTGTAATTCGGTCCAGTGAGTTTGTTTTTGTCTAATAAAAGTTTAAGTCCCGACATCGGTATCTGCTATTAGGAGATAGAAATGAAGTCATTCAGCGATTGCTCTTGCATAATTAGATTGGTTATTAATCTTATCTAATTGTTGTCTCCCACTGCTTTTTATCAAATTTTCCTTCAAACCTAAAAAGAAAACTAGCCAGGATAAATTGCAACCTACAAGTTCGCTAACCGAAAAGTGCAAAATTCTCCCGGGAGTAACTTTCACTCACAGTGGGATCGGGATCCAACTATCATATAGAAGGTATGCAATCTCATTGCAAATCTCAACTCTTGAAATTCCCGATATGATTTTTACCCCTAGTGACTTATGACCTTAACTATGGTCAACAAATCATAAGTACTAGTCAAGTTCAACCCGCCATTTCGTGATTGATTTAGACCTACCCACATGACCTTTAACTATGGTCAACAAAGTCATGAGAATGCCCTAATCGATCGCATCAAATGCTTTGTAAGAATTCACCACTTAGCTACCGTACACCACGCCTTAACTATGGTCAACAAACGTGGCACGAATACTAAGTACTCTGCTTCCTAAAATGGCGGAGGGCAACGGATGGTTTTTATGAAAACCTTTAACGTTTTGAACTTGATATCGTTGTAGAATCGAGTGGAAAAGAGTGGTTTAAGCTCCAGTTTTTAAAAATCGAATGGTTTTGTAGTATCTTTCTAATTTTGCTAAAGAGGTCACTCCCGGTGAAGGGATCTCGGCTCTTTCCTTATCGAATAAGGTGCTGGATATGAAAATACCACGATGCAAAGCAAAGTTAGATCAACTATAAAATCAAATCGAGTTCTTTGTAACATTTTCCAGTTTCGCTAAAGGGGTCACTCCCGGTGAAGGGATCTCGGCCCTTTCCTCATCGAATGAGGTGCAGGATATTCAAGAATACCGCTATGCAAAACAAAAGCTAGAGTTACCCTTTTTCTTAAAAAAAATTGATTCTACAACATCTTTAGGTTTCTTTCTGTTATCATTAATCACATTAATGTTGTCCCATCATTTATGTTTCCTAAACATCACAGAAAAGAAACGGAAAATAGAACGTACGCTTATGCCATCCGCATTCGTCACTGGGTCCCGTCATGCACCTTTAGGTTACTTAACTAACGGCAGAGCGGGGGCTGGACTAGTGCGGATGCAAAACATAAGCAACGTTTATTATATATCTCATATATATAAATATAACCATTTCAGATCACAGATGAATGCATTGGATATACTAGAAATTCCGTATTTCATTCAAGCCCTTAATGAAAGACGGATTCCACGGTCGTGATGAATAGCCAAACCCCCTAGACCCCTACGGGTGCGGCAAACTACCCGCCAAATTCCCGAAGTGTAGTAACCTCCCTCAACAATTGAGTAGGCCACTCGACACTTTGAAAACCCGATAGTTTGTGCACCCCACCTTGGGTCTATCCTAGGAGAAAAAACAGTAAAAAAAAAATTATACAATGGTGGCTACAACCTCATTCCGGATGTATCCGTAAAACAATATTACATGGCTTTTTACAAATTACATGGAATGAAAGAAAAGGAAAAACGCTCTTCTCACACCCCCCGGCCATTCATCACGACGATCCAACACATTCATATACACATACCATCTCATGATATCCATATGTGCAACCCCCACTAATCGTCATATAGCAATTAGCGGACGTTTCAAACACATATCACAAAAACGAAAAACCCGATTAGCCAAACACTATTAGAATTTCGATCGATAATTTTAAACCATGCCAACACTTGACATGTTCCTGTACAAATACCTTTTTAAAATTCTTTATATCCCAGAAACCCTAATTCTTCAATATATGAATACTGTAGAAAAATGAGACAACAAGGCCCCAACTCGGCGGCGGATCCGCGGCTCTTTAGTCGAGTCATGAGTCCAAATTTCTACAGTGTTCTTATAAAAGCCTGCTTGTATTTTTAAGATATGTCAAATTAATTTTGGAACACTTTCAAAAACTGACAGCAGCAAGGGCAGAATACGAGTTTTCGGGAGAAAAAACTGTCGATCGAGCTTCTAACTTTTGGCTAACATCTAATTGTGGTTTAGTTAGGCTCTGATACCATGTTAGTGTATGTTGCATGCTCCCACAACTCTTGTGGTGCGGCGGAAGCGGTGAACAAAATTTTTCTTGGCATACAACACGCACTTAACCGAAGATCTTGTCTAAACCACAACTAGAAAAACCTAACTAGAGATCTTATCTACTATGTTAGGGATTATACCTCAATGATACGGTCCTTCGGATCTTCTCTTTGATGAACTCCTTAGCTCCTTTTGACGTTGCCGATGTCTTCGATCTCCGGCCACCCAAGACCTAGATGATCCACCCGAGAGTTGTCGTGCGAGCTAGAAACTCTTCACAAGAGTTTAACCTAGAGACCAATTTTGCTAGAATAGGTCACTAGGATTATGTAGAGATGAATGTATTGGATTAGCTTGAAATCTATAGCATTTCTTTCTCTTAACCTTCTGTTTTTTCACTTAACATTCACATCTCATGTGAAGCTATTTATAACAAGAAGGAGAAGGAGGAGATGAGAAGGAGTAAGTGTTTATCATAATGAAAGTGTTCAAGCATGATGAATAAAGATATAGCACTAAGAGAATTAATTGAAGCATGCATTATATAAATTAGTATCATGCTTCAATAGTAACTCCATAACAACAACCTCATCATGCTTGTACCTTTTAATTTCCACCTCATTTTATTTTTCATAAATGATGTCATTATTATGTCATTATGAGGTGGCACCTTCTAGAAGGTATTCTTGTAATAATTACAAAAATACCCCTCCTCCGTATACCGTATACTGTATACCCGCATCCGAATTCCGAAAAATACGAATACCATTAATCCAATAATATAATACCGGTATCCGGCTTAAACCAAAGCCCACCAGTATTATCCTTCCGATTATTATTCCTGTAACAATTACATGAATAAAATCGAAACCCTGCCGTAACAGCTTACGGCTGCCATAACAACTTACAGCCTCTATATATTTCGCCTGAACGAGGGAACTCTCTGTGTGGGACTCTAAAGACTCGACAGTACGCTGGCAGTGGGTTTAACCACAAGCACGTCAGCGGTACTAGCTGTGCGTAACGGCTACCCAGGTACTTGACGAAAAGGTGACCGACGAGCGAACCCATCACAACCCTTACGAGCCTGCAAGCAACACTTACCGTACAGTCCGGTCTCTTCGTCTGATACGTCGCATATGAAGTCTAGGGGTGGTAAATGTCAGACCCCAGTAACTTTATAAGTCATGTTGATTTATGGCTCATAACAGTTCGAGAAACTACTGATAACACTTATCAGTAAACCTCGAGAACCCTGGCCAGGGATTTAGGTGTTATAGCCGATCAAACATAGCGCGACATCAACTCCCTATACCGGGAGAGACGAAACCCCTCCTATCGCTCACTGTCTCCATATGATTCGGGACTGTACCCAAAATCCACCTGTTTGCACGACTCAGTAGAGCCGTGGTAGGGAGGAAATTAAAGTACAGTGGGAATCACACAAGACTCTATGACGATCTCGGGTCTACAGACTAACCTGTACAAGTATCACTAGAGAACTGCTATATGACAATAGGTATATATACCATCTAGGAGTTCTCAGCGAGTCCTGTTCGGTGTACCCATTCTCCAATGAGCACCTGTGTACAATCTTTGATGTCAAACATCAATGGTTGTGGAATCAACCATTGCCCCCAGGGTCAAGAAACGTACACACTAGTCTAATCTGGTAATACCGATGCCCTGTCTCGATATACCCTCGACTAGGAACTATTGAAGGATATGCTTGTAGACTGCCCAGGTCCCACCAGTATGATCTCATCATAATCCTGGTAGTCAAGCATAGTCCTAAGGGCTTCATCAACACATCACATGTTATGATAAAGATAAACCAGATAGCATACTATCATTTCGAGCAAAGATTGTTTCTGTACATATACATGTCTAGTATCCTATACAATACAGGCCTCTAGGGCATACATATCCAACAGGACCAAAGTCCTCCCAGAGGCAGTCGAGTCCTTGCTCGGCTATCCCCGGCTGGTAGCTTCCTACCACAACCGACAGGGATCAAAGTCCTCGCCAAGAGGCACTAGGCAGTAACCCTGCTCGGTCCCCGTCTTGAAGGATCAAAGCCCTCGCAAGAGGCAACCGAGCAGCTATCCTGCTCGGTCAACTCCGGCTGGTAGCTTCCTACCCTCGACGCCAGGGATCAAAAGCCCTCACAAGAGGCACCAGAGAGGCTACCCCGCTCGTTCATCCCAGGCTGGTAGTTGCCTACCCACGACGCTAGAGGTCAAAGCCCTCGCCAAGAGGCTACCGCGCAGCTTCACTGCCCGGTCATTCTTAGTGGGCTTCTTATAGCCCCTTCTGCGCTAAGGACCCAAGTCCTCCCAGAGGCAGTCGAGTCCTTGCTCGGCCATCCCTGGCGGGTATCCCCCTACCACAACGCCAGGGACCAGAAAGCCCTTGCAAGGGGCGACTGAGCAGCTACCCTGCCCAGTCACCCCCAGATGGTGGTCAATGCTCGAAATCAGAGATGCCCTGTGGCCCGCGGAGGATCCGAGACCCCAGTGAGGGACGTCAGGTCTATCCAAGTCTAAACGATCTCCCCTCGACTCCGGGGCCCAGGGGGATACCTGCTCGGCAGCGCTTGGCACGCTCATCGTCCAGTGATTGAAGTCAACTCGATGGACGATCGCCAGACAGATAGCCAACCTGACATAAAAGCACAACGGTACAAGCAAAGATATCTTACGAGCATTCTTCACAAACAGATGGTAGAGCGCAATTCTATGGAGCCGAAGAAAAACTTTATTATTACCGAAGACAAAAGTTTTACAAAGGGTATTTTTTGGGCTCCCCAGCCTTACAAAGTTCAAAAAAACAAAATAAAAAGGAGGAAAATGGGGGCTCTACACCTCGGGGCCAGGTACGACCTCGAGGTCTTCGACCTCCACCACGTGGCGTGCGGGGTCTTCGGCGACCTCCTCGCCAGGAACCTCTTCCCCCTGCTCGTCGGCGCCCATGAGGAGGAACTCGGCCCCGAGATCTGCGTCGACGAACTCCGGCAACCGGGCCTTAACGGCATCGAGGGCGTCATGCCAAATGCGGGTCTTGGCCACGGCCAAGTCGTCATAGAAGTCCTTCGACTTTTTATAGCCCTCCACCGCCCTCGATTCAGCCGACTTGGCCGCCGCCCCCAGCTCATTCCGGAGGGCCTTCACCGTCCTCTTCAGGTTGCCGGCGAGCACCTGGGCGTCCTCGAGCTTGACCTCGGCGATCACCGCATCCTCGCGATGCCGGGCCACCTCTCGTTTCCCGGCCTTCACCTCGCCTTCCAAGGCGGTGACCCTTGCCGACATCGCCTCCAGCTCCCGCCTGGAGCTCTCTTGTAGCGAGGCGAGCTGACCCGCAGCCTCCAGCGCCGGGGTTACCACCTCGGCCTCCAGGCGCGGCCACGTGCTGGAGAACCTGGGAGACACGGAAAAAATCAGAAAGATGAAGGGGGCACTGAATATCGCAATGAACCAAGAAACTTACCTGCACGGACTCCTGGGCGATGGACGCCAGCTGAGCCCTGAAGGTCCCCCCCCGGGAACTTTACCCCCGGCTGAGGTCTCTATTTCATGCAGGAGGCTATTCTCAACGGACAGCCCTGACAACACCGCGAACCGGAGGCCCCCTTCCTCCACCATGGTCGGTGAGTACCGACCCCGGGAAGGCCTCCGGGAGCTCCTCTTGAGCGGCTCCGAGGGAGTGCCGATCTCCTTTTCCGAGGCCGGGTCCTCCTAGATCAGGGCTCACTTCCGACCCGATGCTCTGCTAGGACCCGGGGCGGGATCCGCCCCCGGGCGCTCGCGAGACACCGCCACCGGAGCTGTAGGAGCCGAGGCGGGCTTCGCACGAGAAGAACTGGCGCCCCCGGCCCTCGTAGGCTGCCTCTGCTGGCGCATGGAAGCTCTGAGGGAGGCGAAGTCCATGGATCCTGCACGAAACAAATACCCAACAAATCAGCGACACGAGTAAAACACAAACCCAAAAAAGCAAGCCTAATTTACCGACGAACTCGACGGGGCTAAGCCCGTCCCAGCTCAAGACCCTCTCGGACAGCAGCACGTCAGGCCGGGGATGGGCTCCCACGACGCCACTCTCACCACGGCGGGGTCATCGGACTGGTTCCCCGGCAGACATTTCTCCCTCGACCACTTGGTAGGCACGGGCCGGTCCTCGCCCTCGGGAGGGGAGACGAAGAAAAATTTCTTTTTCCAATCATGAATGGAGGAGGGCAAGGCCACGACCCCGGTCCCGGCAGTGCCCCCGGCCGCTTCCTGAAAGTGAGATAAACCCATCTCGGGTCGCCCGCTCGACCACCAGGGTGACTCTTGAATACGAGGGAGGAATCGTGAAGGGGAAGACTGAAGGGAACCGCCTGTAACTTCAGGCGGATTAAGAACCCAAGAAGGATCCTCCACGAGTTCGGCACTAACTGGCCGGGGGCCAGACCGAAGAAGTTCAGCGCGGCGACGACCTCAGGAAAGAAGGGCATGCGCATTCCATCCCAAAAAGCTTCCAAATACAGGGCGATCTCCCTGCCCCGTACCTGATCTGCCCCCTCTCTCTCCTTGGCCAGTCGAAGCGTGTAGCACGAGGGGATGTGGAAGCGAGCCCGAGCATTGGCGAGCTCGTCCTCATGCCTCACCCAGCACGAGGGGCCAAGGGCCACATCTGCCTCACGGTCCCGGGGAGAGGATCCAACCCCTGCTCCCCGAGGAGACTCAGACACAGCTAAAGGGACCCTAGCACCTACTCCTACAACGTCTACTGATTCTACAGAGGAAGACATCTAACCTTGGAAAAGAAAATCTTCAAGGGCTGAAGGCAGGAGAAGGGAGACGAGCGCCGAGCAACTAAGACTTGAGAGAGAGAAATATGAAGGAGTAAGGGCCCTAGAGCGGACCTGTTCATATCATAATATTGCATTATTATATTCCCCATTCTTATTCGTTTTATAATAAACAGGTGCTTTTGACGCATGTCTGCTACATATTACAGGATACAGGTTCTTGGAGCGAAAACAGTGAAAAAGACAAAAGATAATACAAAAGAGGGACTTTTGACCAACAAGTAGAAGGATCCTAGTCAAGCCTAGACGAAGAACAATTCAATTGTGCAAGGCAACGCATGGTCCAAAATGTCAAATGGAACAGTTAAAAGACCACTACAAGTTTCACTGAAAGATCTGGAGAAAACCCAGAAGCCAAATGGAGAAAAGAACCATAGAAATAGAAAGACCAAAGCATCAAGAAGCAGCCCACAGAATTTGATCATATGACATAACCAAAGGGCCGCGGAACCTCGGCCTTACCCCCACTAATGCCGCGGTTCCGCGGCCATCTGACGCACGTGTCGGTGCAGATTTCTCCTGGCGGTGCGTCGGTGCGTAGGTTGGGATTTTTCGTGGGTATATCTGTAATAGCACATGCGCGAGAATTTATAACCCTAGTTTTCCTATTTCTTTATAAATATGGAATCAAAATATTATAATAGGGATGCCTCTTTCCAAGAAATAAAAATTCAGATTCTTTTGAGGATTAAAGAGCATCATTTCTGTAAGTTCTTCTTTTAATTCCTGCCTTAGTTTATAGTTAAATTATTGCCTTAGATTAAATTAATCTTTTGCCTTAGTTAATTCTAGTATAGAATCTCTTAAAACTGCAGTAGGAAATTAATCCAATAGATCTAAAAATGCAAAATCTCAAAATGATGTTTTTAATAAATCCCCTAATGAGCGAGTAATTTCCTCGCTTGTTAGGGTTAGGAATAAGGGAGGGAATGAGAGATGAAGATCTCTCATCTCTTTTGTGCCCGATTATTTTTAATAACTAGAACTTCATGCATGCATGCATGATCCGCTCCCTACGGCATCCTACCCACGAGGTAACGGTGAAACCGTAGTATAAAGGACTGGACATGCATGTCTTCCATGAAGGTTAGAGCAAATATTAGAAAAGGACGGACAAGGATCTAGAGGAAGAAACTTCGTTTCTTCCCAATCATCCTAATCCCTTTTTTCTAATAGTTGCTATAACTTCTAAAAGATTTCATTTAGGGCATTGAAAGAGGTGTGACATTAAATCTTATCAAACTCCACCTTAAACCTAATCCTAGCAAGTTTCTTAACCATCGCACAACTTAGTTCTCTTTTTTAGATTAAATTAAAAGACCAAACACCCATTTGAATCAGCTCGTAAGAACACTTAGGAAAATTACACATCCCTGTGGACCGACCCATACTCACCGGCTAGCTTCATGCGACGCCGTTCTTGATTGCGGTAAAATATTTTTGATCTTAAAACCTCTACTAATCAAATGGCGCCGTTGCCGGGGATGGCGTAATATTTCTTTTGTGTAATTTCGGGTTGATATAAATTTTAAAAATCATAAAAATCTGAAAATATAAAAAGTACAAAAAAAAAATTCAATTTTTGTTATTGTTTGAAGGGTTTATTGTTTGAATCTTGCAGGAACAACGAAGAATCTCGGATCTGGAAATTTACAGAAGGAGAAACAGAAAAGGATACATCAAAACAGAGGGATAAGTCCACATCAGAATAGTAGAAATTTTCTCGGGAAGTGATCCTTCCACCGGACCGCGGAACCGCGGCTCAGGAGCGCCCCAAACCGCGGAACCGCGGCGGCTACGTGGCCTCTTTGCGCAAAATCAGCTCTGTTTGTTTTCTAATCCCCTTCTTTGCCAACCTCAATATATCTTTTGCGAAATTTTCTGCAGGACTTCTTTGCGCTAAAAATTTTCTCTCCCCTTCTAAATAACAGATTTTCTGCAGGTTTCTTTGCGCCGCGCTTAAAAAAATTAATTGCAAGTGAATTTACTGTTTTGCATAATTTAATCGGACTTTAAGGGGCTATTGACCAAACTCAGATTGGGTGGGGATTTCATCACCCTTCCCAGGACCCCAGAAAGCACTTAAAGCATTTGCATCGACCACTTTTAATTAAAAAATACTAGACTCAGCCCTAAGGACTTCGAGCTCAATAGGACAAAGGACTAGACATAGGCATCGACCGTTTATCTTAACTGACTTTGCGGTGTCTAGGCAAGTGTGTCAAGGCAAGTGGTTACTTAATTAGGACCGCTACTTGTAGCGGGGAGCCTCCCACTTACCTGGCACTTACCTGGCCGCAATTGGCGGTGAAGAGGCGGTTTGAGGTCCTATTTCTAACCCTAGTTAGGAGCTGTCTAGCTGACCTAGGTGACCCTAGATCTAGGCCTGATTGTGCATGTGTGGTTGATCGCGTTTGCGTCTCAAGTCTCTTTTCAAATAAAATCTTTTGCAAAAACTTCACATAAATTTTTTTCAAAACTTGCAACTTGTCGCTAAGGAAATCTTGCAACTCACTTACACCACTTCTTCTCATTGACGTTATCTTACCTCCACATTCTGTCTTTCATTTTTTTCTGACTACACTACCCTTTAGTGTATGTCACTTTGGACTAGGGACGCTAACGTCCGATTAGTCCGTGTTTCGTTGGTACCGACCGACGAACCTTTCGACACCGAAGTCGAAATTCCGTCCACTTTCTTACCTCCACCTTCAAATTCTCTTTTCGAAGGCATGTCGGGATACAATCCCAACGATACCTTACCGACGGGAATGATTCCACCTCCGTTAGGTGCGAATAACCCGAATCAACCGCCTGTTGAAGCGCCCGCACGAGTTGCGCTCCAGGATCTCTTCTACCCTGTCCGCACTTCTTTACCTACCTGTCTTTCACCCCCACTGGCAAATGGGGACATTTTTGAAATAAAACCATATTTCATCAATATGCTGCCAAAATTTCACGGTTTGGAATCAGAAGATGCCTATATTTTTATCAATAAATTCCAAAATGTTTGCGCTATGATGAAAACGACCCAATTAAGTGATGACGCTATAAGGCTAAGGGTCATTCCTTTCACCTTATGTGACTTAGCCGAGAAGTGGCTATATAGCACAACATCACATTCAATTAGAAATTGGGATGAGTTTGTGAAAGCTTTTCTTAAAAAGTTCTATCCTCACCACAAAACTGCTAGAATCCGTAATGAGATTATACAATTTTCACAGCTTCCTCACGAACCATTTTGGAAGTGTTTTGAAAGATTTAAAGACCTACTCGTTCAATGCCCTCATCATGGGATAGGAAGTTGGCAACTTTGCCAAACATTATACGAGGGATTGAACCCGGCAACGAAGCAGTTGCTTGAAACTATCTGTCAAGGTCACTTTCTAACCAAGTCTAGTGAGGAAGTGTGACAATTTCTTGAGGACCTTAGTGAACAAACAATTCAGTGGGAGAGCACCAAGACCACATCATCTTCTTCTAGTGGTCAATCTAGGACAGGCATACATCAATTAGATATGTCGATTGCTATGAAGGCCGAGATGGCAGCTCTTACGAAAAAGCTAGAAGCGATTGAGACCAAAATCTCATCGTCTTCTCCTACCCCTGTTGTGCCTCCACGAACTGTTTGTGCTTGTTGTTCGGATCCATCACATCTTACCGAAGAGTGTCCTTACAATGCATCTACTCAAGGACATGATCAAGTCAATGCTGCCTACCAGCAACGACAGAGAAACGATTCATACTCTTCGACATACAATCCGGGGTGGAGGAGTCACCCAAATTTCGCTTGGAACCAAAATCAACAATTCCAAGGAAATAACAATTTTCAAAGGCCTCCTCCTCCACAACAACAACAAGCACCTCCACAAACTCAATTTCAACAGCAACCTTTTCAACAACAACCTTACCCTAATCAAGTGAACAATTTTGTGCCTAACAATTCTTACCCTCCAAACAATTTTGTTCAACCTAACAATGACAAGGTTACTTTGCTTGAAAGAAGTCTAGATGCTTTTCTTAACCAATCTACACAATCTACAGGAAGATTAGAGACTTCTATTCAATTTTTAGTGCAAAACAGTGCCTCACACGATCAAAGCATCAAATCTATTAAGGCACAAATTGCACAACTCAATGCAGCATTGAGCGAGCGTGAAAAAGGAAAGCTCCCATCTCAACCACTGCCCAATCCCGGTCACGCACATGCTGCAAATCAACAGCAAACTCATAACGTAAACGCTGTGACCACTTTGAGATCGGGAAAAATGTTGCAAAACAATGTGGGTATTCACAATGACACCCCTGCCGGTGGTTCTTCTTCACCTTCTTCTTCTTCGTTAGAGCCTGTTCTCCATCATTCACAAGGCTCTACTCCATCTAGCTCGAACGGACCCAATTCTCACAACACGAACACATCTACACGGGGTTCCGTTCCAACTCAACAATCTGATCCGCAAAAATTGGACTCAACAACATTTCAAAATGCTCCCTTTCCGAACCGGTTGAGATCCAATAAACCAACTCCACAAATGGAGAAGATTGTCGAGTTGTTCAAACAGGTGAGCATAAATATCCCTCTTTTGGATGCAATCCAACAAGTTCCTTCATATGCAAAAATCTTAAAGGACCTATGCACCAAAAAGAGGAAGTCACAAGTACCAAAGAAAGTTTTCGTGGCTAGTGCTGTTAGCGATGCTCTTGTCCAATCCTTACCCCAAAAGCATAAGGACCCCGGTTGTCCTACTATTTCAATAACAATTGGGGACAAGAACATCAATAGAGCACTACTAGATCTTGGTGCTAGTGTCAATTTTCTACCTTATTTTGTGTACGAGCAATTAGGCATTGGAGAGCTTAAGCTCACTCACTGTACTCTCCAAATGGCTGATCGATCAATCGTCCATCCAAGGGGTGAGCTAGAGGATGTGTTGATCAAAGTTGGGGAGTTCATATTCCCCGTTGATTTTATTGTTATGGACACACAACCTGTTGCCAACTCACGGAACCAAATTCCGGTGATCCTCGGTCGACCATTTTTGGCCACTTCCAATGCTGTAATAAACTGTCGCAATGGCTCCATGACTCTATCCTTCGGGAAGACGTCTAGTGAGTTCAATATTTACAAGTTAGAAAGTCTGCCCCCCCTGCCTAATACTAGTACACGAGAAGTTTGCTCTATTCACGAAATCACGCAGGAGAACTGCGAGCTTGAAAGATTTTTGTTTGATGAGAACAGTTTTGACGCCACTAGTGCGTCCCTCCTTGAGCCTACCACAGTTGACACAACCGATATTGATTATGAGTGTTTCAATTTTTCAGATGATGACGACTCACAGCCCAAATATGAGTCTTTTGAATTTTTTGATGAGTTAGCGGAAACATCGAAATCGGTTGTTTGCAGTGATTTCGAACCTGTGTTGGAGTCCTTTGAGTTCGAAGTAGATCCCCTAATGATTCTTTCGCCTCCGAAACTCGAACTCATGCCCTTGCCGTCTCACCTTAAATATGCTTACATAGGTGATAATAAGACCTTTCCCATTATCATATCGGCCTCTCTCGCCTTCGAGCAAGAGAACGCTCTTTTAATGGTCTTACAAGATAGACGGCAAGTTTCCGGCTGGACTATGGCGGACATCGAGGAGATTAGTTCCCTCATAATTGAATATCATATGAATATGATGGATGATGCCAAGTCGATAAAGGATCCACAGAGATATCTTGGGGATGGTGTAGTTAGACAACTTCCTCCTTTAGAAGTTGAACCACCCCCATTTCTTTTAATAAGCTATGAGAATGCCAATATTCCACTGATTGCAGATCATTCTCATTCTCGTTTAGATTCATCACCACATTATATCTATTCACCTCCACATTTTCCATACTACCACATCTATCTTCCCCAATTCTTTTTGGATCGGTACAACATATTCTTCCACCAACCGATACTCTTTACAGATAAATTTTTCGACTGGTTGGTGTTGATGTTTGGTCTTTGCAAAGTTTGGCAATGATGTTTAACTCCGTTTCAATGAAGTTTGGGGAGGCCTTTCTGTATATAACAATAAAAGAAAAAATTTAAAAAAAAATTTAACAAATAAACAGGGGAGTGACGGCAGTTTGACCCTCTTGGTGTAGCATGACAGTGAGGACACTGTCAAGTTTAAGTTTGGGGGTATGCTCGGTACGTCTTCTTCCTTCTCATTCATATGTACATATTTTTGCATTTGCATATTTATTTGAAAACCCAAAAATTGAAAAGATTTCAAAAATTATAAAAATTATTGTATTCAATTTTGACCATATTTAACTTGAGTTTAACAAATAGGTTAACTGGCTAAGAACAACTAGATCTTAGACTTAGTAAATTGAAAACCCTAAAAATAACCTTCTTTAAAGATTAACGGTAGAAAGTATATGTCTTTGTAGTTTATTTAGAACTAGGCAAATTTTGAGTTCACTTTTTGGGCTAAGTTGAAATAAAGGAAAAATATTGATATTCTTATTAGAGTATAAGTTTGAAAAATAATTCCTAGCTTAAGTCTAGATTCTGAAAATGTATACCCTACAAATTGCACAATCACGCACCTTGAAACTTGGAATAGTAGAGGAGACCTTGAAATGCTCTTGTCTAAAGTTTTTAGTACGAAGAAAATAAAAAGGAAAAATGTGAATAAAGAAAAATGGACACTGGTTTTGTGATTACTTAAGGCTGCAAAACTAGAAAAATATTTGGCAAGGGTGCTTCATCACCTAGTGCCTTAGACCAACTGGTTTGGGAGTCACTGCTAAAGCCTTGGGTGTTGCAAGACTAGGAAGTACACTTTAATATGCAAACACATATTGTAATCGGCCGTTGGTACCTCAAGAAGTATTAACGGTCGCATGAAGGATGTGTAAGCAAAATTCATTTAAATATTCACCAATTAATAAGTGCTTTGGACAACGGACAAGGGTATGATTGCTTGATTTGAATTTCCAAGTGTAGGGGTGATTTACACACAACATGGGGATATATGATTAGAGTTGAGATAAGAGAAAAGAATGAAGAATAGAACTTGTATCTTTAGTTGAGTTGATAGAAAAATTCCTAAGTGGAGATGGAACCTTAGAAGAAAAACTTAAGAAATGCCGAAAGCTGAGTGAGTCTATCAAACATATATAATCTTAAGTTAAATGATGAAGACGTGTGAAGAATATGGGTGGGTAATTTACGAGTCAATGATAATAGAATTACTTGTTAGAAAACCTAATTGGAGAATTAAAGTTAATGAGCCAAATTGATAGGATTTTGTGGGTAGTATCCCCTGAAAACCCTCAGGAGACAACACTCCTCCTACTAGGGACACCTAGAGGTTTAACGGCTTGTTGCACGTGCTCAGTGTAATCACGTCTCCCTGCGAAAGTGTGGTTAAGTTCTTTTTGTTGAGAATAAAAAAATAAGTTTGCTCGAGGACGAGCAAAAGATAAGTTTGGGGGTATTTGTTCATATCATAATATTGCATTATTATATTCCCCATTCTTATTCGTTTTATAATAAACAGGTGCTTTTGACGCATGTCTGCTACATATTACAGGATACAGGTTCTTGGAGCGAAAACAGTGAAAGAGACAAAAGATGATACAAAAGAGAGACTTTTGACCAACGAGTAGAAGGATCCTAGTCAAGCCTAGACGAAGAACAATTCAATTGTACAAGGCAACGCATGGTCTAAAATGTCAAATGGAATAGTTAAAAGACCACTACAAGTTTCACTGAAAGATCTGGAGAAAACCCAGAAGCCAAATGGAGAAAAGAACCATAGAAATAGAAAGACCAAAGCATCAAGAAGCAGCCCACATAATTTGATCATATGACCTAACCAAAGGGCCGCGGAACCGCGGCCTTACCCCCACTAATGCCGCGGTTCCGCGGCCATCTGACGCACGTGTCGGTACAGATTTCTCCTGGCGGTGCGTCGGTGCGTAGGTTGGGATTTTTCGTGGGTATATCTGTAATAGCACATACGCGAGAATTTGTAACCCTAGTTTTCCTATTTCTTTATAAATATGTAATCAAAATATTGTAATAGGGATGCCTCTTTCCAAGAAATAAAAATTCAGATTCTTTTGAGGATTAAAGAGCATCATTTCTATAAGTTCTTCTTTTAATTCCTGCCTTAGTTTATAGTTAAATTATTGCCTTAGATTAAATTAATCTTTTGCCTTAGTTAACTCTAGTATAGAATCTCTTAAAACTGCAGTAGGAAATTAATCCAATAGATCTAAAAATGCAAAATCTCAAATTGATGTTTTTAATAAATCCCCTAATGAGCGAGTAATTTTCTCGCTTGTTAGGGTTAGGAATAAGGGAGGGAATGAGAGATGAAGATCTCTCATCTCTTTCGTGCCCGATTATTTTTAATAACTAGAACTTCATGCATGCATGCATGATCCGCTTCCTACGGCACCCTACCCACGAGGTAACGGTGAAACCGTAGTATAAAGGACCGGACATGCATGTCTTCCATGAAGGTTAGAGCAAATATTAGGAAAGGACGGACAAGGATCTAGAGGAAGAAACTTCGTTTCTTCCCAATCATCCTAATCCCTTTTTCTAATAGTTGCTATAATTTCTAAAAGATTTCATTTAGGGCATTGAAAGAGGTGTGACATTAAATCTTATCAAACTCCACCTTAAACCTAATCCTAGCAAGTTTCGTAACCATCGCACAACTTAGTTCTCTTTTTTAGATTAAATTAAAAGACCAAACACCCATTTGAATCAGCTCGTAAGAACACTTAGGAAAATTACACATCCCTGTGGACCGACCCGTACTCACCGGCTAGCTTCATGCGACGCCGTTCTTGATTGCGGTAAAATATTTTTGATCTTAAAATCTCTGCTAATCAGGACCCCACCCATGTTTATTGCTGTATCCGACCTCATCCAACGGCGCCCATCATCTCCCGCCGAAACGGCTCCTCGCGCCCAACGGCCCCGATCGCTCCACGTGTCAGTCCTGCGCTGGACCGAGTCCCATCAGACGCCGCAGGCCTGCATACGTCGCGTCAGCCAATCGACGCCCGACACGTGGGCCGTCGCTTCAGTGGCAGAGTGCATGAACCAGCGCACCTTCTTTAAATGCAGAGATCTCGCCTTGATTCTCTGGCGGAAAAGACAACCGACGGCCCGAGGACTCGTCCCGATAAAGCCCTAGAAAGGAGCTCACCCCGGGAGACCTGGCAGTCCACTCCTGACCCGACCCGCTAGCTGATCGGGACAAGAGTGGGGGGCTAATGATGATGCTCAATATTGGCGGTCCCCAAGATCAGGACACGTGGCAGATGATGTGTCCCACGACTCAGAAGAAAGGGCCCACAGGGGCCGACCGGGCCACCCTACACCCGACCTGCAAGCGCGAGCTGGCTCTCCTCGGGCCCCCCTACGAATTAGCCTCCTCGGCCCCTCAGCTCGCCCCAAGCTGCCACAGGACCAAGACTCCTCGGCTTCCTCGCTCGTCCCCGAGCTCCCGGCCGAGGCTGTCTTCCTCGGCCCCCCTACCGACTCGACCACTCACAGGCGTAACCGCCGCTCCGCGAATCTCGCCATGCGCAGATTCTACGCCAGCAACATTCCACGTTCCACGCCATCACTATCCCCATTAATGAACGATCCGCTCTCTACGCGGGCATGACGTCGGGAGCGTAACTGCCAGCGAGATTCTCGCGCCTGCTGCTGCGTGCCACCACCGTTATATAAACCCCCATCACAGAGGGGTCAAGCAAGCCATTCTTTACTCTTCTAAGCCGTTACTCTGCTCGGATCTCATCACTAACTTGATCGTCGGAGGGTCCTTGGTGGTACCAAACCATCCCGGGACTTCTTTGCAGGTACTCGGCATCAAACTCCTCATACTGCCTCTTCCACCAAAACCCATTGAGACCCACATGCAACAGAAGATAATCATCAAAATCCACTGGGAGATCGACGGAAGACAATATCTGACGGAGACCCGAAAAGGACCTCCATCACTATGGTTCTCTCATCTCTCCCTCACTCATCTTTTTCAGCTCTCTCTCTCTCTCTCCCTCTCTCCAAACACAATCCATAAAATAGATGCACGAGGGAGAGGACGACAGGGGCCGCATCAGTGGATGCGAGGACGATGAAGATGGCACGAGGGAGGAGGGAAAGGAGAGAGAAGAGAAGGGAGAGGACGAGGAGGAGGTGCTGAGGGGAGGAGGAGAGGAGGATGAAACGAAGGAGCTCGGTGGGGTCGGCGGCGGCGGAGAGAGGCGAGCATGTGAGGAGGGGCACGAGCAGGAAGAGTTTTAGCTTTAGGGAGAGAGATGGGAAAAGAAGACCTTTTGAATCCTTAAATATACCTATTACGGGCATTTTAGTCTTTACATACCCTATGATTAACAGCATGATAAGGGTGTATGGATAGAAAGTTGATGGCATTTAATTATTATGGTGTACTTTGTAGATAAGCTTAGAAAATTTGGTGTTGTTTTTGAAATTAAAAAATAATTGGTGAATTTTTTTTAAATATGAAAAAAGTTGGTGTCCAGAATAAAAAATAGAACCTAAAATTTATTTATTTTTGACTCGTCCCAAAGGATAAACCGAACTAATAAAGGAGGTATGAGACACTCTAGCTTGGGGAAAAAATTCTACCTTCGGGCCAGACATATATGCCCTGTCATGACCAAAAGAAAAGAAAAGAAAAGAAAAGACATAGAACCACGGGTCCTATGAAAATGTGCCAAGGATGTCTGAAAAGTTCTCTCTCTTATTTTATTGTGCTCAAGTTCATTGCATTCGTAACAGTGAACAATTTCTCCGGTGTGCGGTCAGATTTAATCTAATAATAAAATAGAAAAAACATCAAGAAAACATTTGTACGATCTATGGTTTAAAATAACACAACAAAATCAATAATATCCTTTCTAATGTTGGTTAAGGTCTGATATTTATATTGTGTTAACTACAATCCTACAATCCTGACGCATTAGATGCAATCCGAGCTACAACAAGAAGCATTGACTGAAATCATTGAACTCGCCCTCTAATGATTGATAGCTCAGCTGGTATGTCATTTTCTCTTTGAGGGAAAGTGTGGGGTTCGATCCTTAGAAGGGGAAACAATCGCAATTTAACACTTTCGGGAAAATTCGTGGGTCTCTAGATGCGTGGATGTGATGTGTGTGCCATGTGCATTGACGTGTCATGTGCATGGGTTATGCTTACTGGCCAGTTCCAAAAAAAAAGAGAGTTAGATGTCAGGAAATACCTATAATGTTTATCCCAAAAGTAGGAAATATTCCTAACTTTCTAAAACCAGCGCTTTCCCAATTCGATTTTAATTAATTCCCAAAATGTCTTTTATATAAATATTTAATTAAAAAATGTTTCTTCTTCTCTCTTATATACCCATATTATTTTTCGATATTATCCACACCTTTTAAAATTCTATAAGTTTTTTTAAATACCCAAAACTTATTAAGTGACTGTTAAGTTTATTTTTTCAATTTAATTTATTTTTCAAATACCAACTTTACTCTCATCATCATCGTCATCATCATCATCCTCTTCTTCATCATAACCTGACAAAATCCCACCTTCAACTTCTTTCTTTTCATCCCTTAATCTCATTCATTCTAATTCTCTTCTCTTACTCTTTGTTTTCATAAGATCTTTGTTTCTTCTCCTTTTCTCTTCTACTCTATTTACTTTCAAATTAAAAAACCCTAATATAAAATAACCTAAATTTTTGAAAATTCTAACCCTAAAGAAACATTTAATTATGCAAATCCTAACATAAAAAGCAAATCAACCAAAACTTACAAGATACTCGATCAAATAAATTATTTTTAAGAATTTGGATGCATGTAATGTAATGAATAAAAAGGGATGTAATGAATAAAAAGGGATTGTGAGGATACTCATATTTTTTATATTGATTCCAATCAAAATTAACCATAATTTAATGATGTTGCGTTTAAAAATAACTTAAAGAATTTTGGCAGGTATAGATAATATCGAAGAATAATGGGGGTACATTAAATTTGTATAGAATTTTAGGGGTATTTCAGAAAACTCTTGATATAAATATTTAAATAAAGGATATTTTAGGAATCAATTAAAGTAGAGGGGGTAAAGTGCTGGTTTTAGAAAGTCATGGTATTTCCTTTTATTGGGGTAAATGTTAGGAGTATTTCCTGCCATTTAGCCGAAAAAAAGATCATTGAACTCGTCACATACTCACTAGTATCGTTTATAGCCGGGCCTCCAAGAAAAAGCGCTTTCAAATCGATAAGCAAGACTACCTTTATTCTTAAGATAAATTGTCAAAATGCCCCCGACCCACTCGAGAGTTGTCTAAAAACTCCTAGTATTTTCAAAATTAGGGAGGACCCAGTGTTCAAAATCCTTATTGAAAAACCCCTGGACTGTACTTCATTTAGGAATTGTATTATATTTTAAATACAATTACAAAAATACCCCACCTTAACACTATTCATCTTCCTTCTCTCTCCCCTCTAAAACCTTTGATCCTTATTCCTCCCTCGCCGCTCCTCCTTCCTCCTCCCTCGTCCCTCCGCTCCTCCTCCCTGCTTTGCTCCCCTTCCTTCGCTCCTCCTCCGTTCCCCTTCTCCTACTGCCTTTACTTTCTCCGCCGCTCCAAGATGGTTTTGGTGAAGGCGGCGGCGGCACTTGGATATTACAAGTAGCTGCTTAGATATTATAGTGAGCTGTTTAGATATTACATGCAATACTTAGATATTACATACAATATTTAGATATCACAAGGAAATACTTAGGTATTACAGATAAATACTTAAATATTACACACAATTGCTTAGATGTTACAAGAAAGTAGAAAAATATTTTAGAGGCTTTTGGTGGGAAAGAAATAAATTTGGCAGGAAATTAGATTTATAATGGGAAAAAAGTATTGGAGGGAAAAATAAAAATAAAATAGATATTACAGGCAAGTCTTCATATATCACAGGTAAGTTGTTTGTTGACAGAGGACACATAAGTCATGCAGACAGAGGATTCGTAACCATCAGATATACAACTGATAACACTTATTAGTTTCTCTCCACCACCGTATTAGGTTTCCCTAGCACCTACTGTAGATATGGAAGCATCACACATGCTACTTTTAAAAATAAAGAGGTGCTAAGCAAACAAAGTAAAGATCTTTTACTAAAATACTAGGGTAACAACACTTGTATCTCATACAATAACCATTCTATCACTAAGTGAAAGGAATATAACCTTTGTAGTTCTCTTTGTAGTGACTCCTTGGATCGTTGAGAGTTGGAAAAGCTTGCAAGTGAGCTCCTTTGTTCACGATGATCCACCCGAAGTCCACTTTGTCCAAGCTCCTAGCTTCACATGATCAAAGAAGATGATGAAGCTAAACACTCTAAACTAATTGGCTAGATTAGAGTAGAATGAAGAGGTGGTTTGTTTTCTCTAATCAAAACCCAATCTTTTTCACCAACTCACTTTCTTTTCAACTCAAGAGAGCAAGGAGGAAGAAGAAGATGAAGGCAAAAGCTTTTGTCAAAATGATAATGATAAAACTTGAATGAGAAAATAGAAAAGATAGTATATATATTTTCGATTTGTCATCTCAAACCATGGTTACTTAATTTAGATATTATTGCATATGAGTTAAAAGGCAAAAGGAAAACTAATCTATGGTTAAAAAGTGGGTGAACAATGGTTAAGTTCATGAAGAGTGTAGAAGATAACCATGAATGAATATTTCCTTTTCTTTTCTTTTAACTTAAATGAAAAATGAATATGTATATAAATATAAGTTCCATGTGAGTCTTATATTGCCTTCTAAGATGTATCATCAACCATGATACTTTACATGTATGTATCCATGCATATCATCATATGCATACAAGCATGCATTCTTCCTTTTTAATAAAAAAGGGTTTGAATAAAGAACAAAACTAAAAGTCAAAATGTTAAATCAACAATTGATTTAACAATCCGGTCATATCACATACGACCCGACCAATAGAAAAATGCCCGATTAACATACGGTATCACATAGTCGTATTCAATCGGGTCCCCGCGCATATCTCATATGCACACCATATCTTTTCGCCTGAGCTAGGAAACTTCTGTATGGGACTCTAAGACTCGTCAATACTCCGGCAGTAGGTGATGATCATATCAAACACCCATAAACCGCAAGCGGTCAGCTAAACGTAACGGCCACCCGGGAATTGAGCGATCAGAAGAAAACCAGCAAAGCTGTCAAAACTCCCATCGAGCCATCTGGCAACACTTACCGTACAGTCCGGTATCCTCATCAGATATGTTGCATATCAAGTCTAGGGATGGTATCGTCGACCCCAATAACTCAACAAGTCATGCCGGTGGATAGCTTATAACAGATCGAGACACTACAGATAACACTTATCAGTAAATTTCAGCAGCCCTGGCCAGGGACTTCCTGTTATAGCCAATCGAGCATTGCACAACATCAATTCCCAATACCGGGAGAGACGAAACCCCTCCTATCGCTCATCGCCTCCATGTGCCTCGGGACTGTACCCAAAGACAACCTGTTTGCACGACTCAGTAGAGCCGTGGTAGGGTGGAGATCAAAGTACAGTGGGAGGACACATAAAACTCTATGACGATCTTGGGTCTACAGACTAACCTGTACCAGTGTCACCCGAGAACTGCTATCCGACGATAGATATAATACCACATAAGAGTTCTCTGTGAGTACGTTCAGTGTACACAGTCTCTACTGAGCACCCGCATACATTCTTTGGTGTCATCACACCAGATGCATATGGGATCATCCATCGCCCATCATATGGGACAAGAATTGTATACGCTAGTCTACTCTGGAATATCGATGCCCTGTCTCGATACACCTATGACTAGGAACAGTTCAAGGATATGTTTATAAACTACACGTGCCCCACTAGTATGATCCGCATCATAGTCACAGCAGTCAAGCAAATATCTGAGGGCTTTATCAACATGTGCAAATGAATATAAGCATGATCAAATCAACATGTCCGATAAAGTAAACCAGATAGCATACTATCACGTCGAGCAAGAAAGTAATCCATATATATACATGTCCAAGCATCCACTATACATATAATGGCCTCTAGGGAATACATATATCCAACAATCTCCCACTTGCACTAAGACCAGTTATTGGCGTATCTCATACCCAACATCTCAAAAAGTCGCTCATGCTGCGGTTGTGGAAGGGCCTTGGTGAGAGGATCCGCGGTGTTATTCTTTGTATCTACTCTCCGAATCTCGATCTCGTGGCGATCTACTATCTCCCGGATAAAATGATATCGCCTCAGGATGTGTCTGGACTTCTGATGGGGCCTTGGTTCTTTGGATAACGCCATAGCCCCATTATTATCATAATACAAAAGTATTGGATCAATAATGGTTGGAACTATGTTCACACCATAATATTGCATTATTATATTCCCCATTCTTATTCGTTTTATAAATAAACAGGTGCTTTTGACGCATGTCTGCTACATGTTACAGGTTATAGGTTCTTGGAGCGAAAACAGTGAAAAAGATAAAAAAAACGACACAAAAAAGGGACTTTGACCAACAAATAGAAGGATCTTAATCAAGCCTACACAAAAAGATCAGTACAAGGCAACGCAAGGTCCAAGATTACAAAGCAAACGGTTAAGTCCACTGCAATTGTTCACTGGAGATCTGGAAGAAATAGAGAAGCCAAATTGAATAAAGATCCAAAGAAATAAAAAGCCCAAGAAGCCCAGAATCAGTTCCAAAATTTCCAGACATAAAATTTTACCAAAACTTGAAGTCTATTTTGACTAGGTCTTCCTAAGGATATTTTGGTAAATGTAGACATGCGAATCAATTGTAACCTAGGGTTTCCTATCCTCTATAAATAGGAACTCTAAATCATTGTAAAGGCTATGCCTTCCTATGCCTCCCTTCATTAATAAATTTCAGAATTCTTTTGGAGAGCATCATTTTTGTAAGTTCTTTATTTTCATCCCTAGGTTAATTTTTCTATTCTTACCCTAGATAAATTTAATTCCTTGCCCTAGTTAATCTTTTATTCTCTGCCCTAGATAAATGTATTTTAATTCCCTAATGAGTGAGTAGTCTCCTCGCCTGTTAGGGTTAGATCTGGGGAAGGTTTGAGAGACGAAGATCTCTTATCCCCTTTCTTGCCCGTCATATATTTTCATAGGACTCTATGCATACATGCACATACCGCTCCCTACGGCACCCTATCCCTCGAGGTAGCGGTGATACCGTAGTATAAAGGCCCGGTTGTGATGTTTTCCATGGAGGTTAGGGTAAGGATTGATAAAGGAAGGACAAGAAACTAGAGGAAGAAAACATCTTCCCGATGATTCTAATCCCTTTTATTAATAATTACCATAATACCTAATTAGATCTTCATATGGGTATAGAAAGCGGTGAGATTTATTGACTTTCCAAATTTAACCTAGACCTAACCCTAACAAGATTTAGATATAGATTAATTTAGTTTTTAGATTTAATAATCAATCCGTCCCCCATCGGAATTAACTCGTAAGAGCGATTAGGAAATTCACAACATCCCTATGGACCGACCCGTACTCACCGGCTAGCTGCAAAGTGACGCCGTTCTTGATTGCGGTAATAGATAGTTTTTGAGAAAAATCAAATGGCGCCGCTACCGGGGATGGCGTGTTATTTCCTTTTTGCAATTTCGGGTTAATCAAAATTCAAAAAATCATAAAAATCTGAAAAATCAAAAAAATATAAAAATATGTCATCTGTTATTTTTGGAAAGGGTATTTTTGTGTGAATTTTGCAGGATCTACGAACAAATTCGGATCTGGAAATCTACAGAGATCAAAACAGCAAATATCAAATCCGAACAAACAGAGGAATATCACAACAACCGAGGAATAGAAGAAATTTGGAGGACCGAGTCAAACAAGAAGAATCGCTGTGATCTGGTTCAAAAAAAAAAAAAAACCCGAAGAGACCAACTCGCGGCGGAACCGCCGCGCGACCCCCTCTCCGGCCGCGGAACCGCCGCTCCTTGGTGGCATCACTAAAACAAAAAACAAAAAAAACAGTTCCGCCACTGCAAATCTCTGTGAGTTTTCTCTCTCCTCCTCTGCAAATCTCCGATATATCTTCTGAAAAATATCCTGCAGGATTCTTTGCGCTTAAACATCTTCCCCCTTCTCAATAACAAATCTTGTGCAGGATTCTTTGCGCCGCGCATAAAATAAAATAAAAATCTTTGATTGCAAGTGATTTTTCTGTTTTGCATATCTTTAATCGGACTTTAAGGGGCTTTTGACCAATTCAGATTGGGTGGGGATTTCATCACCCTTCCCAGGACCCCCAGAAATCACATAAGGCATATGCATTGACCATCTATTAATTAAAAAATACTAGACTCAGCCCTAAGGACTTCGAACTCAATAGGACAGAGGACTAGTTATAGGCATCAGCCGTTTATCCTAACCTGACTTTGCGGTGTCTAGACAAGTGTATCAAGGCAAGTGGTTACTTAATTAGGACCGCTACTTGTAGCGGGGAGCCTCCCACTTACCTGGCACTTACCTGGCCGCAATTGGCGGTGAAGAGGCTGTTTGAGGTCCTATCTCTAGCCCTTTGGAACAGTTAGGAGCTGTCTAGCTGACCTAGGTGACCCCAGAGTTAGGCCTGATTGTGCATTTTTGGTTGATCGAAAGTGTGTCTTAGCCTGTTATCAAAAATCATTTTTGCAAAACAAATAAAAAAAAATAAGAGGAATTTTTTTTATAAAAACAACTTGCAAATTTTTGCCGCAAATAAATCCTTGCACCCCAACCTACCTTCTTCATCTTCTCTTTCTTCTATCATGGGTACCCCACATCATAAATCTCTTGCCGAACTTTGGTATCCCGAACCTAATTTTGCGTCGTACGTCAATTGTTTCGGTCGATTTAAGGAAGATCCCTCCGTGCCTAAAATTTCTTTGAAAGATCAAATAGAAGCGTCTAGGAGAAACAGTTCGACTTTGCAACCCACTTTGTGTCGACCAAGTAAACATTTACCACCTTCATATGTTGATACCACTTTTTCAAGTCCTGCTGTAACTCCTAAACAGATGTCCATTGCTGAGCATATTGCTCAATCTCATAGCCGGTCTTTCACCCCTCTCCACTCATCTAGTTCTAGGGATCCACAAGACCATTCACCTTTTTATCCACATGTTGACCCTACCCCTGTCCAACCACCCACTTCCTACCAGTCCTACCCGACTTTCCCACCGTCACTAGACACTGTTTCTATACAGCCTTTTGGGAGTTTCACGTATCCAAACAATTTCGAATATTTTACCGAAACCCCCTCACCACCCAAGTCTAGTTTGGAAGAGTCGTTGGGGGCTTATATTGCAGCAACAAACAAAATGGTGAGGAATGTGGAAGCGTCCATGGCCGCCCTTATGCAACCGAGTGAACCGGTAGCTAGTTTCCAACTAGCTCCAAATTTTCCAATGTATGAGGAGGCGGTTGGACAGAGAAAGAATGTGAGAGGATTTCCAAATCAAACCTACCCATACCCAATTGAATCCAACAACTCCAATTTTCAAACATATGTCCAAAATGATGAGTTGTGCGACTTTGTAGTGCTTGATTTGCCAAATTGTGAGGAACCCCTTTCGAGTGAAACCACACGTAATCCTTTTGACCTTTACACCTCCACTCTAGAACCTAAATCGATAAATATCCATGCTTTTGATGAGGTGTCAGAAAATATTGATTTTCACTTGATTGAGGATATAGACGCCGGGAATATTTCGGATGATGAACCTGTCGATTTGATTGAAATTTTATGTCCAATTCATCATCCCGAGTCATTAATTGTTTCTCCCGAACTTCATATGCGTCTTGATTTTGATGATAATGGCATGGATGAAATAAGTATTAAGGAGAATTATGAGGATAATATTGAGGAGAGTAGTGAGGATAATATTGAGGTTGAACCATTTTTGTTTGATGTGTCGGATTTTCCAATTCATCCTCTTGAACCTTTACCTAAATCACCCTCTCTCCTTTCCATCGTTCCGACCACGCCTAATATCACGCTTGAAGACTGTGAGTTTGAAAAATTTCTCTTTAAATCTAATACAGTTCTCACAGACGATAACACGTACGAGTGTTTCACTTTTTCGGACGATGTTGATGACTCACCGCCCGAGTTTGAGTCCTTTACATTTCAGATGAGTTAGTCGAACCATCAGACTCGGTTGCTTACAGTTGTTTCGAACCATTGATGGAATCCTTCAAGTTCGCGACAGATTACTTAGGTGAGAATAACACTATCCCTAATTCACTCCCTTTCGTCCTTCCTATCGTTCCGACCGTGCAAGTGACCGTTACGTTTTCACCTCCTATACCAAGTTCGGAGTACCCATGCTTTCTTGCGAATCTTGAGGGATTTGACCCCATTTCTCGACGGGTTGATAGGTTAGCACAATCGCTTTTAACACATCGATCATCACATATTGTGCTAATTTACTCACTCGATTTACACCCTCAAGATCGTACTCTACTTCTTTCTCTTTTCCGCCATTCTTCTCCCCCACCGAGACCGTATCCCGTTTCTACCTCCACACGGTCTCGTGTGTTTCTCATTTCTTTTCTTTCTACTCCATTCTTTCACCAACTCGACCATTACCACGATAAGATTTTTGAATGGTTGGTGTTAATCTTTGGCTTGTGTAAGGCCAAGCTTAAGTTTGGGGGGAACCTTGTTGTATATATGTATATATACCTTTTGTTTTCTCTTTCTATAAAAATTAAAAAAAAAATTATAAATAAATAAACAGGGGAGTGCCGACAATTTTGACCCTCTTGGTGTAGCATGACAGTGAGGACACTGTCAAGTTTAAGTTTGGGGGTATGCTCGGTACGTCTTCTTCCTTCGCATTTATTTGTATATTTTTGCATTTGCATATTTATTTGAAAACCCATAAAAATTGAAAATTTTCAAAAATTATAAAAATTAATGTATTCAATTTTGGCCTAATTAACTTGAGTTTGACAAAATGTTAACTAGCTAGGAACAACTAGATCTTAAACTTAGTAAATTAAAAACCCTAAAAATAACCTTTCTTAAAGTTTAACGGTGGAAAGTATGTCTTTGTAGTTTATTTAGAAATAGGCAAATTTTGGGTTCACGTCTTGGGCTAAGTCAAAGCAAAGGAAAAGTATTGATATTTTTATTAGAGTATGAGTTTGAAAAATAATTCCTAACTTAAGTCTAGATTCTGAAAATGTATACCTTACAATTTGCACAATCACGCACCTTGAAACTTGGAATAGTAGAAGAGACCTTGAAATGCTCTTGTCTAAAGTTCTTAGTATGAAGAAAATAAAAAAAAAATGAAAAAAAAATACAAGTGTGAATAAAGAAAAAAAAATGAACACTGGTTTTTGTGATTACTTAAGGCTAAAAAAATAGAAAAATATTTAGTGAGGGTGCTTCATCACCTAGTGCCTTAGACCAACTGGTTTGGGAGTCACTGCTCAAGCCTTGGGTGTTGCAAGACTAGGAAGTACGCTTTAAAGTGCTAACGCATCTTGTAATCGGTTGTTGGTATCTCAAGAAGTATTAACGGTCGCATGAAGGATGTGTAAGCAAAAATTCAATTAAAAATTCACCAATTAATAAGTGTTTTGGACAACGGACAAGAGTATGATTGCTTGATTTGAATTTCCGAGTGTAGGGGTGATATATACACACAAATAGGGATATGTGATTGGGATTTAGATAAGAGAGAGGAATGAAGAATAGAACTTGTATCTTTAGTAGAGTTGATAAAAATTCCTAAGTGGAGATGGAACCCTAGAAGGAAAACTTAAGAGATGCCGAAAGCTAAGTAAGTCTGCAGAACATATATAATCTTAAGTTAAATGATGAGGAAGTGTGAAGAATATGGGTGGATAATTTACGGGTCGACGATAATAGAATTCCTTGCTAGAAAACCTAATTGGAGAATTAAAGATAATGGGCCGAATTGATAGGATTTTGTGGGTAGTATCCGCTGAAAACCCTCAGGAGACAACACTCCTCCTACTAGGGACACCTAGAGGTTTAACGGATTGTTGCACGTGCTCAGTGCAATCGCGTTTCCCTGCGAAAGTGCGGTTAGGTTTTTGTAGTGAATAAAAAAATAAGTTTGCTCGAGGACGAGCAAAAGATAAGTTTAGGGGCATTTGTTCACACCATAATATTGCATTATTATATTCCCCATTCTTATTCGTTTTATAAATAAACAGGTGCTTTTGACGTATGTCTGCTACATGTTACAGGTTACAGGTTCTTGGAGCGAAAACAGTGAAAAAGACAAAAAACGACACAAAAAAGGGACTTTGACCAACAAATAGAAGGATCTTAATCAAGCCTACACAAAAGATCAGTACAAGGCAACGCAAGGTCCAAGATTACAAAGCAAACGGTTAAAAGTCCACTGCAATTGTTCACTGGAGATCTGGAAGAAATAGAGAAGCCAAATTGAATAAAGATCCAAAGAAATAAAAAGCCCAAGAAGCCCAGAATCAGTTCCAAAATTTCCAGACATAAAATTTTACCAAAACTTGAAGTCTACTTTGACTAGGTCTTCCTAAGGATATTTTGGTAAATGTAGACATGCGAATCAATTGTAACCTAGGGTTTCCTATCCTCTATAAATAGGAACTCTAAATCATTGTAAAGGCTATGCCTCCCTATGCCTCCCTTCATTAATAAATTTCAGAATTCTTTTGGAGAGTATCATTTTTGTAAGTTCTTTATTTTCAGCCCTAGGTTAATTTTCTATTCTTGCCCTAGATAAATTTAATTCCTTGCCCTAGTTAATCTTTTATTCTCTGCCCTAGATAAATGTATTTTAATTCTCTAATGAGTGAGTAGTCTCCTCGCTTGTTAGGGTTAGATCTGGGGAAGGTTTGAGCGACGAAGATCTCTCATCCCCTTTCTTGCCCGTCATATATTTTCATAGGACTCTATGCATACATGCACATACCGCTCCCTACGGCACCCTATCCCTCGAGGTAGTGGTGATACCGTAGTATAAAGGCCCGGTTGTGATGTTTTACATGGAGGTTAGGGTAAGGATTGATAAAGGAAGGACAAGAAACTAGAGGAAGAAAACATCTTCCCGATGATTCTAATCCCTTTTATTAATAATTACCATAATACTTAATTAGATCTTCATATGGATATAGAAAGCGGTGAGATTTATTGACTTTCCAAACTTAATCTAGACCTAACCCTAACAAGATTTAGATATAGATTAATTTAGTTTTTAGATTTAATAATCAATCCGGCCCCCATCGGAATTAACTCGTAAGAGCGATTAGGAAATTCACAACATCCTTGTAGACCGACCCGTACTCACCGGCTAGCTGCAAAGTGACGCCGTTCTTGATTGCGGTAATAGATAGTTTTTGAGAAAAATCAAACTACTCCTAGTACCGCGATGAACTTCTTCATCCAGATGGCTTCCTTGGCAGCATCATTTGCAGCAATATACCCAGCTTCCATCGTGGAGTCTACAACGGTATCCTGTTTGGAACTCTTCCAACTAACCGACCCTCCATTGAGGGTAAATACAAACCCTGAGATAGATTTGCTTTCATCCTTATCACTTTGGAAGCTGGAATCGGTAAAGGCCTCCATTTGAAGATCTCCATTACCATATACCAAGAACAATTCTTTAGTCCTTCGTAAGTACTTAAGAATGTTTTTCACTTCTATCCAATGTTTTTCCCCTGGGTTGGATTGATACCTGCTTACTACAGCTACTGTATAAGCAACATCAGGGCGTGTACATAACATCGCATACATTATAGATCTTATGGCTGAAGCGTAGGGTATAATGCTCATGCGAGCTCTCTCTTCATCAGTCTTCAGACAGAAGTCCTTGGAGAGAGTGATTCCATGACAAGCGGGCAAGGCACCACGCTTGGAATCTTCCATACTAAATCTTTTTAGGATGGTCTCAATGTACTTTGATTGGGACAATCCCAATAACCTCTTGGATCTTCTCTATAGATCCTTATACCCAAAATGCACGAGGTATCACCCAGGTCCTTCATGGAGAACCTTTGTGATAAGAATAGTTTGACCGATTGCAGCATAGGAATGTCATTTCCTATCAAGAGAATGTCATCCACGTACATACGAGGAATGTGACAGTACTCCCTACAATCTTCTTATAAATGCATGGTTCATCTATATTTTTGATAAAATCAAACTCTTTGATTGTATCATCAAAACAGATGTTCCATCTCCGTGAGGCCTGCTTTAATCCATAAATAGATTTGAGCAATCTACATGCTTTCCCGCTGCTCCCACTGTCAATGAAGCCCTCTGGTTGATCCATAAAAATGCATTCTTCTAAATCACCATTTAGAAATGCAGTTTTAAGGTCCATCTGCCAGATTTTATAATCATAGTGAGCAGCAACAGCAAGTAGGATCCGAATGGATTTAAACATTGCTATCGGAGAGAAAGTTTCATCATAGTCCAGTCCTGGTCTTTGACGAAAACCTTTCGCTACAAGTCTTGCTTTAAAGGTCTCTACCTGTCCATCTACACCAATCTTTCTCTTAAACATCCATTTGCACGCAACGGGTTTTATCCCAGGAGGTGCAACGTCCAAAGTCCATACTTTGTTGGTGTACATGGACTCCATTTCGGATCTCATGGCTTCCAGCCACTTCACTGAGTCACCACTCGTGATAGCTTGCTGAAAACTAGTAGGGTCATCATCATCCATGATACAATCTTCTCTATCACCATACCCATAGTATCTCTCTGGTGGGCGAGAAGTTCTACTAGATCTCCGGAGTGGCTGGGGTTCTTGAAGTTCTACTGCAACATCAGTTTCAACCAATTCGTCCTGAGTAATTTGTGTCTCTAGAACCTCTTCTAGTTCTACCGTATTGCCATCAGTACTGTCTGTAAAGATTTCATTTTCCAAAAATGTGGCATGCTGAGCAACAAACACCTTTTGTTCCTCCTTATGGTAGAATAGATATCCATACGAATGTTTTGGATATCCCACAAATTTACACATGACCGATCGTGTCTCAAGTTTGTCTGGATTCTGCTTTTTAACAAAAGCCGGACAACCCCAAATCCTAACTCTTTTAAGAGATGGTCTCTTTCCACTCCATATCTCATATGGAGTGGTAGACACGGTCTTGGCTGGAACCCAGTTTAACAGATACATTGCTGTCTCCAATGCTTGTCCCCAAAAGGAAAGCGGTAACTCAACATCACACATCATGGATCGTACCATATCTAATAGGGTATAATTCCTCCGTTCTGACACACCGTTGTGCTGTGGTGTGTAAGGAGGAGTGAGCTGAGAGAGAATCCTATTCTCTTTTAAGAAGTCTAAAAACTCTGTACTTAAGTACTCTCCACATCGATCCGATCGAAGTTTCTTGATGCTCAAATCTGTTTGTTTTTCTACTTCAAGTTTGTACTCCTTGAATTTCTCGAAAGCTTCGGATTTGTGCTTTATCAAAAACACGTGTCCGAATCTTGAGAAATCATCAGTGAAAGTAACGAAATATGAAAAATCGCCTCTAGCATGTGTAGACATTGGTCCGCATACATCACTATGTATGAGGCTTAAGAGTTCCACAGCTCCTTCTCCGTGTCCAGTAATCAGAGTTTTGGTCATTTTACCTTTGATACAGGACTGAAAAGTTGCATAAGATTTATATTCAAAAGGATTTAAATATCCATCTTTATGTAGCTTGCTTAGTCTTGTTTCATTAATATGACCAAGTCTACAATGCCAAAGAAAAGCTTCATTTATATCTGAAAACTTTCTTTTATTAGTATGTTGTATATTGAAAACTTTGTGTTGGTTCAGGACGTAAATACCGTTATTTAATGTACCATACCCAATCAACTCTTGATTCAAGTTAATGTTCAGAACATTATTTTGCAACACAAAATAATATCCTTCATTGTCCAACAAAGATACGGATATTATATTACATAGCGTACTTGGCACAAAATAACAAATGTTCAAAACCATAATACAACCCGAAGGCAACCCCAGATGATACTCTCCTACGGATACAGTATGTACATTGGAACTATTTCCAACCCGTAGAGTATGGTCTCCAGTCTTCAAAACTCTACTGTTTCTCAACCCATGCACACAATTGCAGATGTGAGAATCAGAACTGGTATCTAATACCCAATATGCAGAGTTAATTGAAAAACAGTTCTCAGTTAAAAACATACCTGAAGCGGAAGCATCACCATGCTTCTTCTTCTTGAGATCAGCAAGATACACAGCACGGTCGCGTTTCCAATGTCCCGACTTGTGGCAGTAAAAACATTCCCCTTTTTCACTTCCCACGGCCCCAGATGTGTCTTTCCCCTTCGCCTTTTAAACTCCACATTTCTGTTTGATGGGTTTCTTCTTCTTCTTTCTCTTGGCCTTGACTTTTGGGACGGAAGAGGAAGATGGCCCAGCAAGCAGAGCGGGAGTCTTCGCTGTTTTCAGCGTGCTCTCTGCACTTCTCAACATATTGAGAAGTTCAGGCAATGATTTCTCCAAATCGTTCATATTGAAATTCACTATGAATGGAGCAAAGGCGGGGGAGAGAGACTGCAGAACAACATCTGTATATTGCTCATTATCCATAGTCCATCACAGTTCCTCAAGTTCTTCTATAAGACCAATCATCTTCAGGATATGGTCTCCTACTGATGCACCAGGGGCTATTCGCATCCGAAACAACTTTCGAGATGCCTCGTATCTCAAAGTACGAGATTGCTCTTCATACAACTCCTTTGTATGAAGAAATATGGATTGTACATCTATCTTCTCGTGCTGTTTCTGATGGATATTGTCCATAGAAGCAAGCGCGAGGCACTTGGCCGTGTTGCAGTCAATATCCCATGTTTTTCGGATCTCCCTATCCGAAACAGATGATTCAGGTCCTGGGACGGGTGGGGCTTTGGTAGTGAGGACATATGATACCTTATCATATGTGAGTGCAATGTTCAAGTTCCTTAACCATTCTTTATAATTCGGTCCTGTCAGTTTTTTTTTTCTCTAGTAGAAGCTTAAGTCCCGTCATCGGTATCTGCCATTAGAAGAGAGAAAAGAATACACTCAGCGAAATTCTCTTGCAAAGAATTAAATTGGTTATTATTTTATCTAATCGATGTCTCCCATTGCTTTTATAAAATTTTCATTCAAAACCTGAAAAGAAAACTAGCCAGGATTAATTACATTCTACAGTTTCACTAACCGGTCGGCCAGGCCAGTGTCGGTACTTTAAGCGAGGTTCCCCGTGCTTTCGCACAGACCTAATTAAAATAAACCTCGTTTTCCCAGAGGTCAAACCCCGTTGACACCTTTTTAGACACCTACTGGATTAGCTAATTGTAAAGTGCAAAACTCTCCTAGGAGTAACTCTTACTCACAGTGGGATCGGGATCCAACTATCATATAGATGGTATGCAATCTCATTGCAAATTTCAACTCTTGAAACTCCCGATATAGTTTTTACCCCTAGTTACTTATAACCTTGGCTATGGTCAACATATCATAAGTACTAGTCAAGTTCTACCCGTCATTTCAAGATTAACTAGACCCACCCATATGACCCTTGACTATGATCAATATAATCACATGAATGTCCTAACTGATCGCATCATATACTTTGTAGGAAGACATCACTTAGCTACCGTACACTACGCCATGACTATGATCAAAATACGTAGCACGAATACTAAATACTCTGCTTCCTAAAATGACGGAGGGTTGCGGATGGTTTTTATGAAACCTTTAACGCTTTGAACTTGGTCTCGTTATAGAATCAAAACGGTTTAGAAAAGGAGTGGCTTAAGCTCCGCATCTTTTGAAACTTGCATTTTTCATTTTTCATAAAACGGCCGAGTGGGTTTCAAATCCGATTCTACAAAATCTTTTAGGTTTCTTTTACTTTACATTAATCTTATTAATATAGTCCCATCATTTAAGTTCCTAAGTCATCGCAGAAAAGAAACGAAAATAGAACGTATGCTTATACCATCCGCATTCGCCACAGTGTCCTGTTATGCACCGTTAGGTTACTTAACTAACGGCATAGCGGGACGGGACTAGCGTGGGTGTAAAATATAAGCAACGTTTATTATATATCATATATATAATAATAATCCATTCGTCTCAGATACTAAGTAATCTCATTACAGAATATCAACAGCAGAAGCACATATGAAAATAAAAAGGATATCTAGGATGTCCGTATTTTGTATTCAGCCAGCAATAGAAAATACAGATTCCACGACCGCGATGAATATCCAAGCCCACACCCCTAGACCCCAATGAGAGCGGCAAGTGACCCTGCCAATTCTAGAGTTTAGGAGACCCGGTCTCGACTCCTCGAGATGGCCTCCCACTGAACCCTAGAACCCGATCACTTGTGCTCCCCTCCTTGGGTCTATCCTAATGCGGAAAAGTAAATAATATACAATAATGGCGACATCATCCTCAACCCGGAAGTGCCCCAAATAAAATAATATTACATACAATTGATTTTTACATGAATGAAAATAAACACTCTCATCTCACATAAACCCCCGGCTATTCGATCGCGACAATCCTGCAAATCATATCTCAACAATACATAATATCTCATATCATCAACATAAGCAAGTATGTGTATCTCGATTGTCGTTGATGTATAGCAATGAAACCAGCGATACACCACGTACTACACTTACGGTCGCAGAAAAGAAAGTGAAAAACAACAATTGCAATTATCACAATCTCAAAAATCAAGACGATGTTTAACGTTTCGATCGAATCAACATACACCCACATTTTACCCCAAGAGCTCAACATTTGAGCAAAGTTACAAATACTCAAAAACGCGCCACAGTGTTTATGGTCCAGCCGTAGAAGGAGTTAACCAACGCCTCACCTATGACACCACGGAACTACGGCAAACCCGAAGGTTCGATCGCGGTTCCGTGGGCATAAAATCGAGTTAAGGTTATTATGGTCTTCTAGAGGGTCCATAGGATACTTGCGCGACTATTGAATATAAAGTTAACTTAGGAAAATTACAACACTTGGAAATTTTAGCGGGGTCAAAAGGTAGGGTTTTGAAGTTCGTTCGAACTGCTAAACATTGTCAAGGTTACCAATACAGTGCTAGAATTTACGACTACGAAGGACTACGAATTAGCCCAGGTCAAAATAATCATCACATGAAAATTGGGCTAAGCAAACAATACTAGAAACCCTAACTTGCAAACATGAGAGCACAGGAGAAACATGGGGTTCACTGGGGATAGAAGGGCCGGCCAGGCCGGAATCTGGGGGTTGTGCTCTGCTAAAATCCGAGCACAAGCCTCTAGATTGCTCCTATGTTCTTACGTTTATCTAAAGAACACTCTGTACCTGCTTGAAAATTTTTTAAAGCACTTTTCAGAAAATTTCCAGAGAGCATAATTAGGGTTCCGTAATACCGTATTTTTCGGAGTCGATTTCGTTTCGTATAAGTTCTAATACCGTGTCCAGAATTCTAGCTTGGCTCTGATACCATTGTTAGGTTTCCCTAGTGTTCCCCTCCGAACGGCGGGCTGCGACGTTAGGACGTCACGCGCCTGAGGTTCGGGGCAGATGCTATTTGGTTTTATCCGTTTATCTCTCCGAAGATGCCAAGTTGATTTATGGCACCGTGTATCGGAGGTTTAGACGGATGCGGCCGATGTAGCAGACTTCGTCAGATTCCCCCTCAGGGTGAGGGGTTTTTGATTGTGGGGACGCTCTTCCCTGCAGGCGCAAGCCCCTGCAGTTAATTACGCTACCGCATCGCGGTAACAACTTTCTTCTTCTCCAGAATTTCACTTCGTGTCGTGTGTGTTTGTTTTATTTGTGGTTGCCCGTGGATTGTATACGGAGACTGAGTAATGCCGTCGCCCGTAGGACGTGGATTAGTCCAAATCCGTATTTACTTAGATTTGGGTTTGGTGTTTTTTTTTTTTTTGGTTTAAGGATACATTAGTCGCGTTGCGGCTAAGATCAACTTAAACGTTCGTCAAGGATACGTTAGTCCTGTTTTGGACTAAGATCGACTCGACGTAGTGATTGATTTAATTGTCTGGCTGTCGGGACTCGTCACCTCTCTGACGTCGTTGAGAGATTACAACGACATACGTCTGAGGAGTTCCGAGATGTACCCTTGAACCAAAGTTGGTTTGGGATTTTATTGTTTATTTAGATGTCTAAGGACACGTTAACCGTATTTGGGGTTAAGATCAACTTAGACGGGACCGTTTAGATCCGACAAAAGAGCAATTGGCTCTATTGTTCCAGTTTAAGGACATAGGGGTCCATTTCCAGTTTAGGGACTGGACATGGTGGTCCATTGCCAGTTTAGGGACATGGTGATCCATCATTAGTTTAGGGACGTTTCGGTCCGTCGCCAGTTTAGGGACGTAGTGGTCCGTCATTAGTTTAGGGACGTTTCGGTCCGACATTAGTTTAAGGACGTCTCGGTCCGATTTTAGTTTAGGGACGTTTCGGTCCGATTTTAGTTTAGGGACGTTTCGGTCCGATTTTAGTTTAGGGACGTTTCGGTCCGATATTAGATAAGTGGTCGTTGGGACCCGTCGCCTCTTTGACGTCGTTGAGGAATTACAACGACAGGTGTCAAAGGAGTTCGGATATGTACCCTCGGACCGGTCGTGACTTGGTTTATGAGAGGCATTTAATTTAAGGACTTACAGCCAGGATTGGGTTAAGTCCAATTTTTATTTTAGGCTCTGCCCGATTAAAAGAATCAACGTGAACAGGGCTCTGCCCCTTCATTATTTTGCAATCTGATTTGGGCCAGGCCCTTTTAAATAATGAGTCACAAAAAACTCAGGAATTTTCTGAACAGGGCTTTGCCCTTTTATTTTTCTGCCATTGGGCTAGGCCCTCTTAAGTAATGAGTTACAGAAACTCATGAGTTTTCCAAACAGGGCTTTGCCCTTTTATTATTCTGCAATTGGGCCAGGCCCCTTTAAATAATGAGTTGCAGAAACTCAATAATTTTTGAGTTGGGCCAGGCCCTTTTGAATGATGAGTTGCACTTGTGCAGAAATTCAAGAATTTTCTTGATTTGAGAACAAAAAGTGCATAGCACTCTTGATCTAAATTTAGATCAAAGGAAAACAAGTTCTTCTTGTTTTTCTTGATTTTACAGAACCAAGGGTTCATATCAAGTGCGAGGCACTATTTATTATTCTTTGATTTTTTAGAACCAGGGGTTCATATCAAGTGCAAGGCACTATTTATTATTCTTTGATTTTTCAGAACCAGGGGTTCATATCAAGTGCAAGGCACTATTTTTCTTTTTTTCTTTTATTATTCCCTTTTTAATTCTCTGTTCTTCAGAAATTTTACCTTCTCTTTTGTTCTTGATCAATCTTCAAGAATTCTTTCTTTTCAGAGGTTTTTCCTTCTCTTGATGATTCTCTCCCTTTTATGATTCTCTCTCTGATTATTTGAATGAGGTCTGGGCTCTTATTTATAGTGCTCACAAATTTGTTAAATTTGTTACCAAGATCTTTCCTGAATAATTTTGGGAATTTTCCCACCATTGGATCTCTGATCCAAGGGTCCCTGTTTTACAGAAGAACAGAAAAGATTCACTTAAATTTTCATTCTGTTGCTGCGCAACTCACCAGCGCGTGACACGTGTCACGCTGTCGTGCGCTTGCGCAGTTGCAATTGCGCAACTGCGCAGACACGTGTCGCGCATCCGTGCGCTTGCGCAGTTGCAATTGCGCAACTGCGCAGACACGTGTCGCGCATCCGTGCGCTTGCGCAGTTGCAATTGCGCAACTGCGCAGACACGTGTCGCGCATCCGTGCGCTTGCGCAGTTGCAATTGCGCAACTGCGCAGACACGTGTCGCGCATCCGTGCGCTTGCGCAACAGTGTGTGCGCAACTGCGCAGCCACGTGTCGCACAGTGGTGCACTTGCGCAACAGTGTTTTGCGCAACTGCGCAGCCACGTGTCGCGCAGTGGTGCGTTTGCGCAACTACGCAGACACGTGTCGCACTGTGAGCCTTTTGCGCACTGCGCAACGCACAGAAATCGAAGCGTTGCTTCAGAAAATTTTCAAAATTCAAATGAGCCTTTCTCAGATTGGGGAAACAAATGCCCCCCCACCGTTGTGCTGACGTGGCGCCACGTGAGCGCAACGGTGGTAAGATCCTAGCCGTCGGATCAAGGGGCTAGTTGAAGGGGCGCAAGCGCCTATAAATAGGACCCTTGGTCCTTGGTAATTTTCTTACTGTTCCTTCGAGAATTTTACTCCTCAGAGCCTTGCTCTTTTTTTGAGAATTTCTAGAGCCTTGCTCTCGTTTCTTTGAACTTCAGAACTCAAAATCACTTTTAGGTAAAATTAAATTAATTTAATTTAAATTTTAATTCACAGAGCCTTGCTCTTGTAGATCTTCGATCTAAAGAAAACCCCAGAGCCTTGCTCTTGAGATCTTTGATTCAAAGAAAACCCCATTGGGGTTTCTTCAACAGAGCCTTGCTCTTGAGATCTTTGATCTAAAGAAGACGCCATTGGGGTTTCTTCAACAGAGCCTTGCTCTTGAGATTTGCAGAGGTCCTGTTCATGGGTTTTGACCCATGAACAGAGCTTTGCTCTTGGATGACCTGCAGATTTCTTTAGCAAAAATTTTTTTTATGAATTTTTTTTTTATGAGTTTTCAAATTCTTTTAAGTGTTGATGGATTTTTTCAATCATTACCACAGAGCCATGCTCTTTTAAGGAATCTTGTTCCCCTGAGACCAGAGTTTGACAAATGTCACTCTGCGACAGAGCTTTGCTCTAAAAGAGGAGATTTTCTCCTTGTCTCTAGGGATCTTCCCACCAATGGGTGTATCCTATTGGGAATTTTTTATGAATCGACAGTCCCATCTAATGATGGGATTGTATTATTAAATGATGCACATCATCCAGATTTTGTGGGTCCCCCTTTGGTCCCCTACCTACTGCATCACAGTGTGGAGCAAAATATTTATATATTTTTTAAATGCCAAGCGTTAGGCCACTAATGATGTATGTTTCTTTGTCTTTCCACAGAAAAGATGTCTGACGACTTGTCTTTCCCCTTCGTTCGCTCGGAAGGAGGGTTCCCCCATGCGCCAGTGGATCGGGTGGTACTCGCTCTTATTAAAGACCGCGATCCTGAGTGCAAAAAGCTTCATCTGTGGGGAAGGTGGTATAGCCAGATCATCCAAGGCCGCCGCAGTTTTAGTTCCGCCGTGCCCTCTGAGCCCATAGTCACGATCCCTTATGCGGACGAACCCCCGGTGAAGTATGCCGTGGAGGTTAAGAATTGGAATTCTGATAACCTCCTTCAACCTGCAATCGGCGCCATCCCCGTGCAGCCGCCGCCGGCGATAGATATCCTGGGGAGGCGAATCTGTCAGGGCGAAGCACGCCCTTGGGGGCAGGCTTATAACATTGGAATGATCCCGCGACCCCCGGCCGGATATTTGCAGTGGGCTCGGTACATTCTATCGGCGAAGAGGACCCACCTAACGAAGATTGGTCTATACTCAGCCGTCTTCGTCTCGCTCTTCGAGTACCCCTCTCCTCCAACGTGGTGGATAAAGGCTTTTGTTGAACAATGGAATATCCCCACCCATACCTTTCTGATGGCGGATAAGGAAGTTTCTATCTCTTTGGAGGAATTTGCCGAAATTTCAGGTCTGCCAATGAGGGGAGAGCATTACGAGGAGTTGCTTCCTCCTGATGAGTATGTCTTTGCCACTAAGCAGCTGGTATTTGACTTAACCCCGGAGAATGCCATTCAGCATCAGTATCCGGGTTTGGTGAAGGTGCTGGAGATCTATGAGGAACTTCATTTGGAATCGGGGGATAAGGGCGTCAGTTTCGCAGCTTTCATTGCTCGCTTTATCCGCCCGGAGTTCTTATCAGAGCAGAGCGAGAAGTTCGCTCAGCTTGACGACCCTTTTGGTTTTGGTTTGGATCGCCGACTCGTATCGGAGAATAACCAGAGGGATTTCTATCTCCCCAATGCTGCCATCGTTGCTTTCTCGGAAATCGCCGTCCCCGGTATGGATGAGGAAACTTTCTTTATTGGATTCCTGGGCCTGTGGTTATGCAACTTTGCGCTCCCTATGCACCCGCGCTTCATACGGCCCTCTGTTTTTTACCCAGCGCATCGGATGGTGGCCGGTCTGCAGTTGTCGGTAGGAATTGCTGGGTTAGCTTATCTTTATCATGGACTCAGCGTAGCGGCGGACGCTAATGATCCTGGGACACAGCCTGCTAACTTCCCAATGCATTACTTTGTTTCTTGGATGGAGATGCACGTGCGAGGGGTGTTTGGCGCCCACAAGACTCCCCCATTCTTCGAGAAGTACAGACTCCCGAGAGTCGTACGGTTAATCGGGGCTTCAATTGTGTTCGCATCCCCGCGGGATTCTAGGGGACTCCTCCTGCGCCCACATTTGGTCGGAGCGACGACTTCTTTCGTGGATAAAGTTGTCACCATAGGCTCGGAGACTACTAAGTCGGTGGTGCCCCTACGTGACGAGTTTAAGGGTGGGGCTTCTGTACTGAAGGCTCGGGAAATCGTCCATCTCTACTCCATTCGGCCGGGCTATCTAGTGTTTCGGCAGAATGAGACGGCTTTATTCATGAGGTATAATCCACATCGATTTGCCCAGCAATCAAGCTACAACCAGGGGATCCCGATGGAAGCCTTTTTGGAAACGCCTATGGTTGGCCCAGAGGGGGTAAAGAATGCGATGCATCACTTTATACGGCTTAACACGGGTTCTTATTTCTTCATTAGTGAACCCAGCTGTGTCCCTAAGATGCTTAATTCATATGTGGCCTGGTATGCGCACGCTATGGGTCCAGTCATTTTGATGGAGAGACGCCTATTGGTTAACCGTAGGGGTGCGCCTCCTGGCGGTGATCGCAAGGCCCCTTTGCAGCCAAGGCTCCCGGTTGTCCCTCCGCTAAAAGATGCTGGAGTCGATCGACCACGCGTGTTGAGTCCTCCGCGGGGATTGCCGTTGCCCGCTACGGTGGATGCACCATCGGCGCCTCGTGCTCCCACGAAGGCGACTAACGTAGTATCGCCAGAGTCAGGCGTAGGGGCAGATGTTGGGACCCGCCGCCCTAAAGTGGCTTCCAAGCGCAAATCCGCTCCAGGTGGATCTAAAGCTGGTGGACAGCAGAAAAAGAAAAAGTCCGCCCTTTCCCTCGATGCGATCCTCGGGTTAAAGCCTGCGGCTCCTCCTGCCAGGACCATATGCGAGTATGGCAGCAATGAGGGCTTTGTGGTGGACCCTGCGGACACCAATTTGGCCGCCGCCATTGAAGCTTCAGAGCGATCGGCGAGGCTTGAAGCGATGTTGAACAAACTCGCTGAGTCCGGTAATTATCAAACGCCTTATTTGTCGTTTTATTGCATTTTATATTGTTATCCTTAACTAATATTCGCTTCATTTTCAACAGGTGTCTCCACTGAAGAGGCTATTGCTGCCTCCCTGAAAACCTTTCAGGAAGAGGAGGAGAAGCGTGCCCTAGAAGGCGTTGGTATGTTTCACCCCTTTCTCTTTTACAAGGAAAGTTTGTTGTCTTTTTTCTGATAATCAACCTGATCTTCTTTTGTTTCTTTGCAGGCGCTGTATCAATTGACGCAGGGGGCCCCTTTAAGTTGGTTATCGAAGTCCCGGCTTCGTCAAAATTGCCACAAGAGCCTCGGCTTGACAAGACGATGAGGGATGCTTTGAAGAATCTAGAGGCATCCCTATATACGGACGAGGGAGCCTCACTCAAGGAAGCCCTAGTGGCATCCGTCTCAACGGCTCGAGAGGAGCGGAAGCGGTTGAGACGCGAAGCAAGGGCACGCAGAGCTGCTTTGGCCGCGGGAGCGGGCCCTAGCAATCTTCCTCGTGCCGACACTCCTTCTGAAGCAGAGGCGAGCGGAGCTGCTTTGGCCACGGGAGCGGGCCCTAGCACCATTCATCGCGCTGACACTCCTTCTGAGGAGGCCCCTGTCGCCCTATCTACTGCTTATAGGCGAGCGGCGCGCGCGGCCCGAAGTGCAAATGATAAATCTTCTTCAGGTAGTACTTCTTTCAGAGCTTTGTTGTAAGAATTATAAAGCCATTGGCTCACATGCGTTTCATCTGGCAGGGCCTAGTCCGACTGAGGGGGAGGCGGAGACCGTTGGACCCCAGGAAACGGCGGAAGCGGCGCCCGCCGAACCTGAGCCGACGGTGGGCACTGTCGTCGGGGCCACGGTGCCTGAAACCGAGATTGAGGAACCTGCCGCGGAGAGGGTCATTGATGCCGCGCCTGAAGTGGCGGCAGATGAGATGATTGTCTCAACCGAGCCGAAGGCGGTAGAGGGCGAAGTGCTTGAGGCTGGGCACCTCGTGGTACCGATGGACGAGGCAGCTGTAATCGCCGATCCTGAGGGAGCAGCGGGTGAGGCGGCCATGATTCCTGAAGATGAGTTGGGCGCTCCTTCTCAGGAATCTGGCAATGTTCCTATCTTGGCCCTCCCTGTCTATGGTTCCCCGCCGCCTGTAGAGCTTGAGAGCATAACAACGGTTCCCCTTGAGTCGGGTGATGAAGCTACAGGCGGTGGTCTTCCGTCAGTGGAGGAAGGGACTGCCTCAGTTTCTGCTGGCAGCTCGTCAGGTAAACTTTTGAGTCACCAGCGTTTCCCCTTTTTTTATATCTTGTGATCTCTTCTAACAAGCTTGTTCTTGCAGGTGCGGCCAGCATCGATGCTCCATTGCTCGAGGGGGCACCGTCAACTACTGCTTTGGCAGTAGTCACCTCCCCGTCTTCCCTTGTACCGTCACGGATGTTGGAAGGTATGGGTTCACGACTCATGCATTAATCTTTCAAAAATGCGGCTTTTGTACTAACGTTACACTATTGTGCCTTTGCAGGAGTGCTTTTTGATCACTTATATCAAGTGTTGCTCCCGCACTTCTCTTTCCCATCCGAACTCGCTTCTCCCTCTGGTGGCGCCGGTGCGTATACTTTCACCACAGTGTCTTTATCTTCCCCTTTTTAGCAAGGGGATGGTTCTTTGACTTTTCTTTTTCCTTATCGCAGTGCCACAAATCGAAGGAGGGGATGTAAGACCTGCCGCGCTGCCGGCCCTTCCAGCTTTGCCATCCGTTGCAGCTGGTATAGTAAATTTCTTTTTGGTAACCCTTCAACATCTCTCGAACCATCGTTTGACCGTGGTTTATTTTGCAGCTATTGTTCCGGCTCCGGTCCCCTTTGAGGCTCGCGTCCTTTCGCCGGCAGGCCCTTTCTTGAGGCGTCCGTCTTCCAAGGGTGCTGCGATGAGTTTGGGCATGCTGAGCGGGTACATTGAAGAGCTCAATATGGACGCTCTCCCTTCTGCTGTGGATTTCGCTACGGAGGTTAATCCAATGTTGGCGGCGCTCGTAAATTTTCATAACGAAGGCGTCGTCGAATCTTGGGTTAACCACTGCAGGGGGATCGAGGCTTGTCTAAATCAGCTGGAGTCGACGCGTCCTTCTCCTGAAGCTTTAGCTCTGAGCACCCAACGCACAACTTGGCTCGAGCAAAGCACTTCGCACTTCCGCCACCTGGAACAAGAAGCAGCTTCAAGACTAAGGGAATGCAAAAAGACCTCAAACGAAATGGCTCATCTGCGCGCTGAGGTTGAGGCAAATGCTGCCCAAGTGAAGACTATCTTCGAGGGTCTCTTGGAGCGTATTTCCCATGGGCTGAATTTGAAGCGGAGACTTGACGTAGCTGAGCGCAATATCCCAAGTCGAGAAGCTGCATATCAGGTCGTCAGGGAGCAGCTCGCGTCGGTCTTGCAGCAACGAGCCCAAGTGGAGGCAGAGCTGGCGGTGGCAGCCGACCAAGAGAAGACGTGGAAGGAAGTATGTGAGCAATTGTTAAATCTATGCAAGACGCTTCCTTCCCAGTAATTTCTCTTTGTATCATTTGTACTTGTAAAATATATGTACGTATATATTTTTTTATTCTTTAGTACAATGTATCCTGTACCCGATCAACATTTATGAATAAAAGATACGCATTTTGCAATGTCTTGTGTCATTTTTTTCGCCTTTTTCTCTTTTTGTTATGGTGTTTTCGATGAACCTGATCGGTGGGCAACTTAACTTCCCCGAGAGGTAGCGATGGCTCAAGTTGCAGGTTCAGGTCTGCCGCCTGAGGCTTTTCAACTCTATGAGCCGTGAGGGTCTCATAGAGACTTTTCTCCCTACGGATCGAGAGGATCTCGTAAGTGGATTTTCTCCTTAGGAATCGTGAGGATTCCCAAGTGTAGTTTTCTCTCATAGGTCGAAAGGATCTTATGAGAGAATTTCTCCCTCTTACGAGTCGAGAGGGCTCGTGAGCGGTTGTTTCCCTATTTGTCGAGAATCGACTTCAGAGAGTGAGACCCGTGAATAGTATGCAAGAGACCATTTAGGATTGACTTGCAGGATCCCATTGCCCTTCTTACGAGTCAAGAGGGCTCGTAAGCGGTTGTTTCCCTCTTTGTCGAGAATCGACTTCAGAGAGTGAGGCCCGTGAATAGTATGCAAGAGACCATTTAGGATTGACTTGCAGGGTCCCATTGTTCAGGAAGCTAGTTTTTGAATCCTTACTGCCCGAGATGTGAGTCAGAGAAGCTCTCGTCACAGAGTGTTTGTATCCGTGAGTTGAGAAGTTTTGCGAGGGATTATTTATTTCCCAAGCGCCAAGGATTATTTGTGTCCTTGGGGTTTGAAACGAGTCGATGGTTCCCACGGAGGCGCTGGTGGCTCTGCGAGTCGACGCGGATCAGAAGGCTCTCGTCACGGAGTGTTTGTATCCGTGAGTTGAGAAGTTTTGCGAGGGATTATTTGTCTCCCAAGCGCCAAGGATTATTTGTGTCCTTGGGGTTTGAAACGAGTCGATGGTTCCCACGTAGGCGCTGGTGGCTCTGCGAGTCGACACGGATCAGAAGGCTCTCGTCAAGGAGTGTTTGTATCCGTGAGTCGAGGAGTTTGCTGGGATTATTTGTTTCCCAAGCGCCAAGGATTATTTGTTTCCTTGGGGTTTGAAACGAGTCGAGGATTCCTACGGAGGCACTGGTGGCTCTGCGGGTCGACGCGGATCAGGAAGCTCTCGTCAAGGAGTGTTTGTATCCGTGAGTTGAGAAGTTTTGCGAGGGATTATTTGTTTCCCAAGCGCCAAGGATTATTTGTGTCCTTGGGGTTTGAAACGAGTCGAGGGTTCCTACGGAGGCACTGGTGGCTCTGCGGGTCAACGCGGATCAGGAAGCTCTCGTCAAGGAGTGTTTGTATCCGTGAGTCGAGGAATTTGCTGGCTTCTTCGGTTGAAATGAACCGTTGAGGTTTGGCTTCGTCGTTCGACGGAATCCGCTGGGGAAGTATGGTTTCTTCTTTGTTTACGCCCTTGGATTGTATACAGGGATCGATGTGACCTCGACTGTAGGGCCAAAGTTTTATCATTTCTTCTTTTATTTTATTTTATTTCCGCGATGCTCTATCATTTCAGCTTTTATATCGCGAAGGTCGCGATTGCCCAAACATTTCGGCAATTTTTCGCGGTGCCCAATCATTTCGGCTATTTTATTTTTACTCGCTGCTTTTTATTGCGAGTTGCCCAATCATTTCGGCTATTTTGCATGCATACATTTTACTTGCTGCTTTTTATTGCAAGCTGCCCTATCATTTCGGCTATTTCGTATGCATGAGCGGCCTGCTGGCTTTTGCCGTAAACCTGAAATTGGACACCGATTTCGGCATCAGCATCGCTACAACTGTGATATTACCAGGAGCGAATCATCATTTGCCTCTGTCGTTGTCGAACAAAGGAGGCTTAGCGACCAGGGTTAGGGTCCTGTCGGCTAAGGCTTTTGACTTCATGAGCCGTAAGGGTCTCGTGAAGGTATTTCTCCCTACAAGTCGTGGGGATCTTGTAGGTGTATTTTTTCCTTAGGAATCGTAAGGGTTCCAAAGTGTTTTGTTCCTCTGTAAGTCGTAAGGATCCTACAGGGGGGTTTTCTTCTTGTAAATCGAGAGAACTTACAAGGGTTATGCGAACATATCCCCGATCACGGATGGACCTTGGTTAGGGAAATGTTTATTCGCGCCCGTGGATTGTATACAAGGGTCAATATTGAGCCACTTGTAGGGCAACATTGGAAGTTTGTGGGGGTTTGCTTAAGCACAGGTTTAGGTCTCTGTGACTTAAGACTTTCAAATCCTATGAGCCGTGAGGGTCCCATAAGAGAGTTCTCCTTACGAGTCGTGAGGATCTCGTAAGCGTATTTTCTCCTTAGGAATCGTGGGGATTCCTAAGTGTGTTGTTCCCTTGTGAGTCGTAAGGATCTCACGCGGGTGGTTTCTCCTTACAGGGTCGAGAGGACTCTGTAAGGGTTCTTTAACGAAGTTGCGCCCTTTCGGGTTTTCACAAACATTCGCCGGTAGTCGTGCTGTTTTTACTCACGGAGCCCTTTCGGGTTTTCATCCGTGCCCATCTTGTTTATGGACATACCGTTTTTTTTTTTTCTTTTTTCTTTTACGAGGTCGCGCCCTTTCGGGTTTTCACGAACTCTCGCCGGTAGCCCTGCTGTTTTTACTCACGGAGCCCTTTCGGGTTTTCATCCGTGCCCTTCTTGCTCATGGACATACCGTTATTTTTATTTTTTTTTTATTTTTTTATCTCGTTAGTCTAAAGATGCTGCGGTAGTAGTTTTTTAAAGACGTTATGGTCTGCTATTAGTTTAAGGACATTTCGGTCCGACGTTGAGAGGGCTGGCTACTGCTTATAAAGCCTGAGCTTAGGAAGATAGCGAGCGGACATAGTCGTCGTCATCTATCATTGACCTAACTAAGGCTCGTTAAGCGTAGTATTTCTTTAGGAAGCGACCGTTTATTGGCCTGAAAGGCCTTTCACCGTACATGTCCATGAGTAGATAGGCCCCGCCCTGGTAGACCTTATCAATGATGTACGGTCCTTCATAGTTTGGCTCAAACTTTCCCCGCTTGGCACGATTGGGGATCATGGGCCTTTTGACGACTAGTACGAGTTCGCCTTGGCGGAATGTCCTCGGGCGGCTCAATCTTTCATATGAGCGCGTCATCTTTGCTTTATAAGCTTCCAGATTTTGCTGTGCTAGAAGCCGGATTTCATCAAGGGCGTCAAGCTCTTCAAACCGAAGGTGAGCATTTTCTTCGTCCGTCAACTCGTAATGGACTGCCACTCGTAGAGAGGGTAATTCTATCTCGAGGGGGAGTACTGCTTCCGTCCCAAATACCAACGCGTACGGCGTTGTGTTTGTGGCCGTTTTAAATGTAGTTCGATACGCCCAAAGAGCCTCTTGCAATCTTTCGTGCCAATCTCTCTTATTTCGTGACACCGTTTTCTTCATGATCTTCGTTAAGGTCTTGTTGAAGGCCTCAGCTAGACCGTTAGCTCGGGGGTTATAAACTGAGGAATATCTCCAGTCTATATTGTGCTGCTGTGCGAAGCGGCTAATCTTATGACTTCGGTAGGCTGGCCCATTATCAGAGATGATTCTTCTCGGGGTTCCAAACCGGTATATGACATGCGTTCTGAAGAAATGGAGGATGTTCTCCGTTTTTACTTCCCTCAACGGTACCGCCTCTGCCCATTTGGAGAAGTAATCAGTCGTCGCCAATATGAAACGATGTCCCTTTGACGATGCTGGTTCGATGGGGCCGACTATATCAGTCCCCCATATTTCGAATGGCCAACTAGCTACTGTTGGGTGTAGCGGATTTGGGTGTTGATGAATGAAGTCCCCATGAATTTGGCATGAGTGGCATTGCTTCGCGTATTCCAGGCAATCCTGCATCATCATGGGCCAGTAGTAGCCCATCCGTTTTATCTTCAGCTTCATCTTAGGACCTGCTTGGTGAGAACCGCAGAGTCCGTCGTGAACTTCCTGAACGACTCTTTTTGCTTCGTCAGGTCCTAGGCATCTCAACCACAGAGAATCGAATGACCTCTTGTATAGAGTATCATTGACGAAGGCGAAAGACAGAGCTCGTTTCACGAGCTGATGTCTTATGGACGCTCCTTCAGGCATCCGGTGGAACCTGAAGTAATCTATGAAAACTTCTCTCCAGTCTTCGGTCTTCTCATGGTCTTTTATTTGTAGGGTCGTCTCCTCGTTCGCTCCTTTTTCTTCAGACGATTCCGGAGATACTTCTGCTGGGGCAAGCACTCGACGGCTTTGTACCACGATTCTAACGTCGTCGAGGTTCTCGTCAGCCAGTTCTTTAGCAAGTTTGGCTAGTGCGTCCGCTTTGCTGTTTTCCGCTCGCGGTATGCTCTCCAAAGTGTAGGAGGGAATTTGGGTCAGCAGTTGTTGCACTTTTTCACCGTATTTCACCAACTCCGGTTTGCACGTTTGGTAGTCGCCGTTCACTTGACTGACGACCAGTTGGGAATCCCCATATATGAGGAGGCTTTCAATTCCCATATCAATGGCGATCTCGAGGCCCGCTATCAAAGCTTCGTATTCGGCTTCATTGTTTGTTCTCGGCTCCGTCAGGGAGAACGCGTAGCGCATTATTCCTCCTTGTGGAGTCACGAAGATGAGTCCTACCCCCGATTTGATCATTGGCGTACTTTGTTTGTGCTTTTTCATGGAAGATGCTCCATCGAAATAAAGCTCCCAACGGGTATCACCACTGTCGATTGCGTCAAACGCATGTCTGTCTGGAAGATCGCAATTTAATGGAGAATCGGCGGGTATGGGATGTTCAGCGAGGAAGTCGGCGATGGCCTGGCCTTTCACTGCTTTGAGAGGTTGATACGTGATCGAAAATTCCATCAAGAGTAGGGCCCATTTAGCGAGTCGCCCTGTCAATATGGCCTTTGACATTAAGTATTTAAGGGGGTCCACCTTTGAAATCAGACGGACCTCGTGTGCTAATGCATAGTGCCTAAGCTTTGTTATTGCGAAGATCAACGCCAGGCAGTGTTTTTCAATGGGAGAGTAATTGCTTTCTGCCCCCAGCAGAACTCGGCTTAGGTAGTAGAGTGCTCTTTCTTTCCCTTGATCGTTCTCTTGTGCCCATAATGCGCCTAAGGAACCTTCGAGGGCGGTCGTATAAAGAATGAGAGGCTTCCCCTTAACCGGGGCAGCCAACACCGGCGGGTTCTGCAGATACTGCTTGATCTCGTCTAGTGCGCCTTGGCATTTTTGATCCCAAACGAATGGGGTTCCTTTCTTCATCAGGTGACTATATGGCCGGCATTTTCCTGAGAGGTTGGCTATAAATCGCCGTATGTATGCGAGTTTCCCTTGGAGAGACCGCAGCTGTTTGAGAGTCCTCGGCGGAGGCATTTCCATGATTGCTTTAATCTTTGACGGATCTATTTCAATACCTCGGTGTCGAACAACGAATCCCAGGAATTTGCCCGAGGAAACCCCGAACGCACATTTAAGAGGATTCATCTTCAGGTTGTACTGCCGAAGGCGTTGAAATACAGTCTTCAGATGCTCGAGATGTTCCTCGTATGATTTGCTTTTAACCACGAGATCGTCGATATAGCATTCAACGATTTCGTGTATAAGGTCGTCGAAGATCTTCGTCATGGCCCTCTGATAAGTAGCACCAGCGTTCTTCAAACCGAAGGGCATCACCTTATAACAAAATATCCCGAGAGGGGTCCTGAAAGCTGTGTGTTTCTGATCTTCAGGATGCATTTTTATTTGATTATACCCCGACGAGCCGTCCATGAAGGAGAAAACCTCATGAGTGGATGTATTGTCTATCATAAGTTCAGTAACTGGCACTGGGAAATCATCTTTTGGGCATGCTTTATTAAGATCCCGAAAGTCTACGCATATGCGCACTGTCCCATTTTTCTTCATCACTGGGACGATGTTGGCGATCCATTCAGGGTATTGAACTTCCTGGATGAAGCCAGAGTCTATCAGCTTTTTGACTTCGGCGTTGATGCTCATCTCAAGCTCGAGTCGCATTCTTCTTGGTGCCTGTTTGACTGGCTTGATGTCCGGGGATATCGCCAATTTGTGTACAGCAATTTCTGGATCTAATCCCGGCATTTCGGAATAGTTCCACGCGAAGCAATCTTTGTGCTGTAGAAGCACATCCTTTAACGCGGCCACCCTTTCTTCAGATAGTAGCTCGCTGATGAATGTCGGTCGCGGGTCATTTTCCGTCCCCAACTCGATTTTCTTGAGGTTATCTGCAGTGGTATGGATTCCGTCCTCCAGTTCTCTTGGAGCTGGGGGAAATTCTGAGATTACCTCATCGCTGCCGCTTTCAAAGCACCAAGGGAGGTTGCTCGTGTCTTCGGACCCTTCTTTTAACATTGTTATCACATGGCAGGTGCGAATTTTCTGCCAATCCCAATGCGAAGCTGGTTTTATCCTTGTGTTTTCGGGTTCGTGCTTTTGCGGCGGCGCTACCCTCCAACTGTCAGACAACGCAAATTTGCCAAGCTGATATTGGTCCTCAACCCAATTCTTAAAGGTGAAACAATCTTCAAGAGGGTGCCCTACTACTCGATGGTAAGAGCAATAATTTGGGTTGGAGACTTCGCCTGCTTGCTTAGGGTGTTTAGACTCTGGCAGAGTAAGCATTTGATGTTTTAGAGCAAGATCAAGTATTTTTCCTGTTTTGTTCCTAGTAAATGAGTATGCTCGACCCATTTTCTTCATAAGGGCTAGGTCAATAACGCTCGACTCTCGGATGCGTGGCTTCTTAGCTCTGTCTTGTGGTTGTCGAGCACCTTTTCGGCCCCTCGACTTGTTTTTGCTTTCGCGTCGAACCCTTTTTGTAGCAGGCTGACTTGGGGCAACATCTTCGTTCTTTACTGCCTGTCGAAGGAGGCGCTGTGTCTTGGCTTTCTCATAGATTGCCATTTCACGATCATGATCATCTCGGGCTTTTTGACTCGCATCCTTTATAAGTTTGCTCATCTGGTCTTCAGACGATGGACTGGGCGGTTTTGTGTCAGGAACTTTTGCTGATTCAGGATTAGCGTCCTCCCATTGAGCGTCAGCCTCTTCATCGAAGTCATACATGGCATAACAGCTGTTTACTAGCTCCCGTTTCTTTGGCCGGATGTACCCAAGCCCTTTTGTTTCCGTTCTCCCGTTAGGCAGTTTGCATTGAGTCCCGGGAACGTTCCAGACCTTGTCATAGAATTTGGCTTTTCTAACGGTCTGTGTGAAGGACATCCCCTGGCGCTTCAGTAGTTTCTTCAAACCTTCGGTATAATATCTGGGAAGACGGATAGGCTGAAGCCCGTCGAGCGTGGGATCTGCGCCATGCCAAATTTCTCTTTCCACTTTGTTTTCTTCAGAACGGTAGAATAGGATTGCCTTCTCGCCTTTTCGTCCGGGAGGGATATAGAATGTCTGCAATTCCTCTATGCTGTTGGTGTCGAGTGCATCCAGTTCTTTGTAATGTTCAAGCGGCACCATGGTTACCTGCAGACTTCGCTCTTCATCAGCGGAAATCTGTATTGAAGGCCGAGCAGGGAATACAGCATGAACTTCATCCTCTGAATCACTACCGAAGATCAATGAAGGAACGGATGATCCTAGTCTGGTGGATTGGGACGGACCTGAATAGATTATATCCTCCTCCTCCTCGGTGTCACTGCCGAAGACAGGGATGGTTGCGTTAGTTTTGTTCTCCGGTTTGTGACACCTTTCCGTGTCTTCGAAATTCGGTAAGAAGTATTTGGCATCTTCATACTTGCGAACTTCGTTCACGGAAAACGGATTCAACTCTCCTGCCACTGTGTACTCGAGGCCGTCCCTAGAATACTTCATGCACTGATGCTGTGTAGAAGGGATGATATTGTACTCGTGTAGCCATGGTCGGCCGAGCAGAGCATTGTAGCACGTCTTGGCGTCTATAACATGGAATTTGATGTCTGTGACGAGCACCCCGAAGCGTAGCGTCAATATCACAGATCCAAGAGTCTTTGAGGATTGAGAGTCGAAACTGGAGATGGTGATTTTATCTCGGGCGAGGTGTTGGACACTCATGCAAATCTCTTTTAACACTCGCACATTGAGTAAATTGACAGACGATCCGTTATCGACTAAGATTTTTCCTATCTTTATGTCATGGCAGTATCCTGAGACATAAAGTGGGCGATTGTGTTCACACGTTCCGAGGAGAAGGTCTTCATCACCAAAAGCAACGTCGGCTGTGTGCACCTCTTCCAATTCATCCTTCATCTTTTGTTCGGCTAGGAAGGCTTGGAACTGGTCCGGATCTTGTAGGGCCTTAATCAAAGAATCCCTCGCCTCTTTTGATAGCAATAGGGCATCGAGAATGCTGAGTTGTGAGGGTAGCTTTCTCAGATGCGCCAAGACATTGTAATCTACTTTATTCCTTTTTGGGGGATTCTTGGCGGTTAATTCTTCCGCAACTTGGTCATCCAAAGCGATGTCTTCAGAGACCTTCTCTTTCCCTTTGTTTTTCTTATTCAAGGGTCCGAGGTTCTTTTCGGGTAATGTTCGATTGCGCAGCTGTATATTCTCGCAGGCCTTCAGTTCTTTTTCTTTTCCCGAAGTGGATTCTTCGAAGAGGGGACCAAGCTCTAGCTCTTCATCGGAGTCGCTCCCAAATGTAGGCACTTGTGACCCGGTAGTGTTAACCATGTGACAATTGCCGGCAGTTCTTTCAAGTTCTTTAGTCGTATTTCTTTGTTCTCGACGAATTTTACGTTTTTCCCGTTTAAATCGTTGTCGATTTGCGACGTATCCTTGCCACCATCCATTGAAAGCTTTGCAATCTTGGGTGGAATGCGAGACCTTCTGATGGTATAAGCAATAAGAGGGGTGCATCTCTACCACGCCAGTAACTTTTTCTTCAGAGGGTGGTAGTTTCATGCCCATCGATATGGCCTTAGCGAACTTCTTTTTTATCTTGAATTGGCTTTTGTCAGCGGTGGAGGCATTTTGCTCCAACGGGATCATTTCAGCTCCTTCCTCAAGTCGCTGACGCTTGGCCCTTTCGAATATAGCCGTCTCGCGTTCTCGATCAGCCTTGCTTTTCAACCGAGCTTCATTAAGAAACGCGCTGATCGTTTCAACTGGTAACCCTGGGGTTCCTGATTCGGTATTTGCCCCCAGCGTTTCAGTGCCAGAAGTCCCTTCATCATTCGTGACCGAATGAGAGATCATATGACAGCTCGCTACGCACTCCTCGGATTCATCCGATGAACTTTCCTCCTCATCTTCTTTTTGGAAGACGTGATCAAGGAAATCTTGGAGCGTAATGGGAGTCTGTGCCTTTTGGTTGTACTCATCTAGCGCATCGATTTGCTTTTGTAAGTCCGTGCGCTTGTCACCAGGCTTCACGGGCTTCTTAGATTTCTTCTTCTTCTTTTTAGAAGATTTTGACGGCTGACCATGAGTGCTTGAACTGCCACCATCGGTCTTCGGAATCGGTCGTGGCTTCAACATCCCCTCAATAACCTGCGGTTCCAAGGGGTTCTTCCACTTGACCGCTGGGCAGGTTTGAAGATCATTTAGCATCCTCCTCGTTTTGGCCGATAATACAACCTCCCAGGGAGCCTCTTCAATAACGGAGCATGTTGCGCCCGGCGTATTCGTCCCCTTATAGGTGTGGGGCTGCGGAGGGTTCACCTTCCATTTGTCAGACAGCGCAAATTTGCCCTGACGGTATTGATTCTCAAGCCAATTTTTGAAAACGTAACAGTCTTCGATTGGATGTCCCAACACTCTATGATAAGGGCAGTAATTAGGATCGTTGACGTCACTCGGTTGTGACGGACGTTTTGGATCTGGCAGATTTATGAGCCTGTTGCGCAATGCCAGCTCGAATAGCCTCCTTGTTTTATCGCGAGGGAAGGAGTAAGCACGTCCCATCCTGTCCTCAAGGGGTACGTATGGGCGCGTATTGTTTGGACGAGCAACCGGCTTCGAGTCGTTCGGTTGTTGTTGGGCATTAGCGACGATGATCGCTTTTCCTTTTCCTTTATCGTTTCGGGGGTCCGGCTTCGGGAGAGGGGGTTTATGGCCCATCTGGTCCATCTGCGCCAATTTGTCGATCAAAGCCTGGAAGGAAGTCGGCTTGAAGAACATCATAAATTGTGAAATAGTTGCTTGTGGATCAAGGGTTCCAACAAACATTCCCACCGCAGGGGCTTCTTCTATGCGCTGTTCACATTTAGACCATAGATTACGCCACCGTATAGCGTACTGAACCCACGTCTCGCCGGGTTTTACCCTGGCGTTAATCAGTGCCGTCATTGGGGTACGCTCGCTGGCACTTGCAAAACGTTGGGTGAAGAGCAGCTCCATCTCCGCAAAGGTTTTAATAGAGTCGTTGGAGAGCTCGGAATACCACTCGAAAGCCGTGTCTGATAAGCTTCCAACGAATTGGCGCAGCAAGAGTTTGTCGTCGCCTCCAGTGTTACCACAAAGCGCCCTGAACTGGGCAACATGTTGATGGGGATTGCCGGTCCCCTTGTAGACATGAAACTTAGGAATTGTGTAACCTGGCGGGTACTTGATTTGGTCGTACCAGCCCGGATATGGCCGCCCCGTTTTCACGATCTGACCGGCTGCTTCAACCGCCTAATGCGCCCGTATTTGTTGAGCAATATATTCATCCAAATCAGCTTTTGATATGGTATCCTCTTTAGCTGCGGATAGAGCCGGTGGAGGATTCGATGTCTCTCCCCTATCATCTTCAAGAATGATCGGGGGATCTCCAGCAGGTGGATCTGGTTGAATCATCATACCCACCACATCCTGGAACAGGAGGGCCATTTTCTTTATGTTGGCTGCCTGTTCCGCAGCCTCTTTGTCTCTCTTTTCCAGTATTCGGCGGAGGAACTCAGCGTCGGTCTCTTCCTCTTGGCGTTCATCTAAGGACGTCTCAGGATTCTCTTTTGGCCCCGTGAGTGCAGCCATTGTAGTCATCATCTCATGGAGCTTTTGTTGCTGCTCCTGAGACCTGGTCACTGACCGGGTAAGCGGTCGGTGACCTGCAGAAGTACGACTTTCTTCCTTTCCTGAAGCCATATAGACCGTATGAACTGTTATGCCCCCTGACTTGGGGCGTTTAGGTTCATCGCTTTTAAACTTTGTCAGTGTCATGGGAGCTTTTTCTGGCCTCTTCCTTTTATGGACCTTTGAGGTTGAAGGAGCCGTTGAAGCGGGCATTCTAGCATTTGTTGCCCCCTGCCGTTTAACGGGGGGGTTCTTGTCTTTTTCCACCTTCGCCCTTTTCTGTCGACGGAAGTGGTCTGAGTCAATCACGGAGTCTTGAACTCTCCGCCAGACTTTATAAATTTTGGACGACAGCCGTTGAGAGGGCTGTTCTTGTTTTGCCTCCGGAGCTTTCTCCACGGGCGGAGGAGATCTTTTCAATACGGCGATTGGGGAGTTCTTTCTCACTCTCCTCAGTAATTCAAAGCTGTTCCCAGTTGGAACAGCAGCGTTGACCTCCGCCACTGGAGCAGGCGGGGTTAGCCCTGAAGGGGAGTTGCCCCCTGCTTTCCTTATTCGTTGCCAATGACGACGTCGCGCACGACGAGCCATTGGGACTGGCTCGGAAATCGGGATAGTTTCTTGTTGCCCCCTGTTTGGGTGTGGGGTAACTGTCGGTGTCAGCCTATCAAAGACTGATGCTTTTTGACCAGCTGAAGGAGGAGTAGGAACCGTCAATCTTGTGAAGACTGACTTTCTGATAGGAGAAGCCGCTTCAACGACTTCCGAAGCTGTGGCCGTTGCCCTCTTTGGGACAGCCACTTTATGATCCTGACCTAGCCTGGTGAAAACAGAGGCTGTCAGCTTAGTAGCGGGTGACCCGTTGACAGGGGTCGTGGTAGCAGCAGTGAGCCGGTCGAATACCGACTTTTTGTTCGCTTCTGGTGCGGATATCGGCATGGAGAAACTTGTAGGTGGGACCATGGTCCCGAAAAACAAGCCGGTGGTGGCCTGGGTCACCTGCTCTACCGGCAGAGTAAGGAAAGAGGCCGCTTGGGGCCCATATGTTATACCTCTCGGTGAGGTGGAGCGTCCGTTGCAGTGGTGCTTCGCGCATTTGGTGCAGTGGGAATCCATGGATGCTTGAGTTCTCTGCCAGATAAAAGACCAAATCTTAGCAACTTGAAATCCGAAGACAACCATTTAACAAACCGCGATTAATTCGCGAAGACGACACACGAAGTGTGGAGTGGAAAGAGGAAAAGGTCCCACCGGGCGTGCCAGAATCTGTTCCCCTCCGAACGGCGGGCTGCGACGTTAGGACGTCACGCGCCTGAGGTTCGGGGCAGATGCTATTTGGTTTTATCCGTTTATCTCTCCGAAGATGCCAAGTTGATTTATGGCACCGTGTATCGGAGGTTTAGACGGATGCGGCCGATGTAGCAGACTTCGTCAGATTCCCCCTCAGGATGAGGGGTTTTTGATTGTGGGGACGCTCTTCCCTGCAGGCGCAAGCCCCTGCAGTTAATTATGCTACCGCATCGCGGTAACAACTTTCTTCTTCTCCAGAATTTCACTTCGTGTCGTGTGTGTTTGTTTTATTTGTGGTTGCCCGTGGATTGTATACGGAGACTGAGTAATGCCGTCGCCCGTAGGACGTGGATTAGTCCAAATCCGTATTTACTTAGATTTGGGTTTGGTGTTTTTTTTTTTTTTTGGTTTAAGGATACATTAGTCGCGTTGCGGCTAAGATCAACTTAAACGTTCGTCAAGGATACGTTAGTCCTGTTTTGGACTAAGATCGACTCGACGTAGTGATTGATTTAATTGTCTGGCTGTCGGGACTCGTCACCTCTCTGACGTCGTTGAGAGATTACAACGACATACGTCTGAGGAGTTCCGAGATGTACCCTTGAACTAAAGTTGGTTTGGGATTTTATTGTTTATTTAGATGTCTAAGGACACGTTAACCGTATTTGGGGTTAAGATCAACTTAGACGGGACCGTTTAGATTCGACAAAAGAGCAATTGGCTCTATTGTTCCAGTTTAAGGACATAGGGGTCCATTTCCAGTTTAGGGACGTGGTGGTCCATTACCAGTTTAGGGACATGGTGGTCCATTGCCAGTTTAGGGACATGGTGGTCCATCATTAGTTTAGGGACGTTTCGGTCCGTCGCCAGTTTAGGGACGTAGTGGTCCGTCGTCTGAGGAGTTCCGAGATGTACCCTTGAACCAAAGTTGGTTTGGGATTTTATTGTTTATTTAGATGTCTAAGGACACGTTAACCGTATTTGGGGTTAAGATCAACTTAGACGGGACCGTTTAGATCCGACAAAAGAGCAATTGGTTCTATTGTTCCAGTTTAAGGACATAGGGGTCCATTTCCAGTTTAGGGACATGGTGGTCCATTGCCAGTTTAGGGACATGGTGGTCCATCATTAGTTTAGGGACGTTTCGGTCCGTCGCCAGTTTAGGGACGTAGTGGTCCGTCATTAGTTTAGGGACGTTTCGGTCCGACATTAGTTTAGGGACGTTTCGGTCCGATTTTAGTTTAGGGACGTTTCGGTCCGATTTTAGTTTAGGGACGTTTCGGTCCGATATTAGATAAGTGGTCGTTGGGACCCGTCGCCTCTTTGACGTCGTTGAGGAATTACAACGACAGGTGTCAAAGGAGTTCGGAGATGTACCCTCGGACCGGTCGTGACTTGGTTTATGAGAGGCATTTAATTTAAGGACTTACAGCCAGGATTGGGTTAAGTCCAATTTTTATTTTAGGCTCTGCCCGATTAAAAGAATCAACCTGAACAGGGCTCTGCCCCTTCATTATTTTGCAATCTGATTTGGGCCAGGCCCTTTTAAATAATGAGTCACAAAAAACTCAGGAATTTTCTGAACAGGGCTTTGCCCTTTTATTTTTCTGCCATTGGGCTAGGCCCTCTTAAGTAATGAGTTACAGAAACTCATGAGTTTTCCAAACAGGGCTTTGCCCTTTTATTATTCTGCAATTGGGCCAGGCCCCTTTAAATAATGAGTTGCAGAAACTCAATAATTTTTGAGTTGGGCCAGGCCCTTTTGAATGATGAGTTGCACTTGTGCAGAAATTCAAGAATTTTCTTGATTTGAGAACAAAAAGTGCATAGCACTCTTGATCTAAATTTAGATCAAAGGAAAACAAGTTCTTCTTGTTTTCCTTGATTTTACAGAACCAAGGGTTCATATCAAGTGCGAGGCACTATTTATTATTCTTTGATTTTTTAGAACCAGGGGTTCATATCAAGTGCAAGGCACTATTTATTATTCTTTGATTTTTCAGAACCAGGGGTTCATATCAAGTGCAAGGCACTATTTTTCTTTTTTTCTTTTATTATTCCCTTTTTAATTCTCTGTTCTTCAGAAATTTTACCTTCTCTTTTGTTCTTGATCAATCTTCAAGAATTCTTTCTTTTCAGAGGTTTTTCCTTCTCTTGATGATTCTCTCCCTTTTATGATTCTCTCTCTGATTATTTGAATGAGGTCTGGGCTCTTATTTATAGTGCTCACAAATTTGTTAAATTTGTTACCAAGATCTTTCCTGAATAATTTTGGGAATTTTCCCACCATTGGATCTCTGATCCAAGGGTCCCTGTTTTACAGAAGAACAGAAAAGATTCACTTAAATTTTCATTCTGTTGCTGCGCAACTCACCAGCGCGTGACACGTGTCACGCTGTCGTGCGCTTGCACAGTTGCAATTGCGCAACTGCGCAGACACGTGTCGCGCATCCGTGCGCTTGCGCAGTTGCAATTGCGCAGACACGTGTCGCGCATCCGTGCGCTTGCGCAACAGTGTGTGCGCAACTGCGCAGCCACGTGTCGCACAGTGGTGCACTTGCGCAACAGTGTTTTGCGCAACTGCGCATCCACGTGTCGCGCAGTGGTGCGTTTGCGCAACTGCGCAGACACGTGTCGCACTGTGAGCCTTTTGCGCACTGCGCAACGCACAGAAATCGAAGCGTTGCTTCAGAAAATTTTCAAAATTCAAATGAACCTTGCTCAGATTGGGGAAACACCTAGCACCTACTGTAGATATGGAAGCATCACGCATGCTACTTTTAAAAATAAAGAGGTGCTAAGCAAATAAAGCAAGGATCTTTAACTAGAATACTAGGGTAACAACACTTGTATCTCATACAATAACCATTATATCACTAAGTGAAAGGAATACAACCTTTATAGTCCTCTTTGTAGTGACTCCTTAGATCGTTTAGAGTTGGAAAAGCTTGCAAGTGAGCTCCTTTGTCCACGATGATCCACCCGAAGTCCACTTTGTCCAAGCTCCTTACTTCACTTGATCAAAGAAGATGATGAAGCTAAACACTTTAACTAATTGGCTAGATTAGAGTAGAATGAAGAGGTGGTTTGTTTTCTCTAATCAAAACCTAATCTTTTTCTCTAACTCACTTTCTTTTCAACTCAAGAGAGTAAGGAGGAAGAAGAAGATGAAGGCAAAAACTTTTGTCTAAATGATAATGATAAAACTTGAATGAGAAAATAGAAAAGATAGTATATATATTTTCTATTTGTCATCTCAAACCATGGTTACTTAATTTAGATATTATTGCATATGAGTTAAAAGACAAAAGGAAAACTAATCCATGGTTAAAAAGTGGGTGAACAATGGTTAACTTCAAGAAGAGTGTAGAAGATAACCATGGATGAATATTTCCTTTTATTTTCTTTTAACTTAAATGCAAAATGAATATATATAAATATAAGTTCCATGTGAGTCTTATATTTCCTTCTAAGATGTATCATCAACCATGATACTTTGCATGTATGTATCCATGCACATCATCATATGCATACATGCATGCATTCTTCCTCTTTAATAAAAACGGGTTTGAATAAAGAACAAAACTAAAAGTCAAAATGTTAAATCAACAATTGATTTAAAAATCCGGTCATATCACATACGACCCGACCAATAAAAAAACGCCCGATTAACATGCGGTATCACATAGTCGTATTCAATCGGGTCCCCGCGCATATCTCATATGCACACCACATCTTTTTGCCTGGGCTAGGAAACTTCTGTGTGGGACTCTACGACTCGTCAATACTCCGGCAGTAGGTGATGATCATATTAAACACCCACAATCCGTAAGCGGTCAGCTAAACGTAATGGCCACCCGGGTATTGAGCGATCAGAAGAAAACCAGCAAAGCTGTCAAAACTCCCGTCGAGCCATCTGGCAACACTTACCGTACAGTCCGGTCTCCTTGTCAGATATGTTGCATATCAAGTCTAGGGATGGTATCGTCGACCTCAATAACTCAATAAGTCATGCCGGCGTATAGCTTATAACAGATCGAGAAACTACTGATAACACTTATCAGTAAATCTCAGCTGCCCTGGCCAGGGACTTCCTGTTATAGCCAATCGAGCATTGCACAACATCAACTCCCAATACCGGGAGAGACGAAACCCCTCCTATCGCTCATCGCCACCATGTGCCTCGAGACTGTACCCAAAGACCACCTGTTTGCACGACTCAGTAGAGCCATGGTAGGGTGGAGATCAAAGTACAGTGGGAGGACACATAAAACTCTATGACGATCTCGGATCTACAGACTAACCTGTACCAGTGTCTTATGAGAACTGCTATCCGACGATAGATATAATACCGCATAGGAGTTCTCTGTGAGTCCATTCAGTGTACCCAGTCTCTACTGAGCACCCACATACATTCTTTGGTGTCATCACACCAGATAGATATGAGATCATCCATCGCCCATCATATGGGACAAGAATGGTATACGCTAGTTTACTCTGGAATATCGATGCCCTATCTCGATACACCTACGACTAGGAACAGTTCAAGGATATGCTTATAAATTACACGTGCCCCACTAGTATGATCCGCATCATAGTCATAGTAGTCAAGCAAATATCTGAGGGCTTTATCAACATGTGCAAATGAATATAAGCATGATCAAATCAACATGTCAGATAAAGTAAACCAGATAGCATACTATCATGTCGAGCAAGAAAGTAATCCATATATATACATGTCCAAGCATCCACTATACATATAATGGCCTCTAGGGCATACATATATCGAACAATCTCCCACTTGCACTAAGGCCAGTTATTGGCGTATCTCATACCTAACATCTCAAAAAGTCGCTCATGCTGCGGCTGTGGAAGGGCCTTGGTGAGTGGATCCGCGGTATTATTCTTTGTATCTACTCTCCGAATCTCGATCTCGTGGTGATCTACTATCTCCCGGATCAAATGATATCGCCTCAGGATGTGTCTGGACTTCTGATGGGACCTTGGTTCTTTGGATAACGCCATAGCCCCATTATTATCACAATACAATGGTATTGGATCAATAATGGTTGGAACTACTCCTAGTTTCGTGATGAACTTCTTCATCCAGACGGCTTCCTTGGCAACATCATTTGCAGCAATATACTCAGCTTCCATCCTGGAGTCTGCAACGGTATCCTGTTTGGAACTCTTCCAACTAACCGCCCCTCTATTGAGGGTAAATACAAATTCTAAGATAGATTTGCTTTCATCCTTATCACTTTGGAAGCTGGAATCGGTAAAGGCCTCTATTTGGAGATCTCCATTACCATATACCAAGAACAATTCTTTAGTCCTTCGTAAGTACTTAAGAATGTTTTTCACTGCTATCCAATGTTTTTCCCCTGGGTTGGATTGATATCTGCTTACTACAACTAGTGCATAAGTAACATCAGGGCGTGTACATAATATCGCATACATTATAGATCCTACGTCTGAAGCGTAGGGTATAATGCTCATGCGAGCTCTCTCTTCATCAGTCTTTGGACATAAGTCCTTGGAGAGAGTGATTCCATGACAAGCGGGCAAGGCACCACGATTGGAATCTTCCATACTAAACCTTTTTAGTATGGTGTCAATGTACTTTGATTGGGACAATCCCAATAACCTCTTGGATCTATCTCTATAGATCCTTATGCCCAAAATGCACGAGGCATCACCCAGGTCCTTCATGGAGAACCTTTGTGATAAGAATAGTTTGACCGATTGAAGCATAAGAATGCCATTTTCCTATCAAGAGAATGTCATCCACGTACAATACGAGGAATGTGACAGTACACCCTACAATCTTCTTATAAATGCATGGTTCATCTATATTTTTGATAAAATCAAACTCTTTGATTGTATCATCAAAACAGATGTTCCATCTCCGTGAGGCCTGCTTTAATCCATAAATGGATTTAAGCAATCTACATGCTTTCCCTCTACTCCCACTGTCAATGAAGCCCTCTGATTGATTTATAAAAACGTATTCTTCTAAATCACCATTCAGAAATGCAGTTTTAACATCCATCTGCCAGATTTCATAATCATAGTGAGCAGCAACAGCAAGTAGGATCCGAATGGATTTAAGCATTGCTACCGGAGAGAAAGTTTCATCATAGTCCAGTCCTGGTCTTTGACGAAAACCTTTCGCTACAAGTCCTGCTTTAAAGGTCTCTACCTGTCCATCTACACCAATTTTTCTCTTAAACATCCATTTGCACCCAACGGGTTTTATCCGAGGAGGTGCAACGTCCAAAGTCCATACTTTGTTGGTGTACACGGACTCCATTTCGGATCTCATGGCTTCCAGTCACTTCACTGAGTCACCACTCGTGATAGCTTGCTGAAAACTAGTAGGGTCATCATCATCCATGATGCAATCTTCTCTATCACCATCAATGAGAAACCCATAGTATCTCTCTGGTGGGCGAGAAGTTCTACTAGATCTCTGGAGCGGCTGAGGTTCTTGAAGTTCTACTGCAACATCAGTTTCAACCAATTCGTCCTGAGTAATTTGTGTCTCTAGAACCTCTTCTAGTTCTACCGTATTGCCATTAGTACTGTCTGTAAAGATTTCATTTTCCAAAAATGTGGCATGCTGAGCAACAAACACCTTTTGTTCCTCCTTGTAGTAGAATAGATATCCATACGAATGTTTTGGATATCCCACAAATTTACACATGACCGATCGTGTCTCAAGTTTGTCTGGATTCTGCATTTTAACAAAAGCCGGACAACCCCAAATCCTAACTCTTTTAAGAGATGGTCTCTTTCCACTCCATATCTCATATGGAGTGGTAGACACGGTCTTGGTTGGAACCCTGTTTAACAGATACATTGCTGTCTCCAATGCATGTCCCCAAAAGGAAAGCGGTAACTCAGCATCACACATCATGGATCGTACCATATCAAATAGGGAACGATTCCTCTGTTCTGACACACCGTTGTGCTGTGGTGTGTAAGGAGGAGTGAGCTGAGAGAGAATCCTATTCTCTTTTAAGAAGTCTGAAAACTCTGTACTTAAGTACTCTCCACCTCGATCCGATCGCAGGTTCTTGATGCTCAAATCTGTTTGTTTTTCTACTTCAAGTTTGTACTCCTTGAATTTCTCGAAAGCTTCGGATTTGTGCTTTATCAAAAACACGTGTCCGAATGTTGAGAAATTATCAGTGAAAGTAACGAAATATGAAAAACCGCCTCTAGCATGTGTAGACATTGGTCCGCATACATCACTATGTATGAGGCTTAAGAGTTCCACAGCTCTTTCTCCGTGTCCAGTAATCAGAGTTTTGGTCATTTTACCTTTGATGCAAGACTGACAAGTTGCATAAGATTTATATTCAAAAGGATTTAAATATCCATCTTTATGTAACTTGCTTAGTCTTGTTTCATTAATATGACCAAGTCTACAATGCCAAAGAAAAGCTTCATTTATATCTGAAAACTTTCTTTTATTAGTATGTTGTATATTGAAAACTTTGTGTTGGTTCAGGACGTAAATACCGTTATTTAATGTACCATACCCAATCAACTCTTGATTCAAGTTAATGTTCATAACATTATTTTGTAACACAAAATGATATCTTTCATTGTCCAACAAAGATACAGATATTATATTACATAGCATACTTGGCATAAAATAACAAGGGTTCAAAACCATAATACAACCCGAAGGCAACCCCAGATGATACTCTTCTACGGATACAACATGTACATTGGAACCATTTCTAACCCGCAGAGAATGGTCTCCAGTCTTCAAAACTCTACTGTTTCTCAACCCCTGCACACAATTGCAGATGTGAGAACCAGAACCGGTATCTAATACCCAAGATGCAGAGTTAATTGAAAAACAGTTCTCAGTTAAAAACACACCTGAAGCGGAAGCATCTCCATACTTCTTCTTCTTGAGATCAGCAAGATACACAGCACAGTTGCGTTTCCAATGTCCCGACTTGTGACAGTAAAAACATTCCCCTTTTGTCACGCCCCGCTTCCCAGAGTACGCAAGATTGGGCACATGACATAGCCAACCATACTACCTGTGGGTAGGAAGTATCCATCCACAGTCACATTACGGCTGTAGAGATATCAAGAACAAGATAAAACTATATAAAACATGTCCACAATCCAGAATAACAGGAGTCAATGATAAATAAATACGGAAGCAAATGATCCAATACAATAACGGAAAAGTATGTCCCATAATGCGGGCTCACATCTGGAAATAAATGCAGGAAATAAAACTAACTAATACTAACACCTCATAGCTCAGCCTGCTGGCTGAAGTACTCCTGCTCGGACTGCGACAGCGGTACGGAATCTGGGCCATGCAAAACCCAGACGTCAGCGCGTCATGTCATCAAGTAATATAATATGAACAGTGTAACAGGCAATGCAAAACAAACATGAATAAAACGAGAGTAGCAAATAATGTGAATCAAGCAGTGCAGGGTAGTGTGCAGTGGGTAACTAAACTGTTCTCTCAGGTTTTCTATTCTAAAGTCTTGAAATCAATTTGAGTAATTCTCCATGTAACTCAAAGGATATGTCCCGTTACCCCCCGGGACCACGGATCAGGAATATGTGAACCAATAGTGGTTCTGTCCCGTTACCCCCTGGGACCACGGATCAGGAAAATGTAAGAGTCACGAATGGTTCTGTCCCGTTACCCCCCGGGACCACGGATCAAGAAATACCCTTTTAAGTTACAGTTTAGTTTACACTTTTGATTTTCCCATACCCCCAAGCTATGTATGTCGAGTCAGGTATTCAGTAATCAAGAACTAATGCCAACACAGGATCAGGTAACAGCAGGTTTGTCTGGATAGACAACAGGAATGGTCCATGAGGACTACATGTCAGGTTTGTTGGCATTAGGCACGAGATCAGGTAACAGGTCAGGTCATGGTACATCAGGTCAAGTCAATAGTAAACGGTACAATACCATGTCAGATGTATCATGTAGCAATGTCAAGTCAAGGTACGAACATATCGTGGGTGTGCTCACAAACAGATATATAAGCAGCATCATGTTCAAATCAACGCGTTAAACAATAATCTGATTTATTATCTAGCTGTACAATTTTCAGTTGTGTTAAATAGATAGTGTCAATATCATGTGAATACAGGGCGGTGAACGTAACTGCTGTTGTCAGGTTAATAATATATTGAGCGTTTCAAGAATGCCACGAAAAGTATAATCTATTTAAAGAATGCAATTGTAATTTAGCCGGTTATGCATATTTGTTAAACTAAACTGGAAATAAAGCATCATAGCAGTGAATCAAATGCAATCTATCGTGTACGGGTTTATCAGGAAATGATTTAATTGACATGCTACTAGGGTTAAACAGGAAGTAATGTATGTAGGTGATTTACTAAGTAATACATCATTAAACTACACATGAATATTAAGGCAAGTTATAAAGTAGCAATAGAATGTAGCAAGTATCGAATACTTGCCTCGACGGGTCGCGAACCGGAAAAAATAGAACGTAACGTCGGCGGGGAAACACGCGACGGACGCACGGTTTACGGATTGGACCCAAACGACGAACCAAGGGACCTCACGGGTCAGAGCACTCTGCTGGATCGTCAGGACACGTCACCGGCATGGCCGGATTCCGGCGAACAGTGAAAAAACAACCGGAAAAGTTAATGCACGGCCAAGGGATAAACCGGAAGGAAAAATGGAAGGAGGAAGGGGAGAGAGGGCTTACTGGTGTTGCAGAGGGTGTGATAGCGATGGGGTCGACGGCGGTGGGGCACCGGCGAGGAGGTTGCAGGAGACGGGCTAGGGCTGCGGGTATGGACAAGGGAAAGAAAGTGGAGAGGGATAGGAGGTGGTCGGGGGCTGGTGCGCACAGGTGATGAGGAGGTGCCGAAGGTGGCGCGGGTGACGACGACGAAGGTCGCCGGCGACTTCTCCGGCCGAACAGAGAAGGCACGGGGGTTGTCCGGGGTTGCTGCGGTGGCGACGTGCACACGGGAAGAAGGAGGGGAAGTCGAGGTTGGTACGAGGAGGCGGAGGCGAGGGCAACAGTGGCGCTGGCGCCGGCGTCGGAGCTGCGATGGCGACGGTGGAGGCGGCTAGGGCTAGGTCGCGATGGTTTCAGTTTTTCTCGTGGCTGGGAAAATATGAAGGGGAAGAAGTATATTTATATAGGGAAGAGAGAGAGAGGGTTAGAGAGAGAGAGAGAGATAAAGAAAGGTAGAGAGAGAGAGATAGAGATAGATAGATACGAGAGATAGAGAGAGAGGGATAAAGGAGGGGCCCACGGGGGTTAAGAGCCCCGTGATTGGCCAGAAAGATTTAAATAAATTTTTAAAAGATTTCCAAATATAAATTTAAAAGTAAGATTTATATTATAAACGAAATATTATAAGGTTTTGAATATTTTATTAATTTGGGATTTTGGCGCTAAATAAAACATTTCCAAATCGTGCCCGGGTTGGGTCCAAAAATTTGAAATTTAAATAATAGGATTTTAAGCGGGTTCCAAATTTTAAAATGAAATGTTTTATGATTAAAAAGCATACCCCCAAGTCGGACACCTGTACGCGCGCGTAGTCGTCCAAACTCGCCCGTTTCACCGAACGGGACGAGAACTCGACGTACGGACGCTACCACGCGGCTAGGGGTGTCGAGTAGGCAAAGATAGATATTTTTAATTTAATTTTAGGTGCTAAAATTTGTTATATGCAGAAATGACTTAGCCAGATAAAATTTCACGGCAAGTGTCAAACAGGCTAGCTAAAAGAAATGAGTAATATCTAATGCTCAACCGGTAACAGAAAATAGTAGTATTGGGCTCGGGTGTTACACCTTTTCCACTCCCGCGGCCCCAGATGTGTCTTTCCCTTTCGTCTTTTTAACTCCACCTTTCTGTTTGATGGGATTCTTCTTCTTCTTTCTCTTGGCCTTGGATTTTGGGACGGAAGAGGAAGATGGCCCAGCAAGCAGAGCGGGAGTCTTCGTTGTTTTCAGCGTGCTCTCTGCACTTCTCAATATATTGAGAAGTTCACGCAATGATTTCTCCAAATCGTTCATATTGAAATTCACTATGAATGGAGCAAAGACGGGGGAGAGAGACTGCAGAACAACATCTGTATATTGCTTATTATCCATAGTCCATCCCAGTTTCTCAAGTTCTTCTATAAGAACAATCATCTTCAGGACATGGTCTCCTACTGATGCACCAGGAGCCATTCGCATCCGAAACAACTTTCGAGATGCCTTGTATCTCAAAGTACGAGATTGCTCTTCATACAACTCCTTTGCATGAAGAAAGATGGATTGCACATCTATCTTCTCATGCTGTTTCTGATGGATATTGTCCATAGAAGCAAGCGCGAGGTACTTGGCTGTGTTGCAGTCAATATCCCATGTTTTTCGGATCTCCCTATCCGAAACAGATGATTCAGGTCCTGGGACGGGTGGGGCCTTGGTAGTGAGGACTACTATCTCACAATTGGTATAATACCATCTAGGAGTTCTCGGTGAGGCCGTCTAGTCTAACTCATTCCCAATGAGCACATATATACAATTTTCGGTGTCAAACACCAATGGCTATGGGATCAACCATCGCTCCGGTCGAGATTAAGAAACGTATACACTAGTCTAAACTGGAATACCAATATCCAGTCTCGATATTTCTACGATTAGGAATATTTAAGGATGTGTTTATGGACTACTCAGGCCCCACTAGTATGATCTCTATCATAATCTTGGAAGTCAAGCAAAAATCCTATATGCATTATTATATGTATTAGCGATACGTGATAACGAGTAAAACATATACATATGAAAGATAAAGACAAAGCAGATAACATATCATCATTTTCAGCAAGACTGTTCTATCCGTATAGGTCTTCTTTCAATTACAATAATTGCCTTGAAGGCACTATATCCAACATGCCATGTATAGGTAGTCTGTAATGACCGTAATTTTCATATAGTAAATAAAAGCCTATTTTATTTTTCGAGTTAAATATTTCTTTTATGGTATTTTAATGTTAATAGTTTCAATTCAAAGAGATTTCAAATTTACATTGAAGGATATGATTAGTTAAGGATATGATTAGTTAAAGGTTTATTTATTTTTTATAAATATTCAATATAATTTTTGTAGAGAGAAAATAGTTTTTAATTATTTATTTGGTTTTTTAAAGATTTTTTTCAGAATTTATTTGAAGGGAAAAGGAGTTTATTGTTTATAAAAGAATATTTTTTGGGATAAAAATCATTATAAATGAGGAAATAATTATTTAGAATTTTCTAGAATTTATTTAGACTTTTCCGATATTTAAAACCATTTCTAAACCATTTTTTATTAAAGAGAAAGATTTAACTTTAAAAAGGGAATTTATGAAAAAAATAATTAATTTAAAATATAAAAGATTATTATAAATGATAAAATAATTATTTGAACTTTTCTAGATTTTATTTGGAATTTTTCTGTACTTAAAACTATTTTTAAATGTATTTTTTATGAAAAAAAAGGTTTAGAAAACAATTTTTAAAAGGAAAAAAAAGAAAAAGGAAAGAAAAATAGGCGGCCCCACCCACTTACGTGCGGAGCAAGGGACGCAAAAGAGTCAAGATCCGCTGCAACTAAACGCCCGCATGCTCGATCCAACGGCTGCGAGTGAAAAGGGTTAGGGTTAGTTGCGGTTTGAGGCTATATATACAACCCTCCGTTCTTTCATCCATATCTCTCAGTCTAGAAGTCAGAAAAATAAAAGAAAAATAGCGGCGCGTTCCGAGTCCGAGCATGACGCTACGGTCCTGCCCACGTGCGCCACAAAAATCCAGAGAGGGAGATAAAGACGTTCAAAATCGACGTAAGCACAAATCGACATTGAAATCAAGTAGGTTCTTTCTCTTTCCCTCTTGAATCCATCACGTTTTTCTTGTAAGTTCACCTTCATCTCCTTGTTGTTTCTCTCTAAACGTACAATTAATATGGAATTTAATGTATAATTAATTAATTGTTATGTTTGATCTGATATATAAGACAACTAATAGCTATGGAAAAATTCATAAAGTCTTTACCTTTGCTTAGATTTTAAATCCTTACAGGAGTAGGACTCACCACACGGCAACTTAAACACTACAACACCATATACCACCTTGTTCCACAAACTATTCTATTTCGTTAAGCCGCCGAAATTTTCGCAAACCTTTTTCTAGCAAAACTGGATCCTTTCCCTATCGTTCGACCTATATTCACAACACTTTGAGAACATCAATAAAACATTGTAAGATAATATAACCCTTCGACAGGTGTTGTGCACGTGCTATATATATGAACACATACTACCTATATTGTTACACACACATGAACATAACCTTGCATGCTCACGATTGACATGAAATTAATACATACCTTACTTTACATTAAGCCGTAGTCCTTGAGCCATGGACGCAAGACATGGGTGAATTTATTTACCCTGGTTGACAAGAAATAACAAGTTCCATGTCTCGTGGGTTCCATGTGCTAATCCACAAGTAAACCAAACAAGCAACATCACTATAACATGGGGCTGGGTAGTTTGGATAGTAAGTCGTACTCGGTGTCACGAGAGTCCCCTGCCAATAATGCTGTGATTCCGTGGGACTGATGGAATGAAAACTGTCAAGGTCAAGTCATTGTGGTTCCGGGCCATAAACGGAATGCTCATCCCCCAATCCATGATTGTTGTTGTTCCGTAAGACTAACGAAATACTCCCGAGAACATGAGTACTCTTACGACACAAACTATTTCTAAAAAACGAAAAATCTAACCAGACATACCTCACCTATATTTCACAGCATGATTTACTATTACTTCTTTACATGTTTTCACTTGCTTTGTGCACATGTCTCACTTAACATGTTTTTCATTTAAATCTTATATGCATGGGGAACCTACTCGAGTCTAAAACTCGTTAACGGATATTTCTATTTTGAAATATTCGTTACATTTGGAGGCAAACGGGCATAAGAAAATTGAGATTGAGCCTAAGGTCCAAAAGTTATAGGCTTTAGTTCCTAGGTCAGAAAAATTAGTAAAAACTTTCTATATTTAAAGATTCCTTTATTTTAGTCCTTTTAGTACATTAACTTGATATGTCATGTCAATACCATCCTTTTAGAGACAGCACTACATTTATATTATAAAATACTACATTTATCTAAAGTAGTAATTTACACCAAATCTATGATATTTATATTAAAATACTACATTTAATCTAAACTTCTATATCTATTGATAAAATTGCTACATCTATTTATAAGATATGTAGTTTATATGATAAATGAAATAATTGTTAAGATAAATATAATATTTTATAAGATGAATGTAGTATTTTAAAATATAAATTTAGTAGTTATTGGGAAGGTGCGATATTAGCATAACACATGAGTTAATATAAACAAATAAAACTTCGACTCTAGTGAGTTTTTGACAAGGTTTTTTCCCTCTAGAGGCTAAACCCTATTGCTTTAGAACCATATGGACCAAAAACCATTTTCACTAAAATAATATATGATAGCTGCCGGTGGCGGGCCCAGGAATCTGGATCAGAGGGGACACCATCTATAGCATGGTCTCAAAAATCCCATTTCAATTTACAAGTTTTTTTTGGTGCATTTAGATTTGGTGCGTTTAGATTTGGTCAGATAGATATATATCGGTTTCCAGGTGCAGTATTTTATTGAAAATATATAATTTATTTTAAATTGTTTTAATAATATAATGAAAACAATATTATTACTATAACATATTTGGAACACTTTATATATAATGGATAGCATAGAAATCAGGTTTTTGGAGAAATCGATATAAACTAATTTTATTACCAATGTTGTTCACGTATAAGCACCACATGTGTGTGTATTCCACATGTGTGTGTATTCAGTGTTTGTGCATGAAAAAATTGCAAAAGTGTAATTGTATACTAAAAATATGAAATAACAATGCTGTTGTGAAACATTTGAAGCTATAATTTTTTTTTTCTTGGAAAAGAGAGAATGAGAACAGGTAATTAAAATATTCTATTAGTAGTATCCTTTTATTTTCCGATTGAGACTTGACTTTATGCTCACCTAGTTAAAACTAAAGTTAAAAATAATGGGACTCGACCCATGACGACTTAATTTGTTGAAAACATCATATACATCCAAACGATCATTAGTTCCCTTATGTTATTTTCACGAACACAATATATATAATATATAATTTATTAGGATTATCATATACATCCATTGGAGGTATGTGTCCCCGCTGGCCTCTATGTGGGTCCATCCATGATAGCTGCAACAGAGAGCATAGGGATCATTGATTTGTCGTCGTCAGCTGCAACAAAGGCTTCAATATAATTGGAGCAAACACTGTCTCGACTTGAGGTGGAACCAACATCAAAACTGCTTCACTTGATATTAATCACTCTTTTTCGATATATTAATCACTAACGATTGTGGAGAAAAAAAGTTATACAAAATTAGTACCTGTTTTGTATTTTCTATTCACTTGATGTTATTGCGATAGCGATTTCACATTGGTTCCTCATATAGAGATTACAATATTTTATGCAAAAGCGACACAAATATTGGACAAGGTTTTATCCAGGATGATTATTGAGATAAGGTACGGTTGCTTCCCTTCGATGGTAAAACTGTTGTGTTTTTACCTCATCACTAGTACAAGTAGTATATTTAGCATTTAAATATACAGGGTGAGCAGATGATTGTATGATATCATTGCTTTATTGATAACGACTTATTCATAAAATAAGTAATAATTATAAAGAAATAATTTTTTTATGAAGCATCTTATCATTCATCTTATCTAGTTTCTTCCATTAATCTCTCTCTCTCTCTCTCTATATATATATATATATAATGCGAGATCCACCCATATCCATTTTTCTATAAAAATAGAAATCTATCTATCTATCTATCTATTTATATATAATGCAAATACCCTTGGTTAGAGGTCCATCCTTCTATTTTTTTCTAAAAAAATAGAAAAAAGAGAAAAATCCTCACCTCTCAAGCCCTCCACACCATCTCTCTCACCTCTCAAGCCCTTCACACCATCTCTCTCTTTTCTAAAAAATAATTAATTATTTATCTAGAACCTTCCATATTAAATACACACACACACACACACACACACTTAGTTAGAGTTTCACCATTCTCCTTTTTTCTAGAAAAAAAGAAAAAAGGTGAAAAATTCTCATCTCTCAAACCCTCCACATCATCAATCACCTCTTAATCCCTCCACATCATCATCTCTCTCCTCCCATAAAACAATTAATTGTTTATCTAGAATCCACCATATCATCAATCATCTTTAAAAAAAAAAAAATAAATAAAACTCTAAACCTTCCACGTCTCTACCCCATCTCCCGTCTTCTCAATTTTTTTAAACTAACACGTGCAACGCATGCGCATAAATTCTAGTATATATATAATGCAAATAGGGATTGGTTAGAGGACCCTCTTCCAATTTTTTTAAAAAATAAATAAGACTCTAGAACCCTCCACATTTCTCTCTATCCCCTTCTTAAATTTTTTAAACTAATACGTGCAACGCATATGCATAAATTCTAATCTCTATATATAATACAAATACCCTTAGTTAGAGATCCACCCTTCTCTTTTTTTCTTGAAAAATAGATAAAAGGTGAAAAATTCTCACCTCTCAAGCCCTCCACACCATCTCTCTCTTTGCTTAAAAACAAATAATTGTTTATCTAGAACCTTCCATATTATCACTACCAATATATATATATATATATATATATATATATATATATATATATATAATGCAAATACTCTTGGTTAGAGATCCACCCTTCTCCTTTTTTCTTCACACCATCTTTCTCTTTTCTTAAAAACAATTAATTGTTTATCTAGAACCTTCCATATTATCACTCCCAATATATATATATATATATATATATATATATATATATACATAATGCAAATACTCTTGGTTAGAGATCCACCCTTCTCCTTTTTTCTTCAAAAATAGAAAAAAGGAGAAAAATTCTCATCTCTCAAGCCCTCCACATCATCTCTCTCACCTCTCAAGCCCTCCACATCATCTCTCTCTCTTTCCTAAAAAACAATTAATTGTTTATCTAGAACTTTCCATATCATCTCTTCCAATATATATATATATATATATATATATATATATATATATATAATGCAAATAGGGATTGGTTAGAGAACCCTTTCCCAATTTTTTAAAAAAATAAATAAGACTCTAGAACTCTCCACATTTCTCTCTTTCTCCCTTTCTTAAAGTTTGTAAATTTACACGTGCAACACACATGCATAAATTCGAAGAAAAAAGAAGAAAATTTCTCCACTCTTAGAGTCTCCACATCATAAAAAAAAGACAAAATAATTAATTGTTTATTAATTTGAATTTCAAATTCACTCCACATTCTTAAAACTTGAGACAAAAAAGAACTTTCTTGAAATTAGTTTGAATTCCAAATTCGATTTACATTATACTCAAGTTTAAAACAAAAAAGAACTTTCTAGAAATTATTTTAATATTATCATTTTTCAAATTCTACTTTCATTTACTTATAATTACTTTCTTTTACTTAAATATGGTAAATAATATATTATAATATTTTCCAGAACTCTCTTGATCCAAGTTACTAAAATGACTATTTTCTTCACTTATTAACATTCAAAATAATTTTAAACCAAAAGACTCTTATTTTATATTTATCCATGATCTCAAGAAACTTTTTTTGGCTCTAAATAGGATAAAACGACATAGTTCATTCAGATTTATATAAGTATTACACATTTTATTAATAAAACGTGCATCGTACGTGCAAAATGCTAGTCAAATTTAATGCAAGTGCATCGAACATCTTTGTTTACATGATGAAAAATCTCCAAAAGCTTACAACCTCAACTCCTTCATATATCATATATTATTACCTATTCTTGAGTTCATTAAAATTGCTGTGGAAACGTATTTTGTGTATATGTAGATGCCTATGCAGTGAACTAACACTACAGTAAATGGTCATATATTTCGACCGCAGTATACCGTCGAAATAGGTCTATTTCGTTGGATGACACCAAATAGCCACGAAGGAACGCCGACGCAATAGCTTGTGTCGCAATAGATTATTTCCATGGCTAACGTTCGTCGCAATAATCAAACCTATTTCGACGGGTGATTCCCATCGAAATATTTTTTTCTTGACGGGTAATTTCTGTCGAAATACATAAGTTTTTTAAGTTAAAAAAATTGTTTCAGGAATCATTTAAAAATCCTTTTCTCTATTTCGACGGGAAATTGCCGTCGAAATAATTTTTTTTCGACGGGTCAGTTCCATCGAAATAGTCTATTTCGATGTAAATTTCCCGTCGAAATAGAGTGAATTACAGTAAAAAAAAATTAAAAAAGCCAAGAAAATCACCAATCCAATCTATTTCAATTTAATATCGATTCCATTCCATTCAAATAACGATTCTAATACAAATTCCATTCCATTCAAATATCGATTATCCAAATACGATTACAATACATACTACGCGTTCCTTTACAATCTTAACATCATAAATTTACAAAAGTGAGAAATGAAAAATCAACGGAGGACGAACATGGGGAGGGAGAGTCGATCACGAAGGAGGCGCTCATGAATTTCCTGGGTAATGCCTCTGCGATTAAAAGTTTAAAATATATGAATTAGTATAGATATTTTATATTAATCAAATGTGTGCGCGCGTGCACTTGTTTGTATGCGTGTGTGTATGTATGCTTGTGCGCGCACGCGCGCGTTTGTATGTTTGTTTGTGTGTATACTTGTGCATGTGCACGCGCCTGTCTGTGTCTGTGTGTATGCATGCATGTGTGTGTATGTGTGTGCGTGCGTGTGTGTCTGGATGTGTGCATGATATGTACATATGTATGCATGTGTGTGTATGATTGTGTGCATATGACATGTGATATGTATGCATTGTAGGGTGTTTTCCGTCACTCTATTGAGATGGGAATACGCGTCACTTGTCAGGCGTATACAGATTCCCCCTGTTTAGAATAGGCCGGGGTTTATTGATTGTAGGGATTCGAATCTCCGGTAGCCACAGACTAAACTGTCGTTAATTACCCTTCGCTTTTGAAGCGAAAGAACCTCCGATTGACGGGTCAACTAGTCATGCGAATTCAATGTGCAGTGTGCGTATGTGAGTCTTGAGAGGTTTTGGGTATATCTGGGGTCTCTCAGAGTTTACAGGGGTCTCGTTACCCGGATAGCAGGCTGAGGGTCAAGGGGGCTAGCAACCCCCTTGTGGGGTGCGGGGAAACGCCCAGTTAGAATTTTTTTCTAACGGGGGATATGTTATGAGTGTGGAGTGTATGGGAAACGAGGGGTGAGTATCATCCTAAGGACGTGTGGGCGCCAGTGCTTCACACCCCCGGCACGTTGGCGCTGGGCGCCTGTAGAAAGAAGGGGCTTAGCCACGGAATTAGGAGTTAAACTCCCGAGAGACTTTGGAAACTCCCAGAAAAGGGAAAGATCTTTATCTTTATGGAGTTAAACTCCCAAAAGGATTTTGAGTGGAGTGTTAGTGATATATGCCCTAGAGGACATTATTGTATCATACTAGACAGTATATTATATATTGGAAGCTTGGGATATTCACAGTTATATTAACGGTTTTGCTCAAAATCGTAGTATGCTACTTGGTTTGATTATACCTCAATATGTGCATGTGTTTCTTTTAGCATATCGCTTATACATATTGGTAGAGCCCTTAGGATCTTTGCTTGACTACCAGCGTTGTGATGACAGTCACACTAGTGGGAGCTGGGTAGTCTATAAGTACATCCTTATACAGGGCCCTAGTCATATGATTATCGAGACGGTGCATCAATACTCCAGAGTAGAATAGTGTATACGCTTCTTATCCCAGCAGGGGAGATGGTATGTCCCACAGCCATTAGTACGTCGTACTGGAGATAGTATACATGTGCTCGTTGGGTTGTGAGTCACACTAGACGGACTCGTTGGGGACTGCCGGTTGGTATTATACCTATCGTTAGGTAGCAGTTCCCGGGTGGCATGAGTACTGTTGGGGTCAAAAATTACACCCCGGTTGACCAAGTCAAAGTCAAAGTCAACCCCAAACCAGGTGGGCCCAAGCCCATGTCAAAGGGACCGGCCCCATGACAAAATGAATGAAGCCATAAATTGGTTTAATATAATTTTTTTTATATATATGTATAGAAATAAATGTATGTAAAATGAGCAAAAAGCCAAAATTTTGTAAACCCCATGGCTTATGTGCAAAAAGAGATAAGCACATAAGGCATAGGGTGGCATAAGTGCCATTTAGCAAAGCCCAGGGGCTATATGTAAAGTGTGTAGCCTATAGGCAAACATGATGAAAATATCTATAACAACTTTCCCATTCTCCCAAAAAACTAGGGTTTGTGCCTCCATCCTCTCTCTTCCAAGTTCATCCTCTTCCTTTTCATTTTCCAATTAAATCAAGAGCTTAGCTTTTCTTCTTGTTTTTTTTAACTAAATAAAGTTTTATCATAAACCCACTGTCACGCCCCGCTTCCCAAAATACGGAATACGAGGGGTTGACAAGGCCAGCCATGCTCCTACGGTCGAGGAAATATCCTGCCGTAGTCACACTACGGCTTCTAGCTTTACGTGGTAATCAGTAAACAATACACAGGTAATGAGAAATGCAGTAACTAAATCAAAAGAGCTAACCAGGTGGAAATCAATGAAGTATAGCTATGAGTCGCTGATCAAGATGTCCGCGATATCCTCGAGGTACGTCAGGTCCTGGTCCAAGCTAGATCCACTTCTCGCTCTGAGCATGCATACTCAGGTCGTCAGAGCGACACGATAGCAATATATACTTAGATACAAATAGTAACTCGTGCAGTAATAATGAATATGTAACATTAAATCAAACGAGTAAAGACGTGAACACGAAGTAGCCAAAATGGGTGTCTAATAGAGCAGGTAAACAGTAAAGCAGTAGATAGTATGTCAGGGGATTTGGATCAATAAATAATGCATGTCAATGTCATTAACCCTATCAGTCTCTAAGTCTCACTGTACATGTCACTAAGCCTATCGTCAGTCCAAGTGTGAGAGTCAACCACTCGTGAGTATCCCCCACCCAAGGGTAGAACCCAAGGACAAGGGAACACGGGCCCGAGTCGCTTGCTAATAATCAGTGATATCCCTATATATCTCCATATGTGCCGGCATGGGTGTTTACCCCAATCAGAGCAAAGCTCTGTTCAAATTCCAAGGCGGGAGATGAAGCAACGCTTCCGATTCCCCCCAATCAGAGCAAAGCTCTACTTTGAAAATTTAAACTTTAATAAATGAAGCAACGCTTCAGATCCTCTGCGTTGCGCGGAGGGCGCCACATGTCAAAATCAGGCACGCCAGCGCAGAGAGCACAGCGCCCGAGGCAGTGCGCCCAATCAGAGCAAGGCTCTATTTAAAACAAAATTAAAGGAAGCAACGCTTCAGTTGCGCAAGCATTGCGCTGCGCGACACGTGTCAGCGCAGTGGCGCAAGCGCAGCTGCGCTGTGCGCTGCGCGACACGTGTCAGCGCAGTTGCGTAAGCGCAGTTGTGCTGCGCGACACGTGTCAGCGCAGTTGCGCTAGCGCAGCGCTGCGCGACACGTGGTAGCGCAGTTGCGCTGCGCTCTGCGTGACACGTGTCAAGCGCTGGGGCGTTTGCGCCAAACAGAATTAAAATTCTAGTAAGATCCTTCTGTTCTTGTTAAAACAAGAAGATTGTCTTCTGTAAAACAGAAGCCCTTGGATCAAAGATCCAATGGTGGGGAAAATTCCCCAAATCACTCGGAGAATGATCTCTTTAACAAACTTAACAAATTTATGAGCACTATATAAAGACCCCTAGACCCCAATTCAAAGAGGATCAACATTGAGAACATCAAGAACTTCAAAAACAAAACAGAGAGAACTTTGAAGGATTGTGAGAAGAACTCAAGAACAAAATAGGTAAAAACCTTTATTCAAGAAGAACTTCTTCTGAATAGATCATTGATCTAAGAACAAGATCAATGATCTTCAATAAAAACTAAATAATAACAGTGCCTTGCACTTTTTTATGAACCATTGGTTCTGGAATCTTAAAAATTCTTTTCTTGAATCCAAAATTGGATCAAGTTATTGAAACAGTGCCTTGCACTTGAAAATCAGCACTGTTGCGCTCTTGAGTTGGCGCAAGCCACCAGAGAGCGCCACGTGTCAGCTCCAGAACAACTTGCGCTATGCACTTTTAAAATAGAGCATTGCTCTATGAAATTGGTGCAACTCAACAGAGCGCGCCACGTGTCAGCAGCACACTGGCGCAGCGCACTGCGCTAACTGCGCTTGCGCTCACCGGAGCGTGACATGTGTCACCTCCACATGCGCTTGCGCTCATTAATTAGCGCAAAGCACCTGACAGGCCACATGACCACTGTCAGACAATTAATGCGCTGCATTATTTACAGAAGGGCCAAGCCCAATTAAAAAAGGCCTAACAGGCCTAATAAAATGCCATGCATTATTTTAAAGAATGGCAGAACCCAAACAGATGCTCTGCATCATTTATAAAGGGACAGAGCCCAAATAAAAAAGGCCTAGCAGGCCAGAATGAAATGCAATGCATTATTAAACAGGGGCAAAGCCCTAGCACAGGCCTAATAGGCCAAAGATAAAAACGTTGAATATTCTCAACTGGATTTAGCCCAATCATGGTCGTAAGTCCTCAAATTAAATTGACTGAGCAAGACTGCTCTCTTAAATCAATTTACATCCGGTTTAAGGGTACATCTCCGAACTCCTATGACACCTATCGTTATAATCCTTCAACGACGTCAGAGAGGTGACGGGTCCCGACAATCATACATCGATACGGACTGCGGGGTCCCTAAACTCGTGGACCGAAACGTCCTTAAACTAATATTCGTCCCAAAATGGGAATGTTGGACCAAAATGTTCTTAAACTAATGCTCGTCCCTAAATGGGAATGATGGACCACCATGTCCCTAAACTGGAACTCGACCGCAACGTCATTAAACTAAACAATAGAGCCAATTGCTTTCTTGTCGGATCCAAACGATCTCGTTAAGTTGATCTTAGTCTGGAGATTAGGCTAACGTATCCTTAACAAAAGTTTAAGTTGATCTTAGCCTCAATATGGTTAACGTATCCTTAAACTAAAACACCAAACCCAAATCTAAGTAAACACGGATTTGGACTAATCCACGTCCTACGGGCAACGGCATCACTTAGTCTTCGTATACAATCCACGGGCAACCACAAACAAAAAAAACACACACGACACGAAGTGAACATCTGGAGAAGGAGAAAGTGGCTACCACGATGCGGTAGCGTAATTAACTGCAGGGGCTTGCGCCTGCAGGGAAGAGCGTCCCCACAATCAAAAACCCCTCAAGCGAGAGGGAATCTGACGAAGTCTGCTACATCGGCCGCATCCGTCTAAACCTCCGATACACGGTGCCATAAATCAACTTGGCATCTTCGGAGAGGTGGACGGATAAAACCATATAGCATCTGCCCCGAATCTCAGGCAAGACGTCTATCGCGTCTCCGCCGCGTCATTCGGAGGGGAACAGATTCTGGCACACCCGGTGGGACCTTTTTCTCTTTCCACTCCACACTTCGTGTGTCGTCTTCGCGAACGAATCGTGGTTTGTTAATGGTTGCCTTTGGGTTTCAAGTTACTAAGATTTGGTCTTTTACCTGGCGCAGAAATCAAGCATCAATGGCCTCCAACTGCTCGAGCTGTTCAAAGTGCCAGTGCAACCAACGCTCCGCCTCACCTGGAGGTGAGCTTATGGGCCTCAAGCGGCCTCCATCCTTTCCATGCCGGTAGAACAGGTGACCCAGGCCACCACCAGCCTGTTTTTCGGAACCATGATCACGCCTGCAAGCTTCACCATGCCAGTACCCGCACCAGAAGCGAGCAAGAATTCGTTCTTCGATCGGCTCACTGTTACCACGGCCCCTCTCAACGGGTCGTCCAATATCAAACCGGCAGCCTCTGTCTTCGCCAGGCTGAGCCAGAACCCTGATGGGCCCGCCAGGAAGCCCATGAACCCTGAAGTGACCGTCCCAAAGAAGACAACCACCTTTGCTCCAGAAGTCGTCAAGGCGGCTTCTCCTATTAAAGAGTCAGTCTTTTCAAGGCTGACTATTCCGGCTCCTGCCCCTGCTCGAGGATCTGTCTTTGACAGATTGAATATTGCTACTCAAAGGACAATATCAGTCTTTAAGAGGCTAACACCAGCAGCACCTCATTCAGACAGGGGGCAAGAAGAAGCTGTCTCTGTCGCCGAGCCAGCCCCAACGGCTCGTTATGCTTGACGTCGCCACTGGCGCCGAGTAAGGAAGGCCGGGGGCAACTCCCCCTCAGGGCTAACTCCATCTGCTCCATTGGTGGAAGTTAATGCTGCTGTTCCAACTGGGAACAGCTTTGAACCACTCAGGAGGGTACGCAAGAACTCTCCAACTGCTATGCTAAAAAGATCCCCTCCACCTGCGGAGAGGGTCCCAGAAACGAAGCTGGAGCAGCCCCCTCAGCGGCTATCCTCCAAAATTTATAAAGTCTGGCGGAGGGTTCAAGACTCCGTAATTGACCAAGGTCACTCTCGTCAGCAGAAAAAGGCGAAAGTGCAAGAAGAAAAGAACCGTCCCGTCAAACAGCAGAGGACGACAACCGCCAGGGTGCCCACTGCAATGGCCCCTTCAACTTCAACGGCCCACAAGAGAAGGAGGCCGGAGAAAATTCCCACGCCTGCAGCAAATGTCAAAGGCGGCAAGCCCAAACGCCCTAAGTCTGGGGGCATTGTAGTCCATACTGTATACATGGCGTCGGGAAAGGAGGACAGCCGTGCATCTACAGGTCATAGACCGCTTACACGGTCAGTGACCAAAGCTCAGGAGCAACAGCAAAAGCTCCAGGAGACGATGAACGCGATGGCCGCACTCACTGGGCCAAAAGAAAGCCCTGAAGCGTCCTCGGATGAACGCCAGGAGCAAGAAATTGACGTTGAATTCCTTCATCGGATACTGGAGAAGAAGGATAAAGAGGTTGCTGAACAAGCAGCCAACATAAAGCGAATGGCCCTCCTGTTCCAGGACATGGTGGGAATGATGATCCAACAAGATCCTCCAGCTGAAGATCCCCCGATCGTCCTTGAAGACGATAGGGGAGAAACGTCAAATCCTCCACCAGCTTTGTCAACAGCCAAGGAGGAGACAATCTCCAAAGCTGACTTGGACGAATATATAGCCCAACAGATACGGGTTCATCATGCGACTGAGGCAGCCGGTCAGGTCGTAAAAACAAGACGACCATATCCGAGCTGGTACGATCAGATAAAGTACCCGCCGAGCTATACAATACCAAAATTTCATGTCTACAAAGGGACGGGCAATCCCCACCAGCATGTTGCCCAGTTCAGGGCCCTTTGCGGCAACACCGGTGGTGATGATAAATTGTTGGTTCGCCAATTCGTTGGTAGCTTATCGGATACAGCATTCGAGTGGTACTCCGAGCTCCCAAACGACTCTATCAAGACGTTCGCGGAGATGGAGCTGCTGTTTACCCAGCGTTTCGCAAGTACCAGCGAACGCACCCCGATAACGGCATTGATTAATGCCAGGGTGAAGCCAGGTGAAACGTGGGTGCAGTACGCAATACGGTGGAGGGACTTATGGTCAAAATGCGAACAACGCATCGAAAAGGCTCCTACGGTAGGCATGTTTGTGGGAACCCTCGATCCGCAAGCGACCATCTCGCAATTCATGATGTTCTTCAAGCCGACTACCTTCCCGGCCCTGATCGACAAGATAGCTCAGATGGATCAGATAGGCCATAGACCTCCCCCTCCAAAGCCGGACTCTCGAAATGAGAAGGGAAAGGGAAAAGAAATTGTTGTCGCTAATGCTCAACAACAGCCGAGCAACTTGAAACCGGCTGTCCGTCAAAATAATATGCGTCCACGCCTGTCCCTCGAGGAAAGGCTGGGACGTCCTTACTCGTTTTCCCAAGATAAAACGAGAAGATTGTTCGAGCTGGCCTTGCGCAACCGACTCATAAATCTGCCGGATCCAAGACGTCCGTCGCAGCCAAATGATGTCAATGATCCCAACTACTGTCCCTATCATCGAGTACTGGGTCATCCGATCGAAGATTGCTACGTTTTCAAAAATTGGATTGAAGACCAGTACCAACAGGGCAAGTTCGCGTTGTTCGACAGATGGAAGGTGAATCCGCCGCAGCCTCACACCCCTAAAAGGATGAATACGCCGGGGGCAACGTGCTCTCTCGTTGAAGAAGCCCCATGGGAGGTTGTGCTATCAGCCAAGACAAAGAGGATGTTGAACGATCTTCAAACATGCCCAGCGATCAGGTGGAAGAACCCGTTGGAACCTTAGATCATTGAAGGGATGTTGAAGCCGCGTCCAACTCCAAAGAACGATAGTGGTGGCCCAAGCACTCACAACCAGCCGTCAAAATCTTCAAAGAAGAAGAAAAAGAAATCCAAGAAGCCCGTGAAGCCTGGCGACAAGCGCACGGACTTACAGAAACAAATTGACGCGCTGGAGGAATACAACCAGAAAGCACGGAATCCCATTACGCTCCAAGAGTTCCTCAACCACGTCTTTCAAGAGGAAGATGAGGGAGACAGTTCGTCGGATGAATCTGAGGAATACGTGGCGAGCTGTCATATGATCTCCCATTTGTTTACAGACGATGAGGAAACTCCTTGCACTGAAAAGCTGGGGGCAGATCCTGAACCGGAAATTCCGGGGCCATCGGATGAAACAATTGACGCATTCCTCAACGAAGCTCTGTTGAAAAGTAAAGCTGATCGGGAACGCGAGACGGCTATATTTGAAAGGGCCAAGCGCCAGCGACTTGACGAAAGAGCTGAGACACTCCCGCTGGAGCAAAATACATCCACTGCGGATAAAAGCAAATTCAAGACGAGGAAAAGGTTTGCTAAGGCCATATCAATGGGTATGAAGTTACCATCCTCTGAAGGAAGCATTACTGATGAAGTGGAAATGCACCCCTCCTACTGCTTGTATCATCGGAAGATTTCGCACCCTACTGAAGAGTGCAAAGCTTTCAATAGATGGTGGCAAGGACATGTTGCTCATCGACAACATTTTAAGCGGGAGAAGCGCAAAACTCACCGGGAGCATAAAGGTACGACCGAGCGGCTTAACAGAACTACCGGCGATTGTCGCATGGTTAACGCCAGTGGATCGCGAGTTCTCACATTCGGGAGTGACTCTGACGAAGAAATGGCTCTTAGCCCCCTCTTTAAAGAGTCCACATCGGGAAAAGAAGAAGAGCCGAAGGTCTGCGAAAATATCCGGCTGCGTAATCGGACGCTACCCGAAAAGAATCTCGGACCCTCAACAAAAAAGATAAAGGGAAAGAAAAGGTCTCTGAGGACATCGCCCTGGATGACCAAGTTGTGGAAGAGCTAATTGCCAAGGACCCGCCAAAGAGAAATAAGGTGGACTACAACGTTCTGGCACACTTGAGGAAGCTACCCTCGCAGCTCAGCATTCTTGACGCCCTTTTACTATCAAAAAAGGCGAGAGATTCATTAATCAAGGCACTACAGGAGCCGGAACAATTCCAAGCTTTCCTGGCCGAAGAAAAGATGAAGGATGAATTGGAGGAAGTGCACACGGCCGATGTCACTTTTGGCGATGAAGACCTTCTCCTTGGGACGTGCGAACACAATGGCCCCCTCTATGTCTCAGGATACTGCCACGATATAAAGATAGGCAAAATCCTGGTCGACAATGGATCCTCCGTTAATCTCCTCAATGTGCGGGTGTTAAAGGAAATCTGCATGAGCGTCCAACACCTTGCTCGGGACAAGATCACCATCTCCGGGTTCGACTCCCAATCATCAAGAACTCTTGGGTCTATGATACTGACGCTACACTTTGGGCTACTCGTCACGGACATTAAGTTTCACGTCATAGACGCCAAGACGTGCTACAATGCTCTGCTCGGCCGACCATGGTTACACGAGTACAACATCATCCCTTCTACACAACATCAGTGTATGAAGTATTTTAAGGATGGTCTCGAGTATACCGTGACGGGAGAACTGAACCCATTCTCCGTGAACGAGGTCCGCAAATATGAAGATGCCAAATACTTTTTACCGGATTTCGAAGACACGGAGAGGTGTCACAAGCCGGAGAACAAAGCTAATGCCACCATCCCTGTCTTCGGCAGTGATACCGAGGAGGAAGAGGAGATAGTTTATTCGGGTCCGCCCCAATACAACAAGCCGGGACCATCTGCTCCTACGTTGATCTTTGGTAGCGACTCGGAAGATGAGGTCTATGCTGTATTCTCTACTCGACCTTCAATACAAACATCCGCTGACGAAGAGCAAAGTCTACAAGTCGCCATGGTTCCACCTAAACACCATAAAGAACTGGATGCAATTGATATCTACAGTGTAGAGGAGCTGCGGACGTTCTATGTCTCTCCCAGGCGAGAAGGCGAAAAGGAAATTCTATTCTACCGCTCTGAAGAAACCAAAGTGGAGAAAGAAATCTGGCACGGCGCGGATCCTACGCTTGACAGGCTTCAGCCCATCCGTCTGCCCAGATATTATACAGAAGGCTTGAAGAGGCTGCTAAAGCGCCAAGGGATATCCTTTAAACAGACCGCTCGAAAAGCCAAATTCTATGACAGGGTCTGGAACGTTCCCAGGACTCAGCACAAGTTGCCTAATGGGAGAATGGAAACAATCGGGCTTGGTTACATTCGGTCCAAGAAACGAGAGCTACTCCACAGTTGCTACGTCATGCATGACTTCGATGAAGAAGCGGATGCTCAATGGGAGGACGCTAATTCTGAACCAGTAAAAGTTCCAGATGCAAAAGTGCCAAGTCCGTCGTTCGAAAAACATATGGACAAGCTTATAAGGGAAGCTGGTTAAAAAGTCAGAGACGATCACAACCGTGAGATGGCCATCTACGAGAAAGCCAAAACGCAACGCCTCCTCCAACAGGCCGTGAAAGATGAAAGTGCCGCTCCCTGTCCACCTGTTATAAAGAAGGCTCGACGCAGAGGCAGAAACAAGTCGAAAAGCGAAAAAAGCGCTCGACAGCAATAAAGCAGGACTAAGAAGCCACGGAAGCGGAAATCGAGCGGTCCAGATCTGTCCCTTGTAAAGAAGATGAGTCGAGCATACTCTTTTCCTCGGGACAAGACGAAGAAGATACTTGACCGAGCTATAAAACATCAGATGCTTACACTGCCGGAGTCTAAAAACCCCGAACAAGCAGGCGAAGTCTCACACCCAAACTATTGCTCTTATCACCGAGTAATAGGGCACCCTCTCGAAGACTGCTTCACCTTCAAGAACTGGGTTGAAGATCAGTATCAGCTCGGCAAGTTCGCTCTATCTGACAGTTGGAGGGTAACGCCGCCACAGAAGCACGAACCCAAATCCACGAAAGCAGAACCAGACCCACATCGGTCTTCGAAGCGAGCTCGTACTTGTTACATGATAACAATATCAAAAGAAGAGCCCGAGAATATGGATGTCCTTCCCCAGTGCTTCGAAAACAGCAATAATGAGGTGATCTCAGAATTTCCACCAGCACTGAAAGAGCTGGAGGATGGAATACATACTACCGCAGATAACCTCAAGAAGATTGATTTGGGAACGGCAAGTGACCCGCGGCCCACATTCGTCAGCGAGCTGCTATCTGAAGAAAGGGTGGCTGCGTCAAAGGACGTGCTTCTACAACATAGAGATTGCTTCGCGTGGAACTATTCCGAAATGCCAGGACTAGATCCAGAAATCGCTGTGCATAAATTGGCGATATCCCCGGACATCAAGCCAGTCAAACAGGCGCCGAGAAGAATGCGGCTCGAGCTTGAGATGAGTATCAATGCCGATGTCAAGAAGCTAATCGAATCTGGCTTTATCCAGGAGGTTCAATATCCTGAATGGATCGCCAACATCGTCCCGGTGATGAAGAAAAATGGGACAGTGCACATATGCGTGGATTTCCGGGATCTCAATAAAGCCTGCCCGAAGGACGATTTCCCAGTGCCAGTCACCGAACTGATGATAGACAATACGTCTACTCACGAGGTTTTCTCCTTCATGGATGGCTCATCAGGGTATAATCAGATAAAGATGCATCCCGAAGACCAGAAGCACACCGCCTTCAGGACCCCTTTAGGTATATTCTGCTACAAGGTGATGCCCTTCGGTTTAAAGAATGCCGGTGCCACCTATCAGAGGGCCATGACGAAAATCTTTGATGAACTTATACACGAAATCGTCGAATGCTATATCGACGATCTCGTGGTTAAAAGCAAATCATACGAGGAACATCTCGAGCATCTGAAGACCGAATTTCAACGTCTTCGACAATACAACTTGAAGATGAACCCTCTCAAGTGTGCATTCGGAGTTTCCTCGGGCAAATTCCTGGGATTCATCGTCCGACACCGAGGTATTGAGATAGATCCGTCAAAGATCAAGGCGATCATGGAAATGCCTCCGCCAAGGACTCTCAAATAGCTGCGGTCTCTCCAAGGGAAGCTCGTGTATATACGACGATTTATAGCCAACCTTTCAGGCAAGTGCCGTCCTTACAGCCACCTGATGAAGAAGGGAATCACGTTCGTCTGGGATCATAAATGCCAAGACGCGCTGGACGAAATCAAGCAGTACCTCCAAAATCCGCCAGTGTTAGCTGCTCCGGTTAAGGGAAAACCTCTCATCCTTTATACAACCGTCCTCGAAGGTGCCTTAGGTGCATTATGGGTACAAGAGAACGATCAAGGGAAGGAGAGAGCTCTCTTTTACTTAAGTCGAGTTCTACTTGGGGCAGAAAGCAACTATTCCCCTATTGAAAAACACTGCCTGGTGTTGATCTTCGCGATAACAAAGCTCAGGCACTATGCGTTGGCACATGAAGTCCGTCTCATTTCGAAGGTGGACCCCCTTAAATATTTAATGTCGAAGGCCATATTGATGGGACGACTCGCTAAATGGGCCCTGCTCTTGATGGAGTTCTCGATAATGTATCAACCTCTCAAGGCAGTGAAAGGCCAGGCCATCGCCGACTTCCTCGCTGAGCATCCGATACCCGCCGATTCTCCTCTGAATTGCGATCTTCCAGACGAACATGCGTTTGATGCGATCGACGGTGGTGATACCCGATGGGAGCTTTATTTCGATGGAGCATCTTCCATGAAGAAGTGCAAACAAAGTACCCCTATAATCAAATCGGGGGTAGGACTCATCTTTGTAACTCCACAAGGAGGGATAATGCGCTTTGCTTTCTCCTTAACAGAACCGAGGACAAACAATGAAGCCGAATACGAAGCTTTAATAGCAGGCCTCGAGATCGCCATCGACATGGGAATTGAAAACCTCCTCATATATGGAGATTCTCAACTGGTCGTTATCCAAGTAAATGGCGACTACCAAACGTGCAAACCAGAATTGGTGAAGTACGACGAAAAGGTGCAACAATTGTTGACCCAAATCCCTTCCTACACTTTGGAAAACATATCGCGCACGGAAAACAGCAAAGCGGACGCGTTGGCCAAGCTCGCTAAAGAATTGGCTGACGAGAACCTCGATGATGTCAGAATTGTGGTACAAAGCCGTCGAGTGCTCGCCCCAGCGGATGTATCTCCGGAATCATCCGAAGAAAAGGGAGCGACTGAGCAGACGACCCTGCAAATAAAAGACCGGGAAAAGGCTGAGGATTGGAGAGAAGTCTTTATAGACTACTTCAAATACCGTCGAATGCCCGAAGATGCGTCCTCAAGACATCAGCTTATGAAACGAGCTCTGTCTTTCGCCTTCGTCAATGATACTCTGTACAAGAGGTCGTTTGATTCTCTGTGGTTGAGATGTCTGGGACCTGAAGAGGCAAAAAGAGTCGTTCAGGAAGTTCACGACGGACTCTGCGGTTCTCACCAAGCAGGTCCGAAGATGAAGTTGAAGATAAAACGGATGGGTTACTACTGGCCCACGATGATTCAGGACTGCCTCGAATATGCGAAGGAATGCCACTCGTGCCAAATCCATGGGGACTTCATCCACCAGCATCCAAATCTACTACATCCAACGGTGGCTAGCTGGCCGTTCGAAATGTGGGGAACTGACATAGTTGGCCCTATCGAACCAGCATCGTCTAGAGGACATCGTTTCATCCTGGCGACGACTGACTACTTCTCCAAATGGGCAGAAGCAGTACCGCTGAGGGAAGTGAAGACGGAGAATATCCTCCATTTCTTCAAGACGCACGTCATTTACCGGTTTGGAACTCCGCGACGGATCATCTCCGATAACGGGCCAGCCTACAGAAGCCACAGGATCAGTCGCTTCGCGCAACAACATAATATAGACTGGAGATATTCCTCGGTTTATAATCCGCGAGCTAATGGTCTAGCCGAGGCCTTCAACAAGACCTTGACAAAGATCATAAAGAAGACGGTGTCCCGAAATAAGAAGGACTGGCATGAGAGACTGCAAGAGGCTCTTTAGGCGTATCGAACTACGTTCAAGACGGCCACGAACGCAACGCCATATGCGTTGGTATTCGGTACAGAAGCAGTACTCCCCCTCGAGATAGAGTCACCCTCTCTGCGAGTGACAGTCCACTACGAGTTGACGGACGAAGAAAATGCTCACCTTCGGCTTGAGGAACTTGATGCCCTTGATGAAATACGGCTCATAGCGCAACAAAATCTGGAGGCCTATAAAGCAAAGATGACGCGCTCATATGAAAGATTGACCCGGCCGAGGATATTCCGCCAAGGCGAACTCGTGCTAGTGGTCAAAATGCCTATGATCCCCAATCGCGCCAAGCGGGGAAAATTCGAGCCAAACTATGAAGGCCCGTACATCATAGACAGGGTCTACCAAAGTGGAGCCTATCTACTCATGGATATGCACGGGGAAAGGCCTTTCAGGCCAATAAATGGTCGCTTCCTAAAGAAATACCACGCTTAGCGAGTTACCGCCTAGGTCAATGATAGACGACGACGACTATGTCCGCTCGCTATCTTCTTAAGCTCAAACTTTATAAGCAGTAGCCAGCCTTCTCCTGGACGGACCGAAACGTCTTTAAACTAACGATGGACCGAAACGTCCTTAAACTAATGACGGACCCCCACGTCCTAAAACTAGTTGTTGACCGAGATGTCGATAAACTACGGTGGATTGAAACATCACAAAGCCGATAAAAAAAATAATAATAATAAATAAAAAATAATAATAAAAAATAAAAAATAATAATAATAAATAAAAAATAAATAAAATAAAAAATAAATAAACGGTATGTGCATAAGCAAAATGGGCATGGATGAAAACCCGAAAGGGCTCCGTGAGTAAAAACAGCAGGGCTACCGGCGAGTGTTCGTGAAAACCCGAAAGGGCGCGACCTCGTAAAAAAAAAAGAAGGAGGAGAATAAAAAGAATAAAAAAAACGGTACGTCCATAAGCAAAATGGGTAAGGATGAAAACCCGAAAGGGCTCCGTGAGTAAAAACAGCAGGGCTACCGGCGAGTGTTTGTGAAAACCCGAAAGGGCACAACCTCGTTAAAGGACACTTACAGGATCCTCTCAACCTTGTAAGGAGAAACCACCCGCGTGAGATCCTTACGACTCACAAGGGAGCAACACACTTAGGGATCCCCACGGTTCCTAAGGATAAAATACACTTGCGAGATCCTCACGACTTGTAAGGAGAACTCTCTTATGGGACCCTCACGGCTCATAAGATTTGAAAGTCTTAAGTTACAGAGACCTAAACCTGTGCTTAAGCAACCTCCACAACCTTCGATATTGCCCTACAGGTAGTTCAATTCTGACCCTTGTATACAATCCACGGACGCGAATAAACATTTCCCTAACCAAGTCCCATCCGTGACTGGGGATACGTACGCATAATGAGCAGCCCTTATAAGTCCTCTCGACTTACAAGAAGAAAACCCTCTTGTAGGATCCTTACGGCTTACAGAGGAACATACACTTAGGAATCCTTACGATTCCTAAGGAGAAAATAAACCTACCAGATCCTCACGACTTGTAGGGAGAAATACCTTTGTGGGACCCTTACGGCTCATGAAGTCAAAAGCCTTAGTCGACAGGACCCTAACCCTGTTCGCTAAGCCACCTTTGTTCGACATTGACAGAGGCAAACGATGATTCGCTCCTGGCAACATCCCAGTTGTAGCGGTGCTGATGCCGAAATTGGTGTCTAATTCCAGGCTTACGGCGAAAAGCCAGCAAGCCGCACATGCATACAAAATAGCCGAAATGATGGGGTAGCTTGCAATAAAAAGCAGCAAGTAAAAACGTATGCATATAGAACAGCCGAAATGATTGGGCAACTCGCAATAAAAAGCAGCGAGTAAAAATAAAATAAATAGCTGAAATGATTGGGCACCGCGAAAAATAGCCGAAATGATTGGGCAGTCGCGACTTTCGCGATCAAAAGCTGAAATGATAGAGCATCGCGGAAATAAAACAATAAAAATGAATGAAACTTTTGCCCTACAGGTGAGATCACATCGATCCCTGTATACAATCCAAGGGCACAAACAAAGACGGAACCATACCTTCCCAACAGGCTCCGCCAGAAAGCAAAGCCAAATCTCGACGGTTCACCAACAACCTAGAGACAACTGTGACATTCGTCTCGATACAATAGACGCAGTGCCAGCAAACGAAGCGAAGATCAAATTCCTAGCTTCACGATTTTGACGGTCACTTATATAAAACCCGAAAGACCGCCACAGATCAGTTCAATCCCCAGGGAAACCAGTGTCCCTGGCAAACACCTCAATTCAGGGAAACTACCGTCCTTGATGAGAGCCTCCTGATTCGCGTCGGCCTGCAGAGAAACCAGTGTCTCCGCAGGAATACTCCGATTCGTTTCAACCCCGAAAAAACCAGTGTCTTCGGCTAAATCCTTCAACTCAGGGAAACCAGTATCCTTGACGAGAACATCCTGATTCGCGTCGACCCGCAGAGAAACTAGCGTCTTTGCAGGAATACATCGATTCGTTTCAACCCCAGGGAAACCAGTGTCCCTGGCAAATACCTCAATTCAGGGAAACTAGCGTCCTTGATGAGAGCCTCCTGATTCGCGTCGGTCCGTAGAGAAACTAGCGTCTTTGCAGGAATACTCCGATTCGTTTCAACCCCGAAGAAACCAGTGTCTTCGGCAAAATCCTTCAACTCAGGGAAACCAGCGTCCTTGACGAGAACATCCTGATTCGCGTCGACCCGCAGAGAAACTAGCGTCTTTGCAGGAATACATCGATTCGTTTCAACCCCAGGGAAACCAGTGTCCCTGGCAAATACCTCAATTCAGGGAAACTAGCGTCCTTGATGAGAGCCTCCTGATTTGCGTCGGCCCGCAGAGAAACTAGCGTCTTTGCAGGAAAACTCCGATTCGTTTCAACCCCGAAGAAACCAGTGTCTTCGGCCAAATCCTTCAACTCAGGGAAACAAGCGTCCTTGATGAGAGCCTCCTGATTCGCGTCGGCCCGCAGAGAAACTAGCTTCTTTGCAGGAATACTCCGATTCGTTTCAACTTCGAGGAAACTAGCGTCCTCGGCAAAATACTTCGACTCAGGGAAACCAGTGTCCTTGACGAGAACATCCTGATTCGCGTCGACCCGCAGAGAAACTAGCGTCTTTGCAGGAACACCTCGACTCGTTTCAACCCCAGGAAAACTAATGTCCTTGGCAAACTCCTCAACTCAGGGAAATTAGCGTCCTTGATGAGAGCCTCCTGATTTGTGTCGGCCCGCAGAGAAACCAGTGTCTTCGCGAGAACTTCCCGATTCGTCTCAACTTGCAAGATAAAGCCTTAGGCAGCAGGGATTAAAAAACTTGTTTCCTGAGCACTGGGACCCTGCAAGTCGGTCTAAAATGGTCTCTTGCATACTATTCATGGGTCTCACTCTCCAAAGTCGAATCTCGACAAGGAGGGAAACAACCGCTTACGGGTCCTCTCGACTCGTAAGAGGGAAAATTCTCTTATAGGATCCTTACGACTTATAAGAGAAAACACACTTAGGAATCCTCACGATTCCTAAGGAGAAAATCCACCTACGAGATCCTCTCGATCCGTAGGGAGAAAAATCTCTATGAGACCCTCACGGCTCATAGAGTTGAAAAGTCTTAGGCAGCAGATCTGAACCTGCGGGCAAAGCCATCGCTATTTCTTGGAGAAACTAAGATGCTTACTCTATTATTTGTCGACCCTGTTTATTAAGACAGCATGCTGACAATAAAAGAAAGAAGAAAGTGACAAAAAGAACATCCGATTTACATTTGATCAAGCGTTCGAGACACACTCATTCATGCATAGGCAAGAGACTCAGAACGAGAAATAAGACAAGCTAGAATAAAAATTTTCCATTCATATTGCCAAAAATTCTTACAATCATGAAAGCAATAAACGAGAAACATTATTCAAATTATTATAATGGTATAACCTCAGATCCAGGGCACGGATTGAGGAATTCAAAAGTAAGGCCACCCAGAGTTCTTCTGGCCTTTCTGATTATTCTCGCGCGCAGCCTCTCGCGCTCCTGTGTGTCAAGATCTTCGGCGAGGCCCCCCAGCTTTCGCAGCGATTATCGTTGTCTGCTGGAAAATTTGATGCAGGATGTCGATGAGGCTATCCCGCCGTTTCTTTGAGATCAGCCCCGACAGGTACACTGAATGCACCTTGTCTTCGGCATTATCCAGCGCATTGAGCGGTAGGGCCTCGTGAAACCCCGGAAGTGCTCTCCATATTGCTCCCAGCACGACTTTCAAGAGAGCTGAACAACGAGGAAGCAGCCAACCAACGCTTGCATTAAGGCGACCCATGACCTCCGCACATTGGGCGTCTGTAAACTCTTGGTTTTGTTGACGGCCCTGTACACGGTTATCCTCGTAGGTGATGAATTCGTGCAGACTGTATAGACGCACCGCCATAATGCCTGAAGGAAACATCATTGGAAGATTAGCAATGAGGAAAAAGCATAGGGAGTTAAACTCCTCGAGAGTAGAGCTCTATTAAGGGAACCCTAATAGGATTCTCCTTAGTTCTCTTTGGACCCCTTTAGAGCAAAACTCTGCTAAGTGAAACCCTAGATGGGTTTTCTTTAGATCATGGATCTATTGAGAGCAAGGCTCTGTCAATGAAAATTAATTTAATTTAATTTAAATTAAAGTTTTTTTTACCTAAAAAGTTTAAGAGTTTAACTCTTGGAGTTCTTAAAAATAAAGAGTAGGGCTCTGAGATTCTGAAAGTAAAAAATGTTGAAGATGATAATCATCTGTTGAGGACCAAAGGTCCTATTTATAGGCATCAAATGCCCTTTCAACTTCCAAAAGTTGCCGCAACGGTTGAAATTCTGCCACCGTTGCGCTCGCGTTTGGAGCCACGTAAGCGCAACGGTGGGGGGAATTTGTTTATCCCAATCAGAGCAAAGCTCTGTTCAAATTCCAAGGCGGGAGATGAAGCAACGCTTCCGATTCCCCCCAATCAGAGCAAAGCTCTACTTTGAAAATTTAAACTTTAATAAATGAAGCACCGCTTCAGATCCTCTGCGCTGCGCGCAGGACGCCACATGTCAAAATCAGGCACGCCAGCGCAGAGAGCGCAGCGCCCGAGGCATCGCGCCCAATCAGAGCAAGGCTCTATTTAAAACAAAATTAAAGGAAGCAACGCTTCAGTTGCGCAAGCACTGCGCTGCGCGACACGCGTCAGCGCAGTGGCGCAAGCGCAGTTGCGCTGCGCTGTGCGCTGCGCGACACGCGTCAGCGCAGTTGCGCAAACGCAGTTGCGCTGCGCTGTGTGCTGTGCGACATGGGTCAGCGCAGTTGCGCTGCGCTTTGCGCTGCGCGACACGTGGCAGCGCAGTTGCGCTGCGCTCTGCGCAGCGCGACACGTGTCAAGCGCTGGGGTGTTTGCGCCAAACAGAATTAAAATTCTAGTAAGATCCTTCTGTTCTTGTTAAAACAAGAAGATTGTTTTCTGTAAAACAGAAGCCCTTGGATCAAAGATCCAACGGTGGGGAAAATTCCCCAAATCACTAAGAGAATGATCTCTTTAACAAACTTAACAAATTTATGGGCACTATATAAAGACCCCTAGACCCCAATTCAAAGAGGATCAACATTGAGAACATCAAGAACTTCAAAAACAAAACAGAGAGAAATTTGAAGGATTGTGAGAAGAACTCAAGAACAAAAAAGGTAAAAACCTATATTCAAGAAGAACTTCCTCTGAATAGATCATTGATCTACGAACAAGATCAATGATCTTCAATAAAAACTAAATAATAACAGTGCCTTGCACTTTTTTATGAACCATTGGTTATGGAATCTTAAAGATTCTTTTCTTGAATCCAAAATTGGATCAAGTTATTGAAACAGTGCCTTGCACTTGAAAATCCGCACTGTTACGCTCTTGGGTTGGTGCAAGCCACCAGAGAGCGCCACGTGTCAGCTCCAGAACAACTTGCGCTATGCGCTTTTAAAATAGAGTATTGCTCTCTGAAATTGGTGCAACTCACTAGAGCGCGCCACGTGTCAGCAGCACAGCAGCGCAGCGCACTGCGCTAACTGCGCTTGCGCTCACCGGAGCGTGACACGTGTCACCTCCACATGCGCTTGCGCTCATTAATTAACGCAAAGCGCCTGACAGGCCACATGACTACTGTCAGACAATTAATGCGCTGCATTATTTACAGAAGGGCCAAGCCCAATTAAAAAAGGCCTAACAGGCCTAATAAAATGCCATGCATTATTTTAAAGAAGGGCTGAGCCCAAACAGATGCTCTGCATCATTTATAAAGGGACAGAGCCCAAATCAAAAAGGCCTAGCAGGCCAGAATGAAATGCAATGCATTATTAAATAGGGGCAAAGCCCTAGCACATGCCTAATAGGCCAAAGATAAAAACGTTGAATATTCTCAACTGGACTTAGCCCAATCATGGCCGTAAGTCCTCAAATTAAATTGACCGAGCAAGACTGCTCTTTTAAATCAATTTACATCCGGTCCAAGGGTACATCTCCGAACTCCTATGACACCTATCGTTGTAATCCTTCAATGACGTCAGAAAGGTGACGGGTCCCGACAACCACACATCGATACGGACTGCGGGGTCCCTAAACTCGTGGACCGAAACGTCCTTAAACTAATATTCGTCCCAAAATGGGAATATTGGACCGAAATGTCCTTAAACTAATGCTCGTCCCCAAATGGGAATGATGGACCACCATGTCCCTAAACTGGAACTTGACCGCAATGTCATTAAACTAAACAATAGAGCCAATTGCTCTCTTGTCGGGTCCAAACGATCCCGTTAAGTTGATCTTAGTCTGGAGATTAGGCTAACGTATCCTTAACAAAAGTTTAAGTTGATCTTAGCCTCAATATGGTTAACGTATCCTTAAACAAAAACACCAAAACCAAATCTAAGTAAACACGGATTTGGACTAATCCACGTCCTACGGGCGACGACATCACTTAGTCTCCGTATACAATCCACGGGCAACCACAAACAAAACAAACACACACGACACGAAGTGAACATCTGGAGAAGGAGAAAGTGGCTACCGCGATGCAGTAGAGTAATTAACTGCAGGGTCTTGCGCCTGCAGGGAAGAGCGTCCCCACAATCAAAACCCCCTCAAGCGAGGGGGAATCTGACGAAGTCTGCTATATCGGCTGCATCCGTTTAAACCTCCGATACACGGTGCCATAAATCAACTTGACATCTTCGGAGATGTGGACGGATAAAACCATATAGCATCTGCCCCGAATCTCAGGCAAGACGTCTATCGCGTCTCCGCCGCGTCATTCGGAGGGGAACAATGGGACTCCCGAGAATCTGTTGAACTCACACTCAAACTACCCCCACACCCCGTGGTCTACATCAAATGCCAACCATAAACCCAAATACCAGCCGGTCCATGACGAGTCTACGCGAGAACTGAAGACAGGGTCTCCATCAAGCATGTCTCGACTGATATCCAAGATCAATGGACAGTGTTTGGCGCCTTACCTGTGAAACCCATACAAGTGCTTCCATAATTGTCTCATACCAATTATGGTCACACTTATACACGTCCCACAGACGTCGATAATGCAACAAATCAATAGGGTCCACTGATTGTGTACAAGTACGTGTCACTTTCACTTGTCCATTCATGCTCAAACACTAACGTACTTGCCACATCACCACTAATACCTAACACTGGGTAATGCACATGATCACTAGGTTACCAATGCAATGACATATATATAATGTGATGAGAAAACATTATTTAAGGCATGATTAAGATGTCATCAAACGATGTCCTACCACCTGCATAGTTCTTCATAAATCATACATGCACAATTTAGCGAAACAATGAACAGGGGATAAGTAGTATGTTTGATTATCTATCCATCAAAATTAGTTTCACGTTAATCGGGTTTCAGGATCACTAGATATGGCCAATTCATTTTAAGCGTTCACTGCTGGAAATCCGGTTTCAGAATCGGAAGTCCGTTTCGTAACGCATTTTAATCCCAGTTGGGATAGTAAGTAGGCAACGTTATAGTTGAACAATATTTAGGGTTAACAGTTAGGTTTCCACCGTAATTGGAGGATCAGTATTATATTGTGCCAACAGAGAGTTATGGCCAGATTAAGTTTGAGGTGTAAAATCTGCTTCTGCAGAATTCAGCAAGACATGTCGACAAGGTAAAATGAAATAAAAATATCAAACGGTTGAGGAATCTAGTGAAGCCAGTCGAGTAAGAAAGCTAATCCAATTTCCTACGTAACAATATAGAGTTCCGTGCATTATCTTATATGAACAGTGATGTACAGGGGTTTAGCAACATGGGTTATCCTGGATTTCCATTCTGGACTGCAGTCCAGAATCATAATCCACCACAGTTATCTCCATCATAGTGTACTAAAATTCGGTGATAAATAATATATTACAGTAGGTTAAACAGTTATCTTCGTTACGAGCCATCGCACCCATCATTTCAATGTGTACACAATTAATTATGATTTTAACAAGTATCAGACGCGGGAAATATTCAGTTTTAACGGTGTACGTGGGGATGATCGTTTAAGCCAATAACGATTAAATTCTCCAGTCAAATTTCACCACAATGTTCATTGCCACCCGGGCCAGCACATATAAACAAGTTCCGTCGGTTTAAAAGAAGGTTTTCATTCGGTTTTACATCAAGCACTTAATTAATTAGAGCAGTGAAGGTAAAAGTATAACAGTGTACAATATATTAGCATGTAAAGCAAGTGAGGGGGGTTCACTTGCCTCGGTCGCTTGAAATAGAAGCGACGCCGCTGCAGGGTTTGTCCCGACACACAGAACGACGTGATGCTAGATACGGGCGCGCGGCGCGAGCGCGGTGCACGGTGACCTGGTACTGGATGCGGTGGCGACGCGGGCGTGATACGGCAGTGGGCGTAGTCCTGGCTCGGTGCGTGGCACGGCGCGACACGGAACTGGGCGATACGGAGGCAGGCACTGTGCGGCACGGGACCTGGTCCGGAGGTGGGCACGATACGACACAGGCACGGCACAACAACTGAGCACGGGCGCGACACGCTAGTGGGTCTGCGGTGACACGGAGACTGGGCACGGGCGCAACACGGGAGTGGGCCTGCGGTGACACGGAGACTGGGCACGGGCGCAACACGGGAGTGGGTCCGTCACACGCACGGTACGGCACGGCAGCGACGGATGTGTACGGCGTGGCGACGGATGGCGTGTTGCTGACGATGACGGCTTCAGTGGATCGGGGCCACAGTTTGATGACGACGTCGCTGAACAGAGAAGTGGGAACGGCGATAGACGTAAGTGTTCGACGAAATGCTGGGGGCTCGACTCAAGCTCAGGTGAGGGTGAAGAAAGCGTCGGGGTGCTGTGAGAGAGAGAGGGACGAGATGTTGCCTGTGAAAGAGGGGGCTTGGCTGTGGTCGGCGGTGGTCGCTCCGGCGATGGTGCAACAGTGGCGTTGAGGTTGCGGTGAGGGGTGTGCAGGTGGCGGCCGAGCTGACGAGGAGTGGTTCTGAGTTTAGGAGGAGGTGAGGATGATGCAGGGGATGCAGAGGAGTCGACGACGTGGCCGGCGGCGCGATGGGAGCTCGTCGTCGTGAGGGTGCAGGGGTGGCTTGAGCTCGGCGATTTGGAGATGGTGGGGAGAGGGAGCTCGGTTGGTGGAGGAGGACTGTGCAGGCGAGGGGTGAAGAGGAGAGAGAGATGTGAGGAAGGAACACGATGGTCGTAGTCGTCGTCGGGCGCAGTGGGTTGTGGGGAGTGAGGCTTTGAGTTTTGGAGAGAGGAAAGGTTTGAGAGAGATCGAGAGTGATGAGGGGGAGCGTGTCAGAGGGACGAGGGTGAGGGTGAAGCGCGCGCGGTCGTGGCCTCGAGCGTGGAAACGTGGTCGCGAGCGAGGCCGAGAGTGTTGGCGACGTGGGGTGGCTCGGGGGAAAAGAGCGGGAAAGAGAGAGAGAGAGCGAGTAGGGAAGGAGAAGAGTCGGGTCGGGTCGGAGCGAGAGCGGGTAAGGGTGTTTGGGCGCCGGCTTCGGCCAGAGGAGTGGGGATTTAGTTATAGGTTTTATTTTATTTTATTTATGGGCTGAGGGAGTGTTGGGCTGGGGGATGGGGATTTAATTAATTAGGTTTGTGATTAATTTATCGGGCTGGGCTGAGGAGGGAATAGGCTGGGCCGATTGGGATTTAAATATTTGGGTTTTTATTTGTTTTCTTTGGCCGGGCTTTAGGGATTGTTGGGGGTCTTATATATATATATATATTTAGAATTTGTTTTGTAGGAAAATGAATGTGAAAGTGGGCTGGCTTGGGGATATATATATATATAGCTTTTGTTTTTATTTGTTTGAGCTTAGAAGAGGGGGAGAGTGGCTGGGCTCGGGGAAATGGGAATGGGGAAAATAAGAGAGGTTGGGAAAAATGTTATAAAAAGGAAATAAGATACCATGAAGAGATTAGGATTTTTTTAAACATACTTAAAATAATTGTAAATATCAATAAGTAAATTCTGTAAGTGACCAAAAATACGGAATATTGGCGTAATAAGAACCGAGTATTACAACCACCTCCCAAGACTTCATCAAGAGAAGAAAAAATGTCACTTTTTTTATCATCTAAGATCTAGATCTTGGAGTTTGAAGAGAACCCATTTTAGGTTTCTTCTCAAGAGAGAAAGGAGAAAATCTTTTGGAGTTTAACTCCACATTTAAAATTCTTTTGGAGTTTAACTTCACAATAATTTTTTTTGGGGGGAGTTTTAACTCCACATTAAATCTTTTTGGGGAGTTTAACTCCACATTAAATCTTTTTGGGAGTTAAAAACTCCATTTAAAATTCTTTTGAAGTTTTACTCCACATTTAAAATTCTTTTAGAGTAGAACTACATGTTATAATTTTTTTTTATTAATTTTGGAGCCCCACAGGGAAGACTCCCATCAGTGGGAGCCTTCCCCTCCCCCCTCACGTGAGGTGGAGGGCTCCCATTAAATGGGAGCCCTTTGGCTCCCATCACGTGAGGTCACGTGAGGGGAGGGCTCCCATTTATGGGGAGCCTTTCGGCCCCCCTCACGTGAGGTCACGTGGGAGGGCCCCCATTAAATAGGTGCTTCTTTCCCCCTTTACATATTTTTTTTTATTTTCTATTTTTTTCTTTCTTCGTTCTTTTCCTTCTTCTCATCTTTTTTATTTAAAAAAATATTAAATAAATAAAAATAAATTATAAATAATATTTTTAAAAAAAATAACATTTCTCTAAATATTTATTTATTTATGCTTTTTTATATATATAAAAAATATACATATATATATATATATATCTTTTTTTCTTACATATGGAACAAAACAAAATGAACACGTCTCCATTATAATATGTTAAAAAAAACACACACTCCACAACACAGTCCTCTTTAGGAAAAATTTCTAACGGGGCGCTGTCCCACATCTCGTAAGGGGGCTGACCCCCAGCCCGCTATCCGGGTAGCGGGACCCCCGTAAAAAACTCTGCGGAGCCCCTGATATATCCAAAACCCCTTTAAAACACAACACTGCACATTGAGTTCGCATGACCTGTTTGACCCGTCAATCGGAGGTTCTCTCGCTCCAAAGGCGAGGGGTAATTAACGGCAGCTTAATCCGCGGCTGTCGGAGATTCAGATCCCCACAATCAATAAACCCCAGCCTATCCTAGGCAGGGGGAATCTGTAATGTGCCTGACAAGCGCGCGCAATCCCATCTCAATGGGGTGACGAAAAACACGCTACAGATTCTGGCACGCCCGGTGGGACCTTTCTCTCCTCCCATATTTCGGGTCAAGAGTTCATGCGAACTCATTTAACATATATGCCGATATTTGTACTGAAATAATGTTTTTCCGTGCAGCAATCAACTTTTAACGATAATGTCTCCTAAGATGGATCCAGCTTCTGATGCGACCCCGATTCCGTACGTGGTCAAGATCAATGCTCGCGTGGTTCTCCCCGCAATCCTTAGTCGACGGTGGGAGGAACTGCCCTGCCAGTTTGGTTCTGTCATTATCTACCCCGCCGGAAGCGCTCATCTGGCGGAAATCCCGGCAAAACAGGTGGCCAAGCCGGTCTCAAGGGGCAAGAAGCCGAATGTTGTGATCGCTAAGGCACCACGACCGAAACTTAAGACGGTGTCTGAACGACTCTCTGGTTCTCCAGCTAGGGGCAAGACTTCCAGTAGAAAGGGCAACATCAAACGTTGCGGATGAGCTCAGGCGATGACTCCAACAAATGCACGATCAGGAGTATCTCCAAATTCCTCCATCGCCCGGTCTACAATAGCTTCTCGAAGATCCGTAACCAGCCAAGTGCTCAAAACAGAAAGGCTGAGACAGAAGCGGCTCAGGTATCGATCCAACAAGAGGGTCAGGACTCAAGCCAAGTGGAATCTTGTGAGATTCCAAGAGCAGAGTCATCCTGCGACGACGGCTGAGTTGGCCGTAAAAGTCAGCAATTCTTTCGAACCTCTGATGTGGGTTCAGAAAAACGCCATGACCGCCAGAATCAAGAAGACGGCGGTCCGAACGATGTTGCAAAGAGATGTGTCCCAGCCCCGACAGAGAAAGCATGACACAATCTTTTCAAGTGTCTATCAGGCGCTCTGTGTCGCGCGAAGGCAGTGGGGCAAATCCAGAAAAGAAGTGCCAGCACCATTCAAGAACTTGGTCAGGCCGGCCGCATTCAGTTGATTGCCCTTTACCAAAACAGGAGGGCCATGACAGCGATCCGTGAAATCAGCTGCCGGTAATAAAAAGACAGGGGGATATGTTATCCATACGGTCTTTATGGCGGGCGGACGTCCCAGCGACAACTTGCGCAACAAAAGCAAGGATGGGGCCACCACATCCCAAGCCCAATCTGTCTTTAATGTGGTTGCCGCTTCCCAAGATCAGCCGCCTCCATTGGATGAGAAAAACCCTCTCGATGAGGCCGATAGGAAGATTGACCCCTCAGTCCATGTAAAGTCAAGCTCGGACAATGAGGAAGAGCCAACTTTCCGCCCTAGAAGCGCAGAGCAAGAGCTGCTTCAAGAGCTTCGAAAACAGCTCAGGAGCAAAGATAAAGAAATGGCTAAGCTTTACTCCAAAATCGACGTCTTGACGAATGTTGTAATGCAGCTCACGGCTCAAATTGCTCGAGCGCCTCCCAATCAAGCATAAGTCTCTACTCATGAGCCGGGTCAGGACAACCCAAAGCAACTAATGCCTGCCCCTTTGGGTCTAAGATTGGTCGAGCCGCACGAAAGCCGGCCACATTCCGCTTCTGGGGACGCCTTGGCCCTAGATAGCACTATCCCGCTAACACAAGATCGGATAATGGATTTGGTCACCAGCAAGGTTAAAACATTGGTGGCCGAAGCCGAAGCTCAGAAAGAAATTGGCAGTAGTGGGCGACCATATCCCGCACAGTACGATCTGATTGAGTTCCCGAGTGGCTACATCATTCCTAAGTTCGGAAGATTTGACGGGACGGGAAACACAAATCAGCACGTCGCCCACTTTAAACATCATGCGGAAATACAAGGGGCAATGATGCACTCCTTCTTCGTCAGTTTGTCAACAGCCTGACTGGTGTCACTTTCGACTGGTACGCGAGTATACCGGACGGGTCCGTCACTACTTTCGCCCAAATGGAGTCTCTGTTTCGGCAAATATTCATGAGCGTTAGTGATAAAATCTCTATTGCTAACCTTGTGAGAACCAAGCCTGGGGAAAACGAAAGCAACACAGATTTTATTGCCCGATGGCGCAACCTCACTGTCAAGTGTGAACCGCCGCTAGAGTAGGACCAGTCCGTTAGACTTTTCATTGGGAACCTCAGCAATTGGATGGTCCCATTCTTATGTACAGCAGGCCTCAAGACGTTTCAGGAGCTAACCAAGAAAGTCCAAATGCTGGAACACTCGAAGCAAGAGTCCACCCCAGACTCTCCGAGAGACAAGACTTAGAAAAGCAAGAGGGACGATAACCGTAGAAGCGGGAATTCCAGCAGTACCAATGTCTTCAATGCGTCCGACAATGAAGACAAGCGAAAGACAGGCGATTCCAAAACCAACCGGCCTTGAAAGCCATTGCTGGGAGGAGAAGGGCCTCCCCTAGAGGAGAAAAAGAACAAGGTTTACTCTTTCAGAAGAGACAAGGTCCGCAAGATATTCAAAGATTCCTTGAACAATGGTCTACAATTGCCAGAGTCGAAGAGACCCCATGAAGAAAAAATGACCGACAATCCCCTGTATTTTCTGTACCACAGAGCAGTGAGCCATGCGATCGAGGATTTCTATATCTTCAAAGACTGGGTCGAGAAGCAGTACAAGGCTGGAGAGATCGAGCTTTCCAAGAGTGTGTTGGTGAACAATCAAGTTGCAACCACCAACTTTACACAGATAGAAGCTGAAGCCTTCTGGGAGCAGACAGCTGTACCCACTGCCCTGAGAAATGAAACTGACTCACCGCAACCTCCGTGGAGTGCGTACATATCTAATAAGACAAAGAAGATGCTAAACTTACTTCGGAAAGAGCCCAGAACAGAATGGGAAGGGCAGAAGAAGCCTACCATTCCAGCTGCCAATTCGGCTCCATCAGGCTCAAAATCCAAGAATCTCAAGAAGAAGAAAAGTGCAGCTCGACACGAAAAAGAGTCTGCAGGGAGATCAACCATTCAAAAATATATCGATTCCCTCGAAGACTATGAATAGAAGGAAAGAACTCTAATTCAATTGAAAGAGTTCTTCCCTGTAGAACCAGCTGAGATTTTGGAGGAGCTAGAAGAAGACTTCAACGAAGAGATCCCTATAATGACCTGCTACGCCATCCATCTGGACAGCGACTCTGAGGAGGAGCTCTGTTTTCCCGAAGAGGACGAGGAGCTCGCCACAAAGGCCAACCAAATCCAGCTTAGAAGCAGCAGGGCTCTACTGCCAAGTCATGGCAACACCTCAAAAGGGAAGGAAAAACAAGTCAGTAATGAAGAAGATGGCGGAGAGCCGACTCATGAAAATTCGAGTCCTTCCTCAGTGGACTATAATATTTTGGCTCATCTCCGGAAGCTTCCGTCTCTCCTGAGCATCTACGATGCCTTGGTCCTATCTAAGGAACTTAGAGATGTTCTCATCCATGCTCTACAAAACCCTTAGCGGTATCAGGCTCGCTTTACGGAAATTAATATGAAAGAATCCCAGTATGCTCTGCATGCCGCCGCAATCACAATTAAAGACGAAGACTTGCTTCTGGGAACGGCTGAGCATAACCGGCCGCTTTACGTGACAGGGTACAGCGACAGAGACCGGATTAATCGCATATTGATTGATCCAGGGTCTTCAGTGAACATCATGAACTTGCGAACTCTAAAGAGTTTGTCAATGGACGTCCGACACCTGTTAAGGGAAAGGATTGTTATTCAAGGCTTCAATCAAAATTGCCAAAAAGTTTTGGGATCCATAGCTCTGCCAATCAAATTTGGGGATTTGCAGACCGAAGCTAAGATATACGTGATCGACGCTGACACGTCTTATAAAATTCTCTTGGGGCGGTCGCGGCACCATGATTACGGCATCATTTCGTCAACTCTCTGTTCCTCTCCGAAAGACGCGGCGGAGACGCGGTGAACGTCTAACCTGAATTTCGGGGCAGATGCTAATTGGTGCTATCCGTCCACCTCTCCGAAGATACCAAGTTGATTTATGGCACCATGTATCGAAGGTTTAAACGGATGCGACCGATGTAAAAGACTTCGTCAGATTCCCCCTCGTTTGAGGGGTTTTTGATTATGGGGACGCTCTTCCCTGCAGGCGCAAGCCCCTGCAGTTAATTACACTACCACGTCGCGTTAACAACTTTCTCCTTCTCTATATGGTCACTTCGTGTCGTGGGTGTTTGTTTTGTGTTTGGTTGCCCGTGGATTGTATACGGAGACTAATTTATGTTGTCGCCCGTAGGGCATGGACTAGTCCAAATCCGTATCTTCTTAGATTTGGGTTTAGGGGGTTGGGTTTAAGGATACGTTAGCCTCATTTGAGACTAAGATCAACTTAAACGTTTGTTAAGGATACGTTAGCCTAATTTTAGACTAAGATCAACTTAACGGGATCGTTTAGATCCAGCAAGAGAGCAATTGGGCTCTATTGTTTAGTTTAGTGACATTGCGTTCAATAATTAGTTTAAGGACATTACGGTCCATTGTTAGTTTAAGAACATCTCGGTCCATTGTTAGTTTAAAAACATCACGGTCGAGGTTAAGGACATCATAGTCCGTGGATTTAAGGACTCCACAGTCCAATGTTAGTTTTAAGATATCACGGTCAAGGTTAAGGACATCATAGTCCATGGGTTTAAGGACCCCACAGTCCAATGTTAGTTTAAAGACATCACGGTCAAGGTTAAGGACATCATAGTCCATGAGTTTAAGGACCTCACAATCCATCGTTAGTTTAAAGACATCACGGTCGAGGTTAAGGACATCATGGTCCATGAGTTTAAGGACCCCACAGTCCGTGACATGTATGGTTGTCGGGACCCGTCACCTCTTTGAAGACGTTGAGGAATTACAACGACAAATATTAAAGGAGTGAAGAGATGTACCCTTGAACCAAGGTGGATTAAATTATCTGTAGCCCAGTTTGGAACTAAAACCAATTAATTATATTATGAGCACATTGCCTCAGTTAAATCTGAATTGAGGACTTATGGACAATTTGGGCTAAGTCCAATTAGATCTGAAATGTTGGCCCTTTATTGGACCATTAGACATTTGTCTGGGTTCAGCCCATATTATTCAGCAATGCTAAACATTTTCATCTTTAATTTCCTCAATTTTGAGATTCATTTGGAGGAGGGACTTTTGCCTCTGGAAAATTGGCCAATTTGGCTAAAAGTAGTGTTAAACACTAAAGAACAACAATGTTAAACACTGGAGACAGAACTCTCAAATTAGTGTTAAACACTAAAAGACCATCAGTGTTAAACACTAGAAATATAGAATCCCAAATTAGTGTTAAACACTAGAAAATAACAGTGTTAAACACCGGAAATAAGATTTTCAAATTAGTGTTAAACACTAAAAGATAATCAGTGTTAAACACTGGGAATAAAGCTCTCGAATTAGTGTTAAACACTAAAGAAAAAAGGGGTCACGTGTGGACACGTGGGGGCGCCCAAAGGTGGGACCAGATTCCTTTTCTTCGTTCTGCAATTAAGTGTTAAACACTTTTTATATTTTTATTTTGAGCATCACGTGTTGACACGTGATGCGCTGACTGTTAAAGCGTTTGCCAAGGGGTCACGTGGCAACACGTGAGAGCGCCCAAAGCCTTCATTTCCTTTGCCTTTTCTTTCGTGTTTTGTAAGTCACGTGGGAATACGTGAGGCGTTGCCTCAAAGCTTCCTGCTTCTCATTTCTGGGGATCTCTTCAGGGGTCACGTGGGGACACGCGACCTTAGTTCTTTTCATGCACAGAGATCTTTTAAGTCTCCTTATTTTATTTTTGAGAATTAAATTCTCTGTAGGGTTAAACCCTAATTTCATCTTGGAGGAATTAAATTCCTATAAATTTGGGAGAATTAAATTCTCAATTAGGGTTAAACCCTGGTTTTTGTCCATCTTGAAGGAATTAAATTCTTATAATTTTAGGAGAATTGAATTCTCATATAGGGTTAAACCCTAGTTTTGTTTTGAGAGAATTAAATTCTCTAAACTCAATCCCCCCTCCAAGTTTTGGATCTGCATGGCAGGATCTCAACCCGATGAGAATTAAATTCTCAACCTATGGGGAGATGTGCTTCTGCAGATCTTCAACTAGAAGAAGAACTAAGTTCTTTTGCAGAAGAGTTAAACTCTTAGATTTTGAGAATTAAATTCTCTGTTTGAAGTTTTGATTCCCTTTCTTTTCTCACCTAGGGTTTTCTTTATTGAGAATTGAATTCTCCTTTGTTTTCTCTCTGAAATTTCAAGATTCCAAAACTCTCTCTCTCCAAAATTCTCTGCCCCTCTTTTTTTTTCTCCTCTTGGCTCCTATTTATAGGAGAAGGAAAAGAAATCAATTTGTTTAGTAAATCTTCCATTGAAAGATTTGATTTGTTTTCATAATTAATATGATCCTTTAGATCATTCAGTGAATTTTATTCACCGTTGGATTTTCAATCCAAAGATATTCTGTTTGTTATTTCGGTGAGATTTGGAGAGATCTTTCCTTGTTTAGGATTTTTCCATAAATTGGTGATTTTTTAATCACCCTTGGACTTTTAATCCAACGGTTCCCTCTAACCTTTTCCATTTGGAAAGATTTAGAAGAATTTAGAATTTAATTCTATTAAACCGTAAGGCTTTCAAAGCCTGTCACGTGCTGGCACGTGACCCTCGGTCACGTGGGAGCACGTGTCGGTCACGTGGGAGCACGTGACCCCCACTTGAGTCCTTTTCTCAGCCGCTTATTTATGCTTCTGTTTTAACCCTCACGTGTTAACACGTGACCATTGGTCACGTGTGAGCCCGTGATACCTCATTGAGGTAATTTCTTCAGCCGTTTGTTTTTATTTCTGTTTGTTTGGAGTTTTAACTATCACGTGTCAACACGTGACTATTGGTCACGTGTGAGCACTTGACCCCCAATTGGGTCCTCCTTCAGCCGTTTGTTTTTATTTCTGTTTGTTTGGAGTTTTACCTATCACGTGTCAACATGTGACCATTGGTCACGTGTGAGCACGTGACCCCCAATTGGGTCCTCCTTCAACCGTTTGTTTTCATTTCTGTTTGATGAGATTTTAACCATCACGTGTCATCACGTGACTATTGGTCACGTATGAACACGTGATACCTCATTGAGGTAATTCCTGATTTTTAATCAGGAAACAAATGCCCCCACATCGTTGCTCTCACGTGTCTGCACGTGAGTGCAACGCTGTCACTTTTGTGACCGCTGGATCCATCTAGGGAATCGGGGAGATGAAGCGTTTCCATTACATCCTATAAATGCAGGGGTCTCTTCAGAAGCGCCTCCACTCTTGCTTATCTTCTTCCTTGTAATTTTTTCTTTCTGAGAATTTAATTCTCCTTTCCATAGCTTAGTTCTCTGCTTCAAGAATTTTCCAGAGTTTAACTCTGTTGACAGATTCCTTTTCCTCAGGTAATAATCTTGAACGAACGAAGAACTTTCACAGGAATCGCCACTGGATTTCAAATCCACACCAAGGGTTTTCCATTTTAACAAGAACCCATTTTTAAGTTCTTTAAAACAAAGAGAAAACCATTTAATCTTTAATCAACAGACCCTTTAGGGTTTCTCTGATCTTCAGGGGGCTAATGGTGGCGGTTGTCTTTTCCATGGAATTTAATTCCATCTCAAAAAAAAAACTTTGGCTCTGAAAAATGTCTTTGGGAATTTAATTCCCCTTTTTCAAAAGGAATTTAATTCCTACGAGGAACTCAGTTCTTCCCATAGAACTCCTTGGGTTCTTTTGCCCTGAGTTGTCTTCTTCACAACCAAGAAGAAGAAGCTTGCAATGTTGCTTTCTGGGAATTTAATTCCCTCGATTCTGTTTGATTTGTCACAGAGTCCAAGATAGATTTCTCTTTAGGGGAATGTGTAGGGTCATTTGAAATCCACTGTCTATTTAATGAGAATCTTCTTTTTGTCTCACTATAATTATTTTGCCTCATCATTAGCCAGCCGCTATCTTGATTTTGTGGGACCCATGTGTTTTGTAACCAATGGTCCCATAAAATGAGTCCGCTGTCGTTTTCTTCCATGGTCTTTACATATATTTATAATCATATATATATATATATATATGCACTGTTGGCTTTGCTTTAACAGCTTCCCCTTATTTTATTTTAGGTACAATGACGTCTGTCCCGTACTTTCCTTTCACTCGCTCGGAAGCCGCCTTTCCCTAGTCGCCATCTGACGAGGAAGTGATGGCGATGATCAAGGCTCACGACCCGAATCGCACCAACTTACTTCTGTGGGGGACCTGGTACAGTCACATCATCCGGGGGCGCCGGAGTTTCCTTTGCGAAGTACCAACGGAGCCTACTTATCCGTTCCTGCTGATAGATCCTCCAGGGACAGTCTTTGGTGTGGAGATGCCTAATTGGACCCCGATAGGACGGCTCGAGCCTTCGATGACTGGTATCTCGAACCATCCGATCCCGGCCATAGACATTCTGGGACGCCGCATTTGCCAAGGCGAGGCCCAGCCATGGGGGCAGATCTACAAAATAGGGCTCACCCCTCGACACCCCACGGGCTATCTCCTTTGGGCTCGATACATCCTGTCCGTCCATCGCGCGCGACTGCAGAAGGTTGGGCTTTATCAAGCAATATATGCGTCCTTCTTCCACTACCAGTCTCCTCACGTCTGGTGGGTTAAGGCTTTCCTGAACCAGTGGAATCTTCCCACCAACACTTTCCTCCTAGGGGGCCGTGAAGTTTCGATTTCTTTAGAAGAATTTCGCGAGATCTCGGGGCTTCCAATCAGAGGGACATTTTTTGAGGAATTGCTGCCTTCTGACGAGTACATCTTCGAGACTGAGCCCGCAATGCTCGACGGCTTGTCCACTGAGAATGCCGTCCTCCACAAGCGCCCGAGTTTGATCAAAGCCTTGGGCATCTTTGACAAACTGTTCACAGAGTCGGAGGAACAAGGCATCACCTTTAAGAGCTTTATCGCTTTCTTCCTTCGCGAGGGTGTCCTATCGAAGACGGCTCCGAAGTTTGCAAACATCAATGACCCCTTTGGGTTTGGTTTGAACAAGCGACTGACTAAGGAATCGGATTTACCGCAGTACTACATTCCTGTTACGTCGCCGGTATCTTTCGAATCGATTGCAGCTCCCGGCATGGATGAGGAGACATTCTTTGTGGGTTTTATCAGTGTCTGGCTCAGCTGGTTCGTCATTCCCATGCATCACTGCTTCATGAGAGTCTCGGTGATCTATCCGGCTCATCGTATCGCTGAGGGGACATGGCTAGCCGTAGGCATCCCGGCGCTAGCGCATCTCTATCATGGGTTGGGTACCGCGGCTAATACTTCGACTCCCGACGTGGACATAGTAAACTTTTCTCTCCATTACTTCACGTCTTGGATCGAAATGCACGTGTTGGGGGCTTTTGCTGCGCACCAGCGACCTGCATTTTACGACGCCTACACTTTCCCGTGGCTCATGCGGCTAGTGGATGCTTCTGCCCCTGACCCGACTCAATTTGGGGCCATTCGTGCATTGATCGCTCCTTACGCTACCACGGGCGGATTGATATTCGTTGATCGGGTTCTATCCTCTCCTTCAGGTCCAATCCAACAACTCCATGACTTTTCGAAAGAGGGGGCACCTTCTTTGAAGCCCCGGGAGGCCACACACTTGTACACAATCAGACCAGGTTATCTAGTATTCCGTCAGAACAGTGCGGCCCTCTTTATGCGGTACAGTCCGCATCGCTTCGCCTGGCAGCTTGGATATGATCAGGGCGTTCCCTTTGAGGAATTTATAGTTGCACCGGTTCCCCCACCTAAAGCTGTTCGCGATGCTGCTCACCACTTTGCGAGGCTGAACACTGGTTCCCGCTTCATGATCCCTGAAGCCGACGATATTCCCCGATGCGTGGGGTCCTTTACGGGCTGGTACCTTCATCGGGTCAGCCCGATTATTGCTGAGGAGAAGAGGGTGCTCCTTGGATATGGTACTCCTGCTCAGGTTCAGGCCACGGGAGTTCCACCGCGACTGCGCGCACCGGTCCGCTTTCCCCTAAGGGATACCAGCGTCGCGCTCATTCCGGGGGAGTCGGAAGTGGACCTCACTCCCACAATTAGTATTCCGTTGGATACCCAGGCTCAGTCGAGGGGTAAAAGGGCGCCAGTAGCAGTACCACCACCCGTGGAATCGACAATGGCTGTGTCGTCCTCAGTCGCAGCGCCAAGCGAGGGCGTTGGGAGTGAGGGCGTTGAAGGTGAAGTCGGCCGGCGTCGCGCTAAGGCTCCACGGAGGAGGCAACGGTCGTCCTCGGCGGTCGGTTCTGGATCCAAGCGACTGAGGAAAGTGGCTACCAACTTGCTCGATTCTTTAGTAGAGTCTGAGCCCATTCTTCAGGACGAACCATTGGCCCTGCAAGAGTCGGATGCTGGCCTGCTTTTTCCAAATTCAACTGCCGAGGAAGCCGCATAATTGGCTGAGGCTATAAGACGTTCTCAAGACGAGTCGGAGAATGTAAGGATTCCGAAGAAGCCTTATCCCGCCGTCATCTTTTATGAAGACCCTTCGTGGATCCGGCGATGATTCATCGGCCCTTTGGAGGAATGGGGTGAAAGGGCCCTTAAACAAGCTGCTTTAGAGGACGCTGCGGGTGCGCTTTCATTATGGACTGGCGGCCACGAGTCCACCCTTGAACCTCAGCGAGCACACCTCCTCGAGAAGGAGCGTCGGCTTGAAAAAGCCATATTGAAATCTTCCCTACGCATCGGTATGTTCCTGTTATTTCTTCATAATATTTTATATTGTCTACACTTGTATATATGTATTCTTATCCCTGTATGAACTGTGCAGAGACTTCGACAATGGGGGAGGTTCCCACGGGTTTACTGCTCAGTATGGAGGGGGTTGATGAAACTGTTCCCTCCGCGATAGAGCTTCCTGCGGTGGTTCCTGCTCCCGAAGCACTTGCTCCCTCAGGGGAGGCACCTTTGGTGGTTGTCGTTCCAATAGATCTCCCTGAGGGCGGCCCAGAGGCTAGGCTGGAGGTAGTCGAGGCTACCCCCCTCTTGTTGGAGCCCGAGGTCGCGGCGGAGGCCATTGAAGCTGCTATCCCTCCTGCTCAGAATGGGAGGAGCGTCGAAGGTAACCTTCTACATCTTAAATCAATAATCTTTCCATTATCTGAACTCTTTTTGTCTTTTCAGAATTGCGCGGACTGGCGGCCTCTATTGCCGATTTGTCTCCCAGGCAATCCTTTCAGCGTCTGCTGGAGATGGTTGCTCCACAAGCGATGTCTCCTCAACGCATCGTCCTCTCGTCTGGGCAAGGTTAGTGTTGTTCACCATATTTTCATAGCATTGTTGTTTCGCAAAATGACATTGATGTCCTTTACAGTTCTGGAGGCCGACGACGAGGTTGAGGTTCTTGAAGGGCCAGGGGAGCCTTCAACTCCTTCTTGCATGACTGTGGGTAAGTAAAGCCCCCACATTGTTCCATTCGTTCTTTGCTTACAAACTTTACTGACTGTTTATAAATCTGAACAGCCTTGCCAGTTCTTACTGCGTTGGAGTCACGCGTTACTATGCCACCCGGTCCCTATGCCCTGTTTGCTTCGGAACGGATGGCCAAGCTAAGCCTCGCCTCTCTGTCATCTTTGATCGAGGAACTTCGCACTGGCAACGCAATTACGGCCGAAGCATTTGCTGTCGAAGCTAATGGCTCTCTTCCCTTTCTTGCCACCTATCATAGCGAAGCAGTGATGCAAGTTTGGGTTGAGTTCTGTCTGCAGGTGGAGGCTTGCTTGCATGTGCTCGAGTGTACCCGCCTGTCTTCGGAGGCCGTGGTTGCGAAGGCGGGCTTACGGGGTCTGATTGAGCGGTGCGCGGCGAACATGGTGTCGTGAGAGAAGAGAATCGGCCGCAAATTCTCAGAGAGGGAGTTGGCTTCGAAGGCGTTGAACGAGCTCCAAGCCAACCTTACAGCCAAAGCCAACAAAGCGTATGAACTCTGGCGAGTACTTCAAGAGGCCATCAAGGAGGTGGTGGCCATCGACAAAGCCGCAGTGTTCACTCGTGAAAGGGTTGAGGCTCACAAGGCTACTGAGAAAGAGCTTGAAGGCCGGCTTGCCTCATATCAGGCCCAGCAAGCTCAGGCGGAGGCCCGTCTTTTGGCGATATTGAATCACGAAGGCGAGGTCCAGCGAAAGAGGGATGAGCTGACCAATCTGCTAAATCGCCCGCCGACCTGAAAACTTGTATATACTTTTTTTATTTTTCCTTTGTACATACTCCTGAATAAGAGTACATTATTTTTTTTTCTTCCATGAATTGTACTCTGTATCCATTTTGATTCGTGAATAAAAGACATATTTTTCTTCACCATGGTGTCTCCCTTTTTATTGAATGTATTCTGTGGATAGTGTATCTTAATCTCTTTGCAGGACAACGATGGCTTAGGATTCAGGGTTAAGATATGCTTCCTAAGACTTTTTAACTTTATGAGCCGTGAGGGTCTCATAAAGAATTTTCTCCCTACCGGTCGAGAGGATCCCGTAGGTGTAATTTCTCCTTAAGAATCGTGAGGATTCCTAAGTGTGTTTTTTCCTTGAAAGTCGTAAGGATCTCACAAGAGAATTTACTCCCTTACGAGTCGTGAGGACCCGCAAGTGATGGGTGAAGTTGCCCTTATCCGCATTTCACGGAGTTAGGGGTTGCTCTGGATGCTTCCCACGGGTTCATTGCCGTGTTCAGCGAGGACCAGGCTCCGCTCTGGATGTTTTCCAGGATACCGTAGTTTAAAGACATCGCGGTCGAGGTTAAGGACATCATAGTCCGTGGATTTAAAGACTCCACAGTCCGTTGTTAGTTTTAAGACATCACGGTCGAGGTTAAGGACATCATAGTCCATAAGTTTAAGGACCTCACAGTCCAATGTTTGCTCTGGATGCTTCCCACGGGTTCACTGCCGTGTTCTGCGAGGACCAGGCTCCACTCTGGATGCTTCACAAGGGTTCATTGCCGTGCTCTGCGAGGACCAGGAATTTGCTCTGGATGCTTCCCACGGGTTCATTGCCGTGTTCTGCGAGGACCAGGCTCCGCTCTGGATGCTTTAGATGGGGTCATTGCCGTGCTCTGCGAGGACCAGGATCCGCTCTGGACGTTTTCCACGGGGTCAGGAGTGACATAATCCGCGTTCCACGTAGCCAGGAAATTTTCTCTGGATGCTTCTCACGGGTTCACTGCCGTGTTCGGCGAGGACCAGGCTCCGCTCTGGATGCTTCACACGGGGTCATTGCCGTGTTCTGCGAGGACCAGGATCCGCTCTGGACGTTTTCCACGGGGTCAGGAGTGACATTATCCGCGTTCCACGTAGCCAGGAATTTTGCTTTGGATGCTTCCTACGGGTTCACTGCCGTATTCGGCGAGGACCAGGCTCCACTCTGGATGCTTCACATGGGGTCATTGCCGTGCTCTGCGAGGACCAGGATCCGCTCTGGACGTTTTCCACGGGGTCAGGAGTGACATAATCCGCGTTCAACGTAGCCAGGAATATTTCTCTGGATGCTTCCCACGGGTTCACTGCCATGTTCGGCGAGGACCAGGCTCCGCTTTGGATGCTTCACACGGGGTCATTGCCGTGCTCTGCGAGGACCAGGATCCGCTGTGGACGTTTTCCACGGGGTCAGGAGTGACATAATACGCATTCCACGTAGCCAGGATATTTGCTTTGGATGCTTCCCACGGGTTCACTGCCATGTTCTGCGAGGACCAGGCTCCGCTCTGGATGCTTCACACGGGGTCATTGCTGTGCTCTACGAGGACCAGGATCCGCTCTGGACGTTTTCCACGGGGTCAGGAGTGACATAATCCGCGTTCCACGTAGCCAGGAATTTTGCTCTGGATGCTTCCCACGGGTTCACTGCCGTGTTCGGCGAGGACCAGGCTCCACTCTGGATGCTTCACATGGGGTCATTGCCGTGCTCTGCGAGGACCAGGATCCGCTGTGGACGTTTTCCACGGGGTCAGGAGTGACATAATCCGCATTCCACGTAGCCAGGAATTTTTCTCTGGATGCTTCCCACGGGTTCACTGCCGTGTTCTGCGAGGACCAGGCTCCACTCTGGATGCTTCACACGGGGTCATTGCCGTGCTCTGCGAGGACCAGGATCCGCTCTGGATGTTTTCTACGGGGTCAGGAGTGACATAATTCGCGTTCTACGTAGCCAGGAATTTTTGACTTTATCCGCATTTCACGGAGTTGGGGTTTGACTCTCGGTCATCTGTGTACCGCCGAGTCATGGAACTGGGAGTTGCCTCTGTTCCACTTTGCTTGATGTTGTGTTTGTTGTAATGAGACGAATGTTGAGATGATCTTCAGGCTATCTGTGAACCGTTGAGATTTTGCTTCTTCTTCTGATGAAACCTGGGGAGGAAGGGTGTGATCCCCTCTTTGTTTGCGCCCCTTGATTGTATACAGGGATTGTTGTGATATCACCTGTAGGGCAAAATTTTTATTTTTTCATTCATTTTTTTATTTTCGCGATGCTCTATCATTTCAGCTTTTACATCGCGAAGGTCGCGATTGCCCAATCATTTCGGCTATTTTTCGCGGTGCCCAATCATTTCGGCTATTTGTTTTATTTTTACTCGCTGTTTTTTATTGCGAGTTGCCCAATCATTTCGACTATTTCGCATGCATACATTTTTACTTGCTGATTTTATTGCAAGTTGCCCCATCATTTCGGCTATTTCGTATGCATGTGTGGCTCGCTAGCTTTTGCTGCAAGCTTGGATTTAGACATCGTTTTTGGCATCAGCACCGCTACAACTGGGATATGACCAGGAGAGAATCATCATTTGCCTCTGTCGATGTTGGAAAAAGGTGGCTTAGCGATCAGGGTTAAGATCCTGTCGACTATCGCTTTTGACTTCATGAGCCGTAAGGGTCTCATAAAGGTATTTCTCCCTGCGAGTCGTGAGGATCTCGTACGTGCGTTTTCTCCTTAGGAATCGTGAGGATTCCTAAGTGCGTGTTCTCCTATAAGTCGTAAGGATCTTACAAGAGGGTTTTCTCCTTGTAAGTCGAGAGGACTTACAAAGGTTGTTCACCATGTAGACATATCCCTAGTCACGGATGGGACTTCGTTAGGGAAATGTTTATTTGCGCCCGTGGATTGTATACAAGGGTCAGCATTGAGCCGCTTGTAGGACAGTATTGGAGGTTGTGGGGGCTGCTTAAGAACAAGTTCAGATCCCTGTAACTTAAGACTTTCAAATCTTATGAGCCGTGAGGGTCCCATAAGAGAGTTCTCCTTACGAGTCGTGAGGATCTCGCAAGTATAATTTCTCCTTAGGAATCGTGGGGATCCCTAAGTGTGTTGCTCCCTTGTGAGTCGTAAGGATCTCACGCGGGTGATTTCTCCTTACAAAGTCGAGAGGACCTTGCAAGTGCCTTTTAACGAAATTTCGCCCTTTCGGGTTTTCACAAAACTCGCCAGTAGCCCTGCTGTTTTTACTCACGGAGCCCTTTCGGGTTTTCATCCATGCCCTTTTTTGCTTGTGGACATACCGTTTTTTTTCTTCTTCTTCTCTCTTTTTTTATTCTAACGAGGTTGCGCCCTTTCGGGTTTTCACAAGACTCGCCGGTAGCCCTGCTGTTTTTACCCACGGAGCCCTTTCGGGTTTTCATCCGTACTCATTTTGCCTATGGACATACCGTTTTCTTTTTTCTTCTTTTTTTTCTTCTTTTTTTGTATCAGCTTTGGGATGCTGCAATCCACCATAGTTTATCGACATCTCGGTCAACGGCTAGTTTTAGGACATAGTGGTCCGTTGTTAGTTTTAAGGATGTTTCGGTCCGTCGTTAGTTTAAGGACGTTTCGGTCCGTTGTTAGTTTAAGGACGTTTTGGTCCGTTGTTAATGAAACTGGCTACTACCTATAGAGTTTGGGCTTAGGAAGATAGCGAGCGGACATAGTCGTCGTCATCTGTCATTGACCTAGGCCGTGACTCGTCAGGCGTAGTATTTCTTCAGGAAGCGACCATTTATTGGCCTGAAGGGCCTTTCTCCATGCATGTCCATGAGTAGATAGGCTCCACCCTGGTAGACCTTGTCTATGATGTACGGGCCTTCATAGTTTGGCTCGAATTTCCCCCGCTTGCCGCGATTGGGGATCATAGGTCTTTTGACCACTAGCACGAGTTCGCCTTGGTGGAATGTCCTCGGCCTAGTCAATATTTCATATGAGCGCGTCATCTTTGCTTTATAAGCCTCCAGATTTTGTTGCGTTATGAGCCGGGTTTCATCAAGGGCGTCGAGCTCTTCAAGCCGAAGGTGAGCATTCTCTTCGTCCATTAGCTCGTAATGAACTGCCACTCGTAGAGAGGGTAGCTCTATCTCGAGGGGGAGTACCGCCTCTGTACCGAATACCAATGCGTACGGCGTTGTGTTCGTGGCCTTCTTGAACGTGGTCCGATACTCCCAGAGAGCTTCATACAGTCTCTCATGCCAGTCCTTTTTATTTCGTGACACCGTCTTTTTCACGATCTTTGTCAAGGTCTTGTTGAAAGCCTCAGCTAGACCGTTAGCTCGGGGACTATAGACTGATGAGTATCTCCAGTCTATGTTGTGTTGTTGTGCGAAGTGGCTGATCTTGTGGCTTCTGTAGGCTGGCCCGTTATTGGAGATGATCCGTCTCGGAGTTCCAAACCGATAAATAACGTGTGTCTTGAAGAAGTGGAGGATATTCTCCCTCTTTACCTCCCTCAGCGGTACTGCTTCTGCCCATTTGGAGAAGTAATCAGTTGTCGCCAAAATGAATCGATGTCCTCTGGACGATGCTGGTTCGATGGGGCTGATTATGTCAGTCCCCCACATTTCGAACGGCCGGCTAGCCACTGTCAGATGTAGCGGATTCGGATGCTGATGGATGAAGTCCCCGTGAATCTGGCACGAGTGGCATTGCTTCGCATATTCGAGGCAGTCTTGGATCATCGTGGGCCAATAATAACCCATCCGTTTGATCTTCAGCTTCATCTTCGGCCCGGCTTGGTGAAAACCACAGAGTCCGTCGTGGGTTTCCTGAACGACTCTCTTCGCCTCTTCAGGTCCCAAGCATCTTAGCCATAGAGGATCGAATGATCTCTTGTACAGAGTATCATTGACTAAGGGAAAAGATAGGGCTCGCTTCATGAGCTGATGTTTTGAGGACGCACCTTCAGGCGTTCGACGGGATTTGAAGTAGTCTATGAAGACTTCTCTCCAATCTTCAACCTTCTCTTGGTCTTTTATTTGTAAAGTCATTTGCTCGGTCGCTCCCTTTTCCTTGGACGGCTCCGGAGATATTTCTGCCGGTGCAAGAACCCGAAGGCTTTGTACCACAATTCTTACGTCATCGAGGTTCTCATCGGCCAATTCTTTAGCAAGCTTGGCTAATGCATCCGCTTTGCTATTTTCCGCACGCGGTATGCTTTCCAAGGTGTAGGAAGGTATTTGAGTCAGCAGTTGTTGCACCCTCTCGCCGTACTTTACCAGTTCGGGTTTGCACGTTTGATAGTCGCCGTTTATTTGACTAACGACCAGCTGGGAGTTTCCCTATATGAGAAGGTTTTCGATTCCCATGTCGATAGCGATTTCAAGACCTGCTATCAAAGCTTCATATTCGGCTTCATTGTTTGTCCTCGGCTCTGTTAAGGAGAAGGAAAAGCGCATTATCCCTTCTTGTGGAGTTACGAAGATAAGGCCTATCCCTGATTTGATTATGGGAGTGTTTTGTTTGCGCTTCTTCATGGAGGATGCTCCATCAAAGTAAAGTTCCCATCGGGTGCTATTTCCGTCGATCGTGTCAAACGCATGTTCGTCTGGCAGTTCGCAATTCAAGGGAGAATCGGCGGGTATCGGATGCTCAGCGAGGAAGTCGGCGATGGCCTGGCCTTTCACTGCCTTAAGAGGCTGATACGTTATTGAGAACTCTATCAAGAGCAGGGCCCATTTAGCGAGTCTCCCCGTCAATATGGCCTTTGACATCAAATACTTGAGAGGATCCACCTTCGATATGAGACGGACTTCATGCGCCAACGCATAGTGCCTGAGCTTCGTTACCGCGAAGATCAATGCTAGGCAGTGTTTTTCGATGGGAGAGTAATTGCTCTCTGCCCCCAGTAGAACTCGACTTAAATAGTAGAGGGCTCTCTCCTTCCCTTGGTCGTTCTCTTGTGCCCATAATGCGCCTAAGGAACCTTCAAGGGCGGTTGTATACAGAATGAGAGGCTTTCCCTTGACCGGAGCAGCCAGCACTGGCGGATTCTGTTAGTTATATGTATGCCCTAGAGGCCATTACTGTACATAGGATGTATATTGTAGTGGATGCTTGGACATATATAGGGAGGACTTTCTTGCTCGACATGATAGTATGCTATCTGGTTGCTCTTTACCTTAACGTGTACACTGATTGTCTCTCTGTTACATGTTGGTAAAGCCCTTAGGATGTGTACTTGACTACCTGGACTATGATGCGGATCATACTAGTGGGGACATGGTAGTCCATAAGTACATCCTTCAAGGTCCCTAGTCGTGGGTGTATCGAGACGGGGCATCGATATACCAGAGTAGACTAGCGTATACCTTCTCGACCCATACAGATGGGCGATAGATGATCCCATATCCATTGTTGTTTGACATCAGAGATGATATACGGGTGCTCAGTGGAGACTGGGTACACTGGACGGACTCGCCGAGAACTCCCAGATGGTATTATACCTTACGTCAGATGGCAGTTCTCTGGTGATACTGGTACATGTTAGTCTGTAGACCTGAGATCATCATAGAGTCTTGTGTGATTCCCACTGTGCTATGATTTCCACCTTACCACGTCCAAGAGGGCGTGCAAAACGGTGGTTTTTGGGTACAGTCCCGAATCACATGGAGGCAATGAGCGATAGGAGGGGATTCATCTCTCCCGGTATAGGGAGTTGATGTTGCGCTGTGTTCGATTGGCTATAACCGGAAATCTCTGGCCAGGGTTGCTGAGATTTACTGGTAAGTGTTACCAGTAGTTTCTCGAACTGTTATAGACCTCATATCGACACGACTTATCGAGCTATTGGGGTCTGACGTTTACCACCCCTAGGCGAGATATGCGACATATCAGACGACGAGACCGGACTGTACGGTAAGTGTTACTGGTTAGATTCACAGGAGTGTGAGCGGGCTTGCTCGTTGATCTTCTGATCGTTCAATACCCGGGTGGCCGTTACGTTTAGCAGACCGCTTGCGGCTTGTGGGTGATTGATATGATCACCACCTACTGCCGGCGTATTGACGAGTCTTTAGAGTCCTACACAGGGGTTTCCTGGCTCAAGCGAAACGAAATAGGAGCGCATATGAGATATGTGTGGGACCGAGAATAATACCAGTATGTGATACTGTATTCTATTCTCGCGATTTGTATCATCGGACGGTTATATGTGATATAGCCGGGTTACCGAATCAAGTGTTGATTCGATATATTGATACACATGATATTAGTCGGTTATGACCGGATCGTTAAATCAAGTGTTGATTTAATGATTTAATGTATAATTATATATTTGATATATTACTTTACATTAACTAGTATTGGTTCACTTAAGATTATTTTTCTCACTAGATTGTGCACATTGTATATATGATATATGTTTGTGCACTAGTTTGTATCATGTTTGATGATACATGCAAACTTGGGTATGTGTTTGATTTACACCATATTTAGTTAATGGTTAGGGTTTAGGGTTTTATTTTCTTTATTCATTTTGTAAAAAAAAAATGGTGCTTTTCTTTATTTTTGGCTTAAAGCTTCATAGCATCTTTGAAAAGTCTAAACCATTTTGTCTTATCCTTAAACCTAACCATTACCTAAACTATGGTTTGCTCTCTACATGAGTTAACTTACCCATGGTTGCATTATGATAACCTTCACTTGAATTTTCTTTTTGAATTAATTCATTTTTCATTTCCTTCTTCTTCTTCTTCTTCATGAAGAGAAGAAAGTTTTCTTGAAAATTCCAAGTGAAGAAATCAAATGAGAAATCCAATTCTAAAGTGAACCCACTTCCTATTTCTTCATCCTCTACCACTTGCTATGTAGTAGAGTGTGTTATCTTCACAAGTTTCATGACCTAGTGAAGATGGAGCTTGAGTTTGAGTCGCCTCGACGTAGATCATCTTCGGCATCGAAGTCAACGACCTAGCCCGATCATTTCTCCGACAAAACCATCGCTAGAGTCCGGGATCCCGATGATCGCAGCGGAGGGACATCATCACGGAGCTAAAGAAGTGGAGGACCGGATCTACAAAGGTTGTAATCCCTTTCACTAGTAGCAAAGAAGTTTGCTTGCTTGTATTTTTCGCCTAATCTCTAGTTAACGATCTTCATTAGGGTTTCTCGGCACATAAATTTTTGAATTTGGCATGGTAGATGCCTTGTGGAACCTCTTTGTATGTGCTTGGGAACCCTACAGTGGTATCAGAGCAAGGCTAGAGCTTTAGGCGAAGTGTAGACGAAGCTAGAAGTCCGATCGAACCCGATATCCCCCGATTAAACCCTTCTCTGTACATTTTTCAAAACAGTGGATTTTTGTGAATTAAAAATTCTCAGAAAATAGAGCAGGAAATTCTAAGAATAACTGCAGAAAACGAAACCCTAATTCTACTGTAGCGCCGCGGAACCGCGGCCTTACCATGCTTTTGGCGGCGGTTCCGCGGCCGTATGTACTGATTAGGGGTCCATTTTCTACAGTATTGCCCGTAGTAGTTTCCTCTGTTCTCTGGAAATTTTTAATCTACACTCTAGAGTTGAGTTTTCTGGGTTGTATTGGAGACTCGGTGTTTCGATCGGGAAGTCTAATTTCGTCTATGTGTTTTTCCGGGTAATTTTAGAATATGTTAAAAAGTTCGACCAGATATAAATACCCAATTTTTCCCCTGCCGGAAAATTTCCAAGTGTTGGATTTTTCCGTGGTTTAAGAACGTTCTAAGTAGTGCAAGTAACGCGATGGACCCTCTAGAAGACAACAAACCTTAACTCGATTATGTGACCGTCTTGAACTGCCCTTTGAACCTTAGAGTTTGGGGCAGTACGGCGTGCCACATGTGAGGCGTTAGCTTGACCCTTCTACGGCTGGACCGTTGGTACTGTGGCATGAAGTGAATATTTTTAAACTTATTTCATGTGTTGAGCTGTTTCGGGAAAACTTGGTTTGACTGTTCGATCGGAAAGTTTAACATTTTCTATTTATCTGGAATGTGATACAATATTTGGAATCCACAAGTAAGATATAAGATAACTGAATGAATGTTATGAATCTAGCAGTTTAGTCTCACTTGATCGGTTGCCACGGGATTTTGATGTGATCAAAAGTCCGTCGCAATCGCGTAGCGTACGCGGATACTCGCCGGTAAACTTAATAGACAGCCACGCCCCATAACTCCGACCAAGTGACTGTAGGAGAACCCCGTCGCCGAAAGCATCCGTTCGGGTGCTCGCGGCAGCGGTGTTCCGCCTTAGTGCACTTCGTCGACGGCATCCGGGGGTGCGGCCGTCTACTAAAGTTTGCGACGAGCATTCGTTCAGGATGTCGGGAATCTTGTTGAATTGCCCGACTTGATATTGAAAAGTGTTTTCGATAATGAGACTAAAATGCGGGGTTTATAATTGTCAGGCATGCGATGTCTAAGGAATTCATTTGGTTAGGCATGCGATGTCTAAGGAGGTTGCAGATTCCAACTGTTGTAGTTTTACATTTTCTTTTCTGCGACCGTAAGTGAAATATGTGATATCGCCGGTTTCGTTGCTATATGTCAACGACAATTGGGATGCGCATATTTACTTACGTTGATGACATGTGATGTTATGTGTTGCTGGATATGTTATATTGGATCGTCGTGTTTGAATAGCCGGGGTTTTTTTTATGTGAGATGAGTGTTTTTCATTTTCATTCATGTAAAAACTTGTATGTAATATTATCTTATTGGGGCACTTCCAGGTTGCGGAAGATGTCACCTTTTGTATATTATTTACTTTTCCGCACTAGGATAGACCCAAGGAGGAGGGCACAAGTAACCGGGTTCTGGAGTCCAGTGGGAGACCAATTCGAGGAGTCGAGTCCGGGTCTCCTAACTCTAGAATTGGTAGGGTTGCTTGCCACTCTCGTAGGGGTCTAGGGGTGTGGGTTTGGCTATTCATCGCGACCGTGGAATCCGTGTTTTATACTGGCTCGTATTGAAAACACGGACGTCCTAGTATATCCAATGTTTCATATGTTTCTTCTGCTGCGATATCTGTGATGTGATCATTTGATATGTTGTGATAGATACTATATATAGTATATTTGATATATTATATAGACGTTACTTATGTTTTACACCCGCGCTAGCCCTGCCCCGCTCTGCCGTTAGTCACCTAACCTAACGGTGCACGAGGGGACATCGAGGCGAATGCGGATGGCATAAGTGTACGTCATATTTATCTGTGATGTTTAGGTGATTTAAATGATGGGACTTCATTAATATGATTAATGAAAGAAAAGAAACCTAAAAGATGTTGTGGAATCGAATTTTCAAAAACAGGTAACTACAGTTCTTGCTTTGCATCGCGGTGTTCCTTGTAGAACATCATGCACCTTATTCGATAAGGAAAGGGCCGAGATCCCTTCACCGGGAGTGACCCCTTTAGCAATGACTGGCAGATGCTACACCCCTCGGTTTGTCTTTTGATAGCTTTTCTAGTTTTTGCTTTGCACAGTGATATATATGATATATCCTGCACCTCATTCGACGAGGAAAGAGCCGACGATCCCTTCACCGGGAGTGACCTCTTTAGCGAAACTAGCAAAAGCCTAAAAAACACTCCATTTTAAAATCATTTGATTCTGCAACGATATCAGGTTCATTACGCAATAGGTTTTCAGAAAAACCTGTCGTAGTCCTCCGTCATTTCAGATAAGTCCTACTTAGTATTCGTGCTACGTTTGTTGACCTCCGTCAAGGCGTAGTGTGCGGTAGCTAACTAGTATTTATCTGCTTATGCATATGATGCAGATTGGGTTAGGGTAGTCGTACGACCTTGTTGACCTCCGTCAAGGGTCGTGCGGGTGGGTTTGATTCAATCAAGAAATGACGGGTTGAACTTGACTAATAGCCTATGGTTTGTTGACCTCCGTCAAGGTCATAGGGTGCTAGGGGCAAAATTATCTGGAATTTCAAGTGTTGAAATTTGCAATGAGATTGCATACCTTCTATGAGATAGTTGGATCTTGATACCCGCTGCGAGTAATTGTTACTCCTGGAAGAGTTTTACACATTATAATTAGCCGATCTAGTAGGTGTCTAGAAAGGTGTCAACGGGGTTACGCCTATGGGAAAATGAGGTTTACTTTAATTAGGTCCGTGCGAAAGCACGGGGAACTTCCCTCAAAGTACCGACACTGGCCTGGCTGAAAGATTGGCGAACTTGTAGCGTGTAATTAATCCTGGCTAGTCTTTTCTTTTAAGGTTTGAAGGAAGATTTGATAAAAAATAGTGGGAGCCATCCTGATTAGATAAAATAATAACCAATCTGATCTTGCAAGAGCGCACGCAGAGTATTTTCTTCTCTCTCTCTCCAGGTAGCGACCATGTCACGCCTTAATCAAGATAATAAAACGGATGTATTGACCGAACCCGCTTGTTATACTGAGCTGGGGAACGTTGGTCTCGCTCCAACTTCAACAACAACTGAGCCTTTTATCCCAAGCATATGGGGTAGGCTACATGAACCAACATGAGAATCACGCCGGGTCCAGCACATGAATCCTCTGTCTCCACTCACTTCTATCGAACAATATACTTTCATTGAGTCCTTTGGCAACCATATCGTTTCGTATCACCTCCATCCATGTTTTCTTCGGTCTCCCTTTTGCCCTTTTGCCATTACCCATATCGAGAGTATCTATTCGTCGAACCGGTGCTTCCATAGGTCTGCGTCGCACATGACCAAACCATCTAAGCCGGTTTTCCCGCATCTTCTCCTCCACGGGTGCTACACCAACTTTTGCACGAATATCCTCATTTCGCACCTTGTCTTTTCTAGTGTTACCGCACATCCAACGAAGCATGCGCATCTCCGCTACGTGCATCTTCTGTGTATGATGCTTCTTAGGAGCCCAGCATTCTGTACCATATAATAAGGCAGGCCGAATAGCGCTCCGATAAAACTTCCCTTTCAATTTTAACGGAAAGTTACGATCACACAAAATCCCTGTTGCACTCCTCCATTTCAACCAACCAGCTTGGATCCTTTGATTAACATCACTATCGATCTCCCCATTCCTTTGGATGATGGAACCTAGATATCTAAACTGGTCGCTCGGTGATATCTCTTGCCCTTCCAATGTTATACCAATATGGTTTTGACTTCTCTGGCTACTAAATTTGCAGTGCATATATGCTGTCTTGGACCTGCTCAATCTGAATCCCCGAGATTCCAATGTTTGTCTCCATAATTCCAATTTTGCATTAACCCCTGCTTTCGTCTCATTTACTAGAACAATATCATCAGCGAATAGCATACACCAAGGGACCTCATCTTGGATAGTTCTAGTAAGCTCATCCATCACGATGGTAAACAGGAAAGGACTTAATGCAGATCCTTGATGTAAACCAATAGTAATCGGAAAATCACTTGTTAAGCCACCGCAAGTTCTGACATTTGCCACTACTCCGTCGTACATATCCTTGATTATGTCAATATACTTGACGGGGACCCCCTTTTTCATCATTGTCCCCCATAATACCTCTCTAGGTACCTTGTCGTACGCTTTTTCTAAATCAATAAATATCATATGCAAATCTCTTCTCCTCTCTCGAAAGCGCTCGACAAGTTGACGAAGCAAATGGATCGCCTCTGTCGTCGATCGTCCAGGCATGAAACCAAATTGGTTCTCTGTTATCTTAATATCCTTCCTTAGCCTGTGTTCAATCACTCTCTCCCAAAGTTTCATGGTGTGACACATTAGTTTTATTCCACGGTAGTTTGAGCAACTTTGAATGTCACCCTTATTCTTGTAGATAGGTACAAGGATACTTTTCCTCCATTCATTTGGCATCTTTTTTGTCTGCCAAATCTTATTAAACAGATCTGTCAGCCATTTAACGCCTATTTCTCCTAAGCATCTCCAAATCTCGATAGGAATCCCGTCAGGACCAACCGCTTTTCTTAAACTCATTCTGTTCAAAGCTTCTTTAACCTCAGTAAGTCTTATTTTACGCATGAAATCACGATTTATATCTTGAGATTGAATGACAAGTCCATCCAAATTCTTAGTAAAGCTCTCATTGAACAATTTGTCAAAATAATCTCTCCATCTTTCCTTGATATCCTCATCTCGAACTAAAACCTTCTGATTTTCATTTTTGACACACTTCACCGCACATAAGTCTCTAGTCTTCCTTTCCCGCATTCGAGCAATCCGGTATATATCATTTGCAGCCTCTTTAGTGTCTAATTTCTCGTACACCTCCTTGTAGACCTTAGATTTAGCTTCCCGAACAGCTTTCTTAACTTCCTTTTTAGCCATTTTGTACTTCTCAAATCGCTCCACATCTCTACTTTTCTTCAAATCTTTATAAGAATCTCTTTTAATTTTAATAGCAGCCTTTACATCTTCATTCCACCATGATATGTCCTTAGATGGTGGAGCACCACCTCTCGACTCACCAAGTAGATCTCTAGCTACTTTCTTGATACAACTAGCCATTTTGTTCCATGTTTTGTCTGGATCATCTTCCGACTGCCAATCCGCTTCTTGTACTACACGATCTATAAAAGCCTTTTGATTACCTTCTTTCAATCGCCACCATTTAATTTTAGGCTCTACCTTACGTCTAATCTTCCTAGGGGATTATAAATGTTATAAGACAGAGCAGGATTTAGGGGATTACCAGAATTCCCGTGCCACCCAAACGAAGAAAGTGCATGTTGATGCATCATCTTCGGGTGTATTCATTACCGAGAACTGTTTCTCAGTGTCCTTTACGTCCTGGGTATTTGATACCGGATCATGATCCCAGATATGTAATCTGTTACATAGGGCTACAGAAAGGTAGAGAACTGAGAACGGGTGATAAGTTTCATGAGACAGAAAACGGTGCAAATGTTGCAGCCAAGTCTGTTGGTCACTGTCACCCTGTATTCCAAATACATTGATTCTGAACGAATGTTATTAGATACCGAACCTGATATACAAAATCATATCAGTCTCTTTATTTAGATAAAGAAGGATATAATTTTGTATTGTTGGATAATGTTTTGAACATTTCCTATATCAAGAGTTGATCGGTTCAGGCACGTTATCTAAAAACATTGACGTTCTAAATCAAACTACAGTTCTTAGTATACAGAACACACACGAGAGGAATAGTTCAGAAATGAACGGATCCTTCTTGAGGCAATGTAGACTAGGTCATATCAATGCAACCCGACTAGCTGAAGTTACATTTAGATGCATATTTAAATGAGTTTGAATTTACATCTTGTGAAACTTACCGGTCATGTCACAGAGATAAGATGACCATAGCTCTGTTTATTGGAAACAGAGAAAGAGTTAGTGAACTCTTGGGATTGATACATGCTGATGTATGAAAGTCTCATGTCTACACATGCCAAGACCGGTTCTTTGTACTTCATTACATTCTCTGATGATCTCTCAAGATTCAGACATATGTTCCTGTTGAAACACAAGTCCGAACCTTTTGAGATATTCACAGAACGTAAGTTTGAAGTAGAGAACCAAAATACGGGTAAAAGTATTATGTCCTTTGATGTGATCAAGGAGGAGAATACTTGAGCACGGAATTCCTGGACTATTCTAAAGGAGAATGAGATTCTCTCTCAGCATTACTCCTCCGTATACACCACAGCACGTCGGTGTATTGGGGCGGAGCAATAGCACCCTATCTGATATGGTGTGCTCTATGATGAGTACTACTGAGTTTCCTATTTCCTTTTGGGAATTATGCACTTGAGTAGCTGCATACCTATTGAATAGGGTTCAAATCAAATCAGTTGCCTACCACTTCATATGTGATATGGAAAGGGAAGAGCCCATATTTTAAGTTTGTTAAGATTTGGGGTTGTCCGGCCTATGTCTAAAAGCAAAATCCGGACAAGCTGAGGCAAGGTCTATTATGTAGAACTGGAAAGGTTCCAGCGATACAAACTGCAGCTGATGATTTGGTAGAACCAAAAGATTCAATAGTAACCAACGAACCTCAACCTCTCCGCCGATCTAGTAAGGTTCCTCACCCACCTGAGAGTTACTTAGGTTTCTCTATGACAGTGGGAGCAAGGATTGCATCATGAGATGATGACCCAACTAGTTTCGAGCTGGCCATCAGGAGTGGGACTCTGTAAGAATGGCTGGATGTGTAGCGATCTGAGATGGAATCCTTATACACCAACAAAGTATGGACTTTGGTTGCTTTATCTGAAGGGTTAAATCCCCATCAGGAGCAAGTATATCTTGAGAAGATTACTTGGTGCACATGGAAAAGTTGAGACTTTCAAAGCTAGACTTGTTAAAGGTTTGCATCACTGACCAGGTATGGATTATGATGAAACCTTTTCTAAGGAGCTATGCTTAAGTCCATCCAGATCCTACTTGCCACGGCTACATTCCATGACTACGATATCTGGTGGTTGGGTGTCATGACTGCTTTTCTAAATGATGTTTTAGAAGAGAGCGTCTATAAGTACACAGCCAGAGGGCTTCGTAGACAGTGGGAGCAGCGGAAACGTGAGCAAAATATTTTATGTGATAAAGCAGGCATCGCGGAGTTGGAACATCTGTTTTGATGTCGTAGTCAAAGAGTTTGACTTCATCAAAATGGTAGATGAACCTTGTATATACAAAAAGGTAGTAGGGAGTATGGTGGTGATCCTCGTAGAGTACGTGGATGACATACTCTTGAGAGGGAAGGAGTTTCCAATGCTACGTTCGGTCAATCTCCGCTTATCACAAGGATTCTCCATAAAGGATCAAAATGATACCTACTAAATCCTGAGTTTTGGATCTATGAGATAGATCTAATTGGATATTAGGATACTCACTAGTTGTAGTGAGATGGTATCAATTGATCCTGGGGAGAATCACTGGAAAGGTTCCAGGGTGATAAGGACGACTGAATGTCAGTCACAGGCATTGTTTTTACCCTAAATAAAGGGACGGTATGTTGGAAGAGTTCCAAGCTAGATACCGTGGCATACTAGATGATAAAGGCTGGATACATCGCTACTTAAGTTGCTACCAAAGAGGCAGTCTGGGTGTATATTAGTTCATGAGATGAACTTCGTTCTTCCCATTGTGTGACAATGGAGTTGTGGCTTATGCCAAGGAACGCCCGTCCCGTCAGTGATCCAGACATATTCTAAGGCAGTATCACCTGATCATGGAGATGGTTGATCTCCAGGGGATCGAGATTAGGAGAGAAGACTCAGAGGACAACACGGCGGATCCACTCACAAAGGCCTTTTCCCAGAGAGGGACTTTTATGGGATGGTTGAGTATGAGATACTACAACCACTGCTACAGATGGCCCTAGTGCAAGTGGGAGATTGTTAGTTATATGTATGTCCTAGAGGCCATTACTGTACATAGGATGTATATTGTAGTGGATGCTTGGACATATATAGGGAGGACTTTCTTGCTCGACATGATAGTATGCTATCTGGTTGCTCTTTACCTTAACGTGTACACTGATTGTCTCTCTGTTACATGTTGGTAAATCCCTTAGGATGTTTACTTGACTACCTGGACTATAATGCAGATCATACTAGTGGGGACATGGTAGTCCATAAGTACATCCTTCAAGGTCCCTAGTCGTGGGTGTATCGAGACGGGGCATCGATATACCAGAGTAGATTAGCGTATACCTTCTCGACCCATACAGATGGGCGATGGATGATCCCATATCCATTCGTGTTTGACATCAGAGATGATATACGGGTGCTCAGTGGAGACTGGGTACACTGGACGGACTCGCCGAGAACTCCCAGATGGTATTATACCTTACGTCAGATGGCAGTTCTCTGGTGACACTGGTACAGGTTAGTCTGTAGACCCGAGATCAGCATAGAGTCTTGTGTGATTCCCACTGTGCTTTGATTTCCACCTTACCACGTCCAAGAGGGCATGCAAAACGGTGGTTTTTGGGTACAGTCCCGAATCATATGGAGACAATGAGCGATAGGAGGGGATTCGTCTCTCCCGGTATAGGGAGTTGATGTTGCGCTGTGTTCGATTGGCTATAACCGGAAATCCCTGGCCAGGGTTGCTGAGATTTACTGGTAAGTGTTACCAGTAGTTTCTCGAACTGTTATAGACCTCATATCGACACGACTTATCGAGCTATTGGGGTCTGACGTTTACCACCCCTAGGCGAGATATGCGACATATCAGACGACGAGACCGGACTGTACGGTAAGTGTTACTGGTTGGATTCACAAGAGTGTGAGCGGGCTTGCTCGTTGATCTTCTGATCGTTCAATACCCGGGTGGCCGTTACGTTTAGCAGACCGCTTGCGGCTTGTGGGTGATTGATATCATCACCACCTACTGCCGGCGTATTGACGAGTCTTTAGAGTCCTACACAGGGGTTTCCTGGCTCAAGCGAAACGAAATAGGAGCGCATATGAGATATGTGCGGGACCGAGAATAATACCAGTATGTGATACTGTATTCTATTCTCGCGATTTGTATCATCGGACGATTATATGTGATATAGCCGGGTTACCGAATCAAGTGTTGATTCGATATATTGATACACATGATATTAGTCGGTTATGACCGGATCGTTAAATCAAGTGTTGATTTAATGATTTAATGTATAATTATATATTTGATATATTACTTTACATTAACTAGTATTGGTTCACTTAAGATTATTTTTCTCACTAGATTGTGCACATTGTATATATGATATATGTTTGTGCACTAGTTTGTATCATGTTTGATGATACATGCAAACTTGGGTATGTGTTTGATTTACACCATGTTTAGTTAATGGTTAGGGTTTAGGGTTTTATTTTCTTTATTCATTTTGTAAAAACAAAATGGTGCTTTTCTTTATTTTTGGCTTAAAGCTTCATAGCATCTTTGAAAAGTCTAAACCATTTTGTCTTATCCTTAAACCTAACCATTACCTAAACTATAGTTTGCTCTCTACATGAGTTAACTTACCCATGGTTGCATTATGATAACCTTCACTTGAATTTTCTTTTTGAATTAATTCATTTTTCATTTCCTTCTTCTTCTTCTTCATGAAGAGAAGAAAGTTTTCTTGAAAATTCCAAGTGAAGAAATCAAGTGAGAAATCCAATTCTAAAGTGAACCCACTTCCTATTTCTTCATCCTCTACTACTTGCCATGTAGTAGAGTGTGTTATCTTCACAAGTTTCATGACCTAGTGAAGATGGAGCTTGAGTTTGAGTCGCCTCGACGTAGATCATCTTCGGCATCGAAGTCAACGACCTAGCCCGATCATTTCTCCGACGAAACCATCGCTAGAGTCCAGGATCCCGATGATCGCAGCGGAGGGATATCATCACGAAGCTAAAGAAGTGGAGGACCGGATCTACAAAGGTTGTAATCCCTTTCACTAGTAGCAAAGAAGTTTGCTTGCTTGTATTTTTCGCCTAATCTCTAGTTAACGATCTTCATTAGGGTTTCTCGGCACATAAATTTTTGAATTTGGCATGGTAGATGCCTTGTGGAACCTCTTTGTATGTGCCTAGGAACCTTACAGATTCTGCAGATATTGCTTGATTTCGTCCAACGCGCTTTGGCATTTGCGGTCCCAGACGAAAGGGGTTCCTTTCTTCATCAGGTGACCGTAAGGACGGCACTTGCCGGAGAGATTGGCTATAAATCGCCGGATATACGCGAGCTTCCCTTGGAGAGACCGCAGTTGCTTGAGAGTCCTTGGCGGAGGCATTTCCATGATCGCCTTTATCTTTGACCGATCTATCTCGATGCCTCGGTGTCGGACGATGAATCCTAGGAATTTGCCCGAGGAAACTCCGAACGCGCATTTGAGAAGGTTCATCTTCAGATGCTCTAAATGCTCCTCATATGATTTGCTTTTCACCACAAGGTCATCGATATAGCATTCGACGATTTCATGTATGAGGTCATCGAAGATTTTCGTCATGGCCCTCTGATAGGTGGCACCGGCGTTCTTTAGACCGAAAGGTATCACCTTGTAGCAGAATATGCCTAAGGGGGTCCGGAAAGCGGTATGCTTCTGGTCCTCGGGATGCATTTTTATCTGATTGTATCCCGACGAGCCGTCCATGAAGGAGAAAACTTCGTGAGTGGACGTATTGTCTATCATCAGCTCGGTGACCGGTACTGGGAAGTCGTCTTTTAGGCAGGCTTTATTGAGATCCCGAAAGTCCACACATATGCGCACTGTCCCATTTTTCTTCATTACCGGGACGATGTTGGCGATCTAGTCAGGATACTGAACCTCTTGGATGAAGCCAGAGTCGATCAGCTTCTTGACCTCGACGTTGATGCTCATCTCAAGCTCGAGCCGCATTCTTCTCGGTGCTTGTTTGATCGGCTTGACGTCTGGGGATATGGCCAGTTTGTGAACCGCAATCTCTGGGTCTAGTCCCGGCATCTCGGAATAATTCCATGCAAAGTAATCTTTATGCTGCATGAGCACGTCCTTTAGTGTAGCCACCCTTTCTTCAGAGAGCAATTCGCTGACGAACGTCAGCCGCGGGTCACTTGCCGTCCCCAAATCAATTTTCTTGAGGTTATCTGCAGTGGTATGTATTCCATCTTCCAGCTCTTTCGGCGCCGGTGGAAACTCTGAGATCACCTCGTCATCATTGTTTTCGAAGCACCAGGGGAGATTATCCATACCGTCTGGGTTTTCTTCTGATAACGTTATCACGTGACAGGTACGGGCTCGTTTCCAAGACTGACGTTGATCTGGTTCTACCCTCATGGATTTGGGTTCGTGCTTCTGCCGCGGAGTTATCATCCAACTACTAGATAGAGCGAACTTGCCAAGCTGATATTGGTCTTCGACCCAGTTCTTGAAGGTGAAGCAGTCCTCAAGAGGATGTCCTATTGCTCGGTGATAAGAGCAATAGCCTCGATGAGAGATCTCGTTGGCTTGCTCGGGGTGCTTGGACTCCGGAAGTGTAATCATCTGATGTCTTATGGCGAGATCAAGTATCTTCCGTGTTTTGTTCTGAGGAAAAGAGTATGCTCGACCCATCTTCTTTATAAGAGACAAATCCGAATTACTCGATTCCCGATCGCGTGGCTTCTTGGTCCCGCTTTGTCTCTCTCGAACATTTTTTTCGCTCCTTGATTTATTTTTGCCTCTGCGTTGGGCCTTTTGTATGACGGGTTGATAAGGAAGAGCATCGCCATTCTCCGCGGCCTGTTGATGGAGGCGCTGTGTCCTGGCTTTTTCGTAAATGGCCATTTCACGGTTATGGTCATCCCGGACCTTTTGGCCCGCTTCCCTAATAAGCTTGTCCATTCATTCTTCGAACGACGAACTCGGCATTTTGATGGTAGGATCTCGTCTTGGTTCAGGGTCAGCGTTTTCTGACAGGGCGTCCCCTTCTTCATCAAAGTCATATATGACGTAGCTAGCATGGACTCGTCCCCGTTTCCCGGATTTCACATATCCAAGCCAGAGCGTTTCCATTCTCCCGTTGGGCAACTTGCGCTGAGTTCCAGGGACATCCCAAATCCTATTGTAGAACCGAGCTTGTCGAATGGTCTGTTTGAAGGGTACCCCTTGGCGCTTCAATAGCCTTTTCAAACCTTCTGTGTAATATCTAGGCAGATGGATGGGCTGGAGCCTGTCGAGCATAGAATCGGCGCCATGCCAAACTTCTTTCTCCACTCTAGTTTCTATGGATAGGTAGAATAGGATTGCCTGTTCACCTTTTCGCCTGGGAGGGACGTAAAATGTTTGTAGCTCTTGCACGCTATAAGCTTCAAGTGCGTCGAGATCTTTGTAATGCTCTTGTGGAACCATGATAATTTACAAACTTTGATTATTACCAACGAATGCTTGTATTGGTGGCCGAGCGGAGAATATAGCGTTAACTTCGTCTTCCGAGTCGATGCCGAAGATCAACATGGGGGCGGACGGTCCCGGGTTGTGGCGTTGAGGCGGCCCTGAATAAACTATCTCTTCTTCCTCCTCGGTATCACTCCCGAAGACCGAAATAGTAGTAATAGCTTTGTTCTTCGGTTTGTGGCATCTTTCCGTATCCTCAAAAATCTGGTAAGAAGTATTTTGCATCTTCGTACTTCCGGACTTCGTTCACGGAGAATGGGTTCAACTCCCCCGTCACAGTGTACTCGAGACCATCCTTAAAATACTTCATACACTGGTGTTATGTAGAAGGGATGATGTTGTACTTGTGTAACCAAGGCCTGCCGATCAAAGCATTGTAGCATGTCTTGGCGTCAATGACGTGAAATTTAATGTCTGTGACAAGCAGCCCGAAGCGCAGCGTCAGTATTACAGAACCAAGAGTCCGTGATGACTGGGAGTCAAAATCGGAGATGGTAATTTTATCGCGAGCGAGGTGCTGAACGCTCATGCAGATTTCCTTCAATACTTTCACGTTGAGGAGATTGACGGAAGACCCATTGTCAACCATGATTTTGCCTATCTTTATATCGTGACAATATCCTGAGACATATAGGGGACGGTTGTGCTCACATGTCCCAAGTAGGAGATCTTCATCGCCGAAGGTGATATCGGCTGTGTGCACTTCTTCTAGATCATCCTTCATCCTTTTTTCGGCGAGGAAAGCTTGGAATTGCTCTGGCTCTTGTAGCGCCTTGATCAACGAATCTCTCACCTCTTTGGATAACAGAAGGGCATCGAGAATGCTGAGCTGCGATGGTAGCTTCCTCAAGTGCGCCAGAACATTGTAGTCCACCTTACTTTTCTTTGGCGGGTCCTTGGCGGTCAGCTCATGACTTGGTCATCTAGGGCGATATATTCAGAGAGCTTCTCTTTTCCCTTATCTTTTCTGTTTACGGGTCCGAGATTCTTTTCGGGCAGCGTACGATTGCGCAGCTGGATATTTTCACAGGTCTTCGATTCTCCCTCCTTTCCCGAGGTGGATTCCTTGAATAGAGGGCCAAGAGTCATCTCTTCATCGGAGACACTCCCGAACATGAGAACTTGCGATCCCCCAGCGTTAACCATGCGACAGTTTCCGGTAGTTCTTCCACGCTCTTCGGTCGTATTTCTTCGCTCCAGACGAGTTTTGTGTTTCATTCGCTTAAAATGTTGCCGGTGAGCAACATATCCCTGCCACCATCTTTTAAAAGCGTCGCATTCTTCGGCGGGGTGCGAAATCTTTCGATGATATGAGCAGTAGCTAGGATGCATCTCTGCTTTACCGACAGTGTTTCCTTCGGAGGGTGGTAGCTTCATTCCCATCGATATGGCTTTAGCAAACCTCTTCCTCGTCTTGAACTTGTTTTTATTCACGACGGATGTCTCTTGATTTGGCAGGAGTGTCTTGACTCTTTCGTCCAGTCGCCGGCTTTTGTCCTTTTCAAACATGGCCATCTCACGCTCCTGATCAGCTTTACTTTTCAGAAGAGCTTCGTTTAGGAATGCGTCGATCATTTCGTCTGATGGCCTTGGAAGCTTCGGTTCAGGATTTGCCCCCAGTTTCTCTGTGTAAGGAGCTTCTTCATCGTTCATCGAAGAATGAGAGATCACATGGAAACTTGCTACGTAATCTTCAGATCCATCCGACGAGTCTTCTCCATCATCTTCGTCCTCAAGGACGTGACCGAGGAACTCTTAGAGCGTGATTGGAGTCCGCGCCTTCTGGTTATACTCTTCCAGCGCGTCGATCTGTTTCTGCAGGTCCGTGCGCTTATCACCAGGCTTCACGGGCTTTTTGGATTTCTTCTTCTTTTTCGAAGATTTCGAGGGCTGGGTGTGACCACTTTGGCTATCACCACCAATCTTTGGAGTTGGGCGCGGCTTCAGCATCCTTTCGATGATCTGGGGTTCCAGCGGATTCTTCCACCAGATTGCCGAGCATGTCTGGAGATCATTCAGCATCCTTTTGGCTTTGGCCGAAAGAGCCACCTCCCATGGAGTTTCTTCAACAAAAGAGCACGTTGCCCCCGGTGTGTCCGTCTTCTTAGGAGTGTGCGGTTGTGGTGGGTTTACTTTCCACTTCTCAGACAGTGCAAACTTGCCTTGTAGGTACTGATCCTCGATCCATCCCTTAAAGACGAAGCAATCTTCGATTGGATGGCTTATCTTTTGGTGGTAAGGGCAATAATTGGGATTATTCAGTTTGCCGGGTTGCGATGGTCGCTTTGGATTCAGTAAATTGATAAGCCTGTTGCGCATCGCTAGTTCGAACAGCCTCTTCATTTTATCCCGCGGGAATGAGTAAGGGCGCTTCATTTTCTCATTATAATAGCGCCGTCTCTCTTCCAATTGATCCGTTAGTCTTGGAGCACTGGGCTACTGTTGGGTGTTCGCAACGAAGGTCGCCTTCCCTTTACCCTTTTCGTTCCGCGGCTCTGGCTTCGGAGGAGACGTTCTGTGACCCATCTGATCCATCTGGGCTAGCTTGTCGATTAAAGCCTAGAATGTGGTCGGTTTGAAGAACATCATGAACTGTGAAATAGTTGCATGAGGGTCTAGGGTGCCCACGAACATGCCCACCGCTGGTGCTTCTTCGATGCACTGTTCGCCCTTCGACCACATATTCCGCCATCGGATCGCGTATTGAACCCACGTCTTGCCCGGTTTCACCCTGGCATTGATCAGTGTCGTTATTGGGGTGCGTTCACTGGCACTTGCGAATCGCTAGGTGAATAACAACTCCATTTCTGCGAAAGTTTTGACGGAGTCGTTTGGAAGTTCGGAGTACCACTCAAATGCCGTCTCCGACAGGCTGCCGACAAATTGGCGGAGCAAAAGCTTATCATCGCCACCGGTGTTGCCACAAAGAGCCCTGAACTGAGCGACATGTTGATGAGGATTGCCTGTCCCCTTGTACACATGGAATTTGGGGATCGTGTTGCCCGGCGGGTACTTTATTTGATCATACCAGCCTGGATACGGTCGCCCCGTTCTAACAATTTGCCCAGCCGCTTCATTCGCCTGGTGAACTCATATCTGCTGAGCAATGTAATCATCCAGGTCAGCTTTGGAGATTGTCTCTTCCTTGGCTGCTGATAGAGCCGGCAGAGGGTTTGATGTTTCTCCTCTATCATCTTCAATTATCACTGGAGGATCTTCGGCTGGGGGATCCGGCTGGATCATCATGCCCACCATATCTTGGAATAGAAGGGTCATCTGCTTTATATTGGCCGCTTGTTCCGCAGCCTCCTTGTCCTTCTTTTCGAGCATTCTCCGAAGGAATTCAGCATCAGTCTCGTGTTCGTGACGTTGTTCCGGTGACGCTTCCGGGCTTTCTTTTGGCCCGGTAAATGCGGCCATTGCAGTTAGCATCTCTTGAAGCTTCTGCTGTTGTTGTTCCTGAGCTCTCGTTATTGATCGGGTGAGCGGTCGGTGGCCCGTCGAAGTGCGGCTTTCCTCTTTTCCGGAAGCCATGTATACATAATGTACCACTATGCCCCCAGACTTAGGGCGTTTGGGCTCGGTGTTTTTGTGGTCTGCCACGTTTACATGGGCTTTCTCTGGCCTCCTTTTCTTTTGAGTAGTCGACGTGGAGGGGGCCGTTTTAGCGGGCACCCAAGTGGTTGTTGTCCTTTGCGGCTTACTGGGACAGTTCCCTTTCGGTCGAACCTTCGGCTTCTTCTATCGGCAGAGGTAGTCTTGATCGATCACTGACTCTCGGACTTGTCGCCAGATTTTGTAAACTTTAGAAGACAGTCGTTGAGGGGACTGTTCCGGCTTCATTTCTGTGACAGTCTCCACCGGCGGCGGAGATCTTTTTAATACGGTGGTAGGCGAATTCCTGCGCACCTTGTTCAGCAGCTCAAAGCTGTTCCCGGTTGGCACAGCAGCATTAATTTCCACCGTTGGAGCCGGTGGAGTTAGCCCAGAGGGGGAGTTGCCCCCGGCCTTCCTTACTCGGCGCCAGTGGCGACGTCGAGCGTGTCGAGCTGTTGGGGTCAGTTCAGTGACGGGGACGGCTTTGTCTTGCCCCTTATCCAGATGAGGCGCCGCTGGTGCCAGCCTCTTGAAGACTGACGTCTTTTGAGTAGCGGTATCCAATCTGTCAAAGACAGACCTTCGAGCAGGAACGGGAGCCGGAATAGTCAGTCTTGTAAAGACCGACTCTTTGGCAGGAGAAGCCGCCTTGACGACTTAAGGAGCAGGGATGGCTATCCTCTTCGGAACAACCTTTTCTGGGACTGCAGGCTTCAACATGGGCCCACAGGAAGGCCCAATCTGGAGAAGACCGAGGAGCTGGAGCTGGACAACCCGTTGAGAGGGGCCGCGGTAGTAGCAAGCCGATCGAAGACCAACTTCTTGGGAGCTTCTGATGTTGGTACAGGGGTGCTGAAGCTCATCGGGGGTAGCATGGTCCCGAAAAACAATCCTGTGGTGGCTTGGGTGACCTGTTCCACCGGCATCGTGAACAGGGACGCTGCCTGGGGCCAGTAAGCTATGCCCCCAGTTGAGACAGAACGTGGGTTGCAGTTGCATGTGGAACACTTCGAGCAGGTGAACGCCATTGATCCTTGCTTTCTGCACCAAGCAAACGCCAAATCTCAGTATCTCGAACCCAAGGGCAACCATTATCAAACCGCGATTCGTTCACGAACACGACACACGAAGTGTGGAGTGGAAAGAGGAAAAGGTCCCACCGGGCGTGCCAGAATCTGTTCCCCTCCGAAAGACGCGGCGGAGACGCGGTGAACGTCTAACCTGAATTTCGGGGCTAGATGCTAATTGGTGCTATCCGTCCACCTCTCCGAAGATGCCAAGTTGATTTATGACACCATGTATCGAAGGTTTAAACGGATGCGACCGATGTAGCAGACTTCGTCAGATTCCCCCACGTTTGAGGGGTTTTTGATTATGGGGACGCTCTTCCCTGCAGGCGCAAGCCCCTGCAGTTAATTACGCTACCGCGTCGCGGTAACAACTTTCTCCTTCTCCATATGGTCACTTCGTGTCGTGGGTGTTTGTTTTGTGTTTGGTTGCCCATGGATTATATACGGAGACTAATTTATGTTGTCGCCCGTAGGGCGTGGACTAGTCCAAATCCGTATCTTCTTAGATTTGGGTTTGGGGGGTTGGGTTTAAGGATACGTTAGCCTCATTTGAGACTAAGATCAACTTAAACTTTTCTTAAGGATACGTTAGCCTAATTTTAGACTAAGATCAACTTAACGGGATCGTTTAGATCCAGCAAGAGAGCAATCGGGCTCTATTGTTTAGTTTAGTGACATTGCGTTCGATAATTAGTTTAAGGACATTACGGTCCATTGTTAGTCTAAGAACATCTCGGTCCATTGTTAGTTTAAAGACATCACGGTCGAGGTTAAGGACATCATAGTCCGTGGATTTAAGGACTCCACAGTCCAATGTTAGTTTTAAGACGTCACGGTCGAGGTTAAGGACATCATAGTCCATGGATTTAAGGACCCCACAGTCCAATGTTAGTTTAAAGACATCACGGTCAAGGTTAAGAACATCATAGTCTATGAGTTTAAGGAACTCACAGTCCATCGTTAGTTTAAAGACATCACGGTCGAGGTTAAGGACATCATAGTCCATGAGTTTAAGGACCCCACAGTCCGTGACATGTATGGTTGTTGGGACCCGTCACCTCTTTGAAGACGTTGAGGAATTGCAACGACAAATATCAAAGGAGTGAAGAGATGTACCCTTGAACCAAGGTGGATTAAATGATCTGTAGCCCAGTTTGGAACTAAGACCAATTAATTATATTATGAGCACATTGGCTCAGTTAAATCTGAATTTAGGACTTATGGCCAATTTGGGCTAAGTCCAATTAGATCTGAAATGTTGGCCCTTTATTAGACCATAAGACATTCGTCTGGGTTCAGCCCATATTATTCAGCAATGCTAAACATTTTCATCTTTGATTTCCTCAATTTTGAGATTCATTTGGAGGAGGGACTTTTGCCTCTGGAAAATTGGCCAATTTGGCTAAAAGTAATGTTAAACACTAAAGAACAACAATGTTAAACACTGGAGACAGAACTCTCAAATTAGTGTTAAACACTAAAAGACCATCAGTGTTAAACACTGGAAATATAGAATCCCAAATTAGTGTTAAACACTAGAAAATAACAGCGTTAAACACTGGAAATAAGATTTTCAAATTAGTGTTAAACACTAAAAGATAATCAGTGTTAAACACAGGGAATAAAGCTCTCGAATTAGTGTTAAACACTTAAGAAAAAAGGGGTCACGTGTGGACACGTGAGGGCGCCCAAAGGTGGGACTAGATTCCTTTTCTTCGTTCTGCAATTAAGTGTTAAACACTTTTTATATTTTTATTTTGAGTATCACGTGTTGACACGTGATGCGCTGACTGTTAAAGCGTTTGCCAAGGGGTCACGTGGCAACACGTGAGAGCGCCCAAAGCCTTCATTTCCTTTGCTTTTTCTTTCGTGTTTTGTAAGTCACGTGGGAACACATGAGGCGTTGCCTCAAAGCTTCCTGCTTCTCATTTCTGAGGATCTCTTCAGGGGTCACGTGGGGATACGTGACCTTAGTTCTTTTCATGCACGGAGATCTTTTAAGTCTCCTTATTTTATTTTTGAGAATTAAATTCTCTGTAGGGTTAAACCCTAATTTCATCTTGGGGGAATTAAATTCCTATAAATTTGGGAGAATTAAATTCTCAATTAGGGTTAAACCCTGGTTTTTGTCCATCTTGAAGGAATTAAATTCCTATAATTTTAGGAGAATTGAATTCTCATATAGGGTTAAACCCTAGTTTTGTTTTGAGAGAATTAAATTCTCTAAGCTCAATCCCCCCTCTAAGTTTTGGATCTGCATGGCAGGATCTCAACCCGATGAGAATTAAATTCTCAACCTATGGGGAGATGTTCTTCTCCAGATCTTCAACTAGAGGAAGAACTAAGTTCTTTTGCAGAAGAGTTAAACTCTTAGATTTTGAGAATTAAATTCTTTGTTTGAAGTTTTGATTCCCTTTCTTTTCTCACCTTGGGTTTTCTTTATTGAGAATTGAATTCTCCTTTCTTTTCTCTCTGAAATTTCAAGATTCCAAAACTCTCTCTCTCCAAAATTCTCTGCCCCTCTTTTTTTTCCTCCTCTTGGCTCCTATTTATAGGAGAAGGAAAATAAATCAATTTGTTTAGTAAATCTTTCATTGAAAGATTTGATTTGTTTTCATAATTAATATGATCCTTTAGATCATTCAGTGAATTTTATTCACCGTTGGATTTTCAATCCAAAGATATTCTGTTTGTTATTTCGGTGAGATTTGGGGAGATCTTTCCTTGTTTAGGATTTTTCCATAAATTGGTATTTTTTAATCACCCTTGGACTTTTAATCCAACGGTTTCCTCTAACCTTTTCCGTTTGGAAAGATTTAGAAGAATTTAGAATTTAATTCTATTAAACTGTAAGGCTTTCAAAGCCTGTCAGATGCTGGCATGTGACCCTTGGTCACGTACGAGCACGTGACCCCCAATTGAGTCTTTTTCTCAGCCGCTTATTTTTGCTCCTGTTTTAACCCTCACGTGTTAACACGTGACCATTGGTCACGTGTGAGCACGTGATACCTCATTAAGGTAATTCCTTCAGCCGTTTGTTTTTATTTCTGTTTGTTTGGAGTTTTAACTATCACGTGTCAACACGTGACCATTGGTCACGTGTGAGCAAGTGACCCCCAATTGGGTCCTCCTTCATCCGTTTGTTTTTATTTCTGTTTGTTTGGAGTTTTAACTATCACATGTCAACACGTGACCATTGGTCACGTGTGAGCACGTGACCCCCAATTGGGTCCTCCTTCAGCCGTTTGTTTTCATTTCTGTTTGATGAGATTTTAACCATCACGTGACCATTGATCACGTGTGAACACGTGATACCTCATTGAGGTAATTCCTGATTTTTAATCAGGAAACACTCTCCATCAATGCATGAAGTATGCTAAAAATGGCGAAGAAAGACGCATTAATGGAGACATCCAGCCGTTCGGTGTGCATGAAGTCCGATATGAGGATTCTCGGTACTTTATGAACCACCGAAATACTAAGCCACAACTGACTGAGGACAGAGCGGCCCCACAACCCAAAAGCAAATCTGAGCTGGCTATCACCTTCGAAAGCAAAACCCCCAAGTGCGCCCGCGTTTCGGTAGTGACATTGATGAGTTCGACGCTGGAAGTGCGTCCTTCCGTAAAACTCGCCCTCGTTTCGATAGCGATACGGACGAATCTGATACTGAAAGCCCATCTAGGAGCAAAGTCCGCCCTCATCTTGGCAGCGACACTGAAGAGTCGGAGGAAGAGGACTTGCCTTGCAACAGCTGTGCATATTGGACCCCCATGCAACAAGCGAAACTACGAGAGACCTTCGAAATTACAGAAGGGTCCCTAGTTGTCATAAGGGTGCTGGAGCAGATGTGCAAAGAGCTCGATGCATTGTCAGTCTCTACCGTGGACCAGCTGAAAACTTTCTACGTTCCCGGAAGGAAAAATGGACAGAAGGGCATCCTTTTTTATGGGTCAAATCCTGTTGTGCACCCGAACGATTTGTCTGTTGCGTGCCTTCCCTATGAGAGAGGCATAAGAGCCGTCCTCAATCCCAGATACTATGCGTCCGAGATGCGGGAATATTTCAGAAGGTGCAGATGTCGGTTATATCAAACGGAGTCCGAAGCAAAGTTTTATGAAGGGCTATGGCATCCGCCTCAGGTCTGAGCACTCATCGATGGAAGAATTCCAGATAGACGGAGCATAGGTTTCATCCAGCCTGATTCCAAAGCATGCTACATGATCCATGTTGGTGAAGCCATCAAAAGGTCAAATGATGATGACGAGCTAGCCGAGCCATAAGAAGCTCCTCAAGAGCTCGAAGATGGTGGACAAGCAACCTTTGACGAGCTAACCGAGATTGACTTAGGAACACCCGATAATCCAAGGCCGACCTACATCAGCTCGCTCTTGTCAGAGGAAATGAAAGAGTAGATAATCGCCCTGCTGCATGAGTTCGTCGACTGCTTCGCGTGGACGTACAAAGAAATGCCTGGTCTCTCCCCTGAAATGGCCGTGCATAAGCTGGCTATATCTCCTGATGCTAAGCCAGTCAAACAAGCTCCTCGAAGAATGAGGAGGGAACTGGAAGAAAAGGCCATCGAGGAAACTAAGAAACTCATCGATGCCAGCTTCATCAGGGAAGAGAAATATGCGGACTGGATCACATGCATAGTCCCAGTGAAGAAGAAAAATGGACAGATCTGGGTTTGTGTCGATTTCAGGGACCTCAACAAGGCATGTCCTAAAGACAACTTCCTGCTACCGGTCATGAAGATGATGGTCGATAACACCTCAAATTACGAGCTGTTCACCTTTATGGATGGCTAGTCTGGATATAATCAGATCAAGATGTCGCCTGAGGATGAGAAGAACACAGCATTTCGAACCCCGATCGGAATATACTGCTACAAAGTGATGCCGTTTGGACTGAAGAACGCAGGTGCTACATATCAAAGGGCAATGACCAATATCTTTGACGACCTAATCCATAAAGTCGTTGAATGCTATGTTGATGATCTGGTCGTCAAGACTAAAGCCAAGGCCGACCATATCCAAGATCTTAGTACCGTTCTAACCAGACTGAGGGAATACGATCTGAAGATGAATCCTCTAAAGTGCGCTTTTGGCGTATCATCGGGAAAATTCCTGGGCTTCATAGTCCGACATCGAGGGATCGAAGTCGACCCATCAAAGATAAAGGTCATCATGGAGATGCCCCCTCCAAAGAGTCTGACGCAGCTAAGATCTTTTCAAGGCAAGCTTGCTTATATATGAAGGTTTATCTCAAATTTATCGGGGAGATTTAAACCCTTCTTAAAGCTCATGAAGAAAGGAGCTCCTTTTGTCTGGGATTCCGAATGTCAAGAAACGTTCGAAAGCATCAAACAGTACCTGTTGCACCCTCCAGTGCTTACTGCCCCTATTCTAAATAAACCATTGATTCTCTATACTGCTGCGCTAGATAGGTCACTCGGTGCACTCCTTGTCCAGAACAACGAGGAGGGAAAAGAGAATGCCCTCTACTCCCTCAGTCGAATTTTAGTCGGGGCGGAACACAACTATTCCCGATCGAAAAGCGATGCCTGGCTCTGATGTTCGCTGTGAAGAAGCTGAGGCACTATCTGCTCGCTCATCGGGTTATGCTAATCTCTAAGGTCGACCCGCTCAAACACTTAATGACCAAAGCAAGCCTAGCCCGTATGATGCCAAGATAGGCTATCATGCTACTTGAGTTTGAGATAGTTTATATCCCCCAGAAAGCAGTAAAAGGGCAAGCTATTGCAGACTTCCTTGCTTCTCATCCCGTATTAGAGGGGTCACCGCTCAATTGCGAGTTACCCGACGAACAAGTGCTGCACTTCGAGGAAGATGAGCCATGTTGGGAGCTCTACTTCGATGGAGACTCATCAATGAGGAGCTCCGGCAAATCAAGCATCCCGCAGATAAAAGTAGGGATAGGATTGGTGTTCATCACACCATCGATGGGAACCCTACGACATTCTTTTGCTCTTACCGAGCCTCGCACAAATAACGAGGCTGAGTATGAAGCTTTGATAGCTGGTCTGGAGCTCGCCAAAGAAATGGGAACCCTTCGGGTACGGGTTTACGGCGATTCCTAGCTTGTCGTCAACCAAGTAAGCGGCGACTATAAGATATATAAACCCGAGTTAGCTCGGTACAGAAGCCGGGTGGTGGAGCTTATGAAACAGTTCACCCATATTGAACTAATGAGAGTTCCTAGGGTGTTGAATGGAAAAGCCGAAATACTCACTCGCTTAGCCAAGGAGCTGGCTGATCCCGACATGGATGAAATTCTGATCACAGTCAGAAGCCGGAAAATTCTGTCTCCAGTCTCTTTGCGTGAAGAAGAAAGCGTAGAAAAAGAGAACAATTCTGCCGAAGAAGCTTTGATCATTCAAGATGAGCCCGATTGGTGAGAACCCTTCATAAAGTACCTTCGATACAACAAGCTGCCCGAAGAAAAATCTGCGAGAATTCAGCTGAAGAAGAGAGCTCTCCGATACGTGTTTGTAAATAATACTGTTGGATATATATGCCCTAGAGGCCTACATTGTATAGGATGCTTGGGATATGTATGTACATGACAGTCTTGCTTGATATGATAGTACGCTATTTGGTTTGACTTTGTCTTAACATATAATATATTTTACTTGGTATTTATATATATGTTGATAAAGCCCATAGGGTGATTGTCTGACTACCGGCGTTGTGATGGCAGTCATACTAGTGGGAGCTGGATAGTCAATAGGCACACCCTTAGATGTCCCTGGTCGCAGGAGTATCGAGATTGGGCATCGATACTCCGGAGTAGACTAGTGTATACATATTTAGACCCTGACGAGGGGCAATGGATTGGTCCCGCAACCATTGGTGGTGTTCACCTAAGATTGTATACAGATGCTCACTGGGTGTGAGTACACCGGACAGGACTCGCCGAGAACTGACTGGATGGTATTATACCTAACGTCAGATAGCAGTTCTCAGGTGACATGTGTGCAGATAGTCCGTTGACTTAAGGTCATCATTTGTCTCGTATGAGTTCCCACTGTGCTTTGATTGTTACCCTACCACGGCTCAAAGGAGTCGTGCAAACAGGTTTCAGTTGGGCACAGTTCCGAGCCACATGGAGGCAGTGAGCGACTGTTAGGGATTCGTCTCTCCCGGTATAGGGAGTTGATATCGCACTGTGGTCGTTTGGTCATTACCATAAGTCCCTGGCCAGGGCTGATTGAGAATTACTGATAGGTTGATCAGTAGATTCTCGAATGGTGATAAAGCCATACCGACACGACTTGTATGGTTATTAGGGGTCTGACGTCCACCACCTCCCTAGACCGTACATGTGATACTCTTAGACGAACAGACCGGACTGCGCGGATATTGTCACAGACAGGCTCAGTAGGATTTCAGATGGGTTACCTCATCAGCTTTCTTATCGACAACTACCTGGGGACCGTTACGTACAGCTAGTGCCGCTTGCGGTCTGTGGTTAAACCCACTGCCAGCGTAGTAGTCGAGTCTTTAGAGTCCCACACAGAGATTTCCCAAACCCAGGCGAAAAGATATAGAGGTCGTATGGTTTTACGACAAAGGTTCGGACGCATACGTGTTTAAACGCACGTACGACATTCGGACAGTTTTTACTAGCCGGCTTTGGTTTAAGCCAGATTCTAGTATCAGGTTATTGGATTTATACAGTCTAAAGTTTTTCCGTGTTTTCACGGATGAGAGGGGCGTTCTCGTAATTTTCCGAGAAGCTTCTAGAAGGATGTGACATAAAGAGAGAGGTGGCATTTTCATTTAATGATTAAGTGACTCATTGTGAGTGATTCATCATATCATTAATGCATCATTAATTGCTTAATGACTCACATGATGAATCACCCACTTGATTAAATGAAACATGATGAATATTCACTTATTATTCATTTCTTTTAAATTCATTATGTTTCATATATATCAAGTGAGAAGCTTTATTCATTATAATAATATCATTATCATCTTCTCACTCTCTCTCTTCAAGTTCTCTCTCCTTCACCAAGCCCTAATCCTACCCCTCATGAGTTGAGAACAAGGATTAGGAAAGACTAATTACTCCATAACCTATCTCTACATCATCTTAGCTACTCTATTTAGCAACTAGAGAAACTAAGTAACCTCAAGTTTAGAGGTTATAGCTTGGATTAGGGTTCTCGGGTGGATCGTCTATCACGGGAGAAAGCCGAAGAGGACGTGGAGATCCAAAGAGGCCGTAGACAACATCAAGACGAAGGACTAGAACCGTTTGGTATAATCTCTTCGCATAGTAGATTAAAACTCTATAGCTTTTGTTAAAACTTGTTTAGCAAACGATTCGTACGGTTAATCGATGTTTGATCATAGAACTTGATTGTTATTCATATTTCCGCCTCCCCACAAGTATTGGGGTGTTGAACATCGACTTACAGTGGTATCAGAGCCTAGCTAAACAAGATTTAACTTAATCGCAAATTTGTACGAATTTCGAACGGAAAAACGAAGCCGGAAAACCCCAAAAACATCAAGTTTCTGTCGAAATTTAAATGAAGTCCAAAAATTTTTCAGGTAAGTTCAGAAAGCTTGAGAAGACACCAGAAGAACACCCAAGAAATTTGGGCTCCTGAATCGGCAACACGGCCGCGGAACCGCGGCGAATCGCACCGATCCGCCGCGCTTCCGCCGCCGAGTTGCCGAGTCAGGAACTCAAATTTCCTGTGCTGCTTCTCTGTGTAATTTGGGATTTTCTGGGATATTTAATATTTGCTCAGGTTTAAGTTTTACAGAGCAGTTTTTGGAGCAATATTAAAGATGTTTAATCGATCGATATTGTACAGTATTTGCATGTTGGATTATATCTGTGATTGTATAATGTGTTCGTAAACCTCCCCTAACTGCTAGTATGTCAGTTGGCAGGGGGTTGCACATTTCTGAAATGGATTTTATCTGTTTGTGCATATAAACTGTATTGGACTGTTGTGGTGATTAGCCGGGTTTTGTGATGGGTTATTGTATTAATTCATTTGATGTAATTGTAACAAGTTGTAATATTATTTTGCGGGGCACATCCAGGTTGCGGTTGTAGCCACCGTTGTATTATTTCTTTTTACTGTTTTTGCTCCTAGGACAGACCCAAGGTGGGGTGCACAAACTGCCGGGCGGGTAGTTTGCCGCACCCGTAGGGGTCGTGGGTGGGGTAATGGCTATTCATCACAACTGTGTAATCTGTCTTTTCTTGCAGGCTCAAAAGAAATACAGATTGCTTGCAAATCCAATATTGTTTATCTGTGTTCTGGAATGTATATCATTGCGTCAGACGAATGTAAAATATCTATATATATGATAGCTATTTAGACGTCGCTTATGTTTTTCACCCGCGCTAGCCCATCCCCCGCTCTGTCGTTAGTTAAGTAACCTAACGGGTGATGACGGGACCCAGTGGCGAATGCGGATGGCATAAGAGGACGTCATATTTTCGTTGTTATCTGTAATGATAGGTTAAAGATGGGACGCATTATTATTAATGCAAAGAAAATAAAACCTAAACTGAATCGTTGGAACAATTTCTAAAAACCACTCGGTTTTCTTGAAAAAGCAAATTTTAAATGCGGAGCTTAAACCACTCCTTTTAATAAAAGCTATCTTAGTTCCTTCGATCAAATCAAGTTCATTACGTTAACGGTTTTTTGCCAAAAACCAGCCGTAACCCTCCGTCGTTTCAGATAGACAGCACATCGTATTCATGCTATGCTTGTTGGCCTACGTCAAGGCATAGTGTATGGTAGCAGTGTGTGTGCCTATTTGTTGCATAGATAGATGCATTAGTTTAATACAGACGTACACCTTGTTGGCCTACGTCAAGGGCTTGTACGATGTATTTAAATTGATCAGGACAACGACGGGTAGAACTTGACTTGTGTCTTATGACTTGTTGGCCTACGTCAAGGTCTATAAGAGCTTGGGGTAAAAATCACATCGGGAGTTTCAAACATAAAGGAAACTTGCAGATTTAGCTTACCTTCTGGAGTGTGGTGACTAGAGTGGCTTCCATCTAGGGCATCATGCAATGATAGTTGGATCCCGATCCCACTGATGAGTAGGATTACTCTCGGGAATTTCTCTCACTTAACAATCAATGCTATAAACCAAGTAGGTGCCTAGAAAGGTGTTAGAGGGGCTACGCCTCCAGGGAAAAGAGGTTCTTTAATTAAGGAACTTCGCGAAAGCGTTGGAAAACCTCCCTCGAAGTACCAACACCAGCCTGGCTGAAAGGTTAAGCAAGTATTGTGACGTGTGATTAAATCCTGACTAGTTCTTCTTTTAGGTTTTGAAGAAGGATTTGAGGAAACAGTGGGAGCCATCCTGTTTAGATAAATTAATAAACCAATCTAAACTTGCAAGAGCATATGCTGAGTGTTTTCTTTTCTCTCTCTCTGGCAGCTACCATGACTGGACTAAAACTATTACTTGAAAAGAATATACTAACCGGGCAGAACTATAAAGACTGGCTAAGAAACGTCAATATTGCGCTGACTTATGACAAAGTTGCATATGTTACCACCGCTGTTCCTCCCCTTATCCCAGGACCAGATTCCTCAGTTGCGGACAAGGAAGTTCGTAAAACCTGGGATCTAGACTGTGAGCGAGCTAAGTGTATCGTGCTGGCGTCCATGAATAATGAACTCCAGAAACAGCACGAGAGTATGGATATTGCATCCATATTCCTCCATTGCAAGGAATTGTATGGTGAACACTCCCGTATCGCGAGGTACGAAACCTCAAGGAAACTCTTCCAGATGAGGTTAGCTCCAGGATCGCCTGTTGGAGAGCACGTCCTCAAAATGATCACCCTCATTGAGGAACTCGCAAACCTGGGATGCGTGCTAGAGAATGATTTGTATATCGACTTGATTTTGCAGTCCCTTCCCCACACCTTCTCTCAGTTCGTGCTGAACTTCAACATGCACGAAATGGAAGCGGATCTTCCAAAGCTCCTCAATATGTTGAGGGTGGCAGAGACCTCCTTGAAAAAGGAGAAGACCCCCGTTCTGTATGTTGGCCAATCATCTTCTTCTAAATCTAAAGCGAAAGCAAAAGGGAAGAAGAAGATGAAAGCCACCAAACCGAAGGGTGGGGTCAAGAAGGTGCAGGGAACGAACAAGGCAGGAAGGGTGAAGGCAGAAAAGAACGAGTGTTTCTATTGTCACAAGCAGGGGCACTGGAAGAAGGATTGTCAGGCCTTCAAAGCCAAGGACATGAAGCAAGTTGTTGCTTCTACTTCAGGTGTGTTCGTAATCGAAAATTGTCTTTCAGTTAACTCTACTTCATGGGTACTTGATACCAGTTCTGGTTCTCACATCTGTAATTCTTTGCAGGATCTGAGAAATAGTAGAGTACTGGGGGCAGGTGATATGACTCTCCAGATGGGCAATGGAATGCATGTAGATGCAGTTGCAATAGGGGAATATCACCTAGGGTTGAATAGTGGAAACATTTTGGTATTGTATAACTGTTTTTGTATTCCCAGTATGTTGTGTAATATTATATCAGTGTCTTTATTGTCTAATAAAGGATATAATTTTGTGCTTGAAAGAAATGTCATGAACATTCTCCTAAATCAAGAACTGATTGGGTTTGGCACACTGGAAAACGGCATATACATACTTAATCAACCACAAATTTTCAATATTCAAAACACGCGTAAAAGAAAGGCTCCAGATTCGAATCAAGCCTTCCTATGGCATTGTAGACTTGGTCATATAAATGAAACAAGGTTGACTAAGTTACATAAAGATGGATATTTAGATTCATTTGAATATTCATCATATGCAACTTGTCAATCATGTATCAAAGGAAAGATGACCAAATCTCCGTTCACCGGACACGGAGAAAGAGCCACCGAACTCTTGGGACTAGTACACAGTGATGTATGTGGTCCGATGTCTATACATGCACGAAGTGGTCACTCCTACTTCATCACTTTTACTGATGACTTCTCTAGGTATGGACATGTGTTCTTAATAAAACATAAATCCGAGGCTTTTGAGAAGTTTAAGGAGTATAAAAATGAAGTAGAGAAACAAACTGGTAAAAGCATCAAGACACTTCGATCTGATCGAGGTGGAGAATACTTAAGTACCAGTTTCCTTGAATACCTGAAAGCAAATGGAATACTCTCTCAGCTTACTCCACCTTATACACCTCAGCATAATGGTGTATCAGAAAGAAGGAATCGCACGCTATTAGATATGGTGCGATCAATGATGAGTAGTGCTGAGTTGCCACTTTCCTTCTGGGGATTTGCTCTAGAATCAGCCGCATATCTATTAAATAGAGTTCCAACTAAATCCGTACCTACCACTCCATATGAAATGTGGTGTGGGAAGAGACCATATCTCAAGTATATCAAGATATGGGGGTGTCCGGTATATGTTAAAAAGCATAATCCGGACAAGCTCGAGGCACGATCGGTTTTGTGCAAGTTTATAGGATACCCCAAGCATTCAAGGGGGTACATGGTCTACCACACTGAAGAACAAAAGGTGTTTGTCGCTCGTCACATTGTCTTCTTAGAAAGCGAATTTCTTGCAAAAGAAATTAGTGGGAGCGCGGTAGAACTGGAAGAAATTCCAGAACCTCAAACTGCAACCGAGGACTTAGAAGAATCTCAGATTTCAATAGAACATGACGAACCAACGCCACTCTGCAGATCTAGTAGGCTTTCTCATCCTCCTGAAAGATACTATGGTTTTCTTCTTGATGGGGATCGAGAGGATTGCATCATCGATGATGATGAGCCTACTAGTTTTCAGCAGGCTATCATAAGTAGCAACTCAGTAAAGTGGCTGGATGCAATGAGATCCGAAATGGAATCCATGTATACCAATAAAGTATGGACTTTAGAAGTTGCTCCTCCTGGGGTAAAACCAGTTGGGTGCAAATGGATCTTCAAAAAGAAGATTGGTACATTTGGACAAGTGGAAACGTACAAAGCTAGACTAGTAGCAAAAGGTTTTCGTCAAAGACCAGGATTGGACTATGATGAAACTTTTTCGCCAGTAGCTATGCTTAAATCCATTCGGATCATGCTTGCCATTGCTGCCTTCCATGACTATGAAATCTGGCAAATGGATGTAAAAACAGCTTTTCTAAATGGACATCTAGAAGAGAGTGTTTACATGGATCAACCAGAAGGTTTCTTGGACAGTGGGAGCAGCGGAAGTGTGTGCAAATTGCTTAAATCCATTTATGGGTTAAAGCAAGCATCGCGGAGTTGGAACATCTGCTTTGATGAAACAGTCAAGGAATTTGACTTTATCAAAAATGTAGATGAACCATGTGTTTATAGGAAGATTGTAGAAGGAGCAGTAGTCTTCCTCGTTTTATACGTCGACGACATACTACTAATAGGGAATGATATCCCTATACTACAATCAGTAAAGCTCTTCTTGTCACAGAAATTCTCTATGAAAGACTTGGGAGATGCATCATACATTCTGGGCATTAAGATCTATCGTGATAGATCTAATAAAATATTGGGACTTTCACAGTCCAGGTATATAGACACTATACTAAAGAGATTTAGTATGGAAGATTCCAAGCGCGGCAATATGCCCGCTTGTCACGGAATCACCCTCTCCAAAGAGATGTCTCCAAAGACTGATGAAGAGAGGGCTCGCATGGGCATTATACCCTACGCTTCGGCGGTAGGATCAATAATGTATGCGATGTTATGTACCAGACCAGATGTAGCTTACGCACTTAGTGTGGTAAGCAGGTATCAATCGGACCCAGGTGAGAAACATTGGATAGCGGTGAAGAACATTCTCAAGTACCTGAGAAGGACTAAGGAGATGTTCTTGATTTACGGCAATAAGGACCTCCAGGTAGAGGCTTTTACCGACTCCGGCTTCCAAAGTGACAAGGATGATTCTAAATCTATTTCGGGTTTTGTGTTTACCCTCAATGGAGGAGCGGTAAGTTGGAAGAGTTCCAAACAAGATACCGTCGCAGACTCAACTATGGAGGCTGAGTATATAGCTGCTAGTGAAGCCGCAAAAGAGGCTGTCTGGATAAGGAAGTTCATTTCTAAACTTCAGGTGGTTCCGTCCATTGCTAATCCAATACCTTTGTATTGCGATAACAATGGCGCTGTAGCTTTAGCGAAGGAACCAAGGTCCCATCAGAAATCCAGGCATATCTTAAGGCGGTTTCACCTAATCAGGGAGATCGTGGATCGTCGGGAGATCGAGATACAGAGAGTAGACACAAAAGACAACACGGCAGATCCATTCACCAAGGCCATTCCTCAAGTACTGTTCGAGAGGCTTTTTGAGATGTTGGGCATGCGGTACGCAAGCAACTGGATCTGGTAGAGACAGTGGGTACTCATTGCGCCAATTATAGGCCTTAGTGCAAGTGGGAGATTGTTGGATATATATGCCCTAGAGGCCTATATTGTATAGGATGCTTGGGATATGTATGTACATGACAGTCTTGCTTGATATGATAGTACGCTATTTGGTTTGACTTTGTCTTAACGTATAATATATTTTACTTGGTATTTATATATATATGTTGATAAAGCCCATAGGGTGATTGTCTGACTACCGGCGTTGTGATGGCAGTCATACTAGTGGGAGCTGGATAGTCAACAGGCACACCCTTAGATGTCCCTGGTCGCAGGAGTATCGAGATTGGGCATCGATACTCCGGAGTAGACTAGTGTATACATATCTAGACCCTGACGAGGGGCAATGGATTGGTCCCGCAACCATTGGTGGTGTTCACCTAAGATTGTATACAGATGCTCACTGGGTGTGAGTACACCGGACAGGACTCGCCGAGAACTGACTGGATGGTATTATACCTAACGTCAGATAGCAGTTCTCAGGTGACATGTGTGCAGATAGTCCGTTGACTTAAGGTCATCATTTGTCTCGTGTGAGTTCCCACTGTGCTTTGATTGTTACCCTACCACGGCTCAAAGGAGTCGTGCAAACAGGTTTCAGTTGGGCACAGTCCCGAGCCACTTGGAGGCAGTGAGCGACTGTTAGGGATTCGTCTCTCCCGGTATAGGGAGTTGATATCGCACTGTGGTCGTTTGGTCATTACCATAAGTCCCTGGCCAGGGCTGATTGAGAATTACTGATAGGTTGATCAGTAGATTCTCGAATGGTGATAAAGCCATACCGACACGACTTGTATGGTTATTAGGGGTCTGACGTCCACCACCTCCCTAGACCGTACATGTGATACTCTTAGACGAACAGACCGGACTGCGCGGATATTGTCACAGACAGGCTCAGTAGGATTTCAGATGGGTTACCTCATCAGCTTTCTTATCGACAACTACCTGGGGACCGTTACGTACAGCTAGTGCCGCTTGCGGTCTGTGGTTAAACCCACTGCCAGCGTAGTAGTCGAGTCTTTAGAGTCCCACACAGAGATTTCCCAAACCCAGGCGAAAAGATATAGAGGTCGTATGGTTTTACGACAAAGGTTCGGACGCATACGTGTTTAAACGCACGTACGACATTCGGACAGTTTTTACTAGCCGGCTTTGGTTTAAGCCAGATTCTAGTATCAGGTTATTGGATTTATACAGTCTAAAGTTTTTCCGTGTTTTCACGGATGAGAGGGGCGTTCTTGTAATTTTCCGAGAAGCTTCTAGAAGGATGTGACATAAAGAGAGAGGTGGCATTTTCATTTAATGATTAAGTGACTCATTGTGAGTGATTCATCATATCATTAATGCATCATTAATTGCTTAATGACTCACATGATGAATCACCCACTTGATTAAATGAAACATGATGAATATTCACTTATTATTCATTTCTTTTAAATTCATTATGTTTCATATATATCAAGTGAGAAGCTTTATTCATTATAATAATATCATTATCATCTTCTCACTCTCTCTCTTCAAGTTCTCTCTCCTTCACCAAGCCCTAATCCTACCCCTCATGAGTTGAGAACAAGGATTATGAAAGACTAATTACTCCATAACCTATCTCTACATCATCTTAGCTACTCTATTTAGCAACTAGAGAAACTAAGTAACCTCAAGTTTAGAGGTTATAGCTTGGATTAGGGTTCTCGGGTGGATCGTCTATCACGGGAGAAAGCCGAAGAGGACGTGGAGATCCAAAGAGGCCGTAGACAACATCAAGACGAAGGACTAGAACCGTTTGGTATAATCTCTTCGCATAGTAGATTAAAACTCTATAGCTTTTGTTAAAACATGTTTAGCAAACGATTCGTACGGTTAATCGATGTTTGATCATAGAACTTGATTGTTATTCATATTTCCGCCTCCCCACAAGTATTGGGGTGTTGAACATCGACTTACAAATACTCTATACCGCAGATCATATGACCAACTCTGGCTCAGTTGCCTGTCATCGGCCGAAGCCCAAAAGGTTATGAAAGATGTTCACCCAGGCGTCTGCGGGGCTCACCGGTCCGGACCCAAAATGCGGCTTCAGATCAAACGGCTTAGATATTACTGGCCCACCATAATAAGGGATTGCGAAGAGCATGCAAAGAAATGCCATATCTGCCAAATTCATGGTGATTTCATTCACAAGCATCCCAATCCGTTGCATCCTACGGTGGCGTCGTGGCCCTTCGAAGTTTGGAGCACCGACATAGTTAGTCCAATTAATCCTCTGTCATCCAAAGGCCACCGGTTCATACTGGCTGCGACAGACTACTTCTCCAGATGGGCTGAAACTGTCCCGCTAAAAGAAGTCAAGACAGAAGATATTCTGACATTCTTCCGGCATAATATTCTTTACCGTTTCGGTACACCAAGAAGAATTATTTCTGACAATGGGCCTTCTTTCAAGAGTTTCAAAGTCTCAAGGTTCGTTACCCATTACAAAATAGACTGGAGATATTCCTCCATCTAACCCTAGAGCCAATGGGCTAGCCGAAGCCTTCGATAAGACTCTATGCAAGCTCCTTAGGAAAAATGCTTCATCCAACAAGAGAGACTGGAATCTCAATGTAACACCCGAGTTCTTTTGTACCATTTCCAGTTTCAGTATTTTACTTATTCATGGTCTATTCCTGATTTAGCGTGTTTGGGTGCGAATACTATTTTACATGTTACTAGGCATTCGATCCGACCCGCTTGCTTGAACCTGTTTGACTCTCATTATAGATTGCCTTGACTTGTTGCATGGACATGTGCACCTCATAATTTAGTATACTGATATTTTATCCTATATCTCATCTTTTGCATACAACAATTTAAATCATGAGAAAATAAATTAAAATTGCATTTCATGGCCTGCCTGATACCCCTAACCCTGTGGTAGCATCCTTGCATCGTGTTCTCGTCCCGTTCAGTGAAACGGACGTGTTTGGACGGCTACGCGCACGTACGTGCATCTGTTCTTGGGGGTATGCTTTTCTGTTACAAAATACTTCATTTTAAATTTTGGAACCCACCAATAATTTCGTATTTCAAATTCGAATTTTGGACTCGACCCGGGCGCAATTCTGAAATATTTTGCAATTATGCCAAATCCTATTTTCTAATAAAATTTAACCAGCCAAATATATTCTCAGCCTTTTCTTTTAGCCAACGATATTTCTTTAAATCTTTAAATCTTTTATTAATATTTTCCCTGAACAAATCAACACCTGAAAATCTTTTAAAATTTTAATACCTAAACAACCTGAACTCCTCAACCAATCAGTCTCTCTTTACTCGCTATGGGCCCCACCACCAAAATCTCTCTTTCTCTTCTATATTTCCTTTTCTCAACCAATCATAGGTTTTCCCTTCTAACCCACGGGCCCCGCATCTCTCTCTTTCTTTCTCTTTCCCTTCTCTCTCCTCCGCAGAGCTCTCTCTCTCTCCCCTCTCTTTCTCTCTCCTCTCGCGCTCTCTCTCTCTCCTCTCACGAACACTGTTCGCTTCTCGTTTCTGCTCACCGCCCGCGTGGATCCCGTCACCTCCCTCCTGCATCTTCTTCTTCTCCGTTTCTTTAAAAACCCATGTACCTTCTCCACGAGAAAACCCTCGCAGACTCCGCCGCCTCCTTGAACCCTAACCCTAACTTCTCAACCCTCATCTCCACCCTCTTATCCTCCTCATCTCCATCTCCTTCCTCCTTCTTTCTCCTTCTTCCTCCATATCCCGAGCACCCTGCACACCCACCTCGACCTACAGAACCCTCACCCATCGCCTCCTCACCGTCGCCTCTTCACGTCGACGATCTCCCTCACTATTTTCTCATCTCCTCCGCTCATCATCTCCACCTTCTTCTTCTTCTTTCGCCTTCCCGAGCCTCTCTCCTCTTTCTCGAGCATCTGCTGCAAACCCACAAAACCCATCTCCTCGTCACCGGCGATCCCTCGACCTCGCCGTCACCACCTGTCTCCTCTCACCTCCACCTTCATCACCTTCTCCTCATCTCCTCTTCCCACTCACCAAACCTGCACACCCGAGACGAGACTGCGCAAACCCTAACCTAACTCGAGAACCCACAGAAAACCATGCCCACACCTGAGCCCTTCCTCGTCTCTGCCTCGCCGCCGGCGATCGTCCCCTGCCGTCACTACCCTTGTTACCCTATCTCTGTTCTCTCCTCTACTACTCCAGATCGCAGTGCAATCCCATGCAGCGTTGATCCCCGACGGCCAAGAACCCATGCACACTGCTACCTTTCGCCGGGGAACCCACACGCCGGCAACCCTCGTCGCTGTCGCCGTGGCCGACTCCCCTGAAGCCCCAGAACCCAGAGCCACAGTGAGGCCTTCTCCTTATTCTTCTCTTCTTCTAATTCCTCGTGCTTTTCCTCTTGATGTATTCACTGTTAGTTCTCGTTGCTGGATCCGACGTGCCGACGACGATCCCCATGAACCAGTGAGGATACCTGACCCGTGTATTTCCATCATGTGATGTTTGGACTCTTTCCGTGTACCGTGCGCGCATCGCGACGTTTTTCGCCGACATGAGACGTTCCGTAATCCCGTTCTTGATTCGTCCAGGCAAGTTAATCTTGCTACATGCTATTTAATTCATTTTATACATATTCTAATGCCTGTAGTCTAAATATAGTACCCCATGCATCGTTTTATATCATTTCGATGTTCCGTCTGCATCGGTTTATATTATTTTAGATCTAGAACTTGAAAGGTAACTATTGCATACATGATCACATTTAAATGTTAAATCTCATAACCATAATCATATGTTTAATCACATTTTTGACATAGCCTATGGTATCTTTCTATAGTTTTAATCCATCGGACACTTGTGCGCATTTAAACCAGTTTTAGCTGTGACTTCATACAGTGAACCTATTTATAGATTATTGCATCCCTGGAAATTCTTAATATTGGTTAACATGATTTAATGGCCATGAATGTCACCCTGTATTCATATAATGTTGAAACCGTCTCTAAACCACAACTGATAACTGTACTGCTAATTAATTGAATCTGCTTTATTGTTTAATTCATTGCTTAGATTACGTTGTTGATAACCATGCTTGATTACTTATAACCATGATTATGCTAGCTGTTTATGAGCACCCACATGTTATCTTTTATACCCTGACATGACTTGCTACACACATATTGATTGACCCGACATGGTACCGTACACTACTTGACTCGACCTGATATACCATGGCTTGACCCGTTACTTGATCTCGTGTCTAATGCCAACAAACCTGACATGTAGTCCTCACGGACCGTTCCTGTTGTCTATCCAAACAAACCTGCTCTTATCTGATCCTGTGTTGGCATTAGTTCTTGATTACTGAATACCTGACTTGACATACACAACTTGGGGGTATGGAGAAATCAAAAGTGTAAACTAAAGTGTAACTTAAAAGGGTATTACTTGATCCGTGGTCCCGGGGGATAACGGGACAGAGCCATTCATGACTCTTACATATTCTTGATCCGTGGTCCGGGGGGGTAACGGGACAGAGCCATTCGTGACTCTTACATCTTGATCCGTGGTCCCGGGGGGTAACGGGACAGAACCACTTTTGGTTCACATATTCCTGATCCGTGGTCCCGGGGGGTAACGGGACATATCCTTTGAGTTACATGGAGGATCACTCAAATTGATTTCAAAGACTTTAGAATAGATAACCCAATAGAACAGTTTAGTTTACTCATTGCACACTACCCTTCACTGCCCTGATTTACATTACCGTTACATCTGCTTTTCATTCATGATTATATTTGTATTGCCTGTTACCCTGTTTATATTTTATTGCTTGATGATATGACGCGCTGACGTCTGGGTTTTGCATGGCCCAGATTCTTCTACCTTGTTGCAGACTGATCAGGAGTATTGCCGCTGTTAGACGAGCGGTGAAGTTCCTGTCGGTATGTAGTTTCACTTCCAGGTGTTTCATTTATTGTATCTTTTGGCTTCCGCATATCGTTATTTCTGGACTCTTTTACTCTGGCTTATGGACATGTACTAGATAGTTAGTTTACTTTCCTGTTCTTGATATCTCTACAGCCGTAATGTGACTGTGGAAGGATGTTTCCTATCCACAGGTAGCATGGTTGGCTATGTCACGTGCCCATCTTAGCGTACTCTGGGAAGCGGGGCGTGACATGGTTCTTTTGGTATCAGAGCCATAGGTTAGTTGGGTTGATTCTTTTGTAGTTGGGTATTGTACCCAATATACGAATCAGAATACCCGTGTTTAGGAAACATGTCTTGCTACCTTGCCGTTTTACCGTTTTTGAATCAAGTTCTTCTTGATTATATCTTTTTACGATGTGCAAACTTCTTTTGCATATCGACTCGAAAACCTGACTCCTTGTTATCTCTAGGACTTGGGCGACTTGGGTGGAGTTATGTAATTGTGCCCATGATCTGCAGCATGGTTACAATGCGGTACTCTATTTAAGTAACTTGGAGTCCTAGTCTTGATTCACTTCCATGTTCCATGATCGTTGTACTACCTTGTTCCTCTCGGTTTCATTGCTTACCAGCTATTGTTTTATCGCCAGCTTGAATCATGTTTACCGTGGTTAACCCTCTTCAGTATCTTGACTTCGAATGAAGTCATCTCGGAATCTTACTCGTTTTGTTTTCCCCGCGTTAGGGTTATTCAATCCTGGTGCATTTCCTTGTTTGCTGTTGTCTTGGGAATGGGATTTCGCGACACTTTTCACATATTGATTGTAAGGAAGGGAAAGTGATTCTACAGATTCCCGGACATCCGGAGCTGGTTTTGCTGGAGGAAGCGGTTCTGTCGGGCCAGTCGAGTTTAGGGCTAGGCCGACAAACAAGGTTCTTTCGTCGATGGGAGTTGATAAGGAAGAAGCACCGGCTGTAGTTCGAGAATTCATGGTCGTGTTCGAAGACATATCAGGTTTACCACCGAGGCGATACGTGCAGTTCGCACTTGAACTTATTCCTGGTGCAGCGCCAATCTCAAAGGGCACAATACCCGATGGCACCAGTGGAGTTGAAAGAAGTCAGGAAGTAGGTTGCTGAATTATTTGAGAAAGGTTGATTTCTCCGCAGCAACTTAACTGGGGAAGCTCCAGTTCTTCTAGTAAAGAAGAAAGAAGACACAGGGAAGGCGTGCGTTGATTGTCGAGAAGTAAACCGAGTGATTATTATGAATTGGTACCCGATCACTCGCATTGGCGAAGTATTTAAGCAGCTTAGTGGCGCGAGGGTATTCTCGAAGCTGGATTTGCGGTTCAGATATCATCAGGTCCGAGTTAAATCAGAAGATATTTGCAAGAATGCGTTCCGAACTCAGTATGGACATTACGAGTATTAGTGATGCCCTTCGGAGTAACGAATACACCGGCAATATTTATGGACTTGATGAACGGAATCTTTTCACCATTCTTGGACCAGTTTTAGTAATGGTCATGGAAGATATTCTGGTCTACTCGAGGAGTATTGAAGAGCATGCAGAACACTTGAAGATCGCAATGCAGACTTGGAGGCAAGAAAGATTGTATGCAAAAGATGAGCAAGTGCAAGTTTTAGCTTGAAGAAGTAAAGTTTTGGGACATGTCGTAGCGGGAGATGGAATCTCCGTTTACCCAGGGAAGATTGCAGCAGTTCAAGACCGGCCGATTCCGAAGAACGTTGCAAAGATCAGAAGTTTCTTGGATTCGCAGGATACTATAGAAGGTTCGCAAAGAATTTTGCTCGTTTGGCTGAGTCTCTGACCAAGCTTACGCACAAGAAAGTATCATTTGTGTGGATGAATAAGTGTGCGTCAGCCTTTGAGGCGTTGGAGCAAGAATTGATAACCGCTTTGTTTTAACCGTACCAGACGGTTCCGGAGGATTGGTGATTCACAGCGACGCATCTGGGAAAGATTTAGGGATGTGGTTCGATACAACATGAGAAGGTTGTAGCTTACGCGTTGAGACGGTTGAAGGCCCATGAGAAGAATTACTCAACTCATGACTTGGAGCTTGCGGCTGGGATTTTCGCTTGAAGTTTTGGAGACACTACTTATTGGGCGAAAGGGGCCGAAATATTCACTGATCATAAAAGCCTAAAGTACGTGTTCGCTCAGAAGGAGCTAGTTGTGAGACAGCGAAGATGGTTGAAGCTGATGGCTGACTACGATCCTGATCTTGAGTACCATCCGGGAAAGTTAATGTTGTACCGGATGCACTTAGTCGGCTGCCATCAATGCAGATGTTGACTGCACTAAAAGAATTTATTGAAGATTTTCGAAGATTCGATTTGGAAGGTGTGCTACCGCATTATTGGGGACAGTTGGTGCAACCGCAAGTACAGTCATCGTTGATCGAGGATAATGAAGCAGTGCAATTGCAGGACCCAAGATTGCAGAAGTGTCGAGAACAAGTTGAAGTTTGACTTCGAACGGGCTTAGTGATTCGTGAAGATGGTTCGTTGTGATAGTTGTTTGTATGGGTGCCAATGGAGGTATTCGCGAAGAGGTTTTGAAGGAGGCGCACAGTTACACGTATTCCATACATCCAGGAGGCATGAAGATATACCGAGATCTACGACAGCAATTCTGGTGGAAAGGCGTGAAACGGGAGATTGCTCGCTCTATAGCAAAGTGCTTGGTGTGTCAGTAAGTTAAGGCTGAACATCAGAGGGTTACTGGTTTATTGCAACTACTTCTGATTCCTCAATTGAAGTGGGAACACATAAACATGGATTTCGTAACAGCTTTACCGCGGAGTCCAAAGGGCAACTTGCAGTTTGGGTGATTGTTGATCGATTGACCAAGGCAGCTCATTTCATCCCATTTCGAGTTGGTCAATCAACAGAAGCTTTGGCAGAGCGGTACAATGCAGGAGATTGGAAGGTTGCACGGAGCACAGGGAGGCATCGTGTCCGACCGTGACACTCGTTTCTTAGCACACTTTTGGAGGAGCTCACAGGGAAGTTTGGGGACTCGGTTGAAGTTTAGCACAGCTTATCGCCCTCTGACAGATGGCTAGTCGGAGAAAGCGATCCACATTCTCAAAGACATGTTGAGATCTTGCATGATAGACTTCAAGGGTTCATGGGAGGATCACCTACACTTGGTGGAGTTTTCTTACAACAACAGTTTCCAGGCGACTTTTTGGATGGCTCCATTCGAAGCTTTATGTGGTCGCAAGTGTCGTTCACCAGTTTGTTGGGACAATGTCAGAGAGCGAAGATTGTTAGGACCAGATTTGGTTGTGCAGACAGTTGAGAAAGTTAACGCTATTCGGAATCATATGAAAGCAGCTCAAGACAGACAGAAGAATTGGGCAGATACGTCGAGAAGACCTCTAGAGTTCGCCATTGGTGGTTTGGTGTTCTTGAAGGTATCGCCGACTGGAGGGGTGATTCGTTTCGGAAGTCGAGGAAAGTTTAGTCCTCGATTTGTTGGACCTTTCGAGATTTTGGAGCATGATTGGAAGAGTGGTTTATCGTTGGTGTTACCGCAATCATTGGAGAATGTTCGTGACGTGTTTCTTGTATCTCAACCCAGTGGGTATGCTCGAGATGAAATACATGTATTGGATCTCTCGAAGCAGATTGTACGAGAAGATTTAACCTTTGAGGAGCGACCGATGTAAATTGTGGATCGAAGAGAAAAAATTCTTATGAACAAAGTTATCCCTCTTGTGCTTGTTTCTTAGGGTAATCGCTTGCATGGAGAACCAACTTGGGAACGAGAAGATGAAATCCGGCAGAAGTTTCCACATCTATCCTTGTAGATTCTTAATTGTTTATCCTTTCTTGTTCTTGGAATTTCGAGGACGAAATCCTTTTGTAGTTGGGTATAATGTAACACCCGAGTTCTTTTGTACCATTTCCAGTTTCAGTATTTTACTTATTCATGGTCTATTCCTGATTTAGCGTGTTTGGGTGCGAATAGTATTTTACATGTTACTAGGCATTCGATCCGACCCGCTTGCTTGAACCTGTTTGACTCTCATTATAGATTGCCTTGACTTGTTGCATGGACCTGTGCACCTCATAATTTAGTATACTGATATTTTATCCTATATCTCATCTTTTGCATACAACAATTTAAATCATGAGAAAATAAATTAAAATTGCATTTCATGGCATGCCTGATACCCCTAACCCTGTGGTAGCGTCCTTGCATCGTGTTCTCGTCCCGTTCAGTGAAACAGACGTGTTTGGACGGCTACGCGCACGTACGTGCGTCTGTTCTTGGGGGTATGCTTTTCTGTTACAAAATACTTCATTTTAAATTTTGGAACCCACCAATAATTTCGTATTTCAAATTCGAATTTTGGACTCGACCCGGCCGCAATTCTGAAATATTTTGCAATTACGCCAAATCCTATTTTCTAATAAAATTTAACCGGCCAAATATATCCTCAGCCTTTTCTTTTAGCCAACGATATTTCTTTAAATCTTTAAATCTTTTATTAATTTTTCCCCTGAACAAATCAACACCTGAAAATCTTTTAAAATTTTAATACCTAAATAACCTGAACTCCTCAACCAATCAGTCTCTCTTTACTCGCTATAGGCCCCACCACCAAAATCTCTCTTTCTCTTCTATATTTCTTTTTCTCAACCAATCATAGGTTTTCCGTTCTAACCCACGGGCCCCACATATCTCTCTTTCTTTCTCTTTCCCTTCTCTCTCCTCCGCAGAGCTCTCTCTCTCTCTCCCCTCTCTTTCCTCTCGCGCTCTCTCTCTCTCCTCTCGCGAACACTGTTCGCTTCTCGTTTCTGCTCACCGTCCGCGTGGATCCCGTCACCTCCCTCCTGCATCTTCTTCTTCTCCGTTTCTTTAAAAACCCATGCACCTTCGCCACGAGAAAACCCTCGCAGACCCCGCCGCCTCCTTGAACCCTAACCCTAACTTCTCAACCCTCATCTCCACCCTCTTATCCTCCTCATCTCCATCTCCTTCCTCCCTCTTTCTCCTTCTTCCTCCATATCCCGAGCACCCTATATACCCACCTCGACCTACAGAACCCTCACCCATCGCCTCCTCACCGTCGCCTCTTCACGTCGACGATCTCCCTCACTATTTTCTCATCTCCTCCGCTCATCATCTCCACCTTCTTCTTCTTCTTTCGCCTTCCCGAGCCTCTCTCCTCTTTCTCGAGCATCTGCTGCAAACCCACAAAACCCATCTCCTCGTCACCGGCGATCCCTCGACCTCGCCGTCACCACCAGTCTCCTCTCACCTCCACCTTCATCACCTTCTCCTCATCTCCTCTTCCCGCTCACCAAACCTGCACACTCGAGACGAGACTGCGCAAACCCTAACCTAACCCGAGAACCCACAGAAAACCATGCCCACACCTGAGCCCTTCCTTGTATCTGCCTCGCCGCCGGCGATCGTCCCCCGCCGTCACTACCCTTGTTACCCTATCTCCGTTCTCTCCTCTACTACTCCAGATCGCAGTGCAATCCCATGCAACGTTGATCCCCGACGGCCAAGAACCCATGCACACTGCTACCATTCGCCGAGGAACCCACACGCCGGCAACCCTTGTCACTGTCGCCATGGCCGACTCCCCTGAAGCCCCAGAACCCAGAGCCACAGTGAGGCCTTCTCCTTATTCTTCTCTTCTTCTAATTCCTCGTGCTTTTCCTCTTGATGTATTCACTGTTAGTTCTCGTTGCTGGATCCGACATGCCGACGACGATCCCCACGACCCAGTGAGGATACCTGACCCGTGTGTTTCCATCATGTGATGTTTGGACTCTTTCCGTGTACCGTGCGCGCATCGCGATGTTTTCCGCCGACGTGAGACGTTCCGTAATCCCGTTCTTGATCCTTCCAGGCAAGTTAATCTTGCTACATGCTATTTAATTCATTTTATACATATTCTAATGCCTGTAGTCTAAATATAGTACCCCATGCATCGTTTTATATCATTTCGATGTTCCGTCTGCATCGGTTTATATTATTTTAGATCTAGAACTTGAAAGGTAACTATTGCATACATGATCACATTTAAATGTTAAATCTCATAACCACAATCATATGTTTAATCACATTTTTGACATAGCCTATGGTATCTTTCTATAGTTTTAATCCATCGGACACTTGTGCGCATTTAAACCAGTTTTAGCTGTGACTTCATCCAGTGAACCTATTTATAGATTATTGCATCCCTGGAAATTCTTAATATTGGTTAACATGATTTAATGGCCATGAATGTCACCCTGTATTCATATAATGTTGAAACCGTCTCTGAACCACAACTGATAACTATACTGCTAATTAATTGAATCTGCTTTATTGTTTAATTCATTGCTTAGATTACGTTGTTGATAACCATGCTTGATTACTTATAACCATGATTATGCTAGCTGTTTATGAGCACCCACATGTTATCTTTTATACCCTGACATGACTTGCTACACACATATTGATTGACCCGACATGGTACCGTACACTACTTGACTCGACCTGATATACCATGGCTTGACCCGTTACTTGATCTCGTGTCTAATGCCAACAAACCTGACATGTATTCCTCACGGACCGTTCCTGTTGTCTATCCAGACAAACCTGCTCTTATCTGATCCTGTGTTGGCATTAGTTCTTGATAACTGAATACCTGACTTGACATACACAACTTGGAGGTATGGGGAAATCAAAAGTGTAAACTAAAGTGTAACTTAAAAGGGTATTACTTGATCCGTGGTCCCGGGGGGTAACGGGACAGAGCCATTCGTGACTCTTACATATTCTTGATCCTTGGTCCCGGGGGGTAACGGGACAGAGCCATTCGTGACTCTTACATCTTGATCCGTAGTCCCGGGGGGTAACGGGACAGAACCATTTTTGGTTCACATATTCCTGATCCGTGGTCCCGGGGGGTAACGGGACATATCCTTTGAGTTACATGGAGGATTACTCAAATTGATTTCAAAGACTTTAGAATAGATAACCCAATAGAACAGTTTAGTTTACTCACTGCACACTACCCTTCACTGCCCTGATTTACATTACTGTTACATCTTCTTTTCATTCATGATTATATTTTCATTGCCTGTTACCCTGTTTATATTTTATTGCTTGATGATATGACGCGCTGACGTCTGGGTTTTGCATGGCCCAGATTTTTCTACCTTGTTGCAAACTGATCAGGAGTATTGCCGCTGTTAGACGAGCGGTGAAGTTCCTGTCGGTATGTAGTTTCACTTCCAGGTGTTTCATTTATTGTATCTTTTGGCTTCCGCATATCGTTATTTCTGGACTCTTTTACTCTGGCTTATGGACATGTACTAGATAGTTAGTTTACTTTCCTGTTCTTGATATCTCTACAGCCGTAATGTGACTGTGGAAGGATGTTTCCTATCCACAGGTAGCATGGTTGGCTATGTCACGTGCCCATCTTAGCGTACTCTGGGAAGCGGGGCGTGACACTCAAGCTTCACGAGGCGTTGTGGACATATCGTACCACGCACCGTACTTCAACTCGGTCCACTCTATACTCATTACTCTTCGGAGTGGAGGCAATCTTCCCCCTCGAAGTCGAAGTTCCAAGCTTAAGAATGGTCGTTCAGCACGAGTTGACGGAGGAGGAAAACGTGCTCCTTCGGCTCGAAGAGCTCGACGCCCTCGAAGAAAAGAGGCTTGCAGTACAACAAAATCTGGAGCTGTATCGAGCCCAAATGTCACGGGCCTATGACAAGATGACTCGTCTCCACGCTTTCAAGAAAGGCGAATTGGTGTTAGTCCTCAAAAGGCCGATCATCCCTAATCGACATGCCAGGGGAAAATTCGTGCCAAACTGGGAATGACCATACGTCATCGAGAAAGTGTTCGACGGAGGATCCTACCAACTAATAAGTGCAGAGGGAGAAAGGCCCATGCCACCCATAAATGGCCGATATCTCAAGAAATACTATGCGTGAATGCTCCAAGTCGCAGGCGAATTCTGGATCATACATCCTGCAAAACTGTATACAATCCACGGACGTAAACGACCCCTATCTCTTCCAAAGTCCTACCGGCGAGACTACATTTAAAGTCCCACCGGCCTTGAAAAAAAAGGGTATGTCCACAAGCAAAACGGGTACGGATGAAAACCCGAAAGGGCTCTGTGAGTAAAAACAGAAGGACTGCCGGCGAGTTTGTAAAAACCCGAAAGGGCGCAAACTCATGAAAAGAGATAAAATACACTCGCAAAGTCCTCTCGACCTTGTGAGGAGAAAATCCCTGCGTGAGATCCTTACGACTCACAAAGGAGCAACACACTTAGGAATCCTCACGGTTCCAAAGGAGAATATACACCTGCGAGATCCTCTCGACTCGTAGGGAGAAAATGCTTTTATGAGACCCTTACGGCTCATAAAATTGAAAAGCCTTAGGTGATAGGGATCTAAACCTGTTTCCTGAGCCATCGCTCCCTAACGGGCAACGGCAAATGATGATTCGCTCCTGGCACTTCGCTTCAGTGTTAGTGGTGCTGATGCCGACCAAAAACTCAAATCCCAAGTCCTCCCGGGGAAAATGATGAGTTGCTCCTGGCATTATTCCAGTGCAGTAATGCTGATGCCAAACAAGATCCAAATTCCAAGTCCCCAAACGGCGAATGATGAGTGGCTCCTGATATCACATTCCAGTGCAGCGATGCAGACGCCAACCAAAATCCAATCTCCTAAAATTCTCCCAGCCCTATGGTTGACCCCCAAGTTGACCGCCGTATATAATTCACGGGCTCAAATAATTCTCACTATACCCATGCCCCACCGCAATCACCAGTTACGCGGATGGTTTCTGCCCTTGGAATTATGCTCCATTTGGGGAAAACCCACTCATGTGTCCTCACGATACATGAAGAGAACAAACTTACGGGATCCTCACGACTCGTAAGAAAACACCTTCGTGGGATCCTTACGACTCATAAAGGAAAAAAACACACTTGGGAGTCCCCACGACTCCTAAGGAGAAAGCACACCTACGAGATCCTTTCGACTCGTAGGGAGAAAATGATTTTATGGGACCTTTACGACTCATAAAATTGAAAAGCCTTAGGGGATAGGGACCTAAACCTGTCTCCTAAGCCATCGGTCCTCAACAGGAAAAGGCAAATGATGAATTGCTCCTGGCACATGTGCTTCAGTCTTAGCAACGCTGATGCCTACCCTAACCCCAAAATTCCAAACTCCAATCCAATAGACCCCTAAGTCGTTAAACTGGGAACAGATGACCCCTAAGTCGTTAAACTGGGAACAGATGACCCGTAGCGAGGAAAATCCCCTCACAGCAAATGATGATTCGCTCCTGGTACCATATTCCAGTGCAGCGGTGCTGATGCCAAACCAAAACCAAAATCCCCAAATCCTGTCATGGCAGATGATGATTCGCTCCTGGTTCCATATTCCAGTGTAGCGATGCTGATGTCAACTCAAATCATATCAAGTCAGCAAGACAACCAACGACCTTCCTGGCGGAATCAAGCTCCACCTCGGAAACAAGTCAAAATCCCGACACTGTGGAAAGCGGAGCAAGTCAAATCGAATTCTGATACTGCAAGAAGCGGAGCAAGACAAATCAAGCATCGACCGTCCAAGTCGCTAAAAGGGCAGCACCGACCGTCCACGTCGCAAAAAGGGCAGAGCATCGACCGTCCACGTCGCTAAAAGGGCAGTATCGACCGTCCACGTCGCAAAAAGGGCATCACCGACCGTCCAAGTCGCTAAAAGGGCACCACCGACCGTCCACGTCGTAAAAAGGGCAGCACCGACCGTCCAAGTCGCAAAAATGGCAGAACCGACCTTCCAAGTCACAAAAAGGGCAGAACCGACCGTCCACGTCGCTAAAAGGGCAGTATCGATCGTCCACGTCGCTAAAAGGATTGCACCGACCGTCCAAGTCGCTAAAATGGCAGCATCGACCCTCCACGTCGCAAAAAGGGCAGCACCGACCGTCCAAGTCGCAAGAAGGGCAGAACCGACCGTCCAAGTCGCAAAAAGGGCAGAACCATCCGTCCACGTCATGAAAAGGGCAGCACCGACCGTCCATGTCGTAAAAAAGGCAGCACCGACCGTCCAAGTCACAAAAAGGGCAGCACAGACCGTCCAAGTCGCAAAAAAGGGCAAAACCGACCGTCCACGTCGCAAAAAGGGCAGCATTGACCTCCACGTCGTCAAAACGGGAACCAAATTAAATCGATCTCCACGTGAAAAAAAGATCCATCAATTTCATGCACACGACCCACATGTGCGCTGTGCATTTATTGATGGGGGGCACTTTGTTGGGGTCGAAAATTATACCCCGGTTGACCAAGTCAAAGTCATAGTCAACCCCAAACCAGGTGGGCCCAAACCCTGGTCAAAAGGACCGACCCCATGACAAAAGGAATGAAGCCATAAATTGGTTTAATGTAATTATATATATATGTATGTATGTATAGAAATAAATGTATGTAAAATGAGCAAAAAGCCAAAATTTTGTAAACCCCATGGCTTATGTGCAAAAAGAGATAAGCACGTAAGGCATAGGGTGGCATAAGTGCCATTTGGCAAAGCCAAAGGGGCTATATGTAAAGCATGTAGCCTATAAAGGCAAATATGATGAAAATATCTATAATAACTTTCCCATTCTCCCCAAAAACTAGGGTTTGTGCCTTCATCCTCTCTCTTCTAAGTCCATCCTCTTCCTTTTCATTTTCCAATTAAATCAAGAGCTTAGCTCTTCTTCTTCTTTTTTTTAACTAAATAAATTTTTACCATAAACCCACATTCCAAGACTTCATCAAGAGAAGAAAAATGGTCTCTTTTTTTATCATCCAAGATCTAGATCTTGGAGTTTCAAGAGAACTCATTTTGGATTTCTTCTCAAGAGAGAAAGAGAAAATATTTTGGAGTTTAACTCCACAAATAAAATTCTTTTGGAGTTTAACTCCACATTTAAAATTCTTTTGGAGTTTAACTCCACAATAAAATTCTTTTGGAGTTTAACTCCGCATTAAATCTTTTTGGGGAGTTTAACTCCACATTAAATCTTTTAGGGAGTTAAAAACTCTATTTAAAATTCTTTTGGAGTTTAACTCCACATTTAAAATTCTGTTGGAGTTTAACTCCACAAAAATATTCGTTTGGAGTTGAACTTCATGTAATAATTTTTTTTATTAATTTTGGAGCCCCACAGGGGAGACTCCCATCAGTGGGAGCCTTCCCCTCCCCCCTCACATGAGGTCACGTGAGGTGGAGGGCTCCCATTAAATGGGAGCCCTTTGGCCCCCCTCGGTGGGGTCATGTGAGGGGGATGGCTCCCATTAAATGGGAGCTCTTTCCCTCTTTATATTTTTTTTAATTTCTATTTTTTCTTTCTTTTCCTTCTTCTCATCTTTTTTTATTTAAAAAAAATATTACATAAATAAAAATAAATTATAAATAATATTTTAAAAAAACATTTCTCTAAATAAATATTTATTTATTTATTTTTGCTTTTTATATATATATATATAAAATATACATATATATATCCTTTTTCTTACAAATGGAACAAAACAAAATGAACACGTCTCCATTATAATATGTTAAAAAAAAACACACACTCCACAACACTGTCCCGTTAGGAAAAATTTCTAACAGGGCGCTGCCCCGCACCCCACAAGGGGGCTGCTTGCCCCCTGACTCCCAGCCCGCTATCCAGGTAGCGGGACCCCCATAAAAAACTCTGCGGGGCCTCCGATATATCCAAAACCTCTTTAAAACACAACACTGCACATTGAGTTCGCATGACCTGTTTTACCCGTCAATCGGAGGTTCTCTCGTTCCAAAGGCGAGAGGTAATTAACGACAGCTTAGTCCGCGGCTGTCGGAGATTCGGATCCCCACAATCAATAAACCCCAGCCTATTCTAGGCATGGGGAATCTGTAATGTGCCTGACAAGCGTGCGCATTCCCATCTCAATGGGGTGACGAAAAATACCCTACAAGTACAGGTTAGTCCGTTGACTTGATATCACTATTCGTCTCAAGTGTGTTCCTACTGCACTTAGATTACTACCTTACCACGGCTCAAAGGGTCGTGCAAACAGGTAGTAGTTGGGTGCAGTCCCGAAGCACTTGGAGGCAGTAGTGGTTTGATAGGATTCGTCTTTTCGGGTATTAGGGGTTGATATCGCGCTGTGTTCGGAAAGCCATTACACAAAGTCCCTGGCCAGGATAAGCGAGATTTACTGGTAGGTACTCCAGTAGTTTCTCAGGGTGTATTGGGCTCTACTCCGGCATGATTTATTGCGCTGTTAGGGGTCTGATGTTTACCATCCCCCTAGGCTCGATATGCGAGTATCTTAGATGAACAGACCGGACTGTACGGAGATTGTCATAGATAGGCTCAGTAGGAGTTCGGATGAGTTTGCTCATCGACCTTCTTATCGACAGATACCTGGGTAGTCGTTACGTGCAGCTAGTACTGCTGACGGACTTGTGGTTAAACCCACTTCCAGCGTACTGTCGAGTCTTTAGAGTCCTACACAGAGGGTTTCCCTGCTTCGGGCGAAACGATGTAGATGCCGTATGGTTTTACGGCAGGGTTCCAATCACATACGTGTACTGGCTACACGGATGATGTTCAGGCGGATAATACTAGCGGGCTTTGGTTTAAACCGGATCCTAGTATTATATTATTGGATTATTATTATCTCATTGTATTCATATTTTTCGGAATACGATTACAGGTATATATATACGGTGAGGGCATTCTTCTAATTTTACATGACATGCTTCTAGAAAGGACACCTCATTATTTGATTTATCTATTTTTAGAAATAGATTAGTGAGGTGGAAATTGGAGACATACATGGCATGGGTGAAGCGTGGCTCTTTATATTTGTTTATTTATTTGGACTCACTATTCAAGCACGGTTGATATTTTCTATGTGAAAATAATCCATGCTTGAATGAGTGAAGTGAGAGACCCATTCTACACTAGCCTTCAACCCTAGCTCATTTGTTACTTCTCTTTCTCTCTCCAACTTCTCCTCCTTCTTTCTCAAAGACCCTAACCCTCACATGAGTTGTGAAATATAGGGTCTCATGAGATAAAACACTTTTTTAGATACTCTACATCTATTCAGTTGATAAAACTGCACATTTGTATTACATTTTTCCTACCATTTTTATATTAAAAAAGGACTTTATTATGATATATTATACATATGAGGGTTTATATGTAAAAACACCATTTTCCATGTGTTAATATATTTTAATTAGCATTTGGTAGAAAAATGTATGCAAATAAATTCATTGACCAAATCCTAGTAGAACTAAGTCTACTAAATATTATTTAAAAATTATTGTGCAGAATTTTCCAAGTTGTTATGCAGAATATATCAAAGAAATCAAGCTGTTGAAGAAATCTTGCCAAATTAAGAAGCAAAACTTGGAGACCAAGTCAGGAAGCAACCGAGAAAAGATTTCCAAATTCTAAAGGTGCCAAGGATCGCCAAATGTCACATAGAGCCAGCCCCAGAAAAATTATCAACGGTGGAGATTAAAAGGCCGCGGATCCGCGGCCCTAGCCCCTATTTGCCGCGGATCCGCCGCACTTATAAGGAATTGGGAGGCAAGATTTTTTGGCATAAATCTATGCTGAATTTTACCAAGTTTCCAACTAAAAGATTCTGGCTTTGCACTATAAAAGAGCACCGAGAGCCTCTTGGAAAAACCATCAAGCCGACGAGATCACGAAGTCCAAGATGGCTCACGCATCCAGGCTGATCATCAACTGTTCGTCTACCTCCTTGGAAGAGATCGAGAAGCAAACTAGTCTTTGTAATCATTTTCTAAGGAATCAAAGTGTAATGAATATTGTTGATTAATAAAGGTAGCTCTTTTTCTTATTCTATTTCTTCGTAGTTTAATTATGCATTTTCTCTCCATCTCTTTTTCTCCCAACATGCGCGAGTAATTCTCCGCTTGTTAGGGTTCGTAGGATTAGGGTAGGCTAATGGATGATGAACATCCCTAAACCCTTTTTATGTCCTATAAAGTTTATGAACTTTATCAAAAGAATCATTAACATCCTAATCGGGCGCGCTAACAATTCTTTGTTAATTCCGACCGCGATTAGAGATTAGATTAATGATTGTTTTGGTAAAGGCTAGATATGAACGGAGTTCCGTGTCGAGATAAGGGTTAAGAGTGGGATTCCTTTTTCCTCCAGAAACCCTAATCTACACGCATCACCGTCGTTCTAGTTTTAAATCTATTAAAGGATAAAAAGGGTAACTTTTAATTAATCATCCATAACTACTAAATCCTAACGAACCCTACAAGCCCCTTCTTATATTAACTACATCCATAAATAATCTAGATCTATATTTTGCATTAATGCTTAACATAGATCTAGAAACCATTCTACAATATTCTTTATTCCCCCCCTCTCTCTCAACACATCTAAAGTAAGAATAAAAGATTCAACGTTTCCCAGAGGACGACCCGTACTCACCTCGGTCTAGCTACACGCGACACCGTTCTGATTGCGGTTAACTACAAATACATAATTTCACATCAATCAACATCCTCTAGGCTATCTAGTTTAGCGAACTAGGTATCCTAGTTACCACGGTTTAGAGGTTGGAGCTTGAAGTACATACTCTCGGGTGGATCATTTTCGACACGAGGAGGCCGACGATCAAGCGCGATCCGGATCGTCGAGGAGCTCAAGGTGAGGATGAGAAGAAGACCCGAAGGACTTGGTTCTAGGAGGTATAAAACTCTTCATAGTATTTAAACCTCCTTGTAGATATAGCTAGTTAAGGTTTCCGTATAGATCCTGGAGTGTAGTCGGTGTTGCGAAGCTTAAGAAAATCGTTTTTTGTAAATTCCGCCTCCCCGCGAACCCGCGGGGTTCGCGGCATCGACTTACAGTCGTATCAGAGCCTACTAAACCTTAACTAGCTATTTAGCAAGTGGTTAGAATTTCGATCGACGAAAAATTGCACGAAATCAAAATTTCATACCATGTTTGCTGTCGATTTTCAAAACAGCTCAAAAAAATTATTTCAGTGGCCTTAAAAATACAAGCAGGCATTTATAAGAACATAAAAGAAAAATGGGCTCGTAGTTCACCAAGACCACCGCGGAACCGCGACAAAATAGTGTGTCTGGCCGCCGTTCCGCGGCCGAGTTAAGTCTGACTCGGTCCAATTTTCTTCTGTGGGTCTTTGACATGGAATTGTGATTTTTTGCATATGCGGATTCTACCCAGATTTGTTTGTGTGCTGGATTGTGCATGGGGTAGACACAGATTTGTTTATCCATCGAAATTCTAAAGTTCTTGGCTAATGTGATTCTGTGTTTGTATATATGATGCTAAACGTCTTCTAATCGCTATACGTCGATTAGTGGGGGTTGCACATATCTGTATTGTGATGGTTTGTGTATATGGAGTATTGGATCGTCGTGGATGAATAGCCGGGAGATGTGAGAAGAGTGTTTTCTTTTCTTTCATTCATGTAAATTTGTAATTGATGTAATATTATTTTGCGGGGCACATCCGGGTTGAGATTGTAGCTACCGTTGTATTATTTCTTTTACTGTTTCTTGCACCTAGGATAGAGCTAAGGTGGGGTGCACAAACTACCGGGTTCTTGAAGTGCGGAGTGTCCTACTCATTTTATTGAGGTAGGTTGCTTCACTTCGGTAATTTGGCGGGTAGTTTGCCGCACCCGTAGGGGTCTAGGGCGGGGTTTGGCTATTCATCACGCCCGTGGAATCCGTCTTTCGTTCTGGGATAAAACGAAACACGGAATTTCTAGTATATCCAATATATTCATCTGTGATCTGGAATGCCTATTATTGCGTAAGATGAATGGATATATATATTGTATATAATAAACGTTGCTTATGTTTTGTATCCACGCTAGTCCAGCCCCCGCTTTGCCGTTAGTTAAGTAACCTAACGGTGCATGACGGGGCCCCGTGGCGAGTGAGGATGGTATAAGCGTACGTTGTATTTTTGTTTCTTTTCTGCAATGATAGGGTTAATTGTGTTAGTGTAATATGCCATAGAGGCCATTATTGTATAGTACTAGTTTGTATATTATATTTTGGAAGCTTGGGATATATACACGGATTTATGACAGTCTTGCTCGATATGGTAGTATGCTACTTGGTTTGTATCTATCTTAATATGCGTATATGTTTCTTTTAATATATCGCTAATACATATTGATAGAACCCTTAGGATCTTTGCTTGACTACCAGCGTTGTGATAGCAGTCACACTAGTGGGGGCTGGGTAGTCTACAAGCACATCCTTATACAGGTTCCTAGTCGCAGGATTATCAAGGCAGGGAATCGATACTCCAGAGTAGACTAGTGTATACGCTTCTCATCCTAGGAGGGGAGATGGTCTGTCCCACAGCCATCAGTACGTCGTACTGGAGATAGTATGCAGGTGCTCATTGGGTTATGAGTTACACTGGACGGACTCGTGGGGAACTGCTGGTTGGTAATATACCTATCGTCAGGTAGCAGTTCCCATGTGATATGAGTACATCTTAGTTCGTCGACTTGACACTGCTACTTCGCCTCAAGTGTGTTCCTACTGTTCTTAGATTACTACCCTACCACGGCTCTGCTGAGGCGTGCAAACAGGTAGTAGTTAGGTGCAGTCCTGAAGCACTTGGAGGCAGTGGCGGTTAGATAGGATTCGTCTCTCCCGGTATTGGGGGTTGATGTCGCGCTGTGTTCGGAAAGCCATTACACAAAATCCCTGGCCAGGGCAAGCGAGATTTTCTGGTGGGGATTCCAGTAGTTTCTCAGGGTGTTTTTGGCCGTACTCCGACATGATTTATTGCACTATTAGGGGTTTGACGCTTGCCTCCTCCTTAGGACCGATATGAGACACTCTTAGACTAACAGACCGGACCGTACGGAGATTGCCACAGACAGGCTCAGTAGGGGTACGGATGAGTTTGCTCGTCGGCCTTCTTATCGACAGATACCTGGGTAGCCATTACGTATAGCTAAAACCGCTGACGCGCTTGTGGTTAAACCCACTGCCAGTGTACTGTCGAGTCTTTAGAGTCCTATACAGAGGGTTTCCCAGCTTCGGGCGAAACGTGTAGAGGTCGTATGGTTTTACGACAGGGATCGATCACATAAGTGTACTTGTGCGCATATGATGTTCGGGTGGACTATACTAGTGGGCTTTGGTTTAAGCCGGATCCTAGTATAAGATTATTGGATCAGTTTTGTCTCATTGTATTTGTGTTTCTCGGAATACGGATGCGGGTATGTATATACGGATGAGAGGGTATTCTTGTAATTTGATCAAGATTACAACTTGGAGTGGGACACCTCAATTAGGGTTTTTCTTTTTGATTAATTCTTTTGTGAGGTGGAGGAAATGAGAGAAGAAACTTTGTGGTATTTTAGTGAAATGGATTATGGTTTCACTTTGACTTTCATGGACTCATTTGAGATTTGTTGACTTAGATATTTGTTAGATATTTGTGAGATATTTTCATATGGTTTAAAAGAAAAAACTCAAGCCATTTCACTTAATCTTTTTCACTAAAAGAAAACAACAGATACTTTCCTCTCTCTTTCTCCTCAAGTTCTTCTTCAATTCCCCTCAAACCCTAACCATCTCATGAGTTGAGAATCCTAGGGTTTAGTGAGACAACTTGAACCCTCATCACTCTCTACACATCCTAGGCTACTTAGTTTAGCACACCAAGTGACCTAGTTGCCTCAAGTTAGAGGTTAAGCTCAAAGTCGGAACTCTCATGTAGATCTTCTACGATTTGGAGAAGCTGACGAGGAGGCGCAATCCGTTCTCACTTTGAGGGGCTCACGACTTGGAGAAGTACAGCGAGGAGGTGAAGGACAACGAGAACTTGAGGTATAACATTCCAACATAGTAGTTAATCCTCTAAATTAGATTGTTAGTTAGGGTTTAGTATTGATCCTGGAGTTTAGTCGATATTACGAAGCTTATAAAAATCGTTTTTTGCAAACTCTGCCTCCCCGCGAACATGTGGGGTGCGTGGTATCGACTTACAAATTGATAGGACCATATTAACATTCATTAATGCAAGGAAAACAAACCAAAGTTTAAATCGTTGGAACAATTTTAAAACTGCTCGGTTTTGTTGAAAAAACAACTTTTAAACGCGGAGCCTAAACTACTCCTTTTAAAATTTATCATAGTTCCTTCGACTATATCATGTTCATTACGTTCACGGTTTTTCCAAAACCATCCGCAGCCCTCCGTCATTTCAGATGGGTATTCAGTAGTATTCAAGCTATGTATTTTGACCTTCGCCAAGACATAGTGATTGGTAGCTGTTCGGTATTCATCTGTTGCATAGATAGATACGTTGATTTAGGACAGTCATACTACTATTTTAGCCTTCGTTAAGGGTATGTATGGATGGGTTTAAATTAACCTGGATAATGAAGGGTAGAACTTGACTTGCGTCTTATGATATGTTGGCCTTCGTCAAGGTCATAAGCGCCTGGGGCAAAAATCCACATCGGGAGTTTCTAAGGAAATTGAAACTTGCTAGTGTTGCATACCATTTAGAGTGTGATGATTTTGGTAGGATTCCTTCAAGGTTGTCACACGATGATATTTGAATCCTGATCTTACTGTGAATATTCGCTACTCTTCGGGAGATTTCTCACTAAAACAATCAATAATATAAACCAAGTAGGTGCCTAGAACGATGTTAGCAGGGCTACGCCTCCAGGAAAAAGTGGTTATGTAATTAAAGAACTTCGCGAAAGCGTTGAAAAACTTCCCTCGAAGTACCAACACTAGCCTGGATGAAAGGTTATGCTAGGATTGTAAGGTGAGATTAATCCTGACTAATTCTTCTTTTATGGTTTGAGGAAGGATTCGAGGAACAGTGGGAGACATCCTATTTAGATAAATTAATAACCAATCTAAACTTGCAAGAGTATCATGCTGAGGTTTCTTCTCTCTCTCCTGACAGCAGCGACCAAAATGGCCGGGCTTAAGTCCTGGTAGATGATAATAAATTGACTGAGCCAAATTATAAAGATTGGCTAAGGAATGTCTAGATGGCCATTACCTATGACAAGCTGGGCTACCTCCTTACTACCAAAGCCCCCGCCGTCCTAGGTCCAGATTCCACCGTCGCGGATGTTGATATCCGTAATACATGGGAAAAAGACAGTGTGAGAGCCAAGTGGCTCGTGTTAGCCTCAATGGATTATGAACACCAAAGACAGCATGAGAAGATGGACTTAGCTTCCATCATCCTTCATACCAAAGATTTATATGGAGAGCAATCTCGTATCGCAAGATATGAGACCTCGAAGAAATTGTTTCAGGCGAGATTGTTTGTTGGGTCATCTGTAGGGGACCACGTCCTTACGATGATTAACTATATTGAAGAGCTCGTGGACCTTGGGACCACGTTAGAGAACGAGTTATGTACTGGCTTGATTCTACAGTCCCTCCCCTCTACTTACGCCCAGTTTATCTTGAATTTCAACATTCAAGAGAAGGAAGTTTCATCTCCAGAACTCCTCAACATGTTGAGGAGCGCTGAGGGCACCCTGTAGAAATCCAGGGAGACACCCGCTCTGATCATTGGGGAATCTTAATTTTCTAGATCCAAGGCGAACGCCAAGGGAGAGAAGAAGAAGGCCTCCACCAAGCCGATAGGCGGTGTCAGTAAGGTAGAGGGAAAGGGCAGGGCAAAAGTTTCGGGGTTAACAAAAGGGAAGGAGGAATGTTTCTATTGTGATGGGAAAGGGCATTGGCAGAAGGATTGCAAGGCTTGGAAAGCCAGAAACCAGGATTCGAAGCACGTTGTGGTTTCGGTTTCAGGCGTGTTTATGATTGAAAATTGTCTGTCAATTAACTCTACTTCCTGGGTACTAGATACCGGATCGGGATCTCATATCTGTAATTCATTACAGGCTCTGAGAAACCATAGAATTATCAAGATAGGTGATATGACTCTCAGGGTTGTTAATGGAATGAGCGTAGAAGCTGTATCCGTAGGGGAATATCACATAGGATTGACAAGTGGGCAGATCTTGATTTTTCATAACTGTTTGTGTGTACCTAGTCTGACTTGTAATATCATCTCTGTATCTTTCCTTTCTAAAGAAGGTTATGATTTTACATTTGTAAGCGATGTGGTCCACATCCACCTTAATCAAAATTTGATTGGGTCGGGTACACTGGATAATTATATACGTATTAAATCAAGCTCAGGTTTTCAACGTTCAGAACACACTTAAAAAGAAAGTCTCAAGAATTAAATCAGGTTTTCTTATGGCATTGTAGACTGGGTCACATCAATAAAACACGGTTGACCAAGTTACATAAAGAGAGATATTTGGATCCGTTCGAATATCAGTCTTATGCAACTTGTCAATCATGTCTCAAAGGAAAGATGACAAAGACTCTGTTCACTGGACACGGAGAAAGAGCCACTGAGCTCTTGGGACTCATACACAGCGACGTGTGTGGTTCAATTTCTACATATGCAAGAAGTGATTATTCCTATTTCATTACTTTTACGGATGATTTCTCAAGATATAGACATTTATTCTTGATGAAACATAAATCCGAGGCCTTTGAGAAATTCCGGGAATATAAGAATGAAGTGGAAAAACAAACCGGCAAAAGTATCAAGACACTTAGATTTGATCGAGGTGGTGAATACTTAAGTGCCGAGTTCCTGGATTCCTTAAAAGAGAACGGAATTCTCTCTCCGCTTACTCCTCCATACACACCTCAACACAACAGTGTATCGGAAAGGCGGAACCGAACCATATTGGATATGGTGCGTTCCATGATGAGTAACGCTGAGTTACCATGATCCTTCTGGGGTTATGCGCTAGAATCAACAGCATATCTTTTGAAAAAGGTTCCTACTAAGTCAGTGCCTACCACATCATATCAGATGTGGAGTAGGAAGAAACCCTATATACAGTATCTAAAGATATGGGGATGTCCAGCTTTTATAAAAAAGCAGCATGCGGACAAGCTCGAGGCACGCTCAGTACTGTGTAAGTTTGTGGGATACCTAAAGAACTCCAGGGGGTATCTTTTCTAGTACGCGTAAGAACAAAAGGTCTTTGTTTCTCGGTATGCCCACTTTTTGGAAACTCAATTTCTTGAAAAAGAAATAAGAGGGAATGCAATAGAACTGGAAGAAATTTCCGAACCACAAGCTATTACTGAAAGCATGGTGGAACCAGAAGTTTCAAAAGAACCGGACATCTCTGCGCCACTCTGCAGGACTAGTAGGCAGTCTCATCCGTCCGAGAGATATTATGGTTTTCTCATAGAGGGGGATAGAGAGGATTGCACCATCGACGATGATGAGCCAACTAGCTTCCAGTAAGCCATTCAGAGCAGAGACTCGGTAAAATGGCTGGATGCAATGTGGACCGAAATGGAGTCTATGTACACCAACAAAGTATGGACTTTGGACATTGCTCCAGAATGGGTAAAACCCGTAGGCTGCAAATGAATCTTCAGAAAGAAGATTGGTGTAAATGGACAGATTGAAACCTATAAGTCTAGACTTGTTGCAAAAGGTTATCGTCAAAGATCTGGTTTGGACTATGATGAAACCTTTTCTCCAGTGGCTATACTCAAATCCATTCGGATCCTTCTTGGCATTGCTGCCTTCCACGATTATGAAATTTGGCAGATGGATGTAAATACTGCTTTTCTGAATGGAAATTTGGAAGAGTGTGTCTATATGGATCAGCCGGAGGGTTTCATGGAGAGTGGGAGCAGCGGAAGAGTGTGCAAGTTACTTAAATCCATTTATGGATTAGCAGGCATCGCAGAGTTGGAACATCTGTTTTGATGAGACGGTCAAGGAATTCGACTTTATCAAAAATCCAGATGAACCATGCATCTATAGTAAAATTGTAGCGAGAACTGTGGTATTTCTCGTTTTGTACGTGGATGACATTCTCCTGATAGGAAATGACATTCCTATGCTACAATCAGTCAAACAATTACTGTTACAAAGGTTCTCCATGAAGGACCTGGGTGATGCATCCTACATTCTGGGGATCCAGATTTATCGTGATAGATCTAAACGGATGTTGGGACTTTCACAGTCAAGGTACATCGACACCATACTGAAAAGATTTAGTGTGTAAGATTCAAAGCACGGTAATCTACCGGCTTGTCTCGGAATCACCCTCTCCAAAGAGATGTCTCCCAAGACTGATTTGGAAAGGGATCGTATGAGTATTATACCCTACGCTTCAACGGTAGGCTCTATAATTTATGCGATGTTGTGTACCAAATCAGATGTAGCTTACGTACTTAGAGTTGTAAGAAAGTATCAGTCAAACTTAGGGGAGAAGCACTGGACAGCACTGAAGAATATTCTCAAGTACTTGAGAAGGACTAAGGAGATGTTCTTGGTATACGACAGAGAAGACCTCCAGGTCGAGGCCTTCGCCGACTCATGCTTCCAGAGTGACAAGGAAGACTCCGGGTCTATGTCAGGTTATGTCTTTACCCTCAATGGATGGACGGTCTGTTGGAAGAGCTCCAGGCAGGACACCGTTGCTGACTCGACGATGGAAGCAGAGTATATCGCTGCATGTGACGCCGCAAAAGAAGCAGTCTGGATCAGGAAGTTCGTGACAGAGCTTCGGGTGGTTCTGTCCATTGTTGATCCAATACCGCTGTATTGTGACAACAACGACGCAATAGCTTTAGTGAAGAAACCAAGGTCCCATTAGAAGTCCAGACACATCTTGAGGTGGTTCCACCTGATCAGGAAGATTGTTGATCGCTGGGAGATCGAGGTGCGAAGAGTAGAGACAGAGAACAACACTGCAGATCCATTTACAAAGGCCATCCCTCAGACACAGTTCGAGAGGCTAATCAAGATGATAGGTCTGCGATATGCCAATACATGGCCTTAGTGCAAGTGGGAGATGTTAGTTATATATGCCCTAGAGGCCATTATTGTATCATACTGGATTGTATATTACATATTAGAAGCTTGGAATATTCACAGTTATAATAACAGTCTTACTCGAAATGGTAGTATACTACTTTGTTTGATTCTACCTTAATATGTGGATTGTTTCTTTTAGCATATCACTTATACATATTGGTAGAGCCTTTAGGATCTTTGCTTGACAACCAGCGTTGTGATGGCAGTCACACCAGTAGGGGCTGGGTAGTCTATAAGCACATCCTTTTACAGATCCCTAGTCGTAGGATTATCGAGACGAGGCATCTCCAGAGTAGACTAGTGTATACGCTTCTCATCCCAGCAGGGGAGATGGTCTGTCCTACAGCCATTAGTACGTCATACTAGAGATAGTATACATGTGCTCATTGGGTTATGAGTTACCATAGACGGACTTGTTGGGGACTGCTGGTTAGTATTATACCTATTGTCAGGTAGCAGTTCCAGGGTGGCATGAGTACAGATTAGTACGTTGAATTGATATCACTAATCGCCTCAAGTGTGTTCCCACTGCACTTAGATTACTACCCTACCACAGCTCAAAGGAGTCGTGCAAACAAGTAGTAGTTGGGTGCAGTCCCGAAGCACTTGGAGGCAGTAGCGGTTAGATAGGATCCGTCTCTCCCGGTATTAGAGGTTGATATCGCGCATTGTTCGGAAAGTCATTACACAAAGTCCCTGGTCAGGACAAGCGAGATTTACTAGTAGGTACTCCAGTAGTTTCTCAGGGTGTATTGGGCTTTACTCTGGCACGACTTATTGCACTGTTAGGGGTTTGACGTTTACCATCCCCCTAGGCTCGATATGCGAGTATCTTAGACGAATAGACCAGACTGTACGGAGATTGTCACAGATAGGCTAAGTAGGAGTTCGGATGAGTTTGCTCATTGTCCTTCTTATCGACAGATACCTGGGTAGCCGTTACGTGCAGCTAGTGTAAGTCCACGTTGCTCATCCCGGTTCTTACGGGGAGGCGGGAACGACGAAAAACAATAATTTGGCGCAAGGCGACATGGACTCAAAAGCATGGATCTTGGCTAAACATGAAACTAGTAAACTACAAGAGGCTATAACTACTATGCTGTAGAAAGTATACCTCACGAAACCGGTCCTTCGGGTCTTCATTCCGCTGTCCCGCTCATCCATCCAAGCTCCAAGTGTCGATCCGGACCTTGGGCACCTCCGCAGCCTTCTTGAGTCGAAGACGATCCACCCGAGAGATGTACACCGAGCTCCACCTCGAGCCGAGGCAACTAGGGCAAAGAGATTGCTAGTCTAGAAGCCCTAGGATGTGTAGAGGAGATGTATGGATGTGTTTGTCAAGTGGAATCCTTTTTTCTCTCAACACATGAGATCAAAGGAAGAATCAAGAGGAGGAAGAAGGAGGAGCAACCATGGAAATGTTTCTCATTTCTTTTCTATGAGAGAGAATGAGAATGAACAAATGAAAAACTTAACCAAGAGAAAACACAACCATGGTTGCAATAATGCAAAACATTATCATTACTAATCCCATCAAGATAAAGTTGATGGCTACAAATGACATGACCATTATCATAACAAAATGAAAAAGAAAACCAAAGAATACTTTAGACCTTTCAAGAAGATCCTAGTCAACTTTGGTCAAACGGTCAACAAAGTCAAGATGGTCAAATGGTCAATGTAATTAGCCATAACATAATTATCAATAAAAGGATTAGTTAATGTCTCCGGCTCATAACGGTTTTGACCAAACGAATTGTCAAAAACCCTAATGAGTGTGCCACATTACGGTTTTGGCCGAACCATCTGCCAAAACCCTAATGGGGAACCTCCTCCTTCATCGCTCCTCAAAACAGTGCATACACACCCGCATCCGCATTCCGTAAAATGCGAATGCACAGAAGACAAATCAAATCCATCTGTGCAATACTAGGATCTGGCTTAAACCAAAGCCCACTAGTATCGCCTGCCCGAACAGCATACGCACACAAGTGCACGTAAGTGATCGTAGCCCTGCCGTAAAACCATACGGCCTCTACACGTTTGGCCCAGTGCAGGGAAACTCTCTTTGTGGGACTCTAAAGACTCGACACTACGCTGGCAGTGGGTTTAACCACAGACCGCAAGCGGCACTAGCTGTGCGTAACAGTCCCCAGGTAGATGTCGATAAGAAGGCCGATGAGGTAAACCCATCCGAACTCCTACTGAGCCTGTATGTGACAATCTCCGTACAGTCCGGTCTGTTCGTCTGATACATCGCATGGCGGGCCTAGGGGGGCGGTGAACGTCAGTCCCCTAATAGCGGTACAAGTCGTGTCGGAGTGTAGCCCAGAACACCCTGAGATAACACTGGAAACCTACCAGTATATCTCGCTTGCCCTGGCCAAGGACTACTTGTGTAATGGCTCTCCTAGACACAGCGCGATGTCAACCCCCAATACCGGGAGAGACGAATCCTATTTAACCGTCACTTCCTCCAAGTGCTTCGGGACTGCACCCAACCACTACCTGTTTGCACGACTCCTTTGAGCCGTGGTAGGGTAGTTATCTAAGTACAGTGGGAACACACTCGAGGCGAAGTGACAGCGTCAAGTCGGCGGACTAAGCTGTACTCATGTCACCTGGGAACTGATAACTGACGATAGGTATAATACCAACCAACAGTTCCCGACGAGTCATGTCCAGTGTACTCGTAACCTAACGAGCACCCGCATACTATCTCAAGTACGACGTACTGACGGCTGTGGGACAGACCGTCTCCCCCGCTGGGATGAGAAGCGCATACGCTAGTCTACTCCGGAGTATCGATGCCCTGTCTCGATAGTCCTACGACTAGGGACCTGTATAAGGATGTGCTTATGGATTACCCAGCCCCCACGAGTGTGAGCGCCATCACAACGCTGGTAATCAAGCAAAGATCCTAAGGGCTCTACTAACATGTATAAGCGATATGCTTAAAGAAACACATGCACATATTAAAGTAGAGACAAACCAAGTAGCATACTACCATTTTGAGCAAGATTGTTTATACAACTGTGAATATCCCAAGCTTCCATCAAGTAATATACAAGCTAGTATGATACAGTAATGGCCTCTAGGGCATATACACTAACAATCTGCCACTTGCACTAAGGCCATGTACTGGCGTATCGAAGACCTATCATCTCGATCAGCCGCTCGAACTGAGTCTGGGGTAGGGCCTTCGCGAGTGGATCTGCAGTGTTGTTCTCCGTATTTACTCTCTTCACCTCGATCTCTCAGCGATCTACGATCTCCCTGATCAGGTGGTACCGCCTCAAAATGTGCCTGGACTTCTGATGGGACCTGGGTTCCTTCGCTAAAGCTATAGCTCCGTTGTTGTCGCAATACAGCGGTATTGGATCAACAACGGTAGGAACCACCTGAAGCTCCGTGAGGAACTTCTTCATCCAGACAGCTTCCTTTGCGGCATCGCAAGCAGCTATATACTCCGCTTCCATAGTTGAGTCAGCAACGGTCTTCTGCTTGGAACTCTTCCAGCAAACCGCCCCTCCATTGAGGGTAAAGACATAACCCGACATGGACTTGGAGTCATCCTTGTCACTCTGGAAGCTGGAGTCAGCAAAGGCCTCGAGCTGGAGGTCTTTTTCGCCATACACTAAGAACATCTCCTTAGTGCTTCTCAGGTACTTGAGAATGTTCTTTACCGCTATCAAGTGTTTCTCCCCTGGGTTTGACTGATACCGGCTTACAACGCTCAATGCGTATGCTACATCTGGTCTGGTACATAACATCGCATACATTATAGAGCCTACCACAGAAGCGTAGGGTATAATAGACATGCGATCCCTCTCCAAATCAGTCTTGGGAGACATCTCATTGGAGAGGGTGATCCCGTGACAAGCCGGTAAATTACCGCGCTTGGAATCTTCCATACTGAATCTTTTCAGTATGGTGTCGATGTACCTTGACTGTGAAAGTCCCAACATCCTCTTATATCTATCACGATAGATCTGGATCCCCAGAATGTAGTTGGCATCGCCCAGGTCCTTCATGGAGAACCTCTGCGACAAGAATCCTTTGACTGACTGTAGCATAGGAATATCATTTCCTATTAGGAGAATGTCATCCACGTACAAGACGAGGAATACCACAGTTCTCCCTACAATCTTACTGTAAATACATGGTTCATCTGGGTTTTTGATAAAGTCAAATTCTTTGACAGTATCATCAAAGCAGATGTTCCAACTCCGCGATGCCTGCTTAAGTCCATAAATGGACTTGAGCAACTTGCACACTCTACCGCTGCTCCCACTCTGAATGAATCCCTCCGGCTGATCCATATAGACGCACTCTTCCAAATTTCCATTTAGGAAAGCCGTCTTTACGTCCATCTGCCAGATTTCATAATCCTGGAAGGCAGCAATGGCAAGAAGGATCTGAATGGATTTCAGCATAGCCACTGGAGAAAAGGTCTCGTCATAGTCCAAACCAGGTCTTTGACGAAAACCCTTTGCTATAAGTCTAGCTTTATAGGTCTCAACCTGCCCATCTACACCAATCTTCTTTCTGAAGATCCATTTGCAGCCTACGGGTTTTACCCCTTCTGGAGCAAAGTCCAAAGTCCAAACTTTGTTGGTGTACATGGACTCCATCTCGGCCCCCATTGCATCCAGCCATTTTACCGAGTCGCCGCTCTGAATGGCTTGCTGGAAGCTAGTAGGTTCACCATAATCCATGGTGCAATCCTCTCTATACCCGTCTATGAGAAAACCGTAGTATCTCTCGGGCGGATGAGACTGCCTACTACTCCTGCGGAGTGGCGCTGGAATGTCCGGTTCTCCTGAACCTTCTGGTTCTACCAAGGTTTCAGTAACAGCTTGTGGTTCTGAAATTTCTTCCAGTTCTATTGCGCTCCCACTTATCTGATTTTCTAAAAATTCAGTTTCCAAGAAGTGGGCATGCTGAGAAACAAAGACCTTTTGTTCCTCTGTGGAATAGAAAAGATACCCCCTGGAGTTTTTTGGGTATCCCACAAACTTACACAGTACTGAGCGTGCCTCGAGCTTGTCCGCATGCTGCTTTTTTACAAAAGCTGGACATCCCCATGTCTTAAGGTACTTAAGACAGGGTTTCTTCCCACTCCACATCTGATATGGGGTGGTAGGCACAGTCTTGGTTGGAGCCTTTTTCAAGAGATATGCTGCTGTTTCTAGCGCATAACCCCAGAAGGATCGCGGTAACTCTGCCTTACTCATCATGGAACGAACCATATCCAATAGGGTTCGATTCCGCCTTTCCGATACACCGTTGTGTTGTGGTGTGTATGGAGGAGTAAGCTGAGAGAGAATTCCATTCTCTTTTAAGTAGCCCAGAAACTCGGCACTCAAGTATTCACCACCTCGATCAGATCTTAGTGTCTTGATACTTTTGCCTGTTTGTTTTTCAACTTCATTCTTGTATTCCTGAAATTTCTCAAAGGCCTCGGATTTGTGCTTCATCAAGAAGACATGTCCATACCTAGAGAAATCATCTGTGAAAGTAATGAAGTATGAATAACCACTTCGCGCATGTATAGACATTGGACCACACACATCACTGTGTATGAGTCCCAAGAGCTCGCTCGCTCTTTCTCCGTGTCCAGTGAACGGAGTCTTTGTCATCTTTCCCATGAGACAAGATTCACAAGTGGCATAAGACTGATACTCAAACGGATTCAAGTATCCCTCTTTATGTAACTTTGTTAACCGTGTCTCATTAATGTGACCCAGTCTACAATGCCATAAGAAAGCCTGATTTGTTTCCGGAGACTTTCTTTTAAGTGTGTTCTGGACACTGAAGATCTGAGCTTGATTCAGTACGTATATTCCGTTTTGTAATGTACCTGACCCAATCAGAACTTGATTTAGGTGGATGTTGACTACATCGCTTACAAAAGTAAAATCATATCATTCCTTAGAAATTAAGGATACAGATATGATATTACAAGTCGCACCTGGTACATAAAAACAGTTACGCAGAATCAATATCTGCCCAGTTGTCAGTCCTAGATGATATTCCCCTATGGATTCAGCATGCATGCTCATTCCGTTAGCAACCCTGAGAGTCATATCACCTTTCCTGATAACCCTACGGTTTCTCAGAACCTGTAACGAATTACAGATATGAGATCCTGATCCGGTATCCAATACCCAGGAAGTAGGGTTAACTGACATACAGTTCTCTATTACAAACACACCCGAAGCCGAAGCCACAACATGCTTCGAATTCTGGCTACTGGCTTTGCAAGCCCTGCAATCCTTCTGCCTATGTTCATTCCCGTAACAATAGGAACATCCCTTTTTTACTGCATCCATTCCTGTAACTTCTGCCTTTCCCTTTCTTTCTACTTCCCTGGTTTCCTTCAGGGTAGTAGGTAGAGACTGTTGAACTAAGTCAGCATCTGACCCGTTCTTCAACGTGGTCTTCAGGTCCGAGAGCTCAAAAGAGCTGGTCTCTGTAAGGACGTTGCCCCTTACAGATGACCCGATAGCCAACCTCACTGGAAGCAATTCGTTCGAGGTCTCATATCTTGCGATACGAGATTGCTCTCCATATAAAACTTTGTTATGGAGGAAGATAGAAACTGAGTCCATCTTCTCGTGCTGCCTCTGGTTTGCACCATCAACTGAGGCTAACACGAGGAACTTGGCTTTCGCAGAGTTCCTTTCCGATGTCTCGCGGATATGAATATCCGTGACAGGGGAAACTGGGCCTGAGACGGCAGGGGTTGGATCAGTCAAGAGGTGTCCCAGCTTGTCATGGGCAATGGACATCTGGACAGACCTTTGCCAGTCATAACAGTCAGATTCAGTCATTTTATTACCTAGATGTAACCTAGGTGCGGTCACTGGGTCGCTGCAATTAAGAGAGAGAGAAGAAAACACTCAGCATGATGCTCTTGCAAGTTTAGATTGGTTTTTAATTTATCTAAACAGGATGGCTCCCACTGTCTCTCGAATCCCTCCTCAAACCACAAAGGAAGAATTAGTCGGGATCTTTCTCACCGTACAATACTTGCTTAACCGTTCAGCCATGCCAGTGTCGGTACTTCGAGGGAGGTTTTCCAACGCTTTCGTGAGGTTCCTTAATTTAAGAACCTCTTTTCCCTTGGAGCGTAGCCCCGCTAACACCTTTCTAGACACCTACTTGGTTTATAGCATTGATCGTTAAGTGAGAAAGTTCCCAAGGAGTAGCATGTACTCACAGTAGGATCGGGATCCAAATATCATCGCGTGATAAAACTGAAGGAATCCTACCAGAATCATCACACTCCAAATGGTATGCAGCGCTAGCAAGTTTCAGTACTTTTGAAACTCCCGATGTGTATTTTTGCCCCATGCTCTTATGACCTTGACGAAGGTCAACAAATCATAAGTCACAAGTCAAGTTCTACCCGTCATTATCCAGGTTAATTTGAACCCACCCGTATATACCCTTGACGAAGGTCAACAAGGTAATACGACTGTCCCAAACCAACGCATCTATCTATGCTATATATGAACACCCAACAGCTACCAATGACTATGCCTTGACGAAGGTCAACAAACATAGCTTGAATACTATTGAATATCCATACGAAATGACGGAGGGCTACGAATGGTTTTGGCGAAACCGTGAACGTAGTGAACTTGATATAATCGATGGAATGAGATAGCTTTTAAAAGGAGTGGTTCAAGCTCCGCGTTTAAAAAGCTGGTTTTTGAAAAGAACCGAGTGGTTTTGAAAGTGTTCCCACGACTTTTACTTGGTTTATTTTCTTGCATTAGTTCTTTTAATGCGTCCCATCATTTAATCCTACCATTGCAGAAAACAACTAAAATATGACGTACGCTTATGCCGTTCGCATTCGCCACGGGGCCCCGTCATCACCCGTTAGGTTACTTAACTAACGACAGAGCGCGGGCTGGGCTAGCGCGGCTGAAAAACATAAGCAACGCCTAAATAGATATCATATATAGATATATAGCAATGATAGACATTACAGATCACAGATGAACACTTTGGATATACTAGGAATCCGCGATTCGTTCGAGCCTACAACGAAAAACGGATTACACGGTCGCGATGAATAGCCAAACCCCACCCTAGACCCCTATGGGTGCAGCAAACTACCCGCCAAGTACCCGAAGCGAAGCAACCTCCCTCAACACCGTGAGTAGGCCACTCGGCACTTCGAGATACCCGGTAGTTTGTGCACCCCACCTTGGGTCTGTCCTAGGAGTAAAAACAGTAAAAAGAAATTATACAATGACGGCTACAACCCTGACCCGGTTGTGCGGCCAAATAAATAATATTACATCAATTTACAACTTTTACAATGAATGAAAGAAAAAGAAACTCTCATCTCACATCCATTCCCGGCTATTCATCCGCGATAATCCACCGAGTTCATATACACAAACCATCAATATTACAGATCACAGATATGTATAACCCCCACTAATCGACTTATAGCGATTAGTAGACGTTCAATACATATATCACATCACAGAAAATATTCATTAGCCAAAGAGTACGGAATATCGATCAAAATACGGATTTACAACCAGCCCAAAAGTCAATTTGCTCTCTGGAAAATCTGGGTGGAAAAAACATGTACTAAAAATCCCAAAACTCCCAAATAAAAACACTGCAAGAAACCCGGTCCACGACCGAGTCAAATCGGCCGCGGAACCGCGGCAAGAAGCATGTTCTTGCCGCGGAACCGCGGCGGTTTGGTCGGTTCAGTGGACCGGTTTTCTTCTGTGGTTTTAAAAAACCCTGAGTCGAATTTTCACGTATGTTAAAAAAATTTTAAAGCAGTATAAAAATTCGACAGAAACTTGGTTTTTGTCGGATGTGTTTTGCGACTTTTTTCCCGATCGATATTCTAAACACTTTGCTAACTTACTAGTTTATGTTTAGCCTGGCTCTGATACCACTGTAAGTCCACGTTGCTCATCCCGGTTCTTACGGGGAGGCGGAAACGACGAAAAACAATAATTTGGCGCAAGGCGACATGGACTCAAAAGCACGGATCTTGGCTAAACATGAAACTAGTAAACTACAAGAGGCTATAACTACTATGCTGTAGAAAGTATACCTCACGAAACCGGTCCTTCGGGTCTTCATTCCGCTGTCCCGCTCGTCCATCCAAGCTCCAAGTGTCGATCCGGACCTTGGGCACCTCCACGGCCTTCTTGAGTCGAAGACGATCCACCCGAGAGATGTACACCGAGCTCCACCTCGAGCCGAGACAACTAAGGCAAAGAGATTGCTAGTCTAGAAACCCTAGGATGTGTAGAGGAGATGTATGGATGTGTTTGTCAAGTGGAATCCTTTTTTCTCTCAACACATGAGATCAAAGGAAGAATCAAGAGGAGGAAGAAGGAGGAGCAACCATGGAAATGTTTCTCATTTCTTTTCTATGAGAGTGAATGAGAATGAACAAATGAAAAACTTAACCAAGAGAAAACACAACCATGGTTGCAATAATGCAAAACATTATCATTACTAATCCCATCAAGATAAAGTTGATGGCTACAAATGACATGACCATTATCATAACAAAATGAAAAAGAAAACCAAAGAATACTTTAGACCTTTCAAGAAGGTCCTAGTCAACTTTGGTCAAACGGTCAACAAAGTCAAGATTGTCAAATGGTCAATGTAATTAGCCATAACATAATTATCAATAAAAGGATTAGTTAATGTCTCCGGATCATAACGGTTTTGACCAAACGAATTGTCAAAAACCCTAATGAGTGTGCCACATTACGGTTTTGGCCGAACCATCTGCCAAAACCCTAATGGGGCACCTCCTCCTTCATCGCTCCTCAAAACAGTGCATACACACCCGCATCCGCATTCCGTAGAATGCACAGAAGACAAATCAAATCCATCTGTGCAATACTAGGATCTGGCTTAAACCAAAGCCCACTAGTATCGCCTGCCCGAACAGCATACGCACACAAGTGCACGTAAGTGATCGTAGCCCTACCGTAAAACCATACGGCCTCTACACGTTTGGCCCAGTGCAGGGAAACTCTCTGTGTAGGACTCTAAAGACTCGACACTACGCTGGAAGTGGGTTTAACCACAGACCGCAAGCGGCACTAGCTGTGCGTAACGGTCCCCAGGTAGATGTCGATAAGAAGGCCGATGAGGTAAACCCATCCGAACTCCTACTGAGACTGTATGTGACAATCTCCGTACAGTCCGGTCTGTTCGTCTGATACATCGCATGGCGGGCCTAGGGGGGCGGTGAACGTCAGTCCCCTAATAGCGGTACAAGTCGTGTCGGAGTGTAGCCCAGAACACCCTGAGATAACACTGGAAACCTACCAGTATATCTCGCTTGCCCTGGCCAGGGACTACTTGTGTAATAGCTCTCCTAGACACAGCGCGATGTCAACCCCCAATACCGGGAGAGACGAATCCTGTCTAACCGTCACTGCCTCCAAGTGCTTCGGGACTGCACCCAACTACTACCTGTTTGCACGACTCCTTTGAGCCGTGGTAGGGTAGTTATCTAAGTACAGTGGGAACACACTCGAGGCGAAGTGACAGCGTCAAGTCGGCGGACTAAGCTGTACTCATGTCACCTGGGAACTGATAACTGACGATAGGTATAATACCAACCAACAGTTCCCGACGAGTCCTGTCCAGTGTACTCGTAACCTAACGAGCACCCGCATACTATCTCAAGTACGACGTACTGACGGCTGTGGGACAGACCGTCTCCCCCGCTGGGATGAGAAGCGCATACGCTAGTCTACTCCGGAGTATCGATGCCCTGTCTCGATAGTCCTATGACTAGGGACCTGTATAAGGATGTGCTTATGGATTACCCAGCCCCCACGAGTGTGAGCGCCATCACAACGCTGGTAATCAAGCAAAGATCCTAAGGGCTCTACTAACATGTATAAGCGATATGCTTAAAAAAACACATGCACATATTAAAGTAGAGACAAACCAAGTAGCATACTACCATTTTGAGCAAGATTGTCTATACAACTGTGAATATCCCAAGCTTCCATCAAGTAATATACAAGCTAGTATGATACAGTAATGGCCTCTAGGGCATATACACTAACAGCTAGTACCACTGACAGACTTGTGGTTAAACCCACTGCCAGCGTACTATCGAGTCTTTAGAGTCCCACACAGAGGGTTTCCCCACTTCGGATGAAACGATGTAAAGGCCGTATGGTTTTACGGCAGGGTTTCGATCGCATACGTGTACTGACTACACAGATGATGTTCGGGCGGATAATACTAGTGGGCTTTGGTTTAAGCCGGATCCTAGTATCATATTATTGGATTATTATTATCTCATTGTATTCGTATTTTACAGAATATGAATACGGGTATGTATATACGGTGAAGGCATTCTTGTAATTTTACATGACATGCTTCTAGAACGGGACACCTTATTATTTGATTTATCTATTTTGTGAAATAGATTAGTGAGGTGGAAATTGGAGACATACATTGCATGGGTGAAGCATGGCTCTTTATATTTATTTATTTATTTGGACTCACTATTCAAGTATGGTTGATATTTTCTATGTGAAAATAATCCATGCTTGAATGAGTGAAGTGAGAGAGCCATTCTACACTTGCTTTCAACCTTAGCTCATTTGTCACTTCTCTTTCTCTCTCCAATTTCTCCTCCTTCTTCCTCAAAGACCCTAACCCTCACATGAGTTGTGAAACATAGGGTCTCATGAGAAAAAACACTCCTTTAGATACTCTACATCCTCTAGACTATCTAGTTTAGCGAACTAGGTACCCTAGTAACCTCGGTTTAGAGGTTGGAGCTTAAAGTATATACTCTCGGGTGGATCATCTTTGACACGAGGAGGCCGACGATCAAGCGTGATCCAGATCTTTGAGGAGCTTAAGAAGAGGAGGAGGAGAAGACCTGAAGGAGTTGGTTTTAGGAGGTATAAAACTCTTCATAGTAGTTAAACCTCCTTGTAGATATAGCTAGTTAAGGTTTTCGTATTGATCCTGGAGTTTAGTCGGTGTTGCAAAGCTTAAGAAAATCGTTTTTTTTGTAAATTCCGCCTCCTCGCTAACCCACGGAGTGCGCAACATCGACTTACATGGAGTTAAACTCCCAAAAGGATTTTATTTATGGTGTTAAAATTCAAAATATTTTGAATGGAGTTAAACTCCTAAAAGGATTTTATTTATAGAGTTAAACTCCAAAAGATTTTGGCATATGAAGTTGAACACCCAGAAATCTTTTGAGATGATCAAAAGGGACCCCTTTCTTCTCCCCTTTAGCCCTGGATCTTCTTTTGAGCCTTGAATCGTCCCGAAGTGGGGTTTTTGGAGACGGGTCTCCTTCCTCCTCCTCTTTGTTGGCTGGATCTTGGAGAAAAAGGGGGGAGACTTTAAAAACTCCCCTTTTGGGGATTTGATGAAAGATCCGATCTCCCCTTCAAGGGTTTTATGGTGAAAACTGTTTCTTTTTGGAAAAAGAAGAGTTAAACTCTTGATTTAATTCAAAAAAATGAAAGAAGGTTTAGAACCTTGAAGAAGAAGGAGGAGGCACAAAACCCTAATTTTTGAGAGAATGAAAAAAGTTGTTCTTGATTTTTCATCATGTTTACCTTTATAGGCTACACACTTTACATATAGCCCCTTAGGCTTTGCCAAATGGCACTTGTGCCATCCTATGCCTTATGTGCTTATTTCTTTTTGCACATAAGCCATGGAGTTTACAAAATTTTGGCTTTCTGCCTATTTTTTATACATTTATTTCTAAAAAATTGCATTAATCTAATTTATTGCTTCATTCTTGGTATGGAGCCGGCCCCTTCCGTGCTTGGTCCTGACATGGACTTGGGCCCACTTGGCTTAGGGTTGATTGACTTTGACTTGATCGATCGGGGTGTAACTTTTGACCCCAACAATGTGCCTCCTATTAATAAATGCACACCACATATATGGGTCGTGTGCATGAAATTGATGGATCCTCTTTCGCATGGCGGTTGACTTGATTTTGTTCTCGTTTTGACGACGTGAAGGTCGATGCTACCCTTTTCACGACGTGGACGGTCGGTGCTGCCCTTTTAGCGACGTGGACGGTCGGTGCTGCCATTTCTGCGACTTGGATGGTTGGTGCTGCCATTTTTACAACGTGGACGGTCGGTGCTGCCATTTTTTGCGACGTGGACGGTCGGTGCTACCATTTTAGCGACGTGGACGGTCGGTGCTGCCATTTTAGCGACGTGGACGGTCGGTACTGCCATTTTTTGCGATTTGGACGGTCGATGCTGCCATTTTTGCGATGTGGACGGTCGAGGCTGCCCTTTTAGAGACGTGGACGGTCGGGGCTGCCATTTTTGTGACTTAGACTGTCAATGCTGCCATTTTAGCGATGCGGACGGTCAGGGCTGATCTTTTAGCGATGTGGATGGTCGGTGCTGCCATTTTTGCGACTTGAACGGTCGATGCTGCTATTTTTGCGACTTGGACGGTCGGTGCTGCCATTTCAGTGACGTGGACGGTCGGTGCTGCCATTTTAGCGACGTGGACGGTCGCTGCTTGATTTGACTTGCTCCGCTTCTTGCAGTGTCGGGGTTAAAGATGACTTAGGAGTTCTCAACCCGTCTAGCGGGACTTTTGAGCTTGGAACCACTGCCGGGTGAAACGTTGATTTGATATGTTTGATTTCTGCCTTGTTTGGCGGGATTTTTGAATTTGAGAGGAACTTAGAATTTGGATTTTCTTTAGCATCAGCATTGCTGCACTGGAATAATGCCAGGAGCAACCCATCATTTGCCCCGGGAAGACTTGGGATTTGGTTTTTGGGTCGGCATCAGCATCGCTAACACTGAAACGTAGTGTCAGGAGTGACTCATCATTTGCCTTTGTGAAAACTTAGGGTTTGAGTTTTGGGTCGGTATCAGCACCGTTAACACTGAAGCGTAGTGTCAGGAGCGACCCATCATTTGCCATTGCCCGTTGGAGAGCGATGGCTTAGGAGACAGGTTTAGATCTCTATCACCTAAGGCTTTTCAATTTTATGAGCCGTAAGGGTCTCATAAAAGCATTTTCTCCCTACGAGTCGAGAGGATCTCGCAGGTATATTTCTCCCTAGGAATCTTGGGGATTCCTAAGTGTGTTACTCATTTGTGAGTCGTAAGGATCTCACGCAAGGATTTTCTCCTTACAAGATCGAGAGGACTTTGCGAGTGTATTTAATCTCTTTTCACGAGTTTGCGCCCTTTCGGGTTTTCACAAACTCACCGGCAATCCTGCTGTTTTTACTCATGGAGCTCTTTCAGGTTTTCATCCATGCCCGTTTTGTTTGTGGACATACCTTTTTTTATGCTTCATCGGCGGTAGGACTTCAGATGTAGTCTCGCCGGTAGGACTTAGGAGAGATAGGCGTCATTTGCGCCCGTAGATTGTATACGGTTTTACAGAATGTATGATCCAGACCGTAGGTCCGGTGTGCTCAATTCGCCTGCGACTTGGAGCATTCACGCGTAGTATTTCTTGATATATCGGCCATTGATGGGGGGGCATGGGCCTTTCTCTCTCGGCATTTATCAGCTGGTAGGATCCTCCATCAAACACATTCCCGATAATGTATGGTCTTTCCTATTTTGGCTCGAATTTTTCCTTGGCATGTCGATTGGGGATGATCGGTCTTTTGAGGACCAACACCAATTCTGTTGGATATATATGCCCTAGAGGCCTTCATTGTATATGATGCTAAGGAAATGTATGTACAGGACAATCTTGCTCGATATGATAGTACGCTATTTGGTTTGTCTTTATCTTAACATGTGATATATTTTACTTTGTATTTCATATATTGTGTACATGTTGATAAAGCCTGTAGGATATTTGCCTGACTACCAGTGTTGTGATGGCAGTCATACTTGTAGGAGCTGGATGGTCAATAGGCACATCCTTAAATGTCCCTGGTCGTAGGAGTATTGAGACTGGGTATCGATACTCCAGAGTAGACTAGTGTATATATATCTAAACCGTGATGAGGGGCGATGGATTGGTCCCGCAGCCATTGGTGATGTGCACCTAAGATTGTATACAGATGCTCACTGGGTGTGAGTTCACCGGATAGGACTCGCCGGGGACTGACCAGATGGTATTATACCTAGCGTCAGATAGCGGTTCTCTGGTGACATGTCTGCAGATAGTCTGTCGACTTGAGATCGTCATTTGTCTCGTATGAGTTCCCACTGTGTTTTGATTACTACCCTACCACGGCTCAAAGGAGTCGCGCAAACAAGTTTTAGTTGGGTACAGTCCCGAGCCACATGGAGGCAGTGAGCGACTGTTGGGGATTCGTCTCTCCCGGTATTGGGAGCCTATATCGCACAGTGATCGGTTGGTCATTACCATAAGTCCCTGGCCAGGGATGATTGAGAATTACTGGTGGACGGACCAGTAGATTCTCTGATGGTCTTGAGCCACACTGACACGACTTGTACGGTTATTAGGGGTCTGGCATTTTCCACCCCCTAGACCTTACATGCGATACTCTCAGACGAACAGACCAGATTGCACGGATATTGTCACGGACAGGCTCAGTAGGGGTTTCGGACGAGTTCGCTCGTCGGCCTCCTTTTCGACATGTACCTGGGTTGCCGTTACGTACAGCTAGTGCCACTGACGGACTTGTGGTTAAACCCACTGCCAGCGTACTGTCGAGTCTTTAGAGTCCCACACAGAGGGTTTCCCTGGATCAGGCGAGACGATGTAGAGGCCGTATGGTCTTACGGCAGGGTTTCGATCGCATACGTGTACTGGCTACACGAATGATGTTCGGACAGATAATACTAGTGGGCTTTGGTTTAAGACGGATCCTAGTATTATACTATTGGATTATACTTGTCTCTGTGTATCCGTATTTTTCGGAATACGGATACGGGTATGTATATACGGTGATGGCATTCTTGTAATTTTATAAGAATGAGCTTCTAGAAGGAGACACCTCATTATTGATTTATCATTTTTTGATAAAGGATTAATGAGGTGGAAATTAGGAGATATTTGAGGAATGGGTTGCAAGCATGGCTTTGTATATTGTTTATTCATTTGGGTTTCCTATTCAAGCATAGTTGCATTTTATGTGAGTATTTTATTCCATACTTGAATTATTGGAAATTGACTTAGTCATTCTCACACCCATTTCTTAAGATCATTCTCATGATATCATTCTCTCTCCTAGGTTTTCTCTCCTCCTCCTTCAAGCTCATCCCATCACATGAGCTGTGAATCAATGAGCATTGAGACAATTTAATCCAATATATCTTCTCTACTTCTATTTAGTAGTATTCCTTAGCAAGTTGGATCACTAAGTTACCTCTTTTGAGGTTGGAGCTTGACCATAGGCCCTCGGATGGATCTTTCTTCGGCACAAAGGAGACCGGCAACCGAGTTCATTGGAAGGTTTGGAGGAGCCAAAGAAAGTAGTTCACAAAGAACCACTTGAAGACCCGAAGGACTTGACATGAGGGTATAATACTTTTAACTGAGTAGTTAACGCCCTCTTGTAGTTTAATTTTGTTAGTTAAGCTTTAATCAAGATCCTAAAGTGGATAAAGTCTATGTTGCAAAGCCAAACATGATCTTTTGAAGTGAGAAAAATCGTTTTTGATGTATTCCGCCTCCCCGCGAACACGTGGGGTGTGATACATAGACTTACAAATTCTCCTTTCTTAAAAGCACAGAGACGGGTCATCTTATCATAGGCCCATGACATTTGAGATCGGTACAGCTCCAGATTTTGCTGTACTGCGAGTCTCTTTTCTTCGAGGGCGTCGAGCTCTTTGAGCCGAAGGAGGATATTTTCCTCCTCCGTCAACTCGTGCTGGATGACTATTCTTAGGCTTGGAACTTCGACTTCGAGGGGGAGAATTGTTAGTGTTATATGCCCTAGAGGCCATTATTGTATCATACTGGTTTGTATATTACTTAATGGAAGTTTGGGTATTCACAGTTGTATTGACAGTCTTGCTCAAAATGGTAGTATGCTACCTGGTTTGTTTCTATCTCAATATGTGCATGTGTTTCTTTTAGCATATCGCTTATACATATTGGTAGAGCCCTTAGGATCTTTGCTTGATTACCACCGTTGTGATGCCAGTCACACTAGTGAGGGCTGAGTAGTCTATAAGCACATCCTATACAGGTCCCTAGTCATAGGATTATTGAGATGGGGCATCGATATTTCAGAGTAGACTAGTGTATACGCTTCTCATCCCAGCAGGGAAGATGGTCTGTCCCACAACCATCAGTATGTCGTATTGGAGATAGTATGCAGGTGCTTATTGGGTTATGAGTACACTGGACAGAACTCGTTAGGGACTGTTGGTGGGTATTATACCTATCGTCGGGTAGCAGTTCCCAGATGACATGAGCACAGCTTAGTCCGTCGACTTGACACTGCTACTTCGCCTCGAGTGTGTTCCCACTGTTCTTAGATTACTACCCTACCACAGCTCAAAGGAGTCGTGCAAACAGGTAGTACTTGGGTGCAGTCCCGAAGCACTTAGAGGCAGTGGTTGTTAGATAGGATTCGTCTCTCCCGGTATTGGGGGTTGATATCGCACTGTGTTCGGAAAGCTATTACACAAAGTCCCTGGCCAGGGCAAGCGAGATATACTGGTAGGTACCCCAGTAGTTTCTCAGGATGTTTTGGGCTACACTCCGGCACGACTTATTACGTTATTAGGGGTCTGACGATTACTGCCCCCTAGGCCCGATATGCGATACTCTTAGACGAACATACCGGACTGTACGGAGATTGTCACAGATAGGCTCAGTAGGAGTTCGGATGAGTTTGCTCATCGACCTTCTTATCAACAGATACCTGGGTAGCCGTTACGTGCAGCTAGTACCGCTGACGGCTTGTGGTTAAACCCACTGCCAACATAGTGTCGAGCCTCTAGAGTCCCACATAGAGGGTTTTCCTGCATCGGGAAAAAGATGTAGAGGCCGTATGGTTTTACGGCAGGGCTTCGATCACATACTGTACTTGTGCACGTACGATGTTCAGGCGGATAATACTAGTGGACTTTGGTTTAAGTCGGATCCTAGTATTATATTGATGGATTATTTTTGTCTCTTTTATATTCGAATTTTTCGGAATACGGATACGGGTATGTATATACGGATGATGGGCATTTTCGTAATTTACTCGAAAAAGCTTCTAGAAGAAGACACCTCATTTGGCTTTTAATCTTTTTGATTAATAATTAATGAGGTGGAGGAAATGAGGTGGAGATATTTGTTGGATGAAGCATGGCACTTGGTGACTCATGGTTATGTCTCATCACTTAGATATTTTGAAGCTTGCTAGATATTTCTGAGATATTTTATCTCATCAATTATAAGCATGCTTCATTATTCTAGACTTGAGCCTTCTTCATTATAAGATCATTTTCTTCACTAGTTTTTCCTCAAGTCCCCTTCTTCTTCCTCAAGCCTTTCATGTCTCATGTGTTGAGAAAGCTGAGGCTATTAAAGACACACTAATCCATCTTCACTCTCTACATCATCTAGGCCATCTAGTTTAGCAAACTAGGTGCCCTAGTTACCTCGGATTTGAGGTAGGAGCTCGGACTATAGACTCTTGGGTGGATCGTATTTGACTCGAGGAGGCCGACGAGGAGGCATCGATCCGTTATGATCCTTGGAGCCTATGAAGAGGAGGAGGACAACAAAGAAGACTCAAAGGATATGTAACATGGGGTATACACTTCTTTCCGAGTAGTTAACCTCATAGCAGTTAGCTAGTTAGGGTTTAGTATCGATCCTGGAGTTCAAGTCGGTGTTGCGAGCTTTGAAAAAACTTTTTTTAAATATCCTGCCTCCCTGCGAACCCGTGGGGTGCGCGACATCGACTTACAGTGGTATCAGAGCCTAACTAAACCTTTCCTAGCTTGTTAGCAAGTTATTAGAACTTCGATCGTCGGAAAATCACGAAAATGGAACACCCGCACCCTCAGTTTCTGTCGAATTTTAAAAACGCCAGAAAAATATATTTCAGAGGAATGAAAATTCAGTGCGGCGTATTATAAGAACACCCAAGAAAAACGAGTCGGTGAATCGCTAAGACGACTGCGGAAGCGCGGTGGAACGGTGAGTTCCGCCACAGTTCCATGGCCGAGTCGAGGCCGATTCGACTCGTTCTTCTTCTGTTCTAATTTTGGGTGTTCTGTCTTCTTGTATATTTGGTTTCTACCCAATATGTTTTGTGTGCTGGTTTGCACTTTTGGTAGATATGGAAAATAGTTTTCGATCGAAATTCTAATGTTATTTGCTAATCGGGTTTTCTTTGTTGTGATATATATGTTCGTAAACTTCAGCTAATTTCTATATGTCGGTTAGTTTAGGGTTGCACACATTTGTGATGTTGGTTTGTGTATATGAACTTATTGGATCGTCATGGATGAATAGCCGGGGATGTGAGATGAGAGTTTTCTTTCATTCGATGTAAATTGTAAAGTGATGTAATATTATTTTGCGGGACACATCCGAGTTGAGATTGTAGCCACTGTCGTATTATTTCTTTTACTGTTTTCTGCTCCTAGGATAGACCCAAGATGGGGTGCACAAACTACCGGGTTCTTTGAAGTGCCGAGTAGCCTACTCACTTTGATGAGGGAGGTTGCTTCACTTCGGGAATTTGGCGGGTAGTTTGTCGCACCCGTAGGGGTCTGGGGTGGGGTTTGGCTATTCATCACGAACGTGGAATTCGTCTTTCGTTACAGGCTTAAACGAAGCGCGGAATTCCTAGTATATCTAATATGTTCATCTGTGATCTGGAATGCCTATTATTGCGTGAGACGAATGGTTATTATATATATGCTATATAGTAGACGTTGCTTATGTTTTGCATCCGCTCTAGTCCAGCCCCCGCTCTGGCGTTAGTTAAGTAACCTAACAGTGTTAGACGGGGCCCAGTGGCAAATGCGGATGTCATAAGCATACTTCATATTTTCGTTTCTCTCTGTGATGATAGGTGTAAATGATGGGACTGCATTATTAATGCAAAGTAAACAAACCAAAGCTGAATCGTTGGAACACTTTTAAAACCACTCGTTTTTTTTCAAAACAGAAACTTTTAAAATGCGGGGTTTATACCACTCCTTTAAAACCTATCATGGTTCCTTCGACTATATCAAGTTCACTACGTTCACGGTTTCGCCAAAACCATTCGTAGCCCTCCGTCATTTCATATGAATATTCAATAGTATTCAAGCTATGTTTGTTGACCTTCGCCAAGGCATAGTGATTGGTAATTGCTGGATATTCATATGTAGTATAGATAGATGCGTTGGTTTGGGACAGTCTTACTACTTTGTTGGCCTTCATCAAGGGTATGTATGAGTGGGTTCAAATTAACCTGGACAATGATATGTAGAACTTGACATGTGACTTATGATTTGTTGGCTTTCGTCAAGATCATAAGAGCATGGGGCAAAAATCCACATCGGGAGTTTTTAAGGAAACTGAAACTTGCTAGTGCTGCATACCATTTGGAGTGTGATAATGTTGGTAGGATTCCTTCAGGATTATCACACAATGATATCTGGATCCCGATCCCACTGTGAGTATCCGCTACTCCTTGGGAGATTTTTTCACTAAACGATCAATGATATAAACCAAGTAGGTGTATAGAACGGTGTTAGCAGGGATACTACTTTAGGGAAAAGAGGTTATTTAATTAAGAAATTTTGCGAAAGCGTTGTAAAACCTCCCTCGAAGTACCGACACTAGCCTGGCTGAAAGGTTAAGCAAGTATTGTACGGTGAGATTAATCCTAACTAATTCTTCTTTTATGGTTTGAGGAAGGATTCAAGATACAGTGGGAGCCATCCTGTTTAGATAAACTAAAAACTAATCTAATGTTGCAAGAGCGTCGTGTTAAAGTGATTCTTCTCTTTCTCCTAATTGCAGCGACCAGTTGACCGCGCCTAAGTTACAATTAGCTAATAAATTGAATGGGCCATACTATATTGACTGGTAAGGGTTTGTCCAAATGTCCATTGCCTATGAAAAGCTGGGCCACCTCATTACTACTCAAGCCCACGCCATCCCAGGTCCAGTTTCCACCGTCGCGGATGATATCTGTAAGACAACGGAAAAAGATAGTGTGAATGCCAAGTGCCTCATGTTGGCCTCAGTAGATGGTGTAAACCAGAGGCTGCACGAGAAGATGGACTTAGTTTCCATATTTCTCTATAACAAAGATTTATATGGAGAGCAATCTCGTATCGCAAGATATGAGACCTCGAAGGAATTGCTTGAAGCGAGATTGGTTATCGGGTCATCTGTAGGGGACAACGTTCCTACGATGACTAGCTATATTGATGTGCTCACGGACCTGGAGACCACGTTGGAGAACCAGTCATATGCTGACTTGATTCTACAATCCCCACCTTCTACTTACGTCGAGGGAAAGAAAGTTATATTTCCAGTTGAGGGCACCCTGAAGGAAACCAGGGAAACACCCATTCTGCTTATTGGGGAATCTTCATCTTTTAGATTCAAGACGAAAGCCAAGGGAGAGAAGAAGAAGGCCTCCGCCAAGCCGATAGGCAGTGTCGGTAAGGTAGAGGGAAAGGGAAGGGCAAAAGTTTCGGGGCTAACAGTTGGGAAGGAGGGATGTTCATATTGTCACGGGAAAGGGCATTAGCAAAAGGAATGCAGGGCTTGGAAAGTCAGAATCCAGGATTCGAAGCACGTTGTGGCTTCGGCTTTGAATGTGTTTGTAATTGAAAACTGTATGTCAATTAACTCTACATCCTGGGTACTAGATACCGGATCAGGATCTCATATCTGTAATTCATTATAGGCTTTGAGAAACCGTAGAGTTATCAGGACAGGTGATATGACTCTCAGAGTTGCTAACGGAATGAGCGTGGACGCTGAATCCGTAGGGGAATATCACTTAGGATTGACAAGTGGGCAGATATTGATTCTACGTAACTGTTTGTATGTACCTAGTTTAGCTTGTAATTCATATATGTATCCTTACTTTCTAAAGAAGAATATGATTTTACATTTGTAAACGATGTGGTCCACATCCACCTTAATCAAATTTTGATTGGGTCAGGTACATTAGATAATGGAATATACGTATTAAATCAAGCTCAGTTTTTCAGTGTCTATAACACCCTTAAAAAAAGTCTCCAGAATTAAATCAGGCTTTCTTATGGGATTGCAAACCGGGTCACATCAATGAAACACGGTTGACGAAGTTACATAGAGAGGGATATTTGGATCCGTTTGAATATCAGTCTTATGCAACTTGTCAATCTTGTCTCATAGGAAAGATAACAAAGACTCCATTTACTGGACACGGAGTAAGAGCGAGCGAGCTCTTGGGACTCATACACAACGATGTGTATGGTCCAATATCTACACATACACGAAGTGGTTATTCCTATTTCATTACTTTTACGGATGATTTCTCTAGGTATGGACATGTCTTCTTGATGAAACATAAATCCGAGGCCTTTGAGAAATTTCGGGAATATAAGAATGAAGTGGGAAAACAAACAGGCAAAAGTATCAAGACACTGAGATCTGATTGAGGTGGTGAAACTTAAGTGCCAAGTTCCTGGGTTACCTAAAAGAGAATGGAATTCTCTCTCAGCTTACTCCTCCATACACACCTCAGCACAACGGTTTATCGGAAAGGCGGAACAGAACCCTATTGGATATGGTTCGTTCCATGATGAGTAACGCCTGTAGGGTGTTTTTTGTCACCCCATTTAGATGGTAATACGCGTCGCTTTTCAGGCAACCTACAGATTCCCCCTGCCTAAAGTAGACGGGGGTTTATTGATTGTGGGATCTGAATCTCCGGCAGTCGCGGACTAAGCTGCCGTTAATTACCCCTCGCCTTTGGAGCGAGGGAACCTCCGATTGACGGGTCAAATTGGTCATGTGAAATCAATGTGCAATGTGCGTATGTGTGTCTTAAGGGGTTTTGGATATATCAGGAGCCATGCAGAGTTTAAGGGGGTCCCGCTACCCGGATAGCGGGTTGGGGGTTAAGGGGGCTAGCAGCCTCCTTGCGGGATGCGGGGCAGCGCCCCATTAGAAATTCTTTCTAGCGAGGGAGGTATATTTAGTATGGAGTGCATGGGGAAAGAGGGGTGAATAGAATCCAAAGGACGCGTACGCCCGGCACGTGAGCGCTGGGCGACAGCGCCTCGCGCTCCCAGCACGCGGGCGCCGGGCGATGGCGCCTCGCGCTCCAGGCATGGGGGCGCCGGGCGACGGCACCTCGCGCGCCCGACACTTCATATAATTAATACACCATCCCTGATATGTTTGTAACCTGCCAGAGAAGTGTTGATTTAATAATTTGATATATATATTTATATTTGATATATTTATATATTAATTAATATTAATGCTCACTAAAGATTTTATTCTCTTCTAATACATTTAATATATATGTGATATATATTAATATATGTATTTAAATATTGTGTAATGGTAGATGATACATAGAACATGGGTGTATGAGACTCACACCTAGGGCTAAGGATAATTTGGGTGATTTATTTTTTGCAGAAAAAAAAATGAATGGATAATGAGCATGGCTTGATGCTTGTAGAAGCATGTAGATGCCATGACCCATCTCTCATACTTATAGAATCATGTAGATGCCATGACCCATCTCTCATTTTATAATAATACCTAGTAATTATAACAAACTACTCTAGTATGGTCAAGTTGATAAATTGAATTGTAGGAATTAATATGGTTATTTTCTTTACATCTAAACTTGTGTACATGATATTATTGCGAGATAACACTTCATATAATTAATACACCATCCCTGATATGTTTGTAACCTACCAGACTATTACTATTTTGTTATCATGTTAATACATGTTTCTTATAATACTTACCGATGCCAACAATCCTGGCTCGTTGTCTTGATGGACATGACCTGTACCTGTCTGTTCCTATATTAGCATTAGGTAGATAGTATACTCATCCCTGACTTAGAAAACAAAAGCTGTGGATATGGGGAAATCAAAAGTGTAACTGAAGTGTAACCTAAAAGGATATTTCATGTTTTCGTGGTTCCGGGGGTTAACGCAACAGAATCATTCTTGATTCATACATCTTGCATTCGTGGTCCCGGGGGTAACGGGATATATCTTGCATCCGTAGTCTCAAGGAGTAACGGGATATATATTTTTGAGTTACATAGAAGAGTACATTAATTGATTTCAAATACCTGTAGGATAGTTAACCTAGAAACATAGCCCTTAAGATACACACAATATGTTTGACTACCCATAGCTTGATTGTTATATTACATATGGCTGCTTTATTTATATTTATACCTCACTCTTGCACATGACATTCTATATAGTATACTGTTTAGTTTATTATTATTATGATATTTATGACGCACTGACGTCTGGGTTTTGCATGGCCTGGTTCCTTAACCTTATCACGGGAAATCAAGAATATTTTGATAGGCAAGCCGGGCAGTGAAGAGCTTTTCGTTTATTTAGTTTAATGATACTTTAGATTTATTTTCTAGTTATGATTTTGTCGTTGTGATCCCATAAGGGACAAGGATAGGATATTGTTTATTTTGTTGGATCTTTATTTGTTTCCGCTACCTTGTCGTTATTATTTACTGTGACAGTTTGGACATGAGATAGATAGATATTTATTTATTGTTCTTAATATCTTGTTGACAGCCGTAATATGACTATGGAAGGATATTTTCTCACCATAGGTAGCATGGTTGTTTTTGTTATGTTTTGTATTTACGTATTTTGAGAAGCGGGGCGTGACAAGATTTTGTTGGTATCAGAGCATAGGTTTAGGTTAGTTGGGCTTGGTTCAATTTATAGTTGGGTATGGTACCCAATACATTGTCCTCAAGACCCGGAATTATAGGAACACATCCTTCCATATTATTGTCTTGTCATTCTTGAATCGTATCTTTCCCTTAAACTCTTTTATTTCGACGATATGGAAATGATACTGCATCTCAGCTTGTAATCCTCTTGATTCCTTATTGTTTCTCCCATCTTATTCCATTAACTCTGATGGTAGGATTTGGGCGAGTTGGATGGAGTTATGTGATTTTATTTATGTACAGTGGCATGGTTACAATGCGATACTCTATTTAGGTAACTTAGAGTCCTATTGTTGATTCATGTTCTTCGACTTATTTTCATTGTACTACTTTTTCTCTCAGTTTCATTGCTTATGAATTTATTTCTTATCATGAACTTGAACCCAACAACCATGTTATATTTTTTTCCTTTGTCCCATAGTGACCAATCCTTCTACGTTTCGAAAAATAAGGAGAAACACGTAGAGCATATGATGATTACGATAGTCGAGATTGACCCCAGCGGGAGCCGATACAGACCGCTTCAAGGCTCATCAGATGTAAAATACTTGATTGAAGAAGTTCTGATAGACCCGCCTCAATTTATCAGAGTAGCGCAGCGGAAGTGTGGTGGGTCGATAACCCACAAGGCTCAGAACAGACTTGTAAATTGATGACGAAGGGAACTGTTTGTGTGTGTGCTAAAAGGTGATGTTCGTGAACAAGTTGCAGATGAAGCACCGATAGTTATTCGGGAATTCATGGAGGTGTTCAAGGACAACTCAGGTTTATCGTCTAAACGAGATGTGGAGTTCGCGATTGATTTTATTCCTGTAGCAGCGCCAATTCGAAGGCTTATTATTCAATGGCACTACTTGAACTGGAAGAAGGGAAGAGACAAGTTTCTGAATTTTTAGCGAAGGGATGGATTCGCAGCAGCGGGTCACCTTGGGAGCTCCAGTTCTTTGGGTCAAGAAGAAAGATGGCACGAGAAGAATGTGCATCGATTTTCGAGAGCTAAATCGAGTGACCATTAAGAATAAGTACCCAATTCCTCACATAAGCGAATTATTCGACCAACTCAGTGGCACGACAGTATTTTCGAAGTTGGATTTACGATCGGGTTGTCACCAAATTCGGGTGAAAACAGATGTCATTTGTGTAACAACCCTAACTTTCTGCACTAACTTTCTGTACAATTTTTTCAAAAATACAGAAAGGGGTACTTTTGCCTGAGCACAAGTTATAAGTTTGTTTTGCTTTTTAATAGCAAGAAGGAGCTTGTAGCATATTGGTAAGACTTTGCACTGCTGAACCAAAGCACCAGAGTACAAATCCAATCCCCTACATTATTTTTAATATTGATTTCTTTTTAAATTTTTAGAATCCCAAGAGTCTATGATTGAATGATTTAGCGTGCTCGCGCTTTCTAAAAGATAGATCAAAAATATTTGTAACCGCAATCAAGAACGGCGTCGCATGAAGCTAGCCGGTGAGTACGGGTCGGTCCACAGGGATGTTGTGAATTTCCGATTCGCGCTTACGAGTTAATTCCGAAGGGTGTTCGGATTAATTATTAAATCTAAAAACCTAATTAATCTATACTAATTATCTAGATCTATTCTTGCTAGGGCTAGGTTTAGGGATGGTTTGGAAATGCAAGTAAACCTCAACGCTTTCTATACCCGAATGAAGATCTGTGAGGAGTTATGGTAATTATCAATAAAGTGGATTAGATCCGTTCGGGAAGGTGATCCTTCCTCTAGGTTCTTGTCCTTCCTTTAGAGATCCTTACCCTAACCTCCATGGAAAACATCACACCCGGGCCTTTATACTACGGTATCACCGCTACCTCGAGGGATAGAGTGCCGTAGGGAGCGGTATGTGCATGTATGCATGGAGTCCTATTGTAAATATTTGGTGGGTAAGAAAGGGATGAGAGATCTCATCTCTCAAAATCCTTCCCCAAAGCTAACTCTAAACAAGTTCCTAGGGCATGAAATTAAATCTACCTAGGGCAAGGAATTTAAATCTACACTAAAGCAAGAAATTAAATTACTTACAGATGCATCCCTCCAATCATTCATGCAGGGTTGTCAGATCTGAATTTCTGAATGGAGAAGAAACACCGATGCTCTCCAAAAGATTTCTAAATTTTATTCATTAAAGGGAGGCATAAAAAGAATACAATGATTTGGGCTTCTATTTATAGGAGATAGAAACCCTAGGTTACAATTGATCCGCATGTCTAAATTTACAAAAATAGCCCTAGGTCAACTAGTAAAAGCCGCAAATGAATTTTGGTAAAATAAAATCTTCCTTTTGTCTTCTTATGGCCGCGGAACCGCGGCAATGGTGGGCTTGGGCCGCGGTTCCGCGGCCCTTTAGTAAGTTCAGATGATTATTTCTTCTGGGCTGCTTCAGTGTCTTTTGGGCTTTTCATTTCTTTATTGTTTTCTCCATTTGGGCTTCTACATTGGTTCCAGATCTTCAGTGAACAATTTGCAATGGCTTTTTAACCGTTTGCCTTATATTCTTGGACCTTGCGTTGCCTTGTTGATTGTGAACTGTTCTTCATCTAGGCTTGACTAAGATCCTCCTAATTGTTGGTCAAAAGTCCATATTTTCATCGTCTTTACATCGTTTTCACTGTTTCCTGTTCAAGAACCTGTAACCTGTAACATGTAGCAGACATGCGTCAAAAGCACCTGTTTATTTATAAAAAGAATAAGAATGGGGAATATAACAATGCAATATTATGGTGTGAACAAATACCCCCAAACTTATCTTTTGCTCGTCCTCGAGCAAACTTATTTTTATTCACTAATATCCTAACCGCACTTTCGCAGGGAAACGCGATTGCACTGAGCACGTGCAACAAGCCGTTAAACCTCTAGGTGTCCTTAGTAGGAGGAGTGTTGTCTCCTGAGGGTTTTCAGCGGATTACACCCACAAAATCCTATCAACTCGGCCCATTGACTTTTTTTCTCCAATTAGGTCTTCTAACAAGGAATTCTATTCTCTTTTGACTCGCAAATTATCCACCCATATTCTTCACACTTCCTCATTATTTAACTTAAGATTATATATGTTATGTAGACCTACTTAGCTTTCAGTATCTCTTAAGTTTTCCTTCTAAAGTTCCATCTCCACTTAGGAATTTCTATCAACTCTACTAAAGATACAAGTTCTATTCTTCATTCCTTTCTCTCCTCTAAACTCTAATCACATATCCCCACGTGTGTGTAAATATCACCCCTACACTTGGAAATTCAAATCAAGCAATCGTACTCTCGTCCATTGTCCAAAGCACTTATTAATTAGTGAATTTTTAATTGAATTTCGCTTACACATCCTTGATGCGACCGTTAATACTTCTTGAGGTACCAACGACCGATTACAAAATGTGTTCGCACATTTTGTTAGTTATATGTATGCCCTAGAGGCCATTACTATACATAGGATGTATATTGTAGTGGATGCTGGGACATATATAGGGAGGACTTTCTTGCTCGACATGATAGTATGCTATCTGGTTAAATTTTACCTTAACGTGTACACTGATTGTCTCTCTGTTACATGTTGGTAAAGCCCTTAGGATGTGTACTTGACTACCTGGACTATGATGCGGATCATACTAGTGGGGACATGGTAGTCTATAAGTACATCCTTCAAGTTCCTTAGTCATGGGTGTATCGAGACGGGGCATCGATATACCAGAGTAGACTAGCGTATACCTTCTCGACCCATACAGATGGGCGATGGATGATCCCATATCCATTGTTGTTTGACATCAGAGATGATATACGGGTGCTCAGTAGAGACTGGGTACACTGGACGGACTCGCCGAGAACTCCCAGATGGTATTATACCTTACGTCAGATGGCAGTTCTCTGGTGACACTGGTACAGGTTAGTCTGTAGACACGAGATCGTCATAGAGTCTTGTGTGATTCCTACTGTGCTTTGATTTCCACCTTACCACGTCCAAGAGGGCGTGCAAAACGGTGGTTTTTGGGTACAGTCCCGAGTCACATGGAGGCAATGAGCGATAGGAGGGGATTCGTCTCTCCCGGTATAGGGAGTTGATGTTGCACTGTGTTCGATTGGCTATAACCGGAAATCCCTGGCCAGGGTTGCTGAGATTTACTGGTAAGTATTACCAGTAGTTTATCGAACTGTTATAGACCTCATATCGACACGACTTATCGAGCTATTGGGGTCTCACATTTACCACCCCTATGCAAGATATGCGACATATCAGACGAACAGACCGGACTGTACGGTAAGTGTTACTGGTTGGATTCACAGGAGTGTGAGCGGGCTTGCTCTTCGATCTTCTGATCGCTCAATACCCGGGTGGCCGTTACTTTTAGCAGACCGCTTGCGGCTTGTGGGTGTTTGATATGATCATCACCTGCTGCCGGCGTATTGACGAGTCTTTAGAGTCTTACACAGAGGTTTCCTGGCTCAAGCGAAACGAAATAGGAGCGCATATGAGATATGTGCGGGACCGAGAATAATACCAGTATATGATACTGTATTCTATTCTCGTGATTTGTATCATGGGACGGTTATATGTGATATAGCCGGGTTACCGAATCAAGTGTTGATTCGATACATTGATACACTTGATATTAGTCGGTTATATGCGATATGACCGGATCGTTAAATCAAGTGTTGATTTAATGATTTAATGCATAATTATATATTTGATATATTACTTAGCATTAACTAGTATCGGTTCACTTAAGATTGATTTTCTCACTCGCATGTGCACATTGTATATATGATATAGTTTTGTGCACTTGTTTGTATCATGTTTGATGATACATGCAAACTTGGATTTGTGTAAAGACTTAAACCATGTTTAGTGAATGGTTAGGGTTTCATTTCACTTATTTATTTATGTATTCTTTTTGGTTAAAAGATAAAAGAAAAACAAAATGGTTGCTTTAAAACATGAAGCTTGTTGAAGCTTCATGAAGCTTTGACCAAGTGACCATTTTGTCATCATCTCCTTAACCTAACCATTCAACCTAACCCTAGTTTAGTCTCTACACTTAACCATGGTTGCTATATGATAAGAATCACTCATTTTCTATTTTCCATATAATTCTTATCATATTTCTTTTCTTCTTCTTCTTCTTCAAGAAGAAGAAAGCTTGCAACCATCAATGGTGACTTGATGAAATGAGTGAGAAATCCAATTCTAAAGTGAACCCACTTCCTATTTCTTCATCCTCTACCACTTGCCAAGTAGTATAGGGTGTTTTCTTCACAAGTTTCATGGCTTGGTGAAGTTGGAGCTTGATCTTGTGTTGCCTCGACGTAGATCATCTTCGGCATCGAAGTCGACGACCTAGCCCGCCCATTTCTCCGATGAAGCCGACGCTAGAGCCCGAGATCCGATGATCGCAGCGAGGGGACTTCATCACGGAGCTATGGAGGTGGAGGACCGGATCTACAAAGGTTGTATTTCCGTTCACTTCTTAGTAAAGTAGTTTACTAGTTGTAGTTTTCGTCTAAACTCTAGTCAACGATCCGTATTAGGGTTTCTCGGTACTTGTAAATTTGAAATTGGCATGGTTGATGCCTTGTGAGACCTCATTAGTGTGCCTAGGAACCCTACAGTGGTATCAGAGCCTAGCTAGAGCCTTAGGCGAAGTGTAGACGATGTTAGAATTCCGATCGAACCGAAACCCTAACTCCAAAATGCTCTCTGGACATTTTTCAAAAACTGGGTTTTTTCCAGATTAAAAATGCTTAAAAAATTCAGCAGGAAATTCTAAGAATTACGGTGCAAAATTGACCAAGTGATACGGCTAAAGCAAGGCGGAACCGCGGCAGAAGCATGGCTTCTGCGGCGGTTCCGCTGCCAAATAATGATATTAGACTTCCATTTTTGCACAGTAATTTGTCTCTTCAGGTGCTGAGTTTTCTGGGAATTTTTAATTTTCACTCAAGAGTTGAGTTTTCTGGGGTGTTTTGGAGCTTCGTGGATTCGATCGGATTGTCTAATCGTGTCTATGTATTTTCCGGATAATTTTAGAATATGTTAAAAAGTTCGACCGGATATAAATACCCATTTTTTCCCCTGTCAGGAAATTTCCAAGTGTTGGATCTTTCCGTAGTTTAATGACATTCTAAGTAGTGCAAGTAACGCGATGGTCCCTCTAGAAGACAACAAACCTTAACTCGATTATGTGACCGTCTTGAACTGCCCTTTGAACCTTCGGGTTTGGGGCAGTACGGCGTGCCACATGTGAGGCGTTGGCTTGACCCTTCTACGGCTGGACCGTTGGTACTGAGGCATGAACTGGATGCTTTTTAAACTTGTTTCATGTGTTGAGCTGTTTCGGGAAAACTTGGGTGTTTGAATGTTCGATCGGAAAGTTTAACATTTTCTATTTATCTGGAATGGGATACAATATTTGGAATCCACAAGTGGTTATGAGATAACTGATTTGAATGTTATAAACATAGCACTTTAGTCTCACTTGATCGGTTGCCACGGAATTTTGATGTGATCAAAAGTTCGTCGCAATCACGTAGCGTACGCGGATACTCGCCGGATAAACTTAATAGACAGCTACACCCCATACCCCGACCAAGTGACTGTAGGAGAACCCCGTCGCCAAAAGAATCCGTTCGGGTGCTCGCGGCAGCGGTGTTCCGCCTTGGTGCACTTCGTCGACGGTATCGGGGGTGCGGCCGCCTACTAAAGTTTGCGACGAGCATTCGATCAGAATGTCGGGAATCTTGTTGAATTACCCGACTAGATATTGAAAAGAGTTTTCGATAATGAGACTAAAATGCGGGGTTTATAATTGTTAGGCATGCGATGTCTAAGGAATTCATATGGTCAGGCATGCGATGTCTGAGGAGGTTGCGGATTCCAACTGTTGTAGTTTTACACTTTCTTTACTGTGACCGTAAGTGTAATATGTGATATCGCCGGTTTCGTTGCTATATGTCAACGACAATTGGGATGCGCATATTTACTTACGTTGATGACATGTGATGTTATGTGTTGCTGGATATGTTATATTGGATCGTCGTGTTTGAATAGCCGGGGTGTTTTTATGTGAGATGGGTGTTTTTCATTTTCATTCATGTAAAAACTTGTATGTAATATTCTTTTATTGGGGCAGTTCCAGGTTGCGGAAGTTGTCACCTTTTGTATATTATTTACTTTTCCGCATTAGGATAGACCCAAGGAGGGGAGCACAAGTAACCGGGTTCTAGGGTCCAGTGGGACACCAACTCGAGGAGTCGAGTCCGGGTCTCCAAACTCTAGAATTGGTAGGGTTGCTTGCCGCTCTCGTAGGGGTCTAGGGGTGTGGGATTGGCTATTCATCACAACCGTGGAATCCGTGTTTTATACTGGCTCGTATTGAAAACACGGACGTCCTAATATATCCAATATTTCATATGATATTTTCTGCTGCGTTATCTGTGATGTGATCATTTGATATGTTCTGTGATAAATACTGTATATAGTATATATGATATATTATATAGACGTTACTTATGTTTTACACCCGCGCTAGCCCTGCCCCGCTCTGCCGTTAGTTACCTAACCTAACGGTGCACGAGGGGACATCGAGGCGAATGCGAATGGCATAAGTGTACGTCGTATTTATCTGTGATGTTTAGGTGACTTAAATGATGGGACTTCATTAATATGATTAATGAAAATAAAAGAAACCTAAAAGATGTTGTGAAATCGAATTTTCAAAAACAGGTAGCTACAGTTCTTGCTTTGCATCGCGGTGTTCCTTGTAGAACATCCTGCACCTCATTCGACGAGGAAAGGGCCGAGATCCCTTCACCGGGAGTGACCCCTTTAGCAATAACTGGCAGATGCTACAACCCTCGGTTTGTCTTTTGATTGATTCTATAGTTTTTGCTTTGCACAGCGGTATATTTGATATATCCTGCATCTTATTCGATGAGGAAAGGGCCGACGATCCCTTCACCGGGAGTGACCCCTTTAGCAAAACTAGAAAAGCCTCAAAAACACTCCATTTTAAAATCATTCGATCCTACAACGATATCAAGTTTATTACGCAATAGGTTTTCAGAAAAACCTGTCGTAGCCCTCCGTCATTTAAGATAAGTACTAGTTAGTATTCGTGCTACGGTAGTTTGGCATTCGTCAAGGCGTAGTGTACGGTAGCTAACTAGTATTTATCTGCTTATGCATATGATGCAGATTGGATTAGGGTATTCGTACGGCGTTGTTTGGCATTCGTCAAGGGTCGTGCGGGTGGGTTTAATTCAATCAAGAAATGTACGGGTTGAACTTGACTAGTGCACTATGGGTTGTTTGGCATTCGTCAAGGTCATAGAACACTAGGGGTAAAATATTATCGGGAATTTCAAGTGTTGAAATTTGCAATGAGATTGCATACCTTCTATGAGATAGTTGGATCCCGATACCCACTGCGAGTAATTGTTACTCCTGGGAGAGTTTTACACATTACAATTAGCCGATCAAGTAGGTGTCTAGAAAGGTGTCAACGGGGTTACGCCTCTGGGAAAACGAGGTTTACATTAATTAGGTCCGTGCGAAAGCACGGGGCACCTCCCTCAAAGTACCGACACTGGCCTGGCTGAAAGATTGGCGAACTTGTAGCGTGTAATTAATCCCGGCTAGTCTTTCCTTTTAGGGTTTGAAGGAAGATTTGATAAAAACAGTGGGAGCCATCCTGATTAGATAAAATAATAACCAATCTGATCTTGCAAGAGCGCACGCAGAGTGTTTTCTTCTCTCTCTCTCTCCAGGTAGCGACCATATCACGCCTTAATCAAGATAATAATATGGAATATTGACCGAACCCGCTTTTATACTGAGCTGGGGAACGTTGGTCCCGCTCCAACTTATAATTGTTATAAGACAGAGCAGGAAATTGGGGATTACCAGAATTCCCGTGCCGCCCAAACGAAGAAAGTGCATATGATGCATCATCTTCGGGTGTGTTCGTTACAAAGAACTGTTTCTCTGTATCCTCTACGTCCTGGGTATTTGATACCGGATCAGGATCCCAGATATGTAATCTGTTACATAGGGCTACAGAAAGGTAGAGAACTGAGAACGGGTGATAAGTTTCATGAGACAGAAAACGGGGCAAGTGTTGCAGCCAAGTCTGTTGGTCACTGTCACCCTGTATTATCAGTACATTAATTCTGAACAAATGCTATTAGATACCGAACCTGATGTACAAAATCATATCAGTCTCTTTATTAGTAAAGAAATGATAAAATTTTGTATTTTTGGATAATGTTTTGAACATTTCCTATATCAAAAGTTGATCGGTTCAGGCACGTTATCTAAAAGCATTGATGTTCTAAATCAAACTATAGTTCTTAGTATACGGAACACACACAAGAGGAAGAGTTCAGAAATGAACGGATCCTTCTTGAGGTATTGTAGACTAGGTCATATCAATGCGACCCGACTAGCTAAGTTGCACATAGATGCATATTTAAATCTATTTGAATTTACATCTTGTGAAACTTTCCAGTCATGTCACAGAGATAATATGAACATAGCTCTGTTTATTGGAAACAGAGGAAGAGTTAGTAAACTCTTGGGATTGATACATGCTGATGTATGAAGGTCCCCTGTCTACACATGCCAAGATCGGTTCTTTGTACTTCATTACATTCTCTGATAATCTCTCAAGATTCAGACATATGTTCCTGTTGAAACACAAGTCCGAACCTTTTGAGATATTCACAGAATATAAGTTAGAAGTAGAGAACCAAAATACGGGTATAAGTATTATGTCCTTTGATGTGATCAAGGAGGAGAATACTTGAGCACGGAATTCCTGGATTATTCTAAAGGAGAATGAGATTCTCTCTCAGCATTACTCCTCCGTATACACCATAGCATGATGGTATATCGGGGTGGAGCAATCGCACCTTATTTGATATGGTGTGCTCTATGATTAGTACTACTGAGTTTCCTATTTCCTTTTGGGAGTTATGCACATATGAAGTTGCATACCTATTGAATAGGGTTCATCTCAAATCAGTTGCCTACCACTTCATATATGATATGGAAAGGGAAGAACCCATCGCTTAAGTCAGTTAAGATTTGGGGTTGTCCGGCCTATGTCTAAAAAGCAAAATCCGGACAAGCTCGAGGCAAGGTCTGTTATGTAGAATTGGAAATGTTCCAGCTATACAAACTGCAGCTGATGATTTGACAGAACCAAAGGATTCAATAGTTTCCAACGAACCTCAGCCTCTCCGACGATCTAGTACGGTTCCTCACCCACCTAAGAGATACTTCGGTTTCTCTATGACAGTGGGAGCGAGGATTGAATCATGAGATGATAACCCAACTAGTTTCGAGCTGGCCATCAGGAGTGAGACTCTGTAAGAATGGCTGGATGCTTAGCGATCTGAGATGGAATCTATGTACACCAGCAAAGTATGGACTTTGGCTGCTATATCTGAAGGGTTAAATTCCCATCAGGAGCAAGTACATCTTGAGAAGATTACTTGGTGTAGATGGAAAAGTTGAGACTTCCAAGCTAGACTTGTTAAAGGTTTTCGTCATCGACCAGGCGTGGATAATGATGAAACCTTTTCCAGTGGCTATGCTTAAGTCCATCCGGATCCTACTTGCCACGGCTATATACTATGACTACGATATCTGGCGGTTGGGTGTCATGACTGCTTTTCTAAATGATGTTTTAGAAGAGAGAGTCTATAAGTTCACAGTCAGAGGGATTCGTAAAAAGTGGGAGCAGCAGAAACGTGTACAAGATACTTTATAGGATAAAGCAGGCATCGCGGAGTTGGAACATCTGTTTTGATGAAGTAGTCAAATAGTTTGACTTCATCAAAATGGTAGATGAACCTTGTATATACAAAAAGATAGTAGGGAGTATGGTAGTGATCCTCGTAGAGTACGTGGATGACATACTCTTGATAGGGAAGGAGTTTCCTATGCTACGCTCGGTCAATCTCCGTTAATCATAATGATTCTCCAAAAAGGATCAAAGTGATACCTACTAAATCCTGGGTTTTGGATCTATGAGATAGATCTAATTGGATATTAGGATACTCACTAGTTGTAGTGAGATGGTATCAATTGGTCCTGGGGAGAATCACTGGAAAGGTTCCAGGCTGATAAGGACGACTGAATGTCAGTCACAGGCATTGTCTTTACCCTCAGTGGAGGGATGGTATGTTGGAAGAGTTCCAAGCTAGATACCGTGGCATACTAGACGATAAAGGCTGGATACATCGCTACTTAAGATGCTACCAAAGAGGCAGTCTGGATGTATATTTGTTCATGAGATAAACTTAGTTCCTCCCATTGTGTGACAATGGAGTTGTGGCTTATGCCAAGGAACGTCCGTCCCATCAGTGATCCAGACATATTCGAAGGCAGTATCACCTGATCATGGAGATAGTTGATCTCCAGGGTGATCGAGGTTAGGAGAGCGGACTCAGAGGATAACACGGCGGATCCAGATGGTTGAGTATGAGATACTACAACCACTGCTACAGATGGCCCTAGTGCAAGTGGGAGATTGTTAGTTATATGTATGCCCTAGAGGCCATTACTATACATAGGATGTATATTGTAGTGGATGCTGGGACATATATAGGGAGGACTTTCTTGCTCGACATGATAGTATGCTATCTGGTTAAACTTTATCTTAACGTGTACACTGATTGTCTCTCTGTTACATGTTGGTAAAGCCCTTAGGATGTGTACTTGACTACCTGGACTATGATGCGGATCATACTAGTGGGGACATGGTAGTCTATAAGTACATCCTTCAAGTTCCCTAGTCGTGGGTGTATCGAGACGGGGCATCGATATACCAGAGTAGACTAGCGTATACCTTCTCGACCCATACAGATGGGCGATGGATGATCCCATATCCATTGTTTTTTGACATCAGAGATGATATACGGGTGCTCAGTAGAGACTGGGTACACTGGACGGACTCGCCGAGAACTCCCAGATGGTATTATACCTTACGTCAGATGGCAGTTCTCTGGTGACACTGGTACAGGTTAGTCTGTAGACCCGAGATCGTCATAGAGTCTTGTGTGATTCCCACTGTGCTTTGATTTCCACCTTACCACGTCCAAGAGGGCATGCAAAACGGTGGTTTTTGGGTACAGTCCCGAGTCACATGGAGGCAATGAGCGATAGGAGGGGATTCGTCTCTCCCGGTATAGGGAGTTGATGTTACACTGTGTTCGATTGGCTATAACCGGAAATCCCTAGCTAGGGTTGCTGAGATTTACTGGTAAGTGTTACCAGTAGTTTCTCGAACTGTTATAGACCTCATATCGACACGACTTATCGAGCTATTGGGGTCTGACGTTTACCACCCCTAGGCAAGATATGCGACATATCAGACGAACAGACCGGACTGTACGGTAAGTGTTACTGGTTGGATTCACAGGAGTGTGAGCGGGCTTGCTCGTCGATCTTCTGATCGCTCAATACCCGGGTGGCCGTTACGTTTAGCAGACCGCTTGCGGCTTGTGGGTGTTTGATATGATCATCACCTGCTGCCGGCGTATTGACGAGTCTTTAGAGTCCTACACAGAGGTTTCCTGGCTCAAGCGAAACGAAATAGGAGCGCATATGAGATATGTGCGGACCGAGAATAATACCAGTATATGATACTGTATTCTATTCTCGTGATTTGTATCATGGGACGGTTATATGTGATATAGCCGGGTTACAGAATCAAGTGTTGATTCGATACATTGATACACTTGATATTAGTCGGTTATATGCGATATGACCGGATCGTTAAATCAAGTGTTGATTTAATGATTTAATGCATAATTATATATTTGATATATTACTTTGCATTAACTAGTATCGGTTCACTTAAGATTGATTTTCTCACTCGCATGTGCACATTGTATATATGATATAGTTTTGTGCACTTGTTTATATCATGTTTGATGATACATGCAAACTTGGATTTGTGTAAAGACTTAAACCATGTTTAGTGAATGGTTAGGGTTTCATTTCACTTATTTATTTATGTATTCTTTTTGGTTAAAAGATAAAAGAAAAACAAAATGGTTGCTTTAAAACATGAAGCTTGTTGAAGCTTCATGAAGCTTTGACCAAGTGACCATTTTGTCTTCATCTCCTTAACCTAACCATTCAACCTAACCCTAGTTTAGTCTCTACACTTAACCATGGTTGCTATATGATAAGAATCACTCATTTTTTATTTTCCATATAATTCTTATCATATTTCTTTTCTTCTTCTTCTTCTTCTTCAAGAAGAAGAAAGCTTGCAACCATCAATGGTGACTTGATGAAATGTGTGAGAAATCCAATTCTAAAGTGAACCCACTTCCTATTTCTTCATACTCTACCACTTGCCAAGTAGTATAGGGTGTTTTCTTCACAAGTTTCATGGCTTGGTGAAGTTGTAGCTTGATCTTGTGTTGCCTCGACGTAGATCATCTTTGGCATCGAAGTCGACGACCTAGCCCGCCCATTTCTCCGATGAAGCCGACGCTAGAGCCCGAGATCCGATGATCGCAGCGAAGGGACTTCATCATGGAGCTATGGAGGTGGAGGACCGGATCTACAAAGGTTGTATTTCGGTTCACTTCTTAGTAAAGTAGTTTACTAGTTGTAGTTTTCGTCTAAACTCTAGTCAACGATCCGTATTAGGGTTTCTCGGCACTTGTAAATTTGAAATTGGCATGGTTGATGCCTTGTGAGACCTCATTAGTGTGCCTAGGAACCCTACACATTTAAGCGTAATTCCTAGTCTTGCAACACCCAAGGCTTTAGCAGTGACTCCCAAACCAGTTGGTTTAAGGCACTAGGTGATGAAGCACCCTCGCTAAATATTTTTCTATTTTTGCAGCCTTAAGTAATCACAAAAACCAGTGTCCATTTTTTATTCTTTATTCACACTTATATTTTTTTTATTTTCATTGTACTAAGGACTTTAGACAAGAGCATTTCAAGGTCTCTTCTACTATTCCAAGTTTCAAGGTGCGTGATTGTGCAAATTGTAGGGTATACATTTTCAGAATTTAGACTTAAGCTAGGAACTATTTTTCAAATTTATACTCTAATAAGAACATCAATACTTTTCCCTTGTTTCGACTTAGCCCAAGAAGTGAACCCAAAATTTGCCTATTTCTAAATAAACTATAAGGCATATACTTTCTACCGTTAAACTTTAAGGAATGTTATTTTTAGGGTTTTTAATTCAGTAAGTCTAAGATCTAGCTGTTCCTAGCTAGTTAACCTATCTGTCAAACTCTAGTCAAATAAGCCAAAATTGAATACAATAATTTTTATAAATTTTGAATTTTTTCAATTTTTATGGTTTTTCAAATGAGTATGCAAATGCAAAAGTATGTACAAATGAATGCGAAGAAAGAAGACGTACCGAGCATACCCCCAAACTTGAACTTGACAGTGTCCTCACTGTCATACTAAATCAAGAGGGTCAAAATACCGGCACTCCCCTGCTTATTTATTTACAATTTTTTTTATTGTTTTTTATAGTTTTGAATTTTTATTTTATTTTTTATAAAAAGGAAAGAAAAAATATATATACATATATACAAAAAGTTTCGCCCCAAACTTAAGCTTGGCCTTACACAAGCCAAAAGTTAGCACCAACCATTCAAAAATCTTATCATGGTAGTGGTATAGTTGGTGCAAGAGTGGGGTGTGGAGGAAAGAAATGAGAAACACGCGAGACCGTGTGGAAAGAAGAATGGTAGAATATGGTCTCGGTGGGGGAGAAGAAGGGCGGAAATGAGAAAGAAGGGTCGCGCGATCTTGAGGGTGTAAATCAAGTGAATAAATTAGCGCAATATGTGATGACCGATATGTTATAAGTGATTGCGCTAACCTATCAACCTGTCGGGAAATGGGGTCAAATCCCTCAAGATTCGCAAGAAAACATGGGTACGCCGAACTTGGTATAGGAGATGAAAGCGTAACGGTCATTTGTTCGGTCGGAACAATGGGAAAGACGAAAGGGAGTGAATTAGGGATAGTATCTTTCTCACCGTAGTAAACTGTTTCGAACTTGAAAGATTCCATTAATGGTTCGAAACTACTATAATCAACCGAGTCTGATGGCTCATCTGAAAATGTAAAGGACTCAAACTCGGGCGGTGAGTCATCAACATCGTCCGAAAAAGTGAAACACTCGTAAGTGTTATTATCTGTGAGAACAGTATCTGATTCAAAGGAAAATCTTGCAAGCTCACAGTCTTCAAGCGGGGTCGGAACGATGGGAAGGAGGGAGGGTGATATAGCAGTCAAAGGTTCAGGAGGATGAATTGGAAAATCAGGCACATCAAATAAAAATGATTCAACCTCAATATTATCCTCAAGACTCTCCTCAATACTATCCTCAATATTTAACTCATCCATGCCATTATCATTAAAATCTAGACGCATATGAGATTCGGGAGAAACATTTAATAACTCAGGATGATGATTTGAACATAAAATTTCAATTAAATCGACAGGTTCATCATCCGAAATATTCCCGGCGTCTATATCCTCAATCAAGTGAAAATCAATTTCTTTAGACACCTCATCAAAAGCATGGATATTTATCGATTTAGGTTCTAGAGTGGAGGTGTAAAGATCGAAAGGATTAGGTGCGGTTTCACTCGAAAGGGGTTCCTCACAATTTGGCAAATCAAGCACTACAAAGTCGCACAACTCATCATTTTGGACACATGTTTGAAAATTGGAGTTGTTAGATTCAATTGGGTATGGGTAGGTTTGATTTGGAAATCCTCTCGTATTCTCTCTCTGTCCAACCGCCTCCTCATACATTGGAAAATTTGGAGCTAGTTGGAAACTAGCTACCGGTTCACTCGGTTGCATAAGGGCGGCCATGGACGCTTCCACATTCCTCACCATTTTGTTTGTTGCAGCAATATAAGCCTCCAACGACTCTTCCAAACTAGACTTAGGTGGTGAGGGGGTTTCGGTAAAAGATTCAAAATTATTTGGATATGTGAAACTCCCAAAAGGCAGTGTAGAAACAGGGTCTAGTGACTGTGGGAAAGTCGGGTAGGATTGGTAGGAAGTGGGTGGTTGGGCAGGGGTAGGGTCAACATGTGGATAACAAGATGAATAATCGTGTGGATCCCTAGAAGTAGATGTGTTGAGAGGGGTGAAAGATCGACTACGAGATTGAGCAATATGCTCAGCAATGGACATCGGTTTAGGAGTTACAGTAAGACTTGAATAAGTGGTATCAACGTATGAAGGTAGTGAAGATTGACTTGGTTGACACAAAGTGGGTTGCAAAGTTAAACTGTTTCTCCTAGACGCTTCTATTTGATCTTTCAAAGATATTTTAGGCATGGAAGGATCGTCTTTAAATTGACCGAACAAATTGACGAACGACGCAAAATTAGGTTCGGGATACCAAAGTTCGGCAAGAGATTTATGATGTGGGGTACCCATGATAGAAGAATGAGAAAAGAAAGAAGGTAGGTGGTGCAAGTGGGGTGCAAGGATTTCTTAGCGACAAAATTTTTGCAAGTTTTTATAAAAATTTTCCTTTTTTCCTTTTTCTCTTTATTTAAGACTGTTTGCAGGAGAAAAAATTTCGATAAAGGGATTAGACACAAATGTAATCAACCAGAAATGCACAATCAGACCTAGATCTAGGGTCACCTAGGTCAGCTAGACAGCTCCTAACTGTTCCAAAGGGCTAGAAATAGGACCTCAAACCGCCTCTTCACCGCCAATTGAGGCCAGGTAAGTGCCAGGTAAGTGCCAGGTAAGTGGGAAGGAACCACACTGTGGGCCTAATTAAAAACCACTAGCCTTGACACACTTGCCTAGACACCGCAAAGTCAGGTTAGGATAAACGGTCGATGCCTATACTAGTCCTCTATCCTATTGAGCGCGACGTCCTTAAAGCTGAGTCTAGTATTTTTTAATTAAGATATGGTCAATGCAAATGCCTTATGTGATTTCTGGGGTCCTGGGAAGGGTGATGAAATCCCCACCCAATCTGAATTGGTCAAAAAGCCCCTTAAAGTCCAATTAAAGATATGCAAAACAGTAAATCACTTGCAATCAAATATTTTTATTTTATGCGCGGCGCAAAGAATCCTGCACAAGATTGTTATTTGAAAGGGAAAAGATTTTTGAGCGCAAAGAAATCCTGCAGGCAAATTTACAGAAGATATATCAAGATTTGCAGAGGAGGAGAGAGAGAAAACTCACAGAAATTTGCAGTGGCGGAACAGTTTTTTTTTTTTATCGCGCTTCTGCCCCTTTTTTTAAGCCCTGATTCGACTAGACCGTGGCGGTTCCGCGGACAAAAGGGGGCTGGCGCGGCGGTTCCGCCGCGCTTTGGTCGATTCGGCCAACCTTTTTTTTTTCAACCAGATCACCGCGGTTAACTTGTAGACTCGGTCCTCCAAATTCCTTATGTTCTTCGGTTGTTGTGATCTTCTGTTGCTCCAATCTGTTTTTTTCTGTTTTGATCTCTGTAGATTTCCAAATCCGATTTTCGTATATCCTGCAAAATTCAAACAACAAAGTATCCCTTCCAAAAATAACAGATTATATATTTTTATATTTTTTTTTATTTTTATGATTTTTTTAAATTTTATGATTAACCCGAAATTGCGAAAAGGAAAGTTCTACGCCATCCCCGGCAACGGCGCCATTTGATTGAATGATTTAGCGTGCTCACGCTTTCTAAAAGATAGATCAAAAATATTTGTAACCGCAATCAAGAACGGCGTCGCATGAAGCTAGCCGGTGAGTACGGGTCGGTCCACAGGGATGTTGTGAATTTCCGATTCGCGCTTACGAGTTAATTCCGAAGGGTGTTCGGATTAATTATTAAATCTAAAAACCTAATTAATCTATACTAATTATCTAGATCTATTCTTGCTAGGGCTAGGTTTAGGGATGGTTTGGAAATGCAAGTAAACCTCAACGCTTTCTATACCCGAATGAAGATCTGTGAGGAGTTATGGTAATTATCAATAAAGTGGATTAGATCCGTTCGGGAAGGTGATCCTTCCTCTAGGTTCTTGTCCTTCCTTTAGAGATCCTTACCCTAACCTCCATGGAAAACATCACACCCGGGCCTTTATACTACGGTATCACCGCTACCTCGAGGGATAGAGTGCCGTAGGGAGCGGTATGTGCATGTATGCATGGAGTCCTATTGTAAATATTTGGTGGGTAAGAAAGGGATGAGAGATCTCATCTCTCAAAATCCTTCCCCAAAGCTAACTCTAAACAAGTTCCTAGGGCATGAAATTAAATCTACCTAGGGCAAGGAATTTAAATCTACACTAAAGCAAGAAATTAAATTACTTACAGATGCATCCCTCCAATCATTCATGCAGGGTTGTCAGATCTGAATTTCTGAATGGAGAAGAAACACCGATGCTCTCCAAAAGATTTCTAAATTTTATTCATTAAAGGGAGGCATAAAAAGAATACAATGATTTGGGCTTCTATTTATAGGAGATAGAAACCCTAGGTTACAATTGATCCGCATGTCTAAATTTACAAAAATAGCCCTAGGTCAACTAGTAAAAGCCGCAAATGAATTTTGGTAAAATAAAATCTTCCTTTTGTCTTCTTATGGCCGCGGAACCGCGGCAATGGTGGGCTTGGGCCGCGGTTCCGCGGCCCTTTAGTAAGTTCAGATGATTATTTCTTCTGGGCTGCTTCAGTGTCTTTTAGGCTTTTCATTTCTTTATTGTTTTCTCCATTTGGGCTTCTACATTGGTTCCAGATCTTCAGTGAACAATTTGCAATGGCTTTCTAACCGTTTTCCTTGTATTCTTGGACCTTGCGTTGCCTTGTTGATTGTGAACTGTTCTTCGTCTAGGCTTGACTAAGATCCTCCTAATTGTTGGTCAAAAGTCCATATTTTCATCGTCTTTACATCGTTTTCACTGTTTCCTGTTCAAGAACCTGTAACCTGTAACATGTAGCAGACATGCGTCAAAAGCACCTGTTTATTTATAAAAAGAATAAGAATGGGGAATATAACAATGCAATATTATGGTGTGAACAAATACCCCCAAACTTATCTTTTGCTCGTCCTCGAGCAAACTTATTTTTATTCATTAATATCCTAACCGCACTTTCGCAGGGAAACGCGATTGCACTGAGCACGTGCAGCAAGCCGTTAAACCTCTAGGTGTCCCTAGTAGGAGGAGTGTTGTCTCCTGAGGGTTTTCAGCGGATTACACCCACAAAATCCTATCAACTCGGCCCATTGACTTTTGTTCTCCAATTAGGTCTTCTAACAAGGAATTCTATTATCTTTTGACTCGCAAATTTTCCATCCATATTCTTCACACTTCCTCATTATTTAACTTAAGATTATATATGTTATGTAGACCTACTTAGCTTTCAGCATCTCTTAAGTTTTCCTTCTAAAGTTCCATCTCCGCTTAGGAATTTCTATCAACTCTACTAAAGATACAAGTTCTATTCTTCATTCATTTCTCTCCTCTAAACTCTAATCACATATCCCCACGTGTGTGTAAATATCACCCCTACACTTGGAAATTCAAATCAAGCAATCGTACTCTCGTCCATTGTCCAAAGCACTTATTAATTAGTGAATTTTTAATTGAATTTCGCTTACACATCCTTGATGCGACCGTTAATACTTCTTGAGGTACCAACGACCGATTACAAAATGTGTTCGCACATTTAAGCGTAATTCCTAGCCTTACAACACCCAAAGCTTTAGCAGTGACTCCCAAACCAGTTGGTTTAAGGCACTAGGTGATGAAGCACCCTCGCTAAATATTTTTCTATTTTTGCAGCCTTAAGTAATCACAAAAACCAGTGTCCATTTTTTATTCTTTATTCACACTTATATATTTTTTTATTTTCATTGTACTAAGGACTTTAGACAAGAGCATTTCAAGGTCTCTTCTACTATTCCAAGTTTCAAGGTGCGTGATTGTGTAAATTGTAGGGTATACATTTTCAGAATTTAGACTTAAGTTAGGAACTAGTTTTCAAACTTATACTCTAATAAGAACATCAATACTCTTCCCTTGTTTCGACTTAGCCAAAGAAGTGAACCCAAAATTTGCCTATTTCTAAATAAACTACAAGGCATATACTTTCTACCGTTAAACTTTAAGGAATATTATTTTTAGGGTTTTTAATTCAGTAAGTCTATGATCTAGCTGTTCCTAGCTAGTTAACCTATCTGTCAAACTCTAGTCAAATAAGCCAAAATTGAATACAATAATTTTTATAATTTTTGAATTTTTTCAATTTTTATGGTTTTTCAAATGAGTATGCAAATGCAAAAGTACGTACAAATGAATGCGAAGGAAGAAGACGTACCGAGCATACCCCCAAACTTGAACTTGACAGTGTCCTCACTGTCATACTAAATCAAGAGGGTCAAAATACCGGCACTCCCCTGCTTATTTATTTACAATTTTTTTTTATTGTTTTTTATAGTTTTGAAATTTTATTTTATTTTTTATAAAAAGGAAAGCAAAAATATATATACATATATACAACAAGTTTCTCCCCTAACTTAAGCTTGGCCATACACAAGCCAAAGGTTAGCACCAACCATTCAAAAATCTTATCATGGTTGTGGTATAGTTGGTGCAAGAGTGGGGTGTGGAGGAAAGAAATGAGAAACACGCGAGACCGTGTGGAAAGAAGAATGGTAGAATATGGTCTCGGTGGGGGAGAAGAAGGGCGGAAATGAGAAAGAAGGGTCGCGCGATCTTGAGGGTGTAAATCAAGTGAATAAATTAGCACAATATGTGATGACCGATATGTTATAAGCGATTGCACTAACCTATCAACCTGTCGGGAAATGGGGTCAAATCCCTCAAGATTCGCAAGAAAACATGGGTACGCCGAACTTGGTATAGGAGATGAAAGCGTAACGGTCATTTGTTCGGTCGGAACAATGGGAAAGACGCAAGGGAGTGAATTAGGGATAGTATCTTTCTCACCGTAGTAAACTGTTTCGAACTTGAAAGATTCCATTAATGGTTCGAAACTACTATAATCAACCGAGTCTGATGGCTCATCTGAAAATGTAAAGGACTCAAACTCGGGCGGTGAGTCATCAACATCGTCCGAAAAAGTGAAACACTCGTAAGTGTTATTATCTGTGAGAACAGTATCTGATTCAAAGGAAAATCTTGCAAGCTCACAGTCTTCAAGCATGGTCGGAACGATGGGAAGGAGGGAGGGTGATATAGCAGTCAAAGGTTCAGGAGGATGAATTGGAAAATCAGACACATCAAATAAAAATGATTCAACCTCAATATTATCCTCAAGACTCTCCTCAATACTATCCTCAATATTTAACTCATCCATGCCATTATCATCAAAATCTAGACGCATATGAGATTCGGGAGAAACATTTAATAACTCAGGATGATGATTTGAACATAAAATTTCAATTAAATCGACAGGTTCATCATCCGAAATATTCCCGGCGTCTATATCCTCAATCAAGTGAAAATCAATTTCTTTAGACAACTCATCAAAAGCATGGATATTTATCGATTTAGGTTCTAGAGTGGAGGTGTAAAGATCGAAAGGATTAGGTGCGGTTTCACTCGAAAGGGGTTCCTCACAATTTGGCAAATCAAGCACTACAAAGTCGCACAACTCATCATTTTGGACACATGTTTGAAAATTGGAGTTGTTGGATTCAATTGGGTATGGGTAGGTTTGATTTGGAAATCCTCTCACATTCTCTCTCTGTCCAACCGCCTCCTCATACATTGGAAAATTTGGAGATAGTTGGAAACTAGCTACCGGTTCACTCGGTTGCATAAGGGCGGCCATGGACGCTTCCACATTCCTCACCATTTTGTTTGTTGCAGCAATATAAGCCTCCAACGACTCTTCCAAACTAGACTTAGGTGGTGAGGGGGTTTCGGTAAAAGATTCAAAATTATTTGGATATGTGAAACTCCCAAAAGGCTGTGTAGAAACAGGGTCTAGTGACGGTGGGAAAGTCGGGTAGGATTGGTAGGAAGTGGGTGGTTGGGCAGGGGTAGGGTCAACATGTGGATAACAAGGTGAATAATCGTGTGGATCCCTAGAAGTAGATGTGTTGAGAGGGGTGAAAGATCGACTACGAGATTGAGCAATATGCTCAGCAATGGACATCGGTTTAGGAGTTACAGTAGGACTTGAATAAGTGGTATCAACGTATGAAGGTAGTGAAGATTGACTTGGTTGACACAAAGTGGGTTGCAAAGTCGAACTGTTTCTCCTAGACGCTTCTATTTGATCTTTCAAAGATATTTTAGGCATGGAAGGATCGTCTTTAAATTGACCGAACAAATTGACGAACGACGCAAAATTAGGTTCGGGATACCAAAGTTCGGCAAGAGATTTATGATGTGGGGTACCCATGATAGAAGAATGAGAAAAGAAAGAAGGTAGATGGTGCAAGTGGGGTGCAAGGATTTCTTAGCGACAAAATTTTTGCAAGTTTTTATAAAAAATTTCCTTTTTTCCTTTTTCTCTTTATTTGAGACTGTTTGCAGGAAAAAAAATTCGATAAAGGGCTTAGACACAAATGTAATCAACCAGAAATGCACAATCAGACCTAGATCTAGGGTCACCTAGGTCAGCTAGACAGCTCCTAACTGTTCCAAAGGGCTAGAAATAGGACCTCAAACCGCCTCTTCACCGCCAATTGCGGCCAGGTAAGTGCCAGGTAAGTGGGAAGGAACCACACTCTGGGCCTAATTAAAAACCACTAGCCTTGACACACTTGCCTAGACACCGCAAAGTCAGGTTAGGATAAACGGTCGATACCTATACTAGTCCTCTGTCCTATTGAGCGCGACGTCCTTAAGGCTGAGTCTAGTATTTTTTAATTAAGATATGGTCAATGCAAATGCCTTATGTGATTTCTGGGGTCCTGGGAAGGGTGATGAAATCCCCACCCAATCTGAATTGGTCAAAAAGCCCCTTAAAGTCCAATTAAAGATATGCAAAACAGTAAATCATTTGCAATCAAATATTTTTATTTTATGCGCGGCGCAAAGAATCCTGCACAAGATTGTTATTTGAAAGGGAAAAGATTTTTGAGCGCAAAGAAATCCTGCAGGCAAATTTACAGAAGATATATATCAAGATTTGCAGAGGAGGAGAGAGAGAAAACTCACAGAAATTTGCAGTGGCGGAACAGTTTTTTTTTTATCGCGCTTCTGCCCCTTTTTTTAAGCCCTGATTCGACTAGACCGCGGCGGTTCCACGGCCAAAAGGGGGCTGGCGCGGCGGTTCCGCCGCGCTTTGGTCGGTTCGGCCAACCTTTTTTTTTTCAACCAGATCACCGCGGTTAACTTGTAGACTCGGTCCTCCAAATTCCTTCTGTTCTTCGGTTGTTGTGATCTTCTGTTGCTCCAATCTGTTTTTTTCTGTTTTGATCTCTGTAGATTTCCAGATCCGATTTTCGTATATCCTGCAAAATTCAAACAACAAAGTATCCCTTCCAAAAATAACAGATTATATATTTTTATATTTTTTTTTTTCTTCAGATTTTTATGATTTTTTTAAATTTTATGATTAACCCGAAATTGCGAAAAGGAAAGTTCTACGCCATCCCCGGCAACGGCGCCATTTGATTGAATGATTTAGCGTGCTCGCGCTTTCTAAAAGATAGATCAAAAATATTTGTATCCGCAATCAAGAACGGCGTCGCATGAAGCTAGCCGGTGAGTACGGGTCGGTCCACAGGGATGTTGTGAATTTCCGATTCGTGCTTACGAGTTAATTCCGAAGGGTGTTCGGATTAATTATTAAATCTAAAAACCTAATTAATCTATACTAATTATCTAGATCTATTCTTGCTAGGGCTAGGTTTAGGGATGGTTTGGAAATGCAAGTAAACCTCAACGCTTTCTATACCCGAATGAAGATCTGTGAGGAGTTATGGTAATTATCAATAAAGTGGATTAGATCCGTTCGGGAAGGTGATCCTTCCTCTAGGTTCTTGTCCTTCCTTTAGAGATCCTTATCCTAACCTCCATAGAAAACATCACACCCGGGCCTTTATACTACGGTATCACCGCTACCTCGAGGGATAGAGTGCCGTAGGGAGCGGTATGTGCATGTATGCATGGAGTCCTATTGTAAATATTTGGTGGGTAAGAAAGGGATGAGAGATCTCATCTCTCAAAATCCTTCCCCAAAGCTAACTCTAAACAAGCTCCTAGGGCATGAAATTAAATCTACCTGGCAAGGAATTTAAATCTACACTAAAGCAAGAAATTAAATTACTTACAGATGCATCCCTCCAATCATTCATGCAGGGTTGTCAGATCTGAATTTCTGAATAGAGAAGAAACACCGATGCTCTCCAAAAGATTTCTAAATTTTATTCATTAAAGGGAGGCATAAAAAGAATACAATGATTTGGGCTTCTATTTATAGGAGATAGAAACCCTAGGTTACAATTGATCCGCATGTCTAAATTTACAAAAATAGCCCTAGGTCAACTAGTAAAAGCCGCAAATGAATTTTGGTAAAATAAAATCTTCCTTTTGTCTTCTTATGGCTGCGGAACCGCGGCAATGGTGGGCTTGGGCCGCGGTTCCGCGGCCCTTTAGTAAGTTCAGATGATTATTTCTTCTAGGCTGCTTCAGTGTCTTTTGGGCTTTTCATTTCTTTATTGTTTTCTCCATTTGGGCTTCTACATTGGTTCCAGATCTTCAGTGAACAATTTGCAATGGCTTTTTAACCGTTTGCCTTGTATTCTTGGACCTTGCGTTGCCTTGTTGATTGTGAACTGTTCTTCGTCTAGGCTTGACTAAGATCCTCCTAATTGTTGGTCAAAAGTCCATATTTTCATCGTCTTTACATCGTTTTCACTGTTTCCTGTTCAAGAACCTGTAAACTGTAACATGTAGCAGACATGCGTCAAAAGCACCTGTTTATTTATAAAAAGAATAAGAATGGATAATATAACAATGCAATATTATGGTGTGAACAAATACCCCCAAACTTATCTTTTGCTCGTCCTCGAGCAAACTTATTTTTATTCACTAATATCCTAACCGCACTTTCGCAGGAAAACGCGATTGCACTGAGCACGTGCAACAAGCCGTTAAACCTCTAGGTGTCCCTAGTAGGAGGAGTGTTTTCTCCTGAGGGTTTTCAGTGGATTACACCCACAAAATCCTATCAACTCGGCCCATTGACTTTTGTTCTCCAATTAGGTCTTCTAACAAGGAATTCTATTATCTTTTGACTCGCAAATTATCCATCCATATTCTTCACACTTCCTCATTATTTAACTTAAGATTATATATGTTATGTAGACCTACTTAGCTTTCAGCATCTCTTAAGTTTTCCTTCTAAAGTTCCATCTCCGCTTAGGAATTTCTATCAACTCTACTAAAGATACAAGTTCTATTCTTCATTCCTTTCTCTCCTCTAAACTCTAATCACATATCCCCACGTGTGTGTAAATATCACCCCTACACTTGGAAATTCAAATCAAGCAATCGTACTCTCGTCCATTGTCCAAAGCACTTATTAATTAGTGAATTTTTAATTGAATTTCGCTTACACATCCTTGATGCGACCGTTAATACTTCTTGAGGTACCAACGACCGATTACAAAATGTGTTCGCACATTTAAGCGTAATTCCTAGTCTTGCAACACCCAAGGCTTTAGCAGTGACTCCCAAACCAGTTGGTTTAAGGCACTAGGTGATGAAGCACCCTCGCTAAATATTTTTCTATTTTTGCAGCCTTAAGTAATCACAAAAACCAGTGTCCATTTTTTATTCTTTATTCACACTTATATATTTTTTTTATTTTCATTGTACTAAGGACTTTAGACAAGAGCATTTCAAGGTCTCTTCTACTATTCCAAGTTTCAAGGTGCGTGATTGTGCAAATTGTAGGGTATACATTTTCAGAATTTAGACTTAAGCTAGGAACTATTTTTCAAACTTATACTCTAATAAGAACATCAATACTCTTCCCTTGTTTCGACTTAGCCCAAGAAGTGAACTCAAAATTTGCCTATTTCTAAATAAACTCCACGACTATGAAAACTCTAAAGACGATAATTAAATACTTGAAGTGTATTTTGAAAATTATACAAAATTATTTTTGCATAAACCCCCTCAAGTTTTATAAATTACAATAAGGACCCTAGAAAATATAGGTTTAAGCGGGACCAGTCTCTTGAGCCTCAGGGAGCCGGAGATATGGGTGCTTGCCTATTTAAGGTAGACAACTTAACAAACGGTGTTATCAACCCGGTAATCGTCTTTGAAAAAGACACAAATCCTGTCGCCCATGTGCACCGGTTACCGATAACATCAAAACTTAATTCAGGACTTTAATTTCTCTATCTAATTGTTCGGGCTCAGACTGAGTCTCATTATAAATAATCTGACTTGAATATTGTCACGCCCCGCTTCCCAGAGTACGCTAAGATAGGCACGTGACAGAGCCAATCATGCTACCTGCGGGTAGGAAATATCCCTCCACAGTCACATTACGGCTGTAGAGATATCAAGAACAATAATAAACACTATCTAATACATGTCCATGAGCCAGAATAACGAGTCAAGAATAAAATAATGCGGAAGCAAAAGATCCAATACAATAATAACTGGAATGTATGTCCCATAATACGGGCTCACATCAGGAATGAAAATACTGAAAAGAAACTAAACTAAACTAATAACAGGTCCTCACTGCTCGGCCTGTTGATCAAAGTACTCCTGGACAGCCTGCGATAAAAATAAAGGATCTGGGCCATGCAAAACCCAGACATCAGTGCGTCATAATATCAATAATTCAAGGCAAGCAGGATATAATGAAATATGGAGGTATGAAGTATAAACAGTAACCAGTTATCAGGAATAAACAGTAACATGAATATAGATCAGTGAACAGGATATAAACAGGTGAAGTGTAGTGAGTAGTCTAAACTGTGCTATAGGGTTGTCTACTCTAAAGTTATTCGAAATCAATTAATGTAATCCTCATCGTAACCCATCGGTCTATGTCCCGTTCAACCCTACGGGACCACGGTAACAAGATATGATAGACTGTAGGTCTATGTCCCGTTCAACCCCACGGGACCACGGTAACACGATGTAATAGACTGTGAGTCTATGTCCCGTTCAACCCTACGGGACCACGGTAACAAGATCTAATAGCCCTTTAAGTTACGTTCGGATGCATTCTTGATTTCCCCATACCCCCAAGGTTATGTGTGTAAGTCAGGTATTGATAAATCTGAGACTAATGCCAACACAGGATCAAGCAGGTACAGATTTGTATGTATAGACAACAGGAAATGTCCGTAGGGACAACAGGTCAAGATTGTCGGCATTAGTAACAAAACAGGTAATATGTCACGCTGTGGTACATCAGGTCATGTCAGGTGGTGTACATGTATCAAGTCATGTCAAGTAGTGCACAGGTATCAAGTCATGTCAGTAGTAGTGTATCAGGTCATGTCAGGTAGTGCACAAGTGTCGAGTGGGTGCTCATAATCAAACTGTAATAAGTATGGGTACACAAAATCAAGTATGGAGTACTAAAATAACAATAAAATGGAATAATGTGATATGGTATGCAAATAGATATAAATTCAAAGGTATGGATGCACAATTATCGATTAGGGTTACATTTATAGTTCCAATACTAATTAGGATGCACTTTATTAAATATGGGGTGTTAATATCACAGTATTATGTATTAATGTGATCTATAGATGCAGTTATATATATTTTAAATGAGATGGATGCAAACGGGTATCCGAAAACAGTAAAACTGTAAAATGGTATTGTGGGATGTACAACTAAGCAATATCTGATGTAAATATTGATATGGATACAGTATATTATAATCTAGTATGTAACAAGATAGGTTTGCATGCACTAGATGTAAAGTAACACGTACGGATGCAGACGGATGTCGAAAAACTGTAAAAGTAAACATGGGGTGCATAATTTGAAATACAAGTATTATATTTATTAAAATAGATGTATTTAAAGTAATGTAGCATGTAGCAAGATAAACTTGCCTCAACGGATCACGAAACAGATATGTACGGCACGTTCGACATCGGCTAAACGTCGCAAAACCACACGCGCGCACGGGACGGGTCCAGGCAAGGTAAGAGTACGACCACGCTAGTTGGGGTTGTTCACTTGATCGCCTGGATCGGCAGCGACAAGCACGGCTCCGGCGATGACCGGAAAATGTGAAACCAAGAAAGAGAAAGACAAAGAAAAAGAAGAAGAAAGAAGAAGAAGAAGGAGAAGAGGGTTGTGGTTTTGGTGGTCGTGGACAGATACGAGGCATGAGGGACGACGACGACAATGATGGGCCGTCGACGGCGAGATCCGCGGCGATGGCAGTGGCCGCGGCGAAGGCTTAGGTTAGGGTTCTGTGTAAGGAAAGGATCTGGGTTTTGAGGAGGTGGTGATGGTTTGCATCGAGGGGGGAGAAGGTGGTGGCGACGGGGTGAGGAAGAAGCGACGACGACATGGTCGCCGGCGGTGAGGCGGGTGTGTGCAGTGGAGGTTCTAGAATTTGCAGATGGGTTCTTGGGCGATGAGGAGAGGGAGAAGAGAGAGATGAAGTGATCGAGGAAGATGAGAGGACAAAGGAGGAGAGACGGGGTCAGGGATGGAGGTGGCGACGGCGACGAGAGCGCGAGGCTGGGGTCGGAGGTATGGGTTTACGCGGGAGAAAAAAAATTGAGAAGAAAAGGGGGAGAGAGAAACGTGGGCTTTCACTGGTTAAGGAAAAATATATTTAATATATTTAAATAGAGGAGAGAGAGATCAGAACTGTTAGGATTTGAGTAAAAAAATAATAATTTAGTTATTTAAACGTAACATATAATAACATTTAGAAAAAATATTAATATAATATTAGTACGTTTTGAGATTTTGGCAAATACAAATTTACTCCAAAACACGTCCGGGTTGGGTCTAAAAATCCGGTTTTAAAAAATATATGCGACGACAAAAATTCAAAATGAATGCTCAGGTAACGAAAATGCATACCCCCAAGAATGGATGCATGCACGTGCGCGTAGCCATCCAAACACGTCCGTTTCACTGGATGGGACGAGAACAAGATGCGCGGATGCTACCATGGGGTTAGGGGTATCATGCAGGCCAAGTTATGTAATTTTAAATTATTTTACGTGACTTAAAATGTTATATGATAAAAAATGCAATGTCAGATAAAATGCCAATATGCACTAAACATGAAAATGCACAGTCTACGTAACAAGTCAGGGTAATTCATAAATATGAATCAAACAGGTTCTAAGCAAGCGGGTCGGGTCGAATGCAATGTAAAATGTAAAATACCATTCGCACCCAAATCACGATAAATCAAGAAATACCACCAATAAGAAAATACGAGAACTGGAATTGGTATAAATGAACTGGGTTGTTACAAATATGATTCAAGTACAATTTACAATCTACAATCCAATATGAATCTATGAATCCATATATTAATCTATTCAATCTGTACTGACTGAACCGAACCATGGATATACTTCCATTTACATGATTCTCCAGTTATATCCATTTACTGATATCATGGTTTCGGCAAGTCATCCAATTATACAATCTATATTACAAGACAATACAAATCATCCATTTACATTTACAAAATAGTACAAACAACACATTTACAATCCATCTATACAAGACACTACAATTTACAATACAATACAATACAATACAACAATACAACCAAGACGTCGCGGGGTTTAAGGGTTAGATTGGTACGGAAGGTGTTAGAAGTGGCATGAGACTGCAAGATTTTAGACACCTAACCTGAATTCAATTGCTGCTGTTCCGGGTTGTATAACGGAGCCTTGTACTTCCATTTGCCTTTAGTCTCTGGCTTATAGAGACTCCTCTCGTATACACTGGCATCCTTCTGTACCAAGCTACAAACAACAACGTTAATAAATACAATAGTATAACAATATAATACAACTTTAAAAGTTACACACACACTCTCTCTCTCTGTCTATTCTACTTCTCCCTTATCTTTGGGACTTACCGAGCGATTTGTTCGCTGACGACATTCTCTTTCTTCTTCTTTGAATGTCGTCAGGTGATTCGGACCTTCCAGAGATCGAGCCTACCAACGAGGACTTGGATCAGCTTGCCTACGACCCAAAGCTCTAGTTTTATTATACACATTTTATTTCAGTACTTTTCATTTCTGTTATGCCACTGTTTAGGCATTGCTTTCATTCAGATGTATTTACTTTTCCATGTATTGTAAAAAGAATGTGAATAAATAAAGTTGATGTTCAGTTATATCTATTGTCTCTTGTGCATCTTATTTATATTGCTTAGATACGCTTAGCGTATTTACTTCAGAGTAAATACGTAGCGGCCTCGTCGCGTCCTCTGCCCGTATACTGGGAAGCCGGGCATGACAGGTTTTGTTGGCGGCCCATGCTGGTCAGAGCTGTATGGAACACTACCATGCATTTTAGTTCTGCATGGACAAGCTAAGCAATATAACACAAGAACCAGCAACTAAAACATTCTTTACAATTCATACTCCTTGAATCCTATCATTTCATATACTTAGAATCTGTCCTAACCCAAATTTTTCTTTCAAGGTTATGGATTCCCCAAACAACACCAGCACCAATGTTAACAACACACCTCCACCCGTACCACTTACAAGTGCCATCTCTGCTCTGATCAACGAGCAGACGGTTCTGCTGGAGGCAATCCGCAGCCTCCTAGAAGGACAGCAGCAACAGACTGCTCTTTTAATGAACCGACCAGAGGCAGAAGCACCTGGGGTGAAGCAATTCAGGGCTTTGCACCCCAAACAGTTCTCAGGAAAAGAGAGCCCTCTGGAAGCGGAGGAATGGGCTCAAAGTATTGAAGATGATTTGGCAGCAGAACAAGTGCCAGAGATTGCTTGGGTTCGAGTTGCAAAGCTGCGGCTCACCGACAATGCACGGGTTTGGTGGAAGGCAGAAGAAAGCCGTCTGGATCAACCCATCGAATGGAAGACTTTCCATGACATGTTCGACGCAAAGTAATTCCCTGAGACTGCCCGCTTTGATATGGAACATCAGTTCATCCATCTACAATAAGGTTCATGTGGATAAAATCAGTAGATGAGTATGATGCTGAGTTTACCATGCTCAGCAGGTATGATATGTCTCAGTGTTCGATTTTATATCACATACTACACAACTAACATAAGACCGTAACAGGTTTGCGACCCATCTCATACTCACTGCTGAGATCAGAGCTAGAAGATTTCAGTAAGGGTTGGATCCGGAAATCCAAGCTGCCTTAGCTACAGGGGATTTCCCAACCCATGATTTGGCTTTGAAAGCTGCCCGAAGATATGATGCAGTGGTGAAGAAGAGCAGACCTCAATCTGCTGGAGTTAATTTTGAAAAAATAGAGTTAGTAGTTAATTAGTTAGTAAGAACTAGAAATAACAGTACCCAATACTACCAATTTCCCGGCAACGGCGCCAAAAACTTGTTGGGAATTCACCCGCGCGTGCAAACGCGTATGTTTTGAAATATGAGATATGTTTTTAGGAAAACGGATTGCGCACACGAGATCGTTCTCGTTTTAAATATTTATAACCGCAAGTGCACGGCGCGTTGTAGTGAGCCGGCAAACACGAGTCGATCCGCAGGGAATTCTGTATTAAGTATTATTGTTTAAGGTTAACAAATTAACGAATTGGGGTCTGTCACAAAAAATATATAAAAGAATAAAAACAAGGAAAAAGCAAGAAAAGGAGTTAAAGAAAGAATGGTTGTGGCTTGGTTCGGAAGCTTGAATCGCGACGTTTACCTCTACACACCCTTGGTCATGAGTTGTCCGGCCTTACCTTGGTCCCGGCATGAAGCACGACTTGTCAACGCGGTTGCGGAGCACAAACCGTCAAAGTCCGATATTCGCCGCAAAGCACGAAACGAGTCCGTTTTGATCACTTACCGTTTGTATGTCCGCGCTTGGGGTATCAACACTAAGCACAAGGGTTAGCAAGCATACCGCAACAACAAAAACATAAAGTGGTTAGTGAGAGCAAATGATTTTGGTGTTGAGTTTGCTAAGTGTTTGTGATGGTATATCGTATATGAAATTAAGAGATTTGTCAAGTCCTTAGTCACAAGATACGATATCCAAGCTTAGCGCACTTACACTAAATAGATTTTACCTTAAACATTGGAAATGGGGAATGGGAATGAATACGGTATATGAGGAGGTTACAAGTAACCATGTGTCAAAATACCGTATCATATCAATACATTAGCAATATTTAAGTTAGAATCATAAGTTAAGAATTTTAAACATAATCAAGAGGTGGAGGAGGAAAAGCCTTTCATCTCACTTCCTCACCCACAACACAACCAAAATAAAGAATAGTTAAGCATAAATGAAAAGCAAGTATAAAAAGAAAGCAACAATATATTATAAACACTTGAAATGAGATACAAAATTTATGGTAGCTTTTTCAACCTCCTTAATGAAGCTCTCCAAAGAGATCTTCAAGAGGGAAGAAGAAGAAGAAACCAAGATGAAGCACACTCACCCTCAAGCTAAACCAAAAGAACAAACTAAGAAAATGTTATATAGTATAAACATTGTCCTCAATCTAAACACTCATCTGCTATTTATAGGCAACAAAATATCAAAAGTTGCATATGACACTGGACTTACATGACTACCAGGGACCCACACAAAGAGCACGAGTCAAAATGGAGCCAACTTGGCCGCAAATTGCGGCCAAAATGAATTTATTTGCGGCCCTGAAATGGAGGATGAGGCCCACCTTGCTTCAGTAGTCTTCTGGTCACTTGGGCATCTCTCTGTAGCTGCAATTTCTTCTAATTCATATCTGAGTGTAATCTAGAGTAATATACAGAGAAGGATCAAATGGGTGTATGTGTGTTCACACTTCAAATCATTGGTTTTCTAAATACATTGAACCATACCCACTTGCTTGCACCACTTGCAAGACACCATGATGGTGTTTGCAACTTGATACCTCATGCCCACTTGATACATGATGGTTCAAACATGAGTTTTGATATTGTATCATGTTGGACCAAAACTAAATATTTATTTGTACACAACATTATTTTGTTTGCAAAACTTAATGTCATGATATGTTATCTGTCCCGTTTGCAGTTCCGGCTAAAAACCGTCGTTCTGTTCGTTTTGTGTACAATCTCCAGTGTTTTTGCCAGTGTACCTGTATTCTGTACTAATGAGCAGACAGAGATAAAATAGCACTGTTTATTGACAAAATGATAAGAAATGAGCGTTACAAAAATGTTATAAATCGTGCCGAACAAATACCCCCAAACCTATCTTTTGCTCATCCCGAGCAAAACAAAATCCCAACCTCACTTTCGCAGGGAACGCAATTGCACTGATCCCGTGCAACAAGCCGTTAAACCTCTATGTGTCCCTAGTAGGAGGAGTGTTGTCTCCTGAGGGTTTCAGCGGATTACACCCACAAAATCCAGTCAAGTTAGCGTCGTGGAAAAACTGTTTATTCTAATCTTAAGGTTAGAGATCAAAGTTAGAAGTTCTATTACCCAAGTTAGAAACGTTAGACCCTATTTTTCACTCCTCACAATTTGTTTAACATAAGCTTATACGCGTCATTACGTGATTTGTGCGGATAGTGTCCATAAGTTTTTAAGAACTTGATTAGGGTCATCATGTCATAAATACGGACCAGGATAGACTTCTAAAGGATCATACGAGTTTGAAAGGAGTTAAGATTTTTTCAAGTTTTATTCTCCGGTTAGGTTTCAAGTCAGAATAAATATCAATTTTAACAGAGAACCTAAGTCTTATTTTCACTCCTACCTTTCACCTGTTGTTGGTCATACATACCTTCATGATTGCGTACAACGTCTTTATAAAATATAAACCTTCATATCTCCACGAAAAAAACTGTTTTATAATTGAAAACTTGTCTGTGCCAAGATTATTCTCCCACGAAGAACCGTGAGGACTTTTAACTTGGAGAGAACACTTGCTTAACTTGTTTTATTTGACGTTTGAAAACTTAGCGAGCTTTGGGTCGATGACTCCCAAACCAGATGGTTTTAGAGCATTAGGTGTGGAGAGACCCCAAGGACTTAATTACCCAAGTTACCAAGGCTACAAAACAAAAGACTCATTTACATTTAAAGTTTTCTAAAAGCAGTAAAAATGGAGATATAACCAGCTTTTCCTTTTTAAATCCAAAAGACGTGATTTATGAATAAGGTATGTAATTACTCCAACAAGGTTTCAGATGGGTTATTTTTCAGACTTATAGCTTCTGTTAAAACTTCAATAATATTCTTCATATTCACCTTACTTTATGAACTATTCCTGATATTACTTAACTCAGAACAAACCCGTTTCATCCTAAAGATATTTATCAATTTTAAAAGTTTACAGACATGTCAGACATTTATCAAATTCTCAAAAACATACGACACGTGAAAAGTGATATAAAAACGCATATTAGCTACGGTTAAACACAAAGGAGGGTTATTTTTCGGGTCGTCGGTCTCACAAAAAAAAGTTTAGTTGCTTCTAACTCATCAACCGAACCGTCAGACTTTGAATCTAGGTTCCCCCACTAGCTAACATGAAAAGTTTTTATATTTTTCGGAAATTTTTTCAATTTTTATGGGTTTTTTAATATGTATGCAATGCAGAATATACACATGATGCAGTGCTCACCCCCAAACCTGAGTTTTACGATGTCCTCATCGTTGCCCCCGTCTCCGGTAGCTAGACTTAGACATCAGGGTGAGAATTTTATTAAAAGAAAAAGAAAAAAAAACTAAGACTAATTACAACATGTACAAGTTAAAAGATTGGGTTAGTGCAGAAATTAATACCAACCATTCAAAAAATTTGTCGATATAGTGCCATGGTTGGCAAAAGAATAGGTATAATAAAAAGAAAAAGAGAATATACAAAAAATGGTTAGATGTTAGTAAAGGGCATGGGTGTGTGAAGGTAGGGATCGGAAGACGCTAAAGGTGAAGACGAAGTTTTGAAGAAGAAAAAGAATTGTTTTCTGAATGAATTGAATGTTCAATATGCACATGTTGAGTTCCGAAGTCAAGTTCGTGTAAAAACTGGAGTTCATCCGCAAAAAGTTCAGCAAAAGAAAGGTTTCTCGGATGTTCCCAAATTGGTACCGACTCAAACTCACCAAGAATATCAAGTTTATCAGCAAAAATTTCCTCAAAACTCGAAAAGAAAGAATAATGTTCAGTGATGTCTTCCTCCCTATTATTTTTCGCTATCCTACTCTCATTATTCACGAACTCTCCCAAAACGATTTCTTCCTCATCACATTCACCAATGGGTAGGTTCATATCATCTAAGAAAGTAGGTTCCCACCCTAATATTTCTTCCGAAACAATATCACTAGGTGATACAAAAATTGTGGGTTCCTTATCATTGATCTTTTCTAACGATCTATCCCAACCATACCCGTCAAATTCACAAGCTCTCTCATCTAAAATTGGAAAGCAAAAGTCAGTCGGTTCAAGAATTCCCTCTTCAAGTATAATTTCAGTTAAATCAATCTCTAAGTCACAAGTGACAAGAGGCTCAGTGGATACCTGAAGGCTAATGGTGGACTGACTTAGAGGATTTGCTTGTGTGTCGTGGTAACACTCAGTCAATTCAATTGCATCGTCCTCTATGAAATCATCAAAATTTGGTTGATCGTTTAACTCTCTCGGGTGACTTCCTAGATGACAGATATTGACATTATTTGAATCCGATTGACTGTGTTCACTCCCTAGAATCCATTCAGCTAAATGTTTCACGTGTTCCTCTATATTAGCCAAAGATTGGGCATGAGCAAGAAATAATTGCTCAGACTGCTTATGAACAGGGCTAACATAGAAGCTGTTTGATTCTCGATCGCAGTCATCACTTCAATACTTTTTTCTAGAGCGGTCAATCTAGCATCCATCTCACTATCATACCCTAAAGATGGTTCAACAGTTTCGGGTTAGAGGGGTTGTGATGGTGGTGATGCTAAAGCAGTCATTCTGTCGACCTTTTTCTATAAAATTTCAATCATCTGGTCTATGGTTGAAGTGGGACTGGGTTCAGGAGTGTTAGGTGGGTGACCATTATCCGGTTGGTCACCCCCTAGAAAAGGACAATTATCATGAATGTGGGAAGAATCATTGCAATTTGAACAAATAGATTGGGACTGAGTATAAATAAAAATAAGAATCGTGAAAAAATGAATTAAGTCGTGTATCACCCATATTAACAAGAATGCACAGAAATCACAAAAATAACGAATATCACACCCCTAGCAGGTTATGTTATTCTAAGTCAACTAGACCTGCTCAAGAACCTGATTGATGAAGTAAAACTGTATCGAGAAATAGGCTCAAGATATACTGATCACGAAGTCAGATAACTGCAAGAGAGAAGGGGAGGTTTTCCAACGCTTTCGCGAAGATCCTTAATTAAATAACCATTTCTCTTGAACGCTTGCCTAGACACCCCGTGAACGATATACCGTTAAGCAAAATTCTAAATACAGTTAATTTCTCCTAATGAGCGCGAAATCCTTAGAGTCAAAGTTCTAATTGATTTTAAAATTAATGGGGGTATGCAAGAATACAGTTTTGTGTTTTGTGGGCTACGGAGAAAGGTGATAAAATCCTTTACCGTATCTTGTTTGGTCTTTTTGCCCTTAAAATCCGTATTAAGATGCAATGCGCAATTAATAAAAGAATTTAAGAAATCAAGCAATATAAACAATTCTTTTTCGTTTAAGTTTTAAGCTCTGCACAAAATACGGTCAGTTCTCTGTACAATTAGCGGCAAAATTGTGCGAAGAATCCTGCAAAAGATAGAATATTGGAATGCGTCGGATTCGAGAGATGGTGTTAGAAAAATACGTACCGATGTGATTTTGGGTTTAGAAACCTCCTTTGAAGTGATTACAGGTATTTGAATGTTCGCTTGCGCGGGTCAAACTACCCGGATCTTTGGCACTATACTTCACTGACGTCTTGAAATTGAGTTTGAGTCTCGCTCCGCACGATCGCTGGTCGTAATTCCGTGAAAAAACCTGAAATGCTGGAAAATACGATATTTAATGTCAAAAGCGATATATATGCCCAATTCCTGTACACACACAATTGTGAAATTTTGCATATACCAATGGATCAAAAATATGTCAGAAGAACAAAACCCAAAAAATTTGGAGCAATTGGGTGAAAGTTGGCCGCAATTTGCGGCCAGAAGAAATATTTAGGCGGCCAACTGTTTGAGTTGGTGCTCCAACTTTTCACTATGTGGTTCTTATCTTATCAGTTTCCCAATATTATGTGCAAAATCCTATAATTAAATTCAGTGTGATAGAAGATTAAAAAGACAGAGAACAAGTTAAAAGAATTTGTTAGTTTGTGTTAATTTTGAAAAAATAGAGTTAGTAGTTAATTAGTTAGTAAGAACCAGAAATAACAGTACCCAATACTACCAATTTCCCGGCAACGGCGCCAAAAACTTGTTAGGAATTCACCCGCGCGCGCAAATGCGTATGTTTTGAAATATGAGATATGTTTTTAGGAAAACGGATTGTGCACACGAGATCGTTCTCGTTTTAAATATTTATAACCGCAAGTGCACGGCGCGTTGTAGCGAGCCGGCAAGCACGGGTCGATCCACAGGGAATTGTGTATTAAGTATTGTTGTTTAAGGTTAACAAATTAACGAATTGGGGTCTGTCACAAAAAATATACAAATGAATAAAAACAAGGAAAAAGCAAGAAAAGGAGTTAAAGAAAGAATGGTTGTGGCTTGGTTCGGAAGCTTGAATCGCGACGTTTACCTCTACACTCCCTTGGTCATGAGTTGCCCGGCCTTACCTTGGTCCCGGCATGAAGCACGACTTGTCAACGCGGTTGCGGAGCACAAACCGTCAAAGTCCGATATTCGCCGCAAAGCACGAAACGAGTCCGTTTTGATCACTTACCGTTTGTATGTCCGCGCTTGGGGTATCAACACTAAGCACAAGGGTTAGCAAGCATACCGCAACAACAAAAACACAAAGTGGTTAGTGAGAGCAAATGATTTTGGTGTTGAGTTTGCTAAGTGTTTGTGATGGTATATCGTATATGAAATTAAGAGATTTGTCAAGTCCTTAGTCACAAGATACGATATCCAAGCTTAGCGAACTTAACACTAAATAGATTTTACCTTAAACATTGGAAATAGGGAAAGAGAATGAATACGGTATATGAGGAGGTTACAAGTAACCATGTGTCAAAATATCGTATCATATCAATACATTAGCAATGTTTAAGTTAGAATCATAAGTTAAGCATTTTAAACATAATCAAGAGGTGGAGGAGGCAAAGCCTTTCATCTCACTTCCTCACCCACACCACAACCAAAATAAAGAATAGTTAAGCATAAATGAAAAGCAAGTAAAAAAAGAAAGTATAAAAAGAAAGCAACAATATATTATAAACACTTGAAATGAGATACAAGATTTATGGTAGCTTTTTCAACCTCCTTAATGAAGTTCTCCAAAGAGAGCTTCAAGGGGGAAGAAGAAGAAGAAGAAACCAAGATGAAGCACACTCACCCTCAAGCTAAACCAAAAGAACAAACTAAGAAAATGTTATATGGTATATACATGGTCCTCAAGCTAAACACTCATCTGCTATTTATAGGCAACAAAATATCAAAAGTTGCATATGACACTGGACATACATGACACCAGGGATCCACACAAAGAGCACGAGTCAAAATGGAGCCAACTTGGCCGCAAATTGCGGCCAAGATGAATTTATTTGAGGATGGGGCCCACCTTGCTTCAGTAGTCTTCTGGTCACTTGGGCATCTCTCTGTAGCTACAATTTCTTCTAATTCATATCTGAGTGTAATCTAGAGTAATATTCAGAGAATGATCAAATGGGTGTATGTGTGTTCACACTTCAAATCATTGCTTTTCCAAATATATTGAACCATACCCACTTGCTTGCACCACTTGCAAGACACCATGATGGTGTTTGCAACTTGATGTCTCATGATAGCTTATGCCCACTTGATACATGATGGTTCAAACATGAGTTTTGATATTGTATCATGTTGGACCAAAACTAAATATTTATTTGTACACAACATTATTTTGTTTGCAAAACTTAATGTCATGATCTGTTATCTGTCCCATTTGCAGTTCCGGCTAAAAACCGTCGTTTCTGTTCGCGTTGTGTACAATCTCCAGTGTTTTTGCCAGTGTACCTGTATTCTGTACTAATGAGCAGACAGAGATAAAATAGCACTGTTTATTGACAAAATTATAGGAAATGAGTGGTACAAAAATGTAATAAATCGTGCCGAACACTGTTACACTTTCCTTTTACAAATTTCGAGGACGAAATTTTTATAAGGAGGGTAGAATGTAACAACCCTAACTTTCTGTACTAACTTCTGTACAATTTTTTCAAAAATACAGAAAGGGGTACTTTTGCCTGAGCACAAGTTATAAGTTTGTTTTGCTTTTTAATAACAAGAAGGAGCTTGTAGCTCATTGGTAAGACCTTGCACTGCTGAACCAAAACACCAGAGTTCAAATCCCATCCCCCACATTATTTTTAATATTGATTTCTTTTTAAATTTTTAGAATCCCAAGAATCTACACGTGCTAAACCCGTAAAACCAAAGGTCACACTAAAAACAAACTATCCCACTGTGCTAATCAGACGACAAAGGACCTTCGACGGCAAGCCCCGGCCCGACTCGGCCAACTCGGGACGGCGACTCGGCCGACTCAGCCGGCGAGGCCGGGTTGACCCGGCTGAATCCGAGTTGACCCTTCATGAAACTTATTCCTCTTTGTCTTCTGGAAACCCCTGTATACTTTAAATTGCATGCACAGTAACATAGCCTCTTTAAAACTCCATTAAACCATTTTTAAATACAATTTTTAATACAATTTTCTCACACCCTTTCACCTACCCTAACCCTAGTTTTACCCTATAAATACCACCCCTAAACACACACCCCTCACTCACAATTATGTCCAAACTCTCAAGAAAACTCTATAGAATTTTAGTGTGCAATTGGAGTTAGCAAAGGGTGTAGCTCCGGCGATTTTCCGACGACGATCCGAGGAGCTCCCGGCGACGAAACGACGCACCGGTGCCTTCTACATCTTCCTCTACCTCTTCTTTTGAATCTAAACCCATAAGTCCCACCTCCCTTCTCTCTAATCTATTCTTAAAACACGTATTTCTAAAACCCGACGGAATCGGAGTTAATCCGATTTCCGATTCGGTTCTTTCTAAAAATCCAACCTTTTCTTAAATACAAACATACCAAACCCTTACATGTTCACTATTAATCGTTAACAAATATGTTGAGTAAGTATCGTGGCAATATATTTCATTTTGTAACTTTTACAGCTCTTTTCTACTAAAATACCATGTAGTTTACTTTCTACTTTAAAACATCATTAAATTTGCTATACCTTTAATTAGATCACGAGGTAATGACCTATCTCCTCACAACACTCATATGCAATATAGCACAATACCTTTTGGGAATATAGAATATGGGAAAACGAAACTTTACATATAAATACCACTAGCTATTAAAACCGTTTTCTACAAGATTATGTATTTTTACAAATCTTTGCAAAGCGCCACTACAACCCATTTTGGGGAACCCGACTGGGATGGTGCGGATTATCGCACATCCCTGGGCTTAATAGTGCGAGATGCAGACCTCCGCAAGGAGCATTCGGTCTCGAAAGATTTGAAATACAAATATCTTAAGAAAATAAGATTTCTAGAAAATAATAAAATTATTTTTATAAATATATATATATATATATATGTATGTATGTATGTATGTATGTATGTATTATCAAAATACCTACTTTTGATATAATATAAATATTCCAACTTTTCTAAATCAAAAGGATCACTTTACATGAAAATACCATGAAATTCCATACAAGTTCAATATTACAATTAAATACTCTATATTTTGAAAAATAGGTTTATTCAATAGAAATGTCACAAATATAAAATTCACAACTATGAAAACTCTAAAGACGATAATTAAATACTTGAGGTGTATTTTGAAAATTATACAAAATTATTTTTACATAAAACCCCCTCAAGTTTTATAAATTACAATAAGGACCCTAGTAAATATAGGTTTAAGCGGGACCAGTCTCTTGAGCCTCAGGGAGCCGTAGATATGGGTGCTTGCCTATTTAAGGTAGACAACTTAACAAACGGTGTTATCAACACGGTAATCGTCTTTGAAAAAGACACAAATCCTGCTGCCCATGTGCAGCGGTTACCGATAACATCAAAACCTAATTCAGGACTTCAATTTCTCTATCTAATTGTTCGGACTCAGACTGAGTCTCATTATAAATAATCTGACTTGAAGATGATTCAAGTACAATCTACAATATGCAATCCAATATGAATCCATGAATCCATATATTCAATCTATTCAATCTGTACTAACTGAACCGAACCATGGATATACTTCCATTTACATGATTCTCCAGTTAAATCCATGATTCTCCAGTTACATCCATTTACTGATATCATGGTTTCGGCAAGTCATCCAATTATACAATCTATATTACAAGAAAATGCAAATCTTCCATTTACATTTACAAAACAGTACAAACAACACATTTATAATCCATCTATACAAGACAATACAATTTACAATACAATACAACAATACAACCAAGACGTCGCGAGGTTTAAGGGGTAGATTGGTACGGAAGGTGTTAGAAGTGGCACGAGACTGCAAGATTTAAGACACCTAACCTGAATTCAATTGCCGTTGTTCCGGGTTGTATAACGGAGCCTTGTACTTCCATTTGCCTTTAGTCTCTGGCATATAGAGACTCCTCTCGTATACACTGGCATCCTTCTATACCAAACTACAAACAACAGCGTTAATAAATACAACAGTATAACAATATAATACAACTTTAAAAGTTACACACACACTCTCTCTCTCTCTGTCTATTCTACTTCTCCCTTATCTTTGAGACTTACTGAGCGATTTGTTCGCTGACGACATTCTCTTTCTTCTTCTTTGAATGTCGTCAGGTGATTCGGAACTTCCAGAGATCGAGCCTACCAACGAGTACTTGGATCAGCTTGCCTACGACCCAGAGCTCTAGCTTCATTGTACACATTTTATTTCAGTACTTTTCATTTCTGTTATACCACTGTTTAGGCATTGCTTTCATTCAGATGTATTTACTTTTCCATGTATTGTAAAAAGAATGTGAATAAATAAAGTTGCTATTCAGTTATATCTATTGTCTCTTGTGCATCTTATTTATATTGCTTAGATACGCTTAGCGTATTTACTTCAAAGTAAATATGTAGTAGCCTCGTCGCGTCCTCTGCCCGTATACAGGGAAGCGGGCATGACAATTTGCAAGATGGCGTTCCGAACTCGATATGGGCATTTCGAGTATTTAGTTAGCCATTTGGAGTTACTAACGCACTGGCGATATTTATGGACTTGATGAACCGGATCTTTTCACCGTATCTGGATCAATTCATGGTGGTATTCATCGATGATATCCTGCTTTATTCAAGTACCAAAGAGGACTATGAAGAATACTTGAGGATCGCACTGCAGACATTGAGACAAAAGAAGCTGTAGGCTAAGAGGAGCAAGTGCAAGTTTTGCTCGATGAAGTGAAGTTTTGGGTCATGTTATATCTGGAGATGGAATCGTAGTTGACCCGGAAAAGATTGCAGTTGTTCGCGATTAGCTAACTCTAAAGACTGTAGGGGAGATCAGAAGTTTTCTTAGGCTTGCTGGTTATTATCGAAGGTTTGTGCGGAACTATGCTCGGATAGCAGAGCCATTGGCCAAGTTAACGCTAAAGAGGTACCATTCATTTGGTCCGAGAAGTGTACACAAGCTTTTAGAAGCGTTAAAGCAAAAGTTGACAACCACTTCAATTTTAACCGTGCCATATAGTTCCGAAGAATTAGTTATTCACAGCGACGCGTCTGGAAAAGGCTTGGGATGTGTTTTGATGCAATATGAAAAGGTTGTAGTTTATGCGTCGAGGAAGTTGAAGACTCATGAGAAGAACTACCCAACTCACGACTTGGCACTAGCAGCAGTTATCTTTGTTCTAAATATTTGGAGACATTACTTATTGGGCGAGAAGGTCGAGGTGTTTATCGATCTGTTAGGAATATGTATGCCCTAGAGGCCATTATTGTATGATAGTGGATGCATGGACATATATATAGAGGACTTTCTTTCTCGACATGATAGTATACTATCTGGTTTCTCTTTATCTTAACATGTACACTTGTATTATTATTATTCTCTCTCTCTAATACATGTTGATAAAGCCCTTAGGATGTTGGCTTGACTACCAGGACTATGATACAGATCATATTAGTGGGGCTTGTGTAGTCCGCAAGCACATCTTTTAACCGTTCCTAGTTGAGGGAATATCGAGACAGGGCATCGATATTCCAGAGTAGACTAGTATGTATGTTTCTTGACCCTGCATGGGGCGATGGTTGATCCCATAACTATTGGTGTTTGACATCAAAGGTTGTACACGGGTGCTCATTAGAGAATGGGTACACCGAACAGGACTCACCGAGAACTCCTAGATGGTACCATACCTATCATCAGATAGCAGTTCTATGGTGACACTTATACATGTTAGTCTGTAGACCCGAGATTGTCATAGTGTCTTGTGTGGTTCCTACTGTGCTTTGATTTCCTCCCTACCACGGCTTAAAGGAGTCGTGCAAACAGGTGGATTTTGGGTACAGTCCTGAGTCATATGGAGGCAATGAGCGATAGGAGGGGTTTCGTCTCTCCCGGTATAGGGAGTTGATGTTGCGCTATGCTCGATTGGCTATAACAACAAGTCCCTGGCCAGGGCTGATGAGATTTAATGGTAAGTGTTATCAGTGGTTTCTCGAATGGTTATAGGCTACACATCGGCCTGACTTATCAAGTTACTGGGGTCTGACGATTCCAACCCTAGACTCGATATGCGACATATCAGACGAAGAGACCGGACTGTACGGTAAGTGTTGCTTATAGATTTTGCAGGAGTTTGGAAAAGCTTGCTTGTAGATTTTCTATTCGGTCAATACCTGGGTAGCCATTACGTCCAGCTAGTACCGCTGACGGCTTGTGGGTATCTGATTTGATCATTACCTACTGCTGGCGTATTGACGAGTCTTTAGAGTCCCACACAGATGTTTCCTAGCTCAAGAGAAACAAAGTAGGGCACATGTGATGATATGTGCGGGAGCTTGATTAAATATGATTATGTGATACCGTATTCTAATCTCGCGATATATGATATCGGTTAGGTTATATGTGATATAACCGGATTATTGAATCAAATGTTGATTCAATGATACGTTATATGTATATATATTTGATATTGGCTAGTTATATATAATATGACTAGATTATTGAATCAAGTGTTGATTTGATATTGAATATTTAATGTTGTCGATTATATGTGATATAACCGGGTTCTTGAATCAAGTGTTGATTTGATAATATGATATACATATATATGATATGAGTCGGTTATATATGATATAACCGGATTATTGAATCAAGTGTTGATTTAATAATTTGATACATATTTATATTTGATATATTTATATATTAACTAATATTAATGCTCACTAAAGATTTTATTCTCTTCTAATACATTTAATATATATGTGATATATATTAATATATGTATTTAAACATTATGTAATGGTAGATGACACATAGAACATGGGTGTATGAGACTCACACCTAGGGCTAAGGATAATTTGGGTGATTTATTTTTAGCGGAAAATAAAAATGAATGGATAATGAGCATGGCTTGATGCTTGTAGAAGCATGTAGATGTCATGACCCGTCTCTCATTTTGTTTTTACTCTAAGATATTTTCTCACCCCATCTTTATTTTTAGCTCATGGTTCATTCTCTCAACACAATTTTTCACTCACCCATCCAAGTTCTTCTTCTTCCTCAAGAGCTCTTTCTAGGGTTTTTCTTGAATTGGAAAAATAAAGAGAAATAGATTTCTAAATTGGGCAAAATTCCTACTTAATCAAGCTACACTATCCTAGCCTTTTAGTGTAGGTTGTTTGCTTCACTAATATTATGATTAGTGAAGAGATAGCTTGAGTTAGAGAGACTTCAAGGTGGATCATCTTCGGCTTCAAAGATCACGTAGCAAGCTCGATCCTTTCTTCATGTGGAGCCAAGAAGAGTTCTAGAGACTACTACTTGGAGCTATAGAAGTGAAGGACCTGGTCTACAAAGGTTGTAACCCTCTTCACTTAGTTATAGAACTTGTTAGCTTGTTAAAAACCCTAATTTTCTTGTTCGATTCTAAGTTAGTATAGCTTAGCACACTAGATTTTTTAAAATTGCATACTTGATGCTTGTATAAACCTAGTGGTGGTGCTAAGACATACTTTCACGATCATAAGAACCTAAAGTATGTATTCACACAGAAAGAGCTCAACATGAGGCAGCGTAGGTGGTTGGAGTTGATGGCTGACTATGATCTTGATCTAAAATACCATCCGGGAAAGTTAATGTAGTACCAAACGTTTAAAGTCGGTTGCCAGCAATACGGATGTTGACTTCACAGAAGGAGATTATAACGGTTTTTCAGAGATTCGAGTTAGAGCTCGTACTACCGGATTCTTTTGGACTGTTGTTGCAATTGCGAGTTCAGTCACCGTTGATTAATAGCATTAAGGCAGCGCTGTTGCACTATTCTAGATTGCAGAAATTTCGGGGACAGGTAGAGGCAGGACTTCGAACGGATTTATTGATTCATAGAGATAGTTCTTTGAGGTATGGAGGTCATTTGTGTGTGCCTAAACGAGAAGTTCTTGAAGAAGTCATGAAGGAGGCTCATACTTCCGCATATTCAGTACATCCGGGAGGCACGAAAATGTATAGAGATCCGCGACAACACTTTTGGTGGGAAGACATGAAAAGAGAGATCGCTCGTTACGTATCGAGGTGCTTGGTGTGTCAGCAAGTCAAGGATGAATATCAAAGGGCCGCTGGTTTGTTGCAACCACTTCAGATTCCCCAATAAAAGTGGGAACATATAACCATGGATTTCGTGACACCATTACCACAGGGGAAATAACGCAGTTTGTGTAATTTTCGATCGACTGACCAAGGTAGCTCATTTTATACCATTTCGAGTCGGTCAGTCAACGAAGGCTTTAGAAGAGAGGTATATGCAGGAGATTATGAGATTGCATGGAGTACCAGTGAGTATTGTTTTTTAATCATGACACCCGGTTCCTATCACATTTTTGGAGGAGTCTACAAGAAAGTTTAGGAATTCGCTTGAAGTGTAGTATGACCTATCACCCTCAGACAGATAGACAGATTGAGAGAATGATCCAAACTCTTGAAGATATGTTGAGATCTTATATGTTATACCTCAAGGGTTCTTAGGAGGATCATTTACATTTAGTGGAGTTCTCGTACAATAACAGTTTTCAGGTGACTATACAAATGACTCCATTTTAAGCATTGTACGGTCGTAAGTGTCGCTCGCCAGTATGTTGGGACGACGTTGGAGAAAGAAGATTGTTGGGACCAGAACTAATTGTGCGAATTGTGGAGAAAGTTAACTTGATTTGTGATTATTTGAAGGTGGCACAAGATCGACAGAAAAGTTGGGCTGATACTGAAAGAAGACCATTAAAGTTTGCTGTTGGTGATCATATGTTCTTGAAGATATCACTGACTAAGGGAGTAATTCGGTTTGGTAGTCGAGGCAACCTTAATTCTCGATTCGTGGGGCCTTTTGATATCATTGAGCGTATTGAACAAGTGGCTTATCGATTGGCTTTACCATCATCCTTGAAGGGTGTTCATGACGTGTTTCATGTATCTCAACTTTGCAAGTATGTTCGAGATTAGACGCACGTCCTAAACCACTCAGAATTGACAGTAAGGGATGATTTGACTTGTAAAGAGCAACCAATGGCTATAATGGATCGACGAGAAAATGTTCTCAAGAATAGAGTGATCCCTCTAGTGCTTATTTCATGGGGAAATCGTTCGCATGGAAAATCTACTTGGGAACGTGAAGACGAAATTTGACAAAAGTTTCCATATCTTTTTCTTTAGATCCGTATTTTCCTTGTTCTTATCTTTTTCCTGTTTCTGTAAATTTCGATGACGATATTCTTTTTGTAATTGGGTATAATTTAACACCCGAGCACGATCGTACGTTATTTAGTGATATTAATTAATACTTTAATTTTATTTTAATTATTATTGTTTGGGTCATGTTTGGTGTTTGGATAGTATGTGTGATTATCGGTGCCGACCCGCTTACGTGAAATCCGTTATGCGTGGATAGTACATTTAGTATATTTTATTGATAATTATCTATAGACTAAATCTATGTGAATCTTAAATAATAGATATACAATATTTAAACTATATATATATATATATATATTCTGGTAGCCATACATTATGGGTATTTTATATTAATTATTAGTATGCTTTTATCCTATTTAAATATCACATGATATTTTATTGACGGTTATCTATTACGAATAAATCTTGAACATCCTAAGATACTGTGTATAATATATTAGATTAGAATATATTTTTCTAACCATTTTCTTTATGGTTTAAGTGGGCTGCGTATCTGTAGATAACTCCTGATATTTTTAAGATTTAGTAAGGATGGACCGGGGATCATAATATCTTTATAAAATATTATTTAGTTATTAGTTATATATATATATATATACTTATACCTAATATATAATAATTTATGTATTCCTTTTATATAAATAAAACTCATCTCTCTCTGCCTCACCTCTCTCTTTTTCTCTCGTCACCAAGCCAATACCCTCACCTCGTTGCCTCCCCCGTCTCCACCTCCGACCACCATCATCTCCCTCATATGCCTCTTCCTCCAGTTGTCCTCGCTCGAGCCTATTGCCTGACCTTGCCCTCGACGCCTCCAGCCACGACCTGAGAACCCATCTCCTTCTTCCATATGCTCTTCGAAACCCACCTCCGATCACCACCCAACACCTCAGCGCCCTCTCCCCGATCACCTTGAACCCACCCCCTCGCCGTCGTCATAGCAACCAGCACCCCTCATCTTCTGCCGTCGATTGAACCCAAACTCACCATCGCCGCCATCACCTTCAAACCCATCTCTGCGGCTGACCATCACCTTCGTCTTCTTCTTCCTTCAACTCCATTTCCTTCATCTTCCTCCACAAACCCAACTTAAACCCTAGCAAAGCACTGAAGACGATACCACCATCGACAGCACCCCTCTCCTTTGCAACCGAGGCACTTTGTCGCGCCTGAACCCTAGCCACGCTACCGGCTTCACCCTCAACAGAAAACCCATCTCGCCATCATCTCCATCGCCGATTTCCTCTCTCCTCATCTCCAGCCGCAAACCCAATTCAAAACTCTAGCTACGCTACCGGCTCACAGAGAACACCGGCCACCTTGTTGCCGTGGTCGAACCCACCGAGACGAGCAGTAGCCAATCGTCATCGACTTCATCTCCGAGCCAAGCAAGCTTGGAGTTTTCTTTGTGTTTCCGTGGTTCCGTGTTCATATTGCTCCGTTCGTGGTCATATCCGCATTCGTTGAGACTATTCCCTCATGGGAATTAAATAAAATACAGATAAAGCAGCAATGGAAACCTCAATAGCATCAATCCACTCGTGACCGAGCATCACGTGCCCACACGTGACCGGGCATCACATGCAGACACGTGATCATTTACAGGAAAAGCTTGTAGACACTGAATAAAATAAACAAATTGGAAATGCTGTGTCAGTGGGGTCACATGTCAACACGTGACCCGGTCTCACGTGCAGACGCGTGACCATTTACAGGCAAAGCCTGTAAACACTGAATTAAATTCTAAATTGAATGCTTAATCAGTAGGGTTACGTGCCAACACGTGATAGGCTCTTAAACCCTCTGAAACAATAGAATTAAATTCTAATTTGAATGCTTTATCAAATGGGGTCACGTGCCAACACGTGATAAACTCCTAAACCATCTGAACTAATAGAATTAAATTCTAATTAAGAGGGAATCAAAAAACCTAATTGGAAAAATATTTCTCTAGATCTTTCCAAACAAAAAGATTGCGCTCTGTAAAGTGGAGTACCGTTGGATTAAAAATCCAATAGTGATTAAAAATCACCAATTTATAGAAAGATTTTATACAAGGAAATATTTTCCTAAAATCTGCCAGGAACAACAAACAAAATATCTTTTAGGATTAAAAATCCAATGGTGAATAAAATTCACCGAGTGATCTAAAAGATCATATTGGTTATAAAATCAATCAAAATCTTTCAATAAAAGATTGATTAAACAAACTGATTCTTTTATTTCTCCTATAAATAGGAGCCAAGAAGAGAAGAGGGGGGAGAGATAAAATAACATAGAGAGAATACAAAAAAAAAGAGAATTTAATTCTCTTGAGAGAAAAGAAGATCTCTTCAGAAAAGAAAGAAACCCTAGGTAAGAGAGGGAAAGAGATCATTCTATAAGCTCCCACAAAACAAAAAGAGAATTTAATTCTCAAACTAAGAGTTTAACTCTTCTGAATAAGAACATAGTTCTTCCTTTGGTTGAAGATCTGCAGAAGCAGATCTCCCCATAAGTTGAGAATTTAATTCTCATCGGGGGGATTCTGCCATGTAGATCTAAAGCCTCAGGGAGGACCTAAGTTCAAAGAATTTATTCTCCCATAAAGCACATAGAAATTTAATTCCTCCAACAAAGATAGGGTTTAACCCTTAATATAAGAACTTAGTTCTTCTTCAGGGTAAATAGATCTGCAAAAGCAGATCTTCCCATAAGTTGAGAATTTAATTCTCATCGGGGAGATTCTGCCATGTAGATCCAAAACTTAGAGAGAGAATTGAGTTTAAAAAATTTAATTCTTTCGAACACATAGGAATTTAATTCCTCTAAATAAAATTAGGGTTTAACCCTATAGGAAGAATTTAATTCTTGAATAAGGAATTGATCTCTCCATGCACGTAAAAAGATCAAGTACCCAACATGATCACGTGGCAACACGTAACTCTCCCCCTCAATGACCAAAAGAGAACGAATAAGATTAGGTCACGTGCTCCCACATGACCCTTGAATAGACTTCTCAAAATAAAAAGGGCAGAACCGATTTTTGGGTGCCTCACGTGACCCCTGACAAACACCTCCTTAAAAAAGAGAAGATGATGGAAAAAGCTGAAGGATTAATATCCAACGCATGGGCGCCATCACGTGTCCCCACATGACCCCTAGCAAATCCTTTTAATATGCAGGCCATGAGTACCCATCACGTGCACACACGTGATAGCCGTGAAGATTAAGTGTTTAACACTTACTTGCATATTCTGAGAATAAAATAAAAGAAGTTTGGACCCGACACTCAAGCGCCTCACGTGACCCCACGTGAGCGCTTCTTTTTTAGTGTTTAACACTATTTTGTGCGCTTCATCTTTAGTGTTTAACACTATTTTAAGCGCATCACGTGAGAGCACGTGATAGACGAGTGTACTCTAGTGTTTAACACTATATCTAAGCCTAAACTAGCTAAGTTTTCCAGAGGCAAGACCTCCTGAAACTGAACTCCAACCATACTCTTGACATTCAAAATAATTCCCAGAGCCCTTTCAATCAACTTTGGTTCAAGGGTACATCTCTTCACACCTCTGATACATGTCGTTGTAATTCTTCAACGTCTTCAGAGAGGTGGTGGGTCCCAATGGCCAATAACTATCTGGTGCATTTCCAAACCCATGTTTGCATCTGAACATGGACCACAATGTCCCTAAACTAAACAATAGAGCCCAAATGCTCTTTTGCTGGATCTAAATGATCCTGTCAAGTAGATCTTAGTCTAAAATTAGACTAACGTATCCTTAACAAACATTCAAGTTGATCTTAATCTCAAACGAGATTAACGATACTTAAATCAATCCAATTACAGATTTTCCAATCAACATTGGTTCAAGGGTACATCTCTTCACTCCTCTGATATTTGTCGTTGTAATCCTTCAACGTCTTCAGAGAGGTGACGGGTCCCAATAACTAGACATCCCATGGACTGTGGGGTCCTTAAACCCATGGACTATGATGTCCTTAACCTCGGGCTGTGGGGTCCTTAAACCCATGGACTATGATGTCCTTAACCTCTGACTGTGGGGTCCTTAAACCCATGGACTATGATGTCCTTAAACTTTACAGACTATGACGTCTTTAAATTACGGACCGTGGGGTCCTTAAACTCCTAAACTTATGGACCGCAATGTCCCTAAACTAAACAATAGAGCCCAAATGCTCTTTTGTTGTATCAAATGATCCTGTTAAGTTGATCTTAATCTAAAATTAGACTAACGTATCCTTAGCAAACGTTTAAGTTGATCTTAGTTTCAAATGAGACTAACGTATCCTTAAACCCAAACCAAAACCCAAATCTAAGAAAATACGGATTTAGACTAATCCACGCCCTGCGGGCGACAACATAAATTAGTCTCCGTATACAATCCACGGGCAACCAAAAAAAAACAAAACATACACGACACGAAATGACCATTTGGAGAAGGAGATAGTTGTTACCGCAATGCGGCAGCGTAATTAACTGCAGGGGCTTGCGCCTGCAGGGAAGAGCATCCCCACAATCAAAAACCCCTCAAACGAGGGGGAATCTGACGAAGTCTGCTACAACGTCCGCATCCGTCTAAACCTCCGATATACGGTGCCATAAATCAATTTGGCATCTTCGGAGAGGTGGACGGATAAAACCAAATAGCATCTGCCCCCAAATTCAGGCAAGACGTCAGTCTTCCCGGCTTTCGGCGGAGAACAGATTCCGGCATGCCTGGTAGGACCTTTTCCTCTTTCCATTCCGCACTTCGTGTGTCATGTTTCGCGAACGAATCGCGGTTTGCTATGGTTGCCCCTGGATTCGAGATACTAAGATTTGGTGTCTTGCTCCATGCAGAAAACAGAAGATCAATGGCTTCAAACTGCACTAATTGCAACAACTACCTTTCCGCCTCATCTGGAGGAGTAACATACGGGCCCCAAGCGGCCTCCCTTTTTACAATGCCGGTGGAACAAGTGACTCAAGCCACCACTGGGCTATTCTTCGGGACCATGATCCCACCAACAAGCTTCAACGTTCAGATGCCGACACAGGAAGCTGCGAAGAAGTCGGTCTTTGATCGGCTTGCAACCACCATGGCCCCTCTCAGCGGGTCGTCCAACTCTAATGCCTCAGTCTTCGACAGGCTGGGTGAAAGCTCAAGTGGGTCCGCAAAGAGGCTCGCATTACCAGAGAAGGACACTCCAACTCCTACTACAGTTAAGGTCGCCCAAGCTGCTCTCCCTACTCGAAGGTCAGCTTTCGACAGGTTGACCATCCCCTCTCAGCGGACGTCTGTCTTTGACATGCTGGCGCTAACAACAAACTCTCATCAGAACAGGGGGCATGCAAAAGCTGATTCAACAATGGAGGTGGTCCCGGCCGCTCTCCATGCTCGCCGTCACCACTGGCGCCTAGTGAGGAAGGCTGGGGGCAGCTCTCCTTCCGGAATGACTCCATCAGCGCCGATGGTGGAAATTAATGCTGCTGTTCCAACTGGGAATAGCTTTGAACTACTTAACAGGGTGCGCAGGAATTCGCCAACTGCCGTGCTAAAAAAGTCTCCTCCGCCTGTTGAAAAGATCATAAAGGCAAAGCTGGAGCAGCCCCCTCAGAGGCTGTCCTCCAAAATTCAAAAGGTCTGGCGACAGGTCCAAGACTCGGTGATCAGGCAAGATTACTCTCGCCAACCAAAGAAGATGAAAGCTCAGCAAGAGAAGGATCACCCTATCAATCCACAGAAGGTTTCATCTGTTTGGGTGCCCGCTGCAACGGCTCCCTCAACTTCGACCACCCACAAAAGAAGGAGGCCGGAGAAGATCCCTACGTCTTTGGCAAATCGCAAGGACACTGAATCTAAACGCCCCAAGTCTGGGGGCATGGTGGTGCATACTATTTATATGGCTTTCGGAAAAGAGGATAGCCGTATCTCTACGGGTCACTGACCACGTACACGGTCTGTGACTAAGGCTCAGGAGCAATAACAACAAAAGCTCCAAGAAATGCTGACAGCCATGGCTGCACTCACTGGACCAAAAGCAGGCCCGGAGACATCTTCGGAGCAGCGTCATGAGCAGGAAACTGATGCCGAATTCCTTCGGAGAATGCTTGAGAAAAAGGACAAAGAGGCCGCGGAACAAGAGGCCAACATAAAACAAATAGCCCTTATATTCCAAGATATGGTGGCCATGATGATCCAGCCGGACCCTCAAGCTGAAGATTCTCCAGTAATAATTGAAGATGATAGAGGAGAGACATCAAATCCTCTGCCGGCTCTGTCAGCAGCCAAGGAGGAGACCATCTCCAAAGCCATGCTCGATGATTATATAACTCAACAAATACGATCTCATCAAGCGAATGAAGCAGCTGGCCAAGTCGTTAGAACTGGACGGCCCTATCCGGGTTGGTACGATCAAATAAAATACCCGCCAGGATACACGATTCCTAAATTCCATGTGTACAAGGGGACAGGCAATCCCCCATCAACATGTCGCTCAGTTCAGGGCTCTCTGCGGCAACACTGGAGGGGATGATAAGCTACTGCTTCGCCAATTCATCGGCAGCTTGGCGGAAACGGCGTTCGAATGGTACTCGGAGCTTCCCAACGACTCCATCAAAACTTTTACAGAGATGGAATTGTTATTCACCCAGCGTTCGCAAGCGCTAGTGAACGCACCCCAATCACCGCATTAATTAACGCCAGAGTAAAGCCAGGCGAAACATGGGTGCAATACGCGATACGGTGGCGGAATGTATGGTCGAAGTGCGAGCAGCGCATCGAAGAAGCGCCTGCGGTAAGCATGTTCGTGGGTACTCTTGATCCGCAGGTGACCATATCCCAGTTCATGATGTTCTTCAAGCCAACTACTTTCCAAGCCTTGATTGACAAGCTGGCCCAAATGGATCAGATGGGTCATAGACCATCTCCTTCGAAGCTGGAATCTTGAAATGAAAAAGGGAAAGGGAAAGCGACCTTCGTCGCCAATGCTCAACAGCAGCCCAGTGGTCCAAGGCCAACTGATTGTTAGTTATATGTATGCCCTAGAGGCCATTACTATACATAGGATGTATATTGTAGTGGATGCTTGGACATATATAGGGAGGACTTTCTTGCTCGACATGATAGTATGCTATCTGGTTACTCTTTACCTAAACGTGTACACTGATTGTCTCTCTGTTACATGTTGGTAAAGCCCTTAGGATGTGTACTTGACTACCTGGACTATGATGTGGATCATACTAGTGGGGACATGGTAGTCCATAAGTACATCCTTTAAAGTCCCTAGTCGTGGGTGTATCGAGACGGGGCATCGATATACCAGTGTAGACTAGCGTATACCTTCTCGACCCATATAGATGGGAGATGGATGATCCCATATCCATTGGTGTTTGACATCAGAGATGAGATACGGGTGCTCAGTAGAGACTGGGTACACTGGACGGACTCGCTGAGAACTCCCAGATGGTATTATACCTTACGTCAGATGGCAGTTCTCTGGTGACACTGGTACAGAGTAGTCTGTTGACCCGAGATCGTCATAGAGTCTTGTGTGGTTCCCACTGTGCTTTGATTTCCACCTTACCACGTCCAAGAGGGCGTGCAAAACGGTGGCTTTTGGGTACAGTCCCGAATCACATGGAGGCAATGAGCGATAGGAGGGGATTCGTCTCTCCCGGTATAGGGAGTTGATGTTGCGCTGTGTTCGATTGGCTATAACCGGAAATCTCTGGCCAGGGTTGCTGAGATATACTGGTAAGTGTTACCAGTAGTTTCTCGAACTGTTATAGACCTCATATCGACACGACTTATCAAGCTATTGGGGTCTGACGTTTACCACCCCTAGGCGAGATATGCGACATATCAGACGACGAGACCGGACTGTACGGTAAGTGTTGCTGGTTGGATTCACAGGAGTATGAGCGGGCTTGCTCGTCGATCTTCTGATCGCTCAATACCCGGGTGGCCATTACGTTTAGCAGACCGCTTGCGGCTTGTGGGTGTTTGATATGATCATCACCTGCTGCCGGCGTATTGACGAGTCTTTAGAGTCCTACACAGAAGTTTCCTGGCTCAAGCGAAACGAAATAGGAGCGCATATGAGATATGTGCAGGACCGAGAATAATGCGTGTATGTGATACCGTATTCTATTCTCGCGATGAATGTATCGATTGGTTGTATGCGATATAACCTAATTATCGAATCAAGTATTGATTCGATAAGCCGATACATAGGATACTAGTCGGTTATATGCGATATGACCGGATCGTTAAATCAAGTGTTGATTTAATGATTTAATGTATAATTATATATTTGATATATTACTTTGCATTAACTAGTATTGGTTCACTTTAAATGGATTTTCTCACTTGGATGTACAAGTTGTATATGTGATATACTTTTTGTATAAATGATTGTATCATGTTTGTTGATACATGTTTACTTGGTTAAGTGTAAAGAATTAAACCATGGTTAAACTAATGATTAGGGTTTTGTTTATCCATTACTTATTTATTCATTTATTTATTTGTTTATTCTTTTTGGAAAATAATAAGCATAAAGAAAAATTGTGGCTTTCTTTGGATGCATGTTGAAGCTTCATGAAGCTTTGACTAAGTCACCATTTTGTCTCATGCTTAACCCTAACCATTCCACTTAACCCTAGTCTATTCTCTACACTTGACCATGGTTGTATTATGATAAGTATTGATTTTCTTTTCCATTTCAAAATAACTTATCATAATATTCATCATCTTCTTCTTCTTCTTCACTTGAAGAAAAGCTTGCTATCAACAATGGCAACTAGAGAAAATGAGTGAGAAATCCAATTCTAAAGTGAACCCACTTCCTATTTCTTCATCCTCTACCTCTTACCAAGTAGTATAGGGTGTTTTCTTCACAAGTTTCATGACTTGGTGAAGTAGGAGCTTGATCTTGTGATGCCTCGACGTAGATCATCTTCGGCATCGTTGTCGAAGACCTAGCCCGCCCATTTCTCCGATGAAGCCGACGCTAGAGCCCGGGATTGGATTTGGACAGCGAGGAGACTTCATTGCGGAGCTATGGAGGTGGAGGACCGGATCTACAAAGGTTGTATTTCCGTTCTTTTAGTTAAGTTGTTAGCTAGTTGCATCTTTCGCCTAAATTTCTAGTCAACGATCCGTATTAGGGTTTCTCGGCACCCGTAAAATTTGAAATTGGCATGGTTGATGCCTTGTGAGACCTCATTAGCGTGCCTAGGAACCCTACAGTGGTATCAGAGCCTAGCTAGAACCTTAGGCGATGCGTAGACGAAGTTTGAAACCCGAACGAACCCGAAACCCTAAAATTTCATGCTCTCTGGACTTTTTTCAAAAACTGGGTTTTTTCCGGATTAAAAATTCTTTAAAAATTCAGCAGGAAATTCTAAGAATTACGATGCAAAATTTATCGAGTGATGCTGCTATGTTGCGGCGGAACCGCGGCAGAAGCTTGGCTTCTGCGGCGGTTCCGCGGCCAATAAATGTGATCACGGTTTAATTTTTGCACAGTAATTCATGTTTTCTAGTGTTGAGTTTTCTGGGAATTTTTAATATTTATTCAAGAGTTGAATTTTCTGGGGTTGTTTTGGGGATTCGATGATTCGATCGGATTATCTGATTTTGTCTATGTGGCTTCCGGATAATTTTTGAATATGTTAAAAAGTTCGACCGGATATAAATACCCACTTTTTCCCCTGTCGGGAAATTTCCAAGTGTTGGATCTTTCCGTGGTTTAATAACGTTCTAAGTAGTGCAAGTAACGCAATGGACCCTCTAGAAGACAACAAACCTTAACTCGATTATGTGACCGTCTTGAACTGCCCTTTGAACCTTAGGGTTTGGGGTAGTACGGCGTGCCACATGTGAGGAGTTGGCTTGACCCTTCTACGGCTGGACCGTTGGTACTGAGGCATGAAGTGAATGTCTTTAAACTTGTTTCATGTGTTGATCTGTTTCGGGAAAACTTGGGTGTTCGACTGTTCGATCGGAAAGTTTAACATTTTCTGTTTATCTGGAATGTGATACAACAATTGGAATTCATAAATAGTTATGAGATAACTGAATGAATGTTATAAACATAACAGTTTGGTCTCACTTGATCGGTTGCCACGGAATTTTGATGCGATCAAAAGTCCGTCGCAATCACGTAGCGTACGCGGATACTCTCCGGGTAAACTTAATAGACAGCCTCGCCCCATAGCCCCGACCAAGTGACTGTAGGAGAACCCCGTCGCCGAAAGCATCCATTCGGGTGCTTGCGGCAGCGGTGTTCCGCCTTGGTGCACTTCGTCGACGGCGTCGGGGGTGCAGCTGCCTAATTAAGTTTGCGACGAGCATTCGATCATGATGTCGGGAATCTTGTTGAATTGCCCGACTTGATATTGAAAAGAGTTTTCGATAATGAGACTAAAATGCGGGGTTTATAATTGTTAGACATGCGATGTCTAAGTATTTCATTTGATTAGGCATGCGATGTCTAAAGAGATTGCGGATTCCAACTGTTGTAGTTTTACATTTTCTTTTCTGTGACCGTAAGTGTAATATGTGATATCGCCGGTTTCGTTGCTATATGTCAACGACAATTGGGATACGCATGTTTACTTACGTTGATGACATGTGATGTTATGTGTTGCTGGATATGTTATATTGGATCGTCGTATTTGAATAGCCGGGGGTTTTTATGTGAGATGAGTGTTTTTCATTTTCATTCATGTAAAAACTTGTATGTAATATTCTTTTATTGGGGCACTTCCAAGTTGCGGAAGATGTCACCTTTGTATATTATTTACTTTTTCGCACTAGGATAGACCCAAGGAGGAGGGCACAAGTAACCGGGTTCTAGGGTCCAGTGGGAGACCAACTCGAGGAGTCGAGTCCGGGTCTCCTAACTCTAGAATTGGTAGGGTTGCTTGCCGCTCTCGTAGGGGTCTACGGGTGTGGGTTTGGATATTCATCACGACCGTGGAATCCGTGTTTTATACTGGCTCGTATTAAAAACACGGACGTCCTAGTATATCCAATATTTCATATGATTCTTCTGCTGCGATATCTGTGATGTGATCATGTGATGTTCTGTGATAGATACAGTATATAGTATATATGATATATTATATAGGCGTTACTTATGTTTTACACCCGCGCTAGCCCTGCCCCGCTCTGCCGTTAGTTACCTAACCTAACGGTGCATGAGGGGACATCGAGGCGAATGCGGATGGCATAAGTGTACGTCGTATTTATCTGTGATGTTTAGGTACTTATATGATGGGACTTCATTAATATGATTAATGAAAGTAAAAGAAACCTAAGATGTTGTGGAATCGAATTTCAAAATAAAACAGGTAGCTACAGTTCTTGCTTTGCACAGCGGTATATATGATATATCCTGCACCTTATTCGATAAGGAAAGGACCGAGATCCCTTCACCGGGAGTGACTCCTTTAGCAATAACTGGCAGATGCTACACACTCGGTTTGTCTTTTGATTGCTTTTAAGAGTTCTGCTTTGCACAGTGATATATATGATATATCCAGCACCTCATTCGACGAGGAAAGGACCGACGATCCCTTCACCGGGAGTGACTCCTTTAGCAAAACTAGAAAAGCCTCAAAAGCACTCCATTTTTAAAATCATTTGATTCTACAATGATATCAAGTTCATTACGCAATAGGTTTTCAGAAAAACCTGTCGTAGCCCTCCGTCATTTCAGATAAGTACTAGTTAGTATTCGTGCTACGTTTGTTGACTATGTTAAGGCATAGTGTGCGGTAGCTAATTAGTGCTTATCTGCATAAGCATATGATGCGATTGGATTAGGGTAGTCGTGCAACTTTGTTGACTATGTTAAGGGTCGTGCGGGTGGGTTTAATTCAATCGGGAAATGACGGGTTGAACTTGACTAGCACTTATGATTTGGTGACTATGTTAAGGTCATATAGCTGCTAGGGGCAAAATATTATCGGGAATTTCAAGTGTTGAAATTTGCAATGAGATTGCATACCTTCTATGAGATAGTTGGATCCCGATACCCGCTGCGAGTAAGAGTTACTCCTGGGAGAGTTTTATACATTACAATTAGCCGATCAAGTAGGTGTCTAGAAAGGTGTTAACGAGGTTACGCCTCTGGGAAAACGAGGTTTACATTAATTAGGTTCGTGCGAAAGCACGGAGGACCTCCCTCAAAGTACCGACACTGTCCTGGCTGAAAGATTGGCGAACTTGTAGCGTGTAATTAATCCCGGCTAGTCTTTCCTTTTAGGGTTTGAAGGAAGATTTGATAAAAACAGTGGGAGCCATCCTGATTAGATAAAATAATAACCAATCTATTCTTGCAAGAGCGCACGCTGAGTGTTTTCTTCTCTCTCTCTCCTGGTAGCGACCATATCACGCCTTAATCAAGATAATAATACGGATATTGACCGAACCCGCTAGTTATACTGAGCTGGGGAACGTTGGTCCCGCTCCAACTTATAAATGTTATAAGACAGAGCAGGAAATTGGGGAATACCAGATTTCCCGTGCCGCCCAAACGAAGAGAGTGCATGCTGATGCATCATCTTCGGGTGTGTTCATTATACAGAACTGTTTCTCAAATATCCTTTACGTCCTGGGTATATGATACCGGATCAGGATCCCGCATATGTAATCTGTTACATGGGCTACAGATAGGTAAAGAACGGAGAACGGGTGATAAGTTTCATGAGGCAGCAAACGGGGCAAGAGTTGCAGCCAAGTCTGTCGGTCACTGTCACCCTGTATTACCAATACATTGATTCTGAACGAATGTTATTAGATACCGAACCTGATATACAAAATCATATCAGTCTCTTTATTAGTAAAGAAAAGATATAATTTTGTATTGTTGGATAATGTTTTGAACATTTCCTATATCAAAAGTTGATCGGTTCAGGCACGTTATCTAAAAGCATTGATGTTCTAAATCAAACTACAGTTCTTAGTATGTGGAACACACATAAGAGGAAGAGTTCAGAAATGAACGGATCCTTCTTGTGGTATTGTAGACTAGGTCATATCAATGCGACCCGACTAGCTAAAGTTACATTTAGATATATATTTAAATCAGTTTGAATTTACATCTTGTGAAACTTGCCAGTCATGTCACAAAGATAAGATGACCGTAGCTCTGTTTACTGGAAACAGAGAAAGAGTTAGTGAACTCTTGGGATGATACATGTTGATGTATGTAGGTCCCCAGTCTACACATGCCAAGACCGGTTCTTTGTACTTCATTACATTCTCTGATGATCTCTCAAGATTCAGACATATGTTCCTGTTGAAACACAAGTCCGAACCTTTTGAGATATTCACAGAATATAAGTTAGAAGTAGAGAACCAAAATACGGGTAAAAGTATTATGTCCTTTGATGTGATCAAGGAGGATAATACTTGAGCACGGAAATCCTAGACTATTCTAAAGGAGAATGAGATTCTCTCTCAGCATTACTCCTCCGTATACACCATAGCACGATAGTATATCGGGGCGGAGCAGATACACCCTATTTGATATGGTGTGCTCTATGATGAGTACTACTGAGTCACTTATTTCCTTTTGGGAGTTATGCACTTGAGAAGCTGCATACCTATTGAATAGGGTCACGATCAAATCAGTTGCCTACCACTCCATATGAGATATGGTATGGGAAGAGCCCATGTCTTAAGCTAGTTAAGATTTAGGGTTGTCCGGCCTATGTCTGAAAAACAAAATCCGGACAAGCTCGAGGCAAGATCTGTTATGTAGAACTGGAAATGTTCCAGCTATACAGACTGCAGCTGATGATTTGATAGAACCAAAGGATTCAGTAGATTCCAACGAACCTCAGCCTCTCCGCCAATCTAGTAGGGTTCCTCACCCACCTGAGAGTTACTTCGGTTTCTCTATGACAGTGGGAGCGAGGATTGCATCATGAGATGATGACCCAACTAGTTTCGAGCTGGCCATCAGGAGTGAGACTCTGTAAGAATGGCTGGATGTTTATCGATCTGAGATGGAATCCTTATACACCAACAAAGTATGGACTTTAGTTGCTATATCTGAAGGGTTAAATCCCCATCAGGAGCAAGTAGATCTTGATAAGATTACTTGGTGTACAAGGAAAAGTTGAGACTTTCAAAGCTAGACTTGTTAAAGATTTTCGTCATCAACCAGGCGTGGATAATGATGAAACCTTTTTCCAGTGGTTATGCTTAAGTCCATCCAGATCCTACCTGCCACGGCTACATACCATGACTACGATATCTGGTGGTTGGGTGTCATGACAGCTCTTCTAAAATGATGTTTTAGAAGAAAGCGTCTATAAGTACACAGCCAGAGGGCCTCGTAGACAGTGGGAGCAGCGGAAACGTGTGCAAGATGCTTTATAGGATAAAGCAGGCATCGCGGAGTTGGAACATCTGTTTTGGTGGATTAGTCAAAGAAGTTGACATCATCAAAATGGTAGATGAACCTTGTATAAACAAAAAGGTAGTAGGGAGTATGGTGACGATCCTCGTAGAGTACGTGGATGACATACTCTTGATAGGGAAGGAGTTCTTATGCTACGCTCGATCAATCTCCGCTTATCACAATGATTCTCCACATAGGATCAAAGTGATACCTACTAAATTCTGGGTTTTGGATCTATGAGATAGATCTAAATGGATATTAGGACACTCACTAGTTGTAGTGAGATGGTATCAATCGATCCAGGGGAGAATCACTGGAAGTGTTCCAGGGTGATAAAGACGACTGAATGTCAGTCACAGGCATTGTCTTTACCCTCAGAAAAGGGACGGTATGTTGGAAGAGTTCCAAGCTAAATACCGTGGCATACTAGACAATAAAGGCTGGATACATCGCTACTTAAGATGCTACCAAAGAGGAAGTTTGGGTGTATATTGGTTCATGAGATGAACTAGGTTCCTTCCATTGTGTGACAATGGAGTTGTGGCTTATGCCAGGAACCCCGGTCCCATCAGTGACCCAGACGTATTCTGAGGCAGTATCACCTGATCATGGAGATAGTTGATCTCCAGGGTGATCGAGGTTAGGAGAGCAGACTCAGAGGATAACACGGCGGATCCACTCACGAAGGCCTATTCCCATAGAGAGACTTTTATGGGATGGTTGAGTATGAGATACTATAACCACTGCTACAGATGGCCCTAGTGCAAGTGGGAGATTGTTAGTTATATATATGCCCTAGAGGCCATTACTATACATAGGATGTATATTGTAATGGATGCTTGGACATATATAGGGAGGACTTTCTTGCTCGACATGATAGTATGCTATCTGGTTACTCTTTACCTAAACGTGTACACTGATTGTCTCTCTGTTACATGTTGGTAAAGCCCTTAGGATGTGTACTTGACTACCTGGACTATGATGTGGATCATACTAGTGGGGACATGGTAGTCCATAAGTACATCCTTCAAAGTCCCTAGTCGTGGGTGTATCAAGACGGGGCATCGATATACCAGTGTAGACTAGCGTATACCTTCTCGACCCATACAGATGGGCGATGGATGATCCCATATCCATTGGTGTTTGACATCAGAGATGAGATACGGGTGCTCAGTAGAGACTGGGTACACTGGACGGACTCGCTGAGAACTCCCAGATGGTATTATACCTTACGTCAGATGGCAGTTCTCTGGTGACACTGGTACAGAGTAGTCTGTTGACCCGAGATCGTCATAGAGTCTTGTGTGGTTCCCACTGTGCTTTGATTTCCACCTTACCACGTCCAAGAGGGCGTGCAAAACGGTGGCTTTTGGGTACAGTCCCGAATCACATGGAGGCAATGAGCGATAGGAGGGGATTCGTCTCTCCCGGTATAGGGAGTTGATGTTGCGCTGTGTTCGATTGGCTATAACCGGAAATCCCTGGCCAGGGTTGCTGAGATATACTGGTAAGTGTTACCAGTAGTTTCTCGAACTGTTATAGACCTCATATCGACACGACTTATCAAGCTATTGGGGTCTGACGTTTACCACCCCTAGGCGAGATATGCGACATATCAGACGACGAGACCGGACTGTACGGTAAGTGTTGCTGGTTGGATTCACAGGAGTATGAGCGGGCTTGCTCGTCGATCTTCTGATCGCTCAATACCCGGGTGGCCATTACGTTTAGCAGACCGCTTGCGGCTTGTGGGTGTTTGATATGATCATCACCTGCTGCCGGCGTATTGACGAGTCTTTAGAGTCCTACACAGAAGTTTCCTGGCTCAAGCGAAACGAAATAGGAGCGCATATGAGATATGTGCAGGACCGAGAATAATGCGTGTATGTGATACCGTATTCTATTCTCGCGATGAATGTATCGATTGGTTGTATGCGATATAACCTAATTATCGAATCAAGTATTGATTCGATAAGCCGATACATAGGATACTAGTCGGTTATATGCGATATGACCGGATCGTTAAATCAAGTGTTGATTTAATGATTTAATGTATAATTATATATTTGATATATTACTTTGCATTAACTAGTATTGGTTCACTTTAAATGGATTTTCTCACTTGGATGTACAAGTTGTATATGTGATATACTTTTTGTATAAATGATTGTATCATGTTTGTTGATACATGTTTACTTGGTTAAGTGTAAAGAATTAAACCATGGTTAAACTAATGATTAGGGTTTTGTTTATCCATTACTTATTTATTCATTTATTTATTTGTTTATTCTTTTTGGAAAATAATAAGCATAAAGAAAAATTGTGGCTTTCTTTGGATGCATGTTGAAGCTTCATGAAGCTTTGACTAAGTCACCATTTTGTCTCATGCTGAACCCTAACCATTCCACTTAACCCTAGTCTATTCTCTATACTTGACCATGGTTGTATTATGATAAGTATTGATTTTCTTTTCCATTTCAAAATAACTTATCATAATATTCATCTTCTTCTTCTTCTTCTTCACTTGAAGAAAAGCTTGCTATCAACAATGGCAACTAGAGAAAATGAGTGAGAAATCCAATTCTAAAGTGAACCCACTTCCTATTTCTTCATCCTCTACCTCTTGCCAAGTAGTATAGGGTGTTTTCTTCATAAGTTTCATGACTTGGTGAAGTGGGAGCTTGATCTTGTGATGCCTCGACGTAGATCATCTTCGGCATCGTTGTCGATGACCTAGCCCGCCCATTTCTCCGATGAAGCCGACGCTAGAGCCCGGGATTGGATTTGGACAGCGAGGAGACTTCATTGCGGAGCTATGGAGGTGGAGGACCGGATCTACAAAGGTTGTATTTCCGTTCTTTTAGTTAAGTTGTTAGCTAGTTGCATCTTTCGCCTAAATTTCTAGTCAACGATCCGTATTAGGGTTTCTCGGCACCCGTAAAATTTGAAATTGGCATGGTTGATGCCTTGTGAGACCTCATTAGCGTGTCTAGGAACCCTACACTGATAGCCAAGATGAAAGACGGCGATTCTTCAATGAGAAACTGAAGCGCCCTTATTCGTTTCCCCGGGATAAAACGAGGAGACTGTTCGAGCTGGCGGTGCGCAACAGGCTCATCACCTTGCCGGATCCAAAACGCCCATTGCAACCCAGTGAGGCCAATAATCCCAATTATTGCCCCTATCACCAAGTGGTAGGCCATCCAATCGAAGATTGCTTCGTCTTCAAAGCTGGATTGAGGATCAATACCAACAGGGCAAATTCGCACTGTCCGAGAATTGGAAAGTAAGCTCAGCTCAGCCGCACGCTCTTAAAAGTGGGGACACACCGGGAGCATCATGCTCTTTTGTAGAGGAAGCTCCATGGGAAGTCATTCTTTCGGCAAAAACGAAAAGAATGCTGAAGGATCTTCAAGCATGTCCGGCGATCAGGTGGAAAATCCCGCTAGAGCCTGAGATCATTGAGAGAATGCTAAAACCGCGCCCGACGCCGAGAATTGGTAGCGATGGTCAAAATGCTCAGGCCCAGCCGTCAAAGTCTTTAAAGAAGAAGAAGAAGCTCGTGAAGCCTGATGACAAGCGCACGGACTTGCAAAAGTATATTGACGCGCTGGAGGAATACAACCAAAAGGCGCGAACCCCGGTCACACTCCAAGAATTTCTCAACCATATCCTGGAGGGCGGAGATAGCGACGATGATGAGGGAGACAACTCGTCATAGGAACCAGAAGATTATGTGGCAAGTTGCCACATGATCTCTCATTCGTCGCTAAATAACAAAGAAGCTCACTTGGCATCAGAAGATAATGTAGAGAAGCTGGGGGCAGGATCAATGCCAAAACCTTGGAACCGTCAGACGAGATGATCGACTTGCTACTGAATGAAGCCCGTCAGAAGAGCAAAACTGATCGAGAACGCTAAATGGCCCTATTCGAAGGGGCCAGGCTCGGCGTCAAGTTGGAGAAGCCGTGATAGGGATGGGTCACAAAACACTCCAACCATATCAAGTCACACCCTAAATGGGTGTATTCCACATCAGCGTCATGTATCCCGTCACGTGACAAATGCACATGTATACAGGATAAACAACGGACCGAAACGTCCCTAAACTAACGATGGACCGCAATGTCCTAAAACTTGCAACGGACCGAAATGTCCCTAAACTAACGATGGACCGCAATGTCCTAAAACTTGCAACGGACCAAAACGTCCTCAAACTACTACAAACCGCAGCATCCTAGGGCTGACAAAAAAAACGGTACGTTCACAAGCAAAATGAGCACGGATTAAAACCCAAAAGGGCTCCGTGAGTAAAAACAGCAAGGTTACCGGCGATGTTTGTGAAAACCCGAAAGGGCGCAGACTCGTAAAATAAAAAAATGGTACGTCCACAAGCAAAATGGGCACGGATGAAAACCTGAAAGGGCTCCGTGAGCAAAAACAGCAGGACTACCGGCGAGTTTGTGAAAACCCTAGAGGGCACGGGCTCGTAAAAAAATTCGTGCACATCTGCGAGGTTCTCTCGACCTTGTAAAAAAAACACCTGTGTGAGATCCTTATGACTCACAAGGGAGCAACACACTTAGGGATCCCCACGATTCCTAAGGAGAAATTACACTTACGAGATCCTCACGACTCGTAAGGAGAACCCTCTTATGAGACCCTCACGGCTCGTAAGATTCAAAAGCCTTAAACCACAGGGATCTGAACCTGTTCTTAAGCCATCACCTTTCCCAGATTGCCCTACAAGCGGTTCAATATTGACCCTTGTATACAATCCACGGGCATAAATAAACGTTTCCCCAACAGAGTCCCACCACTGACGAGGGATATCTTCATATGGCGAACGACACTTGTAAGTCCTCTCGACTTATAAGGAGAAAACACTCTTGTAAGATCTTTACGACTTATAAGAGAACACACACTTAGGAATCCTCACGATTCCTAGGGAGAAAATGCACCTACGAGATCCTCATGACTCGTAGGGAGAAATACCTTTATGAGGCCCTTACGGCTCATGAAGTTAAAAGCCTTAGTCGACAGGATCTTAACCCTGTTTGCTAAGCCACCATTGTTCGACATCGACAAAGGCAAATGATGTTTCGCTCCTGGCAATGTCCCAGTGGTAGCGATGCTAATGCCTAAATCGGTATCAAATCCCAAGTCCTTTCACGGCAAATGATGATTCGCTCCTGGCAATATTCCAGTCGCAGTGATGCTGATGCAAAGATTGGCATCAGGTTCCAAGTTCCATACTTGCAACAAAGTCAGCAAGTAAAAGAAATGCATATGAAATAGCCAAAATGATGGGGCCACTTGCAATAAAATCAACAAGTAAAAATATATGCATACAAAATAGCCGAAATGGTTGGGCAACTCGCAATAAAAAAAACAGCGAGTAAAAAGAAAAAATAGCCGAAATGATTGGGCACCGCGAAAAATAGCCGAAATGATTGGGCAATTGTGACTTTCGCGATATAAAAAAGCTGAAATGATAGAGTATCGTGGAAAGAAATAAAAAAATATATATGAAATGAAACTTTTTGCCCTACAGGAAGTCCATACTGACCCCTGTATACAATCCATGGGCATAAACAAAAAGGGAACCACATGTCCCCCACCAGATCCTGTCAAAAGGGAAAGTCAGATCTCAACAGTGACATCTGCATCCCAGAAGATCAACAACGGCATTCCTTCTTATGCCAGCAGGGCACGTAAGCGACACAACGAAACAGATCCATGGCAAAGTCCATAGTTCCAAATCTTAACGGTAACATCTACATCCTAAAAATCAGCAACGGTGATTCTCCTCATTCCAACAGGATTCGGACGCAACATCACCAAACGGAGCCACGACAAAGTCCCTAGTTCCAAGACTCTACGGTCCATAGACAACCTAGAGTCAACCAATGACCTCCCCGCCGGATCAACGCTCCGTCTCGGAAATAAGTCAACCAACCCCAGGGAAATCAGTGCCCTTGGAAAATACCTCGATTCAGGAAAATCAGCATCCTTGACGAGAGCGCCTCGATTCACGTCGACCCGCAGAGAAATCAGTGTCTTTGCAGGAATACCTCGATTCGTCTCAACTCCGAGGAAATCAGCGTCCTTGGCAAATACCTTGATTCAGGGAAATCAACGTCCTTGACGAGAGCATCTCGATTCGCGTCGACCCGCAAGGAAATCAGTGTCTTTATAGGAATACCTCGACTCGTCTCAACTCCGAAGAAATTAGTGTCCTTGGAAAATACCTCGATTCAGGGAAATCAACGTCCTTGACGAGAGCATCTCGATTCGCGTCAACCCGCAAGAAAATCAGTGTCTTTGCAAGAATACCTCGATTTGTCTCAACTCCGAGGAAATCAGCGTTCTTGGCAAATACCTCGATTCAGGGAAATCAGCGTCCTTGACGAGAGCATCTCGATTCGCGTCGACCCGCAAGGAAAATAGTGTCTTTGCAGGAATACCTCGACCCGTCTCAACTCCGAGGAAATCAGTGTCCTTGGCAAATACCTCGATTCAGGGAAATCTGCATCCTTAACGAGAGCATCTCGATTTGCGTCGACCCACAGAGAAATTAGTGTCTTTGCAGGAATACCTCGATTCGTCTCAACTGCGAGGAAATCAGCGTCCTTGGCAAATACTTCGATTCAGGGAAATCGGCGTCCTTGACAAGAGCATCTCGATTCGCGTCGACCCGCAAGGAAATCAGTGTCTTTGCAGGAATACCTCGACTCGTCTCAATTTCGAGGAAATCAGTGTCCTTAGCAGAATACCTCAATTCAGGGAAATCAGTCCTTGACGAGAGCATCTTGATTCGCGTCGACCTGCAGAGAAATCAGTGTCTTTGCAGGAATCTCTCGATTCGTCTCAACTCCGAGGAAATCAGTGTCCTTGGCAAAAACATCGATTCAGAGAAATCAGCGTCCTTGACGAGAGCATCTCGATTCATCTCAACTCCGAGGAAATCAGTGTCCTTGGTAAATACCTCGATTCAGGAAAATCAGCGTCCTTGGCGAAAGCATATCGATTCGCGTCGACCCGCAAGGAAATCAATGTCTTTGCAGGAATACCTCGATTCGTCTCAACTCTGAGAAAGTCAGTGTCCTTGGCAAATACCTCGATTCAGGGAAATCAACGTCTTTTGCGAGAGCATCTCGATTCGCGTCGACCCGCAAGGAAATCGGTGTCTTTGCAGGAATACCTCGATTCGTCTCAACTCCGAGGAAATCAGTGTCCTTGGTAAATACCTCGATTCAGGGAAATCAGAGTCCTTGGCGAGATCATCTCGATTCGCGTCGACCCGCAAGGAAATCAGTGTCTTTGCAGGAATACCTCGATTCGTCTCAACCCCCAGGGAAATCAGTGTCCTTGGCAAATACCTCGATTCAGGGAAATCAGCATCCTTGACGAGTGCATCTCGATTCGCGTCGACCCGCAAGGAAATCAGTGTCTTTGCAGGAATACCTCGATTCGTCTCAACCCCCAGGGAAATCAGTGTCCTTGGCAAATACCTCGATTCAGGGAAAGCAACGTCCTTGAAGAGAGCATCTCGATTCACGTCGACCCGCAAGGAAATTAGTGTCTTTGCAGGAATACCTCGATTCGTCTCAACTACGAGAAAATCAGTGTCCTTAGCAAATACCTCGATTTAGGGAAGTCAGCGTCCTTGACGAGAGCATCTCGATTCGCGTCGACCCGCAAGGAAATCAATGTCTTTGCAGAAATACCTCGATTCATCTCAACCCAAGGGAAATCAGCGTCGTTGGCAAATACCTCGATTCAGGGAAATCAGCGTCCTTGACGAGAGCATCTTGATTCGCATCGACCCGCAAGGAAATCAGTGCCTTTGCAGGAATACCTCGATTCGTCTCAACCCCCAAGGAAATCAGCGTCCTTGGCAAAAACCTCTATTCAGGGAAATCAGCATCCTTGATGAGAGCATCCCGATTCGCGTCGACCCGCAGAGAAATCAGTGTCTTTGCAGGAATATACGACGTCAACAAATGGAGCCACGGCAAAATCCCTAGTTCCAAGACTCTACGGTTCACAGACAGCCCAGAGACTATCTCGGAGCCACGGCAGAGTCCCAAGTTCCAAGTCTCGATGCCCACAAAAGTTACAGCATTGCACTCACGTGCAAACACGTGAGAACAACGCTGTGGGGGCATTTGTTCTCTTATGGGAATTAAATAAAATACAGATAAAGCAGCAAGGGAAATCTCAAATGAGGCATCAATCTACACGTGACCGGGCATCACGTGCCCACACATGACCATTTGCAGGCAAAGCCTGTAGACACTAAATAAAATAAACAAATTGGAAATGCTGTGTCAGTGGGGTCACGTGTCAACACGTGACTAGGTCTCACATGCAGACACGTGACCATTTACAGGCAAAGCCTGTAAACACTGAATTAAATTCTAAATTGAATGCTTAATTAGTAGGGTGACACTGAATTAAATTCTAAATTGAATGCTTAATTAGTAGGGTCACGTGCCAACACGTGATAGGCTCTTAAACTCTCTGAAACTATAGAATTAAATTCTAATTTGAATGCTTTATCAAATGGGGTCACGTGCCAACACGTGATAAACTCCTAAACCATATGAACTAATAAAATTAAATTCTAATTAAGAGGGAATCAAAAAACCTAATTAGAAAAATATTTCTCTAGATCTTTCCAAACAAAAAGATTGCGCTCTGTAAAGTGGAGTATCGTTGGATTAAAAATCACCAATTTATAGAAAGATTCTATACAAGGAAATATTTTCCTAAAATTTGCCAGGAACAACAAAAAAATATCTTTTGGGATTAAAAATCCAATGGTGAATAAAATTCACCGAGTGATCTAAAAGATCATGTTGGTTATAAAATCAATCAAAATCTTTCAATGAAAGATTGATTAAACAAACTGATTCTTTTCTTTCTCCTATAAATAGGAGACAAGAAGAAAAGAGGGGGGAGATACAATAACAGAGAGAGAATACAAAAAAAAGAGAGAAAAGAAGATCTCTTCAGAAAAGAAAGAAACCCTAGGTAAGAGAGGGAAAGAGATCATTCTATAAGCTCCCACAAAACAAAAAGAGAATTTAATTCTCAAACTAAGAGTTTAACTCTTCTGAATAAGAACTTAGTTCTTCCTTTGGTTGAAGATCTGCAGAAGCAGATCTCCCCATAAGTTGAGAATTTAATTCTCATCGGGAGGATTCTGCCATGCAGATCTAAAGCCTGAGGGAGAAGCTATGTTCAGAGAATTTTATTCTCCCACAAAGCACATAGGAATTTAATTCCTCCAACAAAGATAGGGTTTAACCCTTAATATAAGAACTTAGTTCTTCTTCAGGATAATAGATCTGCAGAAGCAGATCTCCCCATAAGTTGAGAATTTAATTCTCATCGGGGAGATTCTGCCATGCAGATCCAAAACTTAGAGGGAGAATTGAGTTTAAAGAATTTAATTCTTTCGAACACATAGGAATTTAATTCCTCTAAATAAAATTAGGGTTTAACCCTATAGGAAGAATTTAATTCTTGAATAAGGAATTTATCTCTCCATGCACGTAAAAAGATCAAGTACCCAACATGATCACGTGGCAACACGTAACTCCCCCCCTCAATGACCAAAAGAGAACGAATAAGATTAGGTCACGTGCTCCCACGTGACCCTTGAATAGACTTCTCAAAATAAAAAGGGAAGAACCGATTTTTGGGTGCTTTACGTGTCCTCACGTGACCCCTGAAAAACACCTCCTTAAAAAAGTGAAGATGATGGAAAAAGCTGAAGGATTAATATCCAACGCATGGACGCCCTCACGTGTCCCCACCTGACCCCTAGCAAATCCTTTTAATATCCAGAGCATGGGTACCCATCACGTGTCCACACGTGATAGCCATGAAGATTAAGTGTTTAACACTTACTTACATATTCTGAGAATAAAATAAAGGAAGTTTGGACCCGACACTCAAGCGCCTCACGTGACCCCACGTGAGCGCTTCTTTTTTAGTGTTTAACACTATTTTGTGCGCTTCATCCTTAGTGTTTAACACTATTTTAAACGCATCACGTGAGAGCACGTGATAGACGAGTGTACTCTAGTGCTTAACACTATATCCAAGCCAATCTTAGCCTAAACTAGCTAAGTTTTCCAGAGGCAAGACCTCTTGAAACTGAACTCCAACCATATTCTTGACATTCAAAATAATTCCCAGAGCCCTTTCAATCAACTTTGGTTCAAGGGTACATCTCTTCACACCTCTGATACATGCCATTGTAATTCTTCAACGTCTTCAGAAAGGTGGTGGGTCCTAATGGCCAATAACTATCTGGTGCATTTCCAAACCCATGTTTGCATCTGAACATGGACCGCAATGTCCTTAAACTAAACAATAGAGCCTAAATGCTCTTTTGTTGGATCTAAATGATCCTGTTAAGTAGATCTTAGTCTAAAATTAGACTAATGTATTCTTAACAAACATTCAAGTTGATCTTAATCTCAAACGAGATTAACGATCCTTAAATCAATCCAATTACAGATCTTCCAATCAACATTGGTTCAAGGGTACATTTCTTCACTCCTCTGATATTTTTCGTTGTAATCCTCAACGTCTTCAAAGAAGTAACGGGTCCCGACAACTAGACATCACATGGACTGTGGGGTCCTTAAACCCATAGACTATGATGTCCTTAACCTCGGACTGTGGGGTCCTTAAACCCATGGACTATGATGTCCTTAAACTTTACAGACTATGACGTCTTTAAATTACGGACTGTGGGGTCCTTAAACTCCATGGCGTATGATGTCCTTAAACTTATGGACCGCAATGTCCCTAAACTAAACAATAGAGCCCAAATGCTCTTTTGTTGGATCTAAATGATCCTGTTAAGTTGATCTTAGTCTAAAATTAGACTAACGTATCCTTAGCAAACGTTTAAGTTGATCTTAGTTTCAAATGAAACTAATGTATCCTTAAACCTAAACCAAAACCCAAATCTAATAAAATACGGATTTGGACTAATCCACGCCCTGCGGGCGACAACATAAATTAGTCTCTGTATACAATCTACGGGCAACCAAAAATAAAACAATACATACACGACACGAAGTGACCATCTGGATAAGGAGAAAGTTGTTACCGCGCTGCGGTAGCGTAATTAACTACAGGGGCTTGCGCCTGCACGGAAGAGCGTCCCCACAATCAAAAAACCCTCAAACGAGGGGGAATCTGACAAAGTCTGCTACAACGGCCGCATCCGTCTAAACCTCCGATATACGGTGCCATAAATCAATTTGGCATCTTCGGAGAGGTGGACGGATAAAACCAAATAGCATCTGCCCCCAAATTCAAGCAAGACGTCAGTCTTCCCGGCTTTCGGCAGAGAACAGAGACCAAGGAAAGTTTCTAACTTGCTACATGCTATAGTTTACCCAATTTACTTATATGTTGTCGTATTATTATTATTATACAACTATATCTATATAATTCGTATACCGTAGATATTTAACATTAATCAGTTTTACAATATACAGTTTATGCAAGTATATCTAAATAATAATACCTAGTAATTATAACAAACAACTCTAGTATGGTCAAGTTGATAAATTGAACTGTAGGAATTGATATGGTTATTTTCTTTACATCATAACTTGTGTATGCGATATTATTGCAAGATAACACTTTATATAATTAATACACTATCCATGGTATGTTTGTAACCTACCAGACCATTACTATTTTGTTATCATGTTAATACTTGTTGCTTGTGATACTTACCGATACCAACAATCCAGGCTTGTTATCCTGATGGACATGACATGTTGTTTTGATAGACATAACATGTACCTGCCTATTTCTGTGTTGGCATTAGGTAGATAGTATACTGATACCTGACTTGGAAAACAAAATCTGGGGAAATGGGAAAATCAAAAGTGTAACCGAAGTGTAACATGAAAGGATATTACATGTTTCCATGGTTCTGGGGGTTAACGGAACAGAATCATTTTTGATTCATACATCTTGCATCCGTGGTCCCGGGGGTAACGGGATATATCTTGTGTCCGTAGTCCCGAGGGGTAACGGGATATATATTTTTAAGTTATATGGAAGAGTACATTAATTGGTTTCAAATACATGTAGGATAGTTAACCTAACAACATAGACCTTGGGATACACACGACATGTTTGACTACCCATAGCTTGATTGTTATATTACCTATAGCTACTTTGTTTATACTTATACCTCACTCTTGCATGTGACATTCTATATAGTATACTGTTCAGTTTATTATTATCATGATATTTATGACGCACTGACGACTGGGTTTTGCATGACCCAGTTCCTTAACCTTATCATAGGAAATCAAGAATACTTTGACAGGCAAACCGAGCAGTGAAGAGATTTCCGTTTATTTAGTTTAGTGATGTTTTAGATTTATTTTCTAGTTATGGTTTTGTCGTTGTGATCCCATAAGGGACGGGGCTAGGATATTGTTTATTTTGTTGGATCTTTATTTGTTTCCGCTACCTTGTCGTTATTATTTACTATGGCAGTTTGGACATGAGATAGATAGATGTTTATTTACTGTTCTTGATATCTGATTGACAGCCGTAATGTGACTATGGAAGGATATTTCATCACCATAGGTCCCATGGTTGGTTTTATTACGTTCCGTATTTAAGTATTTTGGGAAGCAGGGCGTGACACGTGATAACTACGAATACTTCAGAAAGTTTTAACGGGGTCTTAAAAGGATCTCGATCTTTATCTTTTCAGGCCTTAGTAGCACAGACTTTTTACCGTGCGAACAAAAACTTCTTTGCACGACATGAGAAGGAACAAGAGTGGCCGATGTAATTATATCCTAAGTTTGAACAGTTAATAACAAGCAGGGCTATCGATGCTAGGTATGCTTGGATCGTGATATTCAGCCAGTCTGAATGGCACGCGACTGATAAAATTGGAAAACAATACACCATAGTCATTGATGGTAGGAACTACAGTTGCACGTGCAATATCCCCAAGATGCAAAAATTATCTTGTTCACATGTAATTTCAGCATGTACATGAGCATAGGGTGGGGGAAATATTGCACATCACGATCTTGCTTCGAAGTGGTATTCTGTCACAAAATACAGAGCTGCTTATACTCCATTGTTCAATCAAATAGCCTATATTGGAAGGAGTACAACAGTCTATCAATATATCCACCTACCGGTAGAATACATGCAGGACGACACGTTCTACTTGTTTCAAAGGTATTATGGATGATTCACGAGAAGGACGTATGCGAAATAAATGCAGCAACTGCAATGAATATGGTCATAACAAGGCACGATACAAAAATCCTCCAGCACCACGTTGCCATTGGTAACCACATTATATATTTTGATATACATACAAACATACACACACAAAAAAAAACAGACATACATATGCACACACATAAATATATGCACGCGTGCGCTCATGCACACAAAAAACAAACATACTTTATTTACACACACATTAATGCATGCAAACATGCAATCTTACTTATCCTTTGTTCTACATGCTTATTTTTCTAAAGTACATATAATACGACTTTCTCACTGTGCAGATATATTTATGGATCCTAGACCTATAGATACGAGTGTTCTATATTTACAGGCTGATCACAGATCAGCCAACATCTTATTAGTACAGCTAAATTTTTTAAATATTTATATTGAATTTCATATGCTATTTATATGTTGCTGATACAAGGTCTCTTATTGTGATTGGTAAAGCAATCAGGTGATTACATGCGTTGACCATTCACGCCAAAGCAATATGATCCTATCTGGAGATCCTTGTGTGCAAGTGCAACTGCAATAGACAGGCTTTCATCTTATATCTAGATTGGAGTATATACGTCTAGATAGACACTTGATTACGGCATTGGTAGATAGGTGGAGACCAGAGACCTCTATTTTTCATTCAGAGTGGGTGAGATGACTATCACCCTGCAGAACGTCGCTGTGCTGCTTGGTCTCAATATAGACGGACAAAAACCGGTGGGGCAAAACTTTTATGAGGCCTAAAGGCATTATGACTTCGATATAACTGAACATGAAAAAATATTTGATATGCTGATGAAAGACATGCAAATCAAATTTGCCGGATGGGCATAAAATCCCTAATTTGATGAAATTGCAAACAAGAAAAATTATTGCAAAATGACACAAATTACTGATAGTCATAACACTAATAATTATGTTGTTCGGCATAATGTTTTGCTGAAAGCGATCAAGGAGGGTAGGGTCAAGTCCGAGAATTCCTCCAAAGAGCCCACTGATCACAAAAATGATCCTATCCTAATTCGACCTTGGTTAATATGGCTGGTGTACCAATTAGTGAAGATGAAGCCAGCATAGATATCGAAGGACTCATGTAAGATGCTGATTCTCAAGGGACCTGGTTGAGTAGCCTACTTCCTATTCGACAAGGGCTTCAGAATCTAACTTTGAGGAACCTCTCCCGAGGGACCGCATAAGGCGTCTAGCCATTTTGAAGGCATGCTTGGAGGTGAGACCCAATGGACCGTCACCAAAACCGTGCAAGGGAGTGCCATCAGGGACTGTGAAGTCCAGTTCGGGGTTTACCCAAATTGTAGCATAGTTTAGTGCTATGAGTCATCCGAGAAGTTTGACCAAGAGCAATCGAACAAGTCATTGGCTAAGTACAACGAACCCCGAAGCAAGGGAGTGCCACCAGGGCCTATGAAATCTAGTTCGAGGACTATGAAGTGCAGTTTAGGGTTTACCCAAATTGTAGCATAGTTTCATGCTTTGAGTCCTCCAAGAAGTTTGACCCAGAGCGATCGGACAAGTCATTGGCTAACTACAACGAACCCCCGAACTGTCGAGCTATACAAAAGGATATATGAGATTCATGAACAGAGACATTTCTCCTTGAATCCTTTCGGTCTAGAGGACAAGCCAAGCCAAAGTAGCAGGCCGGCTAAATCAGGGAAGGGGATATTGAGCCCTAAAGTACACTATTACCTCGGACTATTGGTACAAGTACTCCTGTAAATAATGTATGGGCCTGTAGAGACCAAGGAGTTTCTATGGCCGATATAGCAGCTGGATCGAAAGGAAAGAGTGTGGTTGGGAGTAGTTCCGCCACGCTAGCCAAAAGAGCCACCTGATATAAGGGGGGAATACGGATTAAGGCCGAATTAAGAGAAGCACGACCAAGCATGGTGAAACTGCCGGTGTATATGCAGGAAGTATAGATAGAAGTTGTTGCACGGGCCCCGCCCATCAAGGTTCCTCGCCCTAAGAACTTTGGCTCTATGACTAAAGCCCAACTTTAGAGGTGACGGAGATCCATTGTCATGTGCCGCTTCTTAAAAGACGATAGCGAGGACGCCTCTAAAACAATGAGGTGTCAAAAAGTACACGAATGATTAAAGAGGTAGTGAAGCTCAACATAAAACTACAGGAACTCCGCTTAGATTTGAAATTTCGACCGATCTTTTACATCAACGTCAATAGGTATAGTCTCGTCCTCTACTAACCATGACTGATCTAGATCTGAGAAAATATATCAAGACACAAGAAATATCCGCCAATGAGTTCGGCTCGGGTAAGTCTTCCAAAATCCAGTAAATGTAAGATAAATATGATTTTAGTAAAACCAAGTCAACTCAGTATATAGCAAGTAAAAATATAACTAGCTCATGTAAATAAAATACCAACATGTTTATTCTTTGAAGACCATATTTTATTTTTACGAGTCGGGAAAATAGAATAAGGTATGCAATATCGTGAATATTCCGTTCGCCAGACCCCTTCACTTGTATTAGGATTCTAAAGGTGGCTCCTGCAGATTCAAGAGGTGGCCCCGGCCAGTATGGCGTGACACTTTGTTTCACGTGGCACTTAGTTCAACATACAATAGAATTATCGCCTTACCAATATATACGGCTCTATTCTTTTTCCAACTCCCTCATTACTCTATGTCATAAAAAACGGTTTGATGTATCAAGCGTGAGTTTTGTAAATCAAGAACTGTGCATGTATCATATGTATCAAGTATATCCATGTCGGTAAACAATATTTTCGGGTCGATATTCAAATCGTAATAACTTGATAAAAACGAGTTAAAATAATTAGAGTAACATAGGGGGTTTAGTAAATAGTAAGCATGGCAAGAGGTGATCGGTGACGTGAACGATAAGGTAAACTTATACTATTTAATCAAGAGAACTAATATAAATCGTTGTAAAACAATACGAGGAAACCTTATCTCTTAATAGATCTTTCAATAATATTTTTCATAAAAAGGATGGGAGAAACATGCAAAGGGGTCCTAACCACAGTGGAGGGATCATAGTGAGAAAAAATAGCAACGGGAGTGTGAGTAAGGAGAGGAAGACTTACCAAAGTGTGCAAATCGATATAAAAATCGATTTGCCGAAGCCATAACTCGGAGATTGAGATCCCGATCATCTTGAAATTTCTACAGTGCCTCAAGAAACCCTTTCTGTTGTAACGAAAAAATTATGATAGAAGGAGAGGAGTGATGATTTATTTATAGGATCAGGGATTAAGGATTTTGAGATCAAGGGTCGTGATTAAATTAGATTAGATCTAACGGCTTAGAGAGGGGTTTTCTAAAAATAGGTTTTAATTCAAAAAAATCCTTTTTTAAATCAAACAAATTATTTTATTTACTTAAAATTTATTTTCTCCACTTTTGTTTAAAATATCAAAAATCCAATTAGTCTTTTAAACAAATTCCTTTTTCTAAAATAAAATCATTTCTTAAAATCCAACCAAATCAATTTCTCTTTTCAAAACAAAATAAGGTAAATCTTCTAAAGTAATTTTTAAAAAATTTCTCTTAATAAAACAACCATTTTAAAACAAGTAAATTTTTTTATATTTAAAAACGGTATGACAACAGCACGGTCGTTACATCCATGATGCTGGAAAGAGATGTGGCTTGCTCCGAGCTGAACACGCAGCGAAAGGCAAGGCACAAAGAGGCTAAGCCGAGAAGAAACGAACAACTGTCGAAATCCCTGACGTTTACAGAGGAAGCACCAAGAGGTGGCACGATGAGAAACCTGATGATGATTATCACACTGACAAGAGACCTTCCAGAGTGCGTAGCATGGTGTACATCGTAAACATAAGGTTAATACTTTCGGGAGCTTTTCTGTCACGACCCGGAAAAAGGCACGTGACTGGCACTTGAATCATGTGAAGTCTATAGGACCCCACCTATTTCAAGTAAGCCAAAGCCCAAAAATCTAAACCTTTTTAGGGAAAAATAGAGGTGAAGTTTTTTTTTAAAATTAAAGGTTTAATGAAACGAGTTTTCCTTTAAAATACATAGGTAATGATATATGAAAATGCAGGTGGATTATACTATAGTTGAAAACTTTTTTTGTCTTAAAAATTTTGGGCAGCACCTCCCTTGTATATTTTGATCCAAAACCACATACAAGCAATATATATAGGCATCCCCAAGCGAGAGCTAGCTCTTCGCCAATCGGTGGAATCACAACCACGCAACTAAGTAATAAATACATGACGCCCAACGGCGAAGATCAACACAGAAGAAATAAGTAAAGCAAGGCATCAAAAACCTCAAAAGAAGTGAATATACACCCATCACTCTAAGTCTCGCAAACACAAGTCTGCCTAAGTCTACCAATATACAAAATCTAGTTTCTGATTAATGGAGTTTATCTAGATACAACAGGAATAAATATACAAGAGTGGGCATAATCCAATGTATCTCATCTACTCATGCAAACACCCTGAAGGAACTGTGTGCCAGCGATACCGCTACCGATCTAAGCGGTCGGACCTGCAAGAATACTGTAGCATAACGGGGTGAGTTGCCAACTCGTGAGTAGAAAACATCAACAGATAGAAATCGAATAAACAACAATTCCTAGGTCATTACTGTATCGTGAAGATAATACTATGATCTCTAGGGTGACCATGTATACATATATGTCAACAATATAATCAATGCCGATGACACATGTAAAAACCAACATCTGAATCATATGCATGTATGTATATGATAATCACCAACGTGTGTCCATCAACGACACATCAAATCATGGAACCTGCATGTCCAACAGAGACATTCGAAACATCATGAAACCCGTGTCCTATATTGACACATAAATCCTCATATCTCAAGCGCCGCATCTTCTGATCGGCCCTCAGGCGCCGCATACTCTGATCGGCCCTCATATCTATCTCACGACTCCGGTCGGTATCCTCCAGATAACCGCCGGGTCCAAACTATCACTGGTAGGAAGTACTCCCTCTGCCAGGCTCACCGTCTACTGCACAACAATCATTTCTTTCCCCGATGTATCTTACCGGGTCCACCATGTACCCGTAGAAGGTTCGTCCAACTCCTCGAATCGGGTCTCGAAAAAAATCTCATAACCAAGAAAACTCATGGTGGACGTATCGAAATCACATCACGAGAAACCGCGTTTTTTTAAAACAATTTATAATTTCCTTTGAAATATATCCACGGTTCTCAAATCCAGAAATCTCAAGAAAATAGTATCTTAATGCATATAACCATAAGTACGATGTATGCAAATATAGAACAGTAATATGAGCATATCAAGTTTATCATGCAAGCATATCAAGTAATAGTACTGAACAATGAATGTACTTTATAATTAAGAATAATACCATGATATAGCAATTCTACTGTGTAACTGTCATGGTAATTACCGATGATGAATGTGTGTGAGCCGGCAAATCTGTGTAAGTATAACGTGTGCATCATCGATAATTGTGCAGGTGTACTAGCAGACGATATCATAATAACTAATGAAAGCGCATGTGTGTGTGTGTGTGTATAATGCAAAGAGGGTAAACTGAACGTAGCAGAAAGCAAAATAGTAACGCAACAAGCTGAGATATATAACGATATACGAGCCATACAATATCGTATCTAAAATAGCACGAATCTTTATTATTTTGAAAAATAGGGACTACAGTGTTTTTAAAGAAAAGCAATACGGTTGAAATCCGTAGCGTCCCTCGGTTTATCCTTTGAAATGTACACGGTTCGATAGTTTTGAAAATAGTTATGAATCGAACCCTATTCTAACCATCTACTTAAGTAATTAAAAGACTATAAGGCTAAACTAATCCCGAGTCAAATGTACGGATCAATTATCATGTATACATCTCGTACGGTATAGTCCGTCCTACGGCCTTATCAAAATTGAGGGTACGGTCAAATATCATATATCATAATTCGTACGGTATGATCCGTCGTATGATATCATAAATAAAAGTACGGATCAAAGGTCATATACAACATATCACTCTTTATTCTCATATATATATATATATATATGTATATATATAACTCAAGTCACATCTATATCAAACTCATATCATGTCTTGGCAAAATTATCTATATTCTCATATCGTCTCATGTCCGTATATCGACATATTAAGTCAAGTCATCTTATTCCATCACATTCTCTTTTCATCATATCAATGTCCCACATCAAGTCATCTTATGTGTGTGTGTGTATCATATTTTCAGTTGTATGTATGTATAATCTCAGAACTTTTATTGGAATATGAATATAATATGTACATTCCCTTATATCCTCAAGCCAACATATCCACTAATGCCATCTTTTATCATATCATCTCTTACTAAAACCTTGTTCATATCCGTAAGTTCATACTTAGTTTTTCTCCAAACTATAAATTTTATATCGCTTCTTTCATCATTAGTTGTGGGAGTGCTATACGCCATCCACCCAACTTCCGCCATAGATATAAATCTACCCACATGCCAAACTCCTCGCTTAGTCGAAGTCGATATGCTTCATCGTCTCAGAAGTCCACGCGAAGGTACCTACAATCAACACATATCGTAACATTATTAAAACCAAGTTCGAAAACCGATACGGCAAACGAATTGCTTATAGGTTAGAACCTATAGCCTACGCATGCAAAAACAATCAAATCACCCTCGTCGTTGACTTTTAAACGTCCAACGGCCAAATCCAAATTCAAATACCGAAACCCATGTTTTAGAAATCGGAAAACCATAGCCAAAATCAACTCAAAGTGCTCCCAGATTTTTGCTCAAGTAAATAGGGACAAATCTAACAATACAGGGGCCTACATTGGCCCGGCGAGAATGCCCTTTAGCCCGGTGTCGCCGGCCCGACCTTGAAGATTTGGTCTCGTCTCTCTGTTGTGGTCTTCTAGTGGTCTAACTAGGTCAGTAAAGTTGTTTGATTTTCTCAGAAACATCCCAAGTTGCTCCAGATTCCCTGTAGTCCTCAAAATTTTCACAAAACCGACATTGGAAAGATCTAAACTCAAGTTTTGGGGTCTAGTCTCTGGTTTGGTCCATAAAATCGACACTATAGGGGTTGTGGTCACTAATTACACTCAGTTACCTCCTCACAACTCATAAAATCCCCTAATCCCCATCTTGGAATTTTTCGACATCACTAAAACATCACTTGTGAGCTTAAAACTACACTAGGATATTAGAAAATCTAAAAACATAACTAAATGTCTAGGAATATACCTCATTTGGGAACTCAAGAATTTTCTTGAGTTGCCCAAAGTGCTCAAAGTCTTGACTTGATGCCTCCATAGAGTTTGTAGTGAGCTTGTGCACATTTTTTTGTGAAGGGGTATAGTGTTTTAGTGGTGGTTTTGGAGGTGGTAGAGAGTGGTAGAGGAGATGGACATTGGAGGAGAAGGAAAAGGAGAAGAAGAAGAGAAATGGTGGAGGAAAGATAATGAGGAAAGGATGCCATGGTGGGATGAAGAACCCTCCCCCTCTCATGCAAGCCATGCCTTTTTGTCCATTCTCTCTTGACTTTTGTTTTGTTTTCTTTTCTCTTTTTTCTTTCTTTTTCTCTTCTCACATAAAAAAAACCAACTACAAATGAAACAATCATAGTGAAACAACATGCAACAAAAATGCAATATGACATGGTGAACTAGCCATGGAAAATATAAAAATACGGATTTGGCTTAATCGTGATTAGTAGTGCACTAATCAAGTTTAATTTAAACTTGCATATAAAAATTATAAAATGCGCAAATCCAATAAATATCTTTTAAATAAATCAACCATATTAATCTCCAATTATTTTCCAAATATTAGTATATAATTATACCATTTTACGAAACTCTTATTTGCAAATCGAATAGTTTTCGCGAAATATATTATTTTAATATTTAAATTCCAAAAATAATATTTTATTTTTCTGCAATGTTACGATCTTCATCCCTTAAATAAATTCGGTCCCCGAATTTAAATTTAAACTCCCAAATACTAAAACATTTTACTAATCAGTTCAAATCAACGGGGCTCCGAAATCATAGAATACACAGAAATGCCACGGCGGATTAAGTGCGCATGAAAATGAGTATAAAACTCAAATTCAAACTCCGTCAAGTGTCACGCAGTCACTGGAGTTATAATGGAAATACAAATCTTGAAATCCATTGCAAAATTCAGTATACTATAGTCAAAATCATAATACTTATATATAGTACGCATCCTCTAAAACCATTTTAAAGGCCGAATAAAACCCATGCAAAATCTTTTCTGGATCGCCTTGTGATGCGTAACTCACGGCTCAAGTGGCGGACGCTCATTTGTAAAGTAGTAAATATACGTTCATATATGATTTGCTCAAATATGCGTTCCGCCTTTTTGAAACATCCCAAAGGTTTTCCTTCGTAAAAGTTCATGTTACTCACTGGCACGTAGGAAATAGCGAGACTATAGCTCCCCTTTTTTTTTGAAAACCTCTTGGTAAACTTTTTATGTGTGCAAAAGTACTCAGGTGCTGTCCTCAGATCAGTCCTGCTCGGCTACTTTATAATATAGTACTCAATATTAAATATAATGTTCAAGAGCAAAAATCAGCCTCAAAAGGCGTATCCAATATCACGTGCATCTGGTGCGCATGGAAAATCAAAGCCAAATACAAGTGCCACGAATGTGCATAAAAGCCAAATTAAGTGCAACAGGTGTGCACGAAAGCATCTGTCATGTGCAACGGGTGTGCACGAAAGTATCTGTCAAGTGCAACGGGTGTGCGCGACAACAATATCAAGTGCATCTAGAGTGCACGAAAATCTCAACCCAGCGCAACTAACATGCACGATTAAAATCTCAATCAAGTGCATTCGGTGTGCACAAAATTTCATACCATGCGCTCAATATGCGCGAAAATCAAGATCAAGTGCAACAGGTCCGCACAAAATATCTTGTGCAGTAAAGCACACGAAAACAAACTTCAAGTGCAACGGTGCACGAAAACAGAGATCTAGTGCAACAAATGCACAAAAACATAATCTCAGGTGCACTAGGTGCCCGAAAACTCATCAATATCTCAAATACGCACAAAAACAACACCGAGCGTGCCAAGGTGTATAAAATCATAAACGTGTGCAACTGCGTGCACAAAATCCATATCAATTCACTGCGAACGCATGTAAGCTATACCGAGTGCATAAATCAAATTGAGTGCATACAAGGAGCACAAAATCAAATCGACAGTATCGAAATCCACGGAATCATAAATATGTGCATCCAAGGCACAAAATCAGTATCAAGTGCAATAGATATGCACAAATCATAAACCAATGTAACGGTGTATGAAACATAAATCATGTGCAATAACTGTACATAAATGAAAATATCTAGTAGGTGCAGCCATGGTGCACGAAAACAAATATCATGAAACTCAATCATCGAAACTCAAATCCAAGCGATAAAAGTGTGATACTCGAATCACAAAACGCAAATCGAAATAATTGACATTGAGGTACACCTTCTTCAATATCGAAAAATGCTGGTGCGCCTAAAGCCGGCAGAGCAAGAACATCCACTTGTCTCCTGCTCACGGTCTGGCGTCCTCTGTTTCTGGGTCCTCGTTTTCTCTGTGGATTACCAATCCCACCATCTTTCTGCTCGTCGGTCCGGTTAGGTATAATAACGGAACAGTTCCGCTCTGGCACTCCTCTGATCATCGCTTGGCCATTTAACCAGACCACTCGTAAGGCGGCACATTACTGATGGCGGCATCTAGCCCTCTAAAAAAAGCACTATAAAACTGATCCTTGGTGCAATTTTTATCACTGCGGTATCCTGGAAAGAACCTGCTTAGGGTCTCTTCCGATCCCACCTATGCCGAACTATACAAAGGTTGGCACTCTTGCTTAACTCTTTTTCTCATAACCGGACAGCTGCGTCCTCAGCACGGCTTTCATCTGGCATCGGTCGTATCCAACGCCTATGCATACATATCAATCCTCTGGTATCAACGGGGAGTAACACGACTCGTTAATATCTCGCATGAACCTATTACTTCACCCGTCTTCATCATCATCCACTTCGACGTTATCTCTTATGGGCTAAACACAGCAATTCGTTCTCGACTACAGTCAATCCGGAGTCCCTCACACAGACTCGAAATACGGACTTGGGTATCTTCACCACTCTGTGGAAGATATCTAGCCGAAAATATCTTCGGGAACTCGTCCAATCTATCGAAGGAATACGCTTCATTCGTCCTTTCTCGATCGACTCACAACGCATCTGGATAAGGTCCTTCTATCCGAAGCTGATCAATTTATTGATCTCACATTAGAGCATCCAACGAATAATGTTCCCTCTTGATCGATTTACTCAAGATCCGAGTAAGATCTTTCAAACTGGAATTCTTCAACTCAACTGAGCCTGCATCAGGCATCAAATCAGACGAATTATCTCAGTCGCTCTATTCAAGATGGACTAGTGGTCTTCTGTCACATCTCTGTCTGAAAGCTCCTGTGGTTTCAGCTCATAACTCTGGAGGCGACATCCCATCAATCTCAGCAACAGCTGAATCATCTGTCTGCACGGTAGACAACATCGTGACCTCTGGGGTAGGCTGTATGTCAACAATCCTCTCAATCCGGCAGCCTCTATCAATGGCCCGATCATTCAGTACAAATCCGAATGCTTGCCTCAACGAGAAATCTCAACACAAACAATACACCGATACGTTCCTATGTCACCAGAAGAATATCATGGTCAGTCCTTATCCGTAACGAGCTCGCTCTGACCGCATCTCTAGCAACAGCTCTCTTTGCGCTCAAACCATGGTGACAGGAATCTCAACCGGGTATCGATGAAGATAGATCAATGAAGATAGATCAAACGAACGAAAGAAATCAACAGATCCAAAATGGATATATGATCATAGAAACGGAGAGAATCACAGATCTCAAGATTTGTACATCCTAAGGTTACCTGAGCGGAGTATCGTATCGTAAGTATGCCGTTTAACATACGCACGGTACGTCACTCTACTCAAGCTACCTGCTCCATTAATCTAGGTCAACCTATGTAACGAAAGTTCGGGTCTAATATCCCCTTGTCCAAGTCTAAGTTCCGTAAGGTCAAGCCTAGGTTCTGAAATATATACGCCCTAGACTCCGCATAGTCAAACCTAGCCTCGAACCAAAGTTAAACCTAACGCTCTGATATCAACTTTGTCACGACTCGGAAAAAGGCACGTGACTGGCACTTGAATCATGTGAAGTCTATAGGACCCTACCTAATTCAAGTAAGCCAAAGCCCGGAAATCTCAACAATTTTAGGGAAAAATAGAGGTGAAGTTTTTTTTAAATTAAAGGTATAATGAAATCGAGTTTTCCTTTAAATTGCATAGGTAATGATGTATGAAAATGCAAGTGGATTATACTATAGTTGAAAACATTTTTCGTCTTTAAAAATTTGGGCAGCATCTCCCTTGTATATTTTGATTCAAAACCACATAGAAGCAATATATATAGGCATTCCCAAGCGGGAGCTAGCTCTTCGCCAATCGGCGGAATCACAACCACGCAAGTAAGAAATAAATATACGACGCCCAACGGCGAAGATCAACATAGAAGAAATAAGTAAAGCAAGGCATCAAAAACCTCAAAAGAAGCGAACATACACCCATCGCTTTAAGTCTCGCAAACACAAGTCTGCCTAAGTCTACCAATATACAAAGTCTAGTTTTTTATTGATGGAGTTTATCTAAATATAACAGGAATAAATATATAAGAGCGGGCACGATCCAATGTGTCCCATTTATCCAAGCAAACACCCTGAAGGAATTGTGTGCCAGCGATACCGCTACCGATCTAAGCGGTCGGACCTGCAAGAAAACTGTGGCACAACGTAGGTGAGTTGCCAACTCGTGAATAGAAAATATCAGCAGATAGAAATCGAATAAACAACGATTCCTAGGTCATTATTGTATCAAAAAGGTAATACTATGATCTCTAGGGTGACCATGTATGCATATATGTCAACAATACAATCAATGCCAATGACACATGTAAAAACCAACATTTGAATCATATGCATGTATGTATATAAGAATCACCAACGTGTGTCCATCAACAACACATCAAATCATGGAACCTGAGTGTCCAACAGCGACACTCGAAACATCATGAAACCCGTGTCCAGCATCGACACGTAAATCCTCATATCTCAGGCGCTGCATCCTCTGACCGACCTTCAGGCGCCGCATACTCTGATCGGTCTTCATATCCATCTTACGACTCCGGTCGGTATCCTCCGGATAACCGTCGGGTCCAAACTATCACCGGTAGGTAGTACTCCCTCTGCCAGGCTTATCGTCTACTGCACAACAATCATTTCTTGCCCATGGATACCTTACCGGGTCCACCATATACCCACAGACGGTTCATCCAACTCCTCGAATCGGGTCTCGAAAACAATCTCAGAACCGAGAAAACTCATGGTGGACGAATCGAAATCACATCACAAGAAATCGCGATTTTTTTATAAAACAATTTATAATTTCCTTTAAAATATATCCACGGTTCTCAAATCCAGAAATCTCATGAAAACAGTATCTCAATGCATATAACCATAAGTACGATGTATGCAAATATAGAACAGTAATATGAGCATATCAAGTATATCATGCAAGCATATCAAGTGATAGTACTGAACAATGAATATACTTTATAATTAAGAATAATACCATGATATTGCAATTCTACTATGTAAGTGGCATGGCAATTACCGATGATGAATGTATGTGAGCCGGCAAATCTGTGTAAGTGTAACGTGCACTTCATCGATAATTGTGCAGATATACTAGCAGACGATATCATAACAACTAATGAAAGCGCATGTGTCTGTGTGTGTGTGTATAAAATGCAATGAGGGTAAACTAAGCAGAAAGGTAAATAGTAACGCAACAAGCTAAGATATACCTCGCTATACGAGCCATACAATATCATATCTAATATAGCACAAATCTTTATTATTTTGAAAAGTAGAGACTACGGTGTTTTTAAAGAAAAGCAATACATTTGAAATACGTGGCGTCCCTCGGTTTATCCTTTGAAATGTACACGATTCGTTAGTTTTGAAAATATGTATGAATCGAACCCTATTTTAATCATCTACTTAAGTAATTAAAAAACTACAAGGCTAAACTAATCCCAAGTCAAATGTATTGATCAATCATCATGTATACATCTCGTACGGTATAGTCCGTCGTACGGCCTCCTCAAAATTGAGGGTACGGTCAAATATCATATATCATAATTCGTACGGTATTATCCAACGTACGATATCATAAACAAAGGTATGGATCTAAGCTCACGTACAACATATCACTCTTTATTCTCATATAAATACACACACACACATATAACTCAAGTCACATCTATATCAAACTCATATCATGTCTTGGCAAAATTATGTATATTCTTATATCGTCTCACATCCGTATATCGACATATTAAGCCAAGTCATCTTATTCCATCACATTCTCTTTTCATCATATCAATGTCCCACATCAAGTCATCTTGTGTGTGTGTGTGTGTGTGTATCATATTTTCAGTTGTATGTATGTATAATCTCACTTCTTTTATTGGCATATGAATATAATATGTACATTCCCTTATATCCTCAAGCCAACATATCCACTAATGTCATCTTTTATCATATAATCTCTTACTAAAACCTTGTTCATATCCGTAAGTTCATACATAGTTTTTCTCCAAACTATAAATTTTATATCGCTTCTTTCATCATTAGTTGCGGGGGTGATATACGTCATCCACCCTACTTCCCCCGTAGATATAAATCTACTCACCTGCCAAACTCCTCGCTTAGTCGAAGTCGATGTGCTTCGTCGTCTCGAAAGTCCACGCGAAAGTACCTACAATCAACACATATCATAACGTTATTAAAACCAAATCCAAAAACCGATACGGCACACGAATTGCTTATAGGTTAGAACCTATAGCCTATGCATACAAAAACACTCAAATCACCCTCGTCGTTGATGTACAAACTGTTAGTTATGTATATGCCCTAGAGGCCATTATTGTACATATGATGTATATTACAGTGGATGCTTGGATATATATAGAGAGGACTTTCTTGCTCGACATGATAGTATGCTATCTGGTTTCTCTTTGTCTTAACATGTTGACTCGTATTGGTTTACTATCTTGCTCTCACATGTTGATAAAGCCCTTAGGATATGTACTCGACTACTGGGACTATGATGCAGATCATACTAGTGGGGACAGGGTAGTCTAAGAGTACATCCTATAACTATTCCTAGTCGAGGGAGTATCGAGACAGGGAATCAATACTCCAGAGTAGACTAGCGTATACGCTTCTCAACCCATATGATGGGCGATGGATGATCTCATATCCATTGGTGTTTGACATTAGAGAAGGTATACGGGTGCTCAGTGGAGACTGGGTACACTGAACGGACTCGCCGAGAACTCCTAGATGGTATTATACCTATCGTCAGATAGCAGTTCTCTGGTGACACTGGTACAGGTTAGTCTGTAGACCCGAGATCGTAATAGAGTCTTGTATGATTCCCATTGTGCTTTGATTTCCACCTTACCACGTTCATGAGAATGTGCAAAACGGCGGCTTTTGGGTACAGTCCCGAATCACATGGAGGCAATGAGCGATAGGAGGGGTTTTGTCTCTCCTGGTATTGGGGGTTGATGTTGCGCAGTGTTCGATTGTCTATAACTGGAAGTCCCCGGCCAGGGCTGATATGGAGACCTACTGGTAATTGTTATCAGTAGTTTTTCGACCCGTTATGAGCCTCACATAGACACGACTTATCGGTTACTGGGGTCTGGCGTTTACCACCCCTAGACCGGATATGCGACATATCAGACGAAGACACCGGACTGTACGGGAGTGTTACTGATTGGATTCATAGGAGTGTATACAGGCTTGCTTGTTGATCTTCTGATCGCTCAATATCCGGGTGGCTGTTACGTTTAGCTGACCGCTTGCAGCTTGTGGGTGTTTGATATGATCATCACCTACTGCCGGCGTATTGACGATTCTTTAGAGTCCTACACAGAGATTTCCTGGCTCAGGAAAAACGGAGTAGGAGCACATATGTGATATGTGCGGGACCGAGAATAATAAGTGTATGTGATACCGTATTCGATTCTCGCGATATGTGATATCGGCCGAGTATATGTGATATAGCCGGGTCATCGGATCAAGTGTTGATTCGATGAACTGATATATATTATATTAGTCGGTTATATGTAATATAGTCGGATTATTAAATCAAGTATTGATTTAATTTTTGATATATTACATTACATTAACTAATATAAGCTCACTTAAAGATTCTTTTTCTCACTTGATGATACATTGATATATATGTGATATACGTTAATTGTATTATTTTCTTTTGTTACATTTTATATTATATATGTGATATATAATATTGTGACATGTTAGGATTACAGATGCAACTAGGGTTTATGAGTTAAACCATGATTAGGGTTGGGATTAGGTTAATTATTTTGGTTAATTCTTAATGATGGATTAAGTCATGGATAAGCTTTGATGAAGCTTCATGAAGGTTGACTTAGTCCACCCTCTTTAGATATTTGTCAAGATATTTGTTAACCTTACCCTAACCCTAACCTATGGTTTATTCTCTACAAGGGTTAAGCATGACATGCTTAACCCTTGGTTGCATTTCTAACCTCAACAATTATTTCTTTCATCACAACACTTCTTCATCTTCTTCTTGCTCTTGAAAAAAACTTGCTAGAATTTTCTTTTGTGATGAATGATTAAGAGAAAAAGAAAACAAAAGAGAGTAAAATTCCTATTTCATCATCCTCATATATTCTAGCCACTTAGATTAGGGTGTTTGCTTCACTAATACTTGATTAGTGAAGTGAGAGCTTGGGTTTGTGATTCTTCAAGGTAGATCATCTTGGATTTTGAAGATTACTAGCAAGAATGCATCATTCTCTTCATGGAGCCTCTCTAGAGTCCGGTAGTATGATGATCGCAGCGAAGGGACCTCAACCCGGAGCTTCTGAAGCAAAGGAACGGACTACAAAGGTTGTAATCCCTAACTCTTAGATGTTAAGTTGTTAACATATAGGTTTTGTTTGATTCTCTAGTTAAGATCCTTGGTTTTGGGTTATCTATAATGGCAAAATTTGAAATTGGCATGGGAGATGCCTCCCGAAACCTTGCTACCGTTGTAGGTATCCCAACAGTGGTATCAAAGCCTAGCTAGAGAATTAGATGGATAAGTATAGGATTACGAAACCGAAACAACTCCGAAACACCCGACGAAAAACCCTAGTTTCTGTAAATTTTTCAAAGTGTTAAAAAATGTTCCAAACAGTTGCAGAGTGATGTATGTGATACAATATGAACACCGTACACATTTTAGCCCATTCCCTGAAAAAATGGCCGAGCTCACCACCCCCAAAACTGGCCACCTCGGATCCAAACAGGCTAAAATTTGTACAGTGTTAAAAGCTCTGGGTTTTGATACTTTAGGTGTTGTTTGTGTTTGCTAATTTTGCATGTGATGTTATCTTTTAGCAAATACAATTCGGAGTGTTTCGTATTCGTAATTCTAGGTTTTGTTTCGGTTATTTTAGACGGTGTTAAAAAGTTCGATCGGATATCAAATACTCACTTTTCCCTTGCTGAAATTTTTTCAAGAGTTAGATCTTTTTCATATTTAAAGAACATTCAAATATCGTGCAAGTGACGTGGTGGACACTCTAGAAGAACGAAACCTTAACTCGATTATGTGACCGTCAGAACCGCCTCTAAACCCTAGGGTTTGTGGTAGTTCAGAGTTGCCACATGTGAGGCGTTGGTTTGACCCTTCTACGGCCGGTCCATTGGTACTGTGGCATGTGATGGATGCTTTTAAACTATGCTCAAGTGTTGAGCAATTAGGGAAATTTTGGGTGTTTGTTGATTCGATCTGAATGTTTAACGTCGTCTAGCTTTTTCTGGAATGTGATACAATATGTGGAATTCATATAGTTAGGCATGAAATCCATAATATGTGATATTTCGGGTTTACGATGTCTAAAGTGATTGTGGATTCCAAATGTTGTAGTTTTTTACTTTCTTTTCTGCAACCGTAAGTGTAATATGTGGTGTATCGCCGGTTTCGTTGCTATACATCAACGACAATTGGGATACGCATATTTACTTACGTTGATAACATGTGATGTTATGTGTTGCTGTGATATGTTATATTGGATCGTCGTGTTTTGAATAGCCGGGAGTTTTATGTGAGATGAGGGTTTTTATTTTCATTCATGTAAAATTCATTATATGTAATATTCTTTTATTGGGGCACTTCCGGGTTGAGGATGATGTCACCATTGTATATTATTTACTTTTCCGCATTAGGATAGACCCAAGGAGGAGAGCATAAGTAACCGGGTTCTAGGGTCCAGTGGGAGGCCATCTCGAGGAGTCGAGACCGGGTCTCCGAACCCTAGAATTGGGAGGGTTGCTTGCTGCTCTCGTAGGGGTCTAGGGATGTGGGTTTGGCTATTCATCGCGACCGTGGAATCCGTGTTTTATGAAAACTCAAAATAAAACACAGACCTCCTAGTATATCCAATATTTCATATGTTTCTTCTGCTGCTGATATATTGTGATGTGATCATTTTATATGCGTGAGACGAATGCTTTATTATTATATATGAGATATATAGTAGACGTTACTTATGTTTTGCACCTGTGCTAGTCCCGCCCCGGTATGCCGTTAGTTAAGTAACCTAACGGTGCATAACGGGACACTGTGGCGAATGCGGATGGTATAAGCGTACGTTGTATTTTCGTTTCTTCTGTGATACTTAGGAAGCATAAATGATGGGATTCATTAATGAGATTAATGAAAGAAAAAGAAACCTAAAAGATATTGTAGAATCAAATTTATAAAAAGGATAGCTCTAGTTTTTGCTTTGCATAGCGGTATTCTTTGTAGAATATCCAGCACCTTATTCGATATGGAAAGAGCCGAGATCCCTTCACCGGGAGTGACATCTTTAGCAAAACTAGCAGATGCTACAATACTCGGTTATGTTTTTGATTGCTTTTATAGTTCTTTCTTTGCATAGTGGTATTTGTGAAATATCCTGCACCTTATTCGATAAGGAAAGAGCCGAGATCCCTTCACCGGGAGTGACATCTTTAGCGAAACTAGTAAAAGCATCAAAAACACTCCTTTTTCAAAATCACTTGCTTCTACAAAGATATCAAGTTCATTATGCTCAAGGTTTTCTGAAAAACCTGCGTAGCCCTCCGTCATTTCAGATAAGTATTATTTAGTATTCGTACTACAGTAGTTTGGATTTCGTCAAGGCGTAGTGTGCAGTAGCTATTTGCTGCTTATCTGCTGCATATGATGCGATTGTATTAGGGTATTCGTACGACGTTGTTTGGCTTTCATCAAGGGTCGTGCGGGTGGGTTTAATTCAATCAAGAAATATATGAGTTGAACTTGACTAGCGGACTATGGGTTGTTTGGCATTCGTCAAGGTCATAGCTTGTTAGGGGTAAAAGCATTATCGGGAATTTCAAGAGTTGAAATTTGCAATGAGATTGCATACCTTCTATGAGATAGTTGGTGTAACAACCCTAATTTTTCCTATACAACTTTTTACAAAAAAAAATTCAAAAATTCATAAAGGGGTATTTATTGCCTGAGCACAAGATAAGTAATTAATTAGCAATTTAATTACAAGAAGGAGCTTGTGGCTCATTGGTAATACCTTGCACTACTGAACCAAGCCACCACAGTTCAAATCCCATACCCCACATTATTTTTAATATTGTTTTATTTTGTAATTTTAGAATACCAACAGTTTACACGTGCATTTCTCACAAAAACCCCACTGCACCCACAAAACTAAACATACCAGTGAGAAGGTGGACAAACAACACACACCCCGACCCCTCGACTCGGCCGGGATCGGCCAGCGGACCAGCCGACTCGGGCCGGCGCCGCCGGCCGGACTCGGCCGGACCGCCGAGTCGTCAACTTGGGAAAGATGGCTCTTGGTCTTATGAACCCCCCTGCACACTTCTTTTTCTCAGATCGGTTCCAGAGAAGTCATAAAGCCCTATTTACTCCATTTTATTACAATTTATCACAGTTTATTACATTTTTTATTATTTAACTCTTCATCTACCCTAACCCTATAAATACCACACCTACACTCTACACACTCACCCCAAAACTCTGAGCCAACTCTCAAGAATTCACTAGAAACCTTGTGTGCAATCGAAGTAAGCGAAAGGCGAAACTCCGGCGAATTCTCCGGTGGAAATTCCGACGACGACTCTAGGAGCTCCCGGCGACGAAACGATGCACCGGCGACTCCTCCCGATCCTTCTCCCTCTCCTGGTTATTCTAAACCCGTAAGTCTCATTTCTAACTTCTCTATTCTATTCTAGAAATACGGAGTTACAAAACTCGACGGAATCGGAACAAATCCGATTTCCGATTCGGTTTCTTTACAAAACTTCACTTTTCTTTAATATAATTATGCTTGAACCTTTTCATGTTGACTATTAAACACTAATCAACCATATTGATCAAGTTTCATAATCAAAAGTAATTGCTATTTCATTTTACCGTATTTTCATTTAAATACCACATAGTTTCAATTCTACATATAACATCACAAAACTTGCTATACCTTTAATTAGATCACGAGGTAATGACCTACCTCCTCACATACTCATATACAACATAGAACAATACCCTTGGGAACATTGAATACGGGAAAGAGACACAATTTCATTTTAATACCATTTACTTAACAAAACCGTATTCTAAAGGATTTAGTATTTATACAAATCTTTGCAAAGCGCCGATACAACCCATTTGGGGAACCCGTTCAGGATGGTGCGGATTATCGCACATCCTCGGGCTTAGTAGTGCGAGATTCAGACCTCCGTAAGGAGCATTCGGTCTCGAAAGATTTAAAATACGACATCTTAAGAAAATGAGATTTTTAGAATATAAAATATATATTAAAATTATTTTTGTATAAATATATGTATATTTATCATTAAAATACCTATTTTGTTATGATATAAATATTCCATCTTTTTCTAAAAATCACAAGAATCAATTTACCTTAAAATACCATGAATTCCATACAAAACCAATATTACAAATAAATACCATTTATCATGAAAATAGGATATTCTCATTAGAAATATCACAAATATAAAATCTACATTTATTACAACTCTAAAGACGATAATAAATACTTGGGGTGTATTTTGAAAACTTTACAAAGTATTTTTACAAAAAAAAACCCTCAAGTTCTATAAATTACCCTAAGGACCCTAGTAAACATAGGTTTAAGCGGGACCAGTCTCTTGAGCCTCAGGGAGCCGGAGATATGGGTGCTTGCCTATCTAAGGTAGACAACTTAACAACGGTGTTATCAATATGGTAATCGTCTTTGAAAAAGACACAAATCCTGCCGCCCATGTGCAGCGGTTACCGATAACATCAAAACAATCAGGACTTCAATTTACTTTTCTAATTGTCTGATTCGGTTTGAGTCTCATTATAATCTGACTTGAATATGATTCAGGTACAATCTACAATCTACAATCTACAATCTACAATATTACAATTCAACATGAATCCATGAATCCATTATTCAATCTATCAACTTGACTGAACCGAACCATAGATATACATTCCATTTACATGATTATATAGTTACATCCATGATTCTACAGTTACATACATGATTCTCCAGTTACATCCATTTACTGATATCATGGTTTCGGTCAGTCATCCAAACATACAATCTATATAGTTTACAATACAATACAACAATACAATCAAGATAACACGGGGTTTAAGGGGTAGACCGGTACGGAATATGTTAAAGGTGGCACGAGGTGGTCACTTAAGACGTAATTACATCCATGTCGTTGTTCCGTGGTATTATCGACGGAGCCTTGTACTACGGGTTACCAAAGTCTCCGGTGTAAGTGAGACTCCTCTCATATACACTGGCATCTTCTGTACCAAACTACAAACAACAGTGTTAACACAACACTATAACAATATAATACAACATTAAAAGTTACCTTCTTATTCTGTCTATCCTACTTCTCCCTTATCTTTGGGACTTACCGAGCGATTTGTTCGCTGACGACATTCTCTTTCTTTTTTCTTTAAATGTCGTCAGGTGATCTGGACATTCCTGAGATCGAGCCCTCTGCTGAAGACTTGGACCAGTTCAGTGAAGACCCCGAGCTCTAGTTCATTGTACACTTTCCATTCAGTACTTTTTCATTTCTGTTATGCCATTGTTTAGGCATTGTTTTTTTATCAGTTGTATTTACTTTCCATGCATTGTACACAAAAAATGTGAATAAATAAAGTTGTTGTTTTTAATTATATTTTGTCTCTTGTGCTTTACTTTTATATTGCTTAGATACGCTTAACGTATTTACTTCTGAGTGAATACGTAGCGGCCAGTCTCGTTCCCTTCGCCGTATACCGGGAAGCGGGGCGTGACAGGCTTTATTGGCGGCCCATGCAGGTCAGAGCTGTATAGAACCATACTATGCAGTTCTGTCCTGCGTAAACAACCTAAGCAATATAACACAAGAACCAGCAACTAAAACATTCTTTACAATCATGTTCCTTGAATCTTACAATTTCATATACTTTGAATTTGTCCTAACCCAAAATTCCCTCACCTCTTTTACAATCTTACCAAAACCTTCGCATTCTTTCATTCCTTCACACATTTTTCACATTTTTAAAACCCTTGCACCACCTTGTTATTTTTTTCACACACTGTCAGTACTTCAGTCACTAAACTTTTTTAAATCTGTTACACTTTCCTTTTACAAATTTCGAGGACGAAATTTTTATAAGGAGGGTAGAATGTAACAACCATAATTTTTCCTATACAACTTTTTACAATTTTTTTTTCAAAAATTCATAAAGGGGTATTTATTGCCTGAGCACAAAATAAGTAATTAATTAGCAATTTAATTACAAGAAGGAGCTTGTGGCTCATTGGTAATACCTTGCACTGCTGAACCAAGCCACCAGAGTTCAAATCACATACCCCACATTATTTTTAATATTGTTTTATTTTGTAATTTTAGAATACCAACAGTTTACACGTGCAACTCACAAAAACCCCACTACACCCACAAAACTAAACATACCAATGAGAAGGTGGACAGACAACACACACCCCGACCCCTCGAATCGGCCGGACCGCCAAGTCGTCAACTTGGGAAAGATGGTTCTTGGGCTTTTGAACCCCCCTGCACACTTCTTTTTCCCAGATCGGTTCCAGAGAAGTCATAAAGCCCTATTTACTCCATTTTATTACAATTTATCACATTTTATTACATTTTTTATTATTTAACTCTTCATCTACCCTAACCCTAGCCTAACCCTATAAATACCACCCCTACAATCTACCCCTTCACCCCAAAACTCTGAGCCAACTCTCAAGAATTCACTAGAAACCTTGTGTGCAATCGAAGTGAGCGAAAGGCGAAGCTCCGGCGGAAATTCCGACAATGACTCTAAGAGCTCCCGGAGACGAAACGACGCACCGGCGACTCCTCCCGATCCTTCTCCCTCTCCTGGTTGTCCTAAACCCATAAGTCTCATTTCTAACTTCTCTATTCTATTCTAGAAATACGGAATTACAAAACCCGACGGAATCGGAACAAATCTGATTTCCGATTCGGTTTCTTTATAAAACTTCACTTTTCTTTAATACAATTATGCTTGAACCTTTTCATGTTGACTATTAAATACTAATCAACCATATTGATCAAGTTTCATAATCAAAAGTAATTGCTATTTCATTTTACCGTATTTTCATTTAAATACCACATAGTTTCAATTCTACATATAACATCACAAAACTTGCTATACCTTTAAGTAGATCACGAGATAATGACCTACCTCCTCACACACTCATATACAACATAGCACAATACCCTTGGGAACATAGAATACGGGAAAACGACACAATTTCATTTTAATACCATTTACTTAACAAAACCGATTTCTAAAGGATTTAGTATTTATACAAATCTTTGCAAAGCGCCGCTACAACCCATTTGGGGAACCCGTTCAGGATGGTGCGGATTATCGCACATCCTCGGGATTAGTAGTGCGAGATTCAGACCTCCGCAAGGAGCATTCGGTCTCGAAAAATTTAAAATCCGACATCTTAAGAAAATGAGATTTTTAGAATATAAAATATATATTAAAATTATTTTTGTATAAATATATGTATATTTATCATTAAAATACCTATTTTGTTATGATATAAATATTCCATCTTTTTCTAAAAATCACAAGAATCAATTTACCTTAAAATACCATGAATTCCATATAAAACCAATATTACAAATAAATACCATTTATCATGAAAATAGGATATTCTCATTAGAAATATCACAAATATAAAATCTACATTTATTGCAACTCTAAAGACGATAATAAATACTTGGGGTGTATTTTGAAAACTTTACAAAGTATTTTTACATAAAACCCCCTCAGGTTCTATAAATTACCCTAAGAACCCTAGTAAACATAGGTTTAAGCGGGACCAGTCTCTTGAGCCTCAGGGAGCCGGAGATATGGGTGCTTGCCTATCTAAGGTAGACAACTTAATAACGGTGTTATCAATACGGTAATCGTCTTTGAAAAAGACACAAATCCTGCCGCTCATGTGCAGCGGTTACCGATAATATCAAAACAATCAGGACTTCAATTTACTTTTCTAATTGTCTGACTCGGTTTGAGTCTCATTATAATCTGACTTGAATATGATTCAAGTACAATCTACAATATTACAATTCAATATGAATCCATGAATCCATTATTCAATCTATCAACTTGACTGAACCGAACCATGGATATACATTCCATTTACATGATTATACAGTTACATCCATGATTCTACAGTTACATACATGATTCTCCAGTTACATCCGTTTACTGATATCATGGTTTCGGTCAGTTATCCAAACATACAATCTATACCGTTTACAATACAATACAACAATACAATCAAGATAACACGGGGTTTAAGGGGTAGACTGGTACGGAATATGTTAAAGGTGGCACGAGGTGATCACTTAAGACGTAATTACATCCATGCCGTTGTTCCGTGGTATTATCGACGGAGCCTTGTACTACGGGTTACCAAAGTCTCCGGTGTAAATGGGACTCCTCTCGTATACACTGGCATCTTCTGTACCAAGCTATAAACAACAGTGTTAACACAACACTATAACAATATAATACAACATTAAAAGTTACCTTCTTATTCTGTCTATCCTACTTCTACCTTATCTTTGAGACTTACCGAGCGATTTGTTCGCTGGCGACATTCTCTTTCTTTCTTCTTTGAATGTCGTCAGGTGATCTGGACATTCCTGAGATCAAGCCCTCTGCTGAAGACTTGGACCAGTTCAATGAAGACCCCGAGCTCTAGTTCATTGTACACTTTCCATTCAGTACTTTTACATTTTCTGTTATGCCATTGTTTAGGCATTGTTTTTTATCAGTTGTATTTACTTTTCATGCATTGTACAGAAAGAATGTGAATAAATAAAGTTGCTGTTTTTAATTATATATTGTCTCTTGTGTTTTACTTTTATATAGCTTAGATACGCTTAACGTATTTACTTCTGAGTGAATACATAGCGGCCAGTCGCGTCCCCTTCGCCGTATACCGGGAAGCGGGGCGTGATAGTTGGATCTTGATACCCACTGCGAGTAAGAGTTACTCCTGGGAGATTTTTACACAGGACAATTAGCCGATCAAGTAGGTGACTAGAAAGGTGTTAACGGGGTTATGCCTCTGGGAAAACGAGATTTATTTTAATTAGGTCCGTGTGAAAGCACGGGGAACCTCCCTCAAAGTACCGACACTGGCCTGGCCGAAAGATTGGCGAACTTGTAAAGTGTAATTAATCCCGGCTAATCTTACCTTTTAGGGTTTGAAGGAAGATTTGATGAAAAACAGTGGAAGCCATCCTGATTAGATAAGATAATAACCAATCTAATCTTGCAAGAGTATACGCTAATGTGTTTTCTTCTCTCTCTCTCCAGGTAGCGACCATATCAGGCCTTAATCAAGATAATAATATGGATGTATTGACCGAACCTGCTTATTATACTGAGCAGGGGAACGTTGGTCCCGTTCTTTCTTATAAATGTTATAAGACTGAACAGAAAATAGGAGAATACCCAGATTCTCACGCCACCCAAACGAAGAACAAGCATGCTAATGCATCTTCTTTGGGCGTGTTAGTTATCGAGAACTGTTTCTCAGTTCATTCTACGTCCTGGGTACTAAATACCGGATCGGGATCCCATATATGTAATATGTTACATGGGCTAAGGAAAGGTAGGGAACTGGGAGAGGGTGATCATTCCATGAGAGTAGGGAATGGTGCAAATGTTGCAGCCAAAGCAGTTGGCGAATATCACCTTGTATTACCAAATGGTAATACATTGATTCTGAATGAATGCTATTACATTCCGACCCTGTTATGCAATCTTATATCAGTTTCTTTATTGAGTAAAGAAGGATATAATTTTGTAGTACAAGATAATGTTATGAACGTCTTCCTGAATCAAAAGTTGATTGGATCAGGCTCGTTAAATAATGGCATATACGTTCTGAATCAAACTACAGTCCTTAATGTACAAAACACACACAAGAGGAAGGGTTCAGAAATGAACGAATCCTTCTTGTGGCAATGTAGACTTGGTCATATCAATGCGACACGACTAGCTAAGTTGCATAAGGATGGATATTTGAATCCGTTCGAATTTTCATCTTATGACACTTGTTAGTCATGTCTCAAAGGCAAAATGACCAAAACTTCGTTTAGTGGACACGGAGAAAGAGTTACTGAACTCTTGGGGCTGATACATAATGATGTATATGGTCCTATGTCTACACATGCCAGAAACGGTTCTTCGTACTTCATTACATTCACTGACGATCTCTCAAGATACGGACATGTGTTCCTGTTGAAACACAAGTCTGAAGCTTTTGAGAAATTCAGAGAATATAAAAACGAAGTTGAGAACCAAACGGGTAAAAGTATTAAGATCCTTCGATCTGATCGAGAAGGGGAATACTTGAGCAACGAGTTCCTGGACCATCTAAAAGAGAATGGGATTCTCTCTCAGCTTACTCCTCCTTATACACTGTTCAGACCATAATATTGCATTTATCATTCCCCTATTCTTATCCGTTTTATAAATAAACAGGTACTCTTGACGCACTTTTGTTACATGTTACAGGATACAGGGCTTGGATGCGAATACAGTGAAAAAGACACAAAACAACAGAAAAATGGACTTTTGACCAACAATTAGACGGATCTCAGTCAAGCCCAGTTCATATGGGTACAAAACAACGCAAGTCAAGGTGAAACGGTTAAAAGACCAATATAAATCTTCACTGAAAATCTGGAGAAGATTCAGAAGTCCAACAGAGGAAAGAAATATAAAAAGACAAAGCCCAAGAAGCCCTGAATAAAGACCTGAAGTTTCATGGCCCAAGACCACTAAAGGGCCGCGGATCCGCGGCCCAAGCCTACCAATGCCGCGGATCCGCGGCCATCTAATACACGTGTCGGTGGAGTTTTTCTGAGGCGGCGCGTCGATGCAGATGTGAGGATTTTATGTGGGCAAATCTGTAATTTTGCATGTGCGAGAGTCTGTAGCCCTAGGTTTCCTATTTTCCTATAAATTGTAATTTTAGATCTAAAAATTGTATGCCTCTTTTCAATAAATAAAATTCAGAAATTCTGGACGTGACATTCAGATCTGTTCTTTATCGCTTGGAGGGAGCCATCACCATTAGTAAGTATTTTATTTTTTTTAATTATAATGTCTTCTCATCCCCTAATGAGCGAGTAGTCTCCTCGCTTGTTAGGGTTAGCCTTAGGGAAAGGGTTGAGAGATGAGATCTCTCACCCCTTTCAATGCCTAACCCATTAAGAACTCCATACATGCGCGCACAACCGCTCCCTGCGGCACCCTACCCCTCGAGGTAACGGTGAACCGCAGTATAAAGGGCCGGTTGCGCGCGTTTTCCATGGGGGTTATGGTAATTAACGATAAAGGAAGGATACGAATCTAGAGGAAGAAAACATCTTCCCAAAAGAGTCGTATCCACTTTATCGATAATTACTATAACACCTAATGGATCTATAATACGGCATTGAAAGCGGTGAAGGAAACATCAATCTCCAAAACTTCCTCTAAGCCTAACCCTAGCAAGAATTTAAATTAGATTAATTAAGTTTTAGATCTAGATTTTTATAAAACCAAAACGACAAATAGAATCAACTCGTTAAAACACATAAAAGGAATTTACCCGTCTCTGTGGATCGACCCGCACTCACCGGCTAGCTGCGAAGCGACGCCGTTTCTGATTGCGGTAATTACAGTTTTTGATCGTAAAATTCCATACCAATCAAATGGCGCCGTTGCCGGGGACGGCGTAATCTTTCTTTTTTGTGAATTTTCGGGTTGATATAAATTTTAAAAATTATAAAAATCTGAAAATATAAAAAAAAAAAAATTATCAAATTTAATCTGTTTGAAGGGTGTATCTTTTGAATCTTGCAGGAACAGCGAAGAATTGAGGATCTGGAAATTTACAGAGGGACAAACAAAAATTAATATATAATAGCAGAGAGGAATTCAAAGTACAGAACCACAGAAATTTTTTCAGAGCGCGATCCCACAAGTAGATCGCGTTTCCGCCGCATAGGGAGGCCATCTGCCGCGGTTCCGCGCTCCCTCTACCTCTTCAGTGCACCAAATTTGCATGGTTTGCTCTCTTTTATTCCCCTCTGCAACCTACCATATATCTCTCTGTAAAACTTTTCTGCAGGAATTCTTTGCGTAAAGAGTCTTTCTCCCCCTTCTAAATAACAGATCTCTGCAGGTTTCTTTGCGCCGCGCTAAAAATTTTGATTGCAAGTGAAATTTTATCTGTTTTGCATAATTTAACCGGACTCTAAGGGGCTATTTGACCAAACTCAGATTGGGTGGGGATTTCATCACCCTTCCCAGGACCCCAGAAAACACCTAAAGCATTTTGCATCGACCACCTTTAATTAAAAAAGATTAGACTCAGACCTAAGGACAGCGAGCTCAATAGGTAAAGGACTAGGGTAGGCATCGGCCGTTTATCCTAACCGACATTGCGGTGTCTAGGCTAGTGGTTATTAATTAGGCCCACTGTAGTGGTGGTTCCTTCCCACTTACCTGGCCGTATTTGTCTGTGAAGAGGCGGTTTGAAGTCTATTTCTAGCCCTAGTTAGGAGCTGTCTAGTAGACCTAGGCGACCCTAGATCTAGGCCTGATTGTGCATGTGTAGTTGATTCAGTTGTGTCACGAGTCCGTTTTCAAAAACCTCCTTGCAAAACTCACACATAAATAAAAAAAAAATAAAGAAAAATCTTTTCAAACTTGCAACTTGTCGCGAAGAAACTTAAAACTCACTTCCACCACTTCTTCTCACTGACGTTATCTTACCCCCACATTCTGTTTTTCTCTTTTTTCTGACTGCACTACCCTTTAGTGTATGTCATTTTGGACTAGGGATACTAACGCCCGATTAGTCCGTGTTTCGTTGGTACCGACCGACGAACCCTTCGACGAACCCTTCGTCGACATTCCGTCCATTTCCTTACCTCCACCTTCAAATTCTTCTTTTGAAGGTATGTCGGGATTTAACCCCAACGATACCTTACCGACGGGAATGATTCCACCTCCGCCAGGTGCGAATAACCCGAATCTACCGCCTGTTGTAGCGCCCGCACGAGTTGCGCTCCAGGATCTCTTCTACCCCGTCCGCACTTCTTTACCCACATGTCTTTCACCCCCACCGGCAAATGGGGATAATTTTGAAATAAAACCACACTTCATCAATATGCTGCCTAAGTTTCATGGTTTGGAATCCGAAGATGCATATATTTTCATTAATAAATTCCAAAACGTTTGCGCCATGATGAAGACAACCCAATTAAGTGATGACGCAATAAGGCTAAGGGTCATTCCTTTCACCTTATGTGACCTAGCCGAGAAGTGGCTATATAGCACCGCATCACACTCCATTAGAAATTGGGACGAGTTTGTGAGAGCCTTTCTGAAAAAGTTCTATCCTCACCACAAAACTGCTAGAATCAGAAACGAAATCATACAATTTTCACAGCTTCCTTCCGAACCATTTTGGAAGTGCTTCGAGAGATTTAAGGACCTACTCGTTCAATGTCCTCATCATGGGATAGAAAATTGGCAACTTTGCCAAACATTATATGAGGGATTGAACGCAGCAACGAAGCAGTTGCTAGAAACAATTTGTCAAGGTCATTTTCTCTCCAAGTCTAGCGACGAAGCTTGGCAGTTTCTTGAGGATCTAAGTGAGCAAACAATTCAATGGGAGAGTACCAAGACCACATCATCTTCTTCTAGTGGTCAATCTAGGGCAGGCATACATCAAATAGATATGTCGATAGCTATGAAGGCCGAGATGGCCTCACTTATGAAAAAGCTAGAAGCCATTGAGACCAAAATCTCATCGTCTTCTCCTGCCCCTACTCTACCCACACGAACTGTTTGTGCTTGTTGTTCGAACCCATCGCATTTAACCGAAGAGTGTCCTTATAATGCACCTATTCAAGGACAGGATCAAGTCAATGCTGCATTTCAGCAACGACAAAGAAATGATCCTTACTCTTCGACATACAATCAGGGGTGGAGGAGTCACCCGAATTTCGCTTGGAACCAAAATCAACAAGTCCAAGGGAACAACAATTTTCAAAGACCTCCTCCACAACAACAACAAGCACCCTTACAAACTCAAAACCAGCAACCTTTCCAACAACAACCTTATACAAATCAAACGAACAATTTGGTTCAACCTAATGATGATAAGGTTAGCTCGCTCGAGAAAAGTCTTGAAGCATTTCTCAAGCAAACTACAGAATCCGCAGCAAGATTTGAAAGTTATGTGCAATCTTTAATGAATAACAATGCCTCACACGATCAAAGTATCAAATCTATTGAGGCACAAATTGCACAATTAACTGCTGCATTGAGCGAGAGAGAAAAGGGAAAGCTTCCATCTCAACCATTGCCCAATCCCGGTCACCCACAAAACGCATATCACAATCACAATGTAAATGCGGTGACCACGTTGAGATCCGGAAGAGAGTTGCAAAATAATGTGGAAACTAGTGATGACATCCCCGCCGGTGGTTCTTCTTCCCCTTCTTCATTTTCTTCACTTCCTTCTTCACCTTTTTCTTTAGAGTCTATTCTCCACCCTTCACACGGCTCTACTTCTTCTGACTTGAACGGACCCATTTCTAACAACACGAACACATCCACACTGGGATCCGTTCCTATTCCACATTCTACTCCACAGACTTTTGACTCAACAAATTTTCAGAATGCACCATTTCCAAGCAGGTTGAGTCCTAATAAACCAAATACACAAGTGGAGAAGATTGTGGAGATATTTAAGCAGGTTAGCATAAATATACCCCTCTTGGATGCTATCCAACAAGTCCCTTCATACGCGAAAATCTTAAAGGGATTATGCACTTCAAAGAGAAAAGCATCTCAAGTACCCAAGAAAGTGCTAGTGGCTAGTGCAGTGAGCAATGCCATTAACCACCATCAAACCTTACCCAAAAAACGAAAGGACCCCGGCTGTCCTACGATTTCAATTACAATTGGGGATAAGAAAATTAATCAAGCACTTTTAGATCTTGGGGCTAGTGTTAACCTGATTCCCTACTCCGTGTACGAACAATTAGGGGTTGGAGAGTTGAAACCCACTCGTTGCACTCTCCAAATGGCTGATCGATCAATCACCTATCCAAGGGGTCAACTAGAGGATGTGTTGATCAAAGTCGGGGAGTTCATATTCCCCGTTGATTTTATCGTTATGGATACACAACCTGTTGCCAACCCAATAAACCAAATTCCGGTGATTCTTGGTCGACCATTTTTGGCCACTTCCAATGCCGTGATAAATTGCCGCAATGGCTCCATGACTCTATCCTTCGGGAAGAGGTCTAGTGAGTTCAATATTTATAAGATGGGAAGTCTGCCCCCCGTACCTAAAAATAGTACACGAGAAGTTTGCTCTATTCACGAAATCACGCAGGAGGACTGCGAGCTTGAAAGATTTCTATTTGATGAAAACAGTTTTGACGCCACTAGTGCGTCCCTCCTTGAACCTACTACCGTTGACACAACCGATGTTGATTATGAATGTTTCACTTTTTTGGATGATGACGACTCACAGCCCGAATATGAGTCGTTTGAATTTTTGGATGAGTCAGTCGAACCATCCGAATCGGTTGTTTGCAGTGATTTCGAACCTGTGTTAGAGTCCTTTGAGTTCGAGGTAGATTCCGCAATGGTTCTTTCGCCTCAGAAATTCGAACTCATGCCCTTGCCGTCTCACCGTAGATATGCTTACATAAGTGAGAATGAGACTTTTCCCATTATCATATCAGCCTCTCTAGCCTTCGAGCAAGAGAATGCTATTTTAAAAGTCTTACAAGATAGGCGGCAAGTTTTTAGTTGGACTATGGCGGACATCGGGGAGATCAGTTCCCTCATAATTAAATATCATACACAATCGATGAATGATGCCATGTCAATAGAGGACCCACAGGAACATCTTGGGGGTATTGTGGTGAGTCAACTTCCTCCCTTAGAAGTTGAAATACCCCCATTTCTTTTAATCAGGTACGAGAATGCTAACACTCCACTGATTGCTGATCATTTACATTCTCGTTTCGATGCATCACCATCACCTGTATATTCACCTCCACACCTCCCATTCCACTACTTCTATCTTCCCCAATTCTTTGCGGACCACCACAACTTAATTTTCCACCAACCAATATTCTTTACTGATAAATTTTTCAAATGGTTGGTGTTGACTTTTGGCCGATGCAAGGTTTGGCAGTATTGTCTAACATAATTTAAATGATGTTTGGGGGAGGGTCTTTTTGTATATATGTTTGTTTTTCTTAACAATAAAAAAAAATTATAAATAAATAAACAGGGGAGTATCGGTATTTTGACCCTCTTGGTTTAGCATGACAGTGAGGACACTGTCAAGTTCAAGTTTGGGGGTATGCTCGGTACGTCTTCTTCCTTCGCATTCATTTGTACATATTTTTGCATTTGCATATTTATTTGAAAGCCCATAAAAATTGAAAATTTTCAAAAATTATAAAAATATTTGTATTCAATTTTGGCTAATTGACTTGAGTTTGACTAATAGGTTAACTGGTTAGGAACAACTAGATCTTAGACTTAGTGAATTAAAAACCCTAAAAATAACCTTCCTTAAAGTTTAACAGTAGAAAGTATATGCCTTGTAGTTTATTTAGAAATAGGCAAATTTTGGGTTCACTTCTTGGGCTAAGTCAAAATGAGGGAAGAGTATTGATGTTCTTATTAGAGTATAAGTTTGAAAAATAGTTCCTAGCTTAAGTCTAGATTCTGAAAACGTATACCCTACAAATTGCACAATCACGCACCTTGAAACTTGGAATAGTAGAAGAGACCTTGAAAGGCTCTTGTCTAAAGTCCTTAGTATGAAAAAGTGTGAATAAAGAAAAAAAAATGGACACTGGTTTTTGTGATTACTTAAGGCTGCAAAAATAGAAAAATATTTAGCGAGGGTGCTTCATCACCTAGTGCCTTAGACCAACTGGTTTGGGAGTCACTGCTAAAGCCTTGGGTGTTGCAAAGACTAGGAAGTACGCTTTAAAGTGCAAGCGCATTTTGTAATCGGTCGTTGGTACCTCAAGAAGTATTAACGGTCGCATGAAGGATGTGTAAGCAAATTTCATTCACCAACTAATTAGTACTTTGGACAATGGACAAGGGCATGATTGCTTGAATTGAATTTCCGAGTGTAGGGGTGATCTATACACACACGTAGGGGTATGTGATTGGAATTTAGATAAGAGAAAGGAATGAAGAATAGAACTTGTATCTTTAATGGAGTTGATAGAAAATTCCTAAGTTGAGATGAAACCCTAGAAGGAAGACTTAAGAGATGCCGAAAACTAAGTAGGTCTACATAACATATATAATCTTAAGTTAAATAATGAGGAAGTGTGAAGAATATGGGTGGATAATTTACAAGTATAAGATAATAGAATTCCTTATTAGAAGACCTAATTGGAGAACAAAAGTCAATGGGCCGAGTTGATAGGATTTTGTGGGTGTAATCCGCTGAAAACCCTCAGGAGACAACACTCCTCCTACTAGGGACACCTAGAGGTTTAACGGCTTGTTGCACGTGCTCAGTGCAATCGCGTTTCCCTGCGAAAGTGCGGTTAGGATTTTAGTGAATAAATAATAAGTTTGCTCGAGGACGAGCAAAAGGTAAGTTTGGGGGTATTTGTTCAGACCATAATATTGCATTTATCATTCCCCTATTCTTATCCGTTTTATAAATAAACAGGTACTCTTGACGCACTTTTGTTACATGTTACAGGATACAGGGCTTGGATGCGAATACAGTGAAAAAGACACAAAACAACAGAAAAAGGGACTTTTGACCAACAATTAGACGGATCTCAGTCAAGCCCAGTTCATATGGGTACAAGACAACGCAAGTCAAGGTGAAACGGTTAAAAGACCAATATAAATCTTCACTGAAAATCTGGAGAAGATTCAGAAGTCCAACAGAGGAAAGAAATATAAAAAGACAAAGCCCAAGAAGCCCTGAATAAAGACCTGAAGTTTCATGGCCCAAGACCACTAAAGGGCCGCGGATCCACGGCCCAAGCCTACCAATGCCGCGGATCCGCGGCCATCTAATACACGTGTCGGTGGAGTTTTTCTGAGGCGGCGCGTCGGTGCAGATGTGAGGATTTTATGTGGGCAAATCTGTAATTTTGCATGTGCAAGAGTCTGTAGCCCTAGGTTTCCTATTTTCCTATAAATTGTAATTTTAGATCTAAAAATTGTATGCCTGTTTTCAATAAATAAAATTCAGAAATTCTGGACGTGACATTCAGATCTGTTCTTTATCGCTTGGAGGGAGCCATCACCATTAGTAAGTATTTTATTTTTTTTAATTATAATGTCTTCTCATCCCCTAATGAGCGAGTAGTCTCCTCGCTTGTTAGGGTTAGCCTTAGGGAAAGGGTTGAGAGATGAGATCTCTCACCCCTTTCAATGCCTAGCCCATTAAGAACTCCATGCATGCGCGCACAACCGCTCCCTGCGGCACCCTACCCCTCGAGGTAACGGTGAACCGCAGTATAAAGGGCCGGTTGCGCGCGTTTTCCATGGGGGTTATGGTAATTAACGATAAAGGAAGGATACGAATCTAGAGGAAGAAAACATCTTCCCAAAAGAGTCGTATCCACTTTATCGATAATTACTATAACACCTAATGGATCTATAATACGGCATTGAAAGCGGTGAAGGAAACATCAATCTCCAAAACTTCCTCTAAGCCTAACCCTAGCAAGAATTTAAATTAGATTAATTAAGTTTTAGATCTAGATTTTTATAAAACCAAAACGACAAATAGAATCAACTCGTTAAAACACATAAAAGGAATTTACCCGTCTCTGTGGATCGACCCGCACTCACCGGCTAGCTGCGAAGCGACGCCGTTTCTGATTGCGGTAATTACAGTTTTTGATCGTAAAATTCCATACCAATCATACACCACAGCACAACGGTGTATCGGAACGGAGGAATCGCACCCTATTAGATATGGTGCGCTCTATGATGAGCACCGCTGAGTTGCCTATTTCCTTTTGGGGTTATGCGCTTGAGACGGCAGCATACCTATTGAATGAAGTTCCATCTAAATCTGTACCTACCACACCATATGAGATATGGAGTCGAAAGAGACCATGTCTTAAACGTGTTAAGATAAGGGGTTGTCCGGCCTATGTCAAAAGGCAAAATTCGGACAAAATCGAGGCACGGTCAGTTCTTTGCATATTTGTGGGATATCCCAAACATTCACATGGATATCTTTTCTACCACGGCGAGGAACAAAAGGTGTTTGTTTCTCGACATGCTATCTTTTTAGAAAAGGAATTTCTTGAAAAAGAAATTAGTGGAAATGAGGTAGAACTGTAAGAAGTTCCAGCTACACAAACTGCAACAGAAGATTTGGTGGAACCAGAGGATTCAGTAGTTCCCGACGAACCCCAGCCTCTCCGCCGATCTAGTAGGGTTCCTCATCCACCTGAGTGATACTACGGTTTTTCATTGATGGTGGGAGCGAGGATTGCATCATGGAAGATGATGACCAGACTAGCTTCAAGCAGGCCATCACGAGTGGGAACTCTGTGAAGTGGCTGGATGCAATGCAATCTGAGATGGAATCCATGTACACCAACAAAGTATGGACTTTGGAAGTTGCTCCTGAAGGGGTAAAACCCATTGGGAGCAAATGGATCTTTAAGAAGAAACTTGGTGTAGATAGAAAAGTTGAGACTTTCAAAACTAGACTTGTTGCAAAGGGTTTTCGTCAACGACCAGATGTGGATTATGACGAAACCTTTTCTCCAGTGGCTATGCTTAAGTCCATCCGGATCTTACTTGCCATTGCTGCATACCATGACTACGAAATATGGCAAATGGATATTAAGACCGCCTTTCTAAATGGTGATTTAGAGGAGTGCGTGTACATGACTCAGCCAGAAGGCTTCGTAGACAGTGGGAGCAGCGGAAAGGTGTGCAAGCTGCTTAAATTCATTTACGAATTAAAGTAAGCATCACGGAGTTGGAACATCTGCTTTGATGAGGTAGTCAAAGAGTTTGACTTCATCAAGAACGTAGATGAACCTTGTATCTACAAGAAGGTTGCAGAGAGTAAGGTTGTCTTCCTCGTATTGTACATAGATGACATACTCTTGATAGGAAATGATGTTCCTATGCTGCACTTGGTCAAGCTCTTCTTATCACATAGATTCTCAATGAAAGATCTAGGTGATGCCTCCTGCATTTTGGGGATTAGGATCTATAGAGATAGATCTAAGCGGATACTGGGATTGTCCCAATCCAGGTACATTGACACCATACTAAAGAGGTTTAGTATGGAAGAATCCAAGCGTGGGAACTTACCCACGATCTCTGGACTCACTATCTCCAAAGAGATGTCTCCCAAGACTAATTTGGAGAGAGCTCACATGCAAGGGATACCCTATGCTTTGGCAGTAGGCTCTATCATGTACGCGATGCTATGTACCAGACCCGATGTAGCATACTCATTAAGTGTAGTGAGTAGGTATCATGAAGATCCAGGAGAGAGTCACTGGACAGCTGTGAAGAACATTCTCAAGTACTTGAGAAGGACTAAGGAGATGTTCTTGGTGTATGGTAACGGAGAACTCCAGGTGGAGTCCTTTACCGATTCGAGCTTCCAAAGTGATAAGGACGACTCTAAGTCGCACTCGGGATTTGTCTTCACCCTAAATGGAAGGGCGGTTTGTTGGAAAAGTTCCAAGCAAGAAACCGTGGCAGACTCGATGATGGAGGCTGAATACATCGCTGCCAACGATGCTGCCAAAGAGGCTGTTTGGATAAAGAAGTCCATCACTGAACTTGGTGTAGTTCCATCTATTGAGCATCCAATACCTTTGTATTGTGATAACAATGGAGCTGTGGTTTTGGCCAAAGAACCCAGGTCCCATCAGAGATCCAGACATATTCGGAGGCGGTATCACCTGATCTGGGAGATAGTTGATCGCCGCGAGATCGAGGTCAGGAGAGTTGACACGAAGGACAACACTGCGGATCCACTCACGAAGGCCATACCCCAGATACACTTTGAGAGACTCTTCGGGATGTTGGGTATGAGATACTACAACAGCTGGCCTTAGTGCAAGTGAGAGATTGTTAGTTATGTATATGCCCTAGAAGCCATTGTTGTACATATGATGTATATTATAGTGGATGCTTGGATATATATAGAGATGACTTTCTTGCTCGACATGATAGTATGCTATCTGGTTTCACTTTGTCTTAACATGTTGACTCGTATTGGTTTACTGTTGTCACGCCCCGCTTCCCAGTGTACGGCGAAGTGGACGCGACGAGGTCCGCTACGTATGTACTCAGAAGTACATACACTAAGCGTAGCTAAGCAATATAAAATATTACACAAGAGACAAGAGTATAAAAAGAACAGCAACTTTTATTTATTAACATTCTTTGTACAATACATGAAAGGAAATACAACTGAAATAAAAGATGCCTAAACAGTGGCATAAAAGGAAATGAAAAGTACAGAAAGGAAAAGTGTACAATGAAATTACAGTGCAGGGTCTTCAGTAAACTGCTCCAAGTCTTCTTACGATGGCTCAATCTCGGCCGGGTCCAAATCACCTGACGACATTCAAAGAAGAGAGAAACAGAATGTCGTCAGCGAACAGGTTGCTCGGTAAGTCCCAAAGATAAGAGAGGAATAGACAGAGAGTAAGAGAGAGAGAGAGAGTTTCTTTTATATTTGTATTATATTGTTATATTATTGTAATGTTGGGTTAACGCTGTTATTTGTAGCTTGGTACGGAAGATGCCAGTGTATACGAGAGGAGTCCCACTTACACCGGGGACTTTGGTAACTGTAGTACAAGGCTCCGTCGATAATACCACGGAACAACGGCATGGATGTAATTACGTCTTAAGTGACCACCTCGTGCCACCTTTAACATATTCCGTACCAATCTACCCCTTAAACCCCGCGATGTCTTGTTTGTATTGTTATCTTGTAAAATTGTGTTGATTGTATGAGTGATTAACTGACTGACCGAAACCATGATATCAGAAAACGGCTATAACCATAGAGTCATGTAAATGGAATACTGGGAATCATGTAAAAGGAATATCCATGGTTCGGTTCAGTCAAGTTATATAGATTGTTAACTGGATTCTGAGATTCATGTATTCATCTTGAGTTGAAATATAAAGAATATAGATTGACTTGAATTATATTCAAGTCAGAAATAGTCAGACTCTAACCCGAGTCAGACTAGAGAAGATAATTTGAAGTTCTTCATTTGTTAGGGGCCTTATTGTAATTTATAAAACTTGAGGGGGTTTATTGTAAAAAGTAATATTGTATAGTTTGCAAAATACACCTCAAGTATTTGTTATTCGTCTTTATAGTTATAATGAGTATGGATTTTATTTATGTTATTCTAGTGAATATATCCTAATAAAAATATTAATTGATTATTTGAAATTCATGGTATTTTAATGTAACTTTTAATCTTGTAATTTTAGAAAAAAAAATGGAAACTTGTTATTATAATAAAATAGGTGTTTAAATGATAAAAAAATATATATTAATACAAAAATAATTTTAAATAAATATTTTATTTTCCAAAATCTCATTTTCCTTAAAAGTCGTATTTTAAACCCTTCGAGACCGAATGCTCCTTGCGGAGGTCTGAATCTCGCACTACTAGCCCGCGGGTGCACGATGAACCGTACTATCCCTAACGAGTTCCCCAAAGGTGGGTTGTAGTGGCACTTTGCTTAGGTTTTATAAATACTAGTCATTTAGGAAAACAGTTTTATAAATATAGGGTGTTTATTTGCAAAAGAGTATAGTTTCCGTATTTTAGTTATTAGGGTTTCCTAAGCCAACTAGCCTATTTTTAGGGTCTAAACGATGAGTCATTAGAAGCTTCAAATCGCCTCTTCACCGTCAATTGCGGCCAGATAAGTGCCAGGTAAGTGGGAAGGAACCACAGTCGTGGGCCTAATTAAAAACCACTAGCCTTAGACACACTTGCCTAGACCCACAAGACAGTTTAGATAAATGATCGATGTCCATGACCAATCATGCTTTCATTTTATATAAGATTTTATTTAGAAAAGTTTACAATTTAAAGATTTAACTAAAGGTTATAAAGGTTATGGTATTTTAGTGAAAAGTCCTGTAATTTCGTATTCTGTATTTTTGATATTTATCATTTAGGGTTATATTGAGAGTGTGTAAGGGTAGGTCATTACCCCGTGACTTATATTAGGTTTTGGTGAAGTTTAAAGGTGAAGTAAGCTATGTTAAACCTAAAGGTATTAAAGTGCAAGAATACGGTATTCGTAAACGTTATCATTTCATGTGTGAAATTTCATTCAAATTGATTGAAACAAGTTTAGTTATCACAATAAACATGTTTAGGAGTGAGGTACTTGATTACATTAAGGAAAATGAACTTCATGGTATTTTAATGAAAGAAATACGGTTTTGTAAAGAACTTATCATTTCATGTGGAAAAGTGTGATTAAATTGGTTTAAGGGTGATTAATAGTCAACATGCATATGGGTAGATAATATGTATTAGGTGACAAGTGGAATTTTAAAGAAAAATCGAATCGGAAATCGGTTTGTCCAATTTCCGTCGGGTTCCAGAAATTCGTATTTTTACATTAAAGAAAAAGAAGGTAGAAGAAGTGGGACTTACAGGTTTAAACTCTTCTAAAGAGTAAAGAGAACTAGGGAGGAAGGCCGAGGGGTGATTACGTCGCCGGTTGCTCCAAAACACGTCGCCGGAATTCCGTCAGGGCTTCGCCGTGAACTCGGTTTCAAAGCACACTTCTTGTGGAAACTTTTGAGAGAGTGGCTCAAGATTTTGGGGGGTGAGAGGGTAGTGTGTAGGGTTGGTATTTATAGGGTTAGGCTAGGGTTAGGGTAGATGAAAAGTTAGAAATAAAAATGTGATAAAATGTAATAAAAATGTATTAAAAGTGGAGTAATTTGGGGTTTTAAAGAGCTCTGGAAGTGGTATGAGGCGGAAACTTTGCAGGTGCGTAGGGAATACCAAAAGACACAACTTTCATGTTGTGACCCTCGCCGGAATCGGCCGAATCGGGGGTGACTCGGCCGTGACTCGGTCGGATCACTGAGTCGGCCGAGTCAAGGCCGAGTTGGCCGATTCCCGACCGATTCCGGTGACCTGGATCTCCCCCGACGGTTCATCTACCCTCTGCAAGTGTTACATCTTTGGGTGTAGTGGGGTTTTTGTGAGATATGCACGTGTAAACTCTTGGTATTCTAAAGGTTTTTAAAAAAATCAATATTAAAAATAATGTGGGGTATGGGATTCGAACTCTGGTGGCTTGGTTCAGCAGTGCAAGGTATTACCAATAAGCTACAAGCTCCTTCTTGTAATTATTGTGGTATTTAATTACTTAAACTGATAGCAGCAAGAATAAATACTCCTAGTATACATTAAATTTAAAGTAAATTCTTGTACACTAAAAATTATATTCTTGTAGCTTGTAATTAAAAACAAAATAATTACCTATATCTTGTGCTCATGCTAAAATACCCCTTTGTGGATTTTTGAAAAAAAATATTTGAAAAAATTTTGTATAGGAAAATTAGGGTTGTTACATTCTACCCTCCTTATAAAAATTTCGTCCTCGAAATTTGTAAAAGGAAAGTGTAACAGTTTGGTGTCAAAATTAAAGTTTGTAAAGAAGTTTTAGTCAAAGTGGTGAGGAGGTTACCTGGGTTACCTTGGTTCACAATTTCAGGTTCTATGGCTGCTAAGGTGAAAGCCTGTCGCCGTGGCACGTTCCTCCTAGCTGGAGGCATATTCCCCTGTACTCGAGACATATTTCTCAGTGCCTGATGGAATTGACGATTTGGCTGAGCAGGAAATCTACGTGGAGGTGGTGCTGGGAGTGCAGGACAAGTTGCAGGAGCCTGGATAGCTGGCTGCTGCGGGTAGTTGGCGGGTGTGTGTGCTGAGTTGCGTCTATAAGGACAGTTTTCAATTCCGTGATTGGACGCGCCACAAACCAAACATAGGCCTTTTGCGCGTCTACAGTCCTTCCACAAGTGACCTTCCCTCTTGCAATAAAAGCAAAAATCGGGTCTTGACCGATCCTTAACTTCTTCCAGTCTTCTGAGTTCAACAGCTGGCCTTGAAGAGGCCCCTCCTGCCATCTGAGTGGCAGGACGTTTCACTCCTGCAGACTGAGGTCTGCCCCTTGCCTTTATCACTGCTTCATAGCTGCGGGCAGCTTCCAGAGCATCTTCATGAGTCAGAAATTTTTCCGTGGCTAGGACAGCCTGAATCTCCGTGTCCAGTCCTTGTTGAAAGCGACGGGCTCTGATATCGTCCGTCGGTATCAAGTGTGCTGCGAATCGGCTTAACATGGTGAATTCTGCGTCGTATTCATCTACTGATTTGTCCCACATCGATCCTTGTTGTAGATGAATGAACTGCTGCTCCATTGCAAACCTGGCAGTCGCTGGAAAGTATTTCGCGTCGAACTTCTCGCGAAAAGTCTTCCATTCAATAGGCTGCACAAGACGGCTTTCTTCCGCCTTCCACCAGTTGCGAGCGTTGTCCGTGAGTTGTAGTTTCGCTACACGGACCCAAGCGACGTCTGGCACTTGTGCTGCGGCCAGATCATCCTCGATACTTTGAGCCCATTCCTCAGCTTCCAGTGGGCTCCCTTTTCCTGAGAACTGCTTCGGATGTAAAACCCTGAATTGTTTCACTCCTGGAGCATCAGTCTCAGAACGGTTCAGAAGTTGTTGCTGTCCCTCGAGAAGGCTGCGGATCGCCTCAAATAGCATTGTTTGCTCAGTGGGTGGTGTAGGAACAGCCGGTGTGAGAGGTAGTGCTGAGGGTGTGTTGTTGACGTTGGTGCTGGTGTTGTTTGGGGAATCCATAACCCTGAAGAAAAATTTGGGTTAGGACAGATTCAAGTACATGAAATGATAAGATTCAAGGAAGATGAAATTGCAAGATTCAAGGAACATGAATTGTAAAGAATGTTTTAGTTGCTGGTTCTTGTGTTATATTGCTTAGGTTGTTCACGCAGACCAGAACTGCATGACAGGGATTCATACAGCTCTGACCTGCATGGGCCACCAACAAAACCTGTCACGCCCCGCTTCCCAGTGTACGGCGAAGTGGACGCGACGAGGTCCGCTACGTATGTACTCAGAAGTACATACGCTAAGCGTAGCTAAGCAATATAAAATATTACACAAGAGACAAGAGTATAAAAAGAACAGCAACTTTTATTTATTAACATTCTTTGTACAATACATGAAAGGAAATACAACTGAAATAAAAGATGCCTAAACAGTGGCATAACAGGAAATGAAAAGTACAGAAATGAAAAGTGTACAATGAAACTACAGTGCAGGGTCTTCAGTAAACTGCTCCAAGTCTTCTTACGATGGCTCAATCTCGGCCGGGTCCAAATCACCTGACGACATTTAAAGAAGAGAGAAACAGAATGTCGTCAGCGAACAGGTCGCTCGGTAAGTCCCAAAGATAAGAGAGGAATAGACAGAGAGTAAGAGAGAGAGAGAGAGTTTCTTTTATATTTGTATTATATTGTTATATTATTGTAATGTTGGGTTAACGCTGTTGTTTGTAGCTTGGTACGGAAGATGCCAGTGTATACGAGAGGAGTCCCACTTACACCGGGGACTTTGGTAACTGTAGTACAAGGCTCCGTCGATAATACCACGGAACTGATTTGTAGAGATTTTACGATCAAAAATATTAATACCGCAATCAGAAAACGGCGTCGCTTCGCAGCTAGCCGGTGAGTGCGGGTCGATCCACAGAGACGGGTAAATTCCTTTATTGTATTTTAACGAGTTGATTCTATTTGTAGTTTTGGTTGGTTTATAAAAATCTAAAGACTGGATCTAATTAATCTAATTAAGAATCTTGCTAGGGTTAGGATTAGGGGAAGTTTTGGAAATTAATGTTTTTCCTCACCGCTTTCAATACCTTCCTTTTTTAGATCTATTAGGTGTTAAGTTAATTATCAATAAAGTGGATATAAATCTTTTGGGAAGATGTTTCTTCCTCTAGATTTGTACCCTACCTTTGTTGATAATTATCATAACCCTCACGGAAAACGCGCGGAACCGGCCCTTTATACTATGGTTCATCGTTACCTCGAAGGGTAGGATGCCGCAGGGAGCGGTCGTGCTCGTATGCGTGAAGTTCTAATTAATTAGGTGAAGGTGGCATTGAAAGGGGCGAGAGATTTCATCTCTCAACCCTTTCCCTAAGGCTAACCCTAACAAGCGAGGAGGCTACTCGCTCATTAGGAGATGAGAAGACATTATAATTAAAAGAAATAAAAGACTTACTAGGTTGACGGCTCCCTCCAAACAAGAAGAACAGATCTGAAATTTATTCCCAGAATTTCTGAATTTTATTGATTGAAAAGAGGCATCCAATTTTTAGATCTAAAATTACAATTTATAGGAAACTAAAAAAACTAGGGTTACAGACTCTCGCACTTGCAAAATTACTGATTTGACCCCTAAGAATCCTAACATCTGTACCGACGCAACAATACGCCAAAATTCCACCGACAAGCTCTTTGTAAGGCCGCGGAACCGCGGCACCAGGCTAGGTTTGGCCGCGGTTCCGCGGCCAAACTGAGGAGATAGGCTCTGTTATTTTTATGGGCTTCTGCTTGGATTTTTGGGCTTCTGTCTCTACACATAACTTCTCTGTTTGGTTTCTGATTATTCTCCAGATGTTCAGTGAAGACTTGTACGTATCTTTTAACCGTTCACTTGACTTTTTGGACCTTTGTACTGTTCTTCATCTCGGCTTGAGTAAGGTCCGTCTAATTGTTGGTCAAAAGTCGCTTTTCCTGTTGTTTTGTGTCTTTTTCACTGTACTTGCTCCAGAAACCTGTAACCTGTAATATGCAACAAACGTGCGTCAAGAGTACCTGTTTATTTATAAAAAAAAGGGTAAGAATAGGGGAATGATAAATGCAATATTATGGTCTGAACAAATACCCCCAAACTTACCTTTTGCTCGTCCTCGAGCAAACTTATTATTTTATTCACTAAAATCCTAACCGCACTTTCGCAGGGAAACGCGATTGCACTGAGCATGTGCAACAAGCCGTTAAACCTCTAGGTGTCCCTAGTAGGAGGAGTGTTGTCTCCTGAGGGTTTTCAGCGGATTACACCCACAAAATCCTATCAACTTGGCCCATTGACTTTTGTTCTCCAATTAGGTTTTCTAACAAGGAATTCTATTATCTTATACTTGTAAATTATCCACCCATATTCTTCACGCTTCCTCATTATTTAACTTAAGATTATATATGTTATGTAGACCTACTTAGCTTTCGGCATCTCTTAAGTTTTCCTTCTAGGGTTCCATCTCCACTTAGGAATTTCTATCAACTCTACTAAAGATACAAGTTCTATTCTTCATTCCTCTCTCTTATCTAAATTCCAATCACATACCCCTACGTGTGTGTATAAATCACCCCTACACTTGGAAATTCAAATCAAGCAATCATGCTCTCGTCCGTTGTCCAAAGTACTAATTAGTTGGTGAATGAAATTTGCTTACACATCCTTCATGCGACCGTTAATACTTCTTGAGGTACCAACGACCGATTACAAAATGCGCTTGCACTTTAAAGCGTACTTCCTAGTCTTTGCAACACCCAAGGCTTTAGCAGTAACTCCCAAACCAGTTGGTCTAAGGCACTAGGTGATGAAGCACCCTCGCTAAATATTTTTCTATTTTTACAGCCTTAAGTAACCACAAAAACCAGTGTCCATTTTTTTATTCTTTATTCACACTTTTTCTTACTAAGGACTTTAGACAAGAGCCTTTCAAGGTCTCTTCTACTATTCCAAGTTTCAAGGTGCGTGATTGTGCAATTTGTAGGGTATACGTTTTCAGAATCTAGACTTAAGCTAGGAACTATTTTTCAAACTTATACTCTAATAAGAACATCAATACTCTTCCCTCATTTTGACTTAGCCCAAGAAGTGAACCCAAAATTTGCCTATTTCTAAATAAACTATAAGGCATATACTTTCTACCGTTAAACTTTAAGGAAGGTTATTTTTAGGGTTTTTAATTCACTAAGTCTAAGATCTAGTTGTTCCTAACCAGTTAACCTATTAGTCAAACTCAAGTCAACTAGCCAAAATTGAATACAAATATTTTTATAATTTTTGAAATTTTTCAATTTTTATGGGTTTTCAAATAAATATGCAAATGCAAAAATATGTACAAATGAATGCGAAGGAAGAAGACGTACCGAGCATACCCCCAAACTTGAACTTGACAGTGTCCTCACTGTCATGCTAAACCAAGACGGTCAAAATACCGATACTCCCCTGTTTATTTATAAAAAAAATTTATTGTTAAGAAAAACAAACATATATACAAAAAGACCCTCCCCCAAACTTCATTTAAACTATGTTAGACATTACTGCCAAACTTTGCCTAGACCAAACTTCAACACCAACCAGTTGAAAAATTTATCAGTAAAGAATATTGGGTGGTTGAAAAATAAGTTGTGGTGGTCCGCAAAGAATTGGGAAAGATAGAAGTAGTGGTATGGGAGGTGTGGAGGTAAATATACAGGTGATGGTGATGCATCGATACGAGAATGGAAATGATCAGCAATCAGTGGAGTGTTGGCATTCTCGTACCTTATTAAAAGAAATGGGGGTATTTCAACTTCGAAGGGAGGAAGTTGGCTCACCACAATACCCCCAAGATGTTCCTGTGGGTCCTCTATTGACATGGCATCATCCATCAATTGTGTATGATATTTAATTATGAGGGAACTGATCTCCCCGATGTCCGCCATAGTCAAACTGAAAACTTGCCGCCTATCTTGTAAGACTTTTAAAATAGCATTCTCTTGCTCGAAGGCTAGAGAGGCTGATATGATAATGGGAAAAGTCTCATTCTCACTTATGTAAGCATATCTACGGTGAGACGGCAAGGGCATGAGTTCGAATTTCTGAGGCGAAAGAACCATTGCGGAATCTACCTCGAACTCAAAGGACTCTAACACAGGTTCGAAATCACTGCAAACAACCGATTCGGATGGTTCGATTGACTCATCCAAAAATTCAAACGACTCATATTCGGGTTGTGAGTCGTCGTCATCCGAAAAAGTGAAACTTTCATAATCAACATCGGTTGTGTCAACAGTAGTAGGCTCAAGGAGGGACGCACTAGTGGCGTCAAAACTGTTTTCATCAAATAGAAATCCTTCAAGCTCGCAGTCCTCTTGCGTGATTTCGTGAATAGAGCAAACTTCTCGTGTACTAGTTTTAGGCACGGGGGGCAGACTTCCCATCTTATAAATATTGAACTCACTGGACCTCTTTCCGAAGGAGAGAGTCATGGAGCCATTGCGACAATTTATTATGGCATTGGAAGTGGCCAAAAATGGTCGACCAAGAATCACCGGAATTTGGTTTCTTGGGTTAACAACAGGTTGTGTATCCATAACGATAAAATCAACGGGGAATATGAATTCCCCGACTTTGATCAACACATCCTCTAGTTGACCCCTTGGATAGGTGATTGATCGATCAGCCATTTGGAGAGTGCAACGAGTGGGTTTCAACTCTCCAACTCCTAATTGTTCGTACACGGAGTAAGGAATCAGGTTAACACTAGACCCAAGATCTAAAAGTGCACGATTAATTTGCTTATCCCCAATTGTGATTGAAATAGTAGGACAGCCGGGGTCCTTTCGTTTTTGGGGTAAGGTTTGATGGTGGTTAATAGCATTGCTCACTGCACTAGCCACTAGCACTTTCTTGGGTACTTGAGATGCCTTTCTCTTCGAGGTGCACAAGCCCTTTAAGATTTTCGCGTATGAGGGGACTTGTTGGATAGCATCCAAGAGAGGTATATTTATGCTAACCTGCTTAAAGATCTCCACAATCTTCTCCACTTGTGCATTTGGCTTATTAGGACTCAACCTGTTTGGAAATGGTGCATTTTGAAAATTTGTTGAGTCACAAGTCTGTGGAGTAGAATGTGGAATAGGAACGGATCCCAGTGTTGATGTGTTCGTGTTGTTAGAAATGGGTCCGTTCGAGTCAGAAGAAGTAGAGCCGTGTGAAGGGTGGAGAATAGGCTCTAAAGAAAAAGGTGAAGAAGGAAGTGAAGAAAATGAAGAAGGGGAAGAAGAACCACCGGCGGGGACGTCATCACTAGTTTCCACATTATTTTGCAACTCTCTTCCGGATCTCAACGTGGTCACCGCATTTACATTGTGATTGTGATATGCGTTTTGTGGGTGACCGGGATTGGGCAATGGTTGAGATGGAAGCTTTCCCTTTTCTCTCTCGCTCAACGCAGCAGTTAATTGTGCAATTTGTGCCTCAATAGATTTGATACTTTGATCGTGTGAGGCATTGTTATTCATTAAAGATTGCACATAACTTTCAAATCTTGCTGCGGATTCTGTTGTTTGCTTGAGAAATGCTTCTAAACTTTTTTCGAGCGAGGTAACCTTATCATCATTTGGTTGAACCAAATTGTTCGTTTGATTTGTATAAGGTTGTTGTTGGAAAGGTTGCTGTATTTGAGTTTGTAAGGGTGCTTGTTGTTGTTGTGGAGGAGCTCTTTGAAAATTGTTATTCCCTTGGAACTGTTGATTTGGGTGACTCCTCCACCCCTGATTGTATGCCGAAGAGTACGGATCATTTCTTTGTCTTTACTGGAATGCAGCATTGACTTGATCCTGCCCTTGAATAGGTGCATTATAAGGACACTCTTCGGTTAGGTGCGACGGGTTCGAACAACAAGCACAAACAGTTCTTGTGGGTAGAGTAGGGGCAGGAGAAGTCGATGAGATTTTGGTCTCAATGGCTTCTAGCTTTTTCATAAGTGAGGCCATCTCGGCCTTCATAGCAATTGACATATCTATTTGATGTATGCCTGCCCTAGATTGACCAACTGAAGAAGATGATGTGGTCTTGGTACTCTCCCACTGAATTGTTTGCTCACTTAGGTCCTCAAGAAACTGCCAAGCTTCGTCGCTAGACTTGGAGAGAAAATGACCTTGACATATTGTTTCTAGCAACTGCTTCGTTGCTGCATTCAATCCCTCGTATAATGTTTGGCAAAGTTGCCAATTTTCTATCCCATGATGAGGGCATTGAACAAGTAGGTCCTTAAATCTCTCGAAGCACTTCCAAAATGGTTCGGAAGGAAGCTGTGAAAATTGTATGATCTCGTTTCGGATTCTAGCAGTTTTATGATGAGGATAGAACTTTTTCAGAAAAGCTCTCACAAACTCGTCCCAATTTCTAATGGAGTGTGATGCGGTGCTGTATAGCCACTTCTCGGCTAGATCACATAAAGTAAAAGGAATGACCCTTAGCCTTATTGCGTCATCACTTAATTGGGTTGTCTTCATCATGGCGCAAACGTTTTGGAATTTATTAATGAAAATATATGCATCTTCGGATTCCAAACCATGAAACTTAGGCAGCATATTGATGAAGTGTGGTTTTATTTCAAAATTATCCCCATTCGCCGGTGGGGGTGAAAGACATGTGGGTAAAGAAATGCGGACGGGATAGAAGAGATCCTGGAGCGCAACTCGTGCGGGCGCTACAACAGGCGGAAGATTCGGGTTATTCGCACCTGGCGGAGGTGGAATCATTCCCGTCGTTAAGGTATCGTTGGGGTTGAATCCCGACATACCTTCGAAAGAAGAATTTGAATGTGGAGGTAAGGAAGTGGACGGAAGATCGACGAAGGGTTCGTCGAAGGGTTGGTTGGTCGGTACCAACGAAACACGGACTAATCGGGCGTTAGTATCCCTAGTCCAAAATGACATACACTAAAGGGTAGTGCAGTCAGAAAAAAGAGAAAAACAGAATATGGGGGTAAGATAACGTCAGTGAGAAGAAGTGGTGGAAGTGAGTTTGCAAGTTTTCTTTAGCGGCAAGTTGCAAGTTTTGAAAAGATTTTTTTTTATTTATTTTTTTATTATTATTTTTGTGTGAGTTTTGCAAAGAAGTTTTTGAAAACGGCCTCGTGACGCAACTGACTCAACCACACATGCACAATCAGGCCTAGATCTAGGGTCGCCTAGGTCTACTAGACAGCTCCTAACTAGGGCTAGAAATAGACCTCGAACCGCCTCTTCACGGACAAATACGGCCAGGTAAGTGGGAAGGAACCACCACTACAGTGGGCCTAATTAAAAACCACTAGCCTAGACACCGCAATGTCGGTTAGGATAAACGGCCGATGCCTACCCTAGTCCTTTTCCTATTGAGCTCGCTATCCTTAGGTCTGAGTCTAATCTTTTTTAATTAAAGGTGGTTGATGCAAAATGCTTAGGTGTTTTCTGGGGTCCTGGGAAGGGTGATGAAATCCCCACCCAATCTGGATTTGGTCAATATAGCCCCTTAGAGTCCGGTTAAATTATGCAAAACAAATAAAATTTCACTTGCAATCAGAATTTTTTTAGCGCGGCGCAAAGAAACCTGCAGAAATCTGTTATTTAGAAGGGGGAGAAAGACTCTTTACGCAAAGAACCCTGCAGAAAGATTTTTACAGAGAGATATACTGTAGGTTGCAGAGGAGAGAGAGAAAAATCAAACCAGAAAAATTTGGAGAGCTGACGTGGCAGCCAGAGCGCGGAAGCGCGGCGGGAACCCCCTAACTGCGGCGGAAACGCGGTTGTCAGGTCGGATCGTGCTCTGGAAAAATTTATGTGGTTCTGTTCTTTTAATTCTTCTCTGTTCTTATGTACCAAATTGTTATTTGCTCTCTGTAAAATTCCAGATCCTCAATTTTTCGCTGTTCCTGCAAGATCCAAAAGATACACCCTTCAAACAGATCAAATTTGATTATTTTTTTTTATATTTTTTATATTTTCAGATTTTTATACTTTTTTAAAATTTATATCAACCCGAAAATTCACAAAAAGAAAGATTACGCCGTCCCCGGCAACGGCGCCATTTGATTTGTAGAGATTTTACGATCAAAAATATTAATACCGCAATCAGAAAACGGCGTCGCTTCGCAGCTAGCCGGTGAGTGCGGGTCGATCCACAGAGACGGGTAAATTCCTTTATTGTGTTTTAACGAGTTGATTCTATTTGTAGTTTTGGTTGGTTTATAAAAATCTAAAGACTGGATCTAATTAATCTAATTAAGAATCTTGCTAGGGTTAGGATTAGGGGAAGTTTTGGAAATTAATGTTTTTCCTCACCGCTTTCAATACCTTCCTTTTTTAGATCTATTAGGTGTTAAGTTAATTATCAATAAAGTGGATATAAATCTTTTGGGAAGATGTTTCTTCCTCTAGATTTGTACCCTACCTTTGTTGATAATTATCATAACCCTCACGGAAAACGCGCGGAACCGGCCCTTTATACTACGGTTCATCGTTACCTCGAAGGGTAGGATGCCGCAGGGAGCGGTTGTGCTCGTATGCGTGAAGTTCTAATTAATTAGGTGAAGGTGGCATTGAAAGGGGCGAGAGATTTCATCTCTCAACCCTTTCCCTAAGGCTAACCCTAACAAGCGAGGAGGCTACTCGCTCATTAGGAGATGAGAAGACATTATAATTAAAAGAAATAAAAGACTTACTAGGTTGACGGCTCCCTCCAAACAAGAAGAACAGATCTGAAATTTATTCCCAGAATTTCTGAATTTTATTTATTGAAAAGAGGCATCCAATTTTTAGATCTAAAATTACAATTTATAGGAAACTAAAAAAACTAGGGTTACAGACTCTCGCACTTGCAAAATTACTGATTTGACCCCTAAGAATCCTAACATCTGCACCGACGCAACAATACGCCAAAATTCCACCGACAAGCTCTTTGTAAGGCCGCGAAACCGCGGCACCAGGCTAGGTTTGGCCGCGGTTCCGCGGCCAAACTGAGGAGATAGGCTCTGTTATTTTTATGGGCTTCTGCTTGGATCTTTGGGCTTCTGTCTCTACACATAACTTCTCTGTTTGGTTTCTGATTATTCTCCAGATGTTCAGTGAAGACTTGTACGTATCTTTTAACCGTTCACTTGACTTTTTGGACCTTTGTACTGTTCTTCATCTTGGCTTGAGTAAGGTCCGTCTAATTGTTGGTCAAAAGTCGCTTTTCCTGTTGTTTTGTGTCTTTTTCACTGTACTTGCTCCAGAAACCTGTAACCTGTAATATGCAACAAACGTGCGTCAAGAGTACCTGTTTATTTATAAAAAAAGGGTAAGAATAGGGGAATGATAAATGCAATATTATGGTCTGAACAGGAACAACGGCATGGATGTAATTACGTCTTAAGTGACCACCTCGTGCCACCTTTAACATATTCCGTACCAGTCTACCCCTTAAACCCCGCGATGTCTTGTTTGTATTGTTATCTTGTAAAATTGTGTTGATTATATGAGTGATTAACTGACTGACCGAAACCATGATATCAGAAAACGGCTATAACCATAGAGTCATGTAAATGGAATACTGGGAATCATGTAAAAGGAATATCCATGGTTCGGTTCAGTCAAGTTATATAGATTGTTAACTGGATTCTGAGATTCATGTATTCATCTTGAGTTGAAATATAAAGAATATAGATTGACTTGAATTATATTCAAGTCAGAAATAGTCAGACTCTAACCCGAGTCAGACTAGAGAAGATAATTTGAAGTTCTTCATTTGTTAGGGGCCTTATTGTAATTTATAAAACTTGAGGGGGTTTATTGTAAAAAGTAATATTGTATAGTTTGCAAAATACACCTCAAGTATTTGTTATTCGTCTTTATAGTTATAATGAGTATGGATTTTATTTATGTTATTCTAGTGAATATATCCTAATAAAAATATTAATTGATTATTTGAAATTCATGGTATTTTAATGTAACTTTTAATCTTGTAATTTTAGAAAAAAAATGGAAACTTGTTATTATAATAAAATAGGTGTTTAAATGATAAAAATATATATATTAATACAAAAATAATTTTAAATAAATATTTTATTTTCCAAAATCTCATTTTCCTTAAAAGTCGTATTTTAAACCCTTCGAGACCGAATGCTCCTTGCGGAGGTCTGAATCTCGCACTACTAGCCCGCGGGTGCACGATGAACCGTACTATCCCTAACGAGTTCCCCAAAGGTGGGTTGTAGTGGCACTTTGCTTAGGTTTTATAAATACTAGTCATTTAGGAAAACAGTTTTATAAATATAGGGTGTTTATTTGCAAAAGAGTATAGTTTCCGTATTTTAGTTATTAGGGTTTCCTAAGCCAACTAGCCTATTTTTAGGGTCTAAACGATGAGTCATTAGAAGCCTCAAATCGCCTCTTCACCGTCAATTGCGGCCAGATAAGTGCCAGGTAAGTGGGAAGGAACCACAGTCGTGGGCCTAATTAAAAACCACTAGCCTTAGACACACTTGCCTAGACCCACAAGACAGTTTAGATAAACGATCGATGTCCATGGCCAATCATGCTTTCATTTTATATAAGATTTTATTTAGAAAAGTTTACAATTTAAAGATTTAACTAAAGGTTATAAAGGTTGTGGTATTTTAGTGAAAAGTCCTGTAATTTCGTATTCTGTATTTTTGATATTTATCATTTAGGGTTATATTGAGAGTGTGTAAGCGTAGGTCATTACCCCGTGACTTATATTAGGTTTTGGTGAAGTTTAAAGGTGAAGTAAGCTATGTTAAACCTAAAGGTATTAAAGTGCAAGAATACGGTATTCGTAAACGTTATCATTTCATGTGTGAAATTTCATTCAAATTGATTGAAACAAGTTTAGTTATCACAATAAACATGTTTAGGAGTGAGGTAATTGATTACATTAAGGAAAATGAACTTCATGGTATTTTAATGAAAGAAATACGGTTTTGTAAAGAACTTATCATTTCATGTGGAAAAGTGTGATTAAATTGGTTTAAGGGTGATTAATAGTCAACATGCATATGGGTAGATAATATGTATTAGGTGACAAGTGGAATTTTAAAGAAAAATCGAATCGGAAATCGGTTTGTCCAATTTCCGTCGGGTTCCAGAAATTCGTATTTTTACATTAAAGAAAAAGAAGGTAGAAGAAGTGGGACTTACAGGTTTAAACTCTTCTAAAGAGTAAAGAGAACTAGGGAGGAAGGCCGAGGGGTGATTACGTCGCCGGTTGCTCCAAAACACGTCACCGGAATTCCGTCAGGGCTTCGCCGTGAACTCGGTTTCAAAGCACACTTCTTGTGGAAACTTTTGATAGAGTGGCTCAAGATTTTGGGGGTGAGAGGGTAGTGTGTAGGGTTGGTATTTATAGGGTTAGGCTAGGGTTAGGGTAGATGAAAAGTTAGAAATAAAAATGTGATAAAATGTAATAAAAATGTATTAAAAGTGGAGTAATTGAGGTTTTTAAAGAGCTCTGGAAGTGGTATGAGGCTGAAACTTTGCAGGTGCGTAGGGAATACCAAAAGACACAACTTTCATGTTGTGACCCTCGCCGGAATCGGCCGAATCGGGGGTGACTCGGCCGTGACTCGGTCGGATCACTGAGTCGGCCGAGTCAAGGCCGAGTTGGCCGATTCCCGATCGATTCCGGTGACCTGGATCTCCCCCGATGGTTCATCTACCCTCTGCAAGTGTTACATCTTTGGGTGTAGTGGGGTTTTTGTGAGATATGCACGTGTAAACTCTTGGTATTCTAAAGGTTTTTAAAAAAATCAATATTAAAAATAATGTGGGGTATGGGATTCGAACTCTGGTGGCTTGGTTCAGCAGTGCAAGGTATTACCAATAAGCTACAAGCTCCTTCTTGTAATTATTGTGGTATTTAATTACTTAAACTGATAGCAGCAAGAATAAATACTCCTAGTATACATTAAATTTAAAGTAAATTCTTATACACTAAAAATTATATTCTTGTAGCTTGTAATTAAAAACAAAATAATTACCTATATCTTGTGCTCATGCTAAAATACCCCTTTGTGGATTTTTGAAAAAAAATATTTGAAAAAATTTTGTATAGGAAAATTAGGGTTGTTACAACTGTCTTGCTCTCACATGTTGATAAAGCCCTTAGGATATGTACTCGACTACTGGGACTATGATGCAGATCATACTAGTGGGGCCAGGGTAGTCCAAGAGTACATCCTATAACTGTTCCTAGTCGAGAGAGTATCGAGACAGGGCATCGATACTCCAGGGTAGACTAGCGTATACGCTTCTCGACCCATATGATGGGCGATGGATGATCCCATATCCATTGGTGTTTGACATCAGAGAAGGTATACGGGTGCTCAGTGGAGACTGGGTACACTGAACGGATTCGCCCAGAACTCCTAGATGGTATTATATCTATCGTCAGATAGCAGTTCTCTGGTGACACTGGTATAGGTTAGTCTGTAGACCCGAGATCGTCATAGAGTCTTGTGTGATTCCCACTGTACTTTGATTTCCACCTTACCACGTTCATGAGAACGTGCAAAATGGTGGCTTTTGGGTACAGTCCCGAATCACATGGAGGCAATGAGCGATAGGAGGGGTTTCGTCTCTCCCGGTATTTGGGTTGATGTTGCGTAGTGTTCGATTGGCTATAACTGGAAGTCCCCGGCCACGGCTGATATGGAGACCTACTGGTAAGTGTTATCAGTAGTTTCTCAATCCGTTATGAGCCTCACATCGACACGACTTATCGGTTACTGGGGTCTGACGTTTACCACCCCTAGACTGGATATGCGACATATCAGACGAAGAGACCGAACTGTACGGGAGTGTTACTGATTGGATTCACAGGAGTGTGTACAAGCTTGCTTGTTGATCTTCTGATCGCTCAATATCCGGGTGGCTGTTACGTTTAGCTGACCGCTTGCAGCTTGTGGGTGTTTGATATGATCATCACCTACTGCCGACGTATTGACGATTCTTTAGAGTCCTACACAGAGGTTTTCTGGCTCAGGAAAAACGGAGTAGGAGCACATATGTGATATGTGCGGGACCGAGAATAATAATTGTATGTGATACCGTATTCGATTCTCGCGATATGTGATATTGGCCGGGTATATGTGATATAGCCGGGTCATCGGATCAAGTGTTGATTCGATGAACTGATACATATTATATTAGTCGGTTATATGTAATATAGTCGGATTAGTAAATCAAGTGTTGATTTAATATGTGATATATTATATTACATTAACTAATATAAGCTCACTTAAAGATTCTTTTTCTCACTTGATGATACATTGATATATATGTGATATACGTTAATTGTATTATTTTCTTTTGTTACATTTTATATTATATATGTGATATATAATATTGTAACATGTTAGGGTTACAAATACAATTAGGGTTTATGAGATAAACCATGATTAGGGTTGGGATTAGGTTAATTATTTTGGCTAATTCTTAATGATGGATTAAGTCATGGATAAGCTTTGATGAAGCTTCATGAAGGTTGACTTAGTCCACCCTCTTTAGATATTTGTCAAGATATTTGTTAACCTTACCCTAACTCTAACCTATGGTTTATTCTCTACAAGGGTTAAGCATGACATGCTTAACCCTTGGTTGCATTTCTAACCTCAACAATTATTTATTTCATCACAACACTTCTTCATCTTCTTCTTGCTCTTGATAAAAGCTTGCTAGAATTTTCTTTTGTGATGAAAGATTGAGAGAAAAAGAAAACAAAAGAGAGCAAAATTCCTACTTTATCATCCTCATATATTCTAGCCATTTAGATTAGGGTGTTTGCTTCACTAATACTTGATTAGTGAAGTGAGAGCATGGGTTTGTGATTCTTCAAGGTAGATCATCTTGGATTTTGAAGATTACTAGTGTCACGCCACGCTTCCCGGTGTACGGCGAAGGGGACGCGATGAGGTCCGCTACGTATTTACTGTGAAGTAAATACGCTAAGCGTATCTAAGCAATATAAAGGTAAATCACAAGAGACAAGAGATATAAAAATAACAGCAACTTTATTAATAACATTGTTTTGTACAATGCATGAAAAGTAAATACATCTGAAATAAAAGCGATGCCTAAACAATGGCATAACAGGAAATGAAAAATACTAAGTAGAACAAGGTACAATGTCTAGAGCTCGGGGTCTTCGTGGAACTGATCTAAGTCTTCACCGGTGGGCTCGATCACTGACGGGTTCAAAACACCTGACGACATTCAAAGAAGAAAGAAATAGAATGTCGTCAGCGAACAGGTCGCTCGGTAAGTCCCAAAGATAAGGGAAAATTAGAAAAGACAGAATAGGAGGTATCATCTAAAGTATAATATTGTAGAATATTGTGTTTACGCTGTTGCTTGTAGCTTGGTACGGAAGGATGCCAGTGTATACGAGAGGGGTCTCAGTATGCTAGAGACCAGGGCAAACGGAATGTACAAGGAACCGTTAAGCCACGGTACAACAGCAACGGAATATAGGTTAGGTGTCTTAATCTTACCGTCTCGTGCCACTTCTAACACCTTCCGCACCAATCTACCCCTTAAACCCCGTAGTGTTTTGATTGTATTGTTGTATTGTATTGTGTAAGTTGGATGACCGACCAAAACCATGATATCAGTAAACAGATTGTAACTGCATAATCAGGTAAATGGAATAACGGAATATTGGATGTATATCCATGGTTTGATTCAGTCAAGTTGTATAGATTGTTAACTGGATTCTGGGATTCATGTATTCATATTGAGTTGGAATATTAAAGAATGTAGATTGACTTGAATCATATTCAAGTCAGAAATAATCAGACTCAAACCCGATTCAGACCAAAAGAAATGTAAGTCGAAGTTCTATAATTGTTAGGGTCCTTATTGTAATTTATAAAACTTGAAGGGGTTTTATGTAAAAATACTTTTGTATAGTTTTCAAGATACACCCCAAGTATTTATTATTCATCTTTATATTTATAATGAGTGTAAATTTTATTTATGATATTTCTTAGTGAAAATATTCTAATTCCATAAATAAAGGTATTTATCTGTAATATTGATTTATTTGAAATTCATGGTATCTTAATGTAAAAATCTAGTCTTGTGATTTTTAGAATAAGTGGGATATTTATATTATAACAAAATAGATCTTTTAATGATAATATACATATATTTATACAAAAATAATTTCAATAAATATTTTATATAAAAATATCATTTTCTTAAGATATCGTATTTTAAACCTTTCGAGACCGAATGCTCCTTGCAGAGGTCTGAATCTCGCACTACTAAGCCGAGGGTGCACGATAAACCGTACTATCCCTAACGGGTTCCCCAAAGGTGGGTTGTAGTGGCGCTTTGCAAAGATTTATAAATACTAAACCTTTAGAATACGGTTTTATTAAAGTAAAAGATATTTATTTGCAAAAGTGGATTTTCCGTATTTTAGATTCTAGGGTTTTCCAATTTAACTAGACTATTTCTAAATGATCTAAACAACAAGTTGTTAGAAGCCTCAAATCGCCTCTTCACCGCCAATTGTGGCCAGGTAAGTACAAGTGAGGAAGGAGGGATCCGCTCACGAATCGTGAGACGGGCCTTTTAAAGTTACCTTTGCTCACTTGCCTAGCCTAAACACCATAAAGTCAGGTTTAGATAAACGATCGATGTCCACAACTTATCGTATTTTCCTATTAAAAGATATTTGTTTTAAAAGTGTAGCAACCTAAAACTTTTAGAAAAGGTTTTATTAAGAAAATGGTATTTAATTGTAAAATCTTGTATTATCGTATTCTAAGTTTTGATGATATCATTTAGGGTTGTATTTGCGTGTGTGTGGAGGTAGGTCATTACCTCGTGATCTACTTTAAGGTATAGCAATGTTAAGGGGTTAAATGTGAAAACTAAACATTATGGTATTTAAGTGAAAGAATACGATATATTGCAAAAACTATCATTTCATGTGAGAAAACTTGTTCAAATTAGTTGTTAAGTGATTAATAGTCAACATGAAGATGTTTAAGCATTATGGAATTGGTGATAAGTGAGATTTTATAGAAAACCGAATCGGAAATCGGTTTGTTCCGATTTCCGTCGGGTTTGTAAAGTCGTATTTTTATGAAAGAAAAGAAAGGTAGAAAAGAGGGACTTACGGGTTTGGACAACACTAGAGAGTGAGGGGGAAGTAGAGGGTTTGCTGGTGCGTCGAATCGTCGTTGAGAGGTCCTAGCACGATCACCGGAATTTCGCCGTCGATTTCGTCAGCGCTTCGCCTTTCGCTCGTTTTCCAACGTACCAAAGTTCTCTTGGAATTTTGAGAGAGTGGACTTAGGAATTTAGGATGAGAGGGTAGAGGGTATGGGGGGTATATATAGGGTTAGGCTAGGGTTAGGGTTTTCAATTAAAAAATGTAAAAATATATTAAAAAATTATTAAAAATCATTAAACTTTGGAGTAAAAGAGATTTATTGGGCTTTCTGTAACCGGTCAAGGAATTTAGTGTGTGCAGGGGGTGGACCAAGTCAAGATGCACGTTTCCTATGTTGACGACTCGGCCGTCCGGCCAAGTCCGGCCGGTGGCGCGGGCCCGAGTCCGGCCGAGTCGAAGGCTCGTCGGGTGGGGGATTTTCTGGGGGGATTTTTGGTGCATCTAACTTTTTATGTGTAGAAGGAATTTTGTGAGAAACGCACGTGTAACGGTTGGTATTCTAAAAAATGAAAACAAAATAATATTAAAAATAATGTGGGGTATGGGATTCGAACTCTGGTGGCTTGGTTCAGCAGTGCAATGTATTACCAATGAGCTACAAGCTCCTTCTTGTAATTATGGAGTGAATTGAATACTTAAAGAGATACCAGCAACAATAAATACTCCAAGTATACATTGAATTTAAATTAATTCTTTGTACATTAAAAATGGAGTTGTTACAGTCTACCCTACTTACAAAAATTTCGTCCTCGAAATTTACAACTTTTATTTGAGGACTAGTTTACAAAGAGGTGTGAATATCTAGTACGCATTTCATCCTCCCTTTCCCAAGTGGACTCTCCTGGAGTGTCTTTCCTCCACATCACTTGAACCAAGTCAACTTCCTTGTTCCGAAGTGTCTTCACCTTCCTGTCCAGGATCTCCACGGGCTGTTGCTCACAAGACAAATCGGGCTGTATAGTGAGCTCGGAATGATCAAGTACATAGCTGGGGTCACTCACATACTTTCTGAGTTGGGATATGTGGAACACATTATGCACTCCTTCCAATGAAGGTGGAAGCGCGAAGCGGTATGCCACTTCGCCGACTCGTTCGAGTATGTCGAACGGTCCAATATATCTCGGACTTAGCTTACCCCATCTTCCAAATCGAATCACTCCGCGGTTCGGAGATATCTTCAAGAATACGTGATCTTCTGGCTGGAACTCCAAGTGTCGTCTCTTTGCATCAGCCCGGTGCTTCTGTCGATCTTGGGCTATGCGCATCCTTTCCTTGATAGTACGAACCACATCAACAGTCGCTACTTTCATCTCTGGTCCAAGAAGTTCCCTATCTCCGATGTCGTCCCAACTTAATGGCGATCGACACTTCCTTCCATACAATGCTGCAAAAGGTGCCATTCCTATGCTTGCTTGGTAGCTGTTGTTGTACGAAAACTCCATAAGATGTAGGTGATCTTCCCACGATCCTTTGAAGTCTAGCATACACGCTCTGTGCATATCCTCCAAGATCTGAATAGTTCGTTCCGACTGACCATCTGTTTGTGGATGATAAGCCGTGCTGAAGTTCAGACTTGTTCCCAAGCTTGCTTGCAGACTTTGCCAAAATTGCGATCGGAACCGGGTGTCACGATCGGAGACAATGCAGACCGGTACTCCATGAAGTCTCACAATTTCCTGTATGAGTTCATGGGTATCAGAGATAGTACATTATGAAGAGTTTAAATCTTAATTAGATTATTATCTCCATGTACTTCTTTGCTAGTGTCTCAGTAGATTGGCCAACTCGAAATGGGATGAAGTGCGCCGACTTTGTGAGTCGATCCACAATGACCCATACAGCATCGTTACCCATTGTGCTGCGAGGAAGAGCAGTCACAAAATCCATCGTGATGTGTTGCCACTTCCATTCTGGGATTGGTAACGGTTGAAGTAATCCAGCAGTCCTGTGATGTTCAGCCTTTACTTGCTGACACACCAAGCATTTTGCGACCCTTCTGGCTACTTCACGCTTCATTCCATGCCACCAATAATTCTGACGTAGATCTTTGTATATTTTGGTACCTCCAGGGTGTACTGAGTAGGGAGAGCTGTGAGCTTCTTTCATTAACTCTTCCCGAACAGGACCTTTTGGTACACACAATCTGCTGCCGTATCTCAAAGATCCGTCTTTATGGATGATGAAGTCTGTTCTGAGTCCATTCTCCACTTGTTCTCTGATCTTTTGCAACTTTGCATCACTTGCTTGGGCTACTTTGATCTGATTGATAATGGTTGATTGAACTTGTAAATTCATCAAACTTGAAGCATTACCTGGCATGATTACTTCAATCTCCATCTGATGCAAATCTTGTTGAAGCTTCCACTGAGCGGTGAGATTCATCGATAATGGTTGGCGACTAAGAGCATCAGGTACAACATTCACCTTCCCTGGGTGATATTGCAAGTTGATGTCAAAGTCCGCCATGAGTTCTAACCATCTTCTCTGTCGCATATTCAACTCCTTCTGAGTAAACACGTACTTCAGGCTCTTATGATCTGTGTAGATGTTCACTCGTTCACCAAGTAGGTAATGACGCCAAATCTTGAGAGCAAAGATGACGGCTGCCAATTCCAAATCATGCGTCGGATAATTGCGCTCATGAATCTTCAGCTGTCTTGAAGCATAAGCCACAACTTTACCATGCTGATGTAGAACACATCCTAATCCCTTACCGGATGCATCGCAATGCACTTTGAATCCTCCAGATTGATCCGGTATAACGAGAATATGTGCTGATGTCAACCTTGACTTGAGTTCTACGAAAGCTTGTTCGCATGCTTCTGACCATACAAATTCTTCATCTTTACGTGTGAGCTTGGTCAGGGGCGTTGCTATCTTCGAAAAGCCTTCAATAAACCTTCTGTAATATCCGGCTAAACCCAAGAAACTTCGAATATCCTTCACTGACTTTGGTGTAGGCCATTCGCTAACTGCTGAAACTTTCGCTGGATCCACAGAGATTCCTTCTCCTGATACGATATGTCCAAGAAAACCAACTTGCCTTAACCAAAACTCACACTTGTTGTACTTGGCATAAAGCTGATGTTGTCGAAGAGTTTCTAGGACAATTCGTAAGTGCTCTGCGTGTTCTTTCCGACTCTTAGAATACACCAGGATGTCGTCGATGAAGATGACAACAAACATGTCTAAGTACTCCCGGAAAACTTGATTCATTAGGTTCATGAATATTGCGGGTGCGTTGGTCACTCCAAATGGCATCACTAGAAATTCGTAATGTCCATAACGAGTTCTGAAAGCTGTTTTGTGAATATCAGCTTCCTTGACCTTCACTTGATGATAACCTGAACGAAGATCCAATTTAGAGAAAACACAAGATCCACTTAGCTGATCGAATAGATCATCGATGCGCGGGAGTGGATACTTGTTCTTTATAGTGACTTCGTTTAAGGCTCTATAATCGATGCACATTCTGTATGAACCTTCCTTCTTCTTCACAAGTAGTACAGGTGATCCCCAACTTGAAGTGCTGGGATGAATCCATCTTTTCGCCAATAATTCGTCCAACTGTGTTCGGACTTCCTTCAAACCTTCCGGACTTAAACGATAGGGTGCTTTGATCACCGGTTGTGCTCCTGGTACTAAATCAATACTGAATTCAAGAGCTCGATCGGGAGGCAAACCTGATATATCGTCAGGAAATACATCGTCGAACTCTCGAACTACATCTGGCCTTGATTCTTCCTCTGCTTGAGCTGCTGCAACTACTGCTTCTCTTGGCTTCGCTTTGTAGGTACTTGGCTCCAGTGTACGGTCTCCGCTTTTGAAATAGAAGACCGGATGGTCTGGAATCTCGAATACTACCCTCCTTTGACGACAGTCTATGGTAGCATAAAAAGTTCCAAGCCAATCCATTCCTAGAACCACATCGAAGTTCGGTATTTCTAGCACTTTGAAGTCAGCATAAAACTCTCGACTGCAGACGACGACTGGACACAAACTGTATCCCATAGTTGTCTTTAGAACGACATTTCCTGAACTGACATTCCAGCTGGATACAAGCGGTGAGACTGGAATCGCATGGGTTCGGACAAACCGTTGCGACATAAAGCAGTGTGATGCTCCAGTATCAAACAGTGCTAGTGCGGGGATTGAGGATATTAAGATTGTACCTAAGGTATGTGGGATATGTTTTAGGTATAGAAAATATGTAACTAAGTAGCAGGATAGAAAAGCAAAGTTTGAAAAGAAAAGTTTACTAGTGATGACTTGGCCAGTGGCCTCAGCTTCTTCCACTGACATAGTGAAAGCCTGGCGCCTTGGTACATTCCTCCTGGCCTGAGGAGCATTCCTCGGAACGTTTCTTTGAGCTTGATGGAACTGATGAGGAGGTGGTGCAGCTTGTGGTCCTCTGGGTGGTGCGGATAGTGCAGGTCTTGGAGCAGGCGCCTGAAGAGCTGGTCGCTGCGGATAGGTAATTGCTGGCCTGGATGCAGCAACTGGGTTTTGTCTTTGGGGACAAGACCCAATATCATGAGTAGCTGAGCCGCAGACTAAGAAAAGACGGTTGGCTCGACGGCAGTCTTTCATCATATGTCCAGTTCTCTTACAGTAGGTGCAAAAGGTTGGGCTAGGACGATGGTTCGGTACTCCGGATCGCCTTGGCACGAAAGGTGGCCTGGACGAGGCTCCACCTGCCATCTGGTTGGCAGGGCACTTGACTCCTGCAGATTGAGGTCTGCCCCCTTGCTTTTATCACTGCCTCATAACTGCGGGCAGCTTCCAGAGCATTCTCATGAGCCAGAAATTTTCCCGTGGCTAGAGCAGCCTGAATCTCCGTGTCCAGTCCTTGTTGAAAGCGACGGTCTCTGATCTCGTCCGTCGGTATCAAATGTGCCGCGAATCTGTTTAAGGATTGTGTTAGCTGTGTAGTATGTGAGATTTAAAAAATTTGAACTGTTGTGACATATCTTACCGGCTTAGCATGGTGAATTCAGCGTCGTACTCATCTACTGATTTGTCCCACATCGAACCCTGTTGTAGATGAATGAACTGCTGCTCCATGGCAAACCTGGCAGTCACAGGGAAGTATTTCGCGTCGAACTTCTCGCGAAAATTCTTCCATTCAATAGGCTGTACCAGACAGCTTTCTTCCGCCTTCTACCAGTTGCGAGCATTGTCCGTGAGCTGTAGTTTCGCCACACGGACCCAAGCGATGTCTGGCACTTGAGCTGCTGCCAGATCGTCTTCTATGCTTTGTGCCCATTCTTCCGCTTCAAGAGGGCTTCATTTTCCAGAGAACTGCTTCGGATGTAAAGCCCTGAATTGCTTTACTCCCGGTGCGTCGGTCTCAGGACGGTTCAGAAGTTGTTGTTGTCCCTCGAGAAGGCTGCGGATCGCCTCAAGTAGCACTGTTTGCTCGGTAGTTGGCGTAGGAACAGCTGGTGTGAGAGGTAGTGCTGGAGGTGTGTTGTTGACGTTGGTGCTGGTGTTGTTCGGAGAATCCATAACCTTGAAGAAAAATTTGGGTTAGGGCAGATTCAAATACATGAAATGATAAGATTCAAGGAATAGAAATTTGTAAGATTCAAGAAACATGAATTGTAAAGAATGTTTTAGTTGCTGGTTCTTGTGTTATATTGCTTAGGTTGTTCACGCAGAACAGAATAGCATAGTATGGTTCTATACAGCTCTGACCTGCATGGGCCACCAACAAAACCTGTCACGCCCCGCTTCCCGGTGTACGGCGAAGGGGACGCGATGAGGTCCGCTACGTATTTACTGTGAAGTAAATACGCTAAGCGTATCTAAGCAATATAAAGGTAAATCATAAGAGACAAGAGATATAAAAATAACAGCAACTTTATTAATAACATTCTTTTGTACAATGCATGAAAAGTAAATACATCTGAAATAAAACCGATGCCTAAACAATGGCATAACAGGAAATGAAAAATACTAAGTAGAACAAGGTACAATGTCTAGAGCTCGGGGTCTTCGTGGAACTGATCCAAGTCTTCACCGGTGGGCTCGATCTCTGACGGGTCCAAAACACCTGACGACATTCAAAGAAGAAAGAAATAGAATGTCGTCAGCGAACAGGTCGCTCGGTAAGTCCCAAAGATAAGGGAAAATTAGAAAAGACAATCTTTTAAAGTATAATATTGTAGAATATTGTGTTTACGCTGTTGTTTGTAGCTTGGTACGGAAGGATGCCAGTGTATACGAGAGGGGTCTCAGTATGCTAGAGACCAGGGCAAACGAAATGTACAAGGAACCGTTAAACCACGGTACAACAACAACAGAATATAGGTTATGTGTCTTAATCTTACCGTCTCGTGCCACTTCTAACACCTTCCGCACCAATCTACCCCTTAAACCTCGTAGTGTTTTGATTGCATTGTTGTATTGTATTGTGTAAGTTGGATGACCGACCAAAACCATGATATCAGTAAACAGATTGTAACTGCATAATCAGGTAAATGGAATAACGGAATAATGGATGTATATCCATGGTTTGATTCAGTCAAGTTGTATAGATTGTTAACTGAATTCTGGGATTCATGTGTTCATATTGAGTTGGAATATTAAAGAATATAGATTGACTTGAATCATATTCAAGTCAGAAATAATCAGACTCAAACCTGAGTCAGACCAAAAGAAATGTAAGTCGAAGTTCTATAATTGTTAGGGTCCTTATTGTAATTTATAAAACTTGAGGGGATTTTATGTAAAAATAATTTTGTATAGTTTTCAAGATACACCCCAAGTATTTATTATTCATCTTTATAGTTATAATGAGTGTAAATTTTATTTGTGATATTTCTTAGTGAAAATATTCTAATTCCATAAATAAAGGTATTTATCTGTAATATTGATTTATTTGAAATTCATGGTATCTTAATGTAAAAATCTAGTCTCGTGATTTTTAGAATAAGTGGGATATTTATATTATAACAAAATAGATCTTTTAATAATAATATACATATATTTATACAAAAATAATTTCAATAAATATTTTATATAAAAATATCATTTTCTTAAGATATCATATTTTAAACCTTTCGAGACCGAATACCTCTTGCGGAGGTCTGAATCTCGCACTACTAAGCCGAGGGTGCACAATAAACCGTACTATCCCTAACGGGTTCCCCAAAGGTGGGTTGTAGTGGCGCTTTGCAAAAATTATAAATACTAAACCTTTAGAATACGGTTTTATTAAAGTAAAAGGTATTTATTTGCAAAAGTGGATTTTCCGTATTTTAGATTCTAGGGTTTTCCATTTCAACTAGACTATTTCTAAATGATCTAAACAGCAAGTTGTTAGAAGCCTCAAATCGCCTCTTCACCGCCAATTGTGGCCAGGTAAGTACAAGTGAGGAAGGAGGGATCCGCTCACGAATCGTGAGACGGGCCTTTTAAAGTTACCTTTGCTCACTTGCCTAGCCTAGACACCACAAAGTCAGGTTTAGATAAACGATCGATGTCCACAACTTATCGTATTTTCCTATTAAAAGATATTTGTTTTAAAAGTGTAGCAACCTAAACCTTTTAGAAAAGGTTTTATTAAGAAAATGGTATTTAATTGTAAAATCTTGTATTATCATATTCTAAGTTTTGATGATATCATTTAGGGTTGTATTTGCGTGTGTGTGGAGGTAGGTCATTATCTCGTGATCCACTTTAAGGTATAGCAATGTTAAGGGGTTAAATGTGAAAACTAAACATTATGGTATTTAAGTGAAAGAATACGATATATTGCAAAAACTATCATTTCATGTGAGAAAACTCGTTCAAATTAGTTGTTAAGTGATTAATAGTCAACATGAAGATGTTTAAGCATTATGGAATTGGTGATAAGTGAGATTTTATAGAAAACCGAATCGGAAATCGGTTTGTTCCGATTTCCGTCGGGTTTGTAAAGTCGTATTTTTATGAAAGAAAAGAAAGGTAGAAAAGAGGGACTTACAGGTTTGGACAACACTGCAGAGTGAGGGGGAAGTAGAGGGTTTGCCGGTGCGTCGAATCGTCGTTGAGAGGTCCTAGCACGATCACCGAAATTTCGCCGTCGATTTCGTCAGCGCTTCGCCTTTCGCTCGTTTTCCAACGTACCAAAGTTCTCTTGGAATTTTGAGAGAGTGAACTTAGGAATTTAGGATGAGAGGGTAGAGGGTATGGGGGGTATATATAGGGTTAGGCTAGGGTTAGGGTTTTCAATTAAAAAATGTAAAAATATAAAAAAAAATCATTAAAAATCATTAAACTTTGGAGTAAAAGAGATTTATTGGGCTTTCTGTAACCGGTCAAGGAATTTAGTGTGTGCAGGGGGGTGGACCAAGTCAAGATGCACGTTTCCTATGTTGACGACTCGGCCGTCCGGCCAAGTCCGGCCGGCTGCGCTGGCCCGAGTCGGGCCGAGTCGAAGGCTCGTTGGGTGGGGGATTTCCTGGGGGGATTTTTGGTGCATCTAACTTTTTATGTGTAGAAGGAATTTTGTGAGAAACGCACGTGTAACGGTTGGTATTCTAAAAAATCAAAACAAAATAATATTAAAAATAATGTGAGGCAGGGGATTCGAACTCTGGTGGCTTGGTTCAGCAGTGCAAGATATTACCAATGAGCTACAAGCTACTTCTTGTAATTATGGAGTGAATTGAATACTTAAAGAGATACCAGCAACAATAAATACTCCAAGTATACATTGAATTTAAATCAATTCTTTGTACATTAAAAATGGAGTTGTTACAACTAGCAAGGATGCATCATTCTCTTCATGGAGCCTCTCTAGAGTCCGGTAGCATGATGATCGCAGCGAAGGGATCTCAACCCGGAGCTTATGAAGTAAATGAACGGACTACAAAGGTTGTAATCCCTAACTCTTAGATGTTAAGTTGTTAACATATAGGTTTTGTTTGATTGTCTAGTTATATATTCATGGCTAGGGTTACTTAGAACGGCAAAATTTTTAACTTGGCATGGACGATGCCTCCCGAAACCTTGCTGCCGTTGTAGGTAACCCAACACAAACGTCTAACGACCAAATCCAAATTCAAATACTAAAACCCATGTTTTAGAAGTCGGAAAACCATAGCCAAAATCAACTCAAAGTGCTCCTAGATTTTTGCTCATGTAAATAGGGGCAAATCTAACAATACAGGGGCTAGGTTATAAGGATTGGGACTTACAGACCAAAACTCAACACCGGACACCCACATTGGCCCGGCGAGAATGCCCTTTAACCCGGTGTCGCCGGCCCGACCTTGAAGATTTGGTCTCATCTCTCTGTGGTGGTCTTCTAGTAGTCTAACTAGGTCAATAAATTTGTTTGATTTTCTCAGAAACATCCCAAGTTGCTTCAGATTCTCTGTAGTCCTCAAAATTTTCATAAAACCGACACTGGAAAGATCTAAACTCAAGTTTTGGGATCTAGTATCTGGTTTGGTCCATAAAATCGACACTACAGGGGTTGTGGTCACTAATTACACTCAATTACCTCCTCACAACTCATAAAATCCCCTAATCCTCATCTTGGAATTTTCCGACATCACTAAAACATCATTTGAGAGCTTAAACCTATACTAGGATATTAGAAAATCTAAAAATATAACTAAAGGTCTAGGAATATATCTTATTTGGCAACTCAAAAATTTTCTTGAGTTACCCAAAACGCTCAAAGTCTTGACTTGATGCCTCTATAGAGTTTGTAGTGAGCTTATGCACATTTTTTGTGAAGGGGTATAGTGTTTTAATGGTGGTTTTGAAGGAGGTAGAGGGTGGTAGAGGAGATGGACATTGGAGGAGAAGGAGGAGGAGAAGAAGAAGAGAAATGATGGAAGAAAGATAATGAGGAAAGGATGCCATGGTGGGATGAAGACTCCTCTCTCTCTCTCTCTTATGCAAGCCATGCCTCTTTGTCCCCTCTCTTTTGACTTTTGTTTTGTTTTGTTTTCTCTTTTTTCTTTCTTTTTCTCTTCTCACATAAAAAATCCAAATACAAATGAAACAAACACAATGAAACAACATGCAACAAAAATGCAATATGACATGGTGCACTAGCTATGGAAAATATAAAAATACGGATTTGACTTAATCGTGATTAGTAGCGCACTAATCAAGTTTAATTTAAACCTGCGTATAAAAATTATAAAATGCCCAAATCCAATAAATATCTTTTAAATAAATCAACCATATTAATCTCCAATTACTTTCCAAATATTGGTATATAATTATACCATTTTACGAAACTCCTATTCGCAAATCGAATAGTTTTCGCGAAGTATATTATTTTAATATTTAAATTCCAAATATAATATTTTATTTTTCTGAAATGTTACATTTTCAAGTGGGAGATGACCAACTTGCATCTCTGAAAAGTGATGTAGAGTATGCTAATAATCAATGCGCCGAGTTAGTGTGGAGAGAAGACAGGCTTGCTGGAAAGGACAAATAAAGATATGTCCGATCACCGAGGCCACTATACATTACCGCCGTCATGGACAACATCTTGATAAGGATGATACTGGTAGGTAATGGCGCCACGATGAATATCCTTCCCCTCTGTATGACGAGGAATTTTAGGGAAGATGAGTCCAATTTACTACCGTCAGAAAACATCATCACTGAGTTCAATGGGAAGGGATTCGGGACGATGGGAGTGCTGGCCATAAAGGCCAAAATTGGGGATTTGAAACCCCGATAGCCTTTTATGATATAAACACTGTCGTATTAGAGATGTAAACAGATTGGAAGCATTCCCATATCCATATATGATAGCTGTTATCCATTGCAAAAAGGGAGGTAAGCAATGTAGAAATCGGATCCGACATATTAGGGATATAAACGGAGTGGAAAAAGCATTCCCATATCTTTTTAACGCGGCCGTTATCCATTGCAAAAGGGAGATAAACAATGCAGAAATCGGATCTGCAAAACTAAAATCCTCTGAGTGAAGCAACCCCTCACCCCCTAACACCTAAAAAGAAAAAAAAAAGAAAGCCCAAAAAAGAAATTGCGTTAAATGAACGCAGATCCATGAAGCCTCAATTTTAAAACAGCTGTGGACAAATCTTGATCATGTTTATCATAGTCCAAAACCAGCATTTATTTGACAAGCGATCGATGATATAATTTAAAAAAAAAAAATTATCAGCAACATTTAAATCCAAACAAATATAAATCAGCTTAACCGCTGCAATTGAAACGCATGATTTCACTTTTATGCTTACCATTACAAATTCTAAAAGCGGATATAAATGGTACCATCATCATCAATCAAGTGACATAAAGAAATTCCAAATACAGAGATAAACGGTCATAGAACATCATAGGATATATAGTCGTCTTGACTTATCCGACTTCCGTTCACATCTCTGCCAGACCAAACCAATCCGAACCGAACACCCCCGTTTAAGTGTTACTCACTCCGTCCCTTTTTACTTGTCATTTTGGAGAGAAAAAAGTGTTCCATTTTACTTGATATTTTTGGAATAACGAGCAAATTATTAATGATAAAGATATCAATAATGATACAATACCAAAATAACCTAGAAAATTAATTGCTGATATTAAAAAAACCATAATATTTTTCTTAATAGTTGAGCGCAGAAATGATATGATTTTTTTAGTGGTGATGTGGCAGTAGATTAATTGTTGATATTAAAAAAGTGATAATGCTTTTCTTAATCGATGTGTATTTATCTAAAATGACAAGTAAAAAGGGACGGAGGGATTACTTTATCACTTTCTAAGATTTCAACATATCTTTCCCATTATCCAAAGAAAAATGCCAAACCTACCAGGCTGGTGGGTTTTTAATTCCCTACCGGCCTTCCTGTTGGGTGCATGTCAGATTCAATGACATCACCTCCCATATAACAGATGTCTGTGAAAGTGACTTGCATCCCCAATAGGGAGTTTGGTAGAGAATCAGAAACCCACCGGCCCGGTAGAAAAAGTATTGCTATTCTCCAAATCAAACCTGAGTGATGCTAGCTGTCAAACAAGCTTCAAAGAAACACTCGAGATATTAAAGAAACACTCAAGATATTATTCCGTACAGGTTCGGTAACGGGCCGTTTTGCCCACTTTTTTTCTATCAGACATCCTCATATCTTTTCTGTTCTCAAAATCATTCGCACCAGCTTCCCTTCTCACTCGCTCCCGAGGTGGGGCCAACAAGATATCCCTGTAGGCCTGCTGTGGACGCGGGCCCGCCACGTCATCGCGGCCCAGAATCCAAAACCTGCACAGGGTTCGGCCAAGCCTCTGGTTTTAGACACGTGCCGCCACCTCACCTCCTTGTCCTCTCCTTTTTTGCCTTTTTTTTATTTCCTCTCCCCCTCAAATATTCACAGATCGAATCAAAATTGTGGCTCGCGTTTGGCCTCTTTCAAATCTCTCCCCTCAAGTTTTCAGATATTTCATAAATAGAGCGCTCGAGATAGGGAGGAGAGGGACTTCGATCTCGAAGTAAAAAGCTGAGATTTTTCTTCTTTCTTTTTCGCCTTGAAAGAATGGGTTGAGGAGCTAGGGTTTCTAGTTTTTGAATCGAGATTTGGTGAGCGTACAAGTGTTGTTGTTGCTGCAACTTTGGTTTTTTTGCAAATTGGGTACTGATTTGATTTTATGCTCTGTTTTTCTCTTTTGACAGTTGCAGTTGGGGTGAAGGAGGTAGGGAATTTTTTGCAATGATGAATTCTTCACGGGAAGAAATTGTTGTAAAGGTGATTTATTGATTTGAGTTATCAACTAGAAGAAGTTTCTTTTCTTTTCTTTTTTTGAAAAAAAAAGTTATTTAATAGGTTGAAATTGAATAAAGTGTCGTGGGGTCTCGCTGTTTTATAGATGAATACTACTATGTATATTGGAAGTACCACAAGCTTCCAGTATTTAAAAAAGAAATTAAGATCACATACTGTTTTCAGCGATGACCGTTTAATCAATGTACATATCTTTATAAATTGCAAACACATACATGGACTTGGTAGATTGCAAATGATACCACCAACAATCTTTTAGCTTCTCTCTCTCCCTCCCTCCTTAAATTTTATTTTTTTCAATTTAAGAGTATATGCAAATGATACCACAAGTTTTTTTTTGCAATGGACATGTAGGTGCTAATCTTAGTTGATTTGATACTATCTATGGAGGTTTTGGTTTTGGACATATGAATGAAGTAAGTAACTCGATTTTAGATTTTGCCTTGTCTTGTGACTTGATCTTGGCAAATACTTTGTTTAGGAAAAGAGAGTCTCGATTGATGACGTTTAGGAGTGGATTATGTGCTAGTCAAATAGACTTTTTCTTACTAGAAGGATAGATAGAGCTTGTTGCATCGATTGTAAGGTAGTGTCAGATGAGAGTGTAACCCACCCACTTAATATAGACTTTTAGTTCTAGATTTTCGGTTTAGAAGAGGACCTGAAAAGATTAGTTGTAACATAAAACCTAGAATTAAGTGGTGGTGATTGAATGAAAGCACCAAAGAAGCCTTTGTAGATCGTGTAGTTTAAGGGCCTGATTGGAAGTCTGAAGAAGATTCAGACACAACATGGAACAAAATAGCTAGTTGCGTTAAGAGGATATCTAGAGATCTACTTGGTGAGTCGAAGGGTTTTATGGACACATCATGGTAGAATGAAGAAGTAAAGACTGTTATTAAAATCAAAAGAGATTCTTATAATGATTTGAAGAAGCGTAGAGATGTTGAGAGATTTGAGATGTATAAGATAGCTGAAAAAAAGGTTAAGAAAGCTATTCAGGAAGCGAAATTTAAGGTCTACAAATAGGTGTACGAGAAGTTGGACACCAAGGAGGCTGAAAATGATATATACATTATTGCTCGGATGAGAGAAAGAAAGACCAGAGACTTGTGTACGGTGAATTATGTCAAAAATGAAGGTCAGAAGTTATTAGTTCGAGATGAGAATATTAAGAAAAGGTGGAGAGATTATTTTGGCAAAGTTTTCAATGAGAGTTTTACTAAGAATTTGGATGGATTTTTCATTCAATCTTAAAATATAAACCATGATTTGATGTGCAGGATAAGAATATATGAGATTATAGAGGTTTTGAAGAGAATGAAATCAAGAAAAGCTATTGGTCAAGACGGGATTCCTATTGAGATATAGAGATGCCTACGAGAGATGGGCATTAGATGGTTGATGGACCTGTTTAATAAAATTTGGTAAACTAAAAAGATACCAAATGAATGGAGGAAGAGTACCTTTGTACCTCTCTAGAACAAGAGTGACATTCGAAGTCGCTCAAACTACCGTGGAATAAAACTTATGTGTCGCACCATAAAACATTAGGAGAGGATGATTGAATATAGGGTAAGACATGATGTTAAGATAACAAAGAACCAGTTTAGCTTCATGCCTGGACGATCGACGATAGAGCCTATTCATTTGCTTCATCAACTTATCGAACGTTTTCGACAGAGGAGAAGGGATCTGCATATGGTTTTTATCGATTTAGAGAAAACTTACGACAAGGTATCCAGAGAGGTATTATGGTGGATAATGATGAAGAAGGGTGTCCCAATAAGCTACATTGATATAATCAAGGACATTTATGATGGAGTAGTGGTAAATGCAAGCACTTGCGGCGGCCTAACGAGAGATTTTTCGATCACAATTGGTTTGTATCAAGGATCTAAAAGAAATCCGTTCTTACTTGCCATAGTGATGGATGAGCTTACTAGAAGTATCCAGGATTATATACCTTACGTATGTTATTCGATGATGATATTATTTTGGTAAATGAGACAAAAATAGGAGTTAATGCCAAATTGAATTTATAGAGGCAAACGTTAGAATGTTTGGGGGTTAGATTGAGTAGGTCTAAGACAACATATATGCAATGCAAATTTAGTAAACACAGAAGTCGAGATCACAGCAGTATAATATTGGATGGTCAAGAGATATCACCGAACGATCAATTTAGATATCTATGTTCTATCATCCAAAAGATGGGAAGACCGATAGCGATATCAACCAGAGGATTCAGGCTGGTTGGTTGAAATAGAGGAGTGCAACAGGAATTTTGTGCGATCATAACTTTCTGTTAAGATTGAAAGAGAAGTTTTATTGAAGTGCTATTCGCCTGCATTATTATATGATATAGAATGCTGGGCTCCTAAGAAATATAATGCACAGAAAAAGCATGTAGCGGAGATGCGCATGCTTCGTTGGATGTTTGGTAACACCATAAATGTTAAGGTATGAAATGAGGGTATTCAGGCAAAAGGTTGGTACATTACCCGTGGAGGAGAAAATGCGGGAAAACTGTCTAAGATATTTTGGTCATATACGACGCAGACCTACGGAAGCACCGGTTCGATGAATGAATATTTTCGATTTAGCCCAACTCAAAAGAGAGAAGGAAGACCGAAGAAAATGTGGATGGAGGCGATACGAAAAGATATGGATGCCAAAGGTCTCAATGAAAGTATATTGTTCGATAGGAGTGAGCGAATGCGGAGGATTCATGTGCTCGACCCGGCGTGATTCTCATGTTAGTTCATGTAACCTATCCCATATGCTCAGGATAAAAGGCTCAATTTTTAAGATTATATGGTAATTTTAAATAGACTTTTTTAATAGGTATTCATGTCTTCACTAATTCGTAACATACTCTAAAAATTGTGAATAATACCACAAAATTTCATCCTTTTCCAATTAACATCACAAGTTGTTTTCTGGCTTTCAGCGAGAGCTTTTTTTTTTATCATTATACACATCTTAGCTATATGTTGAAAACGATGTATGAAATTATATCTACCCTTGATGTAAAAGGGAGAAGAGTCTTCAAATTGAAATCCTAGTTTGATTATAGGTTATTTATATTGCTCGTCAATTCTTCTTTATTTTATTACAAAACATCCTTTGATCATAATATTTTTATATTGCTCCATTAAATTTCTTAACTTATTCCATAATATGCGTTTAAAATTTTTGATCCAAAACCTAACTTTGAACTTTCCATTATGTTAACAAGGCATACATTTTAACTATGAAAATACATTTATATCCTCAATTTAACTACCTTTACATTAGGATTTTTTCTATCTTTCTCCTAAAAAACCCTACATGCGAGAAGACTTGATGACATGTAGAGATTGAAAGAAACAAGCATAAATTATATTGAGTTAGGATAATCTAAGAGATCAATGAAGAAATATAAAAAATAATTAACCTTTAGATTATAGGGAGCTTTTTTAAATTATGAGAGAATTTGAAGAGTGATATAAAAAACATAAAAAGATATCTAACGTATGTTAACGGAATATTCTTAGAATATAAGGTAGTAGTTAACTATACAAAGAAATTTGGAAAACTTAAAAGATATAAGGGAGGAATTTAAAAATATTGAGGAAATGTCTTTTTTTCAAATGAAAAAAGAGAATTTGAGGAGATAGAAAAATTTAGCATTATATATATATATATATATATTAAGAATGATGGTGGAGGGAAGGGCGATTATATATATTATTTATGAGTGTATGGGTTTTTGATATAAGTGGGTTTCAACAATAAGACCAAGCCTTGTTAAGATTTGACCCATTTTATATCTTATACCTATATACCTGTCATAGTTTTTTCAATATGGGACTATTTTAATTCATACATCTCAACACTCTTCCTGACGTGCAACCGCCACTTTTTTTGGTCCTCACGTGCAACAATCACTTTTTTGGTGTGGTTGTCATGTGGATTGCATAACACTTGTAGAGCTAGTTCTCTCAGAGACACTTTTTTGGTGCTTGTAGATTGCTTCTCTCAGAGGTATTGTTGAGGTCTCGATGCATTTTTTGGGTGCTCTGATACCATATATATATATATTAAGAATGAGGGGCGATTATATATATTATTTATGAATATACACGGGTTTTTGATATAAATGGATTCCAACAATAAGACTCAAGAATTGTTGAAGTTTGGCTCATCTTATACCTTATACCCATGTATCTCTTATAGTTTTTCCAATGTGTGACTATTTTAATCCACACATCTCAATAAGCATGACGTGGCAACAAAGTTTTTAATAAATTTTAGATAGATAATGTTTCCATTTCTAATTAATCAAATTTTCTCAAATTTGTCAAGTCTCTATTAAACTTATTAAAGTCTCATACCTTATTAAAAAGTAAAATCTATGTTATTTTGTGTAAAAACCATTAAAACCTGTCAAATATTTCAAATTCCATTTTCACAATATTGACATAAATGCTGGCATTTTATTTTTTTGGAACTGAGTATGTATTAAATTAGATAGGGGTCACTAAATTTGGTTTTAAATGATATATAGAAACTATTTGAAATTCTAATTCTTCGCTAGTTTGGTTCAGCTTATGTTCTACAAAATAGATTGCCTTAAAAATCGACCAAAAACCAAATTGTTTATTTAATTGATTTGTTAATTGAAATACATATGTTTGAGCATAAAATAAATTCCTCATGGGTTGGCACATAAGAATAATTCGGCCCATCAGACATTGGCCAAGAGAAGATGTTTCTGGAAGACGGGCCGGATAGAAAAATAGGGTTCGACCCATCTAATGAAAGCTTGAGCCATAAGCAAGCATTAGCCTATAAAAGACACCGAGGAGCATTGAAAAGAGAACCACAAAAAATCAACCTCAAAACCCTAGACTAAAATTAGCCCTAGCTCTAGCTTGGCTTTAGGATTAGTTTTTTTCCGGCTCCTATAGCCGTAGAATATGATAGGTAGGTGATCTACGACGGTCGACTCCTGCTACCTTCGAGGTCCTGTTCGAGATCGAATAGCCCAGTTCTCATCGACAAGTAATGCCTCATTCATCCCTGATCTACCACCAGAAACACTAGGTGGGACGACCCTCGATCTCGACGCCGGCATACAACCTCACCATGGTTGCTCGCGTCGGCGCAGACAGGGCCGAGGAGCTCCATGGTTGGATTCAGAATAGGTTCATCATCAAGGGTGATCCAGATGTCCAAGCCCGCGCCCTTGATTTGATGGATTTGATTTGGATCTCCCTAAGGGCAAGGTAATCGGCACATGCTCGGCCCTTCAAAGCATCAACTATCGATCCAGGGTTTATATCCTTGAGATCGGACGAGTGAGCATAGGTCCAGTCTTGCACTCAAACTACTCGAGGTCAGGCTGAGCAAGAGCCGTGGACCGGACCGCTATCTATGGCTCGTATCGTCCGCAAGTTAAATGTCCAGTCTTGAGTGGGCATGCGGTCTGTAGATAGTGCTTTGGTTGGCTATTGAGTAATTCGTGAACAGAAATAAGATGCGTCTTAATGGGGTGAAGGATTGTTAAATATAGGTCGAACACCCTCAAAACAATGAGGTTAAGGATTGTTCGGCCGAAACTATATCTCAATATTGTTTATCCCTCTTAATACTTAATTGCTTGTAATATCCGGTTGTTCCCTAACCGATGAGTGTGTTTGATTGCTTGTAATGACAGGTCATCTTTTTGATTCCTGGATAGTTGTAATGTTTGATTGGTCTGGTCTCTTACTGACCCTCAGAGTTTATGCAGCTGCTAGGCATCCTTTGATATTGAAATAAAATAATTGAGGTCGAACTCTTCGGTCGAAACCCATCGTTCTATGTCTACGAGTATCCACCGTACTGCATATTACTTGGTCGAATTCTATTAGGGAGACTGTTCTCCCATTCCTCTAAAAATAAGATCAATTATTTACGGAGACGCAGTTGTTGAAACGAGTCGTTTTTGGTTTAATGCAGATCTAATAACAGAAGACCCTAAAATAAGGCACCAACATATATAGTACTAAATATACATAATAGTTAGCATAACCACAAACAACTATAGCAAGGGTTTAAGGGAACTGTCAAGGTTAACGTCGTCGCCGTGTCGGGGTTAACGCCATCGCCGCTTGCACTTGGGGTAGGGTTTGAGTCATCCCTCATCCGAGCCTTTCTTTCTTACTCCTTTTTTCCTTTTTTCTAGTGATATAGAAGCTAGATCCGATCAAAGGCAGAAGAGGTGAGGATTTGAAGGTCTAGCAAGGGTTTAAGAGCACCGCCTCAGCTAGGTTTAGAGGCGAGGACTCGGTGGCTTAGGTAGGTGTCTGAGCGCTACCTCAGCTAGGGTTTGGCACAACGGTTCGAGTTTGCCGTAGTCTTTAGTGTCTCAAGGGTTCGAGGTTGCCGCTGCCTCTAGGCTTTAAAGCGAAGCTCATGCGGAGCTCCGACGATGAGCCTCGATGCAATCTTTGGTTTTGTGAGCGTTGTCACGACCTTGAGGTTTGCTGCGACCTAGGTTGGAAATTTTGAGGACTGTGGTTTTCGGATCTGACCAAGGGATTCTTTGGTCCAATATTTCGAGGGTGGATCCAGCCAATAGTGACCGCATCATGATCGGATCCGGCGATGAGGTTGCCGGACCTGGTGATGGAGGTGTTGGATAAGTTGGTTCATGTTTTGGAGCGTGATCATTATTAGATCCGGTAAGGCGAAGATCAATCCATTGTGATTCCGATGATGTTGGGGCCAAGGTTGGCGACGTGGGGTTGGATTGGAATGAATAAGTTTTCCTTTGGAGAAAATGGCGTCGATCCGGTTTGTGCCTTATGATTTGATGACGAAAAAATTTGCGCTAACCGTATATAATAACCATGAAGAGTTTGATTCGGTGAAAGGGGGTTGATCGAGTGCTAGGTGTCCGAAGACTCGGAGCCTGTTTAGGTGAAAGGTTGTTCGATTGAAAACTAGATGTCCATAGACTTGAAGTCCGACCCGACAAATGGAAGTCCGATCGAAACCTAAATGTTCGAACACTTGGAGTCCGATCCAATAAAAGAAAGTCGGATCGAGGACTTGAGGGCTTGAAGTCTAATCAAGGACTTGAGGACTTGAAGTCTGATCGACGGAAGGACATGATCAAAATGGGACATTTTGACGTACATGGACGCTATATGGTGGATATGATCCATCGAAGAGGAATTATGACGAAACAGAGATGACATTGACCGGAATTAAATAGGATTAGGCAACGCGACAAAACATTAGTGGACGGATTGTGGGGATCGGTGGTTTTTTATTTTTGTTTGTATTCTTTTTCTTTTTTTCTTTTTATTATACTAGTTTCGTTAAAATTTTCATTTAATAAAAGTGGGGCTTTTGCCTTTGTTTTGATAAAATAACAAGTTCAACAGCAACAATAAATTTTATTAGGCTAGGGTTGTTTTGGCTCTATCCATTTTCTTAAAACTAAACTACTACCAACAATAATAAGTACATTAACAACTAAGTCTTTTATTCCCAGCATATGGGGTAAGCTACATGAACCAACATGAGAATCACGCCGGGTCGAGCACATGAATCCTTCACCTTCACTCACTCCTATTGAACAATATACTTTTATTAAGGCCTTTAACATCCATATCTTTTCGTATCATCTCCATCTACGTTTTCGGCCTTCTTTTCGCCCTTTTGACGTGGCCTAAATCGAGAATATTTGTTCGTCGAATCAGCGTTTCCGTAGGTCTGCGTCGCACATGACCAAACTATATTATGCAGTTTTCCCACTCCTTCTCTACATGTGCTACACCAACTTTTGCACGAATATCCTCATTTCGCATTTTATCTTTTCTAGTGTTACCACACATCCAACGAAGCAAGCATCTTCGCAACATGCATTTTCTGTGCATGATGTTTCTTAGGAATCTAGCATTCCGTACCATATAATAAGGCAGGCCGAATAACACTTCGATAAAACTTCCCTTTCAATTTTAACGGAAAGTTACGATCGCACAAAATCTCCGCTGCACTCCTCTATTTCAACGAAACAGCCTGAATTCTCTTGTTGACATCGCTATCGATATCGCCATCCTTTTGGATGATATAACCTAGATATCTAAACTGATCTCCCGGGGGTATCTCTTGCCCATCTAGTGTTATACCATTGTGATCTCGACTTCTCTATTTACTAAATTTGTATTGCGTATATGCTGGTTTGGACTTGCTCAATCTAAACCCCCGAGATTCCAATGCTTACTTCCATAACTCCGATAGCAAGTACAATAATAAGTACAATAGCAACAATAAACGTTAAACCCTGACACCGAACTGAATTGTTTCGGTTTGGCTTTTTGGTTCTTATATAAGCCAAAACGGAACTGCACCAACCAATTGCTCAGCCTCTAAATCTAGCAAGTTCTCCATAACTCCAATAGCAAGTACAATAATAAATACAATAGCAACAATAGTAATAATCGTTAAAACCTGACACCGAACTGAATTTTTCGGTTTGGCTTTTTGATTCTTATATAAGCTAAAATGGAACTGAACCAACCAATTGCTCAGCCTTTAAATCTAGCAAGTTCATGGTATTTATTTGCAAATCACAAAATATATGCTATTTATTTGTAAACTGCTGAAACTACAAGGTATTTTCATGAATATTAGTCTATCTAGAATTTCGGTTTCAAATTTAATCTTTTTTTTTTGCTGTATGTCTTGGCATAAAAGACAAGGAAGCCTTATACAATCTTGAAACAAAGAGAAAAGTGGACCGAAGAGGAGCATTGCAAGTTTGTAGCAGGGCTGAAACTTTATGGCAGGGCTTGGCAACAGATTGAAGGTTGTAAATTGACTCTTGTTAACTTTTTGTTAGATTTACTTTCACTGAGCTGCTACATAATTCAGTTTTTCCATTTTCAATAAACTACCACTGTAAACTCATTTAATACGCTTAACCCCTTTCAGCTTTACATGTTGGTTACACACAAATTTTTTCGAACAAAAATAAATAGTACCATGCAAATATCTGATATTTTTGGACAGAAAAATAGTTACATCCAAGCATGTTATTTTTTCAACATAATCTTTGCAAAATTATCTAGTGTTATTTTTTTCCACTAAAAAGTCCGGAGCTTTTAAAATTATGGAAAAAGAAGTCCACAGAGAATCGGTAAAACAGGAAAATTTTGAAAAATAAAAGAAAAATACGAAAAAGAGGGTGAAGGAGAAAGAAAGAAGGAAGAAAATTTGAAGTAGTACATTAGAAACAAAAAAGGAAAAGGGAATGTGCGAGAGATGGAGGAGGAAGAACAAGTAAAAAATAAAAAATAGAAAGAATTCAAAACAGAAATTAGAAAAAAAGTTTAATAAATTATGAAGAAAAATTCAAAAAAGAAATTAGAAAAAAAGTGTAATAAATTTATGAAGAAACTATAAAATCTAGAGTAGTCTGAAACAAGAAAGAACGAATATGAAACAATTCTCAATATAAGAAATTAAAAAGCTGATGCACTCTTGTAGAGGTATCGACGGCGGTGGCTGGAGCTGCGTTAAGCCATGGACAAACTTCGACGAGATAAGGATAAATTGAGAGAAGGTTGGAGAGAGAATTGTATAAGAAGATAATTAGTTGTAGAAGAGTTCTCAAGAGGGAGATAGGAAAAAGGAGATGGAATTGGGCAAGGAGGAGAGGGGTTCTATTAAATTTGGGTTTTGAAAGGGAACACAAAATCTCTTTTACATTCTCATATTTAAATAACTATCAATATCTTCTTGTCTCTGGTCTTTGTCATACAAGAAAGCAAGCAAGCATCCAATTTTCTATTTTAGTCCTTCTGAGTTACCCTTTTACAACCTCTTTGCAAGTAAGCCCCTTTTAACAAATTGTTTCGGTCAATATAGAGATTACTTCTGTAACAAAAAAATGTTAGTATCTGAAAAAACTTAGAACCGAAAAAATGATGAAAACTATGAAAAATAAAAATGGAATGCCTATATTGAAACCAAAAAAAATGGAAAAAGGAGGGAAAAAAAGAAAGAGTTTTGTAAAGATGGACCACATGAATAAGAGGAAGCTGAAGGTGTAAACTGATTTTGGTCTGAGTTAGATTTGTAGAGAGGGGGAGAAGAAAGAATATGGATTGGACAAAATTATGCTAGCAATTATTTGCAAATGATTTTTTTTTGAATAATAGACCGTAAAAGCAGGTAGAGTTGTTGCAAATGAATATTATAATATTCAGAAAAATATTAGAGAATTATGAGAGAATTCTTTTAGGGTTTAGGCCAGGTTGGTGTATTGAAAAAATCCAGGGTAGTTAAACGGTGAAGAAAGTTCTAGATAGTTTCATGGGAAAGAGAGGGAGAGAGGTAATTTGGTGAAATTAATCCCTACGAAAGAAGCACTTATATGTAAGGTGTAATCTCTTAAAGTTCATGTTACATTCACCATACCATAACTCTGAAGTTGTGGTGGGGGCTGAGAGATATATTTCTATGTTCAAACAAGCCGCCATAGGTTAAGCATTAGTTTTGGTTGAGACTTGGGCTTTTGCGTACACGGTTTTAATCCGCTCTACTGCCATTTAAAGTCCTTGCCACTATATGAAAAATTTAAAGCTGTAGTTAGGGTTGAGGTCCTTGAGGGGTTGTTTTTTTGATTGAATATCATTTCTTAAACTAATAATTCTTGTGCTTTAATGGTTCAATGCACCTGGGGTTATGATGAATGATAAGAGGAAGTACAAGATAGTTTAGTAACAAAGGTTGAAAGTATTTGTTAAGTGCAATCTAAGACAGGTATTAATAATGAAATGAATCATTTATTTTATTGAATTATGCTTTTGGTTGACAAATAAACATGTGTGACCAGGCCTAATTCGGTGAAAGTACATGGTAGTTTAGTGAAATGACCATTTCTTTTTGCATAAGACCTGCTTATGGTTTCTTTAAATCTTTTTTTTAATTCATAAAAAACTAAGATACCTTTTGTAACATAAAATCTGTACAAATTTGGAAGTAGTTTGTAATTGTATGTTCTGTAATTCTGCTAATTACACAGAGCATATTAGCACGAAGACCGCAGTGCAGATCAGAAGTCATGCACAAAAATTCTTCTTAAAGGTGCGCTGATTTTATCTCTTTCTTTATGTGTATATATCTATGTAGTTAAAAATTAGGTCTTTTCACTGGAAGTAGCGTCTATTAGTTTTTCAGAAACAAACCTGCTTTCTGTTTCTTTATGAACCGTTGTCTGTCGGTATGTGCTAAGGTTTACATTATAATGAAGATGTGATACTACTAGTGCTCTATGCAATGGTATGAATAATTTTTTTGTTCCACATTGAGTCATTGATCTTGATATGATCTATAATTCCTTGATTTTTTTTTTTTACTGAGAGTGAATACCCGCACTGCGAACTCTTCCAGAATTTTGTGAGATTATTTTAAGTGAAGAATCATGAACATTCAGGGTGTAGCCTATCTTAAAAATTTTCTACTGTCTAATTGTTACTCTTCAGCTTTAATCTAAAATTCCCTAATACGTTTACCATAATAGATATTAAAAAAAATGGTATAATTACCTGGAATTGGATTCACTTTTGATGTCGTAATAGTTATACATCTCATGTAATCAATGTCAGAGTTTCTAGATGCGAAACGACCTGTTTGAAGTTTCAACATTGCCGTGTTTGCGTGCCCCTGTGTTATAACAGTATTTGTGTGGATTTATAACATTTTGAGCTAGGAATTTGGCACACACTTAAAGTCATGTTAGGATTATTAGGTATCTGGACCAGAGTCCAGTACTGACTTGTAAGTCGTGTACTCCAAGAACTAGTACACATCTCCTATGTTAGGTACATCTGAGACAAACTGTTACTTCATCAATCTCATACTAGTAGCTACGTTTTGATTTGGTCTGTGGCTATTTAAAATTTGATGTGAACAACTCATGAAATATCACTTAAACTATAAAAACAATTTAGTAGACATAGAAATATCACTTAAACTGTTAAAACACATTTGGGCCTATCTATAGTAGGTAAGTATGATATAGGGCTTATCCACCTTACCTCTACTGCTTGTGTAATCCCAACTAGGAAGCACAAACACTTCTGTTTGCTCACCATGCCCGTGTCTGACATGTGTCGGACACTTGTAGACTCGGCAATTTGCCAGACACCATGTCTAACACACTTGAGTCGTTTTCATCCAAATTGGATGTGCCTGTCACTTCTACATAGCGTAGGGGGTTCAGAATAAGAATGTGGAATATATGTGTGGACAACTTAATGCAATCAAGGATACACGAATTTTAAATATTTGAAGTCTCTTTTATAACGGACTAGAGGTAGGAGTAAAGGTTCGAAATTGATGTCAATGATGAAGTCGGGTATGTGAAAGTCAGATCTAATAAAAAATGGTTAATATTTTGGTTGTTTAACTTTTATGGATTGTATTTTTGTATGCTTTATTTTTGTTTTATATATGTACTCATCTGTGCTCAAAAAAACTTATGGTTAATGGATGAAGCTACAACTGATTTTAGTTTTTATTGCGCTTTTAAAGTTGTATTTTCTTTTCATAGCTGATTATATTTTCTTTAATATTTTGATAAATAATATAACCGTGTCTATGTGTCCTCCTTATAAAATTTTCATTTCAAGTGTTCATGTCCGTGTGCGCATCCATGTAAGTTCTTCATAGATTCCCAATGCATTGGCTAGAGATTATCCACTAGAGGAGCTGCCTAACATTTTGATCAGGATAAGGGATGGTGTACGACAGGTGATACTGGCTTGGTTCAAGAAGGGTTTAGGCCATTAAGGACATATCGGCTATATCATTTATGCTTTAATTGTCTAGTTTCATCCCTTAGGTTTGTCATATGCCATCTTTATATTTTTGAAAATGGGATCTTTAGCTGCAAGTGTTGTTGGTGTACTGTGTACTGATAGATATTTGCTGTGACGCATAAACACTTGCAACAGGGTGCAACAGGGTGTCGTGCCATGTCGGAGATGTATGGATATTGACACCCTTGCATGCTTTTTCCCAACACTTGAACACATTGCATACGTGTCTGGGTATGCATATAGGTATTATGCATGATGTATACGTGTTGGTTACGTATCTCTAGTATAATAGCATACTAAATAGTATCCCTTTAATGGTTAAAGTAGCAAGTTCCCATTTATTTCATTTGTATTATGGAGTAAATTTAAATATTGGACAAGAAAGATATGCAACCTTATGGATTAGCAATGAAAAAAGATCAATGCTACAGGTCTTTGACTTAATAAAACTCAATCTGAATGGGATTTATCTTTTGAAATTCCCCAGAATAATCTCTATCTAGAAGATTCTCATTAGGTAATTCAATTTTATTTGATCATAAAATTCTCAATCTTTCGATTATATCCATAGATCGGAATCTAATGTTTATTTAAGGCTTAATCCCTCAAAAACAACACACCCCTCCCCCCCCCCAAAAAAAAAAATAAAAAATAAAAATCAAAAGATATATTCGTTTGGTAGCAAACTACCAAGATATCAAAATATTGAGATAGTACCATAACTAACGGTGACACGTCAATACGAATAGTGACATGTAGGATTGCATCCGGATCGGATAAGGAGTGTATTTGAGCATTACCATATCCGTATTTGTTTTCTATGTACTAATATGGATATAGATATGAATATAGTTTTGTAAAAAATGTTATGTTTGTATTAGCAGATATTAAAGAGATAAATTTGGATACAAATCAGATATTGGCGTAATGAAGGTTTAAATATATTTCACCGATTACTTATTTAATATGACTCTTTAAACTATTTGGTAAATATAAAAACACATGTGAATGAATATTTTGAATAAATAAATACGTTAGTAAATACACTACATATTTTACTAGCTTATTTTGTATATTTTGAAACAAACACAATGAAATAATATGTCAAAATATTCTTTTAAAGGAATAACATATAAAATGAGTAAGAAAGTATATGCTTAATTAAATAAACATTATTAACAAAAAAATAAATTTAAAATTATATACTTTATGTATTTTTCTGTGGATATCCGTACCTATATATATCTGAATTCATATATTCAGATATCTATATCAATATCCAGAAAATATTGCTAAAACTGTATCCGTATATAAATATTTAAATACATATATGTAGTCGTATCCATATATGGCCGTATCCGAAAAATATCCGATCCAGATATTATCCGGATATGCGGATCCACATGCAACCCTAGTGACATGTCATGACCATATTAAAACCATTAGTCAAGTTACCGCATCATCAAAAAATACCCAAAAAAAACAAATTTTACCCTTCATCCTCTAACGCTAACCCTAATCTTAGCTGCCGTCTGCAGCAGCGTTGCCCCTCCTCCACTTCGGCCACCATCACCATTGCTCTCCTCGAGGCCGTCCTCCCCTTCATCTCTTCATCTCCATATTTTTTCCTAACCAAAACCCTAGCCCGACCCTAAACCTAGCCTCGCCAACTCTCTCACAACAATTCTCCTCGCTTCCCTCCGGATGCCCTTAACGCTCGCGCCGCTGTCCTCACTGTCAACGCCATCCCCTTCGTCGCCTTTCTTTGTACTTAACCCTTTCCTAAGTCAAATCCTAGTCACCATAGCCTTACTACCATCTTTCGCTGCCTCTGGCTATCTCAACTAGTCGCCGCCGGCGACCTCAAATATTTGATCTACAGTCATTAAAAATCGTAATAAAATAATTAACAATTATTATATTTAATTAATTACATTTAATAAAAGACCAAAAATATTATTTAACATATACAGTGAACACCGTTTATTGTTGGCTGGCATTGACAATTAGTCAGGGTAGTTTTTCTTAATTTTGAGACCTTTTGGTAGTTTGATTTCAAACATGCAAACCTTTTGGTAGTTTTCGGGGATTAAGCCTTTTAATAGAAATCATGCATGCATAATGATGATATTATTTATGTAGAAGCCTTCGGACATCTTTTGTAATGACCCATATAGTCATGCTTTCATCTTTTATACTTTTAGTTAGATTTTTCTTTGGGTTCCATTTGAATTAAGCCTTTTAGCTAAATTAAGCCTTTTAATAGAAATCATGAATGCATAATGATGATATTATTTATGTAGAGGCCTTCAGACCTATTTGGTAATTGCCCATGTAATCATGCTTTTATCTTTGATACTTTCAGCTAGATTTTTCTCTGGGTTCCATTTGAGAGGGGCAAGTATACTTTTTTTTGTTTTTTGTAATGGTCAGAGACCCAGATTTTATTGGTAAAAAGAAGGATTACAAAAGTAGGTACATATACAGGGGACAACCCAAAAAGGAGAGAGTAGAAAAAAGAAGAGAGTAGAAATACCATATATATTACGATAATACGTGGAGCTGGGGCTAATATACTGTGTGTACCAGTTATCCCTGGTCAAGGTACAAAACATCAATCGATCCTGATCCGGTTGAATCGGATTAGATTTTGAAGTGGGTGATACTATGCATGCTACAAAATTCAGGTTCGGCCAACAGAAGCCAAACCTTGGCGATTGTTGTTCAGGATCGGTCTGACTCGGTTCGATCCAGGCCAAGTGTGGCCAATCTGGGATAAGTCTGGCCTATATTAAGAAGGGGAGATCTGGAGTTTGCATCAATTATTGTATCTTTTTTTGACTTGATGCTTTTTCCCTTCTCTTTCTCCTGCTCTATTGGGATTAGAGGAATGGTTAAATATCTGGGCCGCTATATTGACAATTTTCTTTCGATGGTAATAAACTTAGCCGTCAAGTTAGAAATTGTCATTTAAAGGTATGCTATTTAAATTCAAGAAAAGTATATGGCAAGGTAGCAATTCACATTAGAATATACTATAAAGAATAAATGGTATATGTCAATCTGGCAATTAAACAAAACCACAATTAGTTCTTTATACATCATCTAAAGTCATCCAAGATTGCAGCTGTAAAGACATGCCATTTAAAGCTATATTTGAAATTTCTAATGTTTATTGAAAGAAAAATCCAACGCATACATTTGCATATGTATAGAATTAAACTCAAAAACATAATTTAATATCATATAATAAAATTATAAAATTATCGACAAATGTGTCAAATAATTTTAATTGCTTTTATAATTTATATAATTATTTTAAGCATTTTCTTTATTCTTTTAATCGGTCGATATAATAATATGTTAATTCTGATCTTAGTTGGCCAATAGGGCTGAGGTGGCCAATTCTGATCCACACAATGGCTATTCGATACCGAGTTTCTAAACCTTGCCCTTAGTTATAAGTCTTGGCGGAATTGTTATCCATTGCACAAATTGTGCTATATTGTACTAGCTATACATATAACTTCTATGGACACATGTTATTGCATATATATACTACATTCCCCCTTAACGACAAAATCTGATTTTCGTCATCTTGGTCGTTTCCTCATTTTATTGTCAATACAAAATAAATAGGAACGCAAACAGATGCTTTTTTTGCCTTCTCTCTTCATGCTCTATGGTTTGATTGAGATTTAATTTTCTCATTTCATTAGACAAAATTAAAATATGGTACTATCTCAAATTTATGGTTCTCTCACCCCATTGAAGATTTATGTGGCGATAGTTTCATAACATCTTTTGATCAACCGGTCTATTATCTAAGTTTACTAGATTTCTCTATCGTCTGACCACAAAAAACAGGGTAAATTTTCAAAACTCCGTAGCTTCTTTCCTCATAGTCAAAAGCCCCTAGTCCCAAAACTCTTGGCAGAACCCCCAGGTCAATGCCTGTGAAATAAAACCTACTACAAAGTAAAGAAAGTGGCGCATAAGGTATCACGCCCAAATCTATACAACCGAATAAGAAGAAACAACCGAAACTAGTGGAGGAAGAACCTTTAATACTTTATAAGATAGAATAGTGGAGTTTACAATACTTTGTTTTTGCTTGCACAAAATGACTCTACCATACCACTATTTATAGATAGATAGACGACTCTTAACCTACCTAAAAGTCATACACTTCCAAGAACAATAAAATGAAACTTAAATTTCTTAGAAGCATGCATTAGACTTCCAAAAAATTTAAACTTCCTAAGAGCATGCATTAGACTTCGAAGAAAGATATTTGACCTTCTAGGAAATACAACATTTGACTCTTTAGAAAATAGAAGATCATAATTTTATTTGACCTTCACAAAGTTCATTTAAAAATTTTCACACTCCCCTTTCAAGTGAACTTTTGGAGATGAGACCAAGTTTGGTCCGAAGATGATGAAACGATCCTTTTAAGAGCAATTTTGTAAAGATATCGGCGATGTTGTCCTCCTTCGCACCTCCATGACCTCAATGAGCTCTTCAAGCACTTTTTCACGAATGAAATGATGCTCGAGCTCAATGTGTTTGGTTTTTGCATGACAAACAAGATTGATAGCTAGTTTGAGCGCACTTTGGTTGTCACCAAGGAGAGTGGTTGGTTTATGATTTTGTAAATAAACATTCTCGACCTTAGCCAAATGCATTCTTGAGCCGCAAGAGTGGATGTCTTGTACTCGGTCTTGGTGGTAGAAAGCGAAACCGAATCTTTTTACTTGCTACACCAAGAAACGTAAGCGGAACCATAAAAGAAGATATAACCGGAAGTAGATCTCCGATCATCCAAAACACCACCCAAGTCGGCATCTGTGTACTCGTGCAAAATAAATCTGGCATCCTACTTGTCAAGTAAGCCAAAATCAAGTGTAGAATTCATATACTTCAAAATTCTTTTAGCTGCATCAAGATGAGGTTTTCTTGGACTTTGCATGAAGCGACTTACAAGTCTAACCGAGAATGCAATATCCAGCCTTGCGATAGTCAAATAGAGGAGATTAAAAGCAAGAGCATGAAATGGTCGAGGATCGGGAAAAGCTTTATCATCATCACGCCTTAGCTTGACATTAGGATCAAGAGGAGTAGAACATTTCTTACTTTCTTTCATTTCAAACTTTTCAACAAGCTTCTCCGCATAAGATTTTTGAGAAACAAGAAGACCATCTTTAACTTTCTCCACCTCCAAGCCAAGAAAATGATTAAGCTCCTCCAAATCTTTCATTTCAAACTAAAGAGAGAGTTCATCTTGAAGCCTTGAAACCTCTCCTTCATCATTCCCGATGATGATCATGTCATCCATATATAAAAGAACAAGAGCATGAAACTCTCCTTGTTTCTTAATAAACAAGCTATGATCCGAATGTGAAGAAAGATAACCGCAAAAATACAAGTATCGAGCAATCTTACCATACCATGCTCTTGGTGCTTGTTTTACCACATAAAAGGGCCTTCTTGAGCTTGCACATATGATCGGGATGAGCACTTGAAACATAGTCCGGCGGTTGCTCCATGTAAATGTCTTTGTCAATCTCGCCATACAAGAAGGCGCTCTTCACATCAAGTTGTCAATGTTTCTGACCAAGTCTAGCTGCCAAAGAGATTACTACTTGAACAGAAGGCATCTTTGCTACATGACTAAAGGTTTCCTCATAATCCTCTCAGAGAAGCCCCTTGCAACAAGCCTCGCCTTGTAGCGATCAATGCTTCCATCCGCCTTGTGCTTCAACTTGTAAATCCATTTGCAAGTAATCAGATCTTATTCTTCGGCTTTGACACAAGATCCCATATCTCATTTTTTAGAAGGGCATGCATCTTTTCATTCATAGCATCCTTCTATTCCTCGACACATTTTGCTTCATCAAAACAAGTTCAAGATCATCAAGCGGGCCGGAGAAGAAGCAAGAACAAGTGTTTACCAAGTTTCTATCTCGATAACGAAGTGTCTTGACAATATTCCTTCTTGGCCTTCCTTGAGCGATGGAAAGTTCTTGTTGCACCTCATTGCTCCCCTTTTCTTCTTGCTCCACTGCTGAAGTAGAAGAAGAAGAAGAATTTGAAGACACGGGAGCATTAGAAGAAATTGTTAATTCAACTACCGGATCTTGAGATGCTTCACCTTGATCTTTATGATCAATATCAACGAAGACATCTTGAGGTGAGAAGAAAGAAAAAGGTTCATTGAAAACGATACCCCGGGAAACTAAAAACTTGTGAGTTTCGGGATCCATGCACTTTCACCCTTTCTTCCTTTCATCGTAGCTAATGAAGATGCACTTCTTGACATTAGCATTGAGCTTGCTTCTCTTCAATACCGTGATATGAATGTAGCAAGGAGAGCCGAACACTTTGAAACTCTTCACATTTGGTTTCTTCCCGGACATAAGCTCATAAGGAGACTTCATATTATTCGGGCTAAGAGGCACCCGATTAATTATGTATGCCATGCATACCATACCTTCCGTCCATAAGGATTTGGGCAAGTCCTTTGCATGAAGCCAACTTTTGTAAGTCTCCATGAGATGGCGAATCTTCTGTTCTGCTACGCCATTTTGTTGTGGCGTATAAGCACATGAAAGCTCTTTCTTGATTCCATGCTTTCGGCAAAAAAAAAAGAACTTCGTAGAAATGAACTTTCCTCCGTTGTCGGTACAGAACTACTTGATCTTCTTAAAAACACCTTTAACGGTCTTCTTGAACTCTTGAAATTTAGAGATCTCCGACTTTTCCTTCATAAAATATACCTAAGTGAAACTTGTGAAGTCATCAAAAAGCACCATGTAGCGAAAACCGGAGTAGGAAGAAGTTTGCGTAGGTCCTATCAAATCACCATGAATAAGCTTTAAAGGATTCTTGCACCTTGAGAGAGAGATCTCAAATGGTATTCGATGTGCCTTCTAAATTGACAATCCTCACATACATCATTAGAATCGAACATAGTGAGATTGAGAAGCTCAAAAACAAGGTTTTTGATTACCATAGCTTTCAACTTGTTTATATGAACATGGCCAAGTCGAGCATGTCAAATGAAAGAGCCATCATTTGTGCCCATCTTATCAACATAAGAGTTAGAAGCCGAGAGAACAAATAAATCATTGACTCTCTTACTGACATGAACGATGTCCGCCTTCACCTCTTTGATGTTCCGAAAAAACTTCACGTGCTTTGGGCCAAAGAGAACACAGTGACCGACGTCCACCGCATTAGCCACCAAGAAGAGGTTTTTCTTCACGCCGAGCACATGATACACACTCTTGAGAGTAATAGTTCCACTGTTCTCTTCTTGAAAAGTAATGGTGTCCTCTTTTTGGACAGGGTGAATCGTATTATCCGCCGTGATAATGGCCTCATTGCCACTATAAGAATGAAGATTTGAGAACTTAAGACTTGTCACCGATGAGATGATGGCCGCAACCGGAGTCGACAGTCCAATCATCTTTGTAGTTGATAGAATTCATAGCTTCAACTGTAGTACTCTTCGCCATAAAGCACTTGTCCCAATCTTCATCTTCACGTGAATCATTTTTCTTGTCGGCAGAATTTCCCCTTAAGCATGACGCGACAATACTTCTTGATGTGACCAAGTTTGCCCTACGGTAACATATTAACTTATTCCGGTTGCCGTCGTCATTAAAAGAAGACTCTCCTTTCTTGTTAGGTTCTTTCGTCCTATCATTTTCCTTGTCATGGAGCTTCTTCTTTCTAGAGAACAAGGCCGTGCCTTCATCTTTAGAAATGGAACATCTCACCATTTGTCGAGCTAAAGATTCTTGAGAAGTAAGAAGATTCTCGAACTCTGTTAAGGACGGTGGTTGCGCCCATCCTTGTATTGAAGTTATAAAAGATATATACTCCTCCTGTAGCACCCGAATGATAAAACGCTTCATTCGGGCCTCCGTAATAACTTCGTTCGGCTCCAAGGAAGAAATCCCCGAACAAAGATTTTTAATCTTTAAGAAATATTGAAAGATAGAGAGATCACATTGCACCGCATTGGCCAACTCATTCACCAAGTATTGAAGCCGGGCGGTATTCTTCTTGTTGAGCAAAGCTTCAAGAGTAGACTAAATCTTCGAAGCTGACTGACAACTGAAAATGTGCTCAAAGAGATCATGAGAGACGGACCTCTTTAGCACAAACTTTACCTTTGCATTAGAAGTCTTCCATCTCTTCACGGCATCCGCATTAGCTTGAGGAATCATCGGTGCCGTTGTTGCATTGCCGACCGTGGTGGCTTGAGCAGCCTCAGGGGCCATTCTTGCGTTTCCGACAACAACTTCCTATAAGTCTTCATCAAGGAGGTAAGACTCCATGTAAGTCCTCCAAATCTTGTAGTTGGAGAGAGTAAGAAGCTCCATATTGAGCCCACTAACACGACCGCTAGACTCTATTGCCGGAGACTGATAAGTGGTTGTCTTCTTCACCAAATGGGTCTTGAAAGAATACCGTCACCACACTTGTGGCTCTGATACCATGTGAAAATAAAACCTACTACAAAGTAAAGAAGTGGTGCACAAGGTGTCACGCCCAAGACTACACAACGGAAGAAGAAGAAACAACCGAAGCTAGTGGAGGAAAACCTTTAATACTTTATAAGATAGAATAGTGGAGCTTACAATACTTTGTTGTTGTTTGCACAAAATAGCTCTTTCGTACCACTATTTATAGATAGATAGATAGATGACTCTTAACCTTCCTAAAAGACTTACATTTCTAAGAACAATAAAATGAAAATTAAACTTTCTAGAGCATGCATTAGACTTCCAAGAAAGATTGACATTCTAAGAAATATAACATTTGACTCTTTAGAAAATACAAGATGATCATAATTTCATTTGACCTTTACAAAGTTCACTTTAAAATTTTCACAATGCCTCCGCTGTCAAAAACCCCCAGCGTACTTTCATCGTAATGTAATTTTGTATATACCCCAAATGCCCTTGAACCCGTATGAGAAAGTACTGCTAAGTTGTCATATGTACTTGTGACAGAATATAGCGATAACTACAATATTTATTGAGTTTCTTAAGATATCTATCAGTTGCTTGGAATATCTAGCCAGTTTCATCAAATTAATAGATTGAAATGATCTGCCCAAACTTCCCTTTCTCACCAAAAGTTGGCAATTTCTTCCTACAATCTCATTTTCCTCCAAAATGTTTAATATCAGTTCATATCCACTGCTTTCCTTGAGATATCTACAATATCCCTCCAATATAATAAAATTTGTAAATATCTATTGAGTGTCTTGAGATATTTACAGTTGCTTGAGATATACATAGTTTCTTGACATATCTAGACAGTTACATCAAAGAAATATATTTAAATGATCTTTCCTAACATCCCTTTCCTCCAAAATTTAGTAGTTTTTTCAACAACCTCATATTCCTACAAAATGTCTAATTTCAGTTCATATTCCCTACTCTCCTTGAGAAATCTACAATATCTCTCTATTATGATGGAAACTGGAATATCTATTGAGTTTCTTATATATATATATATATATATATTTGCTTGAGATATCTACACAGTTTCTTGACATATCTATCCAATTTAATCAAATTAATAGATTTAAACGATCTTTCCTAACTCCCCTTTTCTTCCAAAAGTCGGTAGTTTCCTCCAATAATCTCATTTTTCTCAAAAATGTCTAAAATCAGTTCATATTCCCTACTTTTCTTGAGAAGTCTACAATATCACTCTAATACGATGGAAACTACAATATCTATTAAGTTTTTTGAGAAATATATACAATTACAAGTTTTTTGAGAAATATATACAATTGCTTGAGATATCTACACAGTTTTTTGACATATCTAGCGAATTTAACCAAATTAATAGATTTAAATGATATGTCCGAACTTTCCTTTGCTTCCAAAAGTTGGTAGTTCCTTCCAACAATCTTATATTTCCTTCAAAATGTCTAATATCAATTCATATCCCCTACTTTCATTGAGATATCTATAAAATCACTCCAATATGATGAAATCTGCAAAGTTTATTGAGTGTCTTGAGATATCTACACACTTGTTTGAGATATCTATACAGTTTCTTGACATCTCTAACCAGTTTCATTTAATTAATAAATTTAATATCTAGCCAGTTTGAGAGGGGAGAGGGAGAGGGAGAGAGAGAGAGAGAGCGTGGGTTAGGGGAGAATAATTTGTGGAATCCATCTAAAAAAGAAAGTCAAAGCCCCATATATATGTGTGTGGCTTTTGTCTTGAAAAACTATTGATGTATTAGAGGGGTTTTGATGAGAGTTTTGGGGCCAGGGGGTTTTTGACTGCGGGGAAAGTAGCTAAGGTTTTTTTTGACAATTTACTCTAAAAAATATGAAGAAAGATGAAAGCAAAAGAAGAAATTAAGACTGAAATATTACCATCAGTATGATAGACGACCATCACAGTAACTTACCTACTAACTTCAATGATTCAACTATCTTCGATAATTAAAAGTAGGATGTTTTTATTTCTCCAATATATAGATTTGATTTAGGCTTAATTCCAAAAACCTACGAGACATTTTGGTCTGGTTACGAGAAACTACCAAAAACTTACATAATTATAAAAAAAACTACCATGCTTTAAAAGTTGTGGTAGTTTCTTGCAAATTTTGCTGATGAAGCACCTTAGTTATGGTATTTTTTCGTAGTTTTTGAAAGTTTTGTGGTAGTTTCTTATAGTTTTGTGGTAGATTTTCATAGTTTTGAGAGTATTTGGTATCTTGTAACTGAACCAAAGTATTTGGTAGTTTTTTGGAATTAAGCCTTTGATTAATTAATTCCTAACACAATGCTTTTTGACAAATGCTTCCCAGCATAAGCCATTGTTGTTTAATGCTGTTTGTATGTCTTCAAAAAGCAATCGAGGCTGAAAATCAACATCCATGTGCATGGTTTTTTTTTAGAGGAATTTAACCTGATTCGTACACTGATAGAGACACCTTTTAATTTCCTTTTACAAGAGGTCCCCATGAATTACTTCAGACTCCCTATTAGGACTGCTAGCTTGAGGAGAGGGGATTGGTAGACGAACTTTAATATTACTGAAGTTTCAAATGTTTATCAATTTTCAAGAGTTTCTTGAGGTTATCTTGCCATCCAATAAACGAATCTATCCTTCAACATTCATATAATTTTGTTTCCTGCTTCGGCTTTGAGAATGTATTTTGTGTGGTTCTTGGTTTTATATCTGCATGATAGCTGAACGCAAATTCCCTCTATAAGAAAACTCCCATTTTTACTTCAGTAGTAACCTTTTCCCCCACATATTCTAGAGTTGCATCAGAATTTGGAGCATGCCTGACCTTGTATGATTATAAAAATTCAAGTTTCATAGCAATTTTTTGCTAGGAATTTCACTCTAATTCCGAGAGGCTTAATATAAGTTTGCCATCATGATGTGAAACTTTGTCAAATCTTTATATGATGCTTGGCTCCACATCCACCCATTCCGATGTTAAAAAAGGCTTAATGATGACAACTAAAAAGTTTATTTACTGAAAATTTAAATTGCAGTTGGAGAAAGAAGCCGCTACGAAAGGCGTCCCTTTTGGACAGACTCATGACATAAAAATCCCTCCTCCTCGGCCTAAAAGGAAGCCAAGCAGTCCATATCCTCATAACACTAGTACTGTGTTGCTCTCTCTATCTGTGGAAGCTATAGACGAGAAAATAACGAGATCTCCTTCTCCCTTGATCAACTGTAAACAATCCATAGACACTGAAAACGATGAAGCTTGGAAGGTATGTGCACGTACATTTCGTTCTTCTAATTAATAACCTTTCTTTCTTTCCTTCCTTTACTATCTTTTGTTCTTTTACCCTTGGTTGTTTGATCAGGTGCTAGTACCCAAAGACAACTCTGAGGATGGAGACCCCTCAGTTAATCTTAACCTCTCTCTCTCTTCTTTGAACAAGGGCTCTTCAAGCCTCTGTACTTTTGATGCGTTCGTGCCCCCTGAGAAGAAAATGAAGGAGAAAACTGCATTAAAAAGATCTTTTATATCCATTGAAGCGAACAAGGAAACTAAAGGAAAACAGAAAGAAATTGAAGGTAAAACTTGCATAAGTGCGATATCTGAAAAAAATGTTCTCATAGATTTCATGAAGAGAAACGATGAATCCTTGAACCCTACATTAATTCCTTTAAAATCGGGAATGAATTCCAGCTCTGTTTTACCTTTTGCACAAAATGAGTATAATAAGATCACGTCAACTTTTGAGAACCTCATAAGGTCCGCATTGTTACAAAACCCAGGAGTTCATGCAGCGGCGAGCGTGGCTGCATCATCATTTTTTCCATCTGAGGGTCTCGATGCTTCAATTGCTTCATCATCAGAAATTGTGAATGAAGGAAATCCTATAAGATCACCGTTGAACCCTGATCCGGGGATGACTGCTCTAGCTGCTGCTACTGTAGCAACTGCATTGGCATGTTGGGCAACACATGGAACTTCACCACATCACCCCTCATTGCATAACGAATTTACATTTGCACCTGCCCGATCTCCGGAGAATAGAAAAGACGAAAAAGGAGGCACATTTGAAAGTCCTATAAAGGATGTTGGTCCTGAGGCACTAAAAGCTATACATCGGTCTTCTAAACCATTGTCATCGGCGTTGTCATCAGTCTCGGATGGAGATGTGGGTGCAAGAGGCGAGCTTAATACGGGTGATGCAATTACCAACATGTTTAAACTTTTACTAGGAATTAATGAAGCTAATGATGAGGACAAGGAGAACAAGAAGACGCTTGAATATCACTCTTCTTGTGGTTCCAATGCACCGTCAAGCAACGAAGCGGACATATATTCCGCAGCGTTGAAGGAACAAGACGGAGATAAAGAAGAATATAGAAAAGAACCAAAACAAGCCAATCTCTATTATCCTCAATCGGGAGAAACTAATGCTCGTCGAGTTAGAAGCTGTGCTAGAATGAGCGATTCATGGAAGGAGGTCTCCAAAGAGGTCAGTTTACAAACTACCAAGCATTAGGTCATGTTTTGCGTTGGAGTTAAGTTTAGAATGACACTCTAGTTTGTAGAGTTATCTAAACTTAACTCTAGATTTCTAACACCATCCTGTTTTGCTTTGCATTCAGTGATGGGTTATTTCGAGTTTTCATAAGCTAAGCCCCTGTGTGGCTTTGGAATTAGATGATCGGAGTATTAATTTTTTAGGTGGAGGTATAGGTTATGCAGACAGGTGGTTTACAAAGCCTTACCTCAAAAGCCAAAAATGGTCACGCACAACTTTAAACTTAGGAGAACATGGAGGTAGAATTATAATTTAGATCATAGTCAATCCCAATTATGGTGTTGAGATAACTCTACTTATCCTAACTCTGAAAACAAAGCCAAAAAGGTGTGGTTTGGATAAGTTTAGAACACTTTGGTTATTCTTAACTCCAAATTTCAGCAAGGATAAATATAGGGCTTAATTTTTAAGGTCAAAAAACACCAAGTGAAGTAATTTTTTAAAGTGTAGTTTAGAGCCTTGTAAAAATTGGTTTTCTCTAATGAGTGATTATTTTGTTAGGGACGGTTTGCCTTCCAAGCTCTATTTAGTAGAGAGGTTCTCCCAAAAAGCATTTCACTCCCTCGTGATCGAATAGAGTCAATGCCAATGACAACCAAAGGCAAAGAGGTCACCACCGATGAGTTGATTATCGATCTCAACTTACAGGCATTGAGCGAACCAAATGACCTTTATTATGTCCATGGATTTGGTGGAAAAGGTCCGTCACCGCGGAGTAGAAACAATTCTCACAAGAGATGTGCAGTTGAAGCTAAGGAGAGTAGTAGTGAGACCGGGGAGGACGAAATTAGCAACAAGAGAATTCAATTGGAAGGAGATGCTTCAATTCGAAAGTACTTTAGTTGATCATGGAGATTGCTCTCACAGTAGGAAAATGTTACTTATTTCGAGATTTCATAGGTGTTCTAATTACCACGCCTCGTTAATTATTGCTTCTATTTGGTTATAATGTTTAAGCAGCCATTAGAACTGGCCTGACTTCTTTTAGGTTAGGCTGCCCTTTTTATTGCCAAAATAAGTAGAAGCAATTTCCTATTGGTGTTCTGATGTCTTTAGTAACTGTTTTATTAATTGCAATTTCGAATGAATATGCATATTATATCATTTAATTAATTTATCTATTTTTCTCTCTATCCAATGGTAAAGCAGATCATATTTTTCTAGTGGCAGAGTCAGGATATCGAGTCAGGTAGGGCGAAATTTAAACAGTCATAAAATGTTATAAAAAAGCACAAAATTTGAAGTAATTCAAATGTACACATTAAAATTTGTAGAAAAAACAATGACTCTGTTCATAATTGTTTAATATAGTAAATTTATTTAAACTTTTATAAAAGGAAAAAACCAGCAAAGAGCAGTAAAATCTCAAACATTAACCATCAAACTAATAGTCCAACGATCGGTGGTTTTTAGACAAATAAAATGATAATCAACAAAAGTAAATCGATTAACTTGCTATTCTTATGTAATTAGGGAATTTAAGCTTTGGATATATACTAGGCTACCATTAGATGTTGTTTACACATGCCTTAGCATGATAAATTTTTTGAAGGAAGCCAAGCAGTCGATAACCTCACAAGACCAGTACTGTCTTGCTCTCTCTATTTGTGGAAGCAATTGACAAGAAAATAACGAGATCTCCTTCTCCCTTGATCAACTGTAAACAATCCATAGACATTGAAAACGATGAAGCTTGGAAGGTATGTGCACGTACATTTCGTTCTTCTATTTAATATATAACCTTTCTTTCTTTCCTTCATTTACTATCTTTTGTTCTTTTACCCTTGGTTGTTTGATCAGGTGCTAGTTAGTACCCAAAGACAACTCTGAGGATGGAGACTCCTCAACTTTTGAGAACCTTGTAAGGTCCGCATTGTTACAAAACCTGGGAGTTCATGGAGCGGCGAGTGTGGCCGCATCATCGTTTTTTCCATCTACGGGTCTCGATGCTTCAATTGCTTCGTCATCAGAAACTGTGCATGAAGGAAATCCTGTAAGATCACCATCATACCCTAATCCGGGGATGGCTACTATTGCTGCAGCTACTGTAGCAGCTGCATCGGCATGGTGGGCAACACATGGAATTTTACCAAATCACCCCTCAATCCATAGTGAATTCGCATTTGCACCAGCCGGAGCCCTGGAGAATAGAAAAGACAAAAAAGGAGGTACGTTCGAAAGTCCTACAAAGGATGTGGGTCCTGAGGCACTAAAAGCTATACATCCGTCTTCTAAGCCATTGTCATTGGCGTTGTCATCGAACTCGGATGAAGATGTGGGTGCAAGAGGTAAGCATAATGGTGACGTAGCAACCAACAGCATGTTTAAACTTTTGCTAGGAAATGAAGTTAATCATGAGGAGAAGGAGAGCAAGAAGACACTTGAATAGCACATTCTTCTTGTGGTTCCAATGCACCGTCAAGCAATGAAGTGGACACAGATGCTTCAGGGTTGAAGAAACAAGATGGAGATAAAAAAGAACCAAAACAGGTCCATCTCTATTATCCTCAATCGGGAGAAACTAATGCTCACCGAGCTAGAAGCAGCGCTAGCATGAGTGATTCATGGAAGGAGTTCTCCGAAGAGGTCATTTTACAAACTACCAAGCATAAGGTCATTTTTGGGTTGGAGTTAAGTTTAGAATGCACTCTAGTTTGTAGAGTTATCTAAACTTAATTCCAGATTTCTAAGTCCATCCTGTTTGGCTTTGCGTTTGGAGATGAGATTATTTGAAATATCATAAGCTAAGCCCCTGCTTGGCTTTGGAATTAGGTGATCGGAGTATTAATTTTTTTTGGTGGAGGTAAAGGTTATGCAAACTGTGGTTTACAAATCTTTACCTCGAAAGCCAAATGGTCAAGCGCAACTTTAAACTTAAGAGAACAACGAGGTAGAATTAGAATTTAGATCATAGACCGAGATCTCAATTTTGGTGTTGAGATAACGCCTGTTATCCTAACTCTGAAAGCAAAGCCAAAAAGGTGTGGTTTTGATAACTTCAGAAAACTTTAGTTGTCTTAACTCGATATCCAAACAAGGAAAAAATATAGGGCTTGGATTTAAAAGCCAAAAACACCAAGTGTAGTAATTTTATTAAGTGGAGTTTAAATCCTTGAAAAAATTGGTTTTCTCTGATGAGTGATTATTTTGTTAGGGACGGCTTGCCTTCCAAGCCCTATTCAACAGAGAGGTTCTCCCACAAAGCGTTTTATTCCCTCGTGTTCAAATAGAGCCAATGCCAATGACAGCCAAAGGCAGAGAGACCACCACCGATGATCTAACCGTCGATCTTAACCTAAAGGCATTGAGCGAACCAAATGACCCTTATTATGTCAATGGATTTGGTGGAAAAGGTCCGTCACCGCGAAGTAGAAACAATTCTCACAAGAGATGTGCAGTTGAAGGTAAGGAGAGTAGTAGGGAAACCGCGGGGGCGGGGGGGGGGGGGGGGGAATTCAATTGGAAGGAGAAGCTTCAATTTGAGAGTACTCTAGTTGATTATGTGGATTGCTCTCATAGAAGGAAAAAGGTTATTTCAAGATTTCATTGGTGTTCTAATTACTATGCCTTGTATTGATTCTATTGGTTAATTGTATTTACGTAGCCATTATAGTTGGCCTGCTGTAAAATAAGGTGACTTATTTTAGGTAGGCTATCATTTTTAATGCCAAATAAGTGGAAGCAATTTCCTTTTGGTGTTGTGATCTTTATAATAGCTGTTGTATTAATTATAATTTCGAATGGATCAAGTATATTGCTCATATATTATATTGTTCATGTATACATTTCAAATATCAATATCAAAGCAGATCATATTTTTCTCTACAACACAAAACGATTTAGGTTCATCTTCTTGTAAGTGGCTAAATATTGGTCTCATAATTTTGTGGTACTTCACTAAATTACTTGATGCATTGCACACATGCTTTTTGATAGGCAGTGTCTTTTAATGCTGTTATATGAAAAGAAACCTCGACTTGAAATGCTCCATGGGTGTAATTTTTGCTAGATTTGTGCAGGAGGCTCACATTAATTTTACTATATGAAAACATACTTGCTTCACATATTACATTAGCAGCATTTAAGCAAACTTGCATAGAAATACTAGCCGTCTCCATCGTCCGAAGATCCTGAAAAATGATGAACAAGGTCATTTAAGGATTGCTTAAAATGATTAATTCATTTAAATGAACAAACCAGATATACTCAGGCTCAGCTGCAGTGATCATCACCATCTAATAATTGTGGAAGAACAAGTGCAGGCAGTTTACAATATAACTAACAAATTGTAGCTATGATTGGATATGTTGTGTATGCATTCCATTCTGATCCATATTGATTTCATATAGATTCAGACCTATCTACAAGATATTTATTAGTTGGGAAACTAGTTATTTAGACTTATCTCAAGCATACTATATATATTGTAGTATTTTGTAACCTTAGAGATTGATAACTTTTGTTAATTAGAGAGAACCCATTGATAATTGTGAGAGATCTAGGATTTGAGAGAGATTTGTAATTCTCTATCGATTTATACTCTTCCGGATATTTGATTATTAATAAAATTTCGTCTTCGCCTATTTGTTTTGTGGTTAGTACTCGTATTTCTATCTTGTCTGTGGTTTAATTTTCTTCTTGTTATCGATTGTGTGTTTGTCTTGTGATTGTCTCGTATACGCAACAAACTAGTATCAGAGCTATTGTTGCGTCGTTGTGGGATTTTTTGGTTAAACCATTAGATCTTTAATTTTGTGATCTAGGTCAACGGTGGGTAACGACAACCACGTTCTTTCCCATTTTCTTAGATCGTGATTTTGAAATTTAGAATTCGTTAGCACATGGTGTTTTTGGTTTGATCCCGTATCATGTCTTCGACAATCATGAAGTTCGATATCGAGAAGTTCGATAGAAATATGAGTTTAAGTTTGTGGTAAGTCCGTATGGTTGCCGTTTTGACTCAAAACAATTTGAAGAAGGCGATTTTAAGGAAAGATAAAAAGCCTTCCACTATGACGGAGGAAGCTTGGGAGTAGATGAATGAAAAGGCTCTTACGGTCATCTAGTTATGTTTGACAAACAAAGTTTTACAAGAAGTTTTGGTGGAGAAGATGGCGGCTGATTTGTGGAATAAATTGGAGGAGTTATATTTAAGGAAATTTCTCACGAATCGACTCCTGTTGAAACAGCGTCTCTACACACTTTGCATGTTAAAAGGCTCTCTAATAAAATCTCATGTTGTTGAGTTTAATGCGGACATTATGGATTTCGGTAAGATCGACATTAAAATTGATGATGAATATCAAACTCTTTTCTTGTGTTTGTTGCCACTCTCATATAAGCACTTCCGTGATGCCTAAAAGTATGTCTTAGCATCTCTACTAGGGTTCTATGAGCATCAAGTATGCAATTTTAAAAATCTAGAGGGTTAAGTATACTAAATAAGAATCGAATTAGAAAATTAGGGTTTCAAAGTTAGCAAACAAGCAAGTTCTAAATTAAGTGAAGAGAAACTACAATCTTTGTAGTCTAGTTCTTCACTTCAAATGCTCCGAATAGTAGTCATAGAATTCTTCTTTGACTCCACTTGAAGAATGGAATGAGCTTGCTCGAAATCTTCGTCGTCGAAGATGATGCACCTTGAGGCAACTCACACTTATGCTCATACTTCACTATTAAGCTATTAGTGAAGAGGACAAGCTATACTAATTTGCTAGAGTAGTGTAAGATGATGAAGTAGGAATTAACTCACTAAAAATATTTCTTTCCTTTTCTTTTTCTCAACCTAGAAAAAATCTAGAGAGGAGATGAAGAAGATGAACTTGAAAGTGAAGTGAACCTTGAGGATAAGATGGGCTCAAGAAAATCATGAATATGTGTGAATAAAACAAAGAAAAGAGAGTGAGTCATGGCTTCTCAATACTTCTCCAAGCACCTAAAGAAATATGACTCATTCTTCTTTTCTTTAATTCACATATATAAATCATTATCTTGTCATCTTTACTTCAAGTGTGATTCTCACACATTCATGTTCCATGTATTATCAACCATGATATATATATATATATATATATATATATATATATATATATATATATATATATATATATATATATATATATAAAATCATTGAATCAACACTTGATTCAATAATCCGGTTATATCATATATAACCCGGCTGATATAAAGAACGCTAGATTAGAATACGATATCATATATGCGTATTTAATCAAGCTCTCACACATATCTCCATATATGCCCTATTTCGTTTCGCTTGAGCTAGGAAATCTCTATGCGGGACTCTATGTAAGTCCACGGTAGGGCCTCGGCCGTCTAACAGACGCCAATATGCGGAACAAAACTTTTACGACTGGCGCTATCGCGTACTATAACCTGGATCTGCCATTAAAGCTAAACTAACATATTGTAAAGAGGGTAGAATTGTTATACCGAACGATCCGAGTCCTTCGGTCTTTAACCATCATCCTACGCTTTGTTGCGGCTGCTCCGATCTCGTTCGATCTCCGGTCTCGTCGTCCAGGTGGCACCACGTCGACGGATCTTTAAACGGGCTCCCGCCTCCGAACCGAGGCAACTTGGTCGTCAAGTTTGCTAAAAGAGACGACCAAGATGAAGTAGAGAATGGGTAGAACACATTGTCTCATTACGTCCAAAGCTATGGACGAACGGTTATGGAAGTTGCCTTTTAGATCGATATGAAATGAGAAATGGAGTATATTAATTTCCATGAACCAAAATCCTTAATCTTTTCAAATGAAATCTCTCATCATTCCCTCAAGAGGGGGCTGACGATATATAGGAGAGGGAGAGTGAGTGTAGGAGGGAAAAACATGGTGACCATAAGCATTCATACTTATCACAACCATTAAAGAAAGAATGAGTCATGTATGAACACATTAAATGCACCATTAAAGCACCATTAATGAACAAATGAGTCACAAGCCTAATCACCACTTCTAGAACCTTCTAGAAGCATGACTCACCCTCAAGACGAAAAGACAAATCCGTATTTAACCGAATGTTAAATACGGGTGATAGAAAACTGGAAACTGGCAACTTCCAAAAGTGATCCTGAAACGAATTTCAGGATAACCCCGTAACAGTATAAACATACCCGTATTTGTATTACGACCGAATACAAATGCAACTGAGACAAAAATATTATATCTACATAGTATAATACTGGGATCCGGCTTAAACCAAAACCTACCGGTATTATCTGCCCGAAAAATGACACGTGCGAAAATGCACGTGCATTTTCCGAACCCTGCCATAATACCATACGACATCTACAACGTTTCGCCCGAACTTGGGAAAGTGTCTGTGGGGGACTCTAATGACTCATCAATACACTGGCACTGGGTATAACCCCTAGCATGTCAGAGGTACTAGCTGTACGTAACGGTTTGCCTATGTATTGATTGGAAGGGAAGCTGACGAGCGAACTCATCTATAAACCCTACTGAGCCTGACAGTGACAATATCCGTACAGTCTGGTCCATTCGTCTTATGAGTATCGCATATTAGGCCTAGGGGGCCGGTAAACGTCAGACTCCCAGTAGCTGCATAAGTCGTGTCAGAGAGCAGCCCATAACACCCTGAGATACTACTGGAATACCTTCCAGTAAATCTCGATTACCCTGGCCAGGGATTTCGTGTAATGGCTCTCCTAAACACAGCTCGATCTCACCCCCAATACCGGGAGAGACGAATCCCCGAAGATCTGCTCATTGCCTCCATATGGCTCGGGACTGTACCCAAAATATACCTTTTTGCACGACTCCTTTGACCCGTGGTAGGGTATAAATCAAAGCACAGTGGGAACTCACACGAGAAAAATGACGATCTCAGGTCGATGAACTAATCTGTACACATGTCACCAGGGAACTGCTATCTGACGCTAGGTATAATACCAACTAGCAAGTTCCCGGCGAGTCCTGTCCGGTGTACTCATAACCCAATGAGCACCTGTATACATCTTAAGTGAATCAACTAACACCAATGGCTTGTGAGACCGGCCACCGCCCCTCGTCGGGGTCTCGAATCTATACACTAGTCTACTCTGGAGTATCGATGCCCTGTCTCGAAACTCCCACGACTAGGGACACTTTAAGGATGTGCTTATAGACCCCAGCTCCCACACATATATGATCGCCATCATACTGCTGGCAGTCAAGCAAGAATCCTATGGGCTCTATCAAAGTGTAACAGTGATAAAGACAAACCAGATAGCATACTATCATTTCGAGTAAGACTGTTCTATCGGTATAGATCCTCCCTCAATCATTGCAATCACGTACCTGCGATCCAATAATTGACTTTGAGGGCACTATATCCAACAATCTCCCACTTGCACTTAAGGCTAATTATTGCGATGTCGCATACTCACAGCTCGTGTGATACCGAACATACAACTCCTCTACTAATCAGTTTCACAAAAACTCGTTTGCAAAACTATTGTGTTCGAGAAATAGCCTCAGTGAGTGGATCCGCCCTGATGTTTCTTTCTATGTCTCTCTTATAATCAAGTTCGCGGAGAAAAACATCTCCCGAATCGAGTAATACCTGTCTTAGGATATGTCTGGATATCTGATGGGACTTAGTTCATAAATGAACTCCAAATCCAAACTTCTTAGACTGTATCGATAACTGAAACTAATCAGTGTCCAGCACTATGCCTTCCACAGTATCCTCTTGGACCACTTGTCCATAATATTGTTCCTCGTCTGAGGGAAAACTATAACTTTGACAATCACTCTGTCATGCATGTCACCTGTGAAGCCTGGAATGATAACCGTCTCCCGAAGGAGGTTGCCGTCATCAAATCCGTAGAATATGTACTTATGTTCTAAAACTGCTTCCTTATGTTTCTTCAGGATTGGATTAATATAAACTTATCGCATCTAGTGCAAAAAAGACATCTGGTGTGGTACTTGACATCTCACGATTGACTCAATTGCCTAATCAAGTGATCTGCCAATCATGCACGTCCCTCTCCCCTTTAGCCTGTAAGACACCTTTAGAGAGGGTGACTCCATCACCTGCAGGTACTCCACCATGCCAGGAGTCAACTATTCTAAAATACTATTAGAATACTTTCCAAGTACCCGCATTGGGATGCTACCCAAATCTAGATCTAAAAACATAGATCTAGTAACCAGAATGTCAAATATTATATCCATTTCCCTTGTGGAGAAACAACTGTGTGACGACCAAAGTACAACCGATCGTAGTATATGAATTTTACTTCCTACTCTGTGTATGTCATCCAAATACCAAGACATCACACCCTACTACTTTCTTAACAGATCCATCCCCTATTCTGATGAAGTTAAACCCATGACTGTCACATCAAAATTAGATGATCTATCTCCGTTATAACTGCTCAAGTCTATAAATAGATATAAGCTACTTGCTCACCATGCTTCCGCTGCTCCCACTTGTAGGGTTCCTAGGCACACCCATGAGGTTCTACAACAGATCAAACATGGCCAATTTAAAATTTTTCTATGTGCCAAGTAACCCTAAGCAAGATCGAAACTAGAGGTATAGGCGAAACAGTATATGTTAACAACTTAACTAAGAGTGAACCGAAAATACAACCTTTGTAGATCCGGTCCTCTACCTCCATAGCTCCGTGTTGACGTCCATCCGCTGCGATCATCGGATCCCGGACTCTGGCGATGGTTTCGTCGGAGAAATGATCGGGCTAGGTCGTCGACTTCGATGCCGAAGATGATCTACGTCGAGGCAACTTAAGATCAAGCTCCAACTTCACCAAGTCATGAAACTTGTGAAGAAAACACCCTATACTACTTGGCAAGTGGTAGAGGATAAAGAAATAGGAAGTGGGTTCACTTTAGAATTGGATTTCTCACTCTTTTTCTTAAGTCACCATTGAAGCTAGTAAGCTTCTTTCTTCTTGAAGAAGAAGAAGAAGAAGAAAAAGAATACGATAAGAATAATTAATAAAATGGAAATAAAGTCATTCTTATCATTTTAGCAACCATGATTAAGTGTAGAGAATAAACTAAGGTTAGGTGAATGGTTAGGTTTAGGAAAGAAAACAAGAACGGTCAAACCTTCTTGAAGCTTCAAAGAAACAAACAAAAGAAGCAACCTTTTTCTTTTCTTGCCCTAAAATAAATAAATAAAATAAATAGTTAAGAAAAGATAACAAAACCCTAACCATTCACTTAAACATGGTTTAAAGTAAACCTACACCCAAGCTTGCATGTATCATCAAACATGATACAATCAAGTGCACAAAAATATATCACATATACAATGTGCACATCAAGTGAGAAAATCTATTTTAAGTGAACCAATACTAGTTAATGCAAAGTAATATATCAAATATATAATTATACATTAAATCATTAAATCAACACTTGATTTAACGATCCGGTCATATCGCATATGACCGACTAATATTCAATGTATCGGCTTATCGAATCAATCCTTGATTCGATAACTAGGTTATATCGCATATAACCAATCGATACATTCATCGCGAGAATAGAATACGGTATCACATACACGCATTATTCTCGGTCCCGCACATATCTCATATGCGCTCCTATTTTGTTTCGCTTGAGCCAGGAAACCTCTGTGTAGGACTCTAAAGACTCGTCAATACGCCGGCAGTAGGTGATGATCATATCAAACACCCACAAGCCGCAAGCGGTCTGCTAAACGTAACGGCCACCCGGGTATTGAGCGATCAGAAGATCAACGAGCAAGCCCGCTCACACTCCTGTGAATCCAACCAGTAACACTTACCGTACAGTCCGGTCTGTTCGTCTGATACGTCGCATATCTCGCCTAGGGGTGGTAAACGTCAGACCCCAATAGCTCGATAAGTCGTGTCGATATGAGGTCTATAACAGTTCGAGAAACTACTGGTAACACTTACCAGTAAATTTCAGCAACCCAGTCCAGAGATTTCCGGTTATAGCCAATCGAACACAGTGCAACATCAACTCCCTATACCGGGAGAGACGAATCCCCTCCTATCGCTCATTGCCTCCATGTGATTCGGGACTGTACCCAAAAACCACCGTTTTGCACGCCCTCTTGGACGTGGTAAGATGGAAATCAAAGAACAGTGGGAATCACACAAGACTCTATGACGATCTCGGGTCTACAGACTAACCTGTACCAGTGTCACCAGAGAACTGCCATCTGACGTAAGGTATAATACCATCTGGGAGTTCTCGGCGAGTCCGTCCAGTGTACCCAGTCTCCACTGAGCACCCGTATATCATCTCTGATGTCAAACACCAATGGATATGGGATCATCCATCGCCCATCTGTATGGGTCGAGAAGGTATACGCTAGTCTACTCTGGTATATCGATGCCCCGTCTCGATACACCCATGACTAGGGACCTTGAAGGATGTACTTATGGACTACCATGTCCCCACTAGTATGATCCGCATCATAGTCCAGGTAGTCAAGTACACATCCTAAGGGCTTTACCAACATGTAACAGAGAGACAATCAGTGTACACGTTAAGGTAAAGAGCAACCAGATAGCATACTATCATGTCGAGCAAGAAAGTCCTCCCTATATATGTCCAAGCATCCACTACAATATACATCCTATGTACAGTAATGGCCTCTAGGGCATACATATAACTAACAATCTCCCACTTGCACTAGGGCCATCTGTAGCAGTGGTTGCAGTATCTCATACTCAACCATCCCATAAAAGTCTCTCTCTGGGAAAAGGCCTTTGTGAGTGGATCCGCCGTGTTATCCTCTGAGTCTGCTTTCCTAACGTCGATCACCCTGGAGATTAACCATTTCCATGATCAGGTGATACTGCCTTAGAATATGTCTGGATCACTGATGGGACGGACGTTCCTTGGCATAAGCCGTAACTCCATTGTCACACAATGGGAGGAACTCAGTTCATCTCATGAACTAATATACACCCAGACAACCTCTTTGGTAGCATCTTAAGTAGCGATGTATCCAGCCTTAATCGTCTAGTATGCCACGGTATCTAGCTTGGAACTCTTCCAACATACCGTCCCTTTACTGAGGGTGAAGACAATGCCTGTGACTGACATTCAGTCGTCTTTATCACCCTGGAACCCTTCCAGTGATTCTCCCCAGGATCGTTTGATACCATCTCACTACAACTAGTGAGAATCCTAACGTCCAATTACTTCTATCTCATAGATCAAAACTCAGGATTTAGGAGGTATCACTTTGATCCTAAATGGAGAATCCTTGTGATAAGCGGAGATTGACCGAGCATAGTATAGGAAACTCCTTCCCCATCAAGAGTATGTCATTCATGTACTCTACGAGGATCACCACCATACTCCCTACTATCTTTTTGTATATACAAGGTTCATCTACCATTTTGATGATGTCAAACTGTTTGACTAACTCATCAAAACAGATGTTCCAACTCCGCGATGCCTGCTTCATCACATAAAATATCTTGCACACGTTTCCGCTGCTCCCACTGTCTACGAAGCCTTCTGACTGTGTACTTATAGACTTTCTCTTCTAAAACATCATTTAGAAAAGCAGTCATGACACCCAACCGCCAGATATTGTAGTCATGGTATATAGCCGTGGCAAGTAGGATCTGGATGGACTTAAGCATAGCTTCTTAGAAAAAGTTTCATCATGATCCATACCTGGTCAATGATGTAAATCTTTAACAAGTCTAGCTTTGAAAGTCTCAACTTTTCCATATACACCAAGTAATCTTATCAAGATATACTTGCTCCTGATGGGGATTTAACCCTTCAGCTAAAGCAACCAAAGTCCATACTTTGTTGATATATAAGGATTCCATCTCAGATCGCTAAGCATCCAGCTATTCTTACAGAGTCCCCACTCTCGATGGCCTGCTCGAAACTAGTTGGGTCATCATCTCATGATGCAATCCTCGCTCCCACTGTCATCGAGAAACCGAAGTATCTCTCAGGTGGGTGAGGAACCCTGCTAGATCGGCGGAGAGGCTGAGGTTCGTTGGTTACTATTGAATCCTTCGGTTCTACCAAATCATCTGCTGTAGTTTGTATAGCTGGAACCTTTCCAGTTCTACATAACAGACCTTGCCTCGAGCTTGTCCGGATTTTGCTTTTAGACATAGTCCAGACAACCCCAAATCTTAACCAACTTAAGATATGGGCTCTTCCCTTTCCATATCACATATGAAGTGGTAGGCAACTGATTTGATTTGAACCCTATTCAATAGGTATGCAGCTTCTCAAGTGCATGACTCCCAAAAGGAAAATAGGAAACTCAGTAGTACTTATCATAGAGCACACCATATCACATAGGGTGCTATTGCTCCGTCCCGATATACCATCGTGCTATGGTGTATACGGAGGAGTAATGCTGAGAGAGAATCTCATTCTCCTTTAGAATAGTCCAGGAATTCTATGCACAAGTATTCTCCTCCTTGATCTCATCAAAGGACATAATACTTATACCCGTATTGGTTCTCTACTTCTAACTTATATTCTGTGAATATCTCAAAAGGTTCGGACTTGTGTTTCAACAGGAACATATGACTGAATCTTGAGAGATCATCAGAGAATGTAATGAAGTACAAAGAACCGGTCCTGGCATGTGTAGATAGGGGACCTTACATACATCATCATGTATCAGTCCCAAGTGTTTACTAACTCTTTCTCTATTTCCAATAAACAGAGCCGAGGTCATTATATCTTTGTGACATGACTCGCAAGTTTCATAAGATGTAAATTCAAACTGATTTAAATATGCATCTTCTATGTAACTTAAGCTAGTCGGGTCACATTGATATGACCTAGTCTACAATACCTCAAGAAGGATCCGTTCATTTCTGAACTATTCCTCTTGTGTGTGTTCCGTATACTAAGACTGTAGTTTGATTTAGAACATCAATGCTTTTAGATAACGTGCCTGAACTGATCAACTTTTGATATAAGAAATGTTTAAAACATTATCCAACAATACAACATTTTATCATTTCTTTACTAAAAGAGACTGATATGATTTTGTATATCAGGTTCGGTATCTAATAACATTCGTTCAGAATCAATGTATTTGGAATACAGGGTGACAGTGACCAACAGACTTGGCTGCAACACTTGCACCGTTTTCTGCCTCATGAAACTCATCACCCGCTCTCAGTTCTCTACCTTTCTGTAGCCCTATGTAACAGATAACATATCTGGGATCCTGATCTGGTATCAAATACCCAGGACGTAGAGGATACAGAGAAACAGTTCTTTGTAATGAACACACCCGAAGGAGATGCATCATATGCACTTTCTTCGTTTGGGCGGCACGGGAATTCTGGTAATCCCTAATTTCCTACTCTGTCTTATAATAATTATAAGTTGGAGTGGGACCAACGTTTCCCCGCTCAGTATAACAAGCGGGTTCGGTCAATTCATCCGTATTATTATCTTGATTAAGGCGTGATATGGTCGCTACCTGGAGAGAGAGAGAAGAAAACACTCTGCGTGCGCTCTTGCAAGAATAGATTGGTTATTATTTTATCTAATCAGGATGGCTCCCACTGTTTTTATCAAATCTTCCTTCAAACCCTAAAAGGAAAGACTAGCCGGGATTAATTACATGCTACAAGTTCGCCAATCTTTCAGCCAGGCCAGTGTCGGTACTTTGAGGGAGGTTCCCCGTGCTTTCGCACGGACCTAATTACAGTAAACCTCGTTTTTCCAGAGGCGTAACCCCGTTGACACCTTTCTAGACACCTACTTGATCGGCTAATTGTAATGTGTAAAACTCTCTCAGGAGTAACAATTACTCGCAGTGAGTATCGGGATCCAACTATCTCATAGAAGGTATGCAATCTCATTGCAAATTTCAACACTTGAAATTCCCGATAATATTTTGCCCCTAACCTCCTATGACCTTGACAAAGGCCAACAAACCATAGGAAGCTAGTCAAGTTCAACCCGTCATTTCCTGATTGAATTAAACCCACCCGCACGACCCTTGACAAAGGCCAACAAGGTCGCACGACTACCCTAACCCAATCTGCATCATATGCATAAGCAGATAAGCACCAGTCAGCTACCGCACACTACGCCTTGACAAAGGCCAACAAACGCAGCACGAATACTAACTACTACTTATCTGAAATGACGGAGGGCTACGACAGGTTTTTCTGAAAACCTATTGCGTAATGAACTTGATATCGTTGTAGAATCAAATGATTTTAAAATGGAGTGTTTTTGAGGCTTTTTCTAGTTTTGCTAAAGGGGTCACTCCCGGTGAACGGATCGTCGGCCCTTTCCTCGTCGAATGAGGTGCGGGATATATCATATATATCGCTGTGCAAAGCAGAAACTATTGAAGCAATCAAAAGACAAACCGAGTGTGTAGTATCTGCCAGTTATTGCTAAAGGGGTCACTCCCGGTGAAAGGATCGTCGGCCCTTTTCTCATCGAATAAGGTGCAGGATATATCATATATACCGTTGTGCAAAGAAAGAACTATAGCTACCTGTTTTATTTTTGAAATTTGATTCCATAACATCTTAGGTTTCTTTTTCTTTCATTAATCACATTAATGAAGTCCCATCATTTAAGTACCTAAACATCACAGATAAATACGACGTACACTTATGCCATCCGCACTCGTCTCGATGTCCCGTCTGCACCGTTAGGTTAGATAACTAACGCCAGAGCGAGGCAGGGCTAGCGCGGGTGTAAAAATATACAGTATTTATCATAGAACATATCACATGATCACATCACAGATAAATACGACGTACACTTATCTCACATAAAAACCCCCCCGGCTATTCAAACACGACGATCCAATATAACATATCCAGCAACACATAACATCACATGTCATCAACGTAAGTAAATATGCGCATCCCAATTGTCGTTGATATATAGCAACGAAACCGGCGATATCACATATTACACTTACGGTCATAGAAAAGAAAGTGTAAAACTACAATAGTTGGAATCCGCAACCTCTTCAGACATCGCATGCCTAATCAAATGAATTCCTTAGACATCGCATGCCTAACAATTATAAACCCCGCATTTTATTCTCATTATCGAAAACTCTTTTCAATATCAAGTCGGGCAATTCAACAGGATTTCCGACATTCAGATCGAATGCTCGTCGCAAACTTTAGTAGACGGCCGCACCCCCGATACCGTCGACGAAGTGCATCAAGGCGGAACACCGCTGCCGCGAGCACCCGAACGGATGCTTTCGGCGACTGGGTTCTCCTACAGTCACTTGGTCAGGGTTAAGGGGTGTAGCTGTCTATTAAGTTTATCCGGCGAGTATCCGCGTTCGTAACGTGATTGCGACGGACTTTTGATCACATCAAAATCCCGTGGCAACCGATCAAGTGAGACTAAACTGCTATGTTTATAACATTCATTCAGTTATCTTATAACTACTTGTGGATTCCAAATATTGTATCACTTTCCGGATAAATAGAAAATGTTAAACTTTCTGATCGAACAATCGAACACCCAAGTTTTCCCAAAACAGCTCAACACATGAAATAAGTTTAAAAACATTCACTTCATGCCTCAGTACCAACGGTCCAGCCGTAGAAGGGTCAAGCCAACGCCTCACATGTGGCATGCCGTACTGCCCCAAACCCTAAGGTTCAAAGGGCAGTTCAAGACGGTCACATAATCGAGTTAAGGTTTGTTGTCTTTTAGAGGGACCATCGCGTTACTTGCACTACATAGAACGTCATTAAACTACGGAAAAATCCAACAATTGGAAATTTCCCAGCAGGGGAAAAAGTGGGTATTTATATCCGGTCGAACTTTTTAACATATTCTAAAATTACCCGGAAAAACACATAGACAAAATTAGACAATCCGATCGAATCTACGAACTCCCAATACAACCCTGAAAACTCAACTCTTGAGTAGAAGTTAAAAATTCCCATAAAATACAGCACTAGAATATAGGAATTACTGTGTAGTTTCCAAATGCAGATGTGACAATTTGGCCGCGGAACCGCCGCACGAGCCATGCTCGTGCCGCGCTTCCGCGGCGCTTTAGAGGATTTAGGCGCACGTGCTTCACAGTAATTCATAAAAACGCCTGCTGATTATTCTGCATATTTTTAATTCACAAAAATCCCAGTTTTGAAAAAATGTACAGAGAAGGGTTTCGGATTAGGGTTTCGGGTTCGATCGGGTTTCTAACATCGTCTACGCATCGCCTAAGGCTCTAGTTAGGCTCTGATACCACTGTAGGGTTCCTAGGCACACCCATGAGGTTCTACAACAGATCAAACATGGCCAATTAAAATTTTTTCTATGTGCCAAGTAACCCTAAGCAAGATCGAAACTAGAGGTATAGGTGAAACAGTATATGTTAACAACTTAACTAAGAGTGAACCGAAAATACAACCTTTGTAGATCCGGTCCTCCACCTCCATAGCTCCGTGTTGACGTCCCTCCGCTGCGATCATTGGATCCCGGACTCTGGCGATGGTTTCGTCGGAGAAATGATCGGGTTAGGTCGTCGACTTCGATGCCGAAGATGATCTACGTCGAGGCTGCAGGGTTCCTAGGCACACTATAGAGGTCTCACAAGGCATCAACCATGCCAATTTCAAATTTTATGGGTGCCGAGAAACCCTAATACGGATCGTTGACTAGAAGTTTAGGCGAAATATGAATCTAGTTAACAACTTAACTAAAGATAAGAAGCTACAACCTTTGTAGATCCGGATATCCACTTCCTTAGCTCCACGTAGACGTCCTCTCGCTGTCCGTCTCGAATCTTGGACTCAATCGTCGGCTTGATCGGAGAAATGGGCGGACTAGGTCGTCGGCTTCGTGCCGAAGATGATCTACGTCGAGGCATCACAAGTTCAAGCTCCGACTTCACAAAATTGTGAAACTTGTAAAGAAAACACCCAAAACAACTTGGCAAGAGGTAGAGGGTGAAGAAATAGGAGGTGGGTTCACTTTAGAATTGGATTTCTCACTTTAGAGCTCAAGTTGCCATTGATGGCATCAAGCTTTCTCTCTTGAAGATGAAGAAGAAGATGAAGCTAGAATTATCATAAGTCTTGTTAAAAGAATAATAAAAATGAATACTTATCATCTTTTAACCTTGGTTAAGTGTAGAGAATAGACCATGGTCAAGTGAGAATGGTTAGGGTTAAGGATGATGACAAAATGGTCACTTTAGTCAAAGCTTCATGAAGCTTCATGAAAGAAACCATTTTGTTATCTTTTATTTATTTATCAAAAAAGAATAGATAAATAAATAAGTAAATAAATCAAAACCCTAACTATTATCATAACCATGGTTTAAGTCTTAACACAAAACCAATTTACATGCATCATCAAACATGACACATTGTAGTGCACAAAAGTATATCACATATACAACTTGTGAACTACAAGTGAGAAAATCCTATTAAAGTGAACCAATACTAGTTAATGCAAAGTAATATATCAAATATATAATTATACATTAAATCATTAAATCAACACTTGATTCAATGATCCGGTCATGTCGCACATAACCGACTAGTATCCAATGTATCGACTTATCGAATCAATCTACGATTCGATAACTAGGTTATATCGAATATAACCAATCGATACATTCATCGCGAGAATGAAATACGGTATCACATACACGCATTATTCTCGGTCCTGCATATATCTCATATGCACTCCTATTTCGTTTCGCTTGAGCCAGGAAACCTCTGTGTAGGACTCTAAAGACTCGTCAATACGCCGGTAGCAGATGATGATCATATCAAGCACCCACAAGCCGCAAGCGGTCTGCCAAACGTAACGGCCATCCGGGTATTGAGCGATCAGAAGATCGACGAGCTAGCCCGCTCACACTCCTGTGAATCCAACCAGTAACACTTACCGTACAGTCCGGTCTGTTCGTCTGATATGTCGCATATCAAGTCTAGGGGTGGTATACGTCAGACCCCAATAACCGATGAGTCATGCCGATGTGAGGCTCATAACGGGTCGAGAAACTACTGGTAACACTTACCAGCAAATCTCTGATCAGCCCTGGCCAGGGACTTCCCTGTTACGGCCAATCGAGCACAGCGCAACATCAACCCCCAATACCGGGAGAGACGAAACCCCTCCTATCGCTCATTGCCTCCATGTGACTCGGGACTGTGCCCAAAGACCACCGTTTTGCACGCCCTCATGGACGTGGTAAGGTGGAGATCAAAGCACAGTGGGAATCACACAAGACTCTATGACGATCTCGGGTCTACAGACTAACCTGCACAAGTGTCACCTGAGAACTGCCATCTGACGTGAGGTATAATACCATCTGGGAGTTCTCGGCGAGTCCGTCCAGTGTACCCAGTCTCCACTGAGCACCCGTATACCATCTCTGATGTCAAACACCAATGGATATGGGATCATCCATCGCCCATTTCATGGGTCGAGAAGTGCATACGCTAGTCTACACTGGTATATCGATGCCCTGTCTCGATACACCCACGACTAGGGACCTTGAAGGATGTACTTATGGACTACCATGTCCCCACTAGTATGATCTGCATCATAGTCCAGGTAGTCAAGTACACATCCTAAGGGCTTTATCAACATGTAACTATAAGACAGTTTAAAGAGACAAGTGTACATGTTAAGATAAAGAGCAACCAGATAGCATACTATCATATCGAGCAAGAAAGTCATCTCTATATATGTCCAAGCATCCAATATAATATACATCATCTGTACAATACTGGCCTCTAGGGCATACATACAACTAACAATCTCCCACTTGCACTAGGGCCAGCTGCTGTAGTATCGCATACCGAGCATCCCGAAGAGTCTCTCAAACTGTATCTGGGGAATGGCCTTCGTGAGTGGATCCGCCGTGTTGTTCTTCGTGTCAACCCTCCTGACCTCGATCTCCCGGCGATCAACTATCTCCCGGATCAGGTGATACCGCCTCAGAATATGCCTGGATCGCTGATGGGACTTGGGTTCCTTGGCCAAAGCCACCGCTCCATTGTTATCGCAATACAAAGGTATTGGATGCTCAATGGATGGAACCACTCCAAGTTCAGTAATGAACTTCTTGATCCAGACAGCCTCTTTGGCAGCATCGTTGGCAGCGATGTATTCAGCCTCCATCGTCGAGTCTGCCACGGTTTCTTGCTTGGAACTCTTCCAGCTAACCGCCCCTCCGTAAAGGGTAAAGACAAATCACGACTGCTACTTAGAGTCGTCCTTATCACTCTGGAAGCTCGAATCGGTAAAGGACTCCACTTGGAGTTCTCCGTTACCATACACCAAGAGCATCTCTTTAGTCCTTCGTAAGTACTTGAGAATGCTCTTCACAGCTGTCCAGTGACTCTCTCCAGGATCAGCTTGATACCTGCTCACTACACTTAGTGAGTATGCTACATCGGGTCTGGTACATAGCATCGCATACATGATAGAGCCTACAGCCGAAGCATAGGGTATCCCTTGCATGCGAGCTCTCTCCAAATCAGTCTTTGGAGACATCTCTTTGGAGAGAGTGACTCCAGAGATCGTGGGCAAGTTCCCATGCTTGGATTCTTCTATACTAAACCTCTTTAGTATGGTGTCAATGTAACTGGATTGGGACAATCCCAAAATCCGTTTGGATCTATCTCTATAGATCCTGATTCCCAATATGCAGGAGGCATCACCAAGATCTTTCATTGAGAATCTTTGTGATAAGAAGAGCTTGACCGATTGCAGCATAGGAATATCATTTCCTATCAAGAGTATGTCGTCCACGTACAATACGAGGAAGACAACCTTACTCTCTGCCACCTTCTTGTAGATACAAGGTTCATCTGGATTTTTGACGAAATCAAACTCTTTGACAACGACGTCAAAGCAGATGTTCCAACTCCGCGATGCTTGCTTTAATCCATAAATGGATTTAAGCAGCTTGCACACTTTCCCGCTGCTCCCACTGTCTACGAAGCCCTCTGGCTGAGTCATGTACACGCACTCTTCTAAATCACCATTCAGAAAGGCGGTCTTAACATCCATTTGCCAGATTTCGTAATCATGATATGCAGCGATGGCAAGCATGATCCGGATGGATTTAAGCATAGCCACTGGAGAAAAGGTTTCGTCATAGTCCACACCTGGTCTTTGACGAAAACCCTTTGCTACAAGTCTAGCTTTGAAAGTCTCCACTTTCCCATCTACACCAAGTTTCTTCTTGAAGATCCATTTGCTCCCAATGGGTTTTACCCCTTCAGGAGCAACATCCAAAGTCCATACTTTGTTGGTGTACATGGATTCCATCTCGGACCGCATAGCATCCAGCCATTTCACTGAGTCCCTATTCGTGATGGCCTGCTCGAAGCTAGTTGGGTCATCATCCTCCATGATGCAATCCTCGCTCCCACCATCCATGAGAAAACCGTAGTATCTCTCAGGTGGGCGAGGAACCCTACTAGATCGGCGGAGAGGCTGAGGTTCGTCGGGAGCTACTGAATGCTCTGGTTCCACTAAATCTTCTGTTACGGTTTGTGTATCTGGAACTTCTTCCAGCTCTACCACTTTGCCACTAATTTCTTTTTCAAGGAATTCCTTTTCTAAAAAGGTGGCATATTGAGAAACAAACACCTTTTGTTCTTCAGTATGGTAGAAAAAATATCCTTGTGAATTCTTAGGATATCCCACAAACTTGCAAAGAACTGACCGTGCCTCGAGTTTGTCTGGATTTTGCCTTTTGACATAGGTCGGACAACCCCATATCTTAACTCGTTTAAAATATGGTCTCTTCCCACTCCATATCTCATATGGTGTGGTAGGTACAGATTTAGATGGAACTTGATTCAATAGGTATGCAGCTGTCTCCAGCGCATAACCCCAGAAGGAAATAGGTAACTCAGCTGTGCTCATCATAGAGCGCACCATATCTAATAGGGTGCGGTTCCTCCGTTCTGATACACCGTTGTGCTGTGGTGTATATGGAGGAGTCAGCTGAGAGAGAATCCCATTCTCTTTTAGGAAGTCCAGGAATTCATTGCTTAAGTATTCACCTCCTCGATCAGATCGTAGGATTTTAATACTTTTTCCGGTTTGGTTCTCAACTTCTTGTTTATATTCCCTAAATTTCTCAAAAGCTTCTGATTTGTTCATCAGGAACACATACCCGAACCTAGAGAGATCGTCAGTGAATGTAATGAAGTATGAAGAACCATCCCTGGCATGTGTAGACATGGGACCGCATACATCACTATGTATCAGTCCCAAGAGTTCGGTAACTCTTTCTCCGTGTCCCGTAAACGGAGTTTTGGTCATCTTGCCTTTGAGACATGACTGGCAAGTGTCATAAGATGAAAATTCAAACGGATTTAAATATCCATCTTTATGTAATTTAGCTAGTCGTGTCGTATTGATGTGACCCAGTCTACAATGCCACAAGAAGGATTCGTTCAGTTCTGAACTCTTCCTCTTGTGTGTGTTTGTTATGCTCAGAACTGTTGATTGATTTAGAACATAAATGCCATTGCACAACGTGCCTGATCCAACCAACTTTTGGTTACGGAAAATGTTCATAACATTATCCTGTAATACAAAATTATATCTCTCTTTACTCAATAAAGAAACCGATATAATATTGCATATCAGGTTCGGCATTTAATAGCATTCGTTCAGAACCAATGTATTGCCAGTCGGTAATACAAGGTGATATTCCCCGACAGTCTTAGCTGCAACAATTGCACCATTTCCAACTCTAATGTCTTTATCACCTTCTCCAAGTTCTTTACCTTTCCTTAGCCCATGCAACTGATTACATATATGGGATCCTGACCCGGTATCTAATACCCAGGACGTAGAGCAAATAGAGAAACAGTTCTCTGTAATGAACACACCCGAAGAAAATGCATCATCATGTACTTTCTTCATTCGGGTGGCATGGGAATCCAGGTATTCCCCTATATCCTGTTCATTCCTATAACTCTTATAAGAAAGAACGGAACCAACGTTCCCCAGCACAGTATAACATGCGGGTTCGGTCAATACATCCATATTATTATCTTTATTAGGGCATGAAATGGTCGCTACCTGGAGAGAGAGAGAAGAAAACACTTTAGCGTATGCTCGTGCAAGATCAGATTGGTTATTATCTTATCTAATCAGGATGGCTCCCACTGTTTTTATCAAATCTTCCTTCAAACCCTAAAAAGAAAGACTAGCTGGGATTAATTACACACTACAAGTTCGCCAATCTTTCAGCCAGGCCAGTGTCGGTACTTTGAGGGAGGTCCCCCGTGCTTTCGCACGAACCTAATTAATGTAAACCTCGTTTTCCCAAAGGCGTAACCTCGTTGACACCTTTCTAGACACCTACTTGATCAGCTAATTGCAATGTGTAAAACTCTCCCAGGAGTAACTCTTACTCGCAGTGGGTATCGGGATCCAACTATCTCATAGAAGGTATGCAATCTCATTGCAAATTTCAACACTTCAAATTCCCGATAATATTTTGCCCCTAGCAGCTATATGACCTTAACATAGTCAACAAATCATAAGTGCTAGTCAAGTTCAACCCGTCATTTCTCGATTGAATTAAACCCACCCGCACGACCCTTAACATAGTCAACAAAGTCGCACGACTACCCTAATCCAATCGCATCATATGCTTATACAGATAAGCACTAATTAGCTACCGCACACTACGCCTTAACATAGTCAACAAACGTAGCACGAATACTAACTAGTTCTTATCTGAAATGATGGAGGGCTACGACAGGTTTTTCTGAAAACCTATTGCGTAATGAACTTGATATCGTTGTAGAATCAAATGAAGTTATGAAATGGAATGATTTTGAGGCTTTTCTAGTTTTGCTAAAGGGGTCACTCCCGGTGAAGGGATCGTCGGCCCTTTCCTCGTCGAATGAGGTGCGGGATATATCACATATATCGCTGTGCAAAGCAAAACTCAAAAACAATCAAAAGCAAACCGAGTGTGTAGCATCTGCCAGTTATTGCTAAAGGAATCACTCCCGGTGAAGGGATCTCGGTCCTTTCCTCATCGAATAAGGTGCAGGGTATATCATATATACCGCTATGCAAAGCAAGAACTGTAGCTACCTGTTTTGTTTAAAATTTGATTCTACAACATCTTAGGTTTCTTTTCTTTCATTAATCACATTAATGAAGTCCCATCATTTAAGTTACCTAAACATCACAGATAAATACGACGTACACTTATGCCATCCGCATTCGCCTCGATGTCCCCTCGTGCACCGTTAGGTTAGGTAACTAACGACAGAGCAGGGCAGGGCTAGTGCGGGTGCAAAACATAAGTAACGTCTATATAATATATCATATATACTATATACTGTATCTATCACAGAACATCACATGATCACATCACAGATATCGCAGCAGAAGAAACATATGAAATATTGGATATACTAGGACGCCCGTGTTTTCAATACGAGCCAGTATAAAACACGGATTCCACGGTCGTGATGAATAGCCAATCCCACACCCCTAGACCCCTACGGGAGCGGCAAGCAACCCTACCAATTCTAGGGTTAGGAGACCCGGACTCGACTCCTCGAGATGGTCTCCCACTGGACCCTAGAACCCGGTTACTTGTGCTCCCCTCCTTGGGTCTATCCTAATGCGGAAAAGTAAATAATATACAAAGGGTGACAGCTTCCGCAACCTGGAAGTGCCCCAATAAAAGAATATTACATACAAGTTTTTACATGAATGAAAATGAAAAACACTCATCTCACATAAAAACCCCCCGCTATTCAAACACGACGATCCAATATAACATATCCAGCAACACATAACATCACATGTCATCAACGTAAGTAAATATGTCCATCCCAATTGTCGTTGACATATAGCAACGAAACCGGCGATATCACATATTACACTTACGGTCACAGAAAAGAAAGTGTAAAACTACAACAGTTGGAATCCGCAACCTCTTTAGACATCGCATGCCTAATCAAATGAAATACTTAGACATCACATGCCTAACAGTTATAAACCCCGCATTTTAGTCTCATTATCGAAAACTCTTTTCAATATCAAGTGAAACTAAACCGCTAGATTTATAACATTCATTCAGTTATCTCATAACTGTTTGTGAATTTCAATTATTGTATCACATTCCAGATGAACAGAAAATGTTAAACTTTCCGATCGAACAGTCGAACACCCAAGTTTTCCCGATACAGCTCAACACATGAAATAAGTCTAACAACATTCAGTTCGTGCCTCAGTACCAACGGTCCAGCCGTAGAAGGGTCAAGCCAACGCCTCACATGTGGCACGCCGTACTGCCCCAAACCCGAAGGTTCAAAGGGCAGTTCAAGACGGTCACATAATCGAGTTAAGGTTTGTTGTCTTCTAGAGGGTCCATTGCGCTACTTGCACTACTTAGAACGTCGTTAAACCATGGAAAAATCCAACTCTTGGAAATTTCCCGACAGGGGAAAAATTGGGTATTTATATCCGGTCGAACTTTTTAACATATTCTAAAAATTATCCGGAAAGCCACAAAGACAAAATTTGATACTCCGATCGAAACACCGAATCCCCAAAACAACCCCAGAAAATTCAACTCTTGAATAAAATTTAAAAATACCCAGAGAACTCAGCACTGTTAAATAGGAATTACTGTGCAAATTGTTAGGGCTGATGTCATACTTTAGCCGCGGAACCGCCGCATAAGCTAGGCTTATGCCGCGGTTCCGCCGCTCATTAGAGGGATCATGAAATAAATTTTGCGCCGTAATTCTTAGAATTCCCTGCTGAGTTTTCTGCATATTTTTAATTTGGAAAAAACCCATATTTTAAAAAATGTACAGAGAGCCGTTTTCGGGTTAGGGTTTTGGTTCGATCGGACTTCAAACGTCGTCTGGACTTCGCCTAAGGCTCTAGCTAGGCTCTGATACCACTGCAGGGTTCCTAGGCACACTATAGAGGTCTCACAAGGAATCAACCATGCCAATTTCAAATTTTATGGGTGCCGAGAAACCCTAATACGGATCGTTGACTAGAAGTTTAGGCGAAATATGAATCTAGTTAACAACTTAACTAAAGATAAGAAGCTACAACCTTTGTAGATCCGGATATCCACTTCCTTAGCTCCACGTAGACGTCCTCTCACTTTCCGTCTCGAATCTTGGACTCAATCGTCGGCTTGATCGGAGAAATGGGCGGACTAGGTCGTCGGCTTCGTGCCGAAGATGATCTACGTCGAGGCATCACAAGTTCAAGCTCCGACTTCACAAAATTGTGAAACTTGTAAAGAAAACACCCAAAACAACTTGGCAAGAGGTAGAGGGTGAAGAAATAGGAGGTGGGTTCACTTTAGAATTGGATTTCTCACTTTAGAGCTCAAGTTGCCATTGATGGCATCAAGCTTTCTCTCTTGAAGATGAAGAAGAAGATGAAGCTAGAATTATCATAAGTCTTGTTAAAAGAATAATAAAAATGAATACTTATCATCTTCTAACCTTGGTTAAGTGTAGAGAATAGACCATGGTCAAGTGGGAATGGTTAGGGTTAAGGATGATGACAAAATGGTCACTTTAGTCAAAGCTTCATGAAGCTTCATGAAAGAAACCATTTTGTTATCTTTTATTTATTTATCAAAAAAGAATAGATAAATAAATAAGTAAATAAATCAAAACCCTAACTATTATCATAACCATGGTTTAAGTCTTAACACAAAACCAATTTACATGCATCATCAAACATGACACATTGTAGTGCACAAAAGTATATCACATATACAACTTGTGAACTACAAGTGAGAAAATCCTATTAAAGTGAACCAATACTAGTTAATGCAAAGTAATATATCAAATATATAATTATACATTAAATCATTAAATCAACACTTGATTCAATGATCCGGTCATGTCGCACATAACCGACTAGTATCCAATGTATCGACTTATCGAATCAATCTACGATTCGATAACTAGGTTATATCGAATATAACCAATCGATACATTCATCGCGAGAATGAAATACGGTATCACATACACGCATTATTCTCGGTCCTGCACATATCTCATATGCACTCCTATTTCGTTTCGCTTGAGCCAGGAAACCTCTGTGTAGGACTCTAAAGACTCGTCAATACGCCGGTAGCAGATGATGATCATATCAAACACCCACAAGCCGCAAGCGGTCTGCCAAACGTAACGGCCATCCGGGTATTGAGCGATCAGAAGATCGACGAGCTAGCCCGCTCACACTCCTGTGAATCCAACCAGTAACACTTACCGTACAGTCCGGTCTGTTTGTCTGATATGTCGCATATCAAGTCTAGGGGTGGTATACGTCAGACCCCAATAACCGATAAGTCGTGCCGATGTGAGGCTCATAACGGGTCGAGAAACTACTGGTAACACTTACCAGCAAATCTCTGATCAGCCCTGGCCAGGGACTTCCCTGTTACGGCCAATCGAGCACAGCGCAACATCAACCCCCAATACCGGGAGAGACGAAACCCCTCCTATCGCTCATTGCCTCCATGTGACTCGGGACTGTGCCCAAAGACCACCGTTTTGCACGCCCTCATGGACGTGGTAAGGTGGAGATCAAAGCACAGTGGGAATCACACAAGACTCTATGATGATCTCGGGTCTACAGACTAACCTGCACAAGTGTCACCTGAGAACTGCCATCTGACGTGAGGTATAATACCATCTGGGAGTTCTCGGCGAGTCCGTCCAGTGTACCCAGTCTCCACTGAGCACTCGTATACCATCTCTGATGTCAAACACCAATGGATATGGGATCATCCATCGCCCATTTCATGGGTCGAGAAGCGCATACGCTAGTCTACACTGGTATATCGATGCCCTGTCTCGATACACCCACGACTAGGGACCTTGAAGGATGTACTTATGGACTACCATGTCCCCACTAGTATGATCTGCATCATAGTCCAGGTAGTCAAGTACACATCCTAAGGGCTTTATCAACATGTAACTATAAGAAAGTTTAAAGAGACAAGTGTACATGTTAAGATAAAGAGCAACCAGATAGCATACTATCATATCGAGCAAGAAAGTCATCTCTATATATGTCCAAGCATCCAATATAATATACATCATCTGTACAATACTGACCTCTAGGGCATACATACAACTAACAGAGGCAACTCAAGATCAAGCTCCAACTTCACCAAGTCATGAAACTTGTGAAGAAAACACCCTATACTACTTGGCAAGTGGTAGAGGATGAAAAAATAGGAAGTGGGTTCACTTTAGAATTGGATTTCTCACTCTTTTTCTCAAGTCACCATTGAAGCTAGCAAGCTTCTTTCTTCTTGAAGAAGAAGAAGAAGAAGAAGAAGAAAAAGAATATGATAAGAATAATAAATAAAATGGAAATAAAGTCATTCTTATCATTTTAGCAACCATGGTTAAGTGTAGAGAAAAAACTAAGGTTAGGTGAATGGTTAGGTTTAGGAAAGAAAACAAGAATGGTCAAAGCTTCTTGAAGCTTCAAAGAAACAAACAAAACAAGCAACCTTTTTCTTTTCTTGCCCTAAAATAAATAAATAAAATAAATAGTTAAGAAAAGATAACAAAATCCTAACCATTCACTTAAACATGGTTTAAAGTAAACCTACACCCAAGCTTGCATGTATCATCAAATATGATACAATCAAGTGCACAAAAATATATCACATATACAATGTGCACATCAAGTGAGAAAATCTATTTTAAGTGAACCAATACTAGTTAATGCAAAGTAATATATCAAATATATAATTATATATTAAATCACTAAATCAACACTTGATTTAACGATCCGGTCATATCGCATATGACCGACTAATATTCAATGTATCGGCTTATCGAATCAATCCTTGATTCGATAACTAGGTTATATCGCATATAACCAATCGATACATTCATCGCGAGAATAGAATACGGTATCACATACACGCATTATTCTCGGTCCCGCACATATCTCATATGCGCTCCTATTTCGTTTCGCTTGAGCCAGGAAACCACCTCTGTGTAGGACTCTAAAGACTCGTCAATACGCCGGCAGTAGGTGATGATCATATCAAACACCCACAAGCCGCAAGCGGTCTGCTAAACGTAACGGCCACCCGGGTATTGAGCGATCAGAAGATCAACGAGCAAGCCCGCTCACACTCCTGTGAATCCAACCAGTAACACTTACCGTACAGTCCGGTCTGTTCGTCTGATACGTCGCATATCTTGCCTAGGGGTGGTAAACGTCAGACCCCAATAGCTCGATAAGTCGTGTCGATATGAGGTCTATAACAGTTCGAGAAACTACTGGTAACACTTACCAGTAAATCTCAGCAACCCTGACCAGGGATTTCTGGTTATAGCCAATCGAACACAGTGCAACATAAACTCTCTATACCGGGAGAGACGAATCCCCTCCTATCGCTCATTGCCTCCATGTGATTCGGGACTGTACCCAAAAACCACCGTTTTGCACGCCCTCTTGGACGTGGTAAGGTGGAAATCAAAGCACAGTGGGAATCACACAAGACTCTATGACGATCTCGGGTCTACAGACTAACCTGTACCAGTGTCACCAGAAAACTGCCATCTGACGTAAGGTATAATACCATCTGGGAGTTCTCGGCGAGTCCGTCCAGTGTACCCAGTCTCCACTGAGCACCCGTATATCATCTCTGATGTCAAACACCAATGGATATGGGATCATCCATCGCCCATCTGTATGGGTCGAGAAGGTATACGCTAGTCTACTCTGGTATATCGATGCCCCGTCTCGATACACCCACGACTAGGGACCTTGAAGAATGTACTTATGGACTACTATGTCCCCACTAGTATGATCCGCATCATAGTCCAGGTAGTCAAGTACACATCCTAAGGGCTTTACCAACATGTAACAGAGAGACAATCGGTGTACACGTTAAGGTAAAGACCAACCAGATAGCATACTATCATGTCGAGCAAGAAAGTCCTTTCTATATATGTCCCAGCATCCACTACAATATACATCCTATGTACAGTAATGGCCTCTAGGACATACATATAACTAACACCACTGACTACGACAACCCTCTGGCAGAATAATATATATACGTACACTTCTAAAGCTAGTTTAGAACGACGCTATACTTATCCTCCTGCCGGGTCTCATAGTTTGGAACAACAGTAGTATCAAGTCTGGGTAAACAAGAACCTCCCTGTCACCGTCATTGAGGTTACCGGAGTACCTCTCGGGTGCCTGAGGTTACCCACCATATCTGCGGAGTGGCTATTGGAATGTCAAACCTGATTGAATATATAGGTCCTATTTATTTTTCCGTAATCGTTTGTGGTTCTGGATTCACTTCCAGTTCTACCATATTACCACTATTGTTTTCTGAAAAAATCCATTTTACTAAAACTGTGGCGAGTCTAGAACAATATCACTATTGATCTTCCAGATGGTAGAAAATCAACCCTCGTCGAAACTAGGGTCAACCCACAAACTGCCATTACAGAAACGTACCTTGAGTTATCCAGTGTCTGGTTTTAAGCATAAGCTGGACAACTCCCCTTACCTTAACATCGTTAAGATATGAAGCATTCTATATCCAATATAGAAATTTTGGCACTTATTTAATTGGAACCAGATTCAAATAATGCTACTGTCTCCAGTGCATATCAACTTAATGGAGAGAGCCTAATCAGTATTACTCAACTTAGGAATCCATCCAATTATGAGTAACCTGAAAGAGAAACAAGTTTCTCAAAACCATTACTATCATCTGAATACCAATCACAAGAATCTACATCTTCGATTTCTTTGAAGAATCCCGATACTTGTGACACATGGTTTTCTACTTTATTCCTATACCCACAACTTCTCAATACTTAGACATTGTATTTCTACGAAACACTTGTCTAAAAACTAGAGAAGTCACAAGTAAATAGAATATAGTACTAGGACCAACCCCTTTGTCCTGATGGACACTGGACAACATACAATACTCTGTATAAGTCTGCTGAGATGAATAACTCAAAACCTGTGCATCGTAGGTTGAAAAATGTCCCCAGGCGATTTCCTCAAATATCACCAATTACAACGAATTCCGATATAATGATGATGATCACCTAATTCCCAATAACTTACTCCCACTCATTATCTGTAAAACTATACAGATGTGAAAATGAAACCTGGTAAATACATACCCTGGAGTAAGTATCTAATCGGGAAATCAGTTTTCTTTTAACAATGCACAGTGAAACTGAAATATGAAAATGTTTCGTAGGGGTATCCTGGTATTCTTAGTAATGCCTCTTCCATAATCTAAATCATGACTTTAACCGTATATTTCCCTGCCATCTTTCTAATTCCCTTTATTTGTCTTTAGTCGTTACCTTCTGTACACCATCATTAGGCTAAGTGGTTTTCTTCCTTCCCTACCGTTCGGCATCAGCCTATGGTTTGGAAGAAGAATATCCAGTAAGCATAATAGGCGTACCCTCCTAATCCTAGGAGTACTCGCAACTTGAGAGAAGGTGATGATAAAAGATAACAGAATAAACCTTATTCTTATTTCTCCTGAACTAGAATCCATCCTCGAAAAAATATCCTTCGAGTTTATATATAACCATACGATGGATTTATCCAATGGAATTGGATGTTCGTAGTGATACGGGTTGTTCTGGAGAAATTAAAGGTGAAGTAGGATTGGCGATGAAAATACGTGGTTTGGTCGTGAATGTTAATAGTCGCAATTTATTTTGCCCTCTTTCTAATTCCTTTATTTGTCTTTACATATTACCTTCTGCACACCCTACTTAGGCTAATTGGTTTTCTTCATTCCCTACCTTTCGGCACCTGCCTATGGTTTGGAATAAGACTATCCAATAAGCGTAATAGGTGTACTCTCCTAAACCAAGGAGCCCTCGCAACCTGAGAGAAGGCGATAATAAAAGACAACTGAATAAACCAATTTTATTTCTCCTGAACCTGGATCCATCCTCGAAGAAATCCCTCCGAGTTCGTATATAACCATACGATGGATCTATCCAATGGAAGTGGATGTCCGTAGTAATACGGGTTGTTCTGAGAAATACAAAGGGTAAAAGAAGGAGCGACAATGACTTATGCAACTATAGACAATCAAAAAGCCAGTATATTAAGAAGGTTCGGTCAACTTGGTCACTGAGTTATAGTCTAGTGTCGGTCAAAAGTCGCTACCAAAGAGAGAGAGAGAGAAAAGAAACACTCTGCGTGCACTCTAACCTAAATCAGAATGGTTATCATTTTATCTAATTAGGAAACCTCCCACTGTAGTCTCAAATTCTCCTCCAAACCTGAAAGAAGAATTAGTCGGAATCACCCGAGGAGTAAACTAACTCATCAGTGGGAATCGGGATCCAACTCTCATCGCATGATAACGTGATGGAAGCCACTCAAGTTATCACACTCCTGAAGGTATGCTCAAATCTGGCAAGTTTCCTGTATGTTTGAAACTCCCGATATAATTTTTATCCCATGCTCTTATGACCTTGACGTAGGCCAACAAATCATAAGCCACATGTCAAGTTCTACCCGTCGTTGTCCTGATTAATTTAGTACATCGTACAAGCCCTTGACGTAGGTCAACAAGGCTGTACGTCTGTCCTAAAGTTAATGCATCTATCTATGCAACAAACGAATGCCCAGCAGCTACCAAACACTACGCCTTGACGTAGGCCAACAAATATAGCTTGAATACTACTGACCATTCATAAGAAATGACGGAGGATTACGGCTGGTTTTTGGCGAAAAAACCTTTAACGTAATGAACTTGATCTCGTTGAAAGAACATGATAGCTTTTTATAAAAATATAGTGGCGAAAACCTTTGCTAAAGAGATCACTCCCGGTGAAGGGATATCGTCTCTTTCCTCGTGGAATGAGGTGCAGGATATTCTAACTGAATACCGCGATGCAAAGCAACTTGTAATCGACTATATTGAAGTTATTACCCTGACGTAAATTTCTGCCTAAGGGGTCACTCCCGGTGAAGGGATCTCGGCCCTTGCCTCGTCGAATGAGGTGCAGGATATTCTAACTGAATACCACTATGCAAAACAAAAGGAAATGTCTTTGTAATAACTCCTTTTTAAATTTGTTCCAACAACATCAAATATAGGTTTGTTTTATCCTTGCATTGATAAGAATCAATGCAGTCCCATCAATCAATCACACCAGAAAAGAACGAAAATAAAATGTACGTATATGCCATCCGCATTCGTCACAGGGTCCCATCATCACCCGTTAGGTTACTTAACTAACGACAGAGCGGGGGCTGGACTATCGCGGGTGTAAAACATATACAATATCTAATAGTATATATGCTAATATACAATAATCGCTCCAGGCATGATAATATGCAACATTACAGAAAAGTAATAAGCATCATAGAACAATACAGATAATCTGGGATCCCCGGGTTTCACAGAGCCGCTAACTGAAACCCGATGTTCCCCTGGTCGTGTAGATAGCCTGTGCAATGAAACCTAGACCCCTACGGGTGCGGCAAGTCACCCGCCAAAACCTGAAGCGAGGCAGCCCCCTACAGCAAAATGAATGGACCACCCGGCACTTCACGGAATCCGGTAACTTGAGCACCCCTCCTTGGGTCAACCTGTACTCCCTACGAGTGCGGCGAATAGTCTGCCAATTCTAGAGTGGGACCCCTCTGCCTCTCAAAACCATGAGATAGGAACCCGTTGCCCTCCAGAACCCGGCTATCCGTGCACTCCGTCGCGAGATAAACCTAGTACAGAAAAGAAAAATATATACAATGGGTACATCGACCTCAGCCCGGTCGTGCCCCAAAAGAATATTATACAAACAGGCAGTGACGGCAGTCCACAAGTCGGACGCTCGCCCCGCAATATCAAATGTAAATCCAAACAGCACTACCATTGCACACTGCTATCCACCACGACAAATCCGCAACATCACAGCACAACACAGAACATCAACGCGAATGTCACGTTCCCAAATCCGTCTAAAAGGACTATAGCAATTAGACGCAATTTACCGCTCAAATGACATTCCCGGTCGGAGATATAATTTAAGTACTGCATACTAATAAGTTTAAAATTTCGATCGACCAAACTTCCCGAATTGGGCCCCACTTACATCTGGTGTACAGTAACAAAATATTGGCCCAAAAGACATATACCAAAAACCACAATTTCCCATGGAAAACTCACTGTAAAAATTTGGCGCACTGTTCCCATAAAAGCGCGGCGGATCAGCAGCCGAACCCTGGTTTGGGCCGCGGATCCGCGGCCGTTTTGTGGGATCACGTGACCAAATTTCACCAGTGTGCTTAGAATTTCCTGCTTAGTTTTCTGTGATATGTCAAATAATTTTTAGACCAGATTAAAAATCGACAGAAACATTGAACAGAAAATTGTAGTTTCGTGAAAATCCGTTCGATCGATATTTTAAATGCGTTAGCACAAGTTAGTAAAGCTTAATGGTGAGGCTCTGATACCACTGGAAGTCCACGGTAGCGTCTCGGCCGTCTAACAGACGCCAATATGCGGAACAAAACTTTTACGACTGGCGCTATCGCGTACTATAACCCGGATCTGCCATTAAAGCTAAACTAACATATTGTAAATAGAGTAGAATTGTTATACCGAACGATCCGAATCCTTCGGTCTTTAACCATCATCCCACGCTTTGTTGCGGCTGCTCCGATCTCGTTCGACCTCCGGTCTCGTCGTCCAGGTGGCACCACGTCGACGAATCTTTAAACGGGCTCCCGCCTCCGAACCGAGGCAACTCGGTCGTCAAGTTTGCTAAAAGAGATGACCAAGATGAAGTAGAGAATGAGTAGAACACATTGTCTCATTACGTCCAAAGCTATGGACGAACGGTTATGGAAGTTGCCTTTTAGATCGATATGAAATGAGAAATGGAGTATACTAATTTCCATGAACCAAAATCCTTAATCTTTTCAAATGAAATCTCTCATCATTCCCTCAAGAGGGGGCCGGCCATATATAGGAGAGGGAGAGTGAGTGTAGGAAGGAAAAACATGGTGACCATAAGCATTCATACTTATCACAACCATTAAAGAAAGAATGAGTCATGTATGAACACATTAAATGCACCATTAAAGAACCATTAATGAACAAATGAGTCACAAGCCTAATCATCATTTCTAGAACCTTCTAGAAGCATGACTCACCCTCAAGACGAAAAGACAAATCTGTATTTAACCGAATGTTAAATACGGGTGATAGAAAACTGGCAACTTCCAAAAGTGATCCTGAAACGAATTTCAGGATAACCCCGTAATAGTATAAACATACCTGCATTTGTATTACAACCGAATACAAATGCAGCTGAGATAAAGATATTATATCTACACAGTATAATACTGGGATCCGGCTTAAACCAAAGCCTACCAGTATTATCTGCCCGAAAAATGATACGTGCGAAAATGAACGTGCATTTTCCGAACCCTGCCATAATACCATACGGCATCTACAACGTTTCGCCCGAACTTGGAAAAGTGTCTGTGGGGGACTCTAATGACTCATCAATACACTGGCACTGGGTATAACCCCTAGCACGTCAGAGGTACTAGCTGTACGTAACGGTTTGCCTATGTATTGATTGGAAGGGAAGCTGACGAGCGAACTCATCCATAAACCCTACTGAGCCTGACAGTGACAATATTCGTACTGTCCGGTCCATTCGTCTTATGAGTCTCGCATATTAGGCCTAAGGGGCCGGTAAACGTCAGACCCCCAGTAGCTGCATAAGTCGTGTCAGAGAGCAGCCCATAACACCCTGAGATACTACTGGAATACTTTCCAGTAAATCTCGATTACCCTGGCCAGGGATTGTAGGGTTCCTGGGCACTCTAAGGAGGTTCCACAAGGCATCAACCATCCCAAATTCAAAAATTTCCGGTGCCGAGAAACCCTAATGTGATCGTTGACTAGAGTTTAAGGCGAAACATGCAATTAGTTAACAACTTAACTAAGAGTGAACGAAAATACAACCTTTGTAGATCCGGTCCTCTACCTCCATTGCTCCGTGATGATGTCCCTTCGCTGCGATCATCGAATCTCGGACTCTAGTGTTGATTCCATCGGAGAAATGATCGGGCTAGGTCGTCGACTTCGATGCCGAAGATGATCTACGTCGAGGCAATTCAAGATCAAGCTCCAACTTCACCAAGTCATGAAACTTGTGAAGAAAACACCCTATACTACATGGCAAGTGGTAGAGGATGAAGAAATAGGAAGTGGGTTCACTTTGGATTTGGATTTCTCACTTGGAATCATCACTTAGAATTTTCTAGCCATGGTTTCTTCTCTTCATGAAGAAGATGAAGAAGAAGAAAGAAAAAGAAATTATCAATAATAGAAAAACAAGTGATGGTTATCATAATGCAACCATGGTTAAGTGTAGAGAATAAACTAGGGTTAGGTGAATGGTTAGGGTTAAGGAAAGAAACAAAATGGTCAAGCTTTCAAAGCTTCATGAAGCTTCAACAAAAAACAAAAGTAGCAACCATTTCATTTCTTGTCCAAATATAAATGAAAAGAAATAAATAAATAAGTAAATCAAACCCTAACCATTAACTTAATCATGGTTTAATCATACACACCCAAGTTTGCATGTATCATCAAACATGATACAAACTAGTGCACAAAACTATATCATATATACAATGTGCACATTCAAGTGAGAAAGTAATCTTAAGTGAACCAATATTAGTTAATGTAAAGTAATATATCAAATATATAATTATATATTAAATCATTAAATCAATACTTGATTTAACGATCCGGTCACATCGCATATGACTGACTAATATCCAATGTATCGACTTATCGAATCAATCCTCGATTCGATAACCAGGTTATATCGCATACAACCAATCGATACATTCATCGCGAGAATAGAATACGGTATCACATACACGCATTATTCTCGGTCCCGCACATATCTCATATGCGCTCCTATTTCGTTTCGCTTGAGCCAGAAAACCTCTGTGTAGGACTCTAAAGACTCATCAATACGCCGGCAGCAGGTGATGATCATATCAAACACCCACAAGCCGCAAGCGGTCTGCTAAACGTAACGGCCATCCGGGTATTGAGCGATCAGAAGATCGACGAGCAAGCCCGCTCACACTCCTGTGAATCCAACTAGTAACACTTACTGTACAGTCCGGTCTGTTCGTCTGATATGTCGCATATCTCGCCTAGGGGTGGTAAACGTCACACCCCAGTAGCTTGATAAGTCGTGTCGATATGAGGTCTATAACAGTTCGAGAAACTACTGGTAACACTTACCAGCAAATCTCAGCAACCCTGGCCAGGGATTTCCGGTTATAGCCAATCGAACACAGAGTAACATCAACTCCCTATACCGGGAGAGACGAATCCCCTCCTATCGCTCATTGCCTCCATGTGATTCGGGACTGTACCCAAAAACCACCGTTTTGCACGCCTTCTTGGACGTGGTAAGGTGGAAATCAAAGCACAGTGGGAATCACACAAGACTCTATGACGATCTCGGGTCTACAGACTAACCTGTACCAGTGTCACCAGAGAACTGCCATCTGACGTAAGGTATAATACCATCTGGGAGTTCTCGGCGAGTCCGTCCAGTGTACCCAGTCTTCACTGAGCACCCGTATATCATCTCTGATGTTAAACACCAATGGATATGGGATCATCCATCGCCCATCTGTATGGGTCGAGAAGGTATACGCTAGTCTACTCTGGTATATCGATGCCCTGTCTCGATACACCCATGACTAGGGACCTTGAAGGATGTACTTATAGACTACCATGTCCCCACTAGTATGATCCGCATCATAGTCCAGGTAGTCAAGTACACATCCTAAGGGCTTTACCAACATGTAACAGAGAGACAATCAGTGTACACGTTAAGGTAAAGAGTAACCAGATAGCATACTATCATGTCGAGCAAGAAAGTCCTCCCTATATATGTCCAAGCATCCACTACAATATACATCCTATGTATAGTAATGGCCTCTATGACATACATATAACTAACAATCTCCCACTTGCACTAGGGCCATCTGATAGCAGTGGTTGTAGTATCTCATACTCAACCATCCCATAAAAGTCTCTCTTTGGGAAAAGGCCTTTGTGAGTGGATCCGCCGTGTTGTCCTCTGAGTATACTCTCCTAACCTTGATCACCGTGGAGATCAACTATCTCCATGATCAGGTGATGCTGCCTTAGAATATGTCTGGATCACTGATGGGACGGACGTTCCTTGGCATAAGCCACAACTCCATTGTCACACAATGGGAGGAACTAAGTTCATCTCATGAACTAATATACACCCAGACAGCCTCTTTGGTAGCATCTTAAGTAGCGTTGTATCCAGCCTTTATCGTCTAGTATGCCACGGTATCTAGCTTGGAACTCTTCCAACATACCGTCCCTTTACTGAGGGTAAAGACAATGCCTGTGACTGACATTCAGTCGTCTTTATCACCCTGGAACCCTTCCAGTGATTCTCCCCAGGATCGATTGATACCATCTCACTACTACTAGTGAGAATCCTAGCATCCAATTAGATCTATCTCATAGATCCAAAACTCAGGATTAAGGAGGTATCATTTTGATCCTATATTGAGAATCTTTGTGATAAGCGGAGATTGACCGAGCGGAGCATAGGAAACTCCTTTCTTATCAAGAGTATGTCATCCATGTACTTTACAAGGATCACTACCATACTCCCTACCACACTTTTGTTTATACAAGGTTCATCTACCATATTGATGATGTCAAACTCTTTCACTAACACATCAAAAACAGACGTTCCAACTCCGCGATGCCTGCTTTACATAAAACATCTTGCTCGCGTTTCCGCTGCTCCCACTGTCTACGAGGCCCTCTGGCTGTGTACTTATAGACGCACTCTTCTAAAATATCACTTAGAAAAGCAGTCATGGCACCCAATCGCCAGATATCGTAGTCATGGTATGTAGCCGTGGCAAGTAGGATCTGGATGGACTTAAGCATAGCTACTTAGAAAAGGTTTCATCATAATCCATACCTGGTCAATGATGCAAACTTTTAACAAGTCTAGCTTTGAAAGTCTCAACTTTTCCATGTACACCAAGTAATCTTCTCAAGATATACTTGCTCCTGATGGGGATTTAACCCTTCAGATAAAGCAACCAAAGTCCATACTTTGTTGGTGTATAAGGATTCCATCTCAGATCGCTAAGCATCCAGCTATTCTTACAGAGTCCCACTCTTGATGGCCAGCTCGAAACTAGTTGGGTCATCATCTCATGACGCAATCCCCGCTCCTACTGTCATAGAGAAACGGAAATATCTCTCAGGTGGGTGAGGATCCCTACTAGATCGGCGGAGAGGCTGAGGTTCGTTGGTAACTATTGAATCCTTTGGTTCTTCTAAATCATCAGCTGTAGTTTGTATATCTGGAACCTTTCCAGTTCTACATAACAGACCTTGCCTCGAGCTTGTCCGGATTATGCTTTTAGACATAGCCCGGACAACCCCAAATCTTAACCAACTTAAGATATGGGCTCTTCCCTTTCCATATCACATATGAAGCGGTAGACAACTGATTTGATTGGAACCCTATTCAATAGGTATGCAACTTCATAAGTGCATAACTCCCAAAAGGAAATAGGTAACTCAGTAGTACTCATCATAGAGCACACCTTATCATATAGGGTGTAAATGTCCGCCCCGATATACCATCGTGCTATGGTGTATACGGAGGAGTAATGCTGAGAGAGAATCTCATTCTCCTTTAGAATAACCCAGGATTTCCGTGCTCAAGTATTCTCCTCCCTGATCACATCAAAAGACATAATACTTATACCCGTATTTTGGTTCTCTACTTCTAACTTATATTCTGTGAATATCTTAAAAGGTTCGGACTTGTGTTTCAACAGGAACATATGTCTGAATCTTGAGAGATTATCAGAGAATGTAATGAAGTAGAAAGAACCGGTCTTGGTATGTATAGACAGGGGACCTTCATACATCAACATGTATCATCCCAAGAGTTCACTAACTCTTTCTCTGTTTCCAACAAACAGAGCTGTGGTCATCGTATCTTTGTGACATGACCGGCAAGTTTCACAAGATGTAAATTCAAACTAATCTAAATATGCATCTAAATGTAACTTCAGCCAGTCGGGTCGCATTGATATGACCTAGTCTACAATGCCTTAAGAAGAATTCTTTCATTTCTGAACTCTTCCTCTTGTGTGTGTTCCGTATACTAAGAACTGTAGTTTGATTTAGAACATCAATGCTTTTAGATAACGTGCTTGAACCGATCAACTTTTGATATAGGAAATGTTCAAAACATTGTCCATCAATACAAAATTTTATCATTTCTTTACTAATAAAGAGACTGATATGATTTTGTATACCAGATTCGGTATCTAATAACATTTGTTCAGAATCAATGTATTGGTAATACAGGGTGACAGTGACCAACAGACTTGGCTGCAACACTTGCACCATTTTCTGTCTCATGAAACTTATCACCCGTTCTCAATTCTCTACCTTTCTGTAGCCCTATGTATCAGATTACATATCTGGGATCCTGATCCGGTATCTAATACCCAGGACGTAGAGGATACAGAGAAACGGTTCTTTGTAATGAACACACCCGAAGGAGATGCATCATATGCACTTTCTTCGTTTGGGTGGCACGGGAATTCTGGTAATCCCCTATTTCCTGCTCTGTCTTATAACAATTATAAGTTGGAGCGGGACCAACGTTCCCTAGCTCAGTATAACAAGCGGGTTCGGTCAATACATCTGTATTATTATCTTGATTAAGGCGCGACATGGTCGCTACCTGGAGAGAGAGAGAGAAGAAAACACTCAGCGTATGCTCTTGCAAGATCAGATTGGTTATTATTTTATCTAATCAGGATGGCTCCCACTGTTTTTATCAAATCTTCCTTCAAACCCTGAAAGGAAAGACTACCCGGGATTAATTACACCCTACAACTTTGCCAATCTTTCAGCCAGGCCAGTGTCGGTACTTTGAGGGAGGTCTCCCGTGCTTTCGCACGAACCTAATTAATGTAAACCTCGTTTTCCCAGAGGCGTAACCCCGTTGACACCTTTCTAGACACCTACTTGATCGGCTAATTGTATTGTGTAAAACTCTCCCAGGAGTAACTCTTACTCGCAGCGAGTATCGGGATCCAACTATCTCATAGAAGGTATGCAATCTCATTGCAAATTTCAACACTTGAAATTCCCGATAATTTTGCCCCTAGCACCCTATGACCTTGATGGAGGTCAACAAACCATAGGCTACTAGTCAAGTTCAACCCGTCATTTCTTGATTGAATCAAACCCACCCGCACGACCTTTGACGGAGGTCAACAAGGTCGCACGACTACCCTAATCCAATCTGCATCATATGCATAAGCAGATAAATACTAGTTAGCTACCGCACACTACGCCTTGACGGAGGTCAACAAACGTAGCACGAATACTAAGTAAGACTTATCTGAAATGTCGGAGGGCTACGACAGGTTTTTCTGAAAACCTATTGCGTAATGAACTTGATATCGTTGTAGAATCAAATGATTTTAAAATGGAGTGTTTTTGAGGCTTTTCTTGTTTTGCTAAAGGGGTCACTCCCGGTGAAGGGATCGTCGGCCCTTTCCTCGTCGAATGAGGTGCGGGATATATCATATATATCACTGTGCAAAGCAGAAACTATAGAAGCAATCAAAAGACAAACCGAGGGTTGTAGCATCTGCCAGTTATTGCTAAAGGGGTCACTTCCGGTGAAGGGATCGTCGGCCCTTTCCTCATCGAATAAAATGCAGGATATATCATATATACCGCTGTGCAAAGCAAGAACTGTAGCTACCTGTTTTATTTTTGAAATTCGATTCCACAACATCTTTAGGTTTCTTTTTCTTTCATTAATCATATTAATGAAGTCCCATCATTTAAGTACCTAAACATCACAGATAAATACGACGTACACTTATGCCATCCGCATTCGCCTCGATATCCTCTCGTGCACCGTTAGGTTAGGTAACTAACGGCAGAGCAGGGCAGGGCTAGCGCGGGTGTAAAACATAAGTAACGTCTATATAATATATCATATATACTATATACAGTATTTATCACAGAACATATCACATGATCACATCACAGATAACGCAACAGAAAATATCATATGAAATATTGGATATACTAGGACGTCCGTGTTTTTAATACGAGCCAGTATAAAACACGGATTCCACGGTCGCGATGAATATCCAAACCCACACCCCTAGACCCCTACGAGAGCGGCAAGCAACCCTACCAATTCTAGGGTTAGGAGACCCGGACTCGACTCCTCGAGGTGGTCTCCCACTGGACCCTAGAACCCGGTTACTTGTGCTCGCCTCCTTGGGTCTATCCTAGTGCGGAAAAGTAAATAATATACAAACGGTGACATCTTCCGCAACCTGGAAGTGCCCCAATAAAAGAATATTACATACAAGTTTTTACATGAATGAAAATGAAAAACACTCATCTCACATAAAACCCCCCGGCTATTCAAACACGACGATCCAATATAACATATCCAGCAACATATAACATCACATGTCATCAACGTAAGTAAACATGCGTATCCCAATTGTCGTTGACATATAGCAACGAAACCGGCGATATCACATAATACACTTACGGTCGCAGAAAAGAAAGTGTAAAACTACAACAGTTGGAATCCGCAACCTGCATAGACATCGCATGCCTAACAATTATAAACCCCGCATTTTAGTCTCATTATCGAAAACTCTTTTCAATATCAAGTCGGGCAATTCAACAAGATTTCCGACATCCTGATCGAATGCTCGCCGCAAACTTTAGTAGGCGGCCGCACCCTCAATGCCGTTGACGAAGTGCACTAAGGCGGAACACCGCTGCCGCGAGCACCCGAACGGATGCTTTCGGCGACGGGGTTCTCCTACAGTCACTTGGTCGGGGCTATGGGGTGTAGCTGTTTATTAAGTTTACCCGGCGAGTATCCGCGTACGCTACGTGATTGCGACGGACTTTTGATCACATCAAAATTCCGTGGCAACCGATCAAGTGAGACTAAAGTGTTGTGTTTATAACATTCATATCAGTTATCTCATAACTACTTGTGGATTCCAAGTATTGTATCCCATTCCAGATAAACAGAAAATGTTAAACTTTCCGATCGAATAGTCAAACACCCAAGTTTTCCCAAAACAACTCAACACATGAAATAAGTTTAAAAACATCCAGTTCATGCCTCAGTACCAACGGTCCAGCCGTAGAAGGGTCAAGCCAACGCCTCACATGTGGCACGCCGTACTGCCCCAAACCCGAAGGTTCAAAAGGCAGTTCAAGACGGTCACATAATCGAGTTAAGGTTTGTTGTCTTCTAGAGGGACCATCGCGTTACTTGCACTACTTAGAACGTCATTAAACTACGGAAAGATCCAACACTTGGAAATTTCCCAACAGGGGAAAAATTGGGTATTTATATCCGGTCGAACTTTTCAAGATTATCTAAAATTATCTGGAAAAACACAGACGAAGTTAAACTTCCCGAACGAAACACCGAGTCCCCAATACAACCCAGAAAACTCAACTCTTGAGTAGAAGTTAAAATATCCCAGAAAATACAGCACTAAAATATAGGAATTACAGTGCAAAATTGAAAAGCTAATGTCACTACATGGCCGCGGAACCGCCGCTTTTTAGACGAATCATGAGCACGTGCTGCACAGTAATCCCTAAAATACCCTGCTGATTTTTCTGCATATTTTTAATTTGGAAAAATGCACAGTTTTAAAAAATGTACAGAGAAGGCTTAGAATTAGGGTTTCGGGGTTCGATCGGGTTTCTAACATCGTCTACGTATCGTCTAAGGCTCTAGCTAGGCTCTGATACCACTGTAGGGTTCCTGGGCACTCTAAGGAGGTTCCACAAGGCATCAACCATGCCAAATTCAAAAATTTCCGGTGCCGAGAAACCCTAATGCGATCGTTGACTAGAGTTTAAGGCGAAACATGCAATTAGTTAACAACTTAACTAAGAGTGAACGAAAATACAACCTTTGTAGATCCGGTCCTCTACCTCCATTGCTCCGTGATGATGTCCCTTCGCTGCGATCATCGGATCTCGGACTCTAGTGTTGATTCCATCGGAGAAATGATCGGGCTAGGTCGTCAACTTCGATGCCGAAGATGATCTACGTCGAGGCAACTCAAGATCAAGCTCCAACTTCACCAAGTCATGAAACTTGTGAAGAAAACACCCTATACTACATGGCAAGTGGTAGAGGATGAAGAAATAGGAAGTGGGTTCACTTTGGATTTGGATTTCTCACTTGGAATCATCACTTAGAATTTTCTAGCCATGGTTTCTTCTCTTCATGAAGAAGATGAAGAAGAAGAAAGAAAAAGAAATTATCAATAATAGAAAAACAAGTGATGGTTATCATAATGCAACCATGGTTAAGTGTAGAGAATAAACTAGGGTTAGGTGAATGGTTAGGGTTAAGGAAAGAAACAAAATGGTCAAGCTTTCAAAGCTTCATGAAGCTTCAACAAAAAACAAAAGTAGCAACCATTTCATTTCTTGTCCAAATATAAATGAAAAGAAATAAATAAATAAGTAAATCAAACCCTAACCATTAACTTAATCATGGTTTAATCATACACACCCAAGTTTGCATGTATCATCAAACATGATACAAACTAGTGCACAATACTATATCATATATACAATGTGCACATTCAAGTGAGAAAGTAATCTTAAGTGAACCAATATTAGTTAATGTAAAGTAATATATCAAATATATAATTATACATTAAATCATTAAATCAATACTTGATTTAACGATTCGGTCACATCGTATATGACTGACTAATATCCAATGTATCGACTTATCGAATCAATCCTCGATTCGATAACCAGGTTATATCGCATACAACCAATTGATACATTCATCGCGAGAATAGAATACGGTATCACATACACGCATTATTCTCGGTCCCGCACATATCTCATATGCGCTCCTATTTCGTTTCGCTTGAGCCAGGAAACCTCTGTGTAGGACTCTAAAGACTCGTCAATACGCCGGCAGCAGGTGATGATCATATCAAACACCCACAAGCCGCAAGCGGTCTGCTAAACGTAACGGCCACCCGGGTATTGAGCGATCAGAAGATCGACGAGCAAGCCCGCTCACACTCCTGTGAATCCAACCAGTAACACTTACCGTACAGTCCGGTCTGTTCGTCCGATATGTCGCATATCTCGCCTAGGGGTGGTAAACGTCAGACCCCAGTAGCTCGATAAGTCGTGTCGATATGAGGTCTATTACAGTTCGAGAAACTACTGGTAACACTTACCAGCAAATCTCAGCAACCCTGGCCAGGGATTTTCGGTTATAGCCAATCCAACACAGTGCAACATCAACTCCCTATACCGGGAGGGACGAATCCCCTCCTATCGCTCATTGCCTCCATGTGATTCAGGACTGTACCCAAAACCCACCATTTTGCATGCCCTCTTAGACGTGGTAAGGTGGAAATCAAAGCACAGTGGGAATCACACAAGACTCTATGACGATCTCGGGTCTACAGACTAACCTGTACCAGTGTCACCAGAGAACTGCCATCTGACGTAAGGTATAATACCATCTGGGAGTTCTCGACGAGTCCGTCCAGTGTACCCAGTCTTCACTGAGCACCCGTATATCATCTCTGATGTCAAACACCAATGGATATGGGATCATCCATCGCCCATCTGTATGGGTCGAGAAGGTATACGCTAGTCTACTCTGGTATATCGATGCCCTGTCTCGATACACCCACGACTAGGGACCTTGAAGGATGTACTTATGGACTACCATGTCCCCACTAGTATGATCCGCATCATAGTCCAGGTAGTCAAGTACACATCCTAAGGGCTTTACCAACATGTAACAGAGAGACAATCAGTGTACACGTTAAGGTAAAGAGTAACCAAATAGCATACTATCATGTCGAGCAAGAAAGTCCTCCATATATATGTCCAAGCATCCACTACAATATACATCCTATGTATAGTAATGGCCTCTAGGGCATACATATAACTAACAGGGATTTCGTGTAATGGCTCTCCTAAACACAGCGCGATCTCACTCCAAATACCGGGAGAGACGAATCCCCAAAGATCTGCTCACTGCCTCCATGTGGCTCGGGACTGTACCCAAAATATACCTGTTTGCACGTCTCCTTTGACCCGTGGTAGGGTATAAATCAAAGCACAGTGGGAGCTCACACGAGACAAATGACGACCTCAGGTCGATGAACTAACCTGTACACATGTCACCAGGGAACTGCTATCTGACGCTAGGTATAATACCAACTAGCAAGTTCCCGGCGAGTCCTGTCCGGTGTACTCATAACCCAATGAGCACCTGTATACATCTTAAGTGAATCAACTAACACCAATGGCTTGTGAGACCGGCCACCGCCCCTCGTTGGGGTCTCGAATCTATACACTAGTCTACTCTGGAGTATCGATGCCCTGTCTCGAAACTCCCATGACTAGGGACACTTTAAGGATGTGCTTATAGACCCCAGCTCCCATACATATATGATCGCCATCATACTGCTGGCAGTCAAGCAAGAATCCTATGGGCTCTATCAAAGTGTAACAGTGATAAAGACAAACCATATAGCATACTATCATCTCGAGTAAGACTGTTCTATCGGTATAGGTCCTCCCTCAATCATTGCAATCACGTACCTGCGATCCAATAATTGACTTTGAGGGCACTATATCCAACACTCTAAACACTCATCAGTACGCCAGCAGTAGGTAATGATCATATCAGATACCCATAAACCTTCAGCGGTACTAGTCGGACGTAACGACTACTCAGGAATTGAACGAATAGAAGATCCACAAGCAAACTTATCCAAACTCCCGTAGAGCCTATAAGCAACACTTACTGTACAGTCCGGTTTCTTTGTCTGATATGTCGTATATCGAGTCTGGAGGGTGGAATCGTCAGACCCTAATAACTCGATAAGTCATGTTGATGTGTGGCCTATAACCTTTCGAGAAACTACTAATAACACTTATCAGTAAATCTCATCATCCCTGCCCAGGGACTTACTGTTATAGCCAATCGAGCATAGCGCAATATCAACTCCTAATACCGGGAGAGACAAAACTCCTCCCATTGCTCACTGCCTCCATGTGACTCGGGAATGTACAAAAAAACCACCTGTTTGCATGACTCATTTGAGCCGTGGTAGGGAGGAAATCAAAGAACAGTAGGAACCACACAAGACACTATGACATCTCGGCTTTACAGACTAACCTGTACAAGTGTCACCAGAGAACTGCTATCCGACGATAGGTATGGTACCATCTAGGAGTTCTTGCGAGTCTAGTTCGATGTACTCATTCTCCAATGAGTACCTGTGTACAATCTTTGATGTCAAACACCAATTGTTGTGAGATCAACCATCGTCCTATACAGGGTCAAAAAACGTACACACTAGTATACTCCAGAATATCGATGCCCTGTCTCGATACTCTCTTGACTAGGAACTGTTAAGGATGTGCTTATGGACTACACAAGCCCTACCAGTATGATCTGCATCATAGTCCTGGTAGTCAAGCCAACATCCTAAGAGATTTATCAACATGTATCAATGAGATAGTAAATTACAAAAAGTGCACATGTTAAGATAAACAGCAACCAGATAGCATACTATCATGTTGAGCAAGAAAGTCCTATATATATAAATATATGTATGTGTCTAAGCATCCACTATAATATACAATAATAGCCTATAGAGCATACATATTCCTAACAATCTCCCACTTGCACTAAGGCCAGTTGTTATAGTATCGCATACCCAACATCCTAAAAACTCTCTTGTACTGTGTCTAGGGGAGGGCCTTCGTGAGTGGATCCGCCGTGTTATCCTTCGTGTCAACTCTCCTGACCTCGATCTCACGGCGATCAACTATCTCCCGGATTAGGTGATATCGCCTCAGAATATGTCTGGATCGCTGATGGGACCGGGGTTCCTTGGCCAAAGCCACAGCTCCATTGTTATCACAATACAAATGTATTAGATCCACAATGGATGGAACCATACCAAGTTCAATAATGAACTTCTTCATCTAGGCAGGCTCTTTGGCAGCTTCGTTGGCAGCGATGTATTCAGCCTTTATCGTTGAGTCTGCAATGGTATCTTGTTTGGAACTCTTCCAACATACCTCCCCTCAATTAAGGGTGAAGACAAAGCTCGAGACATAATTGTTGTCATCTTTATCACTCTGGAAGCTCGAATCGGTAAAGGACTCCACTTGGAGTTCTCCATTACCATACACCAAGAACATCTCTTTAGTCCTTCACAAGTACTTAAGAATGTTCTTCACAGCTATCCAGTGCTTCTCCCCTGGGTCTGATTGATACTTATTTACCACACTAAGTGCGTAAGCTATATCCGGTCTTGTGCATAACATCGTGTATATGATAGATCCAACTGTAGAAGTATAGGGTATCACGTTCATGCGAGCCCTTTCCAAATCAGTCTTGGGAGACATCTCTTTGAAGAGAGTGATTCCTGAACAAGTGGGTAAATTACCACGCTTAGAATCTTGCATACCAAATCTCTTTAGTATGGTGTCTATGTACCTGAATTGGGAGAATCTCAACATCCTTTTAGATATATCTCTATAGATTATTATCCTCAGGATATAAAAGGCATCACCCAGATCTTTCATGGGGAACTTTTGTGATAGGAAGAGTTTGACCGAGTGCAGCATAGGAACATCATTTCCTATCAAGAGTGTCATCCACATACAATACGAGAAATACGACCTTACTCTCTACCACCTTTTTATATATACAGGGTTCATTACGTTTTTGATAAAGTCAAACTTTTTGACTGCTAAATCAAAACAGATATTCCAGCTCCGCAACACCTACTTTAATCCATAAATTGATATAAACAGCTTGCACACCTAACCGCTGCTCCCACTATCTATGAAACACTCTGGCTGTGTCATATACACGCTCTCTTCTAAATCACCATTTATAAAAACGGTCTTGATGTCCATCTACCAGATTTCATAGTCAGGTATGCAGCAATGGCAAGTAGGATCTTGATAGACTTAAGCATAGCCACTGGAGAGAAAGTCTCATCATAGTCGACACCTGGTCGTTGACGAAAACCTTTTGCTACAAGTCTAGCTTTGAAGGTCTCAACCTTTCTATCTACACCAATTTTCTTCTTGAAGATGCATTTGCTCCTAATGGTTTTTACCCCTTCAGGAGCAACTTCCAAAGTCCATAATTTGTTGGTGTACATGGATTCCATCTCAGATCGCATAGCATCCAGCCATTTCATAGAGTCCCCACTTATGATGGTCTGCTCGAAACTAGTTGGGTCATCATCTTCCATGATGCAATTCTCGTTTCCACCATTTATGAGAAAACCGTAGTATTTCTCAGGTTGGGTGAGAAACCCTACTAGATCTACGGAGTGGCTGAGCTTTGTCGGGGATTATTGGATCCTCCGGTTCTACCAAATCTTTAGTTGTAGTTTGTGTTTCTGGAATTTTATCCAGTTCTACTTCATTACCACCAATTTCTTTTATAAGAAATTCCTTTTCTAAAAAGGCGGCGTGTTGAGCAACAAACACCTTTTGTTCCTCAATGCGGTAGAATATATATCCATGTGAATTCTTTGGAAATCCCACAAACTTGCAAAGAACTGATCGTACTTCGAGTTTGTCCGGATTCTGTTTTTTAATATAGGCCGGACAACCTCATATCTTAACTCGTTTAAGATATGGTCTTTTTCTATTCCATATCTCATATGGTGTTTTAGGCACAAATTTTGATGGAACTTGATTCAATAGGTATGCAGCTGTCTTAAATGCATAACTCCAAAAGGAAATATGTAACTCAGCAGTACTCATCATAGAGCACACCATATCTAATAAGGTGCGATTCCTCCTCTCCGATACACCATTGTGCTGTGGTGTATACGGAAGAGTAAGCTGAGAGAGAATCCCATTCTCTTTAGATAATCTCGGAATTTCGTGCTTAAGTATTCACCTCCTCGATCAGATCGAAGAATTTTAATACTTTTGCCCGTCTGGTTCTCTAATTCGCTCTTATATTCCTTGAATTTCTTAAAAGCTTCAGATTTGTGTTTCAACAGGAACACATGTCCGAATCTTGAGAGATCATCGGTGAATGTAATGAAGTACGAGAAACCATTTCTGGCATGTGTAGACATAGGATCGCATACATCATTATGTATCAGTCTCAAGAGCTCAGTAGCTCTTGTTCTGTGTGCCGTAAATGGAGTTTTGGTCATCTTACTTTTGAGACATGACTGACAAGTTTCATAAGATGCAAATACGAACGGATTCAAATATGCATTTTTATACAACTTAGCTAGTCTGGTCGTATTGATATGACCAAGTACAGTGCCACAAGAAGGCTTTGTTAATTTATGAACTTTTCCTCTTGTGAGTGTTTTGTATATTTAGAACTGTATTTTGATTTAGAACGTATAAACTATTATATAACGTACCAAACCCAATCGATACTTGATTTAGGAAAATGTTCATAACATTTTCTCTAATGCAAAGTTATATCCTTCTTTATCTAATAAAGATATGGATATTATATTGTACATCATAGATGATACGAAGTAACAGTTGTTCAAAATCAATGCATTACCATTTGGCAATATTAGGTGATATTCGCCGACAGTTTCGGCAGCAACAATTGCTCCATTATCTACTTTGAGAGACATATCACCATTTCCTACTTCTCTACTTTTCTTTAACCCTTATAACATATTACAAATGTGGGATGCTGATTCGGTATTTAATACCTAAGACGTAGAGCAGATTGAGAAACAGTTCTCAATAATTAACACACCCGAAAAAGATGCATAATAATACTCTTTCTTCAATAGGGTTGCGTGGAAATCCTTGCATTCCCCTATCTCTTGCCCAGACTCATGACAATTTTCATAAGATAGAGCGGAACCAACGTTCCCCAGCCCAGTATAATAAGCGAGTTCGGTCAATACATCCATATTATTATCTTGATTAAGGCGTGACCTGGTCTCTACCGGGAGAGAGAGAGAGAAGAAAACACTTTAGCGTGTGCTCTTACAAGATTAGATTGGTTATTATCTTATTTAATCAGGATGACTCCCACTGCTTTTATCAAATCTTACTTCAAACCCTAAAAGGTAAGATTAGCTAGGATTAATTACACCCTACAAGTTCGCTAATCGGTCAGCCAGACTGGTGTTGGTACTCCGAGGGAGTCTCCTCGTGCTTTCGCATGGAACTAATTAAATAACATCGTTTTCGCAGGGGCATAACGCCGTTAACACCTTTCTCAGACACCTACTGGATTAGCTAATTGTAAAGTGGAAAACTCTCACAGGAGTAACGCTTACTCGCAGTGGGTATCGGGATCCAACTATAACATAGAAGGTATGCAATCTTATCGCAAATTTCAACACTTGAAATTCTCGATATCTGTTTTTACCCCATGCGGTTTATGACCTTGACAAGGTCAATAAACCATAAACCGCAAGTCAAGTTCAACCCATTATTTCGTGAATGATGTTAGTAGATGTTGCACACCCTCACAACACTTGTGAGGAGGCGGAAGTGGAAAAAAATAATTTTTCTTACATGCAACACCTACTTTAAACTTAGATCTTATGCTAAACCATAACTAGAAATCTTATCTAGAGATCTTATCTACTATGCTAGGGGTTATACCTTAAGGAAATGGTCCTTCGGGTCTTCTTTCCGCTGCGACTCCTTGGCTCTTTCAATGATTGTGTAGGGTTTCCTAGCACGACAGCAAGGTTTCGGGAGGCATCTTTCATGCCATTTTCAAAAAATTGCCATGCTAAACAACTCTAAACTTAGAATCTTTAACTAGAGATTTAGACAATACCAAATGTAAACTACTTTACATCTAGAGAACAAGAATACAACCATTGTCGACCGGTCCTTCTCTTTACTTTCTCTGTGTAGCAGTTTCGCGACTCCACTAGGCTTCTCTTGAGATTTTGAACGAGCTTCCTCCGATGACCTTCGTGTCGAAGATGATCCACGCGAAGTCTCTCCAACTCAAGCTACCTTTACACTAAACTCTTTAGCGTATGAAACATGCTATACTCGATCACTAGTCAAGTGTAGGATGGTGAAGTAGGGGATGTTGAGAGCTCACAAGTTTGTGTTCAAGCTTCATGATTCACATCACATGTGAGGGTTGAAACTTGAGAGTGGAGAGCAACCATGGGAGCAACTCTAGAATGAGCTAAGTGGGAGCAACCATGGGAGCAACTCCATAACATAAGGAGGAATAAGAAACTAGAGAGCAACCATGGGAGCAACTCAAGAATAATGGCTAAGTGTTGAGAATGAGCTAGAATGAATGGCAACACTTGACCCCTCACTCATTCAAGCATGGAATTATGCAATTTAAAATTGCAACCATGCTTGAATAGTGAGTCAAGATGAATAAAAAAAAGTAAATCCCATGCTTGCAACCATGCTTTCACTTTCCACCTCATTTCTATTTTCACAAAATAGAAATTTAAATGCCATGCCTCATTATATATATATATATATATATATGTAAGTCCACGTTGCGACCCCCGGTTCTTACGGGGAGGCGGAAACGGTATAAAAATCAAATTTTTAGCGCATGGGGCAATATGGACTAACAAAGTCGGGATCTTTTCCTAAACTAAAACTAGCAAACAAGCTAAAGAGAGTTAGCTACTCGGAAAGATGGTTATACCTAAACTTGAACTCCTTCTTCTTCAAACTTTTGTAGAGGTTGATAGTGCTTTCCTCGTTGCCTTCTTCTGTCAAAGATGGATCCACCTGAGGGTTCAACCTTCGGGCTCTTTCTCGAACTTTGAGAGAACTAGAATCTTCGGCTTGCTAAACCTTTGATCCTAGAGTGAGTAGAGAGTGTCTAAGGGGTGTTTTCTTTTCAAGGAGAGGGATTCTCAACACATGAGAAGGATTCTCCTTGAGCTTGAGGAAGAAGAAGATGAAGTGAGGAGAGAGAATGAATATGATAGAATGAGCTATCTTTTTCCTTTTTGCAACCATATCAAAAGAAAAAGAATTATCTAATTAGTAATAATAATTCAAATGAGAATAGTTGATGGTTGTTTTGGAATGACCACTATCATCACTTCATTAAATGAATGTTGGCAAGAATCAAGGAGCATCCTTGTAAAGTAATGATGATGGTCAAACATTCAACCATGGTCAACAAGTCAACCATGGTCAACAAGTCAACAAAACCAACCATAACATAATTTCATTTAATTACTATTATTAATTGATATCTCACTAATTCATTAGGGTTTGGAAAAAAGACGACTGTCAACTGTGCATGCGCACCCGTTCCGAAACCCTAATGAAAAACCTCTTCTTCCGCCTCAAACAACTGTGCATACACACCTGCATTCTTGTTCCGAGGAACATGAATACTGAGAGATAAAAGTAACCCCAAAATATATACCAGTATCCGGCTCAAACCAGAGCCCGCTGGCAATATCCGTCCGGACTCCAAACGTGCACAAGTGCGCGGATTAGAACGAACCCTGTCGCAAAACCATGCGACCTCTACTCTGTTTTGCCCAGAGGCAAATACCCTCTGTGTGGGACTCTAAAGACTCGACACTACGCTGGCAGTGGGTTTAACCACAGACCGCAAGCGGCACTAGCTGTGCGTAACGGTCCCCAGGTAGAAGCCGACAAGAAGGCTGACGAGGTGAACCCCATCTGAACTCCTACTGAGTCTGAATGTGACATTCTCCGTACAGTCCGGTCTGTTCGTCTGATACATCGCATGGCGGGCCTAGGGGGCGGTAAACGTCAGTCCCCTAATAGCGGTACAAGTCGTGTCGGAGTGAAGCCCAAAACACCCTGAGATAACACTGGAAGCCTACCAGTATATCTCGCTTGCCCTGGCCAGGGACTACTCGTGTAATGGCTCTCCTAGACACAGCGCGATGTCAACCCCCAATACCGGGAGAGACGAATCCTGTCTAACCGTCACTGCCTCCAAGTGCTTCGGGACTGCACCCAATTACTACCTGTTTGCACGACTCCTTTGAGCCGTGGTAGGGTAGTGATCAAAGTGCAGTGGGAACACACTCGAGGCGAAGTGCCAGTGTCAAGTCAGCGGACTAAGCTGTACTCATGTCACCTGGGAACTGATAACTGACGATAGGTATAATACCAACTGGTCAGTTCCCGACGAGTCCTGTCCGGTGTACTCATAACCTAACGAGCACCCGTATACTATCTCCAGTACGACGTACTGATGGCTGTGGGACAGACCATCTCCCATACTGGGATGAGAAGCGCATACGCTAGTCTACTCCGGAGTATCGATGCCCTGTCTCGATAGTCCTGCGACTAGGGACCTGTATAAGGATGTGCTTATAGATTACCCAGCCCCCACTAGTGTGACTGCCATCACAACGCTGGTAATCAAGCAAAGATCCTAAGGGCTCCACTAATGTGTATAGGTGATATCGCAAAATAAACACATGTACACATTGAAGTAGAAACAAACCAAGTAGCATACTACTATATTGAGCAAGATTGTTTATACAAGGTGAATATCCCAAGCTTCCATTAAGTAATATACAAACTAGTATGATACAGTAATGGCCTCTAGGGCATATACACTAACAATATATATATATATATATATCATATATATTAATATATATATAATGAAGAATAATTAGTGAGCTAACGATATTAGTCAAGATATAATTATATCACATATAATATATATCACATTATTAAATCAACACTTAATTTAATAATCCGGTTATATCATATATGACCGACTAATATCATTTATCTGTATATCACATTATCAAATCAACACTTGATTCGACAATCTGGTTATATCATATATAACCGAACCGATAACAGATGATTGCCAGATTACAATACGGTATCACATACTCGTATTTAATCAGGCCCACACACATATCAGATATGTGTCTTACTTCATTTCGCTTGAACCAGGGAACTTCTGTGTGGGACTCTAAAGACTCGTCAATACGCCAGCAGTAGGTGATGATCACATCAGTCATCTACAAGCCGTCAACAGTACTAGCTGGACGTAACGGCTACCCGGGTATTGAGCGATATGAAGATCAATAAGAAAGCCTGTCCACAGTCTTCATGAAGCCTATCAGTAACACTACTGTACAGTCCGGTCTCTTCGTCTGATATGTCGCATATCATATCTAGGGGTGGAAATCGTCAGACCCCAGTAACGTGATAAGTTATGCCGATGTCTGGTCTGTAAAGGTTTGAGAAACTACTGATAACACTTATCAGTAAATTTAGGCAGCAGCCCTGGCCAATGACTTCCTGTTGTAGCCAATCGAGCATAGCGCAATATCAACCCCCAATACCGGGAGAGACGAAACCCCTCCTATCGCTCATTGGCTCCATGTGACTCGGGACTGTACCCAAAATCCACCTCTTTGCACAACTCCTCTTGAGCGTGGTAAGGAGGAAATCAAAGCACAGTGGGAGCCACACAAGACTATATGACGATCTCGGGTCTACAGAGTAACCTGTACCAGTGTCACCAGAGGACTGCTATCTGACGATAGGTATACTACCACATAGGAGTCCTCGACGAGTCATGTTCAGTGTACTCAGTCTCCACTGAGCACCTGTATACCATCTTTGATGTCAAACACCAATGGATGTGGGATCATCCATCGCCCATCATATGGGTCAAGAAGCGTATACGCTAGTCTACTCTGGAATATCGATGCCCTTTCTCGATATTCCCTTGACTAGGAACTATTAAAGAATGTACTTGTGAACTACCCTATCCCCACTAGTATGATCTCCATCATAGTCCAGGTAGTCAAGTACATATCCTAAGGGCTTTATCAACATGTGAGAGCAAGAAAGTATCACAATACAAGTCTACATGTTAAGACAAAGAACAACCAGATAGCATACTATCATATCGAGCAAGAAAGTCCTCTCTATATATGTCCAAGAATCCATTATAATATATCATATGTACAATAATGGCCTCTAGGGCATACATATAACTAACAATCTCCCACTTGCACTGAGGCCTTGTGTTGTAGTATCTCATACCCAACATCCTAAAAAGTCTCTCAAATTGTATTTGGGGAAGGGCCTTTGTGAGTGGATCCGCTACGTTGTTCTTCGTGTCAACTCTCCTGACTTCGATCTCCCGGCGATCAACTATCTCCCGGATCAGGTGATACAGCTTTAGAATATGTCTGGATCTCTGATGGGACCTCGGTTTCTTGCCCAAAGCCACCGCTCCATTATTATCACAATACACAGGTATTGGATGCTCAATGGATGGAACCACACAAAGCTCAGCAATGAACTTCTTCATCCAGACAGCTTTTTTGGCAGCATCGTTGGCAGCGATATATTCAGCTTCCATCATCGAGTCTGCAACGGTGTCTTGCTTGGAACTCTTTAAATACACCGCCCCTCCGTTGAGGGTAAAGACAAAACCCGAGATCGACTTACTGTCTTCCTTATCACTCTGGAAGCTCGAGTCGGTAAAGGACTCTACTTGGAGTTCACCGTTACCATACACCAAGAACATCTCTTTAGTTTTTCTCAAGTACTTGAGAATGTTCTTCATAGCTGTCCGGTGATTCTCTTCTGGATCTGCTTGATACCTACTCACTACACTTAGTGAGTACGTGATTGTTAATAGAATTCGAGACTGTGTAAGTATCGAATCAAATGATCCATGATAACGGTTTCATTTGATTGTAAAGAATTTCTTGTTTGTGTAAATCGAATAAAGCGAATAAGTTTCAATGTGTCGGTAATATTGAATAAAATTCACAATCAAAGAATTATATTTGACCGCAATCAATTACGGTGTCGGTTGTAGATCGTAAGCGAGTGCGGATCATCCACAGGGATTGTGCGATTCGTTTCTATGTTTAATTTGTTTGAGTTGAAAAGTTAATCGAAAAGAAAAGAAAGCATGATTCATGATTTATCAATTGTTTCAAGTGTCACTATTCTATTCAAGAATCAAGAAAATGATAAACAATCGAGAATCGGGTTTCGATGATATTTCCAATCAAATGTCAAGAATCTAAATAAGGCTCGTAGGAATCGATCGGATCTATAGACCTGATGTAATCTCAAGATTTCGTGTTCTTGTCCTTTGAAGGATTGATACTAGATCGATGATGATCGATGAGAGTTAGGGCTTTCTCGTGAAACTAGGGTTTCATCGTTTAACCCTTGTTCTTTCATCGATATCATTCACATTCTAGCCTCTAACAATTTTAAGAAACGATCGTAACTCCCCAATCTCAAGCGATATCAATCAAGAAAGCATCGCAACGAATTGGGTTGTCGATTCTTGAACTTGCTAGGGTTTACAAAACTCGTAGGATTCAAGAATCGATTTAAGATATATTACATCATCATTCTATTGATCGTCTCGGCTCCTCGACGAGCGGAGTATTACTCAAACATCATCACACAAAAAGTATTCAAGAATTGAAAAGATATCATGATGCAAGAATTTAAAGAAAACAAGATAAAAGAATATCACCTTTTATTTATATCAACAATTTGATTACAGTCGCTCAAGAACTACAAGAGGAAGAACTAAATTGTCGAATTGGCGTCGCTCGGCTCCATGAGTCGCGGATCGTCTTGGACCACTTGCTCTGTTGAAGATCGGCTCGGCTCATAAAAGGTTGCAAGGCTTCTTGCTTGATGGGTACTTGGGATCTTGGCTTTTGATTGGAATTAGGGTTAGGGTTTCACACAAGTCCTCTCACTAGGCTTGTGGAAGAAGATGAAGAAAGAGAGTGAATGGATTTAGTTTGGCTACTAAAATGAACTAATGGAGGGATTTTTCCATGATGATTTACAAGTGAGCCTAGGGTCTTATTTATAGATCTCCCAAATCCTAGGTCTAGGTTTGAAATTACAATTCCCTCCAAAAGTTTGTTGAGTCTTCTAGAAGGAGTTTGTTAGGCTTAGCTTAGGGTTTAAGCTAGGGTTTAAGGAGAAGTTTCTAGAATGATAGGCTAGTTTAGTGTTGATTCCAAAGCTTGCTGATCTGGCAGAAATCTCTGGAGTATTCTGGAAGTTGACATGTCTTTCTGAAGTCTGGACCCTGAGATAAGAATTTTGCACCAAATTTGGGAAGTTAACTCCTTGGACCCACCGCGGATCCGCGGCGCAAGCAGGCTCCTGCCGCGGATCCACGACACTTTGTGGGCCTTGGGCTTTCTGGTCTGGTCTTGGGATGCCATTTGGGGCTTTATCTGATATGTTGAATTTTATTTGTCCCTTTGGATTGATACCAGAACTGAAATTATTGAGTTGGCGTAATGTTTGATCGGTATCGAATAAATTCTTGGCCTTTCTTCTGGATTTTCCTGCACAGATCTTAAAACAAGTGTTGCGCAATATAGAGATGATGCGATGCCATGAAATGCGGTCAATTTCCTTTATAGTGTCGGTTTTATAGTCTTATACATGCAATCTGATATTTTGCGACAGTTTTGCTAATATGTGAAATATGAATACCGTACACTTCTAAATGAGTGCAAATGATAGGGAAATTGCCGTGTTAAAAATACAATATTTTCGACTAATCAAATTCCCCCAAACTTAATTTCGATCATCTCGAGCGAACTGTTTTATTAAAAAGAGAAGGAGAAAATAAAGAAAGAGAAAAACTATCTAGCACACTTTCGTAGGCAACACGATTGCACTTAGCACGTGCAACAAGCCTTTAAACCTCTAGGTGTCCCTAGTAGGAGAAGTGTTGTCTCCTGAGGGTTTTCAGCGGATTGCACCCACAAAATCCAATAATAAAAGGAAGATCATGAATATTACATTTAAAGACAAGAATTGTAAAAGAAAGACTTTGAAAATTAGGGTTTCCAACTAAGCTAGCTTTTCGGTTGTCATGAGCCCTATCTTAATGGTCATGAAAAGATGTCGGAAATCACGTCCTCCCTCAATAAAACATCGTCTTATTGTTCATTCCTATCTTTATTCCAAACATCGATCATATCACCCTGCGTGTGTGTAAAGACATCCCTACACCCGGAGAATTCAATTCAAGCTATCATACTCTTGCCCATCAGCCTCAGTACTTTTTAATTAATGAATATTTAGATGAGATTGCTCACACACTTTCATGCGACCGTTAATACTTCTTGAGGTACTAACCGACCGATTACTCCTGTGCTTGCTTACTTGGTGTATTTTCCTCGTCTTGCACCACCTCAGGCATAGCAGTGGCTCCCAGACCAGTTGGCCTTAGGGCACTAGGTGAAGAAGCACCCTCGCTATACATTTTTTATTGCCCTTGGTGATAACAAAACCAGTGTCCATTTTTCTCACCACTTTATATTTTTTATTCACTTTTTTTTCTTTTTATTTCCTTCATACATCGGCTTTAAGACAAGAGCATTTCAAGGTATCCTCTACTATCCCAGGCTTTAAGACGTGTGTAAGTGCGAATAGCAGGGTAGCCACGTTCAAAATGTTTGGCTTCCAGAATAGAAACTATTTTTCAGACTTATTTTTATCCTCAAATTAGTGACGTCCTTCATCTTACTAACCCTTGGGACAACGGCTCATAACTACTTATTACTAGTTCGTATAAGAAAACTTCTAATTTTCTTAGTTTTCTTAAATTTTTCCAATCTCATGGATGTAATTTTTCGCTATCTAAACTTTCATTATCTTATTTATATACAAAAAGTGTAAATATTAAAATTATTTTTATAGTTGAAAAAAATTTTTAAATTTTTTTTTCGGTTTTGAAATTTTTTCAATTTTTATAGATTTTTAAAAGAAATGTTTTGTGCTTATGCAAATGATATGCAAATGATGCAAAAATAAGCACAAACCTCCCCCAAACTTGTTTTCAACAGTGTCCTCACTGTTGCCAATCGCTATACCTACAAAAACTGTAAGCCTAGGGGGAATTATTAGTGGGGGCAAAATATATAAGTGAAGAACTTCCCCCAAACTTACTCTTTTCACTCACCTTCATTCAAAAGATGATGCAGTGATATACTGGACATGAAGGTGAGACGGAAGAATTTTAATCCAAATAAACTGGCTCTTGTAAGAACAAGAGCTCCTCCGTGGGGTCAGTGGAAAAATACGGCTTTGGTCTATGTCCATTCACTTTGAAAAAGGTGCCGTTTTTGACATTTTCTACTTCTACTGCCCCGTGCGGGTATACAGACCGCACAACCAAAGGTCCCTTCCATCGAGATCGGAGCTTCCCCGAGTGAAGGTGTAATCGTGAATCATAAAGAAGAACTTGTTGACCAGGTGAAAATGTTTTCCTCAAAATGTTTTTATCGTGAAAAACCTTAGTCCGATTCTTTGTGATTACAGCGTTATCATAAGCTTCATCGCGGAGTTCGCTTAGCTCATTTATTTGCAGCTTCCGAAAGTTGCAAGCAAGGTTTAGATCAAAATTTATTTCTTTAATAGCCCACAATGCTTTATGCTCTATCTCGACGGGTAAATGATATGCTTTTCCAAACACTATCCTATATGGAGACATTCCTAGGTCGGTTTTAAATGCAGTCCTGAATGCCCAAAGAGCATCCGTCAGTTTGGTCGACCAGTCTTTTCTATTTTTAGCAACAGTTTTCTCCAGGATAAGTTTGATTTGTCTGTTTGAGATTTCAGCTTGCCCGCTTGTTTGGGGATGATAGGGTGTAGAAAGTCGGTGGTTGATTGAGTATTTTCGCATCAGAGTCTCGAAAGACCTGTTGCAGAAATGTGTCCCATTATCGCTAATAATAGCGCGGGGGTGTCCAAATCGCGAGAAGATATTCTCTTTTAAGAACTTAATGACAACTTTCTTGTCATTAATGCGACATGGAATGGCTTCTACCCACTTTGAGACATAATCAACCGCCAGCAATATGTACAAATTCCCAAAGGAGTTGGGAAAGGGTCCCATAAAATCAATGCCCCAAACATCGAATATTTCAACAACCAAGATGGGTTGCTGAGGCATTTCATTCCTCTAGGAGATTCTACCCGTGTACTGACATTGTGTACAGGTTTTGCAATACTCAAATGCGTCCTTGAATAAGGTCGGCCAATAAAATCCACATTGCAAAACCTTTTCCGCTGTCTTTTTAGGACCAAAGTGACCCCCACAGGCCTGATCATGACAAAAAGAAAGAACACTCTTGAACTCTTCATTCGGGACACACCGGTGAATGATCTGATCAGGACAATATTTAAACAAATAGGGCTCGTCCCAGTAAAAGTGTTTTACTTGGGATAGAAAACGGTATTTGTCCTGTTTTGACCAATCGCTCGGTATAAGTCCCGTGGCATGATAGTTCACAATATCCCTGAACCATGGTTCAGCAGATACGTTCAAGAGTTGTTCATCAGGAAACGAGTCATTGATCGGCAGGGTCACAGGGGAAGAAATGATGCGTGAAAGATGGTCAGCTACTACGTTTTCACATCCTTTCTTATCTTTGATAACAAGATCGAATTCTTGTAATAGAAGGATCCAACGTATTAGTCGACCTTTTGCATCTTTCTTCGCCAGAAGATGTTTTAAAGCGGAATGGTCAGTATACACAACTATAGGTGAGCCAATTAAGTAAGGCCTGAATTTTTCTAATGCAAATACAACCGCTAAAAGTTCCTTTTCGGTGGTTGTATAATTGATTTGCGCATCATTCAGGGTCTTACTTGCATAGTATATCACGTGTAGCATCTTATCAATGTGCTGTCCTAAGACTGCACCTACTGCAAAATCAGATGCGTCACACATCAGCTCAAAGGGGTAGTCCCAGTTTGGTGATGATAAAACGGGGGCTGAAGTGAGTGAGTGTTTAAGTGAGTCGAAAGCTGTCTCGCAATCCGAGTCAAAATGGAAGGTCGTATCCTTGGCCAGGAGAAGAGTTAAAGGTCTAGCAATTTTGCTAAAGTCCTTAATGAATCTCCTATAAAAGCCCGCATGGCCAAGGAAAGATCGAATATCTTTGACGCTTTTGGGATGAGGGAGGTTTTGAATGACATCTATCTTACCTCTGTCAACCTCAATGCCTTTCTGTGAAATGACATGTCCAAGTACTATTCCTTCTTGGACCATAAAGTGGCATTTTTCCCAGTTTAAAGTCAAGTTCTTCTCTTTGCAACGAGTAAGAACAGCGTCAAGATTCGCTAGGCAATCAGAAAAAGAGTCTCCAAAAATTGAGAAATCGTCCATAAAGATCTCCAGAAAATTCTCTACCATATCAGAGAATATCCCCATCATACACCGCTGAAAGGTAGCGGGAGCATTGCATAACCCAAAGGGCATGCGACTGTAAGCAAAGGTACCAAAAGGACAAGTAAAAGTGGTTTTATCTTGATCCTTTTTGGCGATGGGGACCTGATTATAGCCTGAGTATCCGTCCATAAAACAATAATACTCTCGTCCCGCTAAGCGTTCCAGCATCTGATCAATGAATGGTAGAGGAAAGTGGTCTTTCCTCGTAGCAGCATTGAGTTTTCTATAATCAATACATACACGCCATCCAGGTTGGGCGCGTGTCTGAATCAACTCATTTGCCTCATTGGTTATAACAGTGATGCCGGATTTCTTAGGAACGACATGTATAGGACTCACCCACTGGCTATCGGAGATGGGGTATATAATACCATTATCTAAGCATTTGACGTCTCTTTCATGACCGCTTCCTTCATGACGGGATTCAACCGTCTCTGTGGTTCTCGGGTCGGTCTGGCATCATCCATCACATGTATATGATGTTCAACTATCAAGGGACTAATCCCTTTGATGTCCGCCATACTCCAACCAAACGCCTCTTTGTTAGATCTCAATACCGATAAAAGTGCATTCTCTTGCTCTGATGCAAGAGAAGCGGATATGATAACACATAGATATGCATATTTAAGGTGAGAAGGTAAAATTTTGAGATCTAATTCAGGCGGAGAAATGATAGAAGGAGGGATCATTGAGCGATTTTTGGATTTACAAAGAAGCTCAGAGCCTGTGAAAGATACAGACCCGGGTGGAGAAAAGTCAGGAGTGCAGGACTCAAGTGTAGAAAAAGTGTCCTCACTAAGATCATGTGTAAAGTCAAACAGAGATGTGGTAATGTCATCGAGATCGGAAAGTTCCTCAGCTCCACAACTATCGGGAGCGATCTCATGGACAGAGCACACATCTAAAATATGAGCAGAGGGTTCTGATGGCTGACTTCCAACTTTGTAGATATTTAGTTCAATGGTCATATTTCCAAATGATAAGTTCATTGAACCATTTCTACAGTTTATAACAGCGTTGGAAGTGGTAAGGAAAGGACGACCCAGAATCACCGGAATTTGGCTCCGGGGGTTTGCTACAGGCTGTGTGTCAAGTACAATGAAGTCTACAGGGAAAACAAATTCCCCGACCTTTATCAACACATCCTCTAATTCACCCCTTGGTTTGGTGATTGAGCGGTCTGCCATCTGGAGAGTGCAGTGAGCAGGTTTCAGCTCTCCAATCCCTAATTGCTCATAGACAGAATATGGAAGGAGGTTAACACTTGCGCCAAGGTCTAAAAGAGCACGATTTATGTTTTTACCCCCAATAGAAATCGATATTGTAGGACATCCTGGGTCCTTTCGTTTCTTTGGTAGCTAGGGAATAAAAGCAGTGCTGATATTATTAACCATAAAGACCTTCTTCGGCACTTGAGTCTTCCTCTTCCTAGTGCACAAGTCCTTAAGAATTTTTGCATAAGCGGGGACTTGTTGAATTGCATTTAGGAGAGGGATATTGATGTTAACCTGTTTGAACATTTCCATAATTTTCTCCATATGAGGACTCGTTCTATTACCCCTTAACCGGTTCGGGTAAGGAGCTTTCGCAATAAGCGCAGGGTCCATCATAGGAGAAGAAAGAGGGGGTAGACGAGGTCCCAAAAGAGGTGTGGGGACCGTCTGTGGAGAACTATAAGGGTTAGGTTCAGGTGTTGAGCCTAATGGGAAATGGAGAATAGGCTCGCGAGAAGGTGGTATGGTAGAAGAAGAAGGGTCAGAAGGAGAAGTATGTGTGTGTGGAAAGGTCTCAGCCGGGGTGTTGATATGATTTTCAATATCATCAATATCTTCCCCGACATGATTGTTCAGCACTTTTCCCGATCTCAACGTTGTGACGGCATTTACATTGTAATGCCTAGGATTCTGTAGGGGTTGAGAGGGAAGTTTCCCTTTTTCTCTCGCACTCATTTCGGCTTTTAGGCGTGAGATTTCAGCTTCCATCGATATGATACTCTCAGCTTGGGACGCCGAGTTTTTCTTTATCTCACTGACGGAAGATCTAACCTCAGTCGAAACCTCTATGAAATTTGATAAAAGTGATTTCATGGTTTGAGTGAATTGAGAGAATTCGTCAGAACAGGTCATAGGATTAGACTGTGCAGGATTGTTGACCTGATTTTGGAAATTTTGTGACTGATAGGGGTGCTGAGTGAGTTGAAGGGTGCTGTTGTGGTAGAGGAAGAGCCCTTTGAAATTGATTCGTGTTTGGAACCGTGTTTTGAGATTGGTTTTGGTTCCAAGCGAAATTCGGGTGATTCCTCCAACCCTGATTGTACGTGGAAGAATATGGATCGTTTCGAGGTCTTTGAAATGCGGCATTAGAATGCTCGTGACCTTGAAACGCAGAGTTTAATGGACATTCTTCCGTTAAATGAGACGGATCAGAACAGCACCCACAAACAGTTTTGGGGAGCGACACTGGGTTTAGGGAGGCTGCTGCAAATTTGTGTTCCATAGCGTCGAGCTTCTTTTGCATTGCTGCCATCTCAGCTCGAACACCTATGGACACATCTATTTGGTGCACGCCACCCCTATTCAATGGTTGGGTTGCACTCTCCCACTGTAGTGATTTTTCAGCGAACTCTTCTAAATACTTCTAAGCTTCCCCATCATCCTTAGTCATAAAAGTACCTTGACACATGTTTTCAAGGATCTGTTTAGTGTTTGGGTTAATGCCCTCATAAATGATTCGGCAAAGCTCCCATCTCGGGATGCTGTGATGAGGACACTGAACCACTAGATCCTTGAAACATTCAAAGCATTTAGAGAATGGTTCAGTAGGGAGCTGGACAAATTGATTCAGTTCGCTACGGATTCGAGCTGTCTTTTGTATTGGGTAAAATTTCTTAAGGAATGCAGCGACGAATTCTTCCCAATTCGTAATAGAGTGTGCGGTAGTGTTATATAGCCACTTCTCGGCTATATCGCACAATGTAAATGGAAGAAGTCGTAGACGCATCGCATCCACTGAAAGTTGTGACGTACCCATCATTGCGCATACGTTTTCAAATTTGGTAATGAAAACATAAGCGTCCTCAGTCTCGAGTCCGTGGAATTTGGGTAAAAGTTTGATGTACTGGGGTTTAATCTCAAAGTTATCCCCATTGGCTGGTGGTGTGGATAAGCAGGTCGAAAGAGGACCTCGAATAGGGTAGCACCTCTCCTGGAGAGAGATGCGGGGTGGATTCTGCGCACCAACGGACGGCGGCAGATTAGGGTTAAAGAAGTTTGATGGATTCGGATCCATCGGTGTGGGTGTGGTAGTGGGTAAAGGAAAGGTAAATGGAGAAATATCGACTTCGGAGTTGATAAAGGGTACGCGGACTAAACGGGCACTAGAATCCCGTGTCCAGCCTATCTTGCACTAAAAAGGGTTAGTACAAGTGGCAGCGTTGACTTATAATTAGGGGTAAATGAATGAATGCGGTGTTTGCTTTGAAAAAGGGACGGATTTTTTTTTTTTGAAAAAAATGATGCGACACAACAAATGCAGCACACAAACCCTAGAATCTAGTGGTCACCTAGGTCTGGCTCTAGACCGCTCCTAACTGCCAAAAGATAAGTCGCAGGATAGAATCCTCCACTGCCTCTTTGTCCCCCTGTGGCCGGATAAGTGCCAGGTAAGTGGGAAGGTACTCCACTACGTAAGTAGTGGGCCTAATTAAAAACCACTAGCCTTAGACACACTCGCCTTAGACACCACAAGAAAACGCGGATAAGCAATGAATTACCCACGGCCTTCTCTTGTCCTAATTGAGCGCGACAGTCCTTAGAGTCATCTCTAGATATTTTTTAGTTAATGTGGGTCAATGCGGATGCAAGTTTTATGGTTTTCGGGGCCTAGGAAGGGTAATGAAATCCCCACCTAATTTGGATTTGGCCGTGCCCCTTAATATCCGTATTAGAATGCAAACAACCAAGAAACAAAATCACGCACAAATTTACTTTTGCTATTTGCGAGCTGCGATTATTTGCAAAGAATCCTGCAGAAAATTATTAGTTGGAGCTAAAAAGAGGAGAAAGGAGAAGGTAAGAAATCACCTGAAGCAAATATTTTGTAGAGATCCCCCCACCAAGCCGCGGTTCCGCCGCAATAGGTGTCTCCCACCGCGCTTCCGCGGTCTCGTGATGAGATCACTACACCAAAATTTTTCAGGGAGCTTCTGTAGACTCCCTAAACTCTTTGGTATTTTCCAAAAATTTTCTTCAATTGCCAAACAGCTCCAGATTTCCTTGCAATGAACCACAACAAATCGTTTAGGGTTTGCACGAATTTTGATCTCAAAATAACAATGGAATAAATCTTTCAATTCAAACTATAATATGAAACGAATTAGCGCGTAATCCCCGGCAACGACGCCATTTGATTGTTATAATTTTCTGATTGGATGTAAAAGTATCGAATCTAATCAAATAGTCCCCGGCAACGGCGCCATTTGATTGTTAATAGAATTCGAGACTGTTTAAGTATCGAATCAAATGATCCCTGATAACGGTTTCATTTGATTGTAAAGAATTTCTTGTTTGTGTAAATCGAATAAAGCGAATAAGTTTCAATGTGTCGGTAATATTGAATAAAATTCACAATCAAAGAATTATATTTGACCGCAATCAATTACGGTGTCGGTTGTAGATCGTAAGCGAGTGCGGATCATCCACAGGGATTGTGCGATTCGTTTCTATGTTTAATTTGTTTGAGTTGAAAAGTTAATCGAAAAGAAAAGAAAGCATGATTCATGATTTATCAATTGTTTCAAGTGTCACTATTCTATTCAAGAATCAAGAAAATGATAAACAATCGAGAATCGGGTTTCGATGATATTTCCAATCAAATGTCAAGAATCTAAATGAGGCTCGTAGGAATCGATCGGATCTATAGACGTGATGTAATCTCAAGATTTCGTGTTCTTGTCCTTCGAAGGATTGATACTAGATCGATGATGATCGATGAGAGTTAGGGCTTTCTCGTGAAACTAGGGTTTCATCGTTTAACCCTTGTTCTTTCATCGATATCATTCACATTCTAGCCTCTAACAATTTCAAGAAACGATCGTAACTCCTCAATCTCGAGCGATATCAATCAAGAAAGCATCGCAACGAATTGGGTCGTCGATTCTTAAACTTGCTAGGGTTTACAAAACTCGTAGGATTCAAGAATCGATTTAAGATATATTACATCATCATTCTATTGATCGTCTCGGCTCCTCGACGAGCGGAGTATTACTCAAACATCATCACACAGAAAGTATTCAAGAATTGAAAAGATATCATGATGCAAGAATTTAAAGAAAACAAGATAAAAGAATATCACCTTTTATTTATATCAACAATTTGATTACAGTCGCTCAAAAACTACAAGAGGAAGAACTAAATTGTCGAATTGGCGTCGCTCGGCTCCGTGAGTCGCGGATCGGCTTGGACCACTTGCTCTGTTGAAGATCGGCTCGGCTCATAAAAGGTTGCAAGGCTTCTTGCTTGATGGGTACTCGGGATCTTGGCTTTTGATTGGAATTAGGGTTAGGGTTTCACACAAGTCACACAAGTCCTCTCACTAGACTTGTGGAAGAAGATGAAGAAAGAGAGTGAATGGATTTAGTTTGGCTACTAAAATGAACTAATGGAGGGATTTTTCCATGATGATTTACAAGTGAGCCTAGGGTCTTGTTTATAGATCTCCCAAACCCTAGGTCTAGGTTTGAAATTACAATTCCCTCCAAAAGTTTGTTGAGTCTTCTAGAAGGAGTTTGTTAGGCTTAGCTTAGGGTTTAAGCTAGGGTTTAAGGAGAAGTTTCTAGAATGATAGGCTAGTTTAGTGTTGATTCCAAAGCTTGCTGATCTGGCAGAAATCTCTGGAGTATTCTGGAAGTTGACATGTCTTTTCTGAAGTCTGGACCCTAAGATAAGAATTTTGCACCAAATTTGGGAAGTTAACTCCTTGGACCCACCGCGGATCCGCGGTGCAAGCAGGCTCCTGCCGCGGATCCGCGGCACTTTGTGGGGCTTGGGCCTTGGGCTTTCTGGTCTGGTCTTGGGATGCCATTTGGGGCTTTATCTGATATGTTGAATTTTATTTGTCCCTTTGGATTGATACCAGAACTGAAATCATTGAGTTGGCGTAATGTTTGATCGGTACCGAATAAATTCTTGGCCTTTCTTCTGGATTTTCCTGCACAGATCTTAAAACAAGTGTTGCGCAATATAGAGATGATGCGATGCCATGAAATGCGGTCAATTTCCTTTATAGTGTCGGTTTTATAGTCTTATACATGCAATCTGATATTTTGCGACAGTTTTGCTAATATGTGAAATATGAATACCGTACACTTCTAAATGAGTGCAAATGATAGGGAAATTGCCGTGTTAAAAATACAATATTTTCGACTAATCAGTATGCTACATCGGGTCTGGTAAGTAACATCGCGTACATGATAGAACCTACTGCCGAAGCATAGGGTATCCCTTGCATGCGAGCTCTCTCCAAATCAGTCTTGGGAGACATCTCTTTGGAGAGAGTGAGTCCTGAGATCGTAGGTATATTCCCATGCTTGGAATCTTCCATACTAAACCTCTTTAGTATGGTGTCAATGTACCTGGATTGGGACAATCCCAGTATCCGTTTAGATCTATCTCTATAGATCTTAATCCCCAAGATGTAGGAGGCATCACCTAAATCTTTCATTGAGAACCTTTTTGATAAGAAGAGCTTGACCGAGTGCAGCATAGGAACATCATTTCCTATCAAGAGTATGTCATCCGCGTACAATACGAGGAAGATGACCTTACTCTCTGCGACCTTCTTGTATATACAAGGTTCATCTACGTTTTTGATGAAGTCAAACTCTTTGACTACCTCATCAAAACAGATGTTCCAACTCCGCAATGCCTGCTTCAACCCGTAAATTGATTTAAGCAGCTTGCACACCTTTCCGCTGCTCCCGCTGTCTACGAAGCCCTCTGACTGAGTCATGTACACGCTCTCTTCTAAATCACCATTTAGAAAGGCGGCCTTAACATCCATTTGCCAGATTTCGTAGTCATGGTATGCAGCGATGGAAAGTAGGATCCAGATGGACTTAAACATAGCTACTGGAGAAAAGGTTTCATCATAATCCACACCTGGTCGTTGACGAAAACCTTTTGCAACAAGTCTAGGTTTGAATGTATCAACTTTTCTATCTACACCAAATTTCTTCTTAAAGATCCATTTGCTCCCAATGGGTTTTACCCCTTCGGGAACAACTTCTAAAGTCCATACTTTGTTGGTTTACATGGATTCCATCTCAGATCGCATTGCATACAGCCATTTCACAGAGTCCCCACTCGTAATGGCCTGCTCGAAACTAGTTGGGTCATCATCTTCCATAATGCAATTCTCGTTCCTACCATCAATGAGAAAACCGTAGTATCTCTCAAGTGGATGAGGAACCCTACTAGATCGGCGGAGAGGCTAAGCTTCGTTGGGAACTATCGAATCCTCTGGTTCTACTAAATCTTCTGTTGTACTTTATGCTGCTGGAACCTCTTCCAGTTCTACCTCAAGGCCACTAATTTCTTTCGCAAGAAATTCCTTTTCTAAAAAGGTGGCATGCCGAGAAACAAACATCTTTTGCTCCTCGGTGTGGTAGAAGATATACCCTTGTGAGTTTTTGGAATATCCTATAAACTTGCACAGAACAGACCTTGCCTCGAGTTTGTCCGGATTCTGCCTTTTGACATAGGCCGGACAACCCCATATCTTAACATAATTAAGATTTTGTCTCTTCCCTTTCCATATCTCATATGGAATGGTAGACACTGATTTGGTAGGGACCATATTCAATAGGTGAATTGCTGTCTCAAGAGAATACCCCAAAAAGAAACAGGTAACTCAGCGGTGGTCATCATAGAGCACACTATATCCAATAGGGTGCGATTCCTCCGCTCCGATACACCGTTGTGCTGTGGTGTATACGGAGGAGTAAGCTGAGAGAGAATCCCATTCTCTTTTAGATAGTCACGATATTCCGTGCTTAAGTATTCTTCTTCCCGATCAGATCGAAGGATTTTAATACTTTTTCCCGTCTGGTTCTCAACTTCATGCTTATATTCTTTGAATTTCTCAAAAGCTTCAGACTTGTGTTTCAATAGGAACACATGTCCGTATCTTGAGAGATCGTCAGTAAATGTAATGAAGTACGAGGAACCATTCCTGGCATGTGTTGACATGGGACCGCATACATCACTATGTATCAGTCCCAAGAGTTCCGTAACTCTTTCTCCGTGTCCTGTATACGGAGTTTTGGTCATCTTGCCTTTGAGACATGACTGGCAAGTTTCATAAGATGAAAATTTGAACGGATTCAAATATCTATCCTTATGTAACTTAGCTAGTCATGTCGCATTGATATGACCTAGTCTACAATCCCACAAGAAGGATTTGTTCATTTCTTAACTTTTCCTCTTGTGTGTGTTCTGTACGTTAAGAACTGTGTTTTGATTCAGAACGTATAATCCATTACATAACGCACCAAACCCAATCAACACTTGATTTAGATAAATGTTCATAATATTATTCTCTACTACAAAGTTATATCCTTCTTTATCTAATAAAGAAATTGATATTAAATTGCATATCATAGAGGGTACGTAATAACAGTCGTTCAGGATCAATGTATTCCCAGTTGGCAATACAAGGTAATATTCACCAACTGTTTTGGCTGCAACGCTTGCACCATTCCCTACTTTTAGAGAATAATCACCTTTTCCCAATTCTCTACCTTTCCTTAGCCCATGCAACAAATTGCATATCTGGTATCCCGATCCGGTATCTAATATCCAAGACGTAGAGTGTACTGAGAAACAGTTCTCTGTAACTAACACACCCGATGAAAATGCATCAACATGCTTATTCTTCGTTTGTGTGGCGTGGGAATCTGGATATACCCCTATTTCCTACTCGAACTTATAACACTTATAAGTTGGAGCAGAACCAACGTTCCCCTGTCCAGTATAACAAGCGGGTTCGGTCAATACATCCATATTATTATCTTGATTAAGGCGTGGCATTGGTTGCTGCCTGGAGAGAGAGAGAAGGAAACGCATTAGCGTGCGCTCTTTGCAAGATTAGATTGGTTATTATCTTATCTAATCAGCACAGTTCCCACTGTTTTTATCAAATCTTCCTTCAAACCCAAAAAGGTAAGACTAGCCGGGTTTAATTACACCTTACAAGTTCGCCAATCTTTCAGCCAGGCCAGTGCCGGTACTTTGAGGGAGGTTCCCCGTGCTTTTGCACGGACCTAATTAAAATAAACCTCATTTCGCAGGGGCGTGACCTCGTTAACACCTTTCTTGACACCTACTTGATCGGCTAATTGTGATGTGTAAAATTCTCCCAGCAGTAACTCTTACTCGCAGAGGGTATCGGGATCCAACTATTTCATAGAAGGTATGCAATCTTATTGTAAATTTCAACACTTGAAATTCCCGATAATATTTTGCCCCTAGCGTCCTATGACCTCGACGAAAGCCAACAAACCAAAGGACGCCAGTCAAGTTCAACCCGTACATTTCATGATTGAATTAAACCCACCCGCACAACCCTTGACGAAAGCCAACAAAGTCGTATGACTACCCTAATCCAATCGTATCATATGCAGCAGATAAACAGTAAGTAGCTACCGCACGCTACACCTTGACGAAAGCTAACAAACGTAGCACGAATACTAAATACTATTTATCTGAAATGACGGAGGGCTATGACTGGTTTTTAAGAAAACCTTTTGCGTAATGAAATTTATATCGTTGTAGAATCGAGTGATTTTGAAAAAAAGTGTTGTTGAGGCTTTTACTAGTTTTGCTAAAGAGGTCATTCCCGGTGAAGTGATCTTGGCTCTTTCCTTATCGAATAAGGTGCTGGATATTCTACAAGGAATACCGCTATGCAAAGCAAAAACTAGAGCTACCCTTTTTGAAAATTTGATTCTACAATATCTTTTAGGTTTCTTTTCTTTCATTAATCTCATTAATGAAGTCCCATCATTTATGCTTCCTAAGCATCACAGAAGAAACAAAAATACAACGTACGCTTATGCCATCCGCATTCGCCACAGTGTCCCGTTATGCACCGTTAGGTTACTTAACTAACGGCATAGCGGGGCGGGACTAGCGCGGGTGCAAAACATAAGCAACGTTTATTATATATCATATATACAATAATAAAGCATTCGTCTCACGCATATAAAGTGATCACATTACAGAATATCAGTAGCAGAAGATAACATATGAAATATTGGATATACTAGAAATTCCGTGTTTTAAATTAAGCCAGTATAAAACACGGATTCCACGGTCGCGATGAATAACCAAACCCATATCCCTAGACCCCTACGAGAGCGGTAAGCAACCCTACCAATTCTAGAGTTAGGAGACCCGGACTCGACTCCTCGAGATGGTCTCCTACTGGACTCTGGAACCCGGTTACTTGTGCTCCCCGCCTTGGGTCTATCCTAATGCGGAAAAGTAAATAATATACAACAATGGTGACATCATTCTCAATCCGGAAGTGCCCCAATAAAAGAATATTACATACAATGAATTTTACATGAATGAAAATAAAAACTCTCATCTCACATAAAACCCCCGGCTATTCAAAATACGACGATCCAATATAATATATCCCAACAACATATAACATCACATGTCATCAAATAGCTCGACGATGCTAAACATTCTGATCGAATCAACAAACATCCAAAATTTCCCAAAAAGCTCAACATTTGAGCGCAGTTTAAAAATATTTAAAACATGCCACAGTACCTATGGACCAACCGTAGAAGGGCTAACCCTTGCCTCACCTATAGAACCGCGGAACTACCGCAAATCCGAGGGTTTGGCGGCAGTTCTTACGGTCATAGAATCGAGTTATGGTTTCGTTCTTCTAGAGGGTCCATCGAATCACTTGCATGATATTTGAATGTTTCAAACTTGGAAAAAATCCAACTCTTGGAAAATTTCCATCTAGGGAAAAATGGGTATTTGATATCCGTTTGAACTTTTTAATACCGTCTAAATAACCCGAAATAAAGTTAGAATTACGACTACGAAACACTCCGAATTGCCTTTATAGAAAATTAACATCTCATGCAATTTTAGGAAAAACAAGCAACACCTGAAACACCAAAACTGAGAGACCAGAACACCAAACAAATACGAAGCCCAGAAGACAACTTAGGGCCAGCCTCCTCGGTTTTTGGAGGGTTCTCACCGGGTCAAAACCGGTGGATTGGGTTCGTATTTGCTCAGTGATCATGTTACATCTCATATAACATTCTACAGTTGCTAAAATTTTTTTCGACGACTTTAAAATTTTGACAGAAACTAGGTTTTAGCATTTCAAGTTTCGGAGAAGTTTCGGTTTCGTAATCTAACAAACATTGTCTAATTCTCTAGCCTGGCTTTCATACCACTGTAGGGTTTCCTAGCACGACAGCAAGGTTTTGGGAGGTATCGTCCATGCCATTTTCAAAAAATTGCCATGCTAAACAACCCTAAACTTAGAATCTTTAACTAGAGATTTAGACAATACCAAATGTAAACTACTTTACATCTAGAGAACAAGAATACAACCTTTTTAGACCGGTCCTTCTCTTCACTTGCTCCGTGTAGTAGTCCCGCAACTTCACTAGGCTTCTCTTGAGACTTTGAACGAGCTTCCTCCGATGACCTTCGTGCTGAAGATGATCCACGCGAAGTCCTTCCAACTCAAGCTACCTTTACACTAAAATCTTTAGCGTATGAAACATGCTACACTCGATCACTAGTCAAGTGTAGGATGGTGAAGTAGGGATGCTAAGATCTCACAAGTTTGTGTTCAAGTTTCATAATTCACATCACATGTGAGGGTTGAAGCTTGAACCATGACATGAGGAGGAAGAAGAAGCTAGAGAGCAACCATGGGAGCAACTCAAGAATAATTGCTAAGAGTTGAGAATGAGCTAGAATGAATGGCAACACATGACCCCTCACTCATTCAAGCATGAAATTATGCAATTTAAAATTGCAACCATGCTTGAATAGTGAGTCAAGATGAATAAACAGAAGTAAATCCCATGCTTGCAACCATGCTTTCACTTTCCACCCCATTTCTATTTTCACAAAATAGAAATTTAAATGCCATGCTTCATTATATATATATCATATATATATTAATATATAATAAAGAATAATTAGTGAGCTAATGATATAGTTAAGATATAATTATATCACATATAATATATATCACATTATTAAATCAACACTTGATTTAATAATCCGGTTATATCACATTTGACCGACTAATATCATTTATCTGTATATCAAATTATCAAATCAACACTTAATTCGACAATCTGGTTATATCACATATAACGGAACCGATAACAGATGACTACCAGATTACAATACGGTATCACATACTCGTATTTAATCAGGCCCACACACATATCACATATGTGTCCTACTTCGTTTTGCTTGAACCAGAGAACTTCTGTGTGGGACTCTAAAGACTCGTCAATACGCCAGCAGTAGGTGATGATCATATCAGTCACCTACAAGCCGTCAGTGGTACTAGCTGGATGTAACGGCTACCCGGGTATTGAGCGATATGAAGATCAACAAGCAAGCCTGTCTACAGTCTCCATGAAGCCTATCAGTAATACTACCGTATAGTCCGGTCTCTTCGTCTGATATGTCGCATATCATGTCTAGGGATGAAAATCGTCACACCCCAGTAACGTGATAAGTCATGTCGATGTCTGGCCTATAACGGTTCGAGAAACTACTGATAACACTTATCAGTAAATCTCGGCAGCAGCCCTGGCCAGGGACTTCCTGTTATAGCCAATCGAGCATAGCGCAACATCAACCCCCAATACCGGGAGAGACGAAACCCCTTCTATCGCTCATTGCCTCCATGTGACTCAGGACTGTACCTAAAATCCACCTGTTTGCACAACTCCTCTTGAGCATGGTAGGGAGGAAATCAAAGCATAATGGGAGCCACACAAGACTTTATGATGATCTCGGGTCTACAGACTAAGCTGTACTAGTGTTACCAGAGGACTGCTATCTGATGATAGGTATACTACTACATAGGAGTCCTCGGCAAGTCCTGTTCAGTGTACCCAGTCTCCACTGAGCACCCGTATACCATCTTTGATGTCAAACACCAATGAATGTGGGATCATCCATCGCCCATCATATGGGTCAAGAAGCGTATACACTAGTTTACTCTGGAATATCGATGCCCTGTCTCGATATTCCCTCGACTAGGAACTATTAAAGGATGTACTTGTGAACTACTCTGGCCCCACTAGTATGATCTCCATCATAGTCCAGGTAGTCAAGTACATATCCTAAGGGCTTTATCAACATGTGAGAGCAAGACAGTATCACAATATAAGTCTTCATGTTAAGACAAAGAACAACCAGATAGCATACTATCATGCCGAGCAAGAAAGTCCTCTCTATATATGTCCAAGCATCCACTATAATATACATCATATGTATAATAATGGCCTTTAGGGCATACATATAACTAACAGGTTGAAAAGAACTCGGTCTCCGGTCACCTCTAGATCAAAGATGATCCACCCGAGAGCTATAGAACAAGCTACAAACTCTTCACAAGAGTTAACTAAGAAATCAAGTATGCTAGAAATGATCACTTAGATGATGTAGAGATCAAGTAGTGAATTATTATGTCTCTTGACCTATGAATCACAACACATGTGAGTGTTTAGGTCAAGAGGAAGAAGTGGAGAGAGAAGATGAGAGTGATAATGAAAAAATCAAGCATGGAATAAATGATATGGCTCATGGAAAATAATTGAAGCATGCAATATTTTTCTCAAAAATAATGCACCATACTTCAATAGTAATCCCAACTGAATAAAAAATAATATAAGCCATTCCTTCATCCATGCTTTGACATTTCTCCAAATTCCACCCCATTCATTTCTTTTCCAAAAAAGAAAATCATCTAATATGAGGTGTCTCCTTCGAGAAGGTGCTCTTGTACAATTACAAGAATACCCCTCACCATATACCGTATAAGTATACCCGTGTTCGTATTCCGAAAAATATGAATACAAATAATCCAATAATATAATATCGGTTTCCGGCTTAAACCAAAGCCTACCAGTATTATCCGTTTGATCATTATTCCTATAGCGAGTACACGAACATGATCGAAACCCTGCCGTAACAACTTACGGCCTCTACATTTTTTGCCTGAACCAAGGAACCCTCTATGTGGGACTCTAAAGACTCGACAGTACGCTGGCAGTGGGTTTAACCATAAGCATGTCAGCGGCACTAGATGTGCGTAACGGCTACCCAGGTACATGACGAAAAGGTGGCCGACGAGCGAACTCATCCCAACCCTAACGAGCCTGTAAGCAACACTTACCGTACAGTCCGGTCTCTTTGTCCGATACGTCGCATATGAAGTCTAGGAGTGGTAATTGTCAGACCCCAGAAACTTTATAAGTTATGTTGATTTATGGCCCATCATGGTTCGAGAAACTACTGATAACTCTTATCTGTAAATCTCGACAACCTTGGCCAGAGATTTGCTGTTATGGTCCATCAAGCATAGCGCGACATCAACTCCTTATACCGGGAGAGACGAAACCCCTCCTATCGCTCACTGCCTCCATGTGATTCGGGACTGTACCCAAAATCCACCTGTTTGCACGACTCAGTAGAGCCATGGTAGGGAGGAAATCAAAGCACAGTGGGAATCACACAAGACACTATGACGATCTCTGGTCTACAGACTAACCTGTACAAGTGTCACTAGAGAACTGCTATCTGACAATAGGTATATATACCATTTAGGAGTTCTCGGCGAGTCCTGTTCGGTATACCCATTCTCCAATGAGCACCTGTGTACAATCTTTGTTGTCAAACACCAATGGTTGTGGGATCAACCATCACTCCCAAGGTCAAGAAACATACACACTAGTCTACTCTGGTAATATCGATGCCCTGTCTCGATATACTCTCGACTAGGAACTATTAAAGGATATGCTTATAGACTACCCAGGCCCCACTACTATGATCTACATCATAATCCTGGGAGTCAAGCATAATCTTAAGGGCTTCATCAACACGTGTATAAAGATATGAAATACAACACATCACATGTTAAGATGAAGATAATCCAGATAGCATACTATCATTTCGAGCAAAGATTGTTTCTGTACATATACATGCCTAGCATCCTATACAATACAGGCCTCTAGGGCATATATATCTAACAATCTCCCACTTGCACTAAGGCATGTAGTTCGTGCAATAAGTACCCACTGTCTGCACTAGAACCAGTTGCCGGCGTACCACATGCCCAACATCTCGAATAGTTTCTCAAACTGGAATTGAGAGATGGCCTTGGTGAATGGATCTGCTGTGTTGTCTTTCGTGTCCACTCTCTTTACCTCGATGTCCTGGCGATCCACTATCTCCCTGATGAGGTGATACCGCCTCAAGATATGTCTGGATTTCTGATAAGACCGCGGTTCCTTTGCCAAAGCCATGGCTCCATTGTTATCGCAAAACAAAGGTATTGGATTAGCATTGGATGGAACCACCTGAATTTCAGAAATGAACTTCCTCATCCAGACTGTCTCTTTTGCGGCATCATTAGTAGCAATATACTTAGCTTCCATCGTGGAGTCAGCGACGATATCTTGCTTGGAACTTTTCCAACATATCGCCTCTCCATTTAGGGTAAATACAAACCCTGAGATGGACTTACTATCATCCTTGTCGCTCTGGAAGCTGGAGTCGGTAAAGGCCTCCATTTGGAGATCTCCGCTACCATACACCAAGAACATTTCTTTAGTCCTTCGCAAGTACTTCAGAATGTTCTTCACAGCAGTCCAGTGTTTCTCTCCTGGATTGGATTGATACCTGCTTACTGCACTCGGTGCATAAGCTACATCTGGGCGAGTACACAACATCATATACATTATAGATCCTACCGCCGAAGTGTAGGGTATAATGCTCATGCGGGCCCTTTCCTCATCAGTCTTTAGGGACATCTCTTTGGAGAGGGTGATCCCGTGACAAGCGGGTAAATTACCTCGCTTGGAATCTTCCATACTAAACCTCTTTAGTATGGTGTCTATGTATCTCGATTGGGACAATCCCAATAATTTCTTAGATCTATTTCTATAGATCTTAATTCCCAGAATGCACGATGCATCACCTAGGTCTTTCATGGAGAACCTCTGCTATAAGAATAGTTTGACCGATTAACATAGGAATATCATTTTCTATCAAGAGAATGTCGTTTACATACAATACGAGGAATGCAACAATACTCTCTAAAATCCTTTTATAAATACATGGTTCATCTATATTTTTGATAAAACCAAACTCTTTGATTGAATCATCAAAGCAGATGTTCCAACTCCGTAATGCCTGCTTTAATTCATAGATGGATTTAAGCAACCTGCATACTTTTCCGTTGCTCCCACTATCAATGAAGCCTTCTGGCTGATCCATAAAAACGCATTCTTCTAAATCACCATTTAGAAATTCCGTTTTAACATCCATTTGCCAGATTTCATAGTCATAGTGAGCAGCAATAGGATCCGAATGGATTTAAGCATCGCGACTGGTGAAAAGGTTTCATTATAGTCCAAGCCTGGTCTTTGACGAAATCCTTTTGCAACTAGCCTAGCTTTATAGGTCTCCACCTGACCATCCACACTAATCTATCTCTTAAAGATCCACTTGCACCCTATTGGTTTTACTCCAGAAGGTGCAACCTCCAAAGTCCATACTTTTCCAAAGTCCATACTTTGTTGGTGTGCATAGATTCCATTTCGGATCTCATGGCATCCAGCCACTTCACTGAGTCACCATTCGTGATAGCTTGTTGAAAATTAGTAGGGTCATCAACATCCATGATGCAATCTTCTCTATCACCATCAATTAAAAAACCGTAGTATCTCTCAAGTGGGCGAGAAGTCCTACTAGATCTACGGAGTGGCTGAGGTTCGTCGGATTCTATTGAAACCTCAGGTTCAACCAAATCATCGGTAATTGTTTATGGATCCAGAATTTCTTCCAGTTCTACCGCATTGCCATCAGTATCATTTGTAAAAAAATCATTTTCTAAAAATGTTGCATACTGAGAAACAAACACCCTTTGTTCCTCCTTATGGTAGAAAAGATATACATACGAATGTTTTCGATATCCCACAAATTTACACAAAATCGATCGTATCTCGAGTTTGTCCGGATTCTACTTTTTCACATAAGCCGGACAACCCCATATCCTAACTCATTTAAGAGATGGTCTCTTCCCATACCATATCTCATATGGAGTGGTAGACATGGTTTCGGTCGGAACCTTATTCAAAAGATGTATCGCTGTCTCCAATATGTGCCCGCATAATGAAAGTGGTAACTCAGCATCATTCATCATTGATCGTACCATATCTAATAGGGTACGATTCCTCCATTCCGACACATCGTTGTACTGTGGTGTGTACGCAAGAGTGAGCTGAGAGAGAATCCCATTCTCTTTTAGGAAATCTAGAAATTCTGAGCTTAGATAAACACCTCCTCGATCCGATCGAAATTTCTTGATAATCAAGCCTGTTTGTTTTTCCACTTTAGATTTATACTCCTTGAACTTTTCGAAGGCTTTGAACTTATGTTTCAACAGGAACACGTGTCCGAATCTCGAGAAATCATCAGTAAAAGTTATGAAGTATGAAAAACTATCTCTCGCATGTGTAGACATTGGTCCACATACATCACTATGTATGAGGCCTAAGAGTTCAGTAGCTTTCTCTCCATGTCCAGTATACGGAGTTTTGATCATTTTACATTTGAGACAAGATTGTCAAGTAGCATAAGATTTATATTCAAACGGGTTTAAATATCCATCTTTATGTAGCTTGGTTAGTCTTATTTTATTAATATGACCAAGTCTACAATGCCAAATGAAAGCTTCATTTATGTATAAAATCTTCCTTTTGTTTGTGTGTTGTATATTGAAAACTGTATGTTGATTTTGTTAGTTATATGTATGCTCTAGAGGCCATTACTGTACATGTGATATATATTGTAGTGGATGCTTGGACATATATAGGGAGGACTTTCTTGCTCGACATGATAGTATGCTATCTGGTTCCTCTTTATCTTAACATGTATACTTATTGTCTCTCTATTACATGTTGATAAAGCCCTTAGGATGAATACTTGACTACCAGGATTATGATGCAGATCATACTAGTGGGGACAAGGTAGTCGGTAAGTACATCCTTAGATTGTTCCTAGTCGTGGGAGTATCGAGACGGGGCATCAATATTCCGGAGTAGACTAGCGTATACGCTTCTCGACCCATGTGATGGGCGATGGATGATCCCATATCCATTGGTGTTTGACATCAGAGAAGGTATACGGGTGCTCAGTGGAGACTGGGTACACTGAACGGACTCACCGAGAACTCCTAGATGGTATTATACCTATCGTCAGATAGCAGTTCTCTGGTGTCACTGGTACAAATTAGTCTGCCGACCCGATATCGTCATAGAGTCTTGTGTGATTCCCACTGTGCTTTGATTTCCACCATACAACGGTTAATATATCGTGCAAAAAGGTAGTTTTTGGGTACAGTCCCGAGTCACATGGACGCAATGAGTGATAGGAGGGGATTCGTCTCTCTCGGTATTGGGAGTTGATGTTGCACTATACTCGATTGGCCATAACAGGAAATCCCTGGCCAGGGTTGTTGAGATCTACTGGTAAGTGTTATCAGTAGTTTCTTGAACCGTTATGGACCTTGCATCGGCATGACTTATCAGGCTATTGGGGTCTGACATTTTACCACCCCAAGGCTGTGATATGCGACATATCCGACAAATAGACCGGACTGTACGGTAGTGTTACTGATTGGATTCGCAGGAGTATGAGCAGACTTGTTTGTTGATATTCTGATCGCTTAATACCCAGGTGGCCGTTACGTTTAGCAGACCGCTTGCGGCTTGTGGGTGTTTGATATGATCATCACCTACTGCAGGCGTATTGACGAGTCTTTAGAGTCCTACACAGAGCTTTCCTGGTTCATGCGAAACGAAATAGAAGAACATATGTGATATGTGCAGGACCGAGATTAATGCGCGTATTTGATACCGCATTCTATTCTCGTGATATGTGATATCGGTAGGTTATATGTGATATAGCCGGGTTATCGGATCAAGTGTTGATTCGATAAGTTGATTCATATGATATTAGTCGGTTGTATGTGATAAAACCGGATTATTAAATCAAGTGTTGATTTGATAATTTAATGTATAATTATATATTTGATATATTAACTTACATTAACTAATATTAGCTCACTAAACATTTCTTTTTCTCACTTTTGTGCATATAGTATATATATGATATATATTAATGTACATTTTATATGTGTCATGTTTTATGCCACATGCTACATGGGTGTATGAGACTCACACCATGCTAGATATAATGAGGGGTTTATATTTATCTAAGTAATTCAAAATTGGATGAATTTTTGTCATGGCTACAAGCTTGTAGATACTTGTGGAACCATTGACCAAGTCCACCAATTTTGTTTCACTTGTAGATATTTATTAACCTAACCATTAATCCTAGCTATAGTTAAGTCTTTACATGAGTTAAGGTATGACAATAACTCACAATGGTTGCTATTCTCACCTCATGAGTTCATTCTTTCATCTTCACTTCATCTTCTTCCTCATGAGAAAAATCTTGCTAGCTTTTTTCTAAGTGATGAAATATTGTGAGAAAAAGAAATCTAAAGAGAGCCCAATTCCTACTTCATCATTCTCTACTATTAGCCATTTAGTTTAGGATGTTTGCTTCACTAATTCACATATTAGTGAAGAGGTAGCATGAACTTGAGTCTCCTCGAGGTAGATCATCTTTGGCCTCAAAGATATCGAGCAAGGTTGTTCATTTTTTCATGTGAACCCTTACTAGAGTTTGGGTGTTCACTACTTGGAGCGAAAAGACTACTACACGGAGCTTTTGAAGTGAAGGACCAGTCTATAAAGCTTGTATTCCTCATTCACTCTGTATGCAAAGTTGTTTGCATGTTGTATTGTTTAATTCTTTAGTTAAGATTCTTGGGTTAGGGTTGTTTAGAACGACAAATTTTTGAAAATGGCATGGACGATGCCTCCCGAAACCTTGCTGCCGTGCTAAGTAACCCAACAGCGGTATCAGGGCCAAGCGAGAGATTTAAACAATGTTTGTAAGATTACGAAACCGAAACTACTCCGAATCTTGAAACCCCAGAATCCAGTTTCTGTCGAATTTCAAAAGGCCTCTAAAATTTTTTTAGCAACTGCAGAATGTTGTATTAGATATGACATAAATACAGAAGAAATTTGAACCCATTTGGCCGGTTTTTGGCCGAGCAAATGACCAAAAATTCCGAGGAGGCCGGCCCCAGTGCATTGTTCTGGCTTCAAATTTTTTAGTGTTCCAGGATCTGGGTTTTGGTGTTTCAGGTGTTGCTTGTTTTTGCTAAATTTGCATGTGATGTTAACTTTATGCAAAGGCAATTCGGAGTGTTTCGTAATCGTAATTCTAATATCTATTCAGGTTATTTAGACGACGTTAAAAAGTTTGAATGGATATCAATAACTCGTATTTTTTCTCGCTGGAAATTTTCCAAGAGTTGGATTTTTTCCAAATTTAAAATCTTCAGAAAATCATGCAAGTGATTCTGTGGACCCTCTAGAAGAACGATACCCAAACTCGACCTTTTGGATCGTGGAACCGCGGTTATACCCTAGGGTTTGCGGCAGTTCCGCGGTGACGTGAATGAAGCATGGGTCGGCTCTTCTACGGATGGTTCATAGGAGCTGTGGCATGTTTTGGGTACTTTTTGAACTCCGCTCAAGTGTTGAGCTCTTTGGGAAAGTTTGGGTGTTTGTTTATTCGATCGAAAAGTTTAATATCGTCTAGTTATCTGTGATTGCAATACAATATTTGGAATCCACATAATTAGTTATGAGATAACTAGCTTGAATTTTATAAATCTAGCAGTTTAGTTTCATTTGATCGGTTGCCACAGAATTTTGATGTGGATCAAAAGTCCGTCGCAATTACGTAGTTTACGCAGATACTCCCCGGGTAACCTTACTAGATAGCCATGCCTTATAGCCCCGACCAAGTGACTGTAGGAGAACCCCGTCGCCAAAAGCATCCGTTCGGGTGCTCGCGGCCGCGATGTTCCGCCTTAGTGCACTTTGTCGACGGTATCGGGGGTGCGACCGTCTACTAAAGTTTTCGACGAGCATCCGATCAGATTATCGGGAATCTTGTTGAATTACCCGACATATTATTGTAGGGTTACTAGGCACACTCAAGAGGTTCCACAAGGCATCAACCATGCCAAATTAAAATTTTACGGTGCCGAGAAACCCTAAACTAGATCGTTAACTAGATATTAGGTGAAACTACAAGCATGCAAACTACTTTGCTACTAAGTGAAAGTGACTACAAACTTTGTAGATCCGGTCCTCCACTTCTTTAGCTCCGTGTTGACGTCCCTCCGCTGCGATCATCGGGATCCCGGACTCTAGCGATGGTTTCGTCGGAGAAATGATCGGGCTAGGTCATTGACTTCGAGGCCGAAGATAATCTACGTCGGGGATACTCAAACTCAAGCTATTCCTTCACTTGGTCAAGAACTTTGTGAAGAGAACATCCTATACTACATGGCAAGTAGTAGAGGATGAAGAAATAGGAAGTGGGTTCACTTTAGAATTGGATTTCTCACTCTTTTTCTCATGGCACCATTGGAGCTCTCAAGCTTTTGTGAGCTTGATGAAGATGAAGAAGAAGAAAAAATTATCTCCATAAAAGAATAATATGAATACTTATCCTTTTAATCATGGCACCATGGTTGAGTTAAGCCCTCATGCTTAACTCATATAGAGAATTAACCGAAGTAATAGGTTAAGGGTTAGGTTGGCTAATATCTTAAACAAATGACAAAAATAGTTGACTTTGTCAATGTTCATCAAGCTTTATGAAGCTTGATAACTTTGACCAAAGTCATACTATTTTGTTAAATGCTTAGGAAAATAGTAAACCCTAATCTAACCTTGATTTGGTTCAAGTCTCATACACACAACTTGTTTGTATCATCAAACATGATACAAACATGTAAACTTGCATATATCACATATAAACATTGTGCACATCCAAGTGAGAAAATCAATCTTAAGTGAACCAATACTAGTTAATGTAAAGTAATATATCAAATATATAATTATACATTAAATCATTAAATCAACACGTGATTTAACGATCCGGTCATATCGCATATAACCGACTAATATCAAGTGTATCAATGTATCGAATCAACACCTGATTCGGTAACCCGGCTATATCACATATAACCGACCGATGATACAAATCGTGAGAATATAATACAGTATCACATACTGGTATTATTCTCGGTCCCGCACATATCTCATATGCGCTCCTATTTCGTTTCGCTTGAGCCAGGAAACCTCTGTGTAGGACTCTAAAGACTCGTCAATACGCCGGCAGTAGGTGATGATCATATCAAACACCCACAAACCGCAAGCGGTCTGCTGAACGTAACGGCCACCCGGGTATTGAGCGATCAGAAAATCAACGAGCAAGCCCGCTCACACTCCTGTGAATCCAACGAGTAACACTACCGTACAGTCCGGTCTGTTCGTCTGATATGTCGCATATCTCGTCTAGGGGTGGTAAACGTCAGACCCCAATAACTCGATAAGTCGTGTCGATATGAGGCTCATAACGGGTCGAGAAACTACTGGTAACACTTACCAGTAAATCCCTAAAGCAGCCTTGGCCAAGGACTTCCTGTTATAGCCAATAGAGCACAGCGCAACATCAACTCCCTATACCCGGAGAGACGAAACCCCTCCTATCGCTCATTGCCTCCATGTGATTCGGGACTGTACCTAAAAGCCACCTTTTTTCACGCCCTCTTGGACGTGGTATGATGGAAATTAAAGTACAGAGGGAATCACACAAGACTCTATGATGATCTCGGGTCTACAGACTAATCTGTACCAGTGTCACCAGAGAACTGCCATCTGACATAAGGTATAATACCATCTGGGAGTTCTCGGTGAGTCCGTCCAGTGTACCCAGTCTCCACTGAGCACCCGTATATCATCTCTGATGTCAAACACCAATGGATATGGGATCATCCATCGCCCATCTGTATGGGTCGAGAAGGTATACGCCAGTCTACTCTGGTATATCGATGCACCGTCTCGATAAACCCACGACTAGGGACTTTGAAGGATGTACTTATGGACTACCACGTCCCCACTAGTATGATCCGCATCATAGTCCAGGTAGTCAAGTACACATCCTAAGGGCTTTACCAACATATAACAGAGAGACAATCAGTGTACACGTTAAGATAAAGAGTAACCAGATAGCATACTATCATATCGAGCAAGAAAGTCATCCCTATATATGTCCAAGCATCCACTACAATATACATCCTATGTATAGTAATGGCCTCTAGGGCATACATATAACTAACAATCTCCCACTTGCACTAGGGCCATCTGATAGCAGTGGTTGTAGTATTTCATACTCAACCATCCCATAAAAGTCTCTCTCTGGGAAAAGGCCTTTCGTGAGTGGATCCGCCGTGTTGTCCTCTGAGTCTACTCTCCTAACCTCGATCCCCTGGAGATCAACCATCTCCACGATCAGGTGATACTGCGTAAGAATACTTCTGGATCACTGATGGGACGGGCCTTCCTAGGCATAAGCCACAACTCCATTGTCACACAATGGGAGGAACAAAGTTCATCTCATGAACTAATATACGTCCAGACTTCCTCTTTGGTAGCATCTTTGGTAGCGATGTATCTAGCCTTTATCGTCTAGTATGCCATGGTATCTAGCTTGGAACTCTTCCAACATACCGTCCCTTTACTGTGGGTAAAGACAATGCCTGCGACTGACATTCAGTCGTCCTTATCACTCTGGAACCTTTCCTGTGATTCTCCCCAGGATCAATTGATACCATCTCACTACAACTAGTGAGCATCCTAACATCCAATTAGATCTATCTCATAGATCCAAAATCCAGGATTTAGTAGGTATCACTTTGATCCTATATGGAAAATCCTTGTGATAAGCGGAGATTGACCGAGCGTAGCATAGGAAACTTCTTCCCCATCAAGAGTATGTCATCCACATACTCTACGAGGATCACCACCATACTCCCTACTACCTTTTTGTATATACAAGGTTCATCTACCATTTTGATGATGTCAAACTCTTTGACTAACTCATCAAAACAGATGTTCCAACTCCGCGATGCCTGCTTTATCATATAAAACATCTTGCACACATTTCCGCTGCTCCCACTGTCTACGAAGCCCTCTGGCTGTGTACTTATAGATTACCTCTTCTAAATCTTTATTTAGAAAAGTAATCATGACACCCAACCGCCAGATATCGTAGTTATGGTATGTAGCCGTGGCAAGTAGAATCTGGATGGAGTTAAGCATAGCTACTTAGAAAAGGTTTCATCACAATCCATAGCTGGTCAATGATGCAAACCTTTAACAAGTCTAGCTTTGAAAGTCTCAACTTTTCCATGTACACCAAGTAATCTTCTCAAGATATACTTGCTCCTGATGGGGATTTAACCCTTCAGATAAAGCAACCGAAGTCCATACTTTGTTGGTGTATAAGGATTCCATCTCAGATCGAGAAGCATACAGCCATTCTTACAGAGTCACACTCCTGATGGCCAGCTCGAAACTAGTTGGGTCATCATCTCATGATGCAATCCTTGCTCCCACTGTCATCGAGAAACCAAAGTATCTCTCAGGTGGGTGAGGAACCCTACTAGATCGGCGGAGAGGCTGATGTTCGTTGGTTTCTATTGAATCCTTTGGTTCTACCAAATCATCAGCTGCAGTTTGTATAGCTGGAACTGTTTCCAGTTCTACCTCATGTCCACAAATTTCTTCATAAGAAATCCCCTTTCACAAAGGTGGCATGCTGAGTAACAAAACATCTTTTGTTCCTCGGTTAGGTAGAATATATTCCCTTGCGTATGCTTGGGATATCCAACAAACTTCCACAGATTTGACTTTGCCTTGAGCTTGTCCGGATTTTGCTTTTTAGACATAGGCCGGACAACCCCTAATCTTAACTGACTTAAGAGATGGGCTCTTCCCTTTCCATATCTCATATGAAATGGTAGGCATCTGATTTGATCGGAACCCTATTCAATAGGTATGCAACTTCATAACTGCATAACTCCCTAAAAGGAAATAGGAAACTCAGTAGTACTCATCATAGAGCACACCATATCAATTGAGAAAATCCAACTTAAGTGAACAAATACTAGTTAATGTAAAGTAATATATCAAATATATAATTATACATCAAATCATTAAATCAACACTTGATTTAATGATCCGGTCATATCGCATATAACCGACTAATATCTAGTGTATCAATGTATCGAATCAACACTTGATTCGGTAACCCGGCTATATCAAATAAAACCTGCCGATGATACAAATCACGAGAATAGAATCCAGTATCATATACTGGTATTATTCTCGGTCCCGCACATATCTCATATGCGCTCCTATTTCATTTCGCTTGAGCCAGGAAACCTCTGTGTAGGACTCTAAAGACTCGTCAATACGCCGGCAGCAGGTGATGATCATATCAAACACCCACAAGCCGCAAGCGGTCTGCTAAATGTAACGGCCACCCGGGTATTGAGCGATCAGAAGATCGACGAGCAAGCCCGCTCATACTCCTGTGAATCCAACCAGTAACACTTACCGTACAGTCCGGTCTGTTCGTCTGATATGTCGCATATCTCGCCTAGGGGTGGTAAACGTCAGACCCCAATAGCTCGATAAGTCGTGTCGATATGAGGTCTATAACAGTTCGAGAAACTACTGATAACACTTACCAGTAAATCTCAGCAACCCTGGCCAGGGATTTCCGGTTATAGCCAATCGAACACAGCGCAACATCAACTCCCTATACCGGGAGAGACGAATCCCCTCCTTTCGCTCATTGCCTCCATGTGATTCGGGACTGTTCCCAAAAACTACCGTTTTGTACCCCCTCTTGGACGTGGTAAGGTGGAAATAAAAGCACATTGGGAATCACACAAGACTCTATGACGATCTCGGGTCAACAGACTACTCTGTACCAGTGTCACCAGAGAACTGCCATCTGACGTAAGGTATAATACCATCTGGGAGTTCTCGGCGAGTCCGTCCAGTATACCCAGTCTCCACTGAGCACCCGTATATCATCTCTGATGTCAAACACCAATGGATATGAGATCATCCATCGCCCATCTGTATGGGTCGAGAAGGTATACGCTAGTCTACACTGGTATATCGATGCCCTGTCTTGATACACCCACGACTAGGGACCTTGAAGGATGTACTTATGGACCACCATGTCCCCACTAGTATGATCCGCATCATAGTCCAGGTAGTCAAGTACACATCCTAAGGGCTTTACCAACATGTAACAGAGAGACAATCAGTGTACACGTTAAGGTAAAGAGTAACCAGATAGCATACTATCATGTCGAGCAAGAAAGTCCTCCCTATATATGTCCCAGCATCCACTACAATATACATCCTATGTACAATAATGGCCTCTAGGGCATACATATAACTAACATTCTCCCACTTGCACTAGGGCCATCTGTAGCAGTGGTTGTAGTATCTCATACTCAACCATCCCATAAAAGTCTCTCTCTGGGAAAAGGCCTTTGTGAGTGGATCCGCCGTGTTTTCCTCTGAGTCTGCTCTCCAAACCTCGATCTCCTTGGAGATCAACCATCTCCATGATCAGGTGATACTGCCTTAGAATATGTCTGGATCACTGATGGGACGGACGTTCCTTGGCATAAGCCACAACTCCATTGTCACACAATGGAAGGAACTAAGCTCATCTCATGAACAAATATACATCTATACTGCCTCTTTGGTAGCATCTTAAGTAGCGATGTATCCAGCCTTTATCGTCTAGTATGCCACGGTATCTAGCTTGGAACTCTTCCAACATACCGTCCCTTTACTGAGGGTAAAGACAATGCCTGTGACTGACATTCAGTCGTCTTTATCACCCTGGAACCCTTCCATTGATTCTTCCCAGGATCGATTGATACCATCTCACTACAACTAGTGAGTATCCTAATCATCCAATTAGATCTATCTCATAGATCCAAAACTTAGGATTTAGTAGGTATCACTTTGATCCTATATGGAGAATTCTTGTGATAAGCGGAGATTGACCGAGCGTAGCATAGGAAACTCCTTCCCTATCAAGAGTATGTCATCCACGTACTCTACAAGGATCACCACCATACTCCCTACCACCTTTTTGTATATACAAGGTTCATCTACTATTTTGATGATGTCAAACTCTTTGACTAACTCATCAAAACAGATGTTCCAACTCCGCGATGCCTGCTTTATCATATAAAACATCTTGCACACATTTTCGCTGCTCCCACTGTCTACGAAGCCCTCTGGCTGTGTACTTATAGATTACCTCTTCTAAATCTTTATTTAGAAAAGCAATCATGACACCCAACCGCCAGATATCGTAGTTATGGTATGTAGCCGTGGCAAGTAGGATCTGGATGGACTTAAGCATAGCTACTGGAAAAAGGTTTCATCATTATCCACGCCTGGTCGATGACGAAAACCTTTAACAAGTCTAGCTTTGAAAGTCTCAACTTTTCCATGTGCACCAAGTAATCTTCTCAAGATATACTTGCTCCTGATGGGGATTTAACCCTTCAGATAAAGCAACAAAAGTCCATACTTTGTTGGTGTATATGGATCCCATCTCAGATCGCTAAGCATCCAGCCATTCTTACAGAGTCCCTACTCTCGATGGCCTGCTCGAAACTAGTTGGGTCATCATCTCATGATGCATTCCTCGCTCCCACTGTCATAGAGAAACAAATGTATCTCTCAGGTGGGTGTGAAACCCTACTAGATCGGCGGAGAGGCTGAGGTTCGTTGGTATCTACTGAATCTTTTGGTTCTACCAAATCATCTGCTGTAGTTTGTATAGCTGGAACCTTTCCAGTTCTACACAACAGATTTTGCCCCGAGCTTGTCCGGATTTTGCTTTTAGACATAGGCTGGACGACCCCAAATCTTAACTAACTTAAGATATGGGCTCTTCCCTTTTCATATCATATATGAAGTGGTAGGAAACTGATTTGATTTGAACCCTATTCAATAGGTATGCAGCTTCTCAAGTGCATAACTCCCAAAAGGAAATAGGTGACTCAGTAGTACTCATCATAGAGCACACCTTATCATATAGGGTGTGATTGCTCCGCCCCGATATACCATCGTGCTATGGTGTATACGGAGGAGTAATGCTGAGAGAGAATCTCATTCTCCTTTAGAAAAGTCCAAGAATTCCGTGCTCAAGTATTCTCCTCCTTGATCACATCAAAGGACATAATACTTATACCCGTTTTGGTTCTCTATTTCTAACTTATATTCTGTGAATATCTCAAAAGCTTCGGACATATGTCTGAATCTTGAGAGATTATCAGAGAATGTAAGGAAATACAAAGAACCGGTCTTGGTATGTGTAGACAGGGGACCTTACATACATCATCATGTATCGGTCCCAAGAGTTCACCAACTCTTTCTCTATTTCCAATAAACAGAGCTATGGTCATCTAATCTTTGTGACATGACTGGCAAGTTTCACAAGATGTAAATTCAAACTCTTTTAAATATGCATCTAAATGTAACTTCAGCCAGTTGGGTCGTATTAATATGACCTAGTCTACAATGCCTTAAGAAGGATCCGTTCATTTCTGAACTCTTCCTCTTGTGTGTGTTCCGTATACTAAGAACTGTAGTTTGATTTAGAACATCAATGCTTTTAGATAACGTGCCTGAACCGATCAACTTTTGATATAGGAAATGTTCAAAACATTATCCAACAATACAAAATTTTATCATATCTTTACTAATAAAGAGACTGATATGATTTTGTATATCAGGTTTGGTATCTAATAACATTCGTTCAGAATCAATGTATTGGTAATACAGGGTGACAGTGACCAACAGACTTGGCTGCAACACTTGCCCCGTTTTCTGTCTCATGAAACTTATCACCCGTTCTCAGTTCTCTACCTTTCTGTAGCCCTATGTAACAAATTACATATCTGGGATCCTGATCCGGTATCAAATACCCAGGACGTAGAGGATAGAGAGAAACAGTTCTTTGTAATGAACACACCCGAAGATGATGCATCAGTATGCACTTTCTTCGTTTGGGCGGCACAGGAATTCTGGTAATCCCCAATTTCCTGCTCTGTCTTATAAGAATTATAAGTTGGAGCGGGACCAACGTTCCCCAGCTCAGTATAACAAGCGGGTTCGGTCAATAATCTGTATTATTATCTTGATTAAGGCGTGATATGGTCGCTACCTGGAGAGAGAGAGAAGAAAACACTCAGCGTATGCTCTTGCAAGATCAGATTGGTTATTATTTTATCAAATCAGGATGGCTCCCACTGTTTTTATCAAATCTTCCTTCAAACCCTAAAAGGAAAGACTAGCCGGGATTAATTACACGCTACAAGTTCGCCAATCTTTCAGCCTGGCCAGTGTCGGTACTTTGAGGGAGGTCCCCCGTGCTTTCGCACGAACCTAATTAATGAAAACCTCATTTTCCCAGAGGCGTAATCTCGTTAACACCTTTCTAGACACCTACTTGATCGGCTAATTGTAATGTGTAAAACTCTCCCAGGAGTAACTTTTACTCGCAGCGGGTATCGGGATCCAACTATCTCATAGAATGTATGCAATCTCATTGCAAATTTCAACACTTGAAATTCCCGATAATATTTTGCCCCTAGCGTACTATGACCTTGACGCATGCCAAACAACCCATAGTCCGCTAGTCAAGTTCAACCCATACATTTCTTGATTGAATTAAATCCACCCGCACGACCCTTGACGCATGCCAAACAACGCTATACGAATACCCTAATCCAATCGCATCGTATGTTGGCAGATAAGCACTAGTTAGCTACCGTACACTACGCCTTGACGCATGCCAAACTACCGCAGCATGAATACTAACTAGTACTTATCTGAAATGACGGAGGGCTACGACAGGTTTTTCTGAAAACCTATTGCGTAATGAACTTGATATCGTTGTAGAATCAAATGATTTTTGAAATGGAGTGTTTTTGAGGCTTTTCTAGTTTTGCTAAAGGGGTCACTCCCGGTGAAGGGATCGTCGGCCCTTTCCTCATCGAATAAGGTGCAGGATATATCATATATACCGCTGTGCAAAGCAAAAACTATAGAAGCAATCAAAAGACAAACCGAGGGTTGTAGCATCTGCCAGTTATTGCTAAAGGAGTAACTCCCGGTGAAGGGATCTCGGTCCTTTCCTCATCGAATAAGGTGCAGGATATATCATATATACCGCTGTGCGAAGCAAGAACTGTAGCTACTTGTTTTATTTTTTTGAAATTCGATTCCACAACATCTTAGGTTTATTTTCTTTCATTAATCTCATTAATGAAGTCCCATCATTTAAATCCACCTAAACATCACAGATAAATACGACGTACACTTATGCCATCCGCATTCGCCTCGATGTCCCATCATGCACCGTTAGGTTAGGTAACTAACGGCAGAGCAGGGCAGGGCTAGCGCGGGTGTAAAACATAAGTAACGCCTATATAATATATCATATATACTATATACTGTATCTATCATAGAACATCACATGATCACATCACAGATATCGCAGCAGAAGAAACATATGAAATATTGGATATACTAGGACGTCCGTGTTTTCAATACGAGCCAGTATAAAACACGGATTCCACGGTCGTGATGAATAGCCAATCCCATACCCCTAGACCCCTACGAGAGCGGCAAGCAACCCTACCAATTCTAGAGTTAGGAGACCCGGACTTGACTCCTCGAGTTGGTCTCCCACTGGACTCCAGAACCCGGTTACTTGTGCCCTCCTCCTTGGGTCTATCCTAGTGCGGAAAAGAAAATAATATACAAATGGTGACATCTTCCGCAACCTGGAAGTGCCCCAAAAAAAGAATATTACATACAAGTTTTTTACATGAATGAAAATGAAAAACACTCATCTCACATAAAAACCCCCGGCTATTCAAACACGACGATCCAATATAACATATCCAGCAACACATAACATCACATGTCATTAACGTAAGTAAACATGCGTATCCCAATTGTCGTTGACATATAACAACGAAACCGGCGATATCACATATTACACTTACGGTCACAGAAAAGAAAGTGTAAAACTACAACAGTTGGAATCCGCAACCTGCTTAGACATCGCATGCCTAACCATCTGAATACCTTAGACATCACATGCCTAACAATTATAAACCCCGCATTTTAGTCTCATTATCGAAAACTCTTTTCAATATCAAGTCGGGCAATTCAACAGTATTCCCGACATTCTGATCGAATGCTCATCGCAAACTTCAGTAGACGGCTGCACCCCCGATGCCGTCAACGAAGTGCACCAAGGCGGAACACCGCTGCCGCGAGCACCCGAACGGATGCTTTCGGCGACGGGGTTCTCCTACAGTCACTTGGTCGGGGCTATGGGGCGTAGCTGTCTATTAAATTTACCCGGCGAGTATCCGCGTACGCTACGTGATTGCGACGGACTTTTGATCACATCAAAATTCCGTGGCAACCGATCAAGTGAGACTAAACTGCTATGTTTATAACATTCATTCAGTTATCTCATAACTATTTGTGAATTCCAAATATTGTATCACATTCCAGATAAATAGAAAATGTTAAACTCTTCGATCGAACAATCAAACACCCAAGTTTTCCCGGAACAGCTCAACACGTGAAATAAGTTTAAAAACATTCACTTCATGCCTCAGTACCAACGGTCCAGCTGTAGAAGGGTCAAGCCAACGCCTCACATGTAGCACGCCGTACTGCCCCAAACCCTAAGGTTCAAAGGGCAGTTCAAGACGGTCACATAATCGAGTTAAGGTTTGTTGTCTTCTAGAGGGTCCATCGCGTTACTTGCACTACTTAGAACGTTATTAAACCACGGAAAGATCCAACACTTGGAAATTTCCCGACAGGGGAAAAAGTGGGTATTTATATCCGGTCGAACTTTTCAACATATTCTAAAATTACCTGAAAAACACATAGACAAAGTTTGACAATCCGATCGAATATACGAACTCCCAATACAACCCAGAATACTCAACTCTTGAGTAGAAGTTAAAAATTCCCAGAAAATACAGCACCAAAAGATAGGAATTACTGTGCAATTTTAAAAACCTAATCTGACATAATGGCCGCGGAACCGCCGCACGAGCTATGCTTGTGCCGCGGTTCCGCCGCGCTTTAGTTGAATCACGGGTACGTGCTGCACAGTATTTCTTAAAATTCCCTGCTGAATTTTCTGCATATTTTTAATGTGGAAAAATGCACAGTTTTGAAAAAAGTTCAGAGAATAGCATTGATTAGGGTTTCGGGGTTCGATCGGATTTCTAACATCGTCTACACATCGCCTAAGGCTCTAGCTAGGCTCTGATACCACTGTAGGGTTCCTAGGAACGCTCAAGAGTTCTCACAAGGCATCAACCATGACAAATTCAAATTTTTTCATGTGCATACAAACCCTAATACGGATCGTTAACTAGATGATAAGGCGATGCAAGCAAGTAAACAACTTTATTGCTAAAGGAAAGTGAATACAACCTTTGTAGATCCGGTCCTCCACTTCCTAAGCTCCGTAATGACGTCCCTCCGCTGTACCTATCGGAATCCGGACTCTGGCGAAGCTTTCGTCGGAGAATTGATCGGGCTAGGTCGTCGACTTCGATGCCGAAGATGATCTACGTCGAGGCAACTCAAGATCAAGCTCCAACTTCACCAAGTCATGAAACTTGTGAAGAAAACACCCTATACTACTTGGCAAGTGGTAGAGAATGAAGAAATAGGAAGTGGGTTCACTTTAGAATTGGATTTCTCACACTTTTTCTCATGTTGCCATTAATGGTAGCAAGCTTTCTTCTTGTTGAAGAAGAAGAAAAAGAATATGATAAGAATAATGAATAAAAGGAAAATAATGTGATTCTTATCATCATGCAACCTTGGGTTAGTTTAAAAAGTGTAGAGAATAAACTAGGGTTTAGTTGAATGGTTAGGGTTAAGGAAAAAACAAAATGGTCAAAGCTTTCAAAGCTTCATGAAGTTTCAAGAATGAAACAAATTAAGCCACCATTTTATTCTTGCCAAAATAAACAAATAAATAAATAAAATGAATAAGTGAATAATTCAAAACCCTAACCATTCACTTAATCATGGTTTAAAGTAAACATACACCCAAGCTTGCATGTATCATCAAACATGATACAATCTAGTGCACAAAAATATATCACATATACTACTTGTGCACATCAAGTGAGAAAATCCATCTTAAGTGAATAAATACTAGTTAATGTAAAGTAATATATCAAATATATAATTATACATCAAATCATTAAATCAACACTTGATTTAATGATCCGGTCATATCGCATATAACCGACTAATATCTAGTGTATCAATGTATCGAATCAACACTTGATTCGGTAATCCGGCTATATCACATATAACCTGCCGATGATACAAATTGCGAGAATAGAATCCAGTATCACATACTGGTATTATTCTTGGTCCTGCAGATATCTCATATGCGCTCCTATTTCGTTTCGCTTGAGCCAGGAAACCTCTGTGTAGGACTCTAAAGACTCCTCAATACGCCGGCAGTAGGTGATGATCATATCAAACACCCACAAGCCGCAAGCGGTCTGCTAAACGTAACGGCCACCCGGATGTTGAGCGATCGGAAGATTGACGAGCAAGCCCACTCATACTCCTGTGAATCCAACCAGTAACACTTACCGTACAGTCCGGTCTGTTCGTCTGATACGTCGCATATCTCGCCTAGGGGTGGTAAACGTCAGACCCCAATAGCTCAATAAGTCGTGTCGATATGAGGTCTATAACAGTTCGAGAAACTACTGATAACACTTACCATTAAATCTCAGCAACCCTGGCCAGGGATTTCCGGTTATAGCCAATCGAACACAGCGCAACATCAACTCCTTATACCGGGAGAGACGAATCCCCTCCTATCGCTCATTGCCTCCATGTGATTCAGGACTGTACCCAAAAACCACCGTTTTGCACGCCTTCTTGGACGTGGTAAGGTGGAAATCAAAGCACAGTGGGAATCACACATGACTCTATGACGATCTCGGGTCAACAGACTACTCTGTACCAGTGTCACCAGAGAACTGCCATCTGATGTAAGGTATAATACCATCTGGGAGTTCTCGGCGAGTCCGTCCAGTGTACCCAGTCTCCACTGAGCACCCGTATATCATCTTTGATGTCAAACACCAATGGATATGGGATCATCCATTGCCCATCTGTATGGGTCGAGAAGGTATACGCTAGTCTACACTGGTATATCGATGCCCTGTCTCGATACACCCACGACTAGGGACCTTGAAGGATGTACTTATGGACTACCATGTCCCCACTAGTATGATCCGCATCATAGTAAAGGTAGTCAAGTACACATCCTAAGGTCTTTACCAACATGTAACAGAGAGATAATCAATGTACACGTTAAGGTAAAGAGTAACCAGATAGCATACTATCATGTCGAGCAAGAAAGTCCTCCCTATATATGTCCCAGCATCCACTACAATATACATCCTATGTACAGTAATGGCCTCTAGGGCATACATATAACTAACAATAACATATCCAGCAACACATAACATCACATGTCATCAACGTAAGTAAACATGCGCATCCCAATTGTCGTTGACATATAGCAACGAAACCGGCGATATCACACATTACACTTACGGTCGCAGAAAAGAAAGTGTAAAACTACAACAGTTGGAATCCGCAATCTCCTTAGACATCGCATGTTTAATCAATGAATTCCTTAGACATCACATGCCTAACAATTATAAACCCCGCATTTTAGTCTCTATATCGAAAACTCTTTTCAATATCAAGTCGGGCAATTCAACAAGATTCCCGAGAAACTGATCGAATGCTCGTCGCAAACTTTGGTAGGTAGCCGCACTCCCGATGCCGTCGACGAAGTGCACTAAGGCGGAACACCGCTGCCGCGAGCACCCAAACGGATGCTTTCGGCGACGGGGTTCTCCTACAGTCACGTGGTCGGGGCTATGGGGCGTGGCTATCTATTAAGTTTACCTGGCGAGTATCCGCGTACACTACGTGATTGCGACGGACTTTTGATCACATCAAAATTCCGTGGCAACCGATCAAGTGAGACTAAAGTGCTGTGTTTATAACATTCATATCAGTTATCTCATAACTACTTGTGGATTCCAAGTATTGTATCCCATTCCAGATAAACAGAAAATATTAAACTTTCCGATCGAATAGTCAAACACCCAAGTTTTCCCAAAACAGCTCAACACATGAAATAAGTTTAAAAACATCCAGTTCATGCCTCAATACCAACGGTCCAGCCGTAGAAGGGTCAAGCCAACGCCTCACATGTGGCACGCCGTACTGCCCCAAACCCGAAGGTTCAAAGGGCAGTTCAAGACGGTCACATAATCGAGTTAAGGTTTGTTGTCTTCTAGAGGGACCATCGCGTTACTTGCACTACTTAGAACGTCATTAAACTACGGAAAGATCCAACACTTGGAAATTTCCCAACAGGGGAAAAATTGGGTATTTATATCCGGTCGAACTTTTCAAGATTTTCTAAAATTATCCGGAAAAACACAGACGAAGTTAAACTTCCCGACCGAAACACCGAGTCCCCAATACAACCCAGAAAACTCAACTCTTGAGTAGAAGTTAAAATATCCCAGAAAATACAGTACTAAAATATAGGAATTACTATGCAAAATTGAAAAGCTAATGTCACTACATGGCCGCGGAACCGCCGCTCTTTAGACGAATCATGAGCACGTGCTGCACTGTAATCCCTAAAATACCCTGCTGATTTTTCTGCATATTTTTAATTTGGAAAAATGCACAGTTTTAAAAAATATACAGAGAAGGCTTAGAATTAGGGTTTCGGGGTTCGATGGGGATTCTAACATCGTCTACGCATCGCCTAAGGCTCTAGCTAGGCTCTGATACCACTGTAGGGTTCCTGGGCACTCTAAGGAGGTTCCACAAGGCATCAACCATCCCAAATTCAAAAATTTCCGGTGCCGAGAAACCCTAATGCGATCGTTGACTAGAGTTTAAGGTGAAACATGCAACTAGTTAACAACTTAACTAAGAGTGAACGAAAATACAAGCTTTGTAGATCCGGTCCTCTACCTCCATTGCTCCGTGACGATGTCCCTTCGCTGCGATCATCGGATCTCGGACTCTAGTGTTGATTCCATCGGAGAAATGATCGGGCTAGGTCGTCGACTTCGATGCCGAAGATGATCTACGTCGAGGCAACTCAAGATCAAGCTCCAACTGCACCAAGTCATGAAACTTGTGAAGAAAACACCCTATACTACATGGCAAGTGGTAGAGGATGAAGAAATAGGAAGTGGGTTCACTTTGGATTTGGATTTCTCACTTAGAATCATCACTTAGAATTTTCTAGCCATGGTTTCTTCTCTTCATGAAGAAGATGAAGAAAAAGAAAGAAAAAGAAATTATCAATAATAGAAAAACAAGTGATGGTTATCATAATGCAACCATGGTTAAGTGTAGAGAATAAACTAGGGTTAGGTAAATGGTTAGGGTTAAGGAAAGAAACAAAATGGTCAAGCTTTCAAAGCTTCATGAAGCTTCAACAAAAAACAAAAGTAGCAACCATTTCATTTCTTGTCCAAATATAAATGAAAAGAAATAAATAAATAAGTAAATCAAACCCTAACCATTAACTTAATCATGGTTTAATCATACACACCCAAGTTTGCATGTATCATCAAACATGATACAAACTAGTGCACAAAACTATATCATATATACAATGTGCACATTCAAGTGAGAAAGTAATCTTAAGTGAAACAATATTAGTTAATGTAAAGTAATATATCAAATATATAATTATACATTAAATCATTAAATCAACACTTGATTTAACGATTCGGTCACATCGTATATGACTGACTAATATCCAATGTATCGACTTATCGAATCAATCCTCGATTCGATAACCAGGTTATATCACATACAACCAATCGATACATTCATCACGAGAATAGAATATGGTATCACATACACGCATTATTCTCGGTCCCACACATATCTCATATGCGCTCCTATTTCGTTTCGCTTGAGCCAGGAAACCTCTGTGTAGGACTCTAAAGACTCGTCAATACGCCGGCAGAAGGTGATGATCATATCAAACACCCACAAGCTGCAAGCGGTCTGCTAAACGTAACGGCCACCCGGGTATTGAGCGATCAGAAGATCGACGAGCAAGCCCGCTCACACTCCTGTGAATCCAACCAGTAACACTTACCGTACAGTCCGGTCTGTTCGTCTGATATGTCGCATATCTCGCCTAGGGGTGGTAAACGTCAGACCCCAGTAGCTCGATAAGTCGTGTCGATATGAGATCTATAACAGTTCGAGAAACTACTGGTAACACTTACCAGCAAATCTCAGCAACCCTGGCCAGGGATTTCCGGTTATAGCCAATCGAACACAGTGCAACATCAACTCCTTATACCGGGAGAGACGAATCCCCTCCTATCGCTCATTGCCTCCATGTGATTCCGGACTGTACCCAAAAACCACCATTTTGCACGCCCTCTTGGACGTGGTAAGGTGGAAATCAAAGCACAGTGGGAATCACATAAGACTCTATGACGATCTCGGGTCTACAGACTAACATGTACCAGTGTCACCAGAGAACTGCCATCTGACGTAAGGTATAATACCATCTGGGAGTTCTCGGCGAGTCCGTCCAGTGCTCCCAGTCTTCAATGAGCACCCGTATATCATCTCTGATGTCAAACACCAATGGATATGGGATCATCCATCGCCCATCTGTATGGGTCGAGAAGGTATACGCTAGTCTACTCTGGTTTATCGATGCCCTGTCTCGATACACCCACGACTAGGGACCTTGAAGGATGTACTTATGGACTACCATGTCCCCACTAGTATGATCTGCATCATAGTCCAGGTAGTCAAGTACACATCCTAAGGGCTTTACCAACATGTAACAGAGAGACAATCAGTGTACACGTTAAGGTAAAGAGTAACCAAATAGCATACTATCATGTCGAGCAAGAAAGTCCTCCCTATATATGTCCAAGCATCCACTACAATATACATCCTATGTATAGTAATGGCCTCTAGGGCATACATATAACTAACAGGGATTTCGTGTAATGGCTCTCCTAAACACAGCGCGATCTCACCCCTAATACCGGGAGAGACGAATCCCCGAAGATCTGCTCACTGCCTCCATGTGGCTCGGGACTGTACCCAAAATATACCTGTTTGCACGTCTCCTTTGACCCGTGGTAGGGTATAAATCAAAGCACAGTGGGAACTCACACGAGACAAATGACGACCTCAGGTCGATGAACTAACCTGTACACATGTCACCAGGGAACTGCTATCTGACGCTAGGTATAATACCAACTAGCAAGTTCCCGGCGAGTCCTGTCCGATGTACTCATAACCCAATGAGCACCTGTATACATCTTAAGTGAATCAACTAACACCAATGGCTTGTGAGACCGGCCACCGCCTCTCGTCGGGGTCTCGAATGTATACACTAGTCTACTCTTGAGTATCGATGCCCTGTTTCGAAACTCCCACGACTAGAGATACTTTAAGGATGTGCTTATAGACCCCAGCTCCCACACATATATGATCGCCATCATACTGCTGGCAGTCAAGCAAGAATCCTATAGGCTCTATCAAAGTGTAACAGTGATAAAGACAAACCAGATAGCATACTATCATCTCGAGTAAGACTGTTCTATCGGTATAGGTCCTCCCTCAATCATTGCAATCACGTACCTGCGATCTAATAATTGACTTTGAGGGCACTATATCCAACACTCTAAACACTCATCAGTACGCCAGCAGTAGGTAATGACCATATCAGATACCCATAAACCGTCAGCGGTACTAGCCGGACGTAACGACTACTCAGGAATTGAACGAATAGAAGATCCACAAGCAAACTTATCCAAACTCCCGTAGAGCCTATAAGCAACACTTACCGTACAGTCCGGTTTCTTTGTCTGATATGTCGTATATCGAGTCTGGAGGGTGGAATCGTCAGACCCTAATAACTCGATAAGTCATGTTGATGTGTGGCCTATAACCTTTCGAGAAACTACTAATAACACTTATCAGTAAATCTTATCATCCCTGCCCAGGGACTTACTGTTATAGCCAATCGAGCATAGCGCAATATCAACTCCTAATACCGGGAGAGACAAAACTCCTCCTATTGCTCACTGCCTCCATGTGACTCGGGAATGTACAAAAAAACCACCTGTTTGCACGACTCATTTGAGCCGTGGTAGGGAGGAAATCAAAGCACAGTTGGAACCACACAAGACACTATGACGATCTCGGCTTTACAGAATAACCTGTACAAGTGTCACCAGAGAACTGCTATCCGACGATAGGTATGGTACCATCTAGGAGTTCTTGCGAGTCTAGTTCGATGTACTCATTCTCTAATGAGTACCTGTGTACAATCTTTGATGTTAAACACCAATGGTTGTGAGATCAACCATCGTCCCATACAGGATCAAAAAACGTACACACTAGTCTACTCCGGAATATCGATGCCCTGTCTCGATACTCTCTCGACTAGGAACTGTTAAGGATGTGCTTATGGACTACACAAGCCCTACCAGTATGATCTGCATCATAGTCCTGGTAGTCAAGCCAACATCCTAAGAGATTTATCAACATGTATCAATGAGATAGTAAATTACAACAAGTGCACATGTTAAGATAAACAGCAACCAGATAGCATACTATCATGTTGAGCAAGAAAGTCCTATATATATAAATATATGTGTGTGTCCAAGCATCCACTATAATATACAATAATAGCCTCTAGAGCATACATATTCCTAACAATCTCCCACTTGCACTAAGGCCAGTTGTTATAGTATCGCATACCCAACATCCTAAAAACTCTCTCGTACTGTGTCTGGGGGAGGGCCTTCGTGAGTGGATCCGCCGTGTTGTCCTTCGTGTCAACTCTCCTGACCTCGATCTCACGGCGATCAACTATCTCCCGGATTAGGTGATATCGCCTCAGAATATGTCTGGATCGCTGATGGGACCGGGGTTCCTTGGCCAAAGCCACAGCTCCATTGTTATCACAATACAAAGGTATTAGATCCACAATGTATGGAACCATACCAAGTTCAATAATGAACTTCTTTATCTAGACAGGCTCTTTGGCAGCATCGTTGGCAGCGATGTATTCAGCTTTTATCGTTGAGTCTGCAATGGTATCTTGTTTGGAACTTTTCCAACATACCTCCCCTCCATTAAGGGTGAAGGCAAATCTCGAGACATAATTGTTGTCATCTTTATCACTCTGGAAGCTCGAATCGGTAAAGGACTCCACTTGGAGTTCTCCATTACCATACACCAAGAACATCTCTTTAGTCCTTCATAAGTACTTAAGAATGTTCTTCACAGCTATCCAGTGCTTCTCCCCTGGGTCTGATTGATACTTATTTACCACACTAAGTGCGTAAGCTATATTCGGTCTTGTGCATAACATCGTGTATATGATAGATCCAACTGTAGAAGTATAGGGTATCACGTTCATGCGAGCCCTTTCCAAATCAGTCTTGGGAGACATCTCTTTGAAGAGAGTGATTCCTGAACAAGTGGGTAAATTACCACGCTTAGAATCTTGCATACCATATCTCTTTAGTATGGTGTCTATATACCTGAATTGGGAGAATCTCAACATCCTTTTAGATATATCTCTATAGATCATTATCCTCAGGATATAAAAGGCATCACCCAGATCTTTCATGGGGAACTTTTGTGATAGGAAGAGTTTGACCGAGTACAGCATAGGAACATCATTTCCTATCAAGAGTGTCATCCACGTACAATACGAGAAATACGACCTTACTCTCTACCACCTTTTTATATATACAGGGTTCATTACGTTTTTGATAAAGTCAAACTTTTTGACTGCTATATCAAAACAGATGTTCCAGCTCCGCAACACCTACTTTAATCCATAAATTGATTTAAACAGCTTGCACACCTAACCGCTGCTCCTACTGTCTATGAAACACTCTGGCTGTGTCATATACACGCTCTCTTCTAAATCACCATTTATAAAAACGGTCTTGATGTCCATCTACCAGATTTCATAGTCAGGTATGCAGCAATGGCAAGTAGGATCTTGATAGACTTAAGCATAGCCACTGGAGAGGAAGTCTCATTATAGTCGACACCTGGTCGTTGACGAAAACCTTTTGCTACAAGTCTAGCTTTGAAGGTCTCAACCTTTCTATCTACACCAATTTTCTTCTTGAAGATGCATTTGCTCATAATGGTTTTTACCCCTTCAGGAGCAACTTCCAAAGTCCATAATTTGTTGGTGTACATGGATTCCATCTCAGATCGCATAGCATCCAGCCATTTCATAGAGTCCCCACTTATGATGGTCTGCTCGAAATTAGTTGGGTCATCATCTTCCATGATGCAATTCTCGTTTCCACCATTTATGAGAAAACCGTAGTATTTCTCAGGTTGGGTGAGAAACCCTACTAGATCTACGGAGTGGCTGAGCTTTGTCGGGGATTATTGGATCCTCCGGTTCTACCAAATCTTTAGTTGTAGTTTGTGTTTCTGGAATTTTATCCAGTTCTACTTCATTACCACCAATTTCTTTTATAAGAAATTCCTTTTCTAAAAAGGCGGCGTGTTGAGCAACAAACACCTTTTGTTCCTCAATGCGGTAGAATATATATCCATGTGAATTCTTTGGAAATCCCACAAACTTGCAAAGTACTGATCGTACTTCGAGTTTGTCCGGATTCTGTTTTTTAATATAGGCCGGACAACCCCATATCTTAACTCGTTTAAGATATGGTCTCTTTCTATTCCATATCTCATATGGTGTTTTAGGCACAAATTTTGATGGAACTTGATTCAATAGGTATGCAGCTGTCTTAAATGCATAACTCTAAAAGGAAATATGTAACTCAGCAGTACTCATCATAGAGCACACCATATCTAATAAGGTGCGATTCCTCCTCAATGATACACCATTGTGCTGTGGTGTATACAGAAGAGTAAGCTGAGAGAGAATCCCATTCTCTTTTAGATAATCTCGGAATTTCGTGCTTAAGTATTCACCTCCTCGATCAGATCGAAGAATTTTAATACTTTTACCCGTCTGGTTCTCTAATTCGCTCTTATATTCCTTGAATTTCTTAAAAGCTTCAGATTTGTGTTTCAACAGGAACACATGTCCGAATCTTGAGAGATCATCGGTGAATGTAATGAAGTACGAGAAACCATTTCTGGCATGTGTAGACATAGGATCGCATACATCATTATGTATCAGTCTCAAGAGCTCAGTAGCTCTTGTTCTGTGTGCCGTAAATGGAGTTTTGGTCATCTTACTTTTGAGACATGACTGACAAGTTTCATAAGATGCAAATACGAACGGATTCAAATATGCATTTTTATACAACTTAGCTCGTCTGGTCGTATTGATATGACCAAGTACAGTGCCACAAGAAGGCTTTGTTAATTTATGAACTTTTCCTCTTGTGAGTGTTTTGTATATTTAGAACTGTATTTTGATTTAGAACGTATAAACTATTATATAACGTACCAAACCCAATCAATACTTGATTTAGGAAAATGTTCATAACATTTTTCTCTAATGCAAAGTTATATCCTTCTTTATCTAATAAAGATATGGATATTATATTGCACATCATAGATGATACGAAGTAACAGTTGTTCAAAATCAATGCATTACCATTTGGCAATATTAGGTGATATTCGCCGACAGTTTCGACAGCAACAATTGCTCTATTATCTACTTTGAGAGACATATCACCATTTCCTACTTCTCTACTTTTCTTTAACCCTTATAACATATTACAAATGTGGGATGCTGATTCGGTATTTAATACCTAAGACGTAGAGCAGATTGAGAAACAGTTCTCAATAATTAACACACCCGAAAAAGATGCATCATAATACTCTTTCCTCAATAGGGTTGCGTGGAAATCCTTGCATTCCCCTATCTCTTGCCCAGACTCATGACAATTTTCATAAGATAGAGCGGAACCAATGTTCCCCAGCCCAGTATAATAAGTGAGTTCGGTCAATACATCCATATTATTATCTTGATTAAGGCGTGACATGGTCGCTACCTGGAGAGAGAGAGAAGAAAACACTTTAGCGTGTGCTCTTACAAGATTAGATTGGTTATTATCTTATCTAATCAGGATGACTCCCACTGCTTTTATCAAATCTTACTTCAAACCCTAAAAGGTAAGATTAGCCAGGATTAATTACACCCTACAAGTTCGCTAATCGGTCAGCCAGACTGGTGTTGGTACTCCGAGGGAGTCTCCTCGTGCTTTCGCATGGAACTAATTAAATAACATCGTTTTCGCAGGGGCATAACCCCGTTAACACCTTTCTCAGACACCTACTGGATTAGCTAATTGTAAAGTGGAAAACTCTCACAAGAGTAACGCTTACTCGCAGTGGGTATCGGGATCCAACTATAACATAGAAGGTATGCAATCTTATCGCAAATTTCAACACTTGAAATTCTCGATATCTGTTTTTACCCCATGCGGTTTATGACCTTGACAAGGTCAATAAACCATAAACCGCATGTCAAGTTCAACCCATCATTTCGTGAGTGATGTTAGTAGATGTTGCACACCCTCACAACATTTGTGAGGAGGCGGAAGTGGAAATTTTTCTTCTTCTTACATGCAACACCTACTTTAAACCTAGATCTTATGCTAAACCATAACTAGAAATCCTATCTAGAGATCTTATCTACTATGCTAGGGCTTATACCTTAAGGAAATGGTCCTTCGGGTCTTCTTTCCGCTGCGACTCCTTGGCTCTTTCAATGATTGTGTAGGGTTTCCTAGCACAACAGCAAGGTTTCGGGAGGCATCGTCCATGCCATTTTCAAAAAATTGCCATGCTAAACAACTCTAAACTTAGAATCTTTAACTAGAGATTCAGACAATACCAAATGTAAACTACTTTACATCTAGAGAACAAGAATACAACCTTTGTAGACCGGTCCTTCTCTTTACTTTCTCCGTGTAGTAGTTCCGCGACTCCACTAGGCTTCTCTTGAGATTTTGAACGAGCTTCCTCCGATGACCTTCGTGTCGAAGATGATCCACGCGAAGTCCCTCTAACTCAAGCTACCTTTACACTAAACTCTTTAGCGTATGAATCATGCTATACTCGATCACTAGTCAAGTGTAGGATGGTGAAGTAGGGGATGTTGAGAGCTCACAAGTTTGTGTTCAAGCTTCATGATTCACATCACATGTGAGGGTTGAAACTTGAGAGTGGAGAGCAACCATGGGAGCAACTCCAGAATGAGCTAAGTGGGAGCAACCATGGGAGCAACTCTATAACATGAGGAGGAATAAGAAACTAGAGAGCAACCATGGGAGCAACTCAAGAATAATGGCTAAGTGTTGAGAATGAGCTAGAATGAATGGCAACACTTGACCCCTCACTCATTCAAGCATGGAATTATGCAATTTAAAATTGCAACCATGCTTGAATAGTGAGTCAAGATGAATAAAAAAAAGTAAATCCCATGCTTGCAACCATGCTTTCACTTTCCACCTCATTTCTATTTTCACAAAATAGAAATTTAAATGCCATGCCTCATTATATATATATATATATCATATATATTAATATATATATAATGAAGAATAATTAGTGAGCTAATGATATTAGTTAAGATATAATTATATCACATATAATATATATCACATTATTAAATCAACACTTAATTTAATAATCCGGTTATATCATATATGACCGACTAATATCATTTATCTGTATATCACATTATCAAATCAACATTTGATTCGACAATCTGGTTATATCATATATAACCGAACCGATAACAGATGATTGCCAGATTACAATACGGTATCACATACTCGTATTTAATCAGGCCCACACACATATCAGATATGTGTCTTACTTCATTTCTCTTGAACCAGGGAACTTCTGTGTGGGACTCTAAAGACTCGTCAATACGCCAGCAGTAGGTGATGATCACATCAGTCATCTACAAGCCGTCAGCAGTACTAGCTGGACGTAACGGCTACCCGGGTATTGAGCGATATGAAGATTAACAAGAAAGCCTGTCCATAGTCTCTATGAAGCCTATCAGTAACACTACCGTACAGTCCGGTCTCTTCGTCTGATATGTCGCATATCATATCTAGGGGTGGAAATCGTCAGACCCCAGTAACGTGATAAGTCATGCCGATGTCTGGTCTGTAATGGTTTGAGAAACTACTGATAACACTTATCAGTAAATTTAGGCAGCAGCCCTGGCCAATGACTTCCTGTTATAGCCAATCGAGCATAGCGCAACATCAACCCCCAATACCGGGAGAGACGAAACCCCTCCTATCGCTCATTGCCTCTATGTGACTCGGGACTGTACCCAAAATCCACCTGTTTGCACAACTCCTCTTGAGCGTGGTAAGGAGGAAATCAAAGCACAGTGGGAGCCACACAAGACTCTATGACGATCTCGGGTCTACAGACTAACCTGTACCAATGTCACCAGAGGACTGCTATCTGACGATAGGTATACTACCACATAGGAGTCCTCGGCGAGTCATGTTCAGTGTACTCAGTCTCCACTGAGCACCTGTATACCATCTTTGATGTCAAACACCAATGGATGTGGGATCATCCATCGCCCATCATATGGGTCAAGAAGCGTATACGCTAGTCTACTCTGGAATATCGATGCCCTGTCTCGATATTCCCTCGACTAGGAACTATTAAAGAATGTACTTGTGAACTACCCTGTCCCCACTAGTATGATCTCCATCATAGTCCAGGTAGTCAAGTACATATCCTAAGGGCTTTATCAACATGTGAGAGCAAGAAAGTATCACAATACAAGTCTACATGTTAAGACAAAGAACAACCATATAGCATACTATCATATCGAGCAAGAAAGTCCTCTCTATATATGTTCAAGCATCCACTATAATATATATCATATGTACAATAATGGCCTCTAGGGCATACATATAACTAACAATCTCCCACTTGCACTAAGGCCTTGTGTTGTAGTATCTTATACCCAACATCCTAAAAAGTCTCTCAAATTGTATTTGGAGAAGGGCCTTTGTAAGTGGATCCGCTACGTTGTTCTTCGTGTCAACTCTCCTGACCTCGATCTCCCGGCGATCAACTATCTCCCGGATCAGGTGATACAGCTTTAGAATATGTCTGGATCTCTGATGGGACCTGGGTTTCTTGGCTAAAGCCACCGCTCCATTATTATCACAATACACAGGTATTGGATGCTCAATGGATGGAACCACACAAAGCTCAGCAATGAACTTCTTCATCCAGACAGCTTTTTTGGCAGCATCGTTGGCAGCGATATATTCAACTTCCATCATCGAGTTTGCAACGGTGTCTTGCTTGGAACTCTTTCAATACACCGCCCCTCCGTTGAGGGTAAAGACAAAACCCGAGATCGACTTACTGTCTTCCTTATCACTCTGAAGCTCGAGTCGGTAAAGGACTCTACTTGGAGTTCACCGTTACCATACACCAAGAACATCTCTTTAGTTTTTCTCAAGTACTTGAGAATGTTCTTCATAGCTGTCCGGTGATTCTCTTCTGGATCTGCTTGATACCTACTCACTACACTTAGTTAGTACGCTACACCTGGTCTGGTACATAACATCGCGTACATGATAGAACCTACTGCCGAAGCATAGGGTATCCCTTGCATGCGAGCTCTCTCCAAATCAGTCTTGGGAGACATCTCTTTGGAGAGAGTGAGTCCTGAGATCGTGGGTATATTCCCATGCTTGGAATCTTCCATACTAAACCTCTTTAGTATGGTGTCAATGTACCTGGATTGGGACAATCCCAGTATCCGTTTAGATCTATCTCTATAGATCTTAATCCCTAAGATGTAGGAGGCATCACCTAAATCTTTCATTGAGAACCTTTTTGATAAGAAGAGCTTGACCGAGTGCAGCATAGGAACATCATTTCCTATCAAGAGTATGTCATCCGCGTACAATACGAGGAAGACGACCTTACTCTCTGCGACCTTCTTGTATATACAAGGTTCATCTACGTTTTTGATGAAGTCAAACTCTTTGACTACCTCATCAAAACAGATGTTCCAACTCCGCAATGCCTGCTTCAACCCGTAAATTGATTTAAGCAGCTTGCACACCTTTCCGTTGCTCCCGCTGTCTACGAAGCCCTCTGGCTGAGTCATGTACACGCTCTCTTCTAAATCACCATTTAGAAAGGCGGCCTTAATATCCATTTGCCAGATTTCATAGTCATGGTATGCAGCGATGGAAAGTAGGATCTAGATGGACTTAAACATAGCTACTGGAGAAAAGGTTTCATCATAATCCACACCTGGTCATCGACGAAAACCTTTTGCAACAAGTCTAGGTTTGAATGTATCAACTTTTCCATCTACACCAAATTTCTTCTTAAAGATCCATTTGCTCCCAATGGGTTTTACCATTCGGGAACAACTTCTAAAGTCCATACTTTGTTGGTTTACATGGATTCCATCTCAGATCGCATTGCATCCAGCCATTTCATAGAGTCCCCACTCGTGATGGCCTGCTCGAAACTAGTTGGGTCATCATCTTCCATAATGCAATTCTCGCTCCCACCATCAATGAGAAAACCATAGTATCTCTCAAGTGGATGAGGAACCTTACTAGATCGGCGGAGAGGCTAAGCTTCGTTGGGAACTATCGAATCCTCTGGTTCTACTAAATCTTCTGTTGTACTTTGTGCTGCTGGAACCTCTTCCAGTTCTACCTCAAGGCCACTAATTTCTTTCGCAAGAAATTCCTTTTCTAAAAAGGTGGCATGCCGAGAAACAAACACCTTTTGCTCCTCGGTGTGGTAGAAGATATACCCTTATGAGTTTTTGGAATATCCTACAAACTTGCACAGAACAGACCTTGCCTCGAGTTTGTCCGGATTGTGCCTTTTGACATAGGCCGGACAACCCTATATCTTAACATAATTAAGATATGGTCTCTTCCCTTTCCATATCTCATATGGAATGGTAGACACTGATTTGGTAGGGACCATATTCAATAGGTGAATGGCTGTCTCAAGAGAATACCCCCAAAAAGAAACAGGTAACTCAGCGGTGCTCATCATAGAGCACACTATATCCAATAGGGTGCGATTCCTCCGCTCCGATACACCGTTGTGCTGTGGTGTATACGGAGGAGTAAGCTGAGAGAGAATCCCATTCTCTTTTAGATAGTCACGATATTCCGTGCTCAAGTATTCTCCTTCCCGATCAGATCGAAGGATTTTAATACTTTTTCCCGTCTGGTTCTCAACTTCATGCTTATATTCTTTGAATTTCTCAAAAGCTTCAGACTTGTGTTTCAACAGGAACACATGTCCGTATCTTGAGAGATCGTCAGTAAATGTAATGAAGTATGAGGAACCATTCCTGGCATGTGTTGACATGGGACCGCATACATCACTATGTATCAGTCCTAAGAGTTCCGTAACTCTTTCTCCGTGTCCTGTATACGGAATTTTGGTCATCTTGCCTTTGAGACATGACTGGCAAGTTTCATAAGATAAAAATTCGAATGGATTCAAATATCTATCCTTATGTAACTTAGCTAGTCATGTCGCATTGATATGACCTAGTCTACAATCCCACAAGAAGGATTCGTTTATTTCTTAACTTTTCCACTTGTGTGTGTTCTGTACGTTAAGAACTGTGTTTTGATTCAGAACGTATAATCCATTACATAACGCACCAAACCCAATCAACACTTGATTTAGATAAATGTTCATAACATTATTCTCTACTACAAAGTTATATCCTTCTTTATCTAATAAAGAAATTGATATTAAATTGCATATCATAGAGGGTACGTAATAACAGTCGTTCAGGATCAATGTATTCCTAGTTGGCAATACAAGGTGATATTCACCAACTGTTTTGGCTGCAACACTTGCACCATTCCCTACTTTTAGAGAATAATCACCTTTTCCCAATTCTCTACCTTTCCTTAGCCCTGTAGGGTTCCTAGGCACTCTAATGAGGTCTCACAAGGCATCAACCATGCCAATTTCAAATTTTACGGGTGCCGAGAAACCCTAATACGGATCGTTAACTAGAATTTTAGGCGACTTAAGAAACTAGTTAACAACTTAACTAAAAGAACGGAAATACAACCTTTGTAGATCTGGTCCTCCACTTCCATAGCTCTGCAATAAAGTCTCCTCGCTGTCCAAATCGAAACCCGGGCTCTAGCGTCGGCTTTATCGGAGAAATGGGCGGGCTAGGTCGTCGACTTCGATGTCGAAGATGATCTACGTTGAGGCATCACAAGATCAAGCTCCCACTTCACCAAGTCATGAAACTTGTGAAGAAAACACCCTATACAGCTTGGCAAGAGGTAGAGGATGAAGAAATAGGAGGTGGGTTTTAGAATTGGATTTCTCACTCTTTTTCTCACTTTGCCATTGTTGGTAGCAAGCTTCTTCATGTGAAGAAGAAGAAGAAGATGATGATGATGATATGATAAGTTATTTTAAAAAGCAAATGAAAAAGAATAATTATCATAATAATTGGTCAAGATAACTTGTGTAGAGAATCAACTATGGTTCAAGTGAATGGTTAGGGTTAAGAAAAGAGACAAAATGGTCAAACCATTCAAAGCTTCATGAAGCTTCAAAAGAAAGTCCAAAATGAGCCACCATTTCATTTCTTTTCCAAATATAAAAGAAAAGAAATAATTAAATAAATAAGTAAATCAAATAAACAAAACCCTAATCATTAACTTAACCATGGTATAATTCTTTACACAAACCCGAGTGAGCATGCATCATCAAACATGATACAAACTAGTGCACAAAATTATATCGTATATACAATGTGCACATCCGAGTGAGAAAATCCATCTTAAGTGAACCAATACTAGTTAATGCAAAGTAATATATCAAATATATAATTATGCATTAAATCGTTAAATCAATACTTGATTTAACGATTCGGTCATATCGCATATAACCGACTAATATCCAATGTATCGGCTTATCGAATCAATCCTTGATTCGATAACTAGGTTATATCGCATATAACCAGTCGATACATTCATCGCGAGAATGGAATACGGTATCACATACACGCATTATTCTCGGTCCCGCACACATCTCATATGCGCTCCTATTTCGTTTCGCTTGAGCCAGGAAACCTCTGTGTAGGACTCTAAAGACTTGTCAATATGCCGGCAGCAGATGATGATCATATCAAACACCCACAAGCCGCAAGCGGCCTGCTAAACGTAACGGCCACCCGGATATTGAGCGATCAGAAGATCGACGAGCAAGCCCGCTCATACTCCTGTGAATCCAACCAGTAACACTTACCGTACAGTTCGGTCTCGTCGTCTGATATGTCGCATATCTCGCCTAGGGGTGGTAAACGTCAGACCCCAATAGCTCGATAAGTCATGTCGATATGAGGTCTATAACAATTCGAGAAACTACTGGTAACACTTACCAGTAAATCTCAGCAACCCTGGCCAGGGATTTCCGGTTATAGCCATTCGAACACAGCGCAACATCAACTCCTTATACCGGGAGAGACGAATCCCCTCCTATCGCTCATTGCCTCCATGTGATTCGGGACTGTACCCAAAAACCACCGTTTTGCACGCCCTCTTGGACGTGGTAAGGTGGAAATCAAAGCACAGTGGGAACCACACAAGACTCTATGACGATCTCGGGTCAACAGACTACTCTGTACCAGTGTCACCAGAGAACTGCCATCTGACGTAAGGTATATAACCATCTGGGAGTTCTCGGCGAGTCCGTCCAGTGTACCCAGTCTCTACTGAGCACCCGTATATCTCCTCTGATGTCAAACACCAATGGATATGTGATCATCCATCGCCCATCTGTATGGGTCGAGAAGGTACACGCTAGTCTACTCTGGTATATCGATGCCCCGTCTCGATACACCCACGACTAGGGACCGTGAAGGATGTACTTATGGACTACCATGTCCCCACTAGTATGATCCGCATCATAGTCCAGGTAGTCAAGTACACATCCTAAGGGCTTTACCAACATGCAACAGAGAGACTATCAGTATACACGTTAAGGTAAAGATCAACCAGATAGCATACTATCATGTCGAGCAAGAAAGTCCTCCCTATATATGTCCCAGCATCCACTACAATATACATCCAATGTACAGTAATGGCGTCTAGGGCATACATATAACTAAGAATCTCCCACTTGCACTAGGACCATCTGTATAGCAGTGGTTGTAGTATCTCATACTCAACCATCCTATAAAAGTCTCTCTCTGGGAATAGGCCTTCGCAAGTGGATCCGCCGTGTTGTCCTCTGAGTCTACTCTCCTGACCTCGATCCCCTGGAGATCAACCATCTCCACGATCAGGTGACACTGCCTTAGAATATGTCTGGATCACTGATGGGACCGGGGTTCCCGGGCCAAAGCCTCACTTCCATTGTCACACAATGGTAGGAACCTAGTTCATCTCATGAACCAATATTCACCCAAACAGCCTCTTTGGTAGCATCTTAAGTAGCGATGTATCCTTCCTTTATCGTCTAGTAAGCCACAGTATTTAGCTTGGAACTCTTCCAACATACCGTCCCTTTACTTAGGGTAAAGACAATGCCTGTGACTGACATTCAGTCGTCTTTATCATCCTGGAACCCTTCCAGTGATTCTCCCCAGGATCGATTGATACCATTTCACTACAGCTAGTGAGTATCCTAACATCCAATTAGATCTATCTCATAGATCCAAAGCTTAGGATTTAGTAGGTATCATTATGATCCTCTATGGAGAATCATTGTGATATGCGGAGATTGATTGAGCGTAGCATAGGAAACTCCTTCCCTATCAAGAGTATGTCATCTACGTACTCTACGAGGATCGCCACCATACTCCCTACTACCTTTTTGTATATACAAGGTTCATCTACCATTTTGATGATGTCAAACTCTTTGACTATCTCATCAGAACAGATGTTCTAACTCCGCGATGCCTGCTTTATCTTATAAAGCATCTTGCATACGTTTCCGCTGCTCCCACTGTCTACGAGGCCCTCTGGCTGTGTACTTATAGACGCCCTTTTTCTAAAACATCATTTAGAAAAGCAATCATGACACCCAACCGCCAGATATCGTAGTCATGGTATGTAGCCGTGGCAAGTAGGATCTAGATGGACTTAAGCATAGCCACTGAAAAAGGATTCATCATTATCTACGCCTGGTCGATGATGAAAACCTTTAACATGTCTAGCTTTGAAAGTCTCAACTTTTCCAAGTACACCAAGTAATCTTCTCAAGATATACTTGCTCCTGATGGGGATTTAACCCTTCAGATATAGCAACCAAAGTCCATACTTTGTTGGTGTACATGGATTCCATCTCAGATCGCTAAGCATCCAGCCATTCTTATAGAGTCTTACTCCCGATGGCCAGCTCGAAACTAGTTGGGTCATCATCTCATGATGCAATCCTCGCTCCCACTGTCATAGAGAAACAGAAGTATCTCTCAGGTGGGTGAGGAACCCTACTAGATCGGCGGAGAGGCCGAGGTTCGTTGGCATCTACTGAATCCTTTGGTTGTACCAAATCATCTGCTGTAGTTTGCATAGCTGGAACCTTTCCAGTTGTACATCACTGACCTTGCCTCGAGCTTGTCCGGATTTTGCTTTTAGACATAGGCCGGACAACCCTAAATCTTAACTAACTTAAGATATGGGCTCTTCCCTTTCCATATTGCATATGAAATGGTAGGCAACTGATTTGATTGGAACCCTATTCAATAGGTATGCAGCTTCTTAAGTGCATAACTCCCAAAAGGAAATAGGAAACTCAGTAGTACTCATCATAGAGCGCACCTTATTATATAGGGTGTGATTGCTCCGCCCCGATATACCATCGTGCTATGGTGTATACGGAGGAATAATACTGAGAGAGAATCTCATTCTCCTTTAGAATAGTCCAGGAATTCCATGCACAAGTATTCTCCTCCCTGATCTCATCATAGGACATAATACTTATACCTGTATTTTGGTTCTCTACTTCTAACTTATATTCTGTGAATATCTCAAAAGGTTCGGACTTGTGTTTCAACAGGAACATAAGTCTGAATCTCGAAAGATCATCAGAGAATGTAATGAAGTAAAAAGAACCGTTCTTGGTATGTGTAGACTGGGGACCTTCATACATCAACATGTATCATCCCAAAAGTTCATTAACTCTTTCTCTGTTTCCAGTAAACGGAGCTATGGTCCTCTTATCTTTGTGACATGACTGGCGAGTTTCACAAGTTGTAAATTCAAACTAATTTAAATATGCATCTTTATGTAACTCTAGCTAGTCGGGTCACATTGATCTGACCTAGTCTACAATGCCTTAAGAAGGATTCGTTCATTTCTGAACTCTTCCTCTTATGTGTGTTCTGTATACTAAAAACTGTAGTTTGATTTAGAACATCAATACTTTTAGATAACGTGCCTGATCCGATTAACTTTTGATATAGGAAATGTTCAAAACATTATCCAACAATATAAAATTACATCCTTTCTTTACCAATAAAGAGACAGATATGATTTTGTATATCAGGTTCGGTATCTAATAACATTTGTTCAGAATCAATGTATTAGTAATACAGGATGACAGTGACCAACAGACTTGGCTGCAACACTTACCCCGTTTTCTGTCTCATGAAACTTATCACCCGTTCTCAGTTCTCTACCTCTCTGTAGCCCTATGTAACAGATTACATATCTGGGATCCTGATCCGGTATCAAATACCCAGGACGTAGAGGATACAGAGAAACAGTTGTTTATAATGAACACACCCGAAGATGATGCATCAACATGCACTGTCTTCGTTTGGGCGGCACGGGAATTCTGGTAATCCCCAATTTCCTGCTCTGTCTTATAACAATTATAAGTTGGAGCGGGACCAACGTTCCCCAGCTCAGTATAACAAGCGGGTTCGGTCAATTACATCCGTATTATTATCTTGATTAAGGCGTGATATGGTCGCTACCAGGAGAGAGAGAGAAGAAAACACTCAGCGTGCGCTCTTGCAAGAATATATTGGTTATTATTTTATCTAATCAGGATGGCTCCCACTGTTTTTATCAAATCTTCCTTCAAACCCTAAAAGGAAAGACTAGCCAGGATTAATTACACGCTACAAGTTCGCCAATCTTTCAGCCAGGCCAGTGTCGGTACTTTGAGGGAGGTCCCCCGTGCTTTCGCACGAACCTAATTAATGTAAACCTCGTTTTCCCAGAGGCGTAACCCCGTTGACACCTTTCTAGACACCTACTTGATCGGCTAATTGTAATGTGTAAAACTCTTCCAGGAGTAACTCTTACTCGCAGTGGGTATCGGGATCCAACTATCTCATAGAAGGTATGCAATCTCATTGCAAATTTCAACACTTGAAATTCCCGATAATATTTTGCCCTTAGTGTTCTATGACCTTGACGAATGCCAAACAACCCATAGTCCACTAGTCAAGTTCAACCCGTACATTTCTTCATTGAATTAAACCCACCCGCACGACCCTTGACGAATGCCAAACAACGCCGTGCGAATACCCTAATCCAATCTGCATCATATGCATAAGCAGATAAATACTAGTTAGCTACCGCACACTATGCCTTGACGAATGCCAAACTACCGCAGCACGAATACTAACTAGTACTTATCTGAAATGACGGAGGGCTACGACAGGTTTTCCTGAAAACCTATTGCGTAATGAACTTGATATCGTTGTAGAATCGAATGAATTTTGAAATGGAGTGTTTTTGAGGCTTTTTCTAGTTTTGCTAAAGGAATCACTCCCGGTGAAGGGATCGTCGGTCCTTTCCTCGTCGAATGAGGTGCGGGATATATCATATATATCACTGTGCAAAGCAAAAACACTTAAAAGCAATCAAAAGACAAACCGAGTGTGTAGCATCTGCCAGTTATTGCTAAAGGAGTAACTCCCGGTGAAGGGATCTCGGTCCTTTCCTCATCGAATAAGGTGCAGGATATATCATATATACCGCTGTGCAAAGCAAGAACTGTAGCTACCTGTTTTATTTTTGAAATTCGATTCTACAACATCTTAGGTTTCTTTTACTTTCATTAATCACATTAATGAAGTCCCATCATTTTAAGTTACCTAAACTTCACAGATAAATACGACGTACACTTATGCCATCCGCATTCGCCTCGATGTCCCCTCGTGCACCGTTAGGTTAGGTGACTAACGGCAGAGCGGGACAGGGCTAGCGCGGGTGTAAAACATAAGTAACGTCTATATAATATATCATATATACTATATACAGTATCTATCACAGAACATCACATGATCACATCACAGATATCGCAGCAGAAGAATCATATGAAATATTGGATATACTAGGACGTCCGTGTTTTCAATACGAGCCAGTATAAAACACGAATTCCACGGTCGCGATGAATAGCCAAACCCACACCCCTAGACCCCTACGAGAGCGGCAAGCAACCCTACCAATTCTAGAGTTAGGAGACCCGGACTCGACTCCTCGAGTTGGTCTCCCACTGGACTCCAGAACCCGGTTACTTGTGCCCTCCTCCTTGGGTCTATCCTAGTGCGGAAAAGTAAATAATATACAAAAGGTGACATCTTCCGCAACCTGGAAGTGCCCCAATAAAAGAATATTACATACAAGTTTTTACATGAATGAAAATGAAAAACACTCATCTCACATAAAAACCCCCGGCTATTCAAACACGACGATCCAATATAACATATCCAGCAACACATAACATCACATGTCATCAACGTAAGTAAATATGCGCATCCCAATTGTCGTTGACATATAGCAACGAAACCGGCGATATCACATATTACATTTACGGTCACAGAAAAGAAAGTGTAAAACTACAACAGTTGGAATCCGCAACCAACTCAGACATCGCATGCCTGACCAAATGAATTACTTAGACATCGCATGCCTAACAATTATAAACCCCGCATTTTAGTCTCAAAATCGAAAACACTTTTCAATATCATGTCGGGCAATTCAGCAAGATTCCCGACATCCTGATCGAATGCTCGTCGCAAACTTTAGTAGGCGGCCGCACCTCTGACGCCGTCGACAAAGTGTACCAAGGCGGAACACCGCTGCCGCGAGCACCCGAACGGATGCTTTCGGCGACGGGGTTCTCCTACAGTCACTTGGTCGGGGCTATGGGGTGAGGCTGTCTATTAAGTTTACCCGGCGAGTATCCGCGTACGCTACGTGATTGCGACGGTGTTTTGATCACATCAAAATTCCGTGGCAACCGATCAAGTGAGACTAAACTGCTATGTTTATAACATTCATTCAGTTATCTCATAACTTATTGTGAATTCCAATTGTTGTATCACATTCCGGATAAATAGAAAATGTTAAACTTTCCGATCGAACAATCGAACACCCAAGTTTTCCCGAAACAGATCAACACATGAAACAAGTTTAAAGACATTCACTTCATGCCTCAGTACCAACAGTCCAGCCGTAGAAGGGTCAAGCCAACGCCTCACATGTGGCACGTCGTACTGCCCCAAACCCTAAGGTTCAAAGGGCAGTTCAAGACGGTCACATAATCGAGTTAAGGTTTGTTGTCTTCTAGAGGGTCCATCGCGTTACTTGCACTACTTAGAACATCTTTAAACCACGGAAAAATCCAACTCTTGGAAATTTCCTGACAGGGGAAAAAGTGGGTATTTATATCCGGTCGAACTTTTTAACATATTCAAAAATACCCGGAAAGCCACATAGACAAAGTCTGATAATCCGATCGAATCTTCGAACTCCAAAACACTCCAGAATATTCAACTCTTGAATAAATATTAAAAATTCCCATAAAATCCAGCACCTGGAAAAATGAATTACTGTGCAAAAACAACAGGCAACTCCCTTCATTTGGCCGCGGAACCGCCGCAGAAGCCATGCTTCTGCCGCGGTTCCGCCACACTATAAACATATCATGGGTTAATTTTTGCATCGTAATTCTTAGAATTCCCTGCTGAATTTTTTAAGCATTTTTAATATGGAAAAATCCCAGTTTTTGAAAAAAGGACAGAGAGCATTTTGAGAGTTAGGGTTTCGGTTCGTTCCGATTTCAAACGTCGTCTACGCATCGCCTAAGGCTCTAGCTAGGCTCTGATACCACTGTAGGGTTTCTAGGCACTCTAATGAGGTCTCACAAGGCATAAACCATGCCAATTTCAAATTTTACGGGTGCCGAGAAACCCTAATACGGATCGTTAACTAGAATTTTAGGCGACTTAAGAAACTAGTTAACAACTTAACTAAAAGAACGGAAATACAACCTTTGTAGATCCGGTCCTCCACCTCCATAGCTCCGCAATAAAGTCTCCTCGCTGTCCAAATGGAAACTCGGGCTCTAGCGTCGGCTTCATCGGAGAAATGGGCGGGCTAGGTCGTCGACTTCGATGCCGAAGATGATCTACGTCGAGGCATCACAAGATCAAGCTCCCACTTCACCAAGTCATGAAACTTGTGAAGAAAACACCCTATACAACTTGGCAAGAGGTAGAGGATGAAGAAATAGGAGGTGGGTGCACTTTAGAATTGGATTTCTCACTCTTTTTCTCACTTTGCCATTGTTGGTAGCAAGCTTCTTCATGTGAAGAAGAAGAAGAAGATGATGATGATAATATGATAAGTTATTTTAAAAAGCAAATGAAAAAGAATAGTTATCATAATAATAACCATGGTCAAGATAACTTGTGTAGAGAATCAAATATGGTTCAAGTGAATGGTTAGGGTTAAGAAAAGAGACAAAATGGTCAAACCATTCAAAGCTTCATGAAGCTTCAAAAGAAAGTCCAAAATGAGCCACCATTTCATTTCTTTTCCAAATATAAAAGAAAAGAAATAATTAAATAAATAAGTAAATCAAATAAACAAAACCCTAATCATTAACTTAACCATGGTATAATTCTTTACACAAACCCGAGTGAGCATGCATCATCAAACATGATACAAACTAGTGCACAAAATTATATCGTATATACAATGTGCACATCCGAGTGAGAAAATCCATCTTAAGTGAACCAATACTAGTTAATGCAAAGTAATATATCAAATATATAATTATGCATTAAATCGTTAAATCAATACTTGATTTAACGATCCGGTCATATCGCATATAACCGACTAATATCCAATGTATCGGCTTATCGAATAAATCCTTGATTCGATAACTAGGTTATATCGCATATAACCAGTCGATACATTCATCGCGAGAATGGAATACGGTATCACATACACGCATCATTCTCGGTCCCGCACATATCTGATATGCGCTCCTATTTTGTTTCGCTTGAGCCAGGAAACCTCTGTGTAGGACTCTAAAGACTCGTCAATACGCCGGCAGCAGATGATGATCATATCAAACACCCACAAGCCGCAAGCGGTCTGCTAAACGTAACGGCCATCCGGGTATTGAGCGATCAGAAGATCGACGAGCAAGCCCGCTCATACTCCTGTGAATCCAACCAGTAACACTTACCGTACAGTCCGGTCTCGTCATCTGATATGTCGCATATCTCGCCTAGGGGTGGTAAACGTCAGACCCCAATAGCTTGATAAGTCGTGTCGATATGAGGTCTATAACAATTCGAGAAACTACTGGTAACACTTACCAGTAAATCTCAGCAACCCTGGCCAGGGATTTCCGGTTATAGCCAATCGAACACAGCGTAACATCAACTCCCTATACCGGGAGAGACGAATCCCCTCTTATCGCTCATTGCCTCCATGTGATTCGGGACTGTACCCAAAAACCACCATTTTGCACGCCCTCTTGGACGTGGTAAGGTGGAAATCAAAGCACAGTGGGAACCACACAAGACTCTATGACGATCTCGGGTCAACAGACTACTCTGTACCAGTGTCACCAGAGAACTGCCATCTGACGTAAGGTATATAACCATCTGGGAGTTCTCGGCGAGTCCGTCCAGTGTACCCAGTCTCTACTGAGCACCCGTATATCTCCTCTGATGTCAAACACCAATGGATATGGGATCATCCATCGCCCATCTGTATGGGTCGAGAAGGTACACGCTAGTCTACTCTGGTATATCGATGCCCCGTCTCGATACACCCACGACTAGGGACCGTGAAGGATGTACTTATGGACTACCATGTCCCCACTAGTATGATCCGCATCATAGTCCAGGTAGTCAAGTACACATCCTAAGGTCTTTACCAACATGCAACAGAGAGACTATCAGTATACACGTTAAGGTAAAGATCAACCAGATAGCATACTATCATGTCGAGCAAGAAAGTCCTCCCTATATATGTCCCAGCATCCACTACAATATACATCCAATGTACAGTAATGGCCTCTAGGGCATACATATAACTAACAAGCCCATGCAACAAATTGCATATATGGGATCCCGATCCGGTATCTAATATCCAAGACGTAGAGTGTACTGAGAAACAGTTCTCTGTAACTAACACACCCGATGAAAATACATCAACATGCTTATTCTTCGTTTGGGTGGCGTGAGAATCTGGATATACCCCTATTTCCTACTCGAACTTATAACACTTATAAGTTGGAGCAGAACCAACGTTCTCCTGTCCAGTATAACAAGCGGGTTCGGTCAATACATCCATATTATTATCTTGATTAAGGCGTGGCATTGGTTGCTTCCTGGAGAGAGAAAGAAGGAAACGCATTAGCGTGCGCTCTTTGCAAGATTAGATTGGTTATTATCTTATCTAATCAGGACAGTTCCCACTGTTTTTATCAAATCTTCCTTCAAACCCAAAAAGGTAAGACTAGCCGGGTTTAATTACACCTTATAAGTTCGCCAATCTTTCAGCCAGGCCAGTGCCGGTACTTTGAGGGAAGTTCCCCGTGCTTTCGCACGGACCTAATTAAAATAAACCTCATTTCACAGGGGCATGACCTCGTTAACACCTTTCTTGACACCTACTTGATCGGCTAATTGTGATGTGTAAAATTCTCCCAGCAGTAACTCTTACTCGCAGAGGGTATCGGGATCCAACTATTTCATAGAAGGTATGCAATCTTATTGCAAATTTCAACACTTGAAATTCCCGATAATATTTTGCCCCTAGCGTCCTATGACCTCGACGAAAGCCAACAAACCAAAGGACGCCAGTCAAGTTCAACCCGTACATTTCATGATTGAATTAAACCCACCCGCACAACCCTTGACGAAAGCCAACAAAGTCGTATGACTACCCTAATCCAATCGTATCATATGCAGCAGATAAACAGTAAGTAGCTACCGCACACTACACCTTGACGAAAGCTAACAAACATAGCACGAATACTAAATACTATTTATCTGAAATGACGGAAGGCTACGACTGGTTTTTAAGAAAACCTTTTGCGTAATGAACTTTATATCGTTGTAGAATCGAGTGATTTTGAAAAAAAGTGTTGTTGAGGCTTTTACTAGTTTTGCTAAAGAGGTCATTCCCGGTGAAGTGATCTTGGCTCTTTCCTTATCAAATAAGGTGCTGGATATTCTACAAGGAATACCGCTATGCAAAGCAAAAACTAGAGCTACCCTTTTTGAAAATTTGATTCTACAATATCTTTTAGGTTTCTTTTCTTTCATTAATCTCATTAATGAAGTCCCATCATTTATGCTTCCTAAGCATCACAGAAGAAACAAAAATACAACGTACGCTTATGCCATCTGCATTCGCCACAGTGTCCCGTTATGCACCGTTAGGTTACTTAACTAACGGCATAGCGGGGCGGGACTAGCGCGGGTGCAAAACATAAGCAACGTTTATTATATATCATATATACAATAATAAAGCATTCGTCTCACGCATATAAAGTGATCACATCACAGAATATCAGTAGCAGAGATAACATATGAAATATTGGATATACTAGAAATTCCGTGTTTTAAATTAAGCCAGTATAAAACACGGATTCCACGGTCGCGATGAATAACCAAACCCACATCCCTAGACCCCGACGAGAGCGGTAAGCAACCCTACTAATTCTAGAGTTAGGAGACCCGGACTCGACTCCTCGAGATGGTCTCCTACTGGACTCTGGAACCCGGTTACTTATACTCCCCGCCTTGGGTCTATCCTAATGCGGAAAAGTAAATAATATACAACAATGATGACATCATTCTCAATCCGGAAGTGCCCCAATAAAAGAATATTACATACAATGAATTTTACATGAATGAAAATAAAAACTCTCATATCATATAAAACCCCCGGCTATTCAAAATTAGACGATCCAATATAATATATCCCAGCAACATATAACATCACATGTCATCAAATAGCTCGACGATGCTAAACATTCTGATCGAATCAACAAACACCCAAAATTTCCCAAAAAGCTCAACATTTGAGCGCAGTTTAAAAATATTTAGAACATGCCATAGTACCTATGGACCAACCGTAGAAGGGCCAACCCTTGCCTCATCTATGGAACCGCGGAACTACCGCAAATCCGATGGTTTGGCGGCAGTTCTTACGGTCATAGAATCGAGTTAGGGTTTCGTTCTTCTAGAGGGTCCAACGAATCACTTGCATGATATTTGAATGTTTCAAACTTGGAAAAAATCCAACTCTTGGAAAATTTCCATCTAGGGAAAAATGGGTATTTGATATCCGTTTGAACTTTTTAACACCGTCTAAATAACCCGAAATAAAGTTAGAATTATGACTACGAAACACTCCGAATTGCCTTTATAGAAAATTAACATCTCATGCAATTTTAGGAAAAACAAGCAACACCTGAAACACCAAAACTGAGAGACCAGAACACCAAACAAATACGAAGCCCAGAAGACAACATAGGGCCGTCCTCCTCGGTTTTTGGAGGGTTCTCACCGGGTCAAAACCGGTGGATTGGGTTCGTATTTTCTCAGTGATCATGTTACATCTCATATAATATTCTACAGTTGCTAAAATTTTTTTTCGACGACTTTAAAATTTTGACAGAAACTAGGTTTTAGCATTTCAAGTTTCGGAGAAGTTTCGGTTTCGTAATCTAACAAACATTGTCTAATTCTCTAGCCTGGCTTTCATACCACTGTAGGGTTTCCTAGCACGACAGCAAGGTTTTGGGAGGTATCGTCCATGCCATTTTCAAAAAATTGCCATGCTAAACAACCCTAAACTTAGAATCTTTAACTAGAGATTTAGAAAATACCAAATGTAAACTACTTTACATCTAGAGAACAAGAATACGACCTTTTTAGACCGGTCCTTCTCTTCACTTGCTCCGTGTAGTAGTCCCGCAACTCCACTAGTCTTCTCTTGAGACTTTGAACGAGCTTCCTCCGATGACCTTCGTGCTGAAGATGATCCACGCGAAGTCCTTCCAACTCAACCTACTTTTACACTAAACTCTTTAGCGTATGAAACATGCTACACTCAATCGCTAGTCAAGTGTAGGATAGTGAAGTAGGGGATGCTAAGATCTCACAAGTTTGTGTTCAAGTTTCATGATTCACATCACATGTGAGGGTTGAAGCTTGAACCATGACATGAGGAGGAAGAAAAAGCTAGAGAGCAACCATGGGAGCAACTCAAGAATAATTGCTAAGTGTTGAGAATGAGCTAGAATGAATGGCAACACATGACCCCTCACTCATTCAAGCATGAAATTATGCAATTTAAAATTGCAACCATGCTTGAATAGTGAGTAAAGATGAATAAACAAAAGTAAATCCCATGCTTGCAACCATGCTTTCACTTTCCACCCCATTTCTTTTTTCACAAAATAGAAATTTAAATGCTATGCTTCATTATATATATATCATATATATTAATATATAATAAAGAATAATTAGTGAGCTAATGATATAGTTAAGATATAATTATATCACATATAATATATATCACATTATTAAATCAACACTTGATTTAATAATCCGGTTATATCACATTTGACCGACTAATATCATTTATCTGTATATCAAATTATCAAATCAACACTTAATTCGACAATCTGGTTATATCACATATAACGGAACCGATAACAGATGACTACCAGATTACAATACGGTATCACATACTTGTATTTAATCAGGCCCACACACATATCACATATGTGTCCTACTTCGTTTCGCTTGAACCAGAGAACTTCTGTGTGGGACTCTAAAGACTCGTCAATACGCCAGCAGTAGGTGATGATCACATCAGTCACCTACATGCCGTTAGTGGTACTAGCTGGATGTAACGGCTACCCGGGTATTGAGCGATATGAAGATCAACAAGCAAACCTGTCTACAGTCTCCATGAAGCCTATCAGTAATACTACCGTTTAGTCCGGTCTCTTCATCTGATATGTCGCATATTATGTCTAGGGATGGAAATCGTCAGACCCCAGTAACGTGATAAGTCATGTCGATGTCTGGCCTATAACGGTTCGAGAAACTACTAATAACACTTATCAGTAAATCTCGGCAGCAGCCCTGGCCAGGGACTTCCTGTTATAGCCAATCGAGCATAGCGCAACATCAACCCCCAATACCGGGAGAGACGAAACCCCTTCTATCGCTCATTGCCTCCATGTGACTCAGGACTGTACCTAAAATCCACCTATTTGCACAACTCCTCTTGAGCGTGGTAGGGAGGTGTTCAGACCATAATATTGCATTTTTCATCCCCCTATTCTTATCCGTTTTATAAATAAACAGGTACTCTTGATGCACGTTTGTTGCATATTACAGGATACAGGCTCTTGGAGCAAATACAGTGAAAAAGACGAAAGCTGATACAGAAAAGGGACTTTTGACGAACAAGTAGACAGATCCTAGTCAAGCTAGTGCAAGGTCCAAAATGTCAAGTGAACGGTCAAAAGATACGTACAAGTTTTCACTGAAGATCTGGAGAAGCCCCAGAAGCCAAAAAGAGAAAACAAGTATAAAAGTAAAAAGCCCATGAAGCCCTGAACCCAGCCCAAAATGTGCAGAGCCCAACTCCCTTCTTTGGCCGCGGAACCGTGGCCAAACCCAGCCTGGCGCCGCGGTTCCGCGGCCATTAAGTGCCCGTGTCGGTGGAGTTTTTTCGTGTCGGTGCGACGGTTCGGGTGTTGGGATTTTTAGAGGTCAAATCTGTAATTGCGCATGTGCGAGAGTCTGTAACCCTAGGTTTTCTGTTTTCCTATAAATTGTAGTCCCAGATCTGTAAATGTTATGCCTCTTTTCAATCAATAAATTTCAGAATTTCTGGGAGTTATATTCAGATCTGTTTTATATCGTTTGGAGGGAGCCGTCAACCTAGTAAGTAATTTTTCTGTTCCTTTAATTAAAATGTTTTCTCATCCCCTAATGAGCGAGTAATCTCCTCGCTTGTTAGGGTTAGCCTTAGGGAAATGGTTGAGAGATGAGATCTCTCACCCCTTTCAATGCCACATTCAACTAATGAATTAGAACTCCATGCATGCACACACAACCGCTCCCTACAGCATCCTACCCCTCGAGGTAATGATGAACCGTAGTATAAAGGGCCGGTTGCGCGTGTTTTCCATGGGGGTTAGGGTAATTATCAACAAGGGAAGGATGTGAATCTAGAGGAAGAAACATCTTCCCAAAACATTCGGACCCACTTTATTGACAATTACCGTAACATCTAATAGATCTAAAAAAGAAGGCATTGAAAGCGGTGAAGGAAAACGTTAATCTCCAAAACTTTCCCTAAACCTAACCCTAACAAGACTTTTAATTAGATTAATTAGATCCAGTTTTTATAGATTTTAGAAATCAACCAAAACGACACTTTGAATCAACTCGTTAAAACACATAAAAGGAATTTACCCATCTCTGTGGATCGACCCGTACTCACCGGCTAGCTGCAAAGCGACGCCGTTTCTGATTGCGGTAAACTCATAGTTTTTGACACTAATCAAATGGCGCCGTTGCCGGGGATGGCGTAATTTTTCTTTTTGTAAATTTTCGGGTTGATATAAATCTTAAAAATTATAAAAATCTGAAAATATAAAAAAAATACAAAAATTATCAATTTTGATCTGTTTGAAGGGTGTATCTTTTGAATCTTGCAGGAACAGCAACGAATCGCGGATCTGGAATTTTACAGAGGGAAAAACAGAAAAGTACATATAAGAACAGAGAGGAACTGAAGGCACAGAACAGCAGAATTTTTTCCAGCGCCCGATCCCTCTGCTCCACCGCGTTTCCGCCGCAGAAGGGGGCCCCACACCGCGGAACCGCCGCGGGTCTGCCACATCAGCACATCAAAAGTGCATGGTTTGCTTCCTCCTTCTTCCCTCTGTCAACTCCATATCTCTGTCTGTAAAAATTCTTCTGCAGGGTCCTTTGCGCTAAAATTCTTCTTCCCCCTTCTAAATAACAGATTTCTGTAGGTTTCTTTGCGCCGCGCTAAAAATTGATTGCAAGTGAAATTTTATTGTTTTGCATAATTTAACCGGACTCTAAGGGGCTAATTGACCAAACTCAGATTGGGTGGGGATTTCATCACCCTTCCCAGGACCCCAGAAAACACCTAAAGCATTTTGCATCGACCACAATTAATTAAAAAAGACTAGACTCAGACCTAAGGATATCGAGCTTAATAGGAAAAGGACTAGTATAGGCATCAGCCGTTTATCCTAACCGACATTGCGGTGTCTAGGCTAGTGGTTATTAATTAGGCCCACTGTAGTGGTGGTTCCTTCCCACTTACCTGGCCGTATTTGTCCGTGAAGAGGCGGTTTGAGGTCCTATTTCTAGCCCTAGTTAGGAGCTGTCTAGCAGACCTAGGTGACCCTAGATCTAGGATTGACTGTGCATGTGTGGTTGATACATTTGTGTCACGTGTCCCATTTCAAAAACCTCTTTGCAAAACTCACACAAAAAAAAAAAAAATATAAATCTTTTCAAAAACTTGCAACTTGCCGCTAAAAAACTTGCAACTCACTTTCACTCACTTCTTCTCATTGACGTTATCTTACCCCCACATTCTGTTTTTCTATTTTTTCTGACTACACTACTCCTTTAGTGTATGTCACTTTGGACTAGGGATACTAACGCCCGATTAGTCCGTGTTTCGTTGGAACCGACCGACGAACCCTTCGACGAACCCTTCGTCGACATTCCGTCCATTTCATTACCTCCACATTCAAATTCTTCTTTCGAAGGTATGTCGGGATTCAACCTCAACGATACCTTACCGACGGGAATGATTCCACCTCCGCCAGGTGCGAATAACCCGAATCTTCCGCCTGTTGTAGCGCCCGCACGAGTTGCGCTCCAGGATCTCTTCTACCCCGTCCGCACTTCTTTACCTACATGTCTTTCACCCCCACCGGCAAATGGGGATAATTTTGAAATAAAACCACATTTCATCAATATGCTGCCAAAATTTCATGGTTTGGAATCTGAAGATGCATATATTTTTATTAATAAATTCCAAAATGTGTACGCTATGATGAAAACAACCCAATTAAGTGATGACGCGATAAGGCTAAGGGTCATTCCTTTCACCTTATGTGACCTAGCCAAGAAGTGGCTATACAGCACCGCATCACATTCTATTAGAAATTGGGACGAGTTTGTAAGAGCTTTTCTGAAAAAGTTCTATCCTCATCATAAAACTGCTAGAATCCGTAACGAGATTATACAATTTTCACAGCTTCCTTCCGAACCATTTTGGAAGTGCTTCGAAAGATTTAAAGACCTACTTGTTCAATGCCCTCACCATGGGATCGAAAGTTGGCAACTTTGCCAAACATTATACGAGGGATTGAACGCAGCAACGAAGCAGTTGCTAGAAACAATATGTCAAGGTCATTTTCTTTCCAAGTCTAGCGACGAAGCGTGGCAGTTTCTTGAGGATCTTAGTGAGCAAACAATTCAGTGGGAGAGTTCCAAGACTACAGCATCTTTTTCTGTTGGTCAATCTAGGGCAGGCATACATCAAATAGATATGTCGATTGCTATGAAGGCCGAGATGGCCTCACTTATGAAAAAGCTAGAAGCCATTGAGACCAAAATCTCATCGTCTTCTCCTGCTCCTACTCTACCCACACGAACTGTTTGTGCTTGTTGTTCGAACCCGTCGCACCTAACCGAAGAGTGTCCTTATAATGCACCCATTCAAGGACAGGATCAAGTCAATGCTGCATTTCAGCAACGACAAAGAAATGATCCGTACACTTCGACATACAATCCGGGGTGGAGGAGTAACCCGAATTTCGCTTGGAACCAAAATCAACAAGTCCAAGGGAACAATAATTTTCAAAGACCTCCTCCACAACAACAACAAGCACCCTTACAAACTCAAAACCAGCAACCTTTCCAACAACAACCTTATGCAAATCAAACGAACAATTTAGTTCAACCAAATGATGATAAGGTTAGCTAGCTCGAGAAAAGTCTAGATGCATTTCTCAAACAATCTACAGAATCCGCAGCAAGATTTGAAAATTATGTTCAATCTTTAATGAATAACAATGCCTCACACGATCAAAGTATCAAATCTATTGAGGCACAAATTGCACAATTAACTGCTGCGTTGAGCGAGAGGGAAAAGGGAAAGCTTCCATCTCAACCATTGCCTAATCCCGGTCACCCACAAAACGCATATCACAATCACAATGTTAATGCGGTGACCACGTTGAGATCCGGAAGAGAGTTGCAAAATAATGTGGGAACTAGTGATGACATCCCCGCCGGTGGTTCTTCTTCTTCTTCTTTTTCTCCATCGTCATCTTCCCCTTCTTCATTTTCTTCACTTTCTTCTTCACCTTTTTCTTTAGAGCCTATTCTCCACCCTTCACACGGCTCTACTTCTTCTTGCTCGAACGGACCCATTGCTCACAACATGAACACATCTACACCGGGATCCGTTCCTACTCACCATTCTACTCCACAAACATGTGACTCAACTAATTTTCAAAATGCACCATTTCCAAACAGGTTGAGTCCCAATAAACCAACTGCACAAGTGGAAAAGATTGTGGAATTGTTTAAGCAGGTTAGCATAAATATACCTCTCTTGGATGCTATCCAACAAGTCCCTTCATACGCGAAAATCTTAAAGGGCTTATGCACCTCGAAGAGAAAGGCATCTCAAGTACCCAAGAAAGTGCTAGTGGCTAGTGCAGTGAGCAATGCTATTAACCACCATCAAACCTTACCCCAAAAACGAAAGGACCCCGGCTGTCCTACGATTTCCATCACAATTGGGGATAAGAAAATTAATCGAGCACTTTTAGATCTTGGGTCTAGTGTTAACCTGATTCCCTACTCCGTGTACGAACAATTAGGGGTTGGAGAGTTAAAACCCACTCGTTGTACTCTCCAAATGGCTGATCGATCAATCACTCATCCAAGGGGTCAACTAGAGGATGTGTTGATCAAAGTTGGGGAGTTCATAATCCCCGTTGATTTTATCGTTATGGATACACAACCTGTTGCTAATCCAAGAAACCAAATTCCGGTGATTCTCGGTCGACCATTTTTGGCCACTTCCAATGCTGTAATAAACTGTCGCAATGGCTCCATGACTCTATCCTTTGGGAAAATGTCTAGTGAGTTCAATATTTATAAGATGGGAAGTCTGCCCCCCGTGCCTAAAACTAGTACACGAGAAGTTTGCTCTATTCATGAAATCAAACTGCGAGCTTGAGAGATTTCTATTTGATGAAAACAGTTTTGACGCCACTAGTGCGTCCCTCCTTGAGCCTACCACCGTTGACACAACCGATGTTGATTATGAATGTTTCACTTTTTTGGATGATGACGACTCACAGCCCGAATATGAGTCGTTTGAATTTTTGGATGAGTCAGTCAAGCCATCCGAATCGGTTGTTTGCAGTGATTTCGAACCTGTGTTGGAGTCCTTTGAGTTCGAGGTAGATTCCGAAATGATTCTTTCGCCTTCGAAACTCGAATTCATGCCCTTGCCGTCTCACCTTAGATATGCTTACATAGGTGAGACTGAGACCTTTCCCATTATCATATCAGCCTCTCTAGCCCTCGAGCAAGAGAACGCCCTCTTAATGGTCTTACAAGATAGGCGGCAAGTTTTCGGTTGGCCTATGGCGGACATCGAGGAGATAAGTTCCCTCATAATTCAGTATCATATACAATTGATGGATGATGCCGAGTCAATAGAGGACCCACAGGAACATCTTGGGGGTATTGTGGTTAGTCAACCTCCTCTTTTAGACGTTGAACCACCCCCATTTCTTTTAATAAGTTACGAGAATGCCAATACTCCACTGATTGCTGATCATTTACATTCTCGTTTTGACATATCACCATCGCCTGTATATTTACCTCCACACCTTCCATACCTCTACTTCTACCTTTCCCAATTCTTTGCGGATCGCTATAACTTATTCTTCCACCAACCAATACTCTTTACCGATAAATTTTCAACTGGTTGGTGTTGACGTTTGGTCTAGGCAAAGTTTGGCAGTAATGTCTAACATAGTTTAAATGAAGTTTGGGGGAGGGCCTTTTTGTATATATTCTTTGTTTGTCTTAACAATAAAAAAAAAATTTGTAAATAAATAAACAGGGGAGTATCGGTATTTTGACCTTCTTAGTTTAGCATGACAGTGAGGACACTGTCAAGTTCAAGTTTGGGGGTATGCTCGGTACGTCTTCTTCCTTCGCATTCATTTGTATATATTTTTGCATTTGCATATTTATTTGAAAACCCATAAAAATTTGAAAAAATTTCAAAAATTATAAAAATTATTGTATTCAATATTGGCTAATTGACTCGAGTTTGATAAATAGGTTAACTAGCTAGGAACAACTAGATCTTAGACTTAGTGAATTAAAAACCCTAAAAATAACCTCCCTTAAAGTTTAACGGTAGAAAGTATATGTCTTTGTAGGTTATTTAGAAATAGGCAAATTTTGAGTTCACTTTTTGGGCTAAGTCGAAACAAAGGAAGAGTATTGATACTTTTATTAGAGTATAAGTTTGAAAAATAATTCCTAGCTTAAGTCTAGATTCTGAAAATGTATACCCTATAATTTGCACAATCACGCACCTTGAAACATGGAATAGTAGAAGAGACCTTGACATGCTTTTGTCTAAAGTCCTTAGTACAATGAAAATAAAAAAAAGTGTGAATAAAGAATAAAAAAAAATGGACACTGGTTTTTGTGATTACTTAAGGCTGCAAAAATAGAAAAATATTTAGCGAGGGTGCTTCATCACCTAGTGCCTTAGACCAACTGGTTTGGGAGTCACTGCTAAAGTCTTGGGTGTTGCAAGACTAGGAAAGACGCTTTAAAGTGTTAACGCATCTTGTAATCGGTTGTTGGTACCTCAAGAAGTATTAACGGTCGCATGAAGGATGTGTAAGCAAAAATTCAATTAAAAGTTCACTAACTAATTAGTACTTTGGACAACGGACAAGGGTATGAATGCTTAATTTGAATTTCCAAGTGTAGGGGTGATGTATACACACACGTAGGGGTATGTGATTGGGATTTAGATAAGAGAAAGGAGTGAAGAATAGAACCTGTATCTTTAGTAAGGGTTGATAGAAATTCCTAAGTGGAGATGGAACTCTAGAAGGAAAACTTAGGAAATGCCGAAAGCTAAGTAGGTCTACATAACATATATAATCTTATGTTAAATAATGAGGAAGTGTGAAGAATATGGGTGGATAATTTGCGAGTAAAAAGGTAATAGAATTCCTTGTTAGAAAACCTAATTGGAAAACAAAAGTCAATGGGCCGAGTTGATAGGATTTTGTGGGTGTAATCCGCTGAAAACACTCAGGAGACAACACTCCTCCTACTAGGGACACCTAGAGGTTTAACGGCTTGTTGCACGTGCTCAGTACAATCGCGTTTCCCTGCGAAAGTGTGGTTAGGATTTTAGTGAATAAAATAATAAGTTTGCTCGAGGATGAGCAAAAGATAAGTTTGGGGGTATTTGTTCAGACCATAATATTGCATTTTTCATCCCCCTATTCTTATCCGTTTTATAAATAAACAGGTACTCTTGACGCACGTTTGTTGCATATTACAGGATACAGGCTCTTGGAGCAAATACAGTGAAAAAGACGAAAGCTGATACAGAAAAGGGACTTTTGACGAACAAGTAGACAGATCCTAGTCAAGCTAGTGCAAGGTCCAAAATGTCAAGTGAACGGTCAAAAGATACGTACAAGTTTTCACTGAAGATCTGGAGAAGCCCCAGAAGCCAAAAAGAGAAAACAAGTATAAAAGTAAAAAGCCCATGAAGCCCTGAACCAAGCCCAAAATGTGCAGAGCCTAACTCCCTTCTTTGGCCGCGGAACCGCGGCCAAACCCATCCTGGCGCCGCGGTTCCGCGGCCATTAAGTGCCCGTGTCGGTGGAGTTTTTCCGTGTCGGTGCGACGGTTCTGGTGTTGGGATTTTTAGAGGTCAAATCTGTAATTGCGCATGTGCGAGAGTCTGTAACCCTAGGTTTTCTGTTTTCCTATAAATTGTAGTCCCAGATCTGTAAATGTTATGCCTCTTTTCAATCAATAAATTTCAGAATTTCTGGAAGTTATATTCAGATCTGTTCTATATCGTTTGGAGGGAGCCGTCAACCTAGTAAGTAATTTTTCTGTTCCTTTAATTAAAATGTTTTCTAATCCCTTAATGAGCGAGTAATCTCCTTGCTTGTTAGGGTTAGCCTTAGGGAAAGGGTTGAGAGATGAGATCTCTCACCCCTTTCAATGCCACATTCAACTAATAAATTAGAACTCCATGCATGCACACACAACCGCTCCCTACGGTATCCTACCCCTCGAGGTAATGATGAACCGTAGTATAAAGGGCCGGTTGCGCGTGTTTTCCATGGGGGTTAGGGTAATTATCAACAAGGGAAGGATGCGAATCTAGAGGAAGAAACATCTTCCCAAAAGATTCGGACCCACTTTATTGACAATTACCGTAACATCTAATAGATCTAAAAAAGAAGGCATTGAAAGCGGTGAAGGAAAAGGTTAATCTCCAAAACTTCCCCTAAACCTAACCCTAACAAGACTTTTAATTAGATTAATTAGATCCAGTTTTTATAGATTTTAGAAATCAACCAAAACGACACTTTGAATCAACTCGTTAAAACACATAAAAGGAATTTACCCATCTCTGTGGATCGACCCGTACTCACCGGCTAGCTGCAAAGCGACGCCGTTTCTGATTGCGGTAAACTCATAGTTTTTGACACTAATCAGGAGGAAATCAAAGCATAGTGGGAGCCACACAAGACTTTATGATGATCTCGGGTCTACAGACTAAGCTGTACTAGTGTCACCAGAGGACTGCTATCTGACGATAGGTATACTACCACATAGGAGTCCTCGGCGAGTCCTGTTTAGTGTACCCAGTCTCCACTGAGCACCCGTATACCATCTTTGATGTCAAACACCAATGAATGTGGGATCATCCATCGCCCATCATATGGGTCAAGAAGCGTATACACTAGTTTACTCTGGAATATCGATGCCCTGTCTCGATATTCCCTCGACTAGGAACTATTAAAGGATGTACTTGTGAACTACTCTGGCCCCACTAGTATGATCTCCATCATAGTCCAGGTAGTCAAGTACATATCCTAAGGGCTTTATCAACATGTGAGAGCAAGACAGTATCACAATATAAGTCTACATGTTAAGACAAAGAACAACCAGATAGCATACTATCATGCCGAGCAAGAAAGTCCTTTCTATATATGTCCAAGCATCCACTATAATATACATCATATGTATAATAATGGCCTTTAGGGCATACATATAACTAACAGGTTGAAAAGAACTCGGTCTCCGGTCACCTCTAGATCAAAGATGATCCACCCAAGAGCTATAGAACAAGCTACAAACTCTTCACAAGAGTTAACTAAGAAATCAAGTATGCTAGAAATGATCACTTAGATGATGTAGAGATCAAGTAGTGAATTATTATTTCTCTTGACCTATGAATCACAACACATGTGAGTGTTTAGGTCAAGAGGAAGAAGTGGAGAGAGAAGATGAGAGTGATAATGAAAAAAATCAAGCATGGAATAAATGATATGGCTCATGGAAAATAATTGAAGCATGCAATATTTTTCTCAAAAATAATGCACCATACTTCAATAGTAATCCCAACTGAATAAAAAATAATATAAGCCATTCCTTCATCCATGCTTTGACATTTCTCTAAATTCCACCTCATTCATTTCTTTTCCAAAAATGAAAATCATCTAATATGAGGTGTCTCCTTCGAGAAGGTGCTCTTGTACAATTACAAGAATACCCTTCACCATATACCGTATAAGTATACCCGTGTTCGTATTCCGAAAAATATGAATACAAATAATCCAATAATATAATATCGGTTTCCGGCTTAAACCAAAGCCTACCAGTATTATCCGTTTGATCATTATTCCTGTAGCCAATACACGAACATGATCGAAACCCTGCCGTAACAACTTACGGCCTCTACATTTTTTGCCTGAACCAAGGAACCTTCTATGTCGGACTCTAAAGACTCGACAGTACGCTGGCAGTGGGTTTAACCATAAGCATGTCAGCGGCACTAGATGTGCGTAACGGCTACCCAGGTACATGACGAAAAGGTGGCCGACGAGCGAACTCATCCCAACCCTAACGAGCCTGTAAGCAACACTTACCGTACAGTCCGGTCTCTTTGTCTGATACGTCGCATATGAAGTCTAGGGGTGGTAAATGTCAGACCCCAGAAACTTTATAAGTCATGTTGATTTATGGCCCATCACGGTTCGAGAAACTACTGATAACTCTTATCTGTAAATCTCGACAACCTTAGCCAGAGATTTGCTGTTATGGTCCATCAAGCATAGAGCGACATCAACTCCTTATACCGGGAGAGACGAAACCCCTCCTATCGCTCACTGCCTCCATGTGATTCGGGACTGTACCCAAAATCCACCTGTTTGCACGACTCAGTAGAGCCATGGTAGGGAGGAAATCAAAGAATAGTGGGAATCACACAAGACACTATAACGATCTCGGGTCTACAGACTAACCTGTACAAGTGTCACTAGAGAACAGCTATCTGGCAATAGGTATATATACCATTTAGGAGTTCTCGGCGAGTCCTGTTCGGTATACCCATTCTCCAATGAGCACCTGTGTACAATCTTTGATGTCAAACACCAATGGTTGTGGGATCAACCATCACTCCTAGGGTCAAGAAACGTACACACTAGTCTACTCTGGTAATATCGATGCCCTGTCTCGATATAGTCTCGACTAGGAACTATTAAAGGATATGCTTATAGACTACCCAGGCCCCACTACTATGATCTACATCATAATCCTGGGAGTCAAGCATAATCTTAAGGGCTTCATCAACATGTGTATAAAGATATGAAATAAAACACATCACATGTTAAGATGAAGATAAACCAGATAGCATACTATCATTTCGAGCAAAAATTGTTTCTGTACATATACATGCCTAGCATCCTATACAATACAGGCCTCTAGGGCATATATATCTAACAATCTCCCACTTGCACTAAGGCATGTAGTTCGTGCAATAAGTACCCACTGTCTGCACTAGAACCAGTTGCCGGCGTACCACATGCCCAACATCTCGAATAGTTTCTCAAACTGGAATTGAGAGATGGCCTTGGTGAATGGATCTGCTGTGTTGTCTTTCGTGTCCACTCTCTTTACCTCGATGTCCTGGCGATCCACTATCTCCCTGATGAGGTGATACCGCCTCAAGATATATTTGGATTTCTGATGGGACCGCGGTTCCTTTGCCAAAGCCATGGCTCCATTGTTATCGCAATACAAAGGTATTGGATTAGCAATGGATGGAACCACCTGAATTTCAGAAATGAACTTCCTCATCCAGACTGTCTCTTTTGCGGCATCATTAGTAGCAATATACTTAGCTTCCATCGTGGAGTCAGCGACGATATCTTGCTTGGAACTTTTCCAACATATCGCCTCTCCATTTAGGGTAAATACAAACCCTAAGATGGACTTACTATCATCCTTGTCGCTCTGGAAGCTGGAGTCGGTAAAGGCCTCCATTTGGAGATCTCCGCTACCATACACCAAGAACATTTCTTTAGTCCTTCGCAAGTACTTCAGAATGTTCTTCACAGCAGTCCAGTGTTTCTCTCCTGGATTGGATTGATACCTGCTTACTGCACTCGGTGCATAAGCTACATCTGGACGAGTACACAACATCACATACATTATAGATCCTACCGCCGAAGTGTAGGGTATAATGCTCATGCGGGCCCTCTCCTCATCAGTCTTTAGGGACATCTCTTTGGAGAGGGTGATCCCGTGACAAGCGGGTAAATTACCTCGCTTGGAATCTTCCATACTAAACCTCTTTAGTATGGTGTCTATGTATCTCGATTGGGACAATCCCAATAATTTCTTAGATCTATTTCTATAGATCTTAATTCCCAGAATGCACGATGCATCACCCAGGTCTTTCATGGAGAACCTCTGCTATAAGAATAGTTTGACCGATTAACATAGGAACATCATTTTCTATCAAGAGAATGTCGTTTACGTACAATACGAGGAATGCAACAATACTCTCTACAATCCTTTTATAAATACATCGTTCATCTATATTTTTGATAAAACCAAACTCTTTGATTGAATCATCAAAGCAGATGTTCCAACTCCGTGATGCCTGCTTTAATTCATAGATGGATTTAAGCAACCTGCATACTTTTCCGTTGCTCCCACTATCAATGAAGCCTTCTGGCTGATCCATAAAAACGCATTCTTCTAAATCACCATTTAGAAATTCCGTTTTAACATCCATTTGCCAGATTTCATAGTCATAGTGAGCAGCAATAGGATCCGAATGGATTTAAGCATCGCGACTGGTGAAAAGGTTTCATTATAGTCCAAGCCTGGTCTTTGACGAAATCCTTTTGCAACTAGCCTAGCTTTATAGGTCTCCACCTGACCATCCATACTAATCTATCTCTTTAAGATCCACTTGCACCCTATTGGTTTTACTCCAGAAGGTGCAACCTCCAAAGTCCATACTTTTCCAAAGTCCATACTTTGTTGGTGTGCATAGATTCCATTTCGGATCTCATGGCATCCAGCCACTTCACTGAGTCACCATTCGTGATAGCTTGCTGAAAATTAGTAGGGTCATCAACATCCATGATGCAATCTTCTCTATTACCATCAATTAAAAAACCGTAGTATCTCTCAAGTGGGCGAGAAGTCCTACTAGATCTACGGAGTGGCTGAGGTTCGTCGGATTCTATTGAAACCTCAGGTTCAACCAAATCATCGGTAATTGTTTATGGATCCAGAATTTCTTCCAGTTCTACCGCATTGCCATCAGTATCATTTGTAAAAAAATCATTTTCTAAAAATGTTGCATACTGAGAAACAAACACCCTTTGTTCCTCCTTATGGTAGAAAAGATATACATACGAATGTTCGATATCCCACAAATTTACACAAAATCGATCGTATCTCGAGTTTGTCCGGATTCTACATTTTCACATAAGCCGGACAACCCCATATCCTAACTCATTTAAGAGATGGTCTCTTCCCATACCATATCTCATATGGAGTGGTAGACACGGTTTCGGTCGGAACCTTATTCAAAAGATGTATCGCTGTCTCCAATATGTGCCCGCATAATGAAAGTGGTAACTCAGCATCATTCATCATTGATCGTACCATATCTAATAGGGTACGATTCCTCCATTCCGACACATCGTTTTACTGTGGTGTGTACGCAGGAGTGAGCTGAGAGAGAATCCCATTCTCTTTTAGGAAATCTAGAAATTCTGAGCTTAGATACTCACCTCCTCGATCCGATCGAAATTTCTTGATAATCAAACCTGTTTGTTTTTCCACTTTAGATTTATACTCCTTGAACTTTTCGAAGGCTTCGAACTTATGTTTCAATAGGAACACGTGTCCGAATCTCGAGAAATCATCAGTAAAAGTTATGAAGTATGAAAAACTATCCCTCGCATGTGTAGACATTGGTCCACATACATCACTATGTATGAGGCCTAAGAGTTCAGTAGCTTTCTCTCCGTGTCCAGTATACGGAGTTTTGATCATTTTACATTTGAGACAAGATTGTCAAGTAGCATAAGATTTATATTCAAACGGGTTTAAATATCCATCTTTATGTAGCTTGGTTAGTCTTATTTTATTAATATGACCAAGTCTACAATGCCAAATGAAAGCTTCATTTATGTATAAAATCTTCCTTTTGTTTGTGTGTTGTATATTGAAAACTGTATGTTGATTTTGTTAGTTATATGTATGCCCTAGAGGCCATTACTGTACATTGATATATATTGTAGTGGATGCTTGGACATATATAGGGAGGACTTTCTTGCTCGACATGATAGTATGTTATCTGGTTCCTCTTTATCTTAACATGTACACTTATTGTCTCTCTATTACATGTTGATAAAGCCCTTAGGATGAATACTTGACTACCAGGATTATGATGCAGATCATACTAGTGGGGACAAGGTAGTCGGTAAGTACATCCTTAGATTGTTCCTAGTCGTGGGAGTATCGAGACGGGGCATCAATATTCCGGAGTAGACTAGCGTATACGCTTCTTGACCCATGTGATGGGCGATGGATGATCCCATATCCATTAGTGTTTGACATCAGAGAAGGTATACGGGTGCTCAGTGGAGACTGGGTATACTGAACGGACTCACCGAGAACTCCTAGATGGTATTATACCTATCGTCAGATAGCAGTTCTCTGGTGACACTGGTACAAATTAGTCTGCCGACCCGATATCGTCATAGAGTCTTGTGTGATTCCCACTGTGCTTTGATTTCCACCATACCACGGTTAAGATATCGTGCAAAAAGGTAGTTTTTGGGTACAGTCCCGAGTCACATGGAGGCAATGAGCGATAGGAGGGGATTCGTCTCTCTCGGTATTGGGAGTTGATGTTGCGCTATGCTCGATTGGCCATAACAGGAAATCCCTGGCCAGGGTTGTTGAGATCTACTGGTAAGTGTTATCAGTAGTTTCTTGAACCGTTATGGACCTTGCATCGGCATGACTTATCAGGTTATTGGGGTCTGACATTTTACCACCCCAAGGCTGTGATATATGACATATCCGACAAATAGACCGGACTGTACGGTAGTGTTACTGATTGGATTCGCAGGAGTATGAGCAGACTTGTTTGTTGATCTTCTGATCGCTTAATACCCAGGTGGCTGTTACGTTTAGCAGACCGCTTGCGGCTTGTGGGTGTTTGATATGATCATCACCTACTGCCGACGTATTGACGAGTCTTTAGAGTCCTACACAGAGCTTTCCTGGTTCATGCGAAACGAAATAGAAGAACATATATGATATGTGCAGGACCGAGATTAATGCGCGTATTTGATACCGCATTCTATTCTCGCGATATGTGATATCGGTAGGTTATATGTGATATAGCCGGGTTATCGGATCAAGTGTTTATTCGATAAGTTGATTCATATGATATTAGTCGGTTGTATGTGATAAAACCGGATTATTAAATCAAGTGTTGATTTGATAATTTAATGTATAATTATATATTTGATATATTAACTTACATTAACTAATATTAGTTCACTAAACATTTCTTTTTCTCACTTTTGTGCATATAGTATATATATGATATATATTAATGTACATTTTATATGTGTCATGTTTTATGCCACATGCTACATGGGTGTATGAGACTCACAGCATGCTAGATATAATGAGGGGTTTATATTTATCTAAGTAATTCAAAATTGGATGAATTTTTGTCATGGCTACAAGCTTGTAGATACTTGTGGAACCATTGACCAAGTCCACCAATTTTGTTTCACTTGTAGATATTTATTAACCTAACCATTAACCCTAGCTATAGTTAAGTCTTTACATGAGTTAAGGTATGACATTAACTCACAATGGTTGCTATTCTCACCTCATGAGTTTATTCTTTCATCTTCACTTCATCTTCTTCCTCATGAGAAAAATCTTGCTAGCTTTTTTCTAAGTGATGAAATATTGTGAGAAAAAGAAATCTAAAGAGAGCCCAATTCCTACTTCATCATTCTCTACTATTAGCCATTTAGTTTAGGATGTTTGCTTCACTAATTCACATATTAGTGAAGAGGTAGCATGAACTTGAGTCTCCTCGAGGTAGATCATCTTTGGCCTCAAAGATATCGAGCAAGGTTGTTCATTTTTTCATGTGAACCCTTACTAGAGTTTGGGTGTTCACTTCTTGGAGCGAAAAGACTACTACACGGAGCTTTTGAAGTGAAGGACCAGTCTACAAAGCTTGTATTCCTCATTCACTCTGTATGCAAAGTTGTTTGCATGTTGTATTGTTTAATTCTCTAGTTAAGATTCTTGGGTTAGGGTTGTTTAGAACGGCAAATTTTTGAAAATGGCATGGACGATGCCTCCCGAAACCTTGCTGCCGTGCTAAGTAACCCAACAGCGGTATCAGGGCCAAGCGAGAGATTTAAACAATGTTTGTAAGATTACGAATCCGAAACTACTCCAAATCTTGAAACCCCAGAATCCAGTTTCTGTCGAATTTCAAAAGGCCTCTAAAATTTTTTTAGCAACTGCAGAATGTTGTATTAGATATGACATAAATACAGAAGAAATTTGAACCCATTTGGCCGGTTTTTGGCCGAGCAAATGACCAAAAATTCCGAGGAGGCCGGCCCCAGTGCATTGTTCTGGCTTCAAATTTTTTAGTGTTCCAGGATCTGGGTTTTGGTGTTTCAGGTGTTGCTTGTTTTTGCTAAATTTGCATGTGATGTTAACTTTATGCAAAGGCAATTCGGAGTGTTTCGTAATCGTAATTCTAATATCTATTCAGGTTATTTAGACGACGTTAAAAAGTTTGAATGGATATCAATAACTCGTATTTTTTCTCGCTGGAAATTTTCCAAGAGTTGGATTTTTTCCAAATTTAAAATCTTCAGAAAATCATGCAAGTGATTCTGTGGACCCTCTAGAAGAACGATACCCAAACTCGACCTTTTGGATCGTGGAACCGCGGTTATACCCTAGGGTTTGCGGCAGTTCCGCGGTGACGTGAATGAAGCATGGGTCGGCTCTTCTACGGATGGTTCATAGGAGCTGTGGCATGTTTTGGGTACTTTTTGAACTCCGCTCAAGTGTTGAGCTCTTTGAGAAAGTTTGGGTGTTTGTTTATTCGATCGAAAAGTTTAACATCGTCTAATTATCTGTGATTGCAATACAATATTTGGAATCCACATAATTAGTTATGAGATAACTAGCTTGAATTTTATAAATCTAGCAGTTTAGTCTCATTTGATCGGCTGCCACGGAATTTTGATGTGGATCAAAAGTCCATCGCAATTACGTAGTTTACGCAGATACTCCCCGGGTAACCTTACTAGATAGCCATGCCTTATAGCCCCGACCAAGTGACTGTAGGAGAACCCCGTCGCCAAAAGCATCTGTTCGGGTGCTCAAGGCCGCGATGTTCCGCCTTAGTGCACTTTGTCGACGGTATCGGGGGTGCGACCGTCTACTAAAGTTTCCGACGAGCATTCGATCAGGTTATCGGGAATCTTGTTAAATTACCCGACATGTTATTGTAGGGTTACTAGGCACACTCAAGAGGTTCCACAAGGCATCAACCATGCCAAATTAAAATTTTACGGTGCCGAGAAACCCTAAACTAGACCGTTAACTAGATATTAGGTGAAACTACAAGCATGCAAACTACTTTGCTACTAAGTGAAAGTGACTACAACCTTTGTAGATCCGGTCCTCCACTTATTTAGCTCCGTGTTGACGTCCCTCCGCTGCGATCATCGGGATCCCGGACTTTAGCGATGGTTTCGTCGGAGAAATGATCGGGCTAGGTCATTGACTTCGAGGCCGAAGATGATCTACGTCGGGGATACTCAAACTCAAGCTATTCCTTCACTTGGTCAAGAACTTTATGAAGAGAACGCTCTATACTACATGGCAAGTAGTAGAGGATGAAGAAATAGGAAGTGGGTTCACTTTAGAATTGGATTTCTCACTCTTTTTCTCATGGCACCATTGGAGCTCTCAAGCTTTTGTGAGCTTGATGAAGATGAAGAAGAAGAAAAAATTATCTCCATAAAAGAATAATATGAATACTTATCCTTTTAATCATGGCACCATGATTGAGTTAAGCCCTCATGCTTAACTTATGTAGAGAATTAACCAAAGCAATAGGTTAAGGGTTAGGTTAGCTAATATCTTAAACAAATGACAAAAATAGTTGACTTTGTCAATGTTCATCAAGCTTCATGAAGCTTGATAACTTTGACCAAAGTCATACTATTTTGTTAAATGCTTAGGAAAATAGTAAACCCCAATCTAACCTTGATTTGGTTCAAGTCTCATACACAAAACTTGTTTGTATCATCAAACATGATACAAACATGTACACTTGCATATATCACATATAAACAATGTGCACATCCAAGTAAGAAAATCAATCTTAAGTGAACCAATACTAGTTAATATAAAGTAATATATCAAATATATAATTATACATTAAATCAACACTTGATTTAACGATCCGGTCATATCGCATATAACCGACTAATATCAAGTGTATTAATGTATCGAATCAACACTTGATTCGGTAATCCGGCTATATCACATATAACCGACCGATGATACAAATCGCGAGAATAGAATACAGTATCACATAATGGTATTATTCTCGGTCCCGCACATATCTCATATGCGCTCCTATTTCGTTTCGCTTGAGCCAGGAAACCCCTGTGTAGGACTCTAAAGACTCGTCAATATGTCGGCAGTAGGTGATGATCATATCAAACACCCACAAGCCGCAAGCGGTCTGCTAAACATAATGGCCACCCGGGTATTGAGCGATCAGAAGATCAACGAGCAAGCCCGCTCACACTCCTGTGAATCCAACGAGTAACACTACCGTACAGTCCGGTCTGTTCGTCTGATATGTCGCATATCTCGTCTAGGGGTGGTAAACGTCAGACCCTAATAACTCGATAAGTCGTGTCGATATGAGGCTCATAACGGGTCGAGAAACTACTGGTTACACTTACCAGTAAATCCCTAAAGCAGCCTTGGCCAAGGACTTCCTGTTATAGCCAATCGAGCACTGCGAAACATCAACTCCATATACCGGGAGAGACGAAACCCCTCCTATCGCTCATTGCCTCCATGTGATTCGGGACTGTACCCAAAAGCCACCTTTTTGCACACCCTCTTAGACGTGGTATGATGGAAATCAAAGCACAGTAGGAATCACACAAGACTCTATGACGATCTCGGGTCTACAGACTAACCTGTACCAGTGTCACCAGAGAACTGCCATCTGACGTAAGGTATAATACCATCTGGGAGTTCTCGATGAGTCCGTCCAGTGTACCCAGTCTCCATTGATCACCCGTATATCATCTCTGATGTCAAACACCAATGGATATGGGATCATCCATCGCCCATCTATATGGGTCGAGAAGGTATACGCTAGTCTACTCTGGTATATTGATGCCCCGTCTCGATACAGCCACGACTAGGGACTTTCAAGGATGTACTTATGGACTACCACGTCCCCACTAGTATGATCCGCATCATAGTCCAGGTAGTCAAGTACACATCCTAAGGGCTTTACCAACATGTAACAGAGAGAAAATCAGTGTACACGTTAAGGTAAAGAGTAACCAGATAGCATACTATTATATCGAGCAAGAAAGTCATCCCTATATATGTCCAAGCATCCACTACAATATACATCCTATGTATAGTAATGGCCTCTAGGGCATACATATAACTAACAATCTCCCACTTGCACTAGTGCCATCTGATAGCAGTGGTTGTAGTATTTCATACTCAACCATCCCATAAAAGTCTCTCTCTGGGAAATGGCCTTTCGTGAGTGGATCCGCCGTGTTGTCCTCTGAGTCTACTCTCCTAACCTCGATCCCCTGGAGATCAACCATCTCCACGATCAGGTGATACTGCCTAAGAATACGTCTGGATCACTGATGGGACGGGCGTTCCTAGGCATAAGCCACAACTCCATTGTCACACAATGGGAGGAACGAAGTTCATCTCATGAACTAATATACGCCCAGACTTCCTCTTTGGTAGCATCTTTGGTAGCGATGTATCTAGCCTTTATCGTCTAGTATGCCACAGTATCTAGCTTGGAACTCTTCCAACATACCGTCCCTTTACTGTGGGTAAAGACAATGCCTGCGACTGATATTCAGTCGTCCTTATCACTCTGGAACCTTTCCTGTGATTCTCCCCAGGATCAATTGATACCATCTCACTACAACTAATAAGTATCCTAACATCCAATTAGATCTATCTCATAGATCCAAAATCCAGGATTTAGTAGGTATCACTTTGATCCTATATGGAGAATCCTTGTGATAAGCGGAGATTGACCGAGCGTAGCATAGGAAACTTCTTCCCCAACAAGAGTATGTCATCTACGTACTCTACGAGGATCACCACCATACTCCCTACTACCTTTTTATATATACAAGGTTCATCTACCATTTTGATGATGTCAAACTCTTTGACTAACTCATCAAAACAGATGTTCCAACTCCGCGATGCCTGCTTTATCATATAAAACATTTTGCACACATTTCCGCTGCTCCCACTGTCTACGAAGCCCTCTGGCTGTGTACTTATAGATTACCTCTTCTAAATCTTTATTTAGAAAAGCAGTCATGACACCCAACCGTCAGATATCATAGTCATGGTATGTAGCCGTGGCAAGTAGGATCTGGATGGACTTAAGCATAGCTACTTAGAAAAGGTTTCATCACAATCCATAGCTGGTCAATGATGCAAACCTTTAACAAGTCTAGCTTTGAAAGCCTCAACTTTTCCATGTACACCAAGTAATCTTCTCAAGATATACTTGCTCCTGATGGGGATTTAACCCTTCAGATAAAGCAACCGAAGTCTATACTTTGTTGGTGTATAAGGATTCCATCTCAGATCGAGAAGCATCCAGCCATTCTTACAGAGTCACACTCCTGATGGCCAGCTCGAAACTAGTTGGGTCATCATCTCATGATGCAATCCTTGCTCCCACTGTCATAGAGAAACCAAAGTATCTTTCAGGTGGGTGAGGAACCCTACTAGATCGGCGGAGAGGCTGATGTTCGTTGGTTTCTATTGAATCCTTTGGTTCTACCAAATCATCAGCTGCAGTTTGTATAGCTGGAACTGTTTCCAGTTCTACCTCATGTCCACAAATTTCTTCATAAGAAATCCCCTTTCACAAAGGTGGCATGCTGAGTAACAAAACATCTTTTGTTCCTCGGTTAGGTAGAAGATATTCCCTTGCGTATGCTTGGGATATCCAACAAACTTCCACAGATCTGACTTTGCCTCGAGCTTGTCCGGATTTTGCCTTTTAGACATAGGCCGGATAACCCCTAATCTTAACTGACTTAAGAGATGGGCTCTTCCTTTTCCATATCTCATATGAAATGGTAGGCATCTGATTTGATCGGAACCCTATTCAATAGGTATGCAACTTCATAACTGCATAACTCCCTAAAAGGAAATAGGAAACTCAGTAGTACTCATCATAGAGCACACCATATCACATAGGGTGCTATTGCTCCGCCCCGATATACCATCGTGCTATAGTGTATACGGAGGAGTAATGCTGAGAGAGAATCTCATTCTCCTTCAGAATAGTCCAGGATTTCCGTGCTTAAGTATTCTCCTCCTTGATCGCATCAAAGGACATAATACTTATACCCGTTGTTGGTTCTCTACTTCTAAATTATATTCTGTGAATATCTCAAAAGCTTCGGACTTGTGTTTCAACAGGAACATATGTCTGAATCTTGAGAGATCATCAGAGAAAGTAATGAAGTACAAAGAACCGATCTTGGCATGTGTAGACAGGGGACCTACATACATCAACATGTATCATCCCAAGAGTTCAGTAACTCTTTCTCTGTTTCTAACAAACAGAGCTGTGGTCATCGTATCTTTGTGACATGACCGGCAAGTTTCACAAGATGTAAATTCAAACTAATTTAAACAAGCATCTAAATGTAACTTCAGCCAGTCGGGTCGCATTGATATGACCTAGTCTACAATGCCTCAAGAAGAACTCGTTCATATCTGAACTCTTCCTCTTGTGTGTATTCTATATACTAAGAACTGTAGTTTGATTTAGAACGTTAATGCTTTTAGATAACGTGCCTGAACCGATCAACTTTTGATATAGGGAATGTTCAAAACATTATCCATCAATACAAAATTATATCCTTTCTTTACTAATAAAGAGACTGATATGATTTTGTATATCAGGTTCGGTATCTAATAACATTTGTTCAAAATCAATGTATTCAAGTAATACAGGGTGACAGTGACCAACAGACTTGGTTGCAACACTTGCACCGTTTTCTGCCTCATGAAACTTATCACCCGTTCTCAGTTCTCTACCTTTCTGTAGCCCATGTAACAGATTACATATGCGGGATCCTGATCCGGTATCATATACCCAGGACGTAAAGGACATTTGAGAAACAGTTCTCTGTAATGAATACACCCGAAGATGATGCATCAACATGCGCTTTCTTCGTTTGGGCGGCACGGGAAATCTGGTATTCCCCAATTTCCTGCTCTGTCTTATAACAATTATAAGTTGAAGCAGGACCAACGTTCCCCAGCTCAGTATAATAAGCGGGTTCGGTAAATATATCCGTTTTATTATCTTGATTAAGGCGTGATATGGTCGCTACCTGGAGAGAGAGAGAAGAAAACACTCTGCGTGCGCTCTTGCAAGATCAGATTGGTTATTATTTTATCTAATCAGGATGGCTCCCACTGTTTTTATCAAATCTTCCTTCAAACCCTAAAAGGAAAGACTAGCCGGGATTAATTACACGCTACAAGTTCGCCAATCTTTCAGCCAGGCCAGTGTCGGTACTTTGAGGGAGGTGCCCCGTGCTTTCGCACGGACCTAATTAATGTAAACCTCGTTTTCCCAGAGGCGTAACCCCGTTAACACCTTTCTAGACACCTACTTGATCGGCTAATTGTAATGTGTAAAACTCTCCCAGGAGTAACAATTACTCGCAGTGGGTATCGGGATCCAACTATCTCATAGAAGGTATGCAATCTCATTGCAAATTTCAACACTTGAAATTCCCGATAATATTTTGCCCCTAGCAGCTATATGACCTTAACATAGTCAACAAATCATAAGTGCTAGTCAAGTTCAACCCGTCATTTCCCGATTGAATTAAACCCACCCGCACGACCCTTAACATAGTCAACAATATCGCACGACTACCCTAATCCAATCGCATCATATGCTTATACAGATAAGCACTAATCAGCTACCGCACACTACGCCTTAACATAGTCAACAAACGTAGCACGAATACTAACTAGTACTTATCTGAAATGACGGAGGGCTACGACAGGTTTTTCTGAAAACCTATTGCGTAATGAACTTGATATCGTTGTAGAATCAAATGATTTTGAAATGGAGTGTTTTTTAGGCTTTTCTATTTTTGCTAAAGGGGTCACTCCCGGTGAAGGGATCGTCGGCCCTTTCCCCATCGAATAAGGTGCAGGATATATCATATATACTGCTGTGCAAAGCAAGAACTAGGAAAAAACAATCAAAAGACAAACCGAGGGGTGTAGCATCTGCCAGTTATTGCTAAAGGGGTCACTCCCGGTGAAGGGATCTCGGCCCTTTCCTTATCGAATAAGGTGCAGGATGTTCTACAAGGAACACCGCGATGCAAAGCAAGAACCGTAGCTACCTGTTTTTGAAGATTCGATTCCACAACATCTTTTAGGTTTCTTTTTCTTTCATTAATCATATTAATGAAGTCCCATCATTTAAATCACCAAAACATTACAGATAAATACGACGTACACTTATGCTATCCGCATTCGCCTCGATGTCCCCTCATGCACCGTTAGGTTAGGTAACTAACGGCAGAGCGGGGCAGGGCTAGCACGGGTGTAAAACATAAGTAACGTCTATATAATATATCATATATACTATATACAGTATCCATCACAGCATATCAAATGATCACATCACAGATATCGCAGCAAAAGAAACATATGAAACATTGGATATACTAGGACGTCTGTGTTTTCAATACGAGCCAGTATAAAACACGGATTCCACGGTCGCGATGAATAGCTAAACCCACACCCCTAGACCCCTACGAGAGCGGCAAGCAACCCTACCAATTCTAGAGTTAGGAGACCCGGACTCGATTTCTCGAGTTGGTCTCCCACTGGACTCCAGAACCCGGTTGCTTGTGCCCTCCTCCTTGGGTCTATCCTAGTGCGGAAAAGTAAATAATATACAAACGGTGACATCTTCCGCTACGTGGAAGTGCCCCAATAAAAGAATATTACATACAATTAATTTTACATGAATGAAAATAAAAACTCTCATCTCACATAAAACCCCCGGCTATTCAAAACGCGACGATCCAACATAACTGTAGGGTTCCTAGGCACCCTCAAGAGGTCTCATAAGGCATCAACCATGACAAATTCAAATTTTTTCATGTGCCTACAAACCTTAATACGGATCGTTAACTAGATGATAAGGCGATGCAAGCAAGTAAACAACTTTATTGCTAAAGGAAAGTGACTACAACCTTTGTAGATCCGGTCCTCCACTTCCTAGGCTCCGTAATGACGTCCCTCCACTGTACCTATCGGAATCCGGACTCTGGCGAAGGTTTTGTCGGAGAAATGATCGGGCTAGGTCGTCGACTTCGATGCCGAAGATGATCTACGTCGAGGCAACTCAAGATCAAGCTCCAACTTCACCAAGTCATGAAACTTGTGAAGAAAACACCCTATACTACTTGGCAAGTGGTAGAGGATGAAGAAATAGGAAGTGGGTTCACTTTAGAATTGGATTTCTCACACTTTTTCTCATGTTGCCATTAATGGTAGCAAGCTTTCTTCTTGTTGAAGAAGAAGAAGAAGAAGAAGAAGAAAAAAAATATGATAAGAATAATGAATAAAAGGAAAATAATGTGATTCTTATCATCATGCAACCTTGGGTTAGTTTAAAAAGTGTAGAGAATAAACTAGGGTTTAGTTGAATGGTTAGGGTTAAGGAAAAAACAAAATGGTCAAAGCTTTCAAAGCTTCATGAAGTTTCAAGAATGAAACAAATTAAGCCACCATTTTATTCTTGCCAAAATAAACAAATAAATAAATAAAATGAATAAGTGAATAATTCAAAACCCTAACCATTCACTTAACCATGGTTTAAAGTAAACATACACCCAAGCTTGCATGTATCATCAAACATGATACAATCTAGTGCACAAAAATATATCACATATACTACTTGTGCACATCAAGTGAGAAAATCCATCTTAAGTGAACAAATACTAGTTAATGTAAAGTAATATATCAAATATATAATTATACATCAAATCATTAAATCAACACTTGATTTAATGATCCGGTCATATCGTATATAACCGACTAATATCTAGTGTATCAATGTATCGAATCAACACTTGATTCGGTAACCCGGCTATATCACATATAACCTGCCGTTGATACAAATCGCGAGAATAGAATCCAGTATCATATACTGGTATTATTCTCGGTCCTGCATATATCTCATATGCGCTCCTATTTCATTTCGCTTGAGCCAGGAAACCTCTGTGTAGGACTCTAAAGACTCGTCAATACGCCGGCAGCAGGTGATGATCATATCAAATACCCACAAGCCGCAAGCGGTCTGCTAAACGTAACGGCCACTTGGGTATTGAGCGATCAGAAGATCGATGAGCAAGCCCGCTCATACTCCTGTGAATCCAACCAGTAACACTTACCGTACAGTCCGGTCTGTTCGTCTGATATGTCGCATATCTAGCCTAGGGGTGGTAAACGTCAGACCCCAATAGCTCGATAAGTCGTGTCGATATGAGGTCTATAACAGTTCGAGAAACTACTGATAACACTTCCAGTAAATCTCAGCAACCCTGGCCAGGGATTTCCGGTTATAGCCAATCGAACACAGCGCAACATCAACTCCCTATACCGGGAGAGACGAATGCCCTCCTATCGCTCATTGCCTCCATGTGATTCGGGATTGTACCCAAAAACCTCCGTTTTGCACGCCCTCTTGGACGTGGTAAGGTGGAAATCAAAGCACAATGGGAATCACACAAGACTCTATGACGATCTCGGGTCAACAGACTACTCTGTACCAGTGTCACCAAAGAACTGCCATCTGACGTAAGGTATAATACCATCTAGGAGTTCTCGGCGAGTCCGTCCAGTGTACCCAGTCTCCACTGAGCACCCGTATATCATCTTTGATGTCAAACACCAATGGATATGGGATCATCCATCGCCCATCTGTATGGGTCGAGAAGGTATACACTAGTCTACACTGGTATATCGATGCCCTGTCTCGATATACCCACGACTAGGGACCTTGAAGGATGTACTTATGGACTACCATGTCCCCACTAGTATGATCCAAATCATAGTACAGGTAGTCAAGTACACATCCTAAGGGCTTTACCAACATGTAACAGAAAGACAATCAGTGTACACGTTAAGGTAAAGAGTAACCAGATAGCATACTATCATGTCGAGCAAGAAAGTCCTCCCTATATATGTCCCAGCATCCACTACAATATACATCCTATGTACAGTAATGGCCTCTAGGGCATACATATAACTAACAATAACATATCCAGCAATACATAACATCACATGTCATCAACGTAAGTAAACATGCGCATCCCAATTGTCGTTGACATATAGCAACGAAACCGGCGATATCACACATTACACTTACGGTCGCAGAAAAGAAAGTGTAAAACTACAACAGTTGGAATCCGCAATCTCCTTAGACATCGCATGCCTAATCAATGAATTCCTTAGACATCACATGCCTAACAATTATAAACCCCGCATTTTAGTCTCTATATCGAAAAATCTTTTCAATATCAAGTCGGGCAATTCAACAAGATTCCCGAGAAACTGATCGAATGCTCGTCGCAAACTTTAGTAGGCAGCTGCACCCCGATGCCGTCGACGAAGTGCACTAAGGTAGAACACCGCTGCCGCGAGCACCCAAACGGATGCTTTCGGCGACGGGGTTCTCCTACAGTCACGTGGTCGGGGCTATGGGGCGTGGCTATCTATTAAGTTTACCCGGCGAGTATCCGCGTACGCTACGTGATTGCGACGGACTTTTGATCACATCAAAATTCCGTGGCAACCGATCAAGTGAGACTAAAGTGCTATTTTTATAACATTCATATCAGTTATCTCATAACTACTTGTGGATTCCAAATATTGTATCACATTCCAGATAAATAAAAAATGTTAAACTTTCCGATCGAACAGTCAAACACCCAAGTTTTCCCGAAACAGCTCAACACATGAAATAAGTTTTAAAACATTCACTTCATACCATAGTACCAACGGTCCAGCCGTAGAAGGGTCAAGCCAACGCCTCACATGTGGCACGCCGTACTGCCCCAAACCCTAAGGTTCAAAGGGCAGTTCAAGACGGTCACATAATCGAGTTAAGGTTTGTTGTCTTCTAGAGGGTCCATCGCGTTACTTGCACTACTTAGAACGTTTTCAAACTACGGAAAAATCCAACACTTGGAAATTTCCCGGCAGGGGAAAAATTGGGTATTTATATCCGGTCGAACTTTTTAACATGTTCCAAAATTATCCGGAAAAACTTAATAAACAAAGTTAAATAATCCGATCGACTTATCGAGTCCCCAATACACCCCAGAAAACTCAACTCTTGAGTGAAACATAAAAATTCCCAGAAGAATCACCAAACAACAACTGAGGTTACTGTGCAAAAATGATTCACTGATCTTTACATACGGCCGCGGAACCGCCGCAAATAGCATGTTAAGGCCGCTGTTCCGCGGCTGTTTTGTCGTATCACGGTCACGTGCTTCACAGTAACCCTTAAAGTTGCCTGCTGATATTTTTGAGAATTTTTAATTTGGAAAAATCCACTGTTTTAAAATTTGTACAGAGAGGGGTGAAATCGGGGGATATCGGGTTCGATCGGACTTCTAGCTTCGTCTACACTTCGCCTAAAACTCTAGCTAGGCTCTGATACCACTGTAGGGTTACTAGGCACACTCAAGAGGTTCCACAAGGCATCAACCATGCCAAATTAAAATTTTACAGTGCCGAGAAACCCTAAACTAGATCGTTAACTAGATATTAGGCGAAACTACAAGCATGCAAACTACTTTGCTACTAAGTGAAAGTGACTACAACCTTTGTAGATCTGGTCCTCCACTTCTTTAGCTCCGTGTTGACGTCCCTCCGCTGCGATCATCGGGATCCCGGACTCTAGCGATGGTTTCGTCGGAGAAATGATCGGGCTAGGTCATTGACTTCGAGGCCGAAGATGATCTACGTCGGGGATACTCAAACTCAAGCTATTCCTTCACTTGGTCAAGAACATTATGAAGAGAACGCCCTATACTACATGGCAAGTAGTAGAGGATGAAGAAATAGGAAGTGGGTTCACTTTAGAATTGGATTTCTCACTCTTTTTCTCATGGCACCATTGGAGATCTCAAGCTTTTGTGAGCTTGATGAAGATGAAGAAGAAGAAAAAATTATCTCCATAAAAGAATAATATGAATACTTATCCTTTTAATCATGGCACCATGGTTGAGTTAAGCCCTCATGCTTAACTCATGTAGAGAATTAACCAAAGCAATAGGTTAAGGGTTAGGTTAGCTAATATCTTAAACAAATGACAAAAATAGTTGACTTTGTCAATGTTCATCAAGCTTCATGAATCTTGATAACTTTGACCAAAGTCATACTATTTTGTTAAATGCTTAGGAAAATAGTAAACCCTAATCTAACCTTGATTTGGTTCAAGTCTCATACACACAACTTGTTTGTATCATCAAACATGATACAAACATGTACACTTGCATGTATCACATATAAACAATGTGCACATCCAAGTGAGAAAATCAATCTTAAGTGAACCAATACTAGTTAATGTAAAGTAATATATCAAATATATAATTATACATTAAATCATTAAATCAACAATTGATTTAACGATCCGGTCATATCGCATATAACCGACTAATATCAAGTGTATCAATGTATCAAATCAACACTTGATTCGGTAACCCGGCTATATCACATATAACCGACCGACGATACAAATCGTGAGAATAGAATACAGTATCACATACTGGTATTATTCTCGGTCCCGCACATATCTCATATGCGCTCCTATTTCGTTTCGCTTGAGCCAGGAAACCCCTGTGTAGGACTCTAAAGATTCGTCAATACGCCGGCAGTAGGTGATGATCATATCAAACACCCACAAGCCGCAAGCGGTCTGCTAAACATAACGGCCACCCGGGTGTTGAGCGATCAAAAGATCAACGAGCAAGCCCTCTCACACTCCTGTGAATCCAACGAGTAACACTACCGTACAGTCCGGTCTGTTCGTCTGATATGTCGCATATCTCGTCTAGGGGTGGTAAACGTCAGACCCCAATAACTCGATAAGTCGTGTCGATATGAGGCTCATAACGGGTCGAGAAACTACTAGTAACACTTACCAGTAAATCCCTAAAGCAGCCTTGGCTAAGAACTTCCTGTTATAGCCAATCGAGCACTGCGCAACATCAACTCCCTATACCGGGAGAGATGAAACCCCTCCTATCGCTCATTGCCTCCATGTGAATCGGGACTGTACCCAAAAGCCACCTTTTTGCACGCCCTCTTGGACGTGGTATGATGGAAATCAAAGCACAGTGGGAATCACACAAGACTCTATGACGATCTCGGGTCTACAGACTAACCTGTACCAGTGTCACCAGAGAACTGCCATCTGACGTAAGGTATAATACCATCTGGGAGTTCTCGGCGAGTCCGTCCAGTGTACCCAGTCTCCACTGAGCACCCGTATATCATCTCTAATGTCAAACACCAATGGATATGGGATCATCCATCGCCCATCTGTATGGGTCGAGAAGGTATACGCTAGTCTACTCTGGTATATCGATGCCCCGTCTCGATACACCCACGACTAGGGACTTTGAAGGATGTACTTATGGACTACCACGTCCCCACTAGTATGATCCGCATCATAGTCCAGGTAGTCAAGTACACATCCTAAGGGCTTTACCAACATGTAACAGAGAGACAATCAGTGTACACGTTAAGGTAAAGAGTAACCAGATAGCATACTATCATATCGAGCAAGAAAGTCATCCCTATATATGTCCAAGCATCCAATACAATATACATCCTATGTATAGTAATGGCCTCTAGGGCATACATATAACTAACAGTTATTAGAAAGTGTTTTCAATATCGAGACTAAAATGCGGGGTTTATAATTGTTAGGCATGTGATGTCTAAGGAATTCATTTGGTTACGCATGAAATCTAAAGTATGAGATACATTGGGTTTATGATGTCTAAGGCGGTTGCGGATTCTAATTGTTATAGTTTTTCACTTTCTTTTCTGCGACCGTAAGTGTAATATGTGGTGTATCGCCGGTTTCATTGCTATACATCAACGACAATTGGGATACGCATATTTACTTACGTTGATGACATGCGATGTTATATGTTCCTGTGATATGTTATATTGGATCGTCGTGTTTTGAATAGCCGGGTTTTTTTTTATGTGAGATGAGAGTTTTCATTTTCAATCATGTAAAAGCTTGTATGTAATATTCTTTTATTGGGGCACTTTAGGGTTGAGGATGGTGTCACCATTTGATGTATATTATTTACTTTTTCGCATTAGGTTAGACCCAAGGAGGAGAGCACAAGTAACCGGGTTCTAGGGTCCAGTGGGAGACCATTTCGAGGAGTCGAGACTGGGTCTCCTAACTCTAGAATTGGTAGGGTTGCTTGCCGCTCTCGTAGGGGTCTATGGATATGGGTTTGGCTATTTATCGTGACTGTGGAATCTGCGTTTTTTATTGGCTTAATTAAAACACGGAATTCTTAGTATATCCAATATTTCTTATGTGTTCTTCTGGTGCTGATATTTTGTGATGTGATCAGTTGATATGTTCTGAAATGAATGCTTATATTATATATATGATATATAATAAATATTACTGCTTTCGTTTCTTCTGTGATGCTTAGGAAGCATAAAATTGACGGGACTTCATTAATGAGATTAATGAAATATAAGAAACCTAAAGATGTTGCAGAATCATGTTTTAAAAACCGGTAGCTCTAGTTCTTGCTTTGCATAGCGGAATTCCTTGTAGAATATCCAACACCTTATTCGATAAGGAAAGAGCTGAGATCCCTTCACCGGGTGTGACCTCTTTAGAGAAACTGGCAGATACTACAACCCACTCGGTTTGTCTTTTGATTGCTTCTATAGTTTTTGCTTTGCATAGTGGTATTTGTGAAATATCCTGCATCTTATTCGATAAGGAAAGAGCCGAGATCTCTTCACCGGGACTGACCTCTTTAGCAAAACTAGTAAAAGCCTAAAAAACACTCCTTTTCAAAATCACTCGATTCTACAATGATATTAAGTTCATTACGCTCATGGTTTTCTTAAAAACCTGCGTAGCCCTCCGTCATTTCAGATAAGTACTACTTAGTATTCGTGCTACGGTAGTTTGGCCTTCGTCAAGGCGTAGTGTGCGGTAGCTAACTAGTGCTTATCTGCTAAAGCATGAGATGCGATTGGATTGAGGTATTTGTACGGCGTAGTTTGGCCTCCATCAAGGGTCGTGCGGGTGAGTCTAATTCAATCAAGAAATGAACGGGTCGAACTTGACTAGCGCCCTATGGGTAGTTTTACCTCCGTCAAGGTCATAGGACGCTAGGGATAAAAACCATTATCAGGAATTTCAAGTGTTGAAATTTGCAATGAGATTGCATACCTTCTATGAGATAGTTGAATACCGATACCCACTGTGAGTACGAGTTACTCCTGAGAGAGTTTTATACATTACAATTAGCCGATCAAGTAGGTGTCTAGAAAGGAGTTAACGGGTTACGCCCCTGGGAAAATGAAGTTTATTTTAATTAGGTCCGTGCGAAAGTATGGGGAACCTCCCTCAAAGTACTGACAATGGCTTGGCGAACTTGTAGGGTGTAATTAATCCCGGCCAGTCTTACCTTTTAGGGTTTGAAGGAAGATTTGATAAAAACAGTGGGAGCCATCCCGATTAGATAAAATAATAACCAATCTGATCTTGCAAGAGTGCACGCATAGTATTTTCTTCTCTCTCTCTCCTGGTAGTGACCATGTCACGCCTTAATCAAGATAATAATATGGATGTATTGACCGAACCTGCTTTTTATACTGAGTTGGGGAATGTTGGTTCCGTTCTTTGTTATAATTGTTATATGACTGATCAAGAAATAGGGGAATATCCGGATTCCCATGCCACGCAATCGAAGAAAGTGTATGTTGATGCATCTTCTTCGGGTGTATTCATTACCTAGAGCTGTTTCTCAGTATTCTCTATGTCTGGGTATGTGATACCGGATCAGGATCCCGCATATGTAATCTGTTACATGGGCTACAGATAGGTAGAGAACCGAGATAGGGTGATATGTCTCTAAGTGTTAGAGAATGGTGCAATTGTTGCAGCCAAGTCAGTTGGAAAATATCACCTTGTATTAATATATTGATTTTGAACAAATGTTATTACATACCGAACCTGATATACAACATTACATCAGTTTCTTTATTAAGTTAAAGAAGGATATAATTCTGTATTGGAGGATAATGTTGTGAACATTTTCCTGAATCAAGAGTTGATTCGATCAGGCACGTTATATAATAGCATATACTTTCTAAATCAAAGCACAGTTCAAAGTATACTGAACACACACAAGAGGAATAGTTCAGAAATGAATGATTCCTTCTTGTGGTATTATAGACTAGGTCATATCAATGCGACACGACCAGCTAAGTTACATAAGGATGAATATGAGAATCTGTTCGAATTTTCATCTTATGATACTTACCAGTCTTGTCTCAAAAGTAAAATGACCAATACTCCATTTACTGGAAACAGAGAAAGAGTTAGTGAACTCTTGGGACGGATACATGATAATGTATTCGGTCCTATGTCTACAAATGCCAGGGTTGGTTCTTGGTACTTCATTACATTCATCGACTATCTCTCTAGATTCGGACATGTGTTCCTGTTGAAAAACAAGTCTGAAACTTTTGATAAATTCAAGGAATATAAACTTGAAGTTAAGAACCAGACGGGTAGAAGTATTAAGTCCTTCGATGTGATCGAGGAGGCGAATACTGGGCATGGAGTTCCTGGATTTTCTAAATGGAGAATGTGATTCTCTCTCAGCTTACTCCTTCGAATACACCACAACACAACGGTGTATCGGGACGGAGGTATTGCACCCTATGAGATATGGCGCGCTCTTTGACGAGTATTGCTGAGTTAGTTGTTTTCTTTTTGGTGTTATGCACTTGAGAAGTTGCATACCTGTTGAATGGGGTTCCATCCAAATCAGTGCCTACCACTCCATATGAGATATGGTATAGGAAGAGACCATGTCTTAAACGAGTTAAGATATGGGGTTGTCCGGCCTATGTTGAAAAGCAAAATCCGGACAAGCTCGAGGCAAGGTCAGTTTTGTAAGTTTGTTAGGATATCCCAAACATTTGCGAGGGTATATCTTCTACCTAACTGAGGAGCAAAAGATGTTTTGTTTCTCAGCATGCCACCTTTTTGGAAAAGGAATTTCTTGTGAAAAAATTTGTGGTCATGAGGTAGAACTGGAAGGAGTTCCAGCTAGAAAAACTAACAGCTGATGATTTGGTAAAACCAAATGATTCGATAGTCTCCAACGAGCCTCAGCCTCTCCGCGAATCTGGTAGGGTTCCCATCCAATTAAGAGATTCTACGGTATTCTCAGTGACAGTGGGACCGAGGATTGCATCATGGTTGATAATGGCCCAACTAGGTTCAGGGAGGCCATCACGAGTGGGGTCTCTGTGAAATGGCTGGATGTTATGCGATCAAAGATGGAATCCATGTACACCAACAAAGTATGACTTTGCATGTTGCACCTGAAGGGGTAAAACCCATTGGGAGCAAATGGATCTTGAGAAGATTCTTGGTGTAGATGGAAAAGTTGAGACTTTCAAAGCTATGTTTAAGTCCATCAGGATCAATGCAAGCATCGCGGAGTTGGAACATTTGTTTTGATGTGGCAGTCAAAGAGTTTGACTTCATCAAAAAGGTAGATGAACCTTGTATACACAAGAAGGTTGTAGAGAGTAAGGTTGTTTTCCACGTATTGTACGTAGATAACATACTCTTGATAGGAAATGGTTTCCTATGCTACATTCGGTCAAGCTCCTCTTATCACGAGGATTCTCCATGGAAGATCTGGATGATACCTACTACATCTTATGAATTATGATCTATGGTGATAGATCTAAGTGGATATCGGGAGTGTCCCAAATCCAGGTACATTAACACCGTATTAAAGGGGTTTAGTTTGGAAGATTCTAAGCGTGGTGGTTTGCCAATTTACTTAGGAATCACTCTCTCCAAAAAGATGCTTTCAAGACTGATTTGGAGAGAGCTCGCGTGCAAGGGATACCCTTTGCTTCGGCAGTAGGCTCTATCATGTATGCAATATTATGTACCAGACCAGATGCAGATGACTCACTGGGTGTAGTGATCAGGAATCAATTGGATCTTGGGAGAATCACTGGACAGCTGTGGAGGACATTCTTAAGTACTTAAGAAGCACTAAATGAATGTCCTTGGTTCGAGCTTCCAGAGTGATAAGGACGACTGAAAGTCAGTTACAGGCATTGTCTTTACCCTCAGTAGAGGGACGGTATGTTGGAAGAGTTTCAAGCTAGATACCGTGGCATACTAGATGATAAAGGCTGAATAAATTGCTACCAATGATGCTGCCAAAGTGGCTGTCTGGGCATTTCTTGTTCATGAGATGAACATGATTCCTACCATTGAGCGTCCAATAACTGTTATTATGACGGCAATGGAGTTGTAGCTTTAGCCTTGGAACACCGGTCCTATCAGCGATCCTGACATATTCTGAAGCAAGTATCACCTAATCAGGGAGATGGTTGATCTCCAAGGGATCGAGGTCAGGAGAGTAGACACGAAGGATAACACAGCAGATCCACTCACAAAGGCCTTACCCCAGAGAGACTTCTATAGGACGTTGAGTATGCGATACTGCAACAAATGACCTTAGTGCAAGTGGGAGATTGTTAGTTATATGTATGCCCTGGAGGCCATTACTGTACATGTGATGTATATTGTAGTGGATGCTTGGATATATATAGGGAGGAATTTCTTGCTCGACATGATAGTATGCTATATAGTTCCTCTTTATCTTAACATGTACACTTATTGTCTCTCTATTACATATTGATAAAGCCCTTAGGATGAGTACTTGACTACCAGGATTATGATGCAGATCATACTAGTGGGGAAAAGGTAGTCGGTAAGTACATCCTTAGATTGTTCCTAGTCGTGGGAGTATCGAGACAGGGCATCGATATTCTAGAGTACACTAGCATATACGCTTCTCGATCCATATGATGGGCGATGGATAATCCCATATCTATTGGTGTTTGACATCAGAGAAGGTATACGGGTGCTTAGTAGAGACTGGGTACACTGAACGGACTCGCCGAGAACTCCTAGATGGTATTATACCTATCGTCAGATAGCAGTTCTCTGGTGACACTGGTATAGATTAGTCTGTCGGCCCGAGATCGTCATAGAGTCTTGTGTGATTCCCACTGTGCTTTGATTTCCACCATACCACGGTTAAGAGATCATGCAAAAAGGTGGTTTTTGGGTACAGTCCCGAGTCACATGGAGGCAATGAGCGATAGCAGGGGATTCATCTCTCCCGGTATTGGGAGTTGATGTTGCGCTATACTCGATTGACCATAGCAGGAAATCCCTGGCAAGAGTTGCTGAGATATACTGGTAAGTGTTATCAGTAGTTTCTTGAACCATTATAGACCTTGCATCGGCATGACTTATAAGGCTATTGGGGTCTGACGTTATACCACCCCCAGGCTGTGATATGCAACATATCTGACGAAGAGACCGGACTGTACGGTAGTGTTACTGATTGGATCCGCAGGAGTATGAGCATGCTTGCTTGTTGATCCTCTGATCGCTTAATACTCGGGTGGCCGTTACGTTTAGTAGACCACTTGCGGCTTGTGGGTGTTTGATATGATCATCACCTACTGCCGGCGTATTGACGAGTCTTTAGAGTCCTACACAGAGGTTTCCTGGTTCATGCGAAACGAAGTAGGAGCACATATGTGATATGTGCGGGACCGAGATTATGCGCTCATGTGATACCGCATTCTATTCTCGCGATATGTGATATCGGTCGGTTATATGTGATATAGCCCGGTTATCGGATCAAGTGTTGATTCGATAAGTTGATTCATATGATATTAGTCGGTTGTATGTGATATAACCGGATTATTAAATCAAGTGTTGATTTGATAATTTAATTTATAATTATATATTTGATATATTAACTTACATTAACTAATATTAGCTCACTAAACATATCTTTTTCTCACTTGTGTGCATATAGTATATATGTGATATATATTAATGTACATTTTATATGTGTCATGCTTGATGCCACATGCTACATGGGCGTATGAGACTCACACCATGCTAAATATAATGAGGGGTTTATATTTATCTAAGTAATTCAAAATTGGATGGATTTTTGTCATGGCTACAAGCTTGTAGAAACTTGTGGAACCATTGACCAAGTCCACCAATTTTGTTTCACCTGTAGATATTTATTAACCTAACCATTAACCCTAGCTATAGTTAAGTCTCTACATGAGTTAAGGTATGACATTAACTCATCCATGCTTGCTATTCTTACCTCATGAGTTCATTCTTTCATCTTCACTTCATCTTCTTCCTCATGAGAAAAATCTTGCTAGCTTTTTTCTAAGTGATGAAATATTGTGAGAAAAAGAAATCTAAAGAGAGCCCAATTCCTACTTCATCATCCTCTACTATTAGCCATTTAGTTTAGGATGTTTGCTTCATTAATTCACATATTTGTGAAGAGGTAGCATGCGCTTGAGTCTCCTCAACGTAGATCATTTTCGGTCTCGAAGATATCGAACAAGGTTGTTCATTTCTTCATGTGAACCCTTACTAGAGTTCGGGTGTTCACTACTTAGAGCGAAGGGACTACTATACAGAGCTTTTGAAGTGAAGGACCAGTCTACAAAGGTTGTATTCCTCATTCACTCTGTATGCAAAGTTGTTTGCATGTTGTATTGTTTAATTCTCTAGTTAAGATTCTTGGGTTAGGGTTGTTTAGAATGACAAATTTTTGAAAACGGCATGGACGATGCCTCCTGAAAACTTGCTGCCGCGCTAAGTAACCCAACAGATTTAGGACGTACATCCCGTTATTTAATGTACTAGACCCAATCAACTCTTGATTAAGGTTAATGTTCATAAAATTAGATTGTAGCACAAAGTTATATCTTTCATTGTCCAACAACAATATTGATATAATATTACATAACATTGAAGATACAAAATAACATGGGTTCAAAACCAATATACAACCCGACGGAAAACCAAGGTGATACTCTCCCACTGCTACAGCATGTACAGAGGAACCATTCCCAACTCGGAGAGTGTGATCACCTTTCTTCAAAAACCTGCTATTTCTCAGCCCCTGCACACAATTGCAGATGTGAGATCCTGACCCGGTATCTAATACCCAGGAAGCAGAGTTAATTGAAAAACAGTTTTCTGTTACAAACACACCAGAAGTGGAAGCATCCGCATGCTTCTTTTTCTTGAGGTCGGCAAGGTATCCAATGCAGTTTCTCTTCCAGTGCCCAGTCCTATGGCAGTGGAAGCATTCCCCTCTTCCTGACGCAGCATCCCCTATCTTGATCCTTCCCTTTTCACTCCTCCTCTCGGCTTGATGGGATTCTTCTTCTTCTTTCCCTTGGCCTTAGCTTTCAGGACGGAAGAGGAAGATGGCCCAGCAATTAGAGTGGGAGTTTTCGCTACCTTTAACGTGCTCTCTGCACTCCTCAACATATTGAGGAGTTCAGGAAGTGATTTCTCCATGTTGTGCATGTTGAAGTTCATAATGAACTGAGCAAAGGAAGGGGGAGGGACTGTAGAACAATATCAACATACTGTTCGTTCTCCATGGTCCATCGCAGGTCCTCTAGTTCTTCGATAAGTCCTATTATCTTCAATACATAGTCACCTACAGACGTGCTATCAGCCATCCGCATCTGAAACAACTTTCGAGATGCCTCGTATCCGAGAGTGCAAGATTGTTCTGCATACAACTCCTTTGTATGGAGAAAGATGGATTGTACATCCATCTTCTCATGCTGCTTCTGATGTTCATTGTTCATAGAAGCAAGCGCAAGGCATTTGGCTGTTGCACTGTCTATATCCCATGTCTTGCGGATTTCCTTATCCGCATCTGATGAATCAGTGCCTGGGCTAGGAGGGGCTGGAGTAGTCAGGACGTATCCGACCTTATCATAGGTCAGGGAAATATTTACGTTCCTTAAAAAATCTTTGTAATTCGGTCCCATGAGTTTATTCATGTCTAATAAAAGCTTAAGTCCCGTCATAGGTATCTGCTATTAGGAGAGAGAAAAGAAGACACTCAGCGATTGCTCTTGTATGATTAGATTGGTTATTAATCTTATCTAATCGATATCTCCCATTGCTTTTTATCAAATTTTTCTTCAAACCTCAAAAGAAAATTAGCCAGGATTAATTGCAATCTACAAGTTCGCTAACCGGTTGGCCAGGCCAGTATCGGTACTCTGAGGGAGGTTATTCGTGCTTTCGCACGGATCTAATTAAAATAAACCTCGTTTTCCTAGAGGCATAACCCCATTGACACCTTTCTAGACACCTACTGGATTAGCTAATTGTAAAGTGCAAAACTCTCTCGGGAGTAACATTTATTCACAGTGGGATCAGGATCCAACTATCAAATAGAAGGTATGCAATCTCATTGCAAATTTCAACTCTTGAAATTCCTAATATGGTTTTTACTCCGATTGTCTTACGACCTTAACTATGGTCAACAAATCATAAGCACTAGTCAAGCTCTACCCGCAATTTCGTGATTGATTTAGACCCACCCGCATAACCCTTAACTATGGTCAACAAAGTTATGCGAATGTCCTAATCGATCGAATCGTATGCTTTGTAGGAAGACATCACTTAGCTACCGTACAGCATGCCTTAACTATAGTCAACAAACATGGTACGAATACTAAGTACTATACTTTCTAAAATGGCGGAGGGCAACAGATGGTTTGATGAAAACCTTTACCGTTTTGAACTTGATATCATTGTAGAATCTAGTGAAAGGAGTGGTTTAAGCTCCAGTTTTTGTCACACTCCGCTTCCCAGAGTACGCTAAGGTAGGCACGTGACATGGCCAACCATGCTACCTGTGGATAGGAATTATCCTTCCACAGTCACATTACGGTTGTAGAGATATCAAGAACAATAATAAACTATCTAACACATGTCCATAAGCTAAAATAAAATGAGTCAGGAATAAAATAATGCGAAAGAAAAAGATCCAATACAAGAGTAACATGAATGTATGTCCCATAATGCGGGCTCACATCAAGAATGAAAATACTGAAAAAAAATAAAAGAGCTAACTACTAACGAGTCCTCACTGCTCAGCCTGCTGACTGAAGTACTCCTGCTCGGACTGCAGCAAAGGTAAGGAATCTGGGCCATGCAATACCCAGACGTCAGCGCGTCATAACATCAAGCAATAATATATAAACATGGTAGCAAAGCATGCAAGTATGATCATAAATAATAAAGTAGGTGTAACAACAATATAAATCGGGGCAGTGAAGGTAGTGTGCAGTGAGTAATCTAAACTGGTCTATTGGGTTAACTACTCTCAAGTTTTTGAAATCAATTTGATGAATCATCGATGTAACTCAATAGTATCCCGTGCGTGCCCGGGATCACGGTCTATGACTCTCGGGCTGAATCCGAGACGTGCCGCAAGGCAGTAAAAGGGTAGTAGGTAATGACGAGTGATGTCAGCAGCATCACCCCGGGGGTGGCCAAGCCCGTAAGACTGATCAGAAAAGGTAGAGAACTGTCGAGTTACAAGTCAGGTTTCATCATTGATTTCCCCATACCCCCAAGTTATATGTGTTCAAGTTAAGTATTAAGTAATCTAGAGCTAATGCCAACACAGGATCAAGCAGGTACAGGTTTGTCTGGATAGACAACAAGAACTGACCGTAAGGACAACAGGTCAGGTTTGTTGGTATTAGACACAAGATCAAGTAACAGGTAAAGCCATGGTTCATCAGGTCAAGCCAGGTAGTATGGAGGTATCATGTCATGTCGAGAGGTGCACGGTACCATGTCGTGTCAGGTAGTAGGTGTAACAAGTCATGTCCGGGGTGCACAAAATGTCATGTGGGTGCTCATAATCAAACTAAAAATAAGCAGGGGTATACAAAACAAGCATGGGTACTAATAGAACCATAAACTGGAACATTGTAATGTGAAATGCAATCAGGTACAGATTAAGGTATATAGATGCACAGTCATGATTAAGGTTAAAGTTTAAGTTCCAATACTAATTAAACTACACTTTATCAAATATGGATTGTGAATATTTCAATATTATACATTCAAGTGATCTAATGATGCAATAGTATGTATACTAGATGAGATGGATGCAAACGGGTGTTTGAAACATTATAAACTATCTAAAAGGGTACTATGGGCTATGTAAATAATTATTAAGTGATTTAAACACGGATGTGGGTACACGATATTGTACTATAACATGCAACAAGGTATAATTCAAGATCCGAATTTAAAATGATATAACCGGACATCGAAATGCAAAAATGGAAACTAATAGCCTTAGGCTTAATTTACAGGTTTAATCATGAAATAAATATGTATAAAATAATATAATAGCATGTAGCAAGTTTTACTTGCCTCGACGGATCGCGATACGGTATACGGAACGTCACACATCGGCGAGAAAAGTCGCGATGCACGCACGGTACACGGAATGAGTCCAAACAACGCACGATGGGATCATACGGGTCAGATATCCTCGCTGAGTCGTCGGGATCGTCGCCGGCACGGTCGGATTCCGGCAAACCAAGAAACAACAGTGAACATTAACATAAAAAAGAAACATTATAAAAAAGAAGAAGAAGTAAAGAATGGAAAGGAGGAAGAAGAATAAGACAAGAAAAATTTGCTCACCGGGTATTCAGAGGAATGTTGGCGTCGATGGTGATGATCGGAGGCACTCCGGCGATGGGGTTTGGCTGCTAGGGGTTCGGTTGCTGGGGTTTTGTTGCAGGGTATGTGCAGGGTCTTGGTGAGGTGAGGGTGCAGAGGAGAGGGAGGAGATGGCGATGGCGATGACGACGATGGGGTACGGTCGTCGACGAGGTCTCGAGGTTGATGGAGAGGTCGGGTGTGCAGGGTTTTCTTGAGCGCTCGGGAAGGAGAAGGAAGAGGAGGAAGAGGAGAAGATGGAAGTGACGAGTGTGAGGGAAAGGTCAACGAGGTGATAGGGATCGAGGAAAAGAGAGGAGACGGTAGAGCTTTTAGGGTTAGGGTTTCACTTGATGTGGGTTTCGTAGCGCAGGGTGCAAAAATATAGGAGAAGAAGAAGAAAAGAATGGGCGGTGACGTTAAGGAGGGAGGCGGTGTTGGGACTCACGTTCACCGCGAGATGAGAGAGAGAGGAAGAAAGAGGAAGAGAGAGAAGAGAGAGGTCTGTGGGGCCCGGCGTAAACCGAATCTGATTGGCTCATGGGGATGGGAAATGGGTAAAAAATTTTATAAAAGATTTTATACTTTAAAAACTAAAAGATTCGTTCAGTTTCTAAATTTTTAAAGGAAAAAATTTAAAATAAGTAAAATAAAAATAATCCATTTGAATTTAGGCGGATACAAAAAAAATTCCAAAACGCGTCCGGGACGAGTCCAAAAATTTAGATTTAAGATACGAAAATTTTATGCAAGTTCCAAAATTTAAAATGAAAGATTATATAACGAAAAAGCATACCCCCTAGAACGGACGCACGTACATGCGCGTAGCCATCCAAACACGTCCGTTTCACTGAACGGGACGAAAACAAGATGCACGGATGCTACCACCGGGTTAGGGGTATCAAGCAGGCCATGTTATGTATTTTTAAATTATTTTACGTCACTTAAACTGTTATATGCAAAATACGCGATGCTAGGCGAAGATGTTGATATGCAGTTTATACTGGATGCACACTTCAATGCCACAAGGTAGGGTACTCTATAACTATGAATCAACAGGTTCAAATAAGCGGGCTGGGTCGAATGTAATGTAAAAAGTAAACTACCCATCGCATCCACACAAGATATATCAGTAAAATACCATAGATAAGAAATACTGAAACAAAATTGGTATAATCTGAACTCGGTTGTTACATTATACCCAACTACAAAAAGAATTTCGTCCTCGAATTTCCAAGAACACAAAAAGGATAAACGACCAACAAACTACAAGAAAAGATGGGAAAACTTCTGCCGGATTTCATCTTCTCGTTCCCAAGTTGACTCTCCATGTGAGCGATTACCCCAAGAAATAAGTACAGGACGGATAACTTTGTTCTTAAGAACCTTTTCCCTTCGATCCACAATCGCAATCGGTCGCTCCTCAAAAGTCAAATCTTCTCGTACAGTCAGCTCCGAATGATCTAACACATGTGTTTCATCTCGAACATACTTACGGAGTTGAGATACATGAAACACGTCATGAACATTCGCCAAGGATTGCAGTAACGCCAATCGATACGCTACTTCTCCAACACGCTCCAAAATCTCAAAAGGTCCAACGAATCGAGGACTAAGCTTTCCTCGACTTCCGAAACGAATCACCCCTCTAGTCGGTGATATCTTCAAGAATACCAAATCACCCACGGCGAACTCTAGAGGTCTTCTCGACGTATCTGCCCAACTCTTCTGTCGGTCTTGTGCCGCTTTTATATAATTCCGGATAGTGTTAACCTTCTCAACTGTTTGCACTACCAAATCTGGTCCCAACAATCTTCGTTCACCGACATCGTCCTAACAAACAGGTGAACGACACTTGCGAACATAGAAAGCTTCGAATCGAGCCATCTGAATAGTCGTCTAGAAACTGTTGTTGTAAGAAAACTCCACTAAATGTAGATGATCCTCCCATGAACCCTTGAAGTCCAACATGCAAGCTCTTAACATGTCTTCAAGAGTTTGGATTGTTCTTTCCGATTGGCCATCTGTCTGAGGATGATAAGCTGTGCTAAACTTCAATCGAGTCCCCAAACTTTCCTGTAAGCTCCTCCAAAAGTGTGATAAGAAACGAGTGTCACGGTCGGACACGATGCTCACTGGTACACCATGCAATCTTATAATCTCCTGCATGTACCGTTCTACCAAAGTTTCTGTTGATTGACCAACTCGAAAAGGGATGAAATGAGCTGCCTTGGTCAATCGATCAACAATCACCCAAACTGCATTGTTGCCTTTTCGACTCCGCGGTAGAGCTGTCACGAAATCCATAGTTATATGTTTCCACTTCCACTGAGGAATTGGAAGTGGTTGCAATAAACCAGCAACCCTTTGATGTTCATCCTTAACTTGCTGACACACCAAGCATTTTGCCACAAAGCGGGAAATCTCCCGTTTCATGCCTTCCCACCAGAAATGCTATCGTATATCTCGGTACATCTTCGTGCTTCCTGGATGTACGGAATATGCTGAACTGTGCGCCTCCTTCATAAGTTCTTCGCGAATATCTCCCTTTGGCACACACAATCGGCTACCATATCTCAACGAACCATCTTCATGGATCGGTAAGTCAGTTTGAAGTCCAGCTGCAACTTGTTCTCGAAACTTTTGCAATCTAGGGTCCTGCGATTGCACTGCTTTAATATTCTCGATCAAAGACGAATGTACCTGCAGCTGCATCAATTGTCCCGAAGAATGCGGTAGCATAATCTCCAAATCAAATCTTCGAAAGTCTTCAATGAGTTCCTTCTGTCCAGTCAACATCTGAATTGCTGGTAACCGACTGAGCGCATCCGGCACGACATTAACTTTCCCCGGATGGTACTTAAGATCAAGATTGTAGTTAGCCATCAGCTCCAACCATCTACGTTGCCTCATATTAAACTCCTTCTGCATGAACACATACTTCAAGCTTTTATGATCGGTGAAAACCTCGACCCTTTCGCCCAAAAGGTAGTGTCTCCAAATCTTCAAAGCGAAGATCACAGCCGCAAGCTCCAAGTCATGAGTTAGGTAATTCTTCTCATGGGTCTTCAACTGTCTCGATGCGTACGCTATAACCTTCCCATGCTGCATCAAAACACATCCTAATCCTTTCCCAGATGCGTCGCTGTGAATCACCAATCCTCCGGAACTGTCTGGCACGGTCAGAATTGGAGCAGTTATCAATTTCTGCTTGAACGCCTCAAAAGCTGACGCACACTTATCCGTCTACACAAATAGTACCTCCTTGCGCGTAAGCTTGGTCAACGGTTCCGCCAGACGAGCAAAGTTCTCCACGAACCGTCTGTAATACCCGGCGAGTCCAAGAAAGCTTCTTATCTCCACAACATTCTTCGGAATCGGCCAATCTCGAACTGCTGCAATCTTTTCGGGATCAACAGCGATTCCATCGCCAGACATGACATGCCCCAAAAACTTTACTTCTTCCAGCCAAAACTCGCACTTGCTCATCTTTGCATATAATTTTTCTTGTCTCAACGTCTGCAGAGCGGCCTTCAAATGTTTTGCATGCTCTTCAATACTCTTCGAGTAGACAGAATATCATCAATGAACACCACTATAAACTGATCCAAGAATGGTGAAAAGATTTGGTTCATCAAGTCCATGAATATCACCAGTGCATTCGTTACTCCGAAGGGCATCACTAAGTACTCGTAATGTCCATACCGAGTTCGGAACGCCGTCTTGCAAATATCTTCTGTTTTCACTCGGACCTGATGATATCCGGATCGCAAATCCAGCTTCGAGAATACCCTCGTGCCACTAAGCTGCTCAAATAATTCGCCAATACGAGGATCGGGTACTTGTTCTTAATAGTCACCCGGTTTAATTCTCGATAATCGATGCACATTCTCCTTGTGCCATCTTTCTTATTAACTAGAAGAGCTGGAGCTCCCCAAGACGAGTTACTGCTTCGAATCCAACCATTCTCAAGTAATTCAGTAACCTGCTTCTTAACTTCTTCCAACTCCACTGGTGCCATTGGATAGTACGCTTTAGAAACTGGCGCTGCACCAGGAACAAGATCAATCGCGAACTCTACGTCTCGCTTCGGCGGTAATCCTGATATGTCTTCGAACACGTCCATGAAATCTCGAACAACAGCTAGCGTTTCATCTTGAGCAATCTCTATCGACGAAAGAACATTAGCTGTCGTCCTAGCCCTAAATTCGACTGGCTCGACAGAACTGCTTCTTCCAGTGAAGATAAACTCTGGATGTCCGGGAATCTGGAAAATTACTATCTTTGCCCTACAATCAATGTGAGCATGGAAAGTGCCGAGAAAATCCATTCCCAAGACGACTTCATAGCTGCCCGTATCAATCACCAAGAAATCTGCAAAAAGCTCCCGTCCGCAAACAACAACTGCACAATCCCTACATTCTCTACTAGATATGATCTTCCCATTCCCAGTGTGTATGTCCCAGAAACTAGACAGGGTCATGCAAGTGATCAAGTGTATAGCAATAAACTTGGACGACATAAAACAATGGGATGCACCAGAATCAAATAACGCTAATGCGGGAAAATCATGAACCAGTAGAATACCTGAAACAACTTCTCCTGAAGCTTTGGCTTCCTCAGCCGTCAGGGTAAATGCTCGAGCTTGATTGGGTCCCTGAGTCAGCTGCTTCTGTCCCTGAAACAGTTTCTGCAGTGGCTTCTGAACATCATCCTTCATGCAAAGCTTCGACGGACAAGTGCTGATAGTATGATCCGCCGATCCACAAACCAAACAGAGTCCCTGTTTCCTTCGACATTCCCTTTGCACGTGCCCAGGTAAATGGCAGTAGTCACAAATCACGGTCCACCTCTGATCAACAACAACATGCTTCTTCATCGGTGTTACACCACGACGGTCCACTGGAATACCTCTGCGTCCATATGCTCGGTTCGGTGCAAATGTCGGCTTCCTTACTGTAACTGCTGGCTGCTGTGAACTCCCAGTCTTCATAAATAGGCTCTGCTGCTCTCGAGCCGCTGTAAGTACTTGGGAAAAAGTGGTCAAACCCAGGGAGACTATCTGCCTCTGGATGTCCACATCCAAACTGCGCATGAATCTCCTCGCCCTATCAGCATCGTTGGTAACCAAAGGTCCAGCGAATCTACTGAGGCGCGTCCACTCAGCTGCATGTACATCTACAGGTGTGCCGTTCTGCTTCAAACTGACGAACTTTTCTTCCATTTCCTCCCGTGCAGTCCGCGGGAAGAACTTTTCCAGGAAACTCATTGAAAAATCCACCCACTTGATCGGCTTGGGCAAGCGGGTCTCTTCCATAAGCCACCATTCATGGGCGTAATCCACCAACTGGATGCATACTACATCCACTCTCCTATCTTCTGGGATCTATTCCGTAATGAGTAAATTCTCCGTGTCAACCAGCCACTACTCCGCTGGAAACGGCTCCTCTAAGCCAGTAAAGGCAGACGGACCCAGTCTCCTGAAATCCGCCATGGTACCCACACGATCTCCCGGTCTGGCCACAACATTGTTCACGGACTGCTGAACGGTCCGCAAACCTTCTTGAAAAGATTTAGCCTGCTGCTGGATCAGCTCGGTCTGTCGCTTTTGATTCTCCAACATCCCACGTATTACTCCAAGCATAGCGGCTTCGTCAACACGTCTTTGGTACGTCTTCAGATTCTTGTCTGTCATGTTCCTAAAACCAAAGCACCAAAAGGATTAGCATGATAAAAAATTCAAAATGTAGATTAAGGATATGAATCAAGGCTAGAACTCCAAGTTACTTAAATAGAGTACCGCATTGTAACCATGCCGCGGTATCATAGCTACAATTACATAACTCCACCCAAGTCGCCTAAGTTCTAGAAATAAACAAGGAACCGGGTTTCGAGTCGATATGCAAAGGAGGTTTGCATATCTTAAAAGTATAATCAGGAGGAGGTTAAGATTCAAGAATGGTAAAACGGTAAGGTGGCAGGACATGTTTTCTAATCACGAGTATTCTGATTCGTGTATTGGGTCCAATACCCAACTACAAAAGAATCAAACACGATTAACCTATAACCTATGGCTCTGATACCAAAAGAACCATGTCATGCCCCGCTTCCCAGAGTACGCTAAGGTAGGTACGTGACATGGCCAACCATACTACCTGTGGATAGGAATTATCCTTCCACAGCCACATTACGGTTGTAGAGATATCAAGAACAATAATAAACTATCTAACACATGTCCATAAGCCAAAATAAAATGAGTCAGGAATAAAATAATGCGGAAGCAAAAGATCCAATACAAGAGTAATTGGAATGTATGTCCCATAATGCGGGCTCACATCAGGAATGAAAATACTGAAAAAAATAAAAGAGCTAACTACTAACGAGTCCCCACTGCTCAGCCTGCTGACTGAAGTACTCCTGCTCGGACTGCAGCAAAGGTAAGGAATCTGGGCCATGAAAAACCCAGACGTCAGCGCGTCATAACATCAAGCAATAATATATAAACAGGGTAGCAAGACATGCAAGTATGATCATAAATAGTAAAGCAGGTGTAACATCAATATAAATCAGGGCAGTGAAGGTAGTGTTCAGAGAGTAATCCAAACTGGTCTATTGGGTTAACTACTCTCAAGTCTTTGAAATCAATTTGATGAATCATCGATGTAACTCAATAGTATCCCGTGCGTGCCCGTGATCACGGTCTATGACTCTCGGGATGAATCCAAGACGTGCCGCAAGGCAGTAAAAGGGTAGTAGGTAATGAAGAGTGATGTCAGCAGCATCACCCCGGGGCTGGCCTAGCCCGTAAGACTGATCAGGAAAGGTAGAGAACTGTCGGGTTACAAGTCAGGTTTCATCATTGATTTCCCCATATCTCCAAGTTATATGTGTTCAAGTCAAGTATTAAGTAATCTAGAGCTAATGCCAACACAGGATCAGCAGGTACAGGTTTGTCTGGATAGACAACAGGAACTGTCCGTAAGGACAACAGGTCAGGTTTGTTGGCACTAGACATAAGATCAAGTAACAGGTAAAGCCATGGTACATCAGGTCAAGCCAGGTAGTATGGAGGTATCATGTCGTGTCGAGAGGTGCACGGTACCATGTCGTGTCAGGCAGTAGGTGTAACAAGTCATGTCCGGGGTGCACAAAATGTCATGTGGGTGCTCATAATCAAACTAAAAATAAGCAGGAGTATACAAAACAAGCATGGGTACTAATAGATCCATAAACTGGAACATTGTAATGTGAAATGCAATCAGGTACATATTAAGGTATATTGATGCACAGTCATGATTAAGGTTAAAGTTTAAGTTCCAATACTAATTAAACTACACTTTATCAAATATGGATTGTGAATATTTCAATGTTATACATTCAAGTGATCTAATGATGCAATAGTATGTATACTAGACGAGATGGATGCAAACGGGTGTTTGAAACATTATAAACTATCTAAAAGGGTACTATGGGCTATGTAAATAATTATTAAGTGATTTAAATACGGATGTGGGTACACGATATTGTACTATAACATGCAACAAGGTATAATTCAAGATCTGAATCTAAAATGATATAACCGGACATCGAAATGCAAAATGGAAACTAATAGCCTTAGGCTTAATTTACAGGTTTAATCATGAAATAAATATGTATAAAATAATATAATAGCATGTAGCAAGTTTTACTTGCCTCGACGGATCGCGATACGGTATATGGAATGTCACACGTCGGCGAGAAAAGTCGCGACGCGCGCACGGTACACGGAATGAGTCCAAACAATGCATGATGGGATCACATAGGTCAGATATCCTCGCTGAGTCGTCGGGATCGTCGCCGGCACGGTCGAATTCTGGCAAACCAAGAAACAACTGTGAACATTAACATAAAAAAGAAACATTCTAAAAAAGAAGCAGAAGTAAAGAATGGAAAGGAGGAAGAAGAATGAGACAAGAAAAATTTGCTCACCGGGTATTCAGAGGAATGATGGCGTCGATGGTGATGATCGGAGGAACTCCGGCGATGGGGTTTGGCTGCTAGGGGTTCGGTTAGGGTTTGGTTGCTGGGGTTTTGTTGCAGGGTATGTGCAGGGTCTTGGTGAGGTAAGGGTGCAGAGGAGAGGGAGGAGATGGCGATGGCGATGATGACGACGGGGTACGGTCGCCGACGAGGTCTCGAGGTTGATGGCGAGGTCGGGTGTGCAGGGTTTTCTTGAGCGCTCGGGAAGGAGAAGGAAGAGGAGGAAGAAGAGAAGATGGAAGTGACGAGTGTGCGGGAAAGGTCGGCGAGGTGATGGGGATCGAGGAAAAGAGAGGAGACGGCATAGCTTTTAGGGTTAGGGTTTCATTTGATGTGGGTTTTGTAGCACTGGGTGCAAAAATATAGGAGAAGAAGAAGGAAAGAATGGGCGGTGACGTTAAGGGAGGAGGCGGTGTTGGGACTCACGTTCACCGCGAGATAAGAGAGGGAGGAAGAGAGAGGTGTGTGGGGCCCGGCGTAAACCAAATCTGATTGGCTCGTGGGGATGGGAAATGGGTAAAAAAATTTATAAAAGATTTTATACTTTAAAAACTAAAAGATTCGTTCAGTTTCTAAATTTTTAAAGGAAAAAAATTTAAAATAAATAAAATAAAAATAATCCATTTGAATTTAGGCGGATACAAAAAAATTCCAAAACGCGTCCGAGACGAGTCCAAAAATTTAGATTTAAGATATGAAAATTTTATGCAAGTTCCAAAATTTAAAATGAAAGATTATGTAACGAAAAAGCATCCCCCCAAGAACGGACGCACGTACATGCGCGTAGCCATCCAAACACGTCCGTTTCACTGAACGGGACGAAAACAAGATGCATGGACGCTACCACCGGGTTAGGGGTATCAAGCAGGCCATGTTATGTATTTTTAAATTATTTTACGTGACTTAAACTGTTATATGCAAAATAGGCGATGCTAGGCGAAGATGTTGATATGCAGTTTATACTAGATGCACACTTCAATGCCACAAGCTAGGGTACTCTATAACTATGAATCAACAGGTTCAAACAAGCGGGTCGGGTCGAATGTAATATAAAAAGTAAACTACCCATCGCATCCACACAAGATATATCAGTAAAATACCACAGATAAGAAATACTGAAACAAAATTGGTATAATCTGAACTCGGTTGTTACAGTTTTAAAAGTTGAATGGTTTTGTAGTATCTTTCTAGTTTTGCTAAAGAGGTCACTCCCGGTGAAGAGATCTCGGCTCTTTCCTCATCGAATAAGGTGCTGGATATTCATGAATACCATGATGCAAAGCAAAAATTAGATCAACTATAAAAACAAATCGAGGGCTTTGTAACATTTGCTAGTTTCACTAAAAGGGTCACTCCCAGTGAAGGGATCTCGGCCCTTTCCTTATCGAATGAGGTGCTGGATATTCATCAAGGAATACCACTATGCAAAGCAAAAACTAGAGTTACCCATTTTAAAAAAGTTTGATTCTACAACATGTTTAGGTTTCTTTTCCTTAACATTAATCACATTAATGTTGTCCCATCATTTACGTTTCCTAAACATCACAGAAAAGAAACGAAAATAGAACGTACGCTTATGCCATCCGTATTCGTCACGGGGCCCCGTCATGCACCGTTAGGTTACTTAACTAACGATAGAGCGGGGGCTAGACTTGCGCGGGTGCAAAACATAAGCAATGTTTATTTTATATCTCATATATAAATAGCCATTCGTCGCACGCAATTATAAATATTCCAGATAACATATGAATACATTGGATATACTAGGAATTCCGTATTTCATTTAAGCCCTTAACGAAAGACGGGTTCCACGGTCATGATGAATAGCAAAACCCCACTCTAGACCCTTATGTGTGCAGCAAACTACCCGCCAAATCCCCGAAGTGAAGCAACCTCTCTCAATAAAATGAGTAGGCCACTCGGAACTTCGAGAACCCGGTAGTTTGTGCACCCCACCTTGGGTCTATTCTAGGAGCAAAAATAATAAAAAGAAATTATACAACGGTGGCTACAAGCTCAACCCGGATGTGCCCCCTCAAAATAATATTATATCGCTTTTTACAAATTACAAGAATGAAAGAAAAGAAAAACGCTCTTCTCACATCCCCCCAGCTATTCATCCACGACGATCCAACATATTCATATACACATACCATCACATGATATACATATGTGCAATCCCCACTAATGTCATATAGCAATTAGTGGACGTTTCAAACACATATTAAACTGAAAAGCGGATAAACGACGTTAAAAATTCGATTTGAAACACTCCGATTTCTCCTAACACTTAGGATACATCACATGTAATCTGGAAATAATTAAAAAATACCATAAAACCAAAAACACAGAGTACAGAGAACCCTAAAAAACTTAAGCCCAAACACAATCATCGAACCGGCGATGCCGGGAATTTTGAGAATCTCGCCGGGAAAAATCTGGTGGTTGGGCCTCGTTTTTCTAGGGTTGTTTAGTTATTTCATAACAAGTATTCTGCACATGCTTAAAAAAATTTTAGAACACTTTTAAAAAATTTCCAGAGAGCAGTTTTTAGTTTTACGGTTTTGGAGTTGTTTCGTGTTTCGAAGTTTTAAACGTCCTCTAAATAACTAGTTATGGTTTAGTTAGTCGCTGATACCATATTAGTAGATATTGCACACCCTCACAACACTTGTGAGGAGGCAGAATTGGCAAACAATAATTTTTCTTGCATGCAACACCTACTTTAAATCTAGATCTTATGCTAAACCATAACTAGAAATCCTATCTATAGATCTTATCTACTATGATAGGGGTTATACCTTAAGGAAACGGTCCTTCGGGTCTTCTTTCCGCTGCGACTCCTTGGCTCCTTCGATGGTTGAAAAGAACTCGGTCTTCGGTCACCTCTAGATCCAAGATGATCCACCCGCGAGCTATAGAACAAGCTATAAACTCTTCACAAGAGTTAACTAAGAAATCAAGTATGCTAGAAATGATCACTTAGATGATGTAGAGATCAAGTAGTGGATTGTTATGTATCTTCACCTATGAATCACAACACATGTGAGTGTTTAGGTCAAGAGGAAGAAGAAGGAGATAATGAGGAGAGAGAAGATAAGAGTGATAATGAAAAAATCAAGCATGGTAAAAATGATATGGCTCATGGAAAATAATTGAAGCATGCAATATTTTTCTCAAAAACAATGCACCATACTTCAATAGTAATCCCAAATGAATAAAAAATAATACTAGCCATTCCTTCATCCATGCTTTGACATTTCTCCAAATTCCACCTCATTCATTTCTCCAAATTCCTCCTCATTCATTTCTTTTCCGAAAAAGAAAATCATCTAATATGAGGTGTCTCCTTCTTGATGGTGATCTTGTACAATTACAAGAATACCCCTCACCGTATACCGTATAAGTATACCCGTGTTCGTACTCGGAAAAATACGAATACAAATAATCCAATAATATAATACCGGTATCCGGCTTAAACCAAAGCCTGCCAGTATTATCCTTTCGATCATTATTCCTGTAGCCAGTACACGAACATGATCGAAACCCTACCGTAACAACTTACGGCCTCTACATCTTTTGCCTGAACCAGAGTACCCTCTATGTGTAACTCTAAAGACTCGACAGTACGCTGGCAGTGGGTTTAACCACAAGCACGTCAACGGAACTAGATGTGTGTAATAGCTACCCAGGTACATGACGAAAATGTGGCCGACGAGTGAACTCATCCTAACCCTAACGAGCCTATAAGCAACACTTACCGTATAGTCCGGTCTCTTCGTCTGATACTTCGCATATGAAGTCTATGGGTGGTAAATCCGAGCTCACCGGCCCAATTTTGGAGTTTTGACTTCAAATTTTCATGGTGTTCCAGTCTCTGGGTTTTGGTGTTTCAGGTGTTGTTTGTTTTTGCTAAATTTGCATGTGATGTCAACTTTCTGCAAAGGCAACTCGGAGTGTTTCATAGTCGTAATTCTAACATGTATTCGGGTTATTTAGACGATGTTAAAAAGTTTGAACGAATATCAATAACCTAATTTTTCCCCGCTGGAAATTTTCCAAGCGTTGGATTTTTTCCAAGTTTAAAACTTTCAGAAAATCATGCAAGCAATTCTGTGGACCCTTTAGAATATGCCTTAAAGGCCTTTTGTTCCTCACCGTGGTAGAAAAAATATAGCTGTTTAGAAGTGAAGTATGGGATCGTCAGTGAATATAATGAAGAATGAGGAACCATTCCTGGCATGTGTAGACATTGGACCACATACATCACTATGTATCAGTCCCAAGTGTAGGGTTACTTAGCACAACAACAAGGTTTCGGGGGGCATCGTCCATGCCATTTTAAAAAAATTTGCCATGCTAGTTAACCCTAACCCTAGAATCTTAACTATAGATTTAGACAATACGATATGTAAACAACTTTACAACTAAGTGATTGCGGAATACAACCTTTATATACCGATCCTTCACTTCAAATGCTCCAAGTAGTGGTCCCTTCGCTACGATCAAAGTACTCCCGGACTCTTGAGAGGCTCCACAAGGTGAATGATGCATGCTTGCTAGAAGTCTTCAAAATCCAAGATGATCTACTTTGAGGAGATACAAACCCAAGCTATCCCCTTCACTAATACGGAACTAGTGAAGCTAACACCCTAAACTATATGGCTAATATAGAAAATGATGATGAAGTAGGAATTTTGCTCAGTTTAGAATTCTTTTTCTCACTATTTTTCTTCACTTGCAAAAAAGCTAGAGAGCTCTTGAGCTTGAAGAAGAAGATGAAGCAAATGAAAAATGAGAGAGAGAGTGAGATTAGAAATGCAACCATGGTGAGTATATGTCATGGCTTAACCCTTGTAGAGAATAAACCATAGTTAAAAAATAATGGTTAGGTTTAAAAATATCTAAGGAAAAACAAAAATGGTGGACTAAGTCAATGGTTTTCCACAACTTGCAACCATGACAAAATCCATTCATTTTTGAATTACTTAAATAAATAAAAACCTTCTGACAATACATCCCATGTACAGTAATGGCCTCTAGGGCATACATATACCTAACAATCTCCCACTTGCACTAAGGCCATCTGTTGTAGTATCCAATACCCAACAATATAACTAAAAATCTACTCTGGAGTATTAAGATCCCATGATAGTATGCCCTAGAGGCCATTACTGTACATGTGATTTCTTGCTCGACTAATATCAAATCAACACTTGGATATACATTGTTAGTTATATGTATGCCCTAGAGGTCATCACATTACAATATAACCTCATATTGTTAGTTATATGTATGCCCTAGAGGCCATTACTGTAATGGTTAGGTCAATAAATATCTTAAAAAAGACAAAAGAGTGGACTAAGTCAATGAAACCTACAAGCTTCTACAAGTTTTGAGCCATGACAAAATCTCTACTAATTTTGAATTTGCTTAATGATAAATAAAACCATAACATAAACCCTAGCATGGTATAACTCTCATACATACATGTTGCATGTGTAACCTAGTATGACACACTAATATATATCATACATATATATAGGTGCGCAAAAAGAAAACAATACATTTAACATATATCATATATATATCAATGTATCATAAGTGAGAAAAATGAATACTTAAGTGAGCTAATATTAGTTAATGTAATTTAATATATCAAATATATAATTCTACATTAAATTATTAAATCAACACTTGATTTAATAATCCGGCTATATCACATATAACCGACTAATATCAAATATAACAACTTATCGAATCAACACTTGATCCGATAACTTGGCTATATCATATATAACCGATGATGTCACAAATCATGAGAATAGAATGCGGTATCACATACGTGCATTAATCTCGGTCCCACACATATACATATGTGCTTCTACTCCGTTTCGCATGAACCAGGAAACCTTTGTGTAGGACTCTAAAGACTCGTCAATACGCCGGCAGTATTGTTAGTTATATGTATGCCCTAGAGGCCATTACTGTACATGGGATGTATATTGTAGTGGATGCTTGGACATATATAGGGAGGACTTTCTTGCTCGATGTGGTAGTATACTATCTGGTTGCTCTTTATCTTAACATGTTGACTTGTATAAGTGATGTTGTCTTGCTCTCACATGTTGATAAAGCCCTTAGGATGTGTACTTGACTACCAGGACTATGATGGAGATCATACTAGTGGGGCCAAGGGTAGTCCACAAGTACACCCTATAATTGTTCCTAGTCGTGGGAGTATCGAGACAGGGCATCGATACTCCAGAGTAGACTAGCATATATGCTTCTCGACCCATATGATGGGAGATGGATGATCCTACATCTATTGGTGTTTGATATCAGAGAATGTATACGGGTGCTTAGAAGAGACTGGGTACACTGAACGAACTCGCCGAGAACTCCTAGATGGTATTATACCTATCGTCAGATGCAGTTCTCTGGTGACACTGGTACAGGTTAGTCTGTCGACACGAGATCGTCATAGAATCTTGTGTGATTCCCACTGCGCTTTGATTTCCACCTTACTACGGTCAAGAGATTGTGCTAAACGGTTGTTTTTGGGTATAGTCCCGAGTCACATGGAGGCAATGAGCGATAGGAGGGGATTCGTCTCTCCCGATTTTAGGAGTTGATGTTGCACTATGCTCGATTAGCCATAACATGAAATCCCTGGCCAGGATTTCTGAGATCTACTGGTAAGTGTTATCAGTAGTTTCTCGAACCGTTATGGACCTTGTATCGGCATGACTTATCAGGCTATTGGGGTCTGACGTTATACCACCCCCAGGCTGTGATATGCGACATATCTGACGAAGAGACCGGACTGTACGGTTGTGTTACTGATTGGATTCACAGGACTATGAGCATGCTTGCTTGTTGATCTTCTGATCGCTCAATACCCGGGTGGCCGTTACGTTTAGTAGACCGCTTGCGGCTTGTGGGTATTTGATATGATCATCACCTATTGCCAGCATATTGACGAGTCTTTAGAGTCCTACACAGAGGTTTCCTGGTTCATGTGAAACAAAGTAGGAGCACATATGTGATATGTGCGGGACCGAGATTAATCCGCGTATGTGATACAGTATTCTATTCTCGCGATTTGTGATATCGGTCGGTTATATGAGATATAGCCGGGTTATCGGATCAAGTGTTGATTCAATAATTTGATTCATATGATATTGGTCGGTTATATGTGATATAGCCGGATTATTAAATCAAGTGTTGATTTGATAATTTAATGTATAATTATATATTTGATATATTAACTTACATTAACTAATATTTTCTCACTAAGTATTCTTTTTCTCATTTGTGTGCATATAGTATATATGTGATATATATTAATATACAGTTTATTGTGTCATGCTTGATGATACATGGCACATGGGTGTATGAGACTTACACTATAGTTAGGATAATGTACGTTTTATATTTATCTAAGTAATTCAAAAATAGATGGATTTTTTGTCATGGCTACAAGCTTGTAGAAACTTGTGGAAATATTGACCAAGTCTAATCTTTTTGTTTCATTTGTAGATATTTATTAACATAACCATAAACCCTAGCCCTAGTTAAGTCTCTAAATAAGTTTGTGCATGACACCAACTCACCCATGGTTCATATTCTCACCTCATGGGTTCATTCTTATCTCATCACTTGATCTTCTTCTTCATGAGAGAAAAAGCTTGCTAGCTTTTTCTAAGGTGAGAAAATATTGTGAGAAAAAGAAAACTAAAGAGAGCCCATTTCCTACTTCATCATTCTCTACTATTAGCCATTTAGTTTAGGGTGTTTGCTTCACTAAACCCTAATTTAGTGAAGAGGTAGGATGGGCTTGAGTCTCCTCGACGTAGATCATCTTCGGCCTCGAAGACTTCGAGCAAGTTTGCATCTTTCACCTTGTGGAGCCACTGAAGAGTTCGGGAGATCATTACTCGTAGCGAAGGGACTTCTACACGGAGCATTTGAAGTGAAGGACTGGTCTAGAAAGGTTGTATTCCGCATTCACTTAGTTATAAAGATGTTTACATATCGTTTCATTTAAAACTCTAGTTAAGATTCTAGGGTTTGGGTTCTTTAGAACGGCAAAAATTTGAAAATGGCATGGACGATACCTCCCGAAATCTTGCTGCCACGCTACGTAACCCTACAGTGGTATCAGAGCCAAACTAGAGATTTAAACGATATTTGTTAGATTGCGAATCCGAAACTACTTCGAAACTTTAAACATTGCAACCCAGTTTCTGTTGAATTTAAAAAGGCTTCTAAATTTTTTTTAAACCACTGCAGAATGTTGTGTGAGATATAATATGAACACTGTGAAAATTTGAGGCAATTTTATCAAGAAGTGGCCGGCCACATTGGTCTTAAAACCGGCGAGCTCGGTTCAACTTACTCCTCTGGGCTTCAAATTTTCATGGTCTTCCAGTCTCTGGGTTTTGGTGTTTCAGGCGTTGTTTGTTTTTGCTAAATTTTCATGTGATGTTAACTTTCTGCAAAGGCAACTCGGAGAGTTTCGCAGTCGTAATTTTAACATGAATTCGAGTTATTTAGACGATGTTAAAAAGTTCGAACGGATATCAATAACCCAATTTTTCCCCGCTGGAAATTTTCCAAGAGTTGGATTTTTTCCGAGTTAAAAAATTTCAGAAAATCATGTAAGCGATTCTGTGGACCCTCTAGAAGAACGATACCCAAACTCGACTTTTTGGATCTCAGAACCGCAGTAATACCCTAGGGTTTGCGGCAGTTCCGTGGCGACATGAGTGAGGCATGGGTCGGCCCTTCTACGGATGGTTCAAAGGAGCTGTGGCATGTTCTGGGTACATTTTGAACTCCACTCAAGTGTTGAGCTCTTTGGGAAAGTTTGTGTGTTTGATTATTTGATCAAAAAGTTTAACATCGTCTACCTATTTTTGATTGTGATACAATATTTGGAATCCACATAATTAGTTATGAGATAACTAGTTTGAATTTTATAAATCTAGCGGTTTAGTCTCATTTGATCGGTTGCCACGGAATTTTGATGTGGATCAAAAGTTCGTCGCAATTACGTAGTGTACGCGGATACTCGCCGGTTAACCTTACTAGATAGCCACGTCCCATAGCTCCGACCAAGTGACTGTAGGAGAACCCCGTCGCTAAAAGCATCCGTTCGGGTGCTCGCGGCCGCGGTGTTCCGCCTTAGTGCACTTCATTGACGGTATCGGGGGTGCGGCCGTCTACTAAAGTTTCCGACGAGCATTCGATCAGTATATCGGGAATCTTTTTGAATTACCCGATAGGTTATTGGAAAGTGTTTTCAATATTGAGACTAAAATGCGGGGTTTATAATTGTTAGGCATGTGATGTCTAAGGAATTCATTTTGTTGGGCATGAAATCCAAAGTATGTGATACATTGGGTTTATGATGTCTGAGGTGGTTGCGGATTCCAACTGTTGTAGTTTTTCACTTTCTTTTCTGCGACCGTAAGTGTAATATGTGGTGTATCACCGGTTTCGTTGTTATACGTCAACGACAATTGGGATATACATATTTGCTTACGTTGATGACATGCGATGTTATGTGTTGCTGTGATATGTTATATTGGATCGTCGTGTTTTGAATAGCCGGGGTTTTTTATGTGAGATGGGAGTTTTTTTATTTTCATTCATGTAAAAGCTTGTATGTAATATTCTTTTATTGGGGCACTTCCGGAGGATGATGTCACCATTGATGCATATTATTTATTTTTCCGCATTAGGATAGACCCAAGGTGGAGAGCACAAGTAACCGGGTTCTAAAGTCTAGTGGGAGACCATCTCAAGGAGTTGAGACCGGGTCTCCTAACTCTAGAATTGGTAGGGTTGCTTGCCGATCTCGTAGGGGTCTAGGGGTGTGGGTTTGGCTATTCAACGCGACCATGGAATCCGTGTTTTATACCGGTTTAATTTAAAACACGAAATTCCTAGTATATCCAATATTTCATATGTGTTCTTCTGCTGCTGATATTCTGTGATGTGATCACTTGTTATTCTTAGATAAATGCTTATATTATATATATGAGATGTAATAAATATTGATGCTTTTGTTTCTTATGTGATGCTTAGGAAGCATAATATTGATGGGATTTCATTAATGAGATTAATGAAAGAAAGAAAAAGAAACCTAAAGATATTGTAGAAACTTGTTTTAAAAACCGGTAGCTCTAGTTCTTGCTTTGCATAGCGGTATTCCTTATAGAATATCCAGCACCTTATTCGATAAGAAAAGAGTAGAGATCCCTTCATCGGGAGTGACCTCTTTAGCGAAACTAGCAGATGCTACAACCCACTCAGTTTGTCTTTTGATTGGTTCTATAGTTTTTGCTTTGCATAGTAGTATTTATGAAATATCCTGCACCTTATTCGATAAGGAAAGAGCCGAGATCCCTTCACCGGGAGTGACATCTTTAGCAAAACTAGTAAAAGCCTCAAAAACACTTCTTTTTCAAAATCACTCGATTCTACAACGATATCAAGTTCATTACGCAAAGGGTTTTCTTAAAAACCTGTCGTAGCCCTCTATCATTTCAGATAAGAAGTATTTAGTATTCATGTTGCGTTTGTTGACCTTGTCAAGGCATAGTGTGCGGTAGCTGATTAGTGCTTATTTGCTAGCATATGATGCGATTGGATTAGGGTAGTCGTATGACCTTGTTGACCTTGTCAAGGGTCGTGCGGGTGGGTTTAATTCAATCAGGAAATGACGGGTTGAACTTGACTTGCGGTCTATGGTTTGTTGACTTTGTCAAGATCATAGATTGCTTGGGGCAAAATATTATCGGGAATTTCAAGTGTTGAAATTTGCAATAAGATTGCATACCTTCTATGAGATAGTTGGATCCCGATACTCACTGCGAGTAAGAGTTACTCCTGGGAGTGTTTTACACATTATAATTAGCCAATTATGTAGGTGTCTAGAACGGTGTTAACGGGGTTATGCCCCTGGGAAAACGAGATTTATTTTAATTAGGTCCGTACGAAAGCATGGGGAACCGCCCTCAAAGTACCGACACTGGCCTGGCCGAAAGGTTGGCGAACTTGTAGGGTGTAATTAATTCCGGCTAGTCTTACTTTTTAGGGTTTGAAGGAAGATTTGATAAAAACAGTGGGAGCCATCCTGATGAGATAAAATAATAACCAATCTAATCTTGCAAGAGCGCACACAGAGTGTTTTCTTCTCTCTCTCCTGGTAGCGACCATCTCACGTCTTAATCAAGATAATAATATGGATGTATTGACCGAACCTGCTTATTATACTGTGCTAGGGAACATTGGTTCCGCTCTATCTAATAACTGTTATAACTCCGAGCAGGAAATAGGGGAATATCCGGATTCCCATGCCACCCAATCAAAGAAAGTACATGTTGATGCATCTTCTTCGGGTGTGTTCATTACCGAGAACTGTTTCTCAGTATCCTCTACGTTCTGGGTATGTGACACCGGATCAGGATCCCGCATATGTAATATGATACATGGGCTTCAAAAAGGTAGAGAACTGAGAATGGGTGATATATCTCTAAGAGTTAGAGAATGGTGCAATTGTTGCAGCCAAACTAGTTGGCAGATATCACCTTGTATTAGATACATTGATTCTGAACAAATGTTACTAGATACCGAACCTGATATACAACATTACATCGGTTTCTTTAATGAGTTAAAGAAGGATGTAATTCTGTATTGAAGGATAATGTTGTGAACATTTTCTGAATCAAGAGTTTATTCGATCAGGCACGTTATATAATAGCATATACGGTCTAGATCAAACCACAGTTCAAAGTATCTACACACACAAGAGGAGTAGTCAGAAATGAACGGATCCTTCTTATGGCATTATAGACTAGGACATATCAATGCGACACGACCAGCTAAGCTACATAAGGATGACTATAAGAATCTGTTCAAATTTTTATCTTATGATACTTGCCAGTCTTGTTTCAAAGGTAAAATGACCAATACTCCGTTTACTGGAAACAGAGAAAGAGTTACTGAACTCTTGGGATGGATACATGATGATGTATATAGTCCTATGTCTACAAATGCCAAGCTTGGTTCTTCGTACCTCGTTATATTCACTGATCATCTTTCAGGATTCAGACATATGTTCCTGTTGAAACACAAGTCTGAAACTTTTGAGAAATTTAAGGAATATAAGCTTGAAGTTAAGAACCATACGGGTAGAAGTATTAAGTCCTTCGATGTGATTGAGGAAGAGAATACTTACGCATAGAGTTCCTGGAGTTTCTAAAAGGAGAATGTGATTCTCTCTCATCTTACTCCTTCGACTATACCATAACACAATGGTGTATCGGGACGGAGGTATCGCACCCTATAAGATATGGTGCGCTCTATGATGAGTACTGCTGAGTTACCTGTTTCCTTTTGGGTGTTATGCACATGAGAAGCTGCATACCTATTGAATGGGGTTACATCCAAATCAAGGCCTACCATTACATATGAGATATGGAATGGGAAGAGACCATGTCTTAAACGAGTTAAGATATGGGGTTGTCCGGCCTATGTTGAAAGGCAGAATCCGGACAAGCTCGAGGTAAGGTCAGTTCTATAAGTTTGTTGGATATCCCAAATATTTGCGAGGGAATATCTTCTACCACACCGAGGAGCAAAAGGTGTTTTGTTTATCAGCATGCCACCTTTTTAGAAAAGTGATTTCTTATGAAGAAATTAGTGGACATAAGGTAGAACTGGAAGGTGTTCCAGCTAGACAAACTAACAGCTGATGATTCGGTGAAACCAAAGGATTCAATAGTCTCCAACGAACCTCAGCCTCTCCGCGAATCTAGTAGGGTTCTCATCCACTTGAGAGATACTAAGGTCTTCTCGGTGATGGTGGGAGAGAGGATTGCATCATGGTAGATGATGGCTCAACTAGGTTCAGGCATGCCATCACGAGTAGGGACTCTGTGAAAAGGCTGGATGCTATGCGATCAAAGATTGAAAAGTTGAGACTTCCAAAGCTATGCTTAAGTCCATCAGGATCAATGCAAGTATCGCAGAGACGGAACATCTGTTTTGATATGGCAGTCAAAGAGTCTGACTTCATCAAAAAGGTAGATGAACGTTGTATATACAAGAAGATTGTAGAGAGTAAGGTTGTCTTCCACGTATTGTACGTAGATAATGTAGGGATTCTTTAGCACCACTACTAGGGTTTGGTAGCATCATATATGCCATAATTTAAAATTTTAGAGGGTGCTAAACAATCTAACCTAGGAATCGAACTAGAAAAGCTAGGGTAACAAGAAGTAGCTTCATCTTTTTGGAGAGAGTGAGTCCTGAGATCGTGGGTAAAAACCCACGCTTGGATTCTTCCATACTAAATCTCTTTAGGAGATCAACGGGCTTGCTAGTGATCCTCCAAGTCCACGATGATCCATCCGGAGTCCTCTTTGTCCAAGCTCCTAGCTCCACTTGATCAAAAGATGAAGATGAAACTAACACACTAGACTAGTGTAGAATGATGATATGGTTTGTTTTCTCACTTCAAAACCCTATCTTTATCACTCTCTCACTCACAAGAAATCTCAAGAGAGCAAAAGAGAGGAGGAAGAAGATGATGGCAAGAACAAGAGCTCAAAGAGATTAAAGATAAGCTCATCAAATGAGAATGAAATAATAATATATATTAAATCATTCTCATTTGTAACCATGGGTTAATAAATATCTAGATATCTATCATTGAGCAATGAGAGCCATAGAAAATTAACTCATGGTTAATGCAAGGTTAAGTGTAGGATGAGAACAAATATCAACCATGAATTAATTCTATTTCTTTTTAACTCAATAAATAAATATAAAGATAATTATACCATGTGAGTCTTGCATTGCCACCACTAGTGTATCAACAACCATGATACACATAAGTGTATGCATGTATGTGTGCATGCACATCAACATGTGCATCAACATAAACATATGCATATATGCATGCGTACAAGTAAGAAAAGGGTTTAAACAAAGTGAGCTATATAGTCAATGTTAAATCAACACTTGATTTAACAAACCGGTCATATCTCATATGACCCGACTAATAGTAAACCGCCCGATTAATATACGGTATCACATACGCGCATTTAATCGGGTCTCCGCATATTTCATATGCACACCACATCTTTTCGCCTGGGCTAGGAAACTCCTTTGTGGGACTCTAAGACTCGTCAATATGCCAGCAGCAGGTGATGATCACATCAAGCACCCACAAGCCGTCAGCGGTACTAGTTGGACGTAACGGCTACCCGGGTATTGAACGATCAGAAGATCAGCAAGCATGCCCGCTCTAACTCGTGCAAAAGCCCAACAGTAGCACTACCGTACAGTCCGGTCTCTTCGTCTGATATGTCGCATATCTAGTCTAGGGGTGGTAAACGTCAGACCCCAATAACCGATAAGTCATGCCGATATGAGGCTCATAACGCGTCGAGAAACTACTTGTAACACTTACCAGTAAATCTCTAAATCAGCCCTGGCCAGGGACTTCCCTGTTATGGCCAATCGAGCACAGCGCAACATCAAACCCCAATACAGAGAGGGACGAAACCCCTCCTATCGCTCATTGTCTCCATGTGACTCAGGACTGTACCCAAAAACCACTGTTTTCCATGTCCTCTTGAACGTGGTAAGGTGGAAATCAAAGCACAGTGGGAATCACACAAGACTCTATGACGATCTTGGGTCTACAAACTAACCTGTACCAGTATCACCAGAGAACTGCTATCTGACGATAGGTATAATACCATCTAGGAGTTCTCGGTGAGTCCGTCCAGTGTACCCAGTCACCAGTGAGCACCCGTATACCATCTTTGATGTCAAACACTAATGGATATGGGATCATCCATCGCCCATCAAATGGGTCGAGAAGCGTATATGCTAGTCTACTCTGGTATATCGATACACACACGACTAGGAACATTAAATGATGAACTTATGGACTACTATGGCCCCACTAGTATGATCTGCATCATAATCCTGGTAGTCAAGTACACATCCTAAGGGCTTTACCAACATGTAACCATAAGACAGTATCAAGAGACAAGTATACATGTTAAGATAAAGAGTAACCAGATAACATACTATCATGTCGAGCAAGAAAGTCCTCTCTATATATGTCCAAGCATCCACTATAATATACATCATATGTACAACAATGGCCTCTAGGGCATACATACAACTAACAATTTCCCACTTGCACTAGGGCCAGCTGCTGTAGTATTGCATACCCAGCATCCCGAAGAGTCTCTCGAACTGTATCTGGGGAATGACCTTCGTGAGTGGGTCCGCAGTGTTGTTCTTCATGTCAACTCTCCTGACCTCGATCACCCGGCGATCAACTATCTCCCGGATCAGGTGGTACCGCCTTAGAATATGCCTGGATCGCTGATGGGACCTGGGTTCCTTGGCCAAAGCCACCGCTCTATTGTTATCGTAATACAAAGGTGTTGGATACTCAATGGATGGAACCACTCCAAGTTCAGTTATGAACTTTTTCATCCAGACAGTCTCTTTGGCAGCATTGTTGGCAGCGATGTATTCAGCCTCCATCGTCAAGTCTGCCACGGTTTCCTGCTTGGAACTCTTCCAGCATACCGTCCCTCCATTGAGGGTAAAAACAAATCCCGAGTGCGACTTAGAGTCGTCCTTATCACTCTGGAAGATCGAATCGGTAAAGGACTCCACTTGGAGTTCTCCGTTATCATACACCAAGAGCATCTCTTTTGTCCTTCTCAAGTACTTGAAAATGCTCTTCACAGCTGTCCAGTGACTCTTTCCAGGATCTGCTTGATACTTGCTCACTACACTTAGTGAGTATGCTACATCGGGTCTGGTACATAGCATCGCGTACATGATAGAGCCTACTGCCGAAGCATAGGGTATCTCTTGCAAGCGAGCTCTCTCCAAATCAGTTTTAGGAGACATCTTTTTGGAGAGAGTGAGTCCTGAGATCGTGGGTAAAAACCCACGCTTAGATTCTTCCATACTAAATCTATTTAGTATGGTGTCAATGTACCTGGACTGGGACAATCCCAGTATCCATTTAGATCTATCTCTATAGATCTTAATCCCCAAGATGTAGGAGGCATCACCTAGATCTTTCATTGAGAATCTATGTGATAAGAAGAGCTTGACCGATTGCAGCATAGGAATGTCATTTCCTATCAAGAGTATGTCATCCACGTACAATACGAGGAAGACAACCTTACCCTCTACCACCTTCTTGTATATATAAGGTTCATCTACGTTTTTGATGAAATCAAACTCTTTGATAACGACATCAAAACAGATGTTCTAACTCCGCGATACTTGCTTTAACCTGTAGATGGATTTAAGTAGCTTGCACACCTTTCCGCTGCTCCCACTAGCTACGCAGCCCTCTGGCTGAGTCATGTACATGCACTCTTCCAAATCACCATTCAGAAAGGCGGTCTTAACATCCATTTGCCAGATTTTGTAGTCATGGTATGCAGCAATGGAAAGCATAATCTGGATGGATTTAAGCATAGCCACTGGAGAAAAGGTTTCGTCATAATTGACACCTGGTCGTTGACGAAAACCCTTTGCAACAAGTCTAGCTTTGAAAGTCTCCACTTTCCCATCTACACCAAGTTTTTTCTTGAAGATCCACTTGCTCCCAATGGGTTTACCCTTTCAGGAGCATCTTCCAAAGTCCATACTTTGTTGGTGTACATGGATTCCATCTCGGACCGCATTGCATCCAGCCATTTCACAGATTCCTCACTCGTGATGGCCTGCTTGAAGCTAGTTAGGTCATCATCCTCCATGATGCAATCCTCGCTTCCACCATCAACGAGAAAACCGTAGTATCTCTCAGGTGGATGAGGAACCCTACTAGATCGGCGGAGAGGCTGAGGTTCATTGGGAATTACCGAATCCTCTGGTTCCACCAAATCTTCTGTCGTAGTTTGTATAGCTGGAACTTCTTCCAGTTCTACCTCTTTGCCACTAATTTCTTTTTCAAGAAATTCCTTTTCTAAAAAGGTGGCATGTCGAGAAACAAACACCTTTTGTTCCTCGGTGTGGTAGAAGATATACCCGCGTGAATGTTTGGGATATCCAACAAACTTACACAGAAAAGACCTTGCCCTGAGCTTGTCCAGATTTTGTGTTTTCACATATGCCGGACAACCCCATATCTTAATATAATTAAGATATGGTCTCTTTCCTTTCCATATCTCATATGGAGTGGTTAGCACAGATTTAGTGGGAACTATATTCAATAGGTCTGCAGTTGTCTCCAGTGCATATCACCAAAATGAAATAGGTAACTCAGCAGTGCTCATCATAGAGCGCACCATATCTAACAGGGTGCGATTCCTCCGCTCCGATACACCGTTGTGCTGTGGTGTATATGGAGGAGTAAGCTGAGAGAGAATCCCATTCTCTTCTAGATAGTTCAGGAACTCCGTGCTCAAGTATTCACCTCCTCGATCAGATCGTAGGATTTTAATACATTTACCCATTTAGTTCTCGACTTCGGATTTATATTCCTTGAATTTCTCAAAAGCTTTAGACTTGTGTTTCATCAGGAAGACATGTCCGAATCTTGAGAGATCGTCAGTGAATGTAATGAAGTACGAAGAACCATTCCTGGCATGTATAGACATAGGACCACATACATCACTATGTATCAGTCCCAAGAGCTCACTAGCTCTTTCTCCGTGTCTTGTAAATGGAGTTTCGGTCATCTTGCCTTTGAGACAGGATTGGCAAGTGTCATAAGATGAAAAGTCGAACGGATTCAAATATCCATCCTTATGCAACTTAGCCAGTCGTGTCGCATTGATATGACCTAGTCTACAATGCCATAAGAAGGATTCGTTCATTTCTGAACTCTTCCTCTTGTGTGTGTTTTGTACATTAAGGCATTGTAGTTTGATCTAGAACGTATATGCCATTATTTAACGAGCTTGATCCAATCAACTTTTGATTCAGGAAGATATTCATAACATTATCCTGTACTACAAAATTATATCCTTCTTTACTTAATAAAGAAACTGATATAAGATTGCATATCAGGGTCGGAATGTAGTAGCATTCGTTCAGAATCAATGTGTTGCCACTTGGTAACACAAGGTGATATTCGCCAACTGCTTTGGCTGCAACATTTTCCCCATTCCCTACTCTTACAGAATGATCACCCATTCGTAGTTCTCTACCTTTCCTTAGCCCATGTAACATATTACATATGTAGGATCCTGATCCGGTATCGAATACCCAGGACGTAGAGTGAAATGAGAAACAGTTCTCAATAACTAATACACCCGAAGAAGATGCATCATCATGCTTATTCTTCGTTTGGGTGGCGTGGGAATCTGGATATGTCGCTATTTCCTGTTCAGTCTTATAACAATTATAAGAAAGATCGGAACCAACATTCCCCAGCACAGTATAACATGCGGGTTCGGTCAATACATCCATATTATTATCTTGATTAAGACGTGACATGGTCATTATCTGAAGAGAGAGAGAAGAAAACACTTTAGCGTATGCTCTTGCAAGATCAGATTGGTTATTATTTTATCTAATCAGGATGGCTCCCAAAGTTTTTATCAAATCTTCCTTCAAACCCTAAAAGGAAAGACTAGTCGGGATTAATTACACCCTGCAATTTCGCCAATCTTTCAGTCAGGCCAGTGCCGGTACTTCGAAGGAGGTTCCCCGTGCTTTCGCACGGACCTAATTAAAATAAATCTCGTTTTCCCAGAGGCATAACCCCGTTGACACCTTTCTAGACATCTACTTGATCGGCTAATTGTCCTGTGTAAAACTCTCCCAGGAGTAACTCTTACTCGCAGTGGGTATCGGGATCCAACTATCTCATAGAAGGTATGAAATCTCATTGCAAATTTCAACACTTGAAATTCCCGATAATATTTTGCCCCTAGCGTCCTATGACCTTGACGCAGGCCAACAAACCATAGTCCGCTAGTCAAGTTCAACCCGTCATTTCTTGATTGAATTAAACCCACCCGCACGACCCTTGACGCATGCCAACAAAGTCGTACGACTACCCTAATCCAATCTCATCTTATGTTGCAGATAAGTACTAGTTAGCTACCGCACACTACGCCTTGACGCAGGCCAACAAACGTAGCACGAATACTAAGTAGGACTTATCTGAAATGACGGAGGGCTACGATAGGCTTTTCAGAAAACCTTTTGCGTAATGAACTTAATATCGGTGTAGAATCGAGTGATTTTGAAAAGGAGTGTTTTTAAGGCTTTTACTAGTTTTTCTAAAGAGGTCATTCCCAGTGAAGGGATCTCGGCTCTTTCCTCATCGAATAAGGTGCGGGATATATCACATATATCACTATGCAAAGCAAGAAACTCTAAAAGAAATAAAAAACAAACCGAGTGTTGTAGCATCTGCCAGTTATTGCTAAAGATGTCACTCCCAGTGAAGGGATCTCGGCTCTTTCCTTATCGATAAGGTGCGGGATATATCACTATGTAAAGCAATAACTGAAGCTACCATTTTTGAAAATTTGATTCTATAACATCTTTTAGGTTTCTTTCTTTTCATTAATCATATTAATGAAGTCCCATCATTTAAGCTTCCTAAGCATCACAGAAGAAATGAAAATACAACGTACGCTTATGCCATCCACATTTTCCACAGTGTCCCGTTATGCACCATCAGGTTACTTAACTAACGACATACCGGGACGGGACTAACGCGGGTGCAAAACATAAGCAACGTCTACTATATATCTCATATATAATATTGCATTCGTCTCAGATATATCAAGTGATCACATCACAGAATATAAGCCGCAGAAACATATATATGAAAATATAGGATATGCTAGGACGTCCGTATTTTTTATTTAGCCAACAATAGAAAATACGGATTCCACGGTCGTGATGAATAGCCAATCCCACACCCCTAGACCCCTACGAGAGCGGCAAGTGACCCTACCAATTCTGGAGTTAGGAAACCCGGTCTCGACGTCTCGAGATGGTCTCCCACTGTACCCCAGAACCCGGTCACTTGTGCTCCCCACCTTGGGTCTATCCTAATACGGAAAAGTAAATAGTATACAATAATGGTGACATCATGCTCAACCCAGAAGTGACCCAATAAAAGAATATTACATACAAATGAATTTTACATGAATGAAAAGAAAAACTCTCATATCACATAAAACCCCCGGCCATTCAATCACAACGATCATATACATCATATCACAGCAACTCATAACATCATATGTCATCAACATAAGCAAGTATGCATACCCCAATTGTCGTTGACGTATAGCAACGAAACCGACGATACACCACACACTACGCTTACGGTCACAGAAAAGAAAGTGAAAAACTACAACAATTGGAATCGACATTGCCCTCAGACATCATAAACCTGGGATATCACATATCCAAAGTTTCATGCCTAACAATGTAAATCTCGCATTTAGGTCTCATCTCATGAAAACACTTTTCAAAGTAAGTCAGATAATTCAACAAGATTTCCGATTACTATCGAGACCGAAATACTAGATTTACACGCAACATATAAATGCAGATTCCAATTATTGTATCATAATATACTAGACTGTGTTAAACGTTTCGACCGAATCAACCAACACCCACATCACCCAATGAGCTCAACACTTGAGCAGAGTTAAAGTACCCAAAACGTGCCACAGTACCTATGATCCAACCGTAGAAGGGTCAAACCAATACCTCACCTATGACACCGCGGAACTATGACAAACCTTAGGGTTCAAGTCGCGGTTCCGAAGGCATAGAATCAAGTTAAGGTTTTTGTTCTTCAAGAGGGTCCATAGAGTAACTTGCACGGCTAATGAATATAATTAACTTAAGAAAATTCCAACTCTTAAAAATTTCAGTGGGGTTCTTGACGAGGTGTTTGAAGTTCGATCGAACAGTTAAACATTGTCTAGGTTACCAATACAATGCTAAAAAATACGACTACGAAATACTCCGCAATTAGTCCATAACCAAATTAACAACATATGCAATTTTGGACTAAACAAACAATACCAGAAACCCTAAATCCTGTATAATAGAGCACTGGTGCAATACGATGGGGTTTGGAGCAAGAATGGCCGGCGTCGCCGGAAAAACTAGCATGGTGCTTGGTCGAAATCCGAGCACCCCCCGTATTTCACTTGTGTTCTACTAGTATCATATAAATTACTCTGTAGTTGCTAAAATAATTTTTAAACGAATTTTCAAAAAATTTCCAGAGAGGAAAATCTAGGGTTTCTAAAATCGTATTTTGCAGAGTTTTTCGGTTTCGTATTATCTTAACACCGCCTAGTTTTCTAGTTTGGCTCTGATACCACTGTAGGCATTCTTTAGCACCACTACTAGGGTTTGGTAGTATCACATATGCCATAATTTAAAATTTTAGAGGGTGCTAAACAATTTAACCTAGGAATCGAACTAGAAAAGCTAGGATAACAAGAAGTGGTATCATATACTACAAGTAATATAGCAATGAGTTAAGAGATTACAACCTTTGTAGTTCTCCTTACTTGACTGCTTGGCTCCCAGAGAGTTGGAACGGGCTTGCTAGTGATTCTCCAAGTCCACGATGATCCACCCGGAGTCCTCTTTGTCCAAGCTCCTAGCTCCACTTGATCAAAAGATGAAGATGAAGCTAACACTCTAAACTAATTGGCTAGACTAGTGTAGAATGATGATGTGCTTTGTTTTCTCACTTCAAAACCCTATCTTTATCACTCTCTCACTCACAAGAAATCTCAAGAGAGCAAAAGAGAGGCGGAAGAAAATGATGACAAGAACAAGAGCTCAAAGAGATTAAAGATAAGCTCATCAAATGAGAATGAAATAATAATATATATTAAGTCATTCTCACTTGTAACCATGGGTTATAAATATCTAGATATTTATCATTGAGCAATGAGAGCCATAGAAGATTAACTCATGGTTAATGCAAGGTTAAGTGTATGATGAGAACAAATATCAACCATGAATTAATTCTATTTCTTTTTAACTCAATAAATAAATATAAAGATAATTATACCATGTGAGTCTTGCATTGCCACCACTAGTGTATCAACAACCATGATACACACAAGTGTATGCATGTATGTGTGCATGCACATCAACATGTGCATCAGCATAAACATATGCATACAAGCATGCATACAAGAAAGAAAAGAGTTTAAACAAAGTGAGCTATATAGTCAATGTTAAATCAACACTTGATTTAACAAATCGGTCATATCTCATATGACCCGACCAATAGTAAAACGCCCGATTAATATACGGTATCACATACGCGCATTTAATCGGGTCCCCGCGCATATCTCATATGCACACTATATCTTTTCGCCTGGGCTAGGAAACTTTTTTGTGGAACTCTAAGAGTCGTCAATACGCCGGCAGCAGGTGACGATCACATCAAGCACCTACAAGCCGTCAGCGGTACTAGCTGGACGTAACGGCTATCCGGGTATTGAACGATCAGAAGATCAGCAAGCATGCTCGCTCTAACTCCTGAAAATCCTGACAGTAACACTACCGTACAGTCCAGTCTCTTCGTCTGATATGTCGCATATCTAGTCTAGGGGTGGTAAACGCCAGACCCCAATAACCGATAAGTCATGCCGATATGAGGCTCATAATGGGTCGAGAAACTACTGATAACACTTACCAATAAATCTCTAAATTAGCCCTGGCCAGGGACTTCCCTGTTATGGCCAATCAAGCACAGCACAACATCAAACCCTAATACCGGGAGAGACGAAACCCCTCCTATCGTTCATTGCCTCCATGTGACTCGGGACTGTACCCAAAAACCACCATTTTGCACGTCCTTTTGAACATGGTAAAGTGGAAATCAAAGCACAGTGGGAATCACACAAGACTCTATGACGATCTCGGGTCTACAGACTAACATGTACCAGTGTCATCAGAGAACTTCTATCTGACGATAGGTATAATACCATCTAGGAGATCTCGGCGAGTCCATCCAGTGTAACCAGTCTCCACTGAGCACCCGTATACCATCTCTGATGTCAAACACCAATGGATATGGGATCATCCATCGCCCATCAAATGGGTCGAGAAGCGTATACGCTAGTCTACTCTGGTATATCGATGCCCCGTCTCGATACACCCATGACTAGGAACATTAAAGGATGAGCTTATGGACAACCATGGCCCCACTAGTATGATCTACATCATAATACTGGTAGTCAAGTATACATCCTAAGGGTTTTACCAACATGTAACCATAAGACAGTATCAAGAGACAAGTATACATGTTAAGATAAAGAGCAACCAGATAGCATACTATCATGTCGTGCAAGAAAGTCCTCTCTATATATGTCCAAGCATCCGCTATAATATACATCATATGTACAACAATGGCCTCTAGGGCATACATTTAGGGTTTCTAGGCACTCTAACAAGGTTCTACAAGGCATCAACCATGCCCGATTCAAAAAATTAGACATGCCGAACAACCCTAATCTTGATCGTTTACTAGAGATAAGGCGAAAACTAGCAAGTTAACAACTTTGACAATAAGTGAAAGGGATTACAACCTTTGTAGATCCGGTCCTTCACTTCTAAAGCTCCATGTTGACATCCCTTCGCTACGATCATCGCGATCCCGGACTCTAGTGACGGTTTCCTCGGAGAAATGAACGGGCTAGGTCGTTGACTTCGAGGCCGAAGATGATCTACGTCGAGAAGACTCAAACTCAAGCTCCATCTTCACTAGGTCAAGAACTTTGTGAAGAGAACACCCTAAACTAAATGGCAAGTAGTAGAGGAAGATGAAATAGGAAGTGGGTTCACTTTGGATTTGGATTTCTCACTCTAAATCTTCACTTGAAATTTTTTCTAGCAAGCTTTCTTCTTCTTGAAGAAGAAGAAGAAGAAGAAAAGAATAAGAATGAATAATGAATTAATTAAAAAGAATAATCAAGTAAAGTCTATCATAATGCAACCATGGGTGAGTTAACCTTTGTAGAGACTAAACCCTAGTTTGAGTTAATGGTTAGGTTAATGAAAATCTCATGCAAAACAAAATGGTTGGACTTTGTCAAAGATGCTTGAAAGCTTCATGAAGCTTCAAGCAAAGATAAAGAAAACCACCATTATGTTTTACCAAAATAAATAAAACCTCAACCATTATCTCAAATATGGTGTAGGTCATACACACATCCAAGTTTGCATGTATCATCAATCATGATACAAACTAGTGCACAAACATATATCACATATACAACTTGTGCACATCAAGTGAGAAAATCAATCTTAAGTGAACCAGTACTAGTTAATGTAAAGTAATATATCAAATATATAATTATACATTAAATCATTAAATCAACACTTGATTTAACGATCCGATCATATCGCATATAACCGACTAATATCTAGTGTATCAATGTATCGAATCAATACTTGATTCGGTAACCCGGCTATATCACATATAACCGAGCGATGATACAAATCGCGAGAATAGAATACAGTATCACATACTGGTATTATTCTCGGTCCCGCACATATCTCATATGCGCTCCTATTTCGTTTCGCTTGAGCCAGGAAACCTTTGTGTAGGACTCTAAAGACTCGTCAATACGCCGGCAGTAGGTGGTGATCATATCAATCACCCACAAGCCGCAAGCGGTCTGCTAAACATAACGGCCACCCGGGTATTGAGCGATCAGAAGATCAACGAGCAAGCCCGCTCACACTCCTGCGAATCCAATCAGTTACACTTACCGCACAGTCCGGTCTGTTCGTCTGATATGTCGCATATCTCGCCTAGGGGTGGTAAACGTCAGACCCCAGCAGCTTGATAAGTCATGCTGATGTAAGGTCCATAACAAGCATGAAACTACTGATAACACTTACCAGTGAATCAGTGCAACCCTGGCCAGGGATTTCCAGTTATGGCCAGTCGAGCATAGCGCAACATCAACCCCCAATACCGGGAGAGGCGAATCCCCTCCTATCGCTCATTGCCTCCATGTGAATCGGGACTGTACCCAAAAACCACCTGTTTGCATGACTCAGTAGAGCCGTGGTAGGGTGGAAATCAAAGTACAGTGGGAGACACACAAGACTCTATGACGATCTCGGGTCAACAGACTAAGCTGTACCAGTGTCACTAGAGAACTGTCATCTGACGTAAGGTATAATACTATCTGGGAGTTCTCGGCGAGTCCGTTCAGTATACCCGGTCACCACTGAGCACCCGCATACCATCTCTGATGTCAAACACCAATGGATATGGGATCATCCATCGCCCATCACATGGGTCGAGAAGATATACGCTAGTCTACTCTGGAATATCGATGCCCCGTCTCGATATTCCCACGACTAGGAACATTGAAGGATGTACTCAGGAACTACCCAGGCCCCATTAGTATGATCTACATCATAGTCTTAGAAGTCGAGTACACATCCTAAGGGCTTTATCAACATGTAACAGAGAGACAATAAGTATACATGTTAAGATAAAGAGCAACCAGATAGCGTACTATCATGTCTTACCTATATATGTCCCAGCATCCACTACAATATACATCTCATGTACAGTATTGGCCTCTAGGGCATACATATAACTAACAATACATAAAACTAACAGATAACATACTTTTGATAGAAAATGGTTTCTTATGCTACACTCGGTCAAGCTCCTCTTATCATGAGGATTCTCAATAGAAGGTCTGGATGATACCTACTACATCTTGTGGATGATGATCTATGGTGATAGATTTAAGTGGATGTTGGGAGTGTCCTAAATCCAGGTACATTAACACCATACTAAAAGGGTTTAGTATGGAGGTTTCTAAGCGTGGTGGTTCGCCCACTACCTCAGGAATCACTCTCTCCAAAAAGATGTCTTTCGAGACTGATTTGGAGAGAGCTCGCGTGCAAGGGATACCCTATGCTTCGGCAGTTGGCTCTATCATGTATGCGATGTTATGTACCAGATCAAATGTAGCTAACTCACTAGGTGTAGTGATCAGGAATCAATCGGATCTTGGGAGAATCACTGGACAGCTGTGGAGGACATTCTTAAGTACTTGAGAAGCACTAAAAGAATGTTCTTGGTTCGAACTTCTAGAGTGATAAGGTCGACTGAAATTCAGTCACAGGCATTGTCTTTACCCTCAGTGGAGGGACGGTATATTAGAAGAGTTCCAAGCTAGATACCGTCACATACTAGGCGATAAAAGCTGGATATATCTCTACCAACGATACTACCAAAGTGGCTGTCTGGACATTTCTTGTTCATGAGATGAACAAGGTTCCTACCATTGAGCGTCCAATAATTATTATTGTGACAACAATGGAGTTGTGGCTTTATCCTAGGAACGCTTGTCCCATCAGCGTTCCAGACATATTCTGAGGCAAGTATCACCTGATCAGGGAGATGGTTAATCTCCAAGGGATCGAGGTAAGGAAAGTAGATTTTGAGGTTAACACGGCGGATCTGTTAGTTATATGTATGCCCTAGAGGCCATTACTGTACATAGGATGTATATTGTAGTGGATGCTGGGACATATATAGGGAGGACTTTCTTGCTCGACATGATAGTATGCTATCTGGTTGATCTTTACCTTAACGTGTACACTGATTGTCTCCCTGTTACATGTTGGTAAAGCCCTTAGGATCTGTACTTGACTACCTGGACTATGATGCGGATCATACTAGTGGGGACATGGTAGTCCATAAGTACATCCTTCAAAGTCCCTAGTCATGGGTGTATCGAGACGGGGCATCGATATACCAGAGTAGACTAGCGTATACCTTCTCGACCCATACAGATGGGCGATGGATGATCCCATATCCATTGGTGTTTGACATCAGAGATGATATACAGGTGCTCAGTAGAGACTGGGTACACTGGACGGACTCGCCGAGAACTCTCAGATGGTATTATACCTCACGTCAGATGGAAGTTCTCTGGTGACACTGGTACAGAGTAGTCTGTTGACCCGAGATCGTCATAGAGTCTTGTGTGGTTCCCACTGTGCTTTGATTTCCATCTTACCACGTCCAAGAGGGCGTGCAAAACGGTGGTTTTTGGGTACAGTCCCGAGTCACATGGAGGCAATGAGCGATAGGAGGGAATTCGTCTCTCCCGGTATAGGGAGTTGATGTTGCGCTGTGTTCGATTGGCTATAACAGGAAATCCCTGGCCAGGGTTGCTGAGATTTACTGGTAAGTGTTACCAGTAGTTTCTCGAATAGTTATAGACCTCATATCGACACGACTTATCGAGCTATTGGGGTCTGACGTTTACCACCACTAGGCAAGATATGCGACATATCAGACGATCAGACCGGACTGTACGGTAGTGTTACTGGTTGGATTCACTGGAGTGTGAGCGGGCTTGCTTGTCGATCTTCAGATCGTTCAATACCCGGGTGGCCGTTACGTTTAGCAGACCGCTTGCGGCTTGTGGGTGATTGATATGATCATCACCTGCTGCCGGCGTATTGACGAGTCTTTAGAGTCCTACACAGAGGTTTCCTGGTTCAAGCGAAACGAAATAGGAGCGCATATGAGATATGTGCGGGACCGAGAATAATGCGTGTATGTGATACTGTATTCCATTCTCGCGATAAATGTATCGATTGGTTGTATGCGATATAACCTAGTTATCGATTCAAGCATTGATTCGATAAACCGATACATAGGATACTAGTCGGTTATATGCGATATGACCGGATCGTTAAATCAAGTGTTGATTTAATGATTTAATGTATAATTATATATTTGATATATTACTTTGCATTAACTAGTATTGGTTCACTTTATATGGATTTTCTCACTCGGATGTGCGCATTATATATGCGATATATTTTTGTGCACTTGATTGTATCATGTTTGATGATATATGTTAACTTGGATTTGTGTGAAGATTAAACCATGGTTGTGAGAGTGGTTAGGGTTTTCTTTTCTTACTTATTTATTTATTTATTTATTTTGAAGAGATGAGAAAAGAATGGTTGCTAGTTTTGGAGTTTAGTTGAAGCTTCATGAAGCTTTGACTTTGTAACCATTCTTATCTTATCCTTAACCCTAACCATTCCCACTAACCCTAGTTTAGTCTCTACACATAACCATGGTTGGATTATGATAAGTTTTGATTTTCATTTTTATTTGAAATTAACTTATCATAACAATTATCATCTTCTTGCTTTCTTCTTCTTCTTCACTTCATGAAGAAAGCTTCACTTCATCAATTGTGATTGATGAATTAGAGTGAGAAATCCAATTCTAAAGTCTACCCACTTCCTATTTCTTCATCCTCTACCTCTTGCCAAGTAGTAGAGTGTGTTTCCTTCATAAGTTTTCATGGCTTGGTGAAGGTGGAGCTTGATCTAGTGATGCTTCGACGTAGATCATCTTCGGCACGTTGTCGACGACCTAGCCCGGTCTTTTCTCCGATGAAACCACCGTGAGAGTCATGGTTCGATTTGGACAGCGGAGAGGACTTCATAGCGGAGCCGTGGAGGTGGAGCACCGGATCTACAAAGGTTGTATTTCCGTATCTCTTAGTTAAGTGTTAACTAGTTTATTGATTCGCCTAGAATTCTAGCCAACGATCCGTAGTCGGGTTTCTCGGCACCTAGATTTTTTGAAATTGGCATGGTTGATGCCTTGTGAGACCTCATTAGGATGCCTAGGAACCCTACAGTGGTATCAGAGCCTAGCTAGAGCCTTAGGCGAAGTCTAGACGGAATTTGAAACCCGATCGAACCCGAAACCCCAAATCAAAATTGCTCTCTGGAAATTTTCTAAAATCGTGGATTTTTCCAAATTAAAAATTGCTAAAAAATTCAGCAGGGAAAAATAAGAATTACGGTGCAAAAAGTTTCTGGTGAACAGTAAATTTCGCGGCGGATCCGCGGCATAAGCATGGCTTCTGCGGCGGATCAGCGGCCCCTTGATGACGTCAGCCCTGTTCCTTTGCACAGTAATTCCTAGTTCAAAGAGCTGAGTTTTCTGGGAATTTTTAATATTTATTCAAGAGTTGAATTTTTCTGCTGTGTTTTTGGGGATTCGGTGTTTCGATCGGAGTATCAAATTTTGTCTGTGTGGCTTTCCGGATAAATTTTAGAATATGTTAAAAAGTTCGACCGGATATAAATACCCAATTTTTCCCCTGTCGGGAAATTTCCAAGTGTTGGATTTTTCCGTAGTTTAACGACGTTCTAAGTAGTGCAAGTAACGCGATGGTCCCTCTAGAAGACAACAAACCTTAACTCGATTATGTGACCGTCTTGAACTGCCCTTTGAACCTTCGGGTTTGGGGCAGTACGGCGTGCCACATGTGAGGCGTTGGCTTGACCCTTCTACGGCTGGACCGTTGGTACTGAGGCACGAACGGAAATGTTGTTAGACTTATTTCATGTGTTGATCTGTATCGGGAAAACTTGGGTGTTCGAATGTTCAATCGGAAAGTTTAACATTTTCTAATTATCTGGAATGGGATACAATAATTGGAATTCACAAAAAGTTATGAGATAACTGAATGAATGTTATAAACATAGCAATTTAGTCTCACTTGATCGGTTGCCACGGAATTTTGATGTGATCAAAAGTCCGTCGCAATCACGTAGCGTACGCGGATACTCGCCGGGTAAACTTAATAGACAGCCTCACTCCATAGCCCCGACCAAGTGACTGTAGGAGAACCCCGTCGCCGAAAGCATCCGTTCGGGTGCTCGCGGTAGCGGTGTTCCGCCTTGGTGCACTTCGTCGACGGTATCGGGGGTGCGGCCGCCTACTAAAGTTTGCGACGAGTATTCGATCAGGATGTCGGGAATCTTGTTGAATTACCCGACTTGATATTGAAAAGAGTTTTCGATAATGAGACTAAAATGCGGGGTTTATAATTGTTAGGCAAACGATGTCTAAGGAATTCATTTGGTCAGGCATGCGATGTCTGAGAAGGTTGCGGATTCCAACTGTTGTAGTTTTACACTTTCTTTTCTGTGACCGTAAGTGTAATATGTGATATCGCCGGTTTCGTTGCTATATGTCAACGACAATTGGGATGGACATATTTACTTACGTTGATGACATGTGATGTTATGTGTTGCTGGATATGTTATATTGGATCGTCGTGTTTGAATAGCCGGGGGTTTTTATGTGAGATGAGTGTTTTTCATTTTCATTCATGTAAAAACTTGTATGTAATATTCTTTTATTGGGGCGCTTCCAGGTTGCGGAAGTTGTCACCGTTTGTATATTATTTACTTTTCCGCACTAGGATAGACCCAAGGAGGAGGGCACAAGTAACCGGGTTCTGGAGTCCAGTGGGAGACCAACTCGAGGAGTCGAGTCCGGGTCTCCTAACTCCAGAATTGGTAGGGTTGCTTGCCGCTCTCGTAGGGGTCTTGGGGTGTGGGTTTGGCTATTCATCACGACCGTGGAATCCGTGTTTTATACTGGCTCGTATTGAAAACACGGACGTCCTAGTATATCCAATATTTCATATGATTCTTCTGCTGCGATATCTGTGATGTGATCATGTGATGTTCTGTGATAGATACAGTATACAGTATATATGATATATTATATAGACGTTACTTATGTTTTACACCCGCGCTAGCCCTGCCCCGCTCTGCCGTTAGTTACCTAACCTAACGGTGCACGAGGGGACATCGAGGCGAATGCGGATGGCATAAGTGTACGTCGTATTTATCTGTGATGTTTAGGTACTTAAATGATGGGACTTCATTAATATGATTAATGAAATAAAAGAAACCTAAGATGTTGTAGAATCGAATTTCAAAATAAAAAGGGTAGCTACAGTTCTTGCTTTGCACAGAGGTATATGTGATATATCCTGCACCTTATTCGATGAGGAAAGGACCGAGATCCCTTCACCGGGAGTGACTCCTTTAGCAATAACTGGCAGATGCTACACACTCGGTTTGTCTTTTGATTGCTTTTAAGAGTTTTTTGCTTTGCACAGTGATATATATGATATATCCCGCACCTCATTCGACGAGGAAAGGACCGACGATCCCTTCACCGGGAGTGACTCCTTTAGCAAAACTAGAAAAGCCTAAAAAACACTCCATTTTAAAATCATTTGATTCTACAACGATATCAAGTTCATTACGCAATTGGTTTTCAGAAAAACCTGTCGTAGCCCTCCGTCATTTCAGATAAGTAGTAGTTAGTATTCGTGTTGCGTTTGTTGGCCTTTGTCAAGGCGCAGTGTGCGGTAGCTAACTGGTGCTTATCTGCTTATGCATATGATGCAGATTGAGTTAGGGTAGTCGTGCGACCTTGTTGGCCTTTGTCAAGGGCCGTGCGGGTGGGTTTAATTCAATCAGGAAATGATGGGTTGAACTTGACTAGCATCCTATGGTTTGTTGGCCTTTGTCAAGGTCATAGGAGGTTAGGGGCAAAATATTATCGGGAATTTCAAGTGTTGAAATTTGCAATGAGATTGCATACCTTCTATGAGATAGTTGGATCCCGATACCCGCTGCGAGTAAGAGTTACTCCTGGGAGAGTTTTATACATTACAATTAGCCGATCAAGTAGGTGTCTAGAAAGGTGTCAACGGGGTTACGCCTCTGGGAAAACGAGGTTTACATTAATTAGGTTCGTGCGAAAGCACGGGGGACCTCCCTCAAAATATCGACACTGGCCTGGCTGAAAGATTGGCGAACTTGTAGTGTGTAATTAATCCCGGCTAGTCTTTCCTTTTAGGGTTTGAAGGAAGATTTGATAAAAAGCAGTGGGAGCCATCCTGATTAGATAAAATAATAACCAATCTATTCTTGCAAGAGCGCACGCTGAGTGTTTTCTTCTCTCTCTCTCCTGGTAGCGACCATATCACGGCTTAATCAAGATTATAATACGGAATATTGACCGAACCCGCTTGTATTACTGGGCTGGGGAACGTTGGTCCCGCTCCAACTTATAATTGTTATAAGACAGAGCAGGAAATTGGGGATTACCAGAATTCCCGTGCCGCCCAAACGAAGAGAGTGCATGCTGATGCATCATCTTCGGGTGTGTTCGTTACAAAGAACTGTTTCTCTGTATCCTCTACGTCCTGGGTATGTGATACTAGATCAGGATCCCAGATATGTAATCTGTTACATAGGGCTACAGAAAGGTAGAGAACTGAGAACGGGTGATAAGTTTCATGAGACAGAAAACGGGGCAAGTGTTGCAGCCAAGTCTGTTGGTCACTGTCACCCTGTATTACCAATACATTGATTCTGAACGAATGTTATTAGATACCGAACCTGATATACAAAATCATATCAGTCTCTTTATTAGTATAGAAATGATAAAATTTTGTATGGTTGGAATATGTTTTGAACATTTCCTATATCAAAAGTTGATCGGTTCAGGCACGTTATCTAAAAGCATTGACGTTCTAAATCAAACTACAGTTCTTAGTATACAGAACACACAGAAGAGGAAGAGTTCAGAACTGAACGAATTCTTCTTCAGGCATTGTAGACTAGGTCAAATCAATGTGACCCGACTAGCTAGAGTTACATATAGATGCATATTTAAATCAGTTTGAATTTACATCTTGTGAAACTCGCCAGTCATGTCACAAAGATAAGATGACCATAGCTCCGTTTACTGGAAACAGAGAAAGAGTTAGTGAACTCTTGGGATGATACATGTTGATGTATGTAGGTCCCCTGTCTACACATGCCAGGACTGGTTCTTTATACTTCATTACGTTCTCTGATAATCTTTCGAGTTTCAGACCTATGTTCCTGTTGAAACACAAGTCCGAACCTTTTGAGATATTCACAGAATATAAGTTAGAAGTAGAGAACCAGATATACGGGTATAAGTATTATGTCCTATGATGAGGTCAGGGAGGAGAATACTTGTGCACGGAAATCCTGGACTATTCTAAAGGAGAATGAGATTCTCTCTCAGCATTACTCCTCCGAATACACCATAGCACGATGGTATATCGGGGCGGAGCAATCACACCCTATGTGATAAGGTGTGCTCTATGATGAGTACTACTGAGTTACCTATTTCCTTTTGGGTGTTATGCACTTGAGAAGCTGCATACCTATTGAATAGGGTTCCAATCAAATCAGTTGCCTACCATTCCATATGAGATATGGAAAGGGAAGAGCCCATGTCTTAAGCTAGTTAAGATTTGGGGTTGTCCGGCCTATGTCTAAAAGCAAAATCCGGACAAGCTCGAGGCAAGGTCTGTTATGTAGAACTGGAAATGTTCCAGCTATACAAACTGCAGCTGATGATTTAATAGAACCAAGGGATTCAGTAGATACCAACGAACCTCAGCCTCTCTGCCGATCTAGTAGGGTTCCTCACCCACCTGAGAGATACTTCGGTTTCTCTATGACAGTGGGAGCGAGAATTGCATCATGAGATGATGACCCAACTAGCTTCGAGCTGGCCATCAGGAGTAAGACTCTGTAAGAATGGCTGGATGTTTAGCGATCTGAGATGGAATCCTTATACACCAACAAAGTATGGACTTTGGTTGCTATATCTGAAGGGTTAAATCCCCATCAGGAGCAAGTATATCTTGAGAAGATTACTTGGTGTAGATGGAAAAGTTGAGACTTTCAAAGCTAGACTTGTTAAAGGTTTTCTTCATTGACCAGGCGTGGATAATGATGAAACCTTTTCCAGTGGCTATGCTTAAGTCCATCCAGATCCTACTTGCTACGGCTACATACCATGACTACGATATCTGGTGGTTGGGTGTCATGACAGCTTTTCTAAATGATGATTTGGAAGAAAGCGTCTATAAGTACACAGCCAGAGGGCTTCGTAAACAGTGGGAGCAGCGGAAACGTGTGCAAGATGTTTTATAGGATAAAGCAGGCATCGCGGAGTTGGAACGTCTGTTTTGATGAAGTAGTCAAACAGTTTGACATCATCAAAATGGTAGATGAACCTTGTATAAACAAAAAGGTAGTAGGGAGTATGGTGGTGATCCTCGTAGAGTACGTGGATGACATACTCTTGATAGGGAAGGAGTTTCCTATGCTACGCTCGATCAATCTCCGCTTATCACAATGATTCTCCACATAGGATCAAAGTGATACCTCCTAAATCCTGGATTTGCATCTACGAGATAGATCTAATTGGACATTAGGATACTCACTAGTTGTAGTGAGAAGGTATCAATCGACCCTGGGGAGAATCACTGGAAGGGTTCCAGGGTGATAAAGACGACTGAATGTCAGTCACAGGCATTGTCTATACCCTCAGTAAAGGGACGGTATGTTGGAAGAGTTCCAAGCTAGATACCGTGGCATACTAGACGATAAAGGCAGGATACATCGCTACTTAAGATGCTACCGAAGAGGCTGTTTGGGTGTATATTGGTTCATGAGATGAACTACGTTCCTACCATTGTGAGACAATGGAGTTGTGGCTTATGCCAAGGAACGCCGGTCCCATCAGTGATCCAGACATATTCTAAGGCAGTATCACTTGATCATGGAGATAGTTGATCTCCAGGGTGATCGAGGTTTGGAGAGTAGACTCAGAAGAAAAACACAGCGGATCCACTCACGAAAGGCCTTTTCCCAGAGAGAGACTTTTATGGGATGGTAGAGTATGAGATACTGTAACCACTGCTACAGATGGCCCTAGTGCAAGTGGGAGATTGTTAGTTATATGTATGCCCTAGAGGCCATTACTGTACATAGGATGTATATTGTAGTGGATGCTGGGACATATATAGGGAGGACTTTCTTGCTCGACATGATAGTATGCTATCTGGTTGATCTTTACCTTAACGTGTACACTGATTGTCTCCCTGTTACATGTTGGTTAAGCCCTTAGGATCTGTACTTGACTACCTGGACTATGATGCGGATCATACTAGTGGGGACATGGTAGTCCATAAGTACATCCTTCAAAGTCCCTAGTCGTGGGTGTATCGAGACGGGGCATCGATATACCAGAGTAGACTAGCGTATACCTTCTCGACCCATACAGATGGGCGATGGATGATCCCATATCCATTGGTGTTTGACATAAGAGATGATATACGGGTGCTCAGTAGAGACTGGGTACACTGGACGGACTCGCCGAGAACTCCCAGATGGTATTATACCTCACGTCAGATGGCAGTTCTCTGGTGACACTGGTACAGAGTAGTCTGTTGACCCGAGATCGTCATAGAGTCTTGTGTGGTTCCCACTGTGCTTTGATTTCCATCTTACCACGTCCAAGAGGGCGTGCAAAACGGTGGTTTTTGGGTACAGTCCCGAGTCACATGGAGGCAATGAGCGATAGGAGGGAATTCGTCTCTCCCGGTATAGGGAGTTGATGTTGCGCTGTGTTCGATTGGCTATAACAGGAAATCCCTGGCCAGGGTTGCTGAGATTTACTGGTAAGTGTTACCAGTAGTTTCTCGAATAGTTATAGACCTCATATCGACATGACTTATCGAGCTATTGGGGTCTGACGTTTACCACCCCTAGGCAAGATATGCGACATATCAGACGATCAGACCGGACTGTACGGTAGTGTTACTGGTTGGATTCACTGGAGTGTGAGTGGGCTTGCTCGTCGATCTTCAGATCGCTCAATACCCGGGTGGCCGTTACGTTTAGCAGACCGCTTGCGGCTTGTGGGTGATTGATATGATCATCACCTGCTGCCGGCGTATTGACGAGTCTTTAGAGTCCTACACAGGGGTTTCCTGGCTCAAGCGAAACGAAATAGGAGCGCATATGAGATATGTGCGGGACCGAGAATAATGCGTGTATGTGATACTGTATTCCATTCTCGCGATAAATGTATCGATTGGTTGTATGCGATATAACCTAGTTATCGATTCAAGCATTGATTCGATAAACCGATACATAGGATACTAGTCGGTTATATGCGATATGACCGGATCGTTAAATCAAGTGTTGATTTAATGATTTAATGTATAATTATATATTTGATATATTACTTTGCATTAACTAGTATTGGTTCACTTTATATGGATTTTCTCACTCGGATGTGCGCATTATATATGCGATATATTTTTATGCACTTGATTGTATCATGTTTGATGATATATGTTAACTTGGATTTGTGTGAAGATTAAACCATGGTTGTGAGAGTGGTTAGGGTTTTCTTTTCTTACTTATTTATTTATTTATTTATTTTGAAGAGATGAGAAAAGAATGGTTGCTAGTTTTGGAGTTTAGTTGAAGCTTCATGAAGCTTTGACTTTGTAACCATTCTTATCTTATCCTTAACCCTAACCATTCCCACTAACCCTAGTTTAGTCTCTACACATAACCATGGTTGGATTATGATAAGTTTTGATTTTCATTTTTATTTGAAATTAACTTATCATAACAATTATCATCTTCTTGCTTTCTTCTTCTTCTTCACTTCATGAAGTAAGCTTCACTTCATCAATGGTGATTGATGAATTAGAGTGAGAAATCCAATTCTAAAGTCTACCCACTTCCTATTTCTTCATCCTCTACCTCTTGCCAAGTAGTAGAGTGTGTTTCCTTCATAAGTTTTCATGGCTTGGTGAAGGTGGAGCTTGATCTAGTGATGCTTCGACGTAGATCATCTTCGGCACGTTGTCGACGACCTAGCCCGGTCTTTTCTCCGATGAAACCACCGTGAGAGTCATGGTTCGATTTGGACAGCGGAGAGGAATTCATTGCGGAGCCGTGGAGGTGGAGCACCGGATCTACAAAGGTTGTATTTCCGTATCTCTTAGTTAAGTGTTAACTAGTTTATTGATTCGCCTAGAATTCTAGCCAACGATCCGTAGTCGGGTTTCTCGGCACCTAGATTTTTTGAAATTGGCATGGTTGATGCCTTATGAGACCTCATTAGGATGCCTAGGGACCCTACAGGATCCACTCACCAAGGCCTGCTTCCCCAAATACTATTTGAGAGATTTTGGGATGGTAGAGTATGGGATACTACAACCACTGCTATATTGTTGGGTATTGGATACTACAACATATGGCCTTAGTGCAAGTGGGAGATTGTTAGTTATATGTATGCTCTAGAGGCCATTACTGTACATGGGATATATATTGTAGTGGATGCTTGGACATATATAGGGAGGACTTTCTTGCTCGACATGATAGTATGCTATCTGGTTGCTCTTTATCTTAACATGTTGACTTGTATAAGTGATGCTGTCTTGCTCTCACATGTTGATGAAGCCCTTAGGATGTATACTTGAATATCAGGACTATGATGGAGATCATACTAGTGGGGCCAAGGGTAGTCCACAAGTACACCCTATAATTGTTCCTAGTCGTGGGAGTATCGAGACAGGGTATTGATACTCGAGAGTAGACTAGCGTATACGCTTCTCGACCCATATGATGGGCGATGGATGATCCCACATCCATTGGTGTTTGACATCAGAGAAGGTACACGGGTGCTCAGTAGAGACTGGGTACACTGAACGGACTCACCAAGAACTCCTGGATGGTGTTATACCTATCGTCAGATAGCAGTTCTCTGGTGACACTGATACAAGTTAGTCTGTCGACCCGAGATCGTCATAGAGTCTTGTGTGATTGCCACTGTGCTTTGATTTCCACCTTACCATGGTCAAAAGATCGTGAAAACGGTGGTTTTTGGGTACAGTCCCGAGTCACATAGAGGCAATGAGAGATAGGAGGGGATTCGTCTCTCCCGGTATTGGGAGTTGATGTTACGCTATGCTCGATTGTCCATAACATGAAATCCCTGGCCAGGGTTGCTGAGATCTATTGGCAAGTGTTATCAGAAGTTTCTCGAACCGTTATGGACCTTGTATCGGCATGACTTATAGGATATTGGGGTCTGACATTATACCGCCCCCAGGCTGTGATATGTGACATATCTGACGAAGAGACCGGACTGTACGGTAGTGTTACTGATTGGATTCACAGGAGTATAAGCAGGCTTGCTTGCTGATCTTCTGATCGCTCAATACCCGGGGCGCCATTACGTTTAGTAGACCGCTTGCGGCTTGTGGGTGTTTGATATGATCATCACCTATTTCCGGCGTATTGACGAGTCTTTAGAGTCCTACACAGAGATTTCCTGGTTCATGCGAAACAAAGTAGGAGCACATATGTGATATGTGCAGGACCGAGATTAATGCACGTATGTGATACATCATTCTATTCTTGCGATTTGTGATATCGGTCGGTTATAAGAGATATAGCCGGGTTATCGGATCAAGTGTTGATTCGATAAGTTGATTAATATGATATTGGTCGGTTATATGTGATATAGCCGGATTATTAAATCAAGTGTTGATTTGATAATTTAATATCTAATTATATATTTGATATGTTAACTTACATTAATTAATATTTGCTCGCTAAGTATTCTTTTTCTCACTTGTGTGCATATAGTATATATGTGATATATATTAATGTACATTTTATTGTGTCATGCTTGATGATACATGATACATGGGTGTATGCGACTTACACTATAGTTAGGATAATGTAGGGTTTATTTTTATCTAAGTAATTCAAAAATAGATGGATTTTTTGTCATGGCTACAAGCTTGTAGAAGCTTGTGGAAACATTGACCAAGTCTACTCTTTTTGTTTCATTTATAAATATTTATTAACCTAACCATAAACCCTAGCCCTAGTTAAGTCTCTACATGAGTTAGTGCATAACACTAACTCACCCATGGTTCATATTCTCACCTCATGAGTTCATTCTTATCTCATCACTTGATCTTCTTCTTCATGAGAGAAAAAGCTTGCTAGCTTTTTCTAAGATGAGAAAATATTGTGAGAAAAAGAAAACTAAAGAGATCCCATTTCCTACTTCATCATCCTCTACTATTAGCCATTTAGTTTAGGGTGTTTGCTTCACTAAACCCTAATTTAGTGAAGAGATAGCATGAGCTTGAGTCTCCTCGACGTAGATCATTTTCGGCCTCGAAGACTTCGAGCAAGTTTGCATCTTTCACCTTGTAGAGCCACTCAAGAGTTCGGAAGATCATTACTCACAATGAAGGGACTTCTACACGGAGCATTTGAAGTGAAAGAGCGTTCTACAAAGTGTTGGATATAGTGCCCTCAGAGTCAATTATTGGATCACAGGCACGTGATTGCAATGATTGAGGGAGGACCTATGCCGGTAGGACAGTCTTACTCAAGATGATAGTATGCTATCTGGTTTATCTTTATCATCGTGTACTGCTTTAGGTGACCATACAGGTCACTATTGCACGTTGATAGAGCCCCTAGGATTTTTGCTTGACTACCAGCAGTATGAGGGCGATCATATACGTGGGAGCTGGGGTCTATAAGCACATCCTTAAAAGGTCCCTAGTCGTGGGAGTTTCGAGACAGGGCATCGATACTCTAGAGTAGACTAGTGTATACAGTCGAGACCCCGACGAGGGGCGGTGGCCGGTCTCACAAGTCACTGGTGTCAGTTGGTTCACCTAAGATGTATACAGGTGCTCATTGGGTTATGAGTACACCGGACAGGACTCGCCGGAAACCTGCTAGTTTGTATTATACCTGACGTTAGATAGTAGTTCCCTGGTGACATGTGTACAGGTTAGTTCATCGACCTGAGATCGTCATTTGTCTCGTGTGAGTTCCCACTGTGCTTTGATTACTACCCTACCACGCTCAAAGGAGACGTGAAAACAGGTTTTAGTTGGGTACAGTCCCGAGCCACATAGAGGCAGTGAGCGGATCTGCAGGGGTTCGTCTCTCCCGCTATTAGGGGTGAGGTCGCGCTGTGTCTTGGAGAGCCAGTACATGAAAAGTCCTTGGCCAAGGCAGGAGATTTACTGGTAGGTATTCCAGTAGTATCTCAGGGTGTTCTGGGCTGATCTCCGACACGACTTGTACCGCTTTTGGGGGTCTGACTTTTACCAATCCCCTAGGCCCGCCATGCGATGCTCATAGATGAACGGACCGGACTGTACGGATATTGTCACTGACAGGCTCAGTAGGGTGTCAGGATGAGTTCGCTCATCGACGTCCCTTTTGGTCAGTACCTGGTAGCCCGTTACGTATTGGCTAATACCTCTGACATGCTAGTGGTTAAATCCACAACCAAAGTATTGACGAGTCTTTAGAGTCCCCCATAGACCAGTTTCACAAGTTTCGGGCGAAACGCTGTAGAGGCCGTATGGAGATATGGCAGGGTTCGATCAGATACGTGCGGTATTGCACGGATCATGATCGGATGGATAATACTAGCGGGCTTTGGTTTAAGCCAGATTCTAGTATTGTACAGTGTAGATTTTGTCTCTTTGCATTTGTATTCAGTGGGAATACAAATGCGGGTATGTATTGACAGTCGCGAGGTTTTCCTGTAATTTATTACGGGATCAGTTTTCTGAAGTTGCCAGTTTGCATTCCGTTCCGGCCAGTTTTCTTTTGTTCCTTCACGGCCGGACTTTTGTGTTGGAGTGGCTAATTTGCAAGTTTGCAAATTAGCAGTTGTGGAGGGTTTATTTGATATTTGAGGGATTATGATAACCATAGCATCATTAGATTCCATTCTTTTCTTGCTTCATTATGGCTTGCAATTAATGTGATGAGATTGAGTGAGATTTGTATTAGACTTGGGTGTGACATAATTCTCTTTTTATCACACATTTCTCCTCTTGCTTTATCCTATCTTTTTTCCCTCCACCATTCTAATAGGGGCCGGCCACTTTGAGGGAGAAGAGTGGGAGTTCATTTTTCATGTGGGAAAAAAAATTATCATTCATCTCATTTTTAGCTTGCAACCAAAATTCCCAAGTTCATATCTTGTTCATTCCTCCATCACCAAAGGCAACTTCACCCCAAATAAGATAATGGTTTCTATACTAGTCTACAGCATTCCTTGGACGCGTCGGCTAGCCAACTTTGCGCCCGAGTTGCCTCGGTCCAGAGGTGGGAGCCCGTAAAAGAACCCGGCGGTGTGGTGCCCGTTACGACGAGGAGGTGACGACCGGAGATTCCGCGAAGAGATCGGAGTGGAGGCGAAGACCGAAGGACACGGATCGCTTGGTATAGCTTCTCAACTCATATTCTAGTTTGCTAAAGTTAGGTTAATGGCCCGATCCGGGATTTTAGTTCGCGGTGGTGCCGGTTTTCTAGTTTGAAAAGTTTTTCGTTTCCGCATTCCGGCGTCGGATTGACGGCCGGGGCGCCGCCGTGCACTTACATTGGTATCAGAGACAGGCCATTAATTTAGTCTAGTTTGCTCTAGTATGTTTAAATCTTCGATTGAATGAATTTCCAAAATCCACAATTTCTATAGCACAAGTTTCTGTCGAATTATTTTTGTCTCGAAAATTTTTTCAGGTTGTTGCAGAAACATGTGCAGAGAATTTTAAGCATTCTGCAAAAATTTGGTGAGGTGACACTTTGGTACGACCGCGGAAACGCAGCCATACCCCTGGTTTGGCCGCGGTTCCGCGGTGGGAAAAAGTCAACGCTGGGCCAAATTTTTACAGTGGGCTTTTGACTAGGAAATAGGGGTTTTGGGATATTCTTTTTGGGCCCAGATTTTCTGTGAGTGCTACAGTAGTGCTTGGGGCCCACTTCGGTAAATTTGATCGATCGAGAATTTTAAACATGTTAGTTCACAGTATTTACATTATATCTGCGACCGTGAATGTCATTTGATCGGTAAATCCTGTCTATCTGCTATAGCCCTTTTAGACGGATTTGCGAACGTGACATTCACGTTGATTTTCTGTGTTGTGCTGTGATGTTGCGGATCGGTCGTGGGGGATAGCCTGGATGCAATGTTAGTACAGTTTTGTTTTTATATGTACATTTGATATTGCGGGGCGAGTGCCCGACATGTGGACTGCCGTCACTGCCTGTTTGTATATTATTCTTTTGGGGCACGACCGGGTCGAGGTCGATGTACCCGTTGTATGTATATTTTACTTTCTGTACTAGGATTGCCCCGCGGAAGGGTGCACGGATAGCCGGGTTCTAGAGGGCAACGGGCCCGCATCTCATGGCATTGAGACGGAGGGGGCTTCACTCTAGAATTGGCGGGCTATTCGCCGCACTCGTAGGGGGTACAGGTTGACCCAAGGAGGGGTGCCCAAGTTACCGGATTCCGTGAATTGCTGGGTGGTCCATTCACGTCGCTGAAGGGGGCTGCCTCGCTTCAAGTTTTGGTGGGTAACTTGCCGCGCCCGTAGGGGTCTAGGATTTCATTGCACAGGCTATCCACACGACCAGGGGAACGTCGGGTTTCAGTAGCGGCTCTGTGAAACCCGGGGATCCCAGATATCTGTATTGTTCTGTGATGCTGGTTACATTTCTGTGATGTTGCATTTTATCACGCCTTGAGCGAATATTATATATTAATATATATACTAGTAGATGTTGTATATGTTTTGCATCCGCGCTAGTCCAGTCCCCGCTCTATCGTTAGTTAAGTAACCTAACGGGTGATAACGAGACCCAGTGGCGAATGCGGATGGCATATACGTACATCATTATTTTCGTTCTTTTGTGGTGTGATCAATTGATGGGACTGCATTGATTCGGATCAATGCAACCTAAACAAACCTATTCTGATGTTGTTGGAACTTTTTTCAAAAAGCTGTTATTGCAAGGGCGTTCTCTTTTGTTTTGCATCGTGGTATTCAGTTAGAATATTCTGCTCCTCAATCGACGAGGCAAGGGCCGAGATCCCTTCACCGGGAGTGACCCCTTGGACAGAAGTTTGCGTCAGGGAAATAACTTCACTATAGCCGATTACTTTTGCTTCGCATCATGGTATTCAGTTGGAATATCCTGCACCTCATTCCACGGGGAAAGAGCCGAGATCCCTTCACCGGGAGTGACCTCTTTAGCAAAGGTTTCGTCACAATATTTTAAAAAGCTATTCGGTTCCTTCAACGATATCAAGTTCATTACGTTAAAGGTTTTCGCCAGAAACCATTCGTAGCCCTCCGTCATTTCAGGAAGGTAGCACTTAGTATTCATGCTATGTATGTTGGCCTTCGTCAAGGCATAGTGTATGGTAGCTATTTGTTACTTTTCTGCAGCATAGATAGATGCGTTGGTTTGGGATAGTCGTACTACTATTTTGGCCTTCGTCAAGGGTATGTAAGGGTGGGTTCAAATTAACCTGGACAATGACGGGTAGAACTTGACATGTGACTTCTGATATGTTGGCCTTCGTCAAGGTCATAAGAGCACGGGGCAAAAATCACATCGGGAGTTTCAAAAGAAACTGAAACTTGCCAGATATGCGCATACCTTCTGGAGTGTGATAACGTGAGCGGATTCCGTCACGTTATCATGCGATGATAGTTGGATCCCGATTCCCACTGATGAGTTGGTTTACTCCTCGGGTAATCCCGACTAATTCTACTTTCAGGTTTGGGGAAGAATTTGACGTTACAGTGGGAGGTTTCCTGATTAGATAAAGTGATAACCATTCTGATCTAGGTTAGAGTGCACGCTGAGTGTTTCTTTTCTCTCTCTCTTTGGCAGCGACCATTGACCCGACCCTTGACTATGACTCAGTAACCAAAATTAACCGAACCTTCTTAAACACTGGCTTTTAGATTGTCAGAGTTGCAAACCTTATTGCCACTCCTACTTTTACCCTTTTTTCTAGGACACCCCGTATTACTACGAACGTCCAATTCCATTGGATAAAACCATCGTATGGTTATATACGAACTCGAAGGAATTTATTCGAGGATGGTTTCTTGTTCTGGAAAAAACTAATAGGACTATTCAATTGTCTTTTCCTTTTACCTTCTCTCAGGTTGCGAGTACTCTTTGGTTTAGGAGATAGTACATCTATTACGCAAATTAGATAGTCTTCTTCCAAACCATAGGCAGGTGCCGACCGGTAGGGAATGAAGAAAACCAATTAGCCTAACGATGGTGTATAGAAGGTATTAAGTAAAGACATATCAAGGGATTAGTAAGAGGGCAAAGTAAATTGCGACTGCTATTCACGACCAAACCAAGTATTTATTTGCCAATCCTAAATCACCTTTGTATTTCTCCAGAACACTCCGTATCACTACGAAAATCCACAGTTTATTTAGATACTCCATCGTATGGTTATATACGAACTCGAAAGGAACTTGTTCCAGTTCGGGGATGGATTCTGGTTCAGGAGAAATAGGAATAAGGTTTATTCGGTTGTCTTTTATCTTCACCTTCTCTCGCATTGCGAGTGCTCCTAAGATTAGGACAGTACACCCATTATGCTTATTGGATTGTCTTCTTCCAAACCATAGGCTGGTGCCGAACGGTAGGGAAGGAAGAAAACCATTTAGCCTAAAGGAGTGTGTAGAAGGTAATGACTAAAGATATATAAAGGGATTTGGAGAGATGGCAAAGAAATATACGGTTACAGTTGTGAATCTGGATAATGGAAGAGGCATTACTAGGAATACCCGGATACCCCTATGAAACATTTCAATGTTTCAGTATTCACTGTGTACTGTTAAAGGAAAACTGATTTCCCAATTAGACACTTGCTCCAGGGTATGTATTTACCAGGTATGATTCTTAAATCTGTATGGTTTTACAGATGATGAGTGGGAGTAAGTTACTGGGAATTAGGTGATCTTCCTCATTATATCGGAATTCGTTGTAATTGGTGATATTTGAGGAAGTCACCTGGGTTGTTTGCTGGACGACAAATATTTGGTTTTGAATATCCGTTGTTATGCACCAATTTCAAATTGATATATCTGTACGTCTATTTTCATAGAGTGAGATATAACTTTTTGAAATTATGGCTATGACATTTACCTATATCAGTGGATGGTTAGGTAAGGAGCATTGAACAGCGGTGTAATTCTTCTTAACCATAAGTACAGTTTTCAACCTACGACACACAGGGAATGAGTTATTGGACTCAGGGGACTTATACAGAGTATTGTATGTTGTCCAGTGTCCATTAGGACAGAGGGGTTGGTTCTCGTACTATATTCTGTTTACTTGTGACTTCTCTAGTTCTTAAACATGTGTTTCGTAGAAATACAAGGTCCAAGTTTTGAGAAGTTATAGGTATAAGAGTAAAGTAGAGAACCAGATGTTGCAAGTATCGGGATTCTTCAAGGTGATCGAAGATGTAGATACTGTAGGGTGTTTTTCGTCATCCCATTGAGATGGGAATACGCGCGCGCTTGTTAGGCGCATTACAGATTCCCCCTGCCTAGGGTAGGCTGGGGTTTATTGATTGTGGGGATCCGAATCTCCGGCAGCCACGAACTAAGCTGCCGTTAATTACCCCTTGCATTTGGAGCGAAGGAACTTCCGATTGATGGGTTAAACAGGTCATGTGAACTCAATATGCAGTGCGTTGGTGTGTGTGTATTTTTTTTGTTTTGTTCCACTTGTAAAAAGAGATATATACATACATATATATATATATATATATATTCTATATATAAAACAAAAATAAATAAGTATATAAATATTTGGAGAATTTTTTTTAATTTATTATTATTTTTGTTTTTAATTTTAAAATATTATTTATAATTTAATTTTATTAATTTTATATTTTTTAAAATAAAATAAATAAAAAAGTAATTAAATAAAGAAAAGAAGAAAAGAAAATAATTATGTTTTTTTTTAAATTTTTAAATATTATTTATAATTTATTTAATATTTATTTATTTTTATTTTAAATAAAAAAAAGGGAGGAGAAAAGAAGAAAAGAAGAAAGGAGAATTTTGTTTTTTTTTTAAAAAGTGGGGTCACATGCTAGCATGTGACATGGAGGGTCACATGTTAGCATGTGACCTCTCATATGAGGGAGGGGCCACATACTAGCATGTGACATGGAGGGTCACATGTTAGCATGTGACCATTCATGTAAGGGGGGTCACATGCTAGCATGTGACATAAAGGGTCACATGCTAACATGTGACCCCTCACATGCTTAAGGGGGTCACATGCTAGCATGTGACATGGAGGGTCACATGCTAGCATGTGACCCCTTACATGGTAAGGGGGAGTCACATGCTAGCATGTGACCCCTCACATGCTAGCATGTGTGTAAGGGGGAGTCACATGCTAGCATGTGACCCCTCACATGCTGGGGGCAAAAAGAGCTCCAGATTTTTTTTTTAACGTGGAGTTCCACTCCAAAAGAATTTTATATGGCTAAAAAAAATATAATGTGGAGTTAGACTCCCCAAAAAAAAGTATTTTTTTTGTGGAGTTAAACTCCAAAAGAATTTCTGTACTGGAGTTAAACTCCAAAAGAATTTTATTTGTGGAGTTGAACTCCAAAGGAATCTTATTTGTGGAGCCGAACTCCAAAAGAATTTTTGTAGTGGAGTTAAACTCCAAAATAATTTTCCTGGTGGTGGAGTTGAACTCCAAAAGAATTTTATTTGTGGAGTTGAACTCCAAAAGATTTTCTCCTTTCTCCTTTGAGAAGAAACCCAAAATGGGTTCTCTTGAAACTCCAAGATCTAGATCTTGGATGATAAAAAAAGAGACCCTTTTTCCTCTCTTGATGGAATCTTGGGAGGTGGATTTATGGTAAAACTTTGTTTAGTTTTAAAAAAAAAGAGAGCTAAGCTCTTGATTTATTTGGAAAATGAAAAGGAAGAGAAAGAACTTGAAAAAGAGAGAGTGGAGGAACAAACCCTAGTTTTTTTGAGGGAATGAAAAGTCTATGCTTTATTCATCATCATGTTGCCTTATATAGGCTTACACATTTACATATAGCCCCTTGGACTTTACAAAATGGCATTTTGCCCATCCCATAGTTCATGTGCCATTTTTCATATAAGCCATGGGCTTACAAAAATTTGGCTTTATACCCATTTTGTTTACATTCATGCATAAAAAATTACATAAAAATTATTTATTACATGATTTCATTTTGGCATGGGGAGGGTCGGCCGCTTCATGTTTCGGACTCGACCTGGGCATGGGCCCACTTGACCTCGGCTTGGGCCCACCTGGCTTAGGGTTGACCTTGACTTTGACTCGGTCAACCGGGATGTAAATTTTTACCCCAACAAAGTTCCCCCCATCAATAAATGCACACCGCACATTTGAGTTGTGTGCATGAATTTGATGGATCTTGAAGCTGAACTTCGAGGTGGAACATCATTCCGGGGGCGGAGCATCATCCCGGGGAGCATGATTCCCGGGGATCGGAGCATCCTTCTGATTCGCGGAGCATAATTCCAGGGTTGGAGTATCCCTCAGGGAGCATGATTCCCGGGGATCGGAGTATCATTCCGAAAGGCGGAGCATGATTATACGGATCGGAGCATCATTTCGAAGGGCGGAGCATAATTCCAGGGTATCGGAGCATCATTTCGAAGGGTGGAGCATGATTCCGGGGATCGGAGCATCATTCCGATGAGCGGAGTATCATTCCAGGGGATCGGAGCATCATTCCGATGGGCGGAGCATGGTTCCAGGGATCGGAGCATCATTCCGATGAGCGGAGCATGATTCCAGGGGATCGGAGCATCATTCCGAAGAGCGGAGCATAATTCCAGGATTTGGAGCATCATTCCGAAGGGCGGAGCATGATTCCAAGGATCGGAGCATCGTTCCGAAGGATGGAGCATCGTTCCGAAGGGCGGAGCATCATTCCGAAGAGCGGAGCATGATTCCAGGGGATCGGAGCATCATTCCGAAGGGCAGAGCATGATTCCAGGGGATCGGAGCATCATTCCGAAGGGCGGAGCATGATTCCAGGGGATCGGAGCATCATTCCGAAGAGCGGAGCATCATTCCAAAGGATCGGAGCATCATTCCGAAGGGCGGAGCATCATTCCAGGGGATCGGAGCATCATTCCGAAGGGCGGAGCATGATTACAGGATTCGGAGCATCATTCCGAAGGGCGGAGCATCATTCCAAGGATCGGAGCATCATTCCGAAGGGCGGAGCATCATTCCAAGGAGCGGAGCATCATTCCGAAGGGCGGAGCATGATTCCAGGATTCGGAGCATCATTCCGAAGGGCGGAGCATGATTCCAAGGATCGGAGCATCATTCCGATGGGCGGAGCATGATTCCAAGGATCGGAGCATCATTCCGATGGGCGGAGCATGATTCCAAGGATCGGAGCATCATTCCGATGGGCAGAGCATGATTCCAGGATTCGGAGCATCATTCCAAAGAGCGGAGCATGATTCTAGAGATCGGAGCATCATTCCGAAGGGTGGAGCATGATTCCAAGGATCGGAGCATCATTCCGATGAGCGGAGCATGATTCCAGAGATCGAAGCATCTTTCCGATGAGCGGAGCATAATTCTAGGATTCGGAGCATCATTCCGAAGAGCGGAGCATGATTCCAGGGTATCGGAGCATCATTCCGAAGGGCGGAGCATGATTCCAGGGATCGGAGCATCATTCCGATGAGCGGAGCATGATTCCAGGATTCGGAGCATCATTCCGAAGAGCGGAGCATGATTCCAAGGATCGGAGCATCATTCCGATGGGCGGAGCATGATTCTAAGGATCGGAGCATTATTCCGATGAGCGGAGCATGATTCCAGGATTCGGAGCATCATTCCGAAGAGTGGAGCATGATTCTAGAGATCGGAGCATCATTCCGAAGGGTGGAGCATGATTCCAAGGATCAGAGCATCATTCCGATGAGCGGAGCATGATTCCAGGGGATCAGAGCATCATTCCGAAGAGGAGGTCGTTATCCCGAGGCGAAGCATGATTTCAACACGGGGTAAATTCTGGGACGAAGCATGATTCCGCCGCAGAGGTTGTTGGTTTGATTTGATTTGGGTTGACATCAGCATCGCTACACTGGGATATGGTACCAGGAGCGAATAATCATTTGTCATGAGAGGATTTGGGGATTTTGGTTTTGGTCGGCATCTGCATTGCTGCACTGGAATAATGCCAGGAGCAACTCATCATTTGCCCCGGAAGGATTTGGAAATTGGTTTTTGTTTGGCATCAGTATCACTACACTGGAATATGGTACCAGGAGCGAATCATCATTTGCGCTTGCTTATCAGGAAGCGATGTCTTAGGAGACAGGTTTTAGGTCCCTATCACCTAAGACTTTTCAATTTTGTGAGCCGTAAGGGTCTCACAAAGCATTTTCTCCCTACGGGTCGTAAGGATCCCGTAAGTGCATTTTCTCCTTCGGAGTCGTGGGGACTCCCAAGTGTGTTGCTCCTTTGTGAGTCGTAAGGATCTCACGCGGGAATTTTCTCCTCACAAAGTCGAGAGGACTTTGCGAGTGCATTTCATTTCTTTTTTACGAGTTCGCGCCCTTTCGGGTTTTCACAAACTCGCCGGCAGTCCTGCTGTTTTTACTCACGGAGCCCTTTCGGGTTTTCATCCGTGCCCATCTTGCTTGTGGACATACCTTTTTTTAAATTTTAATTTTATTATTTTTGAAGAGATTAGGATTGTTTTACGCCCGTGGATTGTATACGGTTTTGCAGGATGTATGATCCAGACCGTAGGGCCATAAAAAATTTTGGGACTTTGTTGGCGTCTGCATCGCTGCACTAGAATATGGTACCAGGAGCGACTCATCATTCGCCGTTGGGATATGGGATTTGGAATTTGGTTGGCGTCTGCATCGCTGCACTGGAATATGGTACCAGGAGCGACTCATCATTCGCCGTTGGGGTATGGGATTTGGAATTTGGTTGGCATCTGCATCGCTGCACTGGAATATGGTACCAGGAGCGACTCATCATTCGCCGTTGGGGATTGGGGAGCGATGGTTTAGGAGACAGGTTTGGATCCCTATCACCTAAGGCTTTTCAATTTTATGGGCCGTGAGGGTCCCATAAAAGCATTTTCTCCCTACGAGTCGTAAGGATCCCGCAGGTGTATATTCTCCTTAGGAGTCGTGAGGACTCCTAAGTGTGTTTTTTCTTCGTGAGTCGTAAGGATCCCACAAAGATTTGTTCTCCTCATGTATCGTGAGGACACATGAGTGGGTCTTCTCAATGGAGCATAATTCCAAAGGCGGAGACCGGCCGCGTAACTGGTGATTGCGGTGGGGCATGGGTATGATGAGAATTATTTGAGCCCGTGGAATGTATACGGTAGTCAATTTGGGGACTGGCCGTAGGGCGGAAGAATTTTGGGAAACTGGATTTTGGTTGGCGTCTGTATCGCTGCACTGGAATATGGTACCAGGAGCGACTCATCATTCGCCACTTTTTTTTGTTTTGTGTTTTTTTTTGTTTTACCGCGATTGCTCTATCATTTCAGCTTTTCTTATCGCGAAGGTCGCGATTGCCCTATCATTTCGGCTATTTATTCGCGGTTGCCCCATCATTTCGGCTTTATTTTCATTTTTATTTTTACTCGCTGATTTTTATTGCGAGTTGCCCCATCATTTCGGCTTTTCTTTATTTTTCTTTTATTTACACATTTTTTTTATTTACATTTTTTTTTACATTCCCAGTTTAACGACTTAGAGGTCGATTGTTCCCAGTTTAATGACGTGGTGGTCGATTGTTCCCAGTTTAATGACGTGGCGGTCGATTGTTTTCAGAGAAAGGCAGATGTCTGAGAGAATCCGTTTCACGAAGAACTTCGGCCTCCGTTTGTATGAAATTGGCGGTCGCATCTTGACTGTTTACTAACACGCCTTTGGACAGTTCTATCTCTCCTGCCTTGTATTGCTTTTCGACCCAATCTTTGAAGACGAAGCAGTCCTCAATGGCATGACTTATCACTCTGTGATAGGGGCAGTATTTGGGGTCGTCAGTCCTATTCGCTTCCTGCGGTCTTTTTGACTCTGGCAGTTGTAGACCGTTCTTCATGACGTCTTTGAATATTTTACGGATCTTGTCCCTTCTGAAGGAATAGACCTTATCCAGCTTCTCTTTCAGTGGAGATTCTCCTCCCTCTCTAAACATTGGCTTCCGAAGCTGGTTGGCATTAGGTCCGCTCAACCCTTGCTTATTTCGGTTGGCCGAGGCATTGAAAGATTCAGAATCGTCGGAATTTCCGCCTTTGCGATTATCGTCCTTTCGGTTTCTCCAGGACCTATTGTTATTTTGGGAATCCGAGGAGGACTCCTGCTTTGAGCGCTCCAGCATTTGAACTTTTCTGGTCAGTTCTTGGAATGTTTTGAGACCCGCGGTGCATTGAAACGGGGCCATCCAATTGTTGAGATTTCCGACAAGGAGACTGAAAGATTGGTCCTGCTCTATCGGTGGTTCACATTTGACGGAGAGATTGTGCCATCGGGTTATAAAATCCGTGTTGCTTTCGTTGTTCTTGGGCTTGGTCCTTACGAGCTCAGCAATGGTGATCTTATCGCTGACGCTCATGAACCTTTGTCGAAACAAAGATTCCATTTGGACGAAAGTAGTAACGGAGCCATCCGGTATGCTCGCGTACCAGTCGAAAGCAACATCGGTCAAGCTATTAACGAACTGGCGGAGGAGAAGCACATTGTTGCCCCCAGTATTCCCGCATGAAGCTTTGAAGTGGGCGATGTGCTGATTCGCATTTCCCGTCCCATCGAATCTTCCGAATTTGGGGATGACATAGCCTCTAGGAAATTCTACCAGATCATACTGAGCAGGATATGGTCTCCCACTACTGCCGATATCTTTTTGCGCTTCGGCTTCGGCCACCAATGTTTTGACTTTGCTGGCAACCAAATCCATGATTTGATCTTGAGTTAGCGGGCTACTGTCATCGGTAGCCAAGACATTTCCCGAGATAAGATGCGACTGATTTTCATGCGGTCCGCCCACTTTTGGACTTGAGGGAACGGGTGTCGGCTGTTTTGGGACACCGTTTCCTGGTTCATGAGAGCCCTGCGCCTGATTGGGCGGCTGAGAGGCAAGTTGGGCCGTGAGCTGTAGGACGACATTTGTAAAGTCGTCAATTTTTGAGTAGAGCTTGGCCATCTCCTTGTCTTTGTTTCTGAGCTGCTTTCGGAGCTCTTGAAGCAGCTCTTGCTCCGCGGTCCTGGGGCGGAAAGTCGGCTCTTCTTCGCTTTCCGAGCCCGACTCCTCATGGACTGAAAGGTCTTTCTGCCTATCATCCTCATCGAGAGGGTTTTCATCACCCAGCAGAGGCGGCTGTTCTTGGGAAGCGGCCACCACATTCAAGCCAGATTGGGTTTGAGATGTGGTAGCCCCGTCCTTGCTCTTGCTGCGCGTGCCTACCGTGTAGACAGTGTGGACCACATACCCAGCCATTTCCTCATCTTCGGCGGGGTAACCCTCTTCTTCGAACCTCATGAGGTTCAGCCTGGCAGGAGCCCTAGCCCTTTTGTTGGCTCTATATCTGAGCCTTTTCTCCCTCAGCTTCTCGATTTTGAAGGCTTGGCGGGCATCCGCTATCCGGGAAGCCATTGTGAGTTGATTATAGGGGGGCTTAGAGAAGACACCCGATCGAGCAGTGGTCGAGGGCACCGCTGGAGCTTGCTCGGGACGCATTGTAGCTTTGTTGGTGTTGGTGGCCTTGCCCCCAGCTGGGGCCATGGAGAGTCGTTCGGAAACGGACTTGCGCTTGGGCTGAGGTGCCTTCGCGACAACCACATTTGGTCTCCTGCCTTTCGAGACCGGTTTGTCTGCCACCGGGGCTTGAGGAGCCGGGATGGTGCCAACAGGCATGAACATAATAGAGCCGAATGGTAGCAGCGGCTCCTCCCATTATCGCCCGAGACTGGACGGAAGGACCGTCCTAGAGTCTATCCTCATCGTGTAGGAGACGGGAGATGAGTTCATCATCGAAGACATCGTCGGAAGGTGATTGCTTGAAAATCTGCATGAAAAAGCATTATTTTAGTATAAATATAGACATGTATATTGTTTTAGTTCGCATGAACGTTTAACCCGAAATATGGGAGGAGAGATTAGTTCCACCGGGCGTACCAGAATCTGTAGGGTGTTTTTCGTCACCCCATTGAGATGGGAATACGCGCGCGCTTGTCAGGCGCATTACAGATTCCCCCTGCCTAAGGTAGGCCGGGGTTTATTGATTGTGGGGATCCGAATCTCCGGCAGCCGCAAACTAAGCTGCCGTTAATTACCCCTCGCAATTGGAGCGAAGGAACCTCCAATTGACGGGTTAAACTGGTCATGTGAACTCAATATGCAGTGCGTTGGTGTGTGTGTATTTTTTTTGTTTTGTTCCACTTGTAAAAAGAGATATATACATACATACATACATATATATATATATATATATTCTATGTATAAAACAAAAATAAATAAGTAAATAAATATTTGGAGAATTTTTTTTTAATTTATTATTATTTTTGTTTAATTTTAAAATATTATTTATAATTTAATTTTATATTTTTTTAAATGAAATAAATAAAAAAGGGATTAAATAAAGAAAAGAAGAAAAGAAAATAATTATGTTTTTTTTTAAATTTTTAAATATTATTTATAATTTATTTTTATTTATTTAATATTTATTTATTTTTATTTTAAATAAAAAAAGGGGGGGAAGAAAGAAGAAAAGAAGAAAAGAGAATTTTTTTTTTAAAAGTGGGGTCACATGCTAGCATATGACATGGAGGGTCACATGTTAGCATGTGACCTCTCATGTGAGGGGGGATCACATGCTAGAATGTGACATGGAGGATCAGATGTTAGCATGTGACCATTCATGTAAGGGGGGTCACATGCTAGCATGTGACATGGAGGGTCACATGCTAGCATGCGACCCCGGGGGAGTCACATGCTAGCATGCGACCCCGGGGGAGTCACATGCTAGCATGTGACCCCTCACATGCTAGCATGTGAAAGGGGGTCACATGCTAGCATGTGACCCCTCACATGCTGGGGGCAAAAAGAGCTTCAGATTTTTTTTTAACGTGGAGTTCCACTCCAAAAGAATTTTATATGGTTAAAAAAATATAATGTGGAGTTAGACTCCCCAAAAAAAGTATTTTTTTGTGGAGTTAAACTCCAAAAGAATTTCTGTACTGGAGTTAAACTCCAAAAGAATTTTATTTGTGGAGTTGAACTCCAAAAGAATCTTATTTGTGGAGCTGAACTCCAAAAGAATTTTTGTAGTGGAGTTAAACTCCAAAATAATTTCCTGGTGGTGGAGTTGAACTTCAAAAGAATTTTATTTGTGGAGTTGAACTCCAAAAGATTTTCTCCTTTCTCCTTTGAGAAGAAACCCAAAATGGGTTCTCTTGAAACTCCAAGATCTAGATCTTGGATGATAAAAAAAAGAGACCCTTTTTCCTCTCTTGATAGAGTCTTGGGAGGTGGATTTATGGTAAAACTTTGTTTATTTTAAAAAAAAAAGAGAGCTAAGCTCTTGATTTATTTGGAAAATGAAAAGGAAGAGAAAGAACTTGAAAAAGAGAGAGTGGAGGAACAAACCCTAGTTTTTTTGAGGGAATGAAAAGTCTATGCTTTATTCATCATCATGTTGACTTATATAGGCTTACACATTTATATATAGCCCCTTGGACTTTACAAAATGGCATTTTGCCCATCCCATAATTCATGTGCCATTTTTTTTGCACATAAGCCATGGGCTTATAAAAATTTGGCTTTATACCTATTTTGTTTACATTCATACATAAAAATTACATAAAAATTATTTATTACATGATTTCATCTTGGCATGGGGAGGGTCGGCCGCTTCATGTTTCGGACTCGACCTGGGCATGGGCCCACTTGATCTGGGCTTGGGCCCACCTGGCTTGGGGTTGACCTTGACTTTGACTCGGTCAACCGGGGTGTAAATTTTTACCCCAACAGATACTTGTGCATGGTATTCAGTTGATAGTAATGATTAAGAGAACTTACTTCTCTTTCAGGTTACTCATAATTGGAAGTACTTCTAAGTTGAGTAATACTGATCGGCCTCCTTCCATTTAGTTGACATGAACTGGAGACAGCTGCATGATTTGAATCTGGTTCAATTAAATCAGTGCCTCTGTTTCTATATTGGATATAGAACAGTTCATATCTTAACGATGTTCAGGTACGGGGAGTTGTCCGGCTTATGCTTAAAACCCGACTCTGGATAACTCAAGGCACGTTTCTGTAATGGCTGTTTGTGGGTTGACCCGGGCTATGACGAGAGTTGATTTTCTACCATCTAGAAGATCAATAGTGATATTGTTCTTGACTCGCCACAGTTTTAAAAGAAATGGATTTTTTTTCAGAAAACAGTAGTGGGAGTATGGTAGAACTGGAAGTGATTCCAGAACCGCAAGCGATTACTGAAATTTGATAGGAACCTAAAGATTCAATTTGGTTTGACATTCCATTGGCCACTCCGCAGATACGGTGGGTAACCTCAGGCACCCGAGAGGTACTCCGGTAGCCTCAAGGACGGTAGCGGGGAGGTTCTTGTTTACCCAGACTTGCCATTGCTGTTGTTCTAGGCTGTGAGACTCGGTAGGAGGCTGAGTATAGCGTCGTTCTAAACTAGCTTTAGAAGTGTACGTCTATATGACTCTGCCAGAGGGTTGTCATGGTCAGTGGGAGCAGCGGAAGCATTGGTGGATAGGTGGCTTATGTCTATTTATAGACTAAAGCAGATATAGCGGAGATAGATCATCTATTTCTGATGTGACAGTCATAGGTTTGACTTCATCAGAACAGGGGATGGATCTGTTAAGAAGGTAGTAGGGTGTGTTGTCCTGGTATTTGGATGACATACACAGAGTAGGAAGTGAAATTCCTATACTACGATCGGTTATACTTTGGTTGTCACACAGTGGTTTCTCCAGATAGGATATTAATCCAATCCTGGAGAAACCATCGGAAGCGGTTTTGGAACATAAGTTGATGTTCTAGGGATATGATAACGGCAGCCTCTTTTGGGAGACAGTTATGATTCCAGGCTTCCAAGGTGACCTGGATAACAGAGAGGTTGTCAGAGTTATAGCTTTCCCTCTGACGAGGGGCAGTATTTTGGACAGATGGTCCAGGTGGATACTGAGGGAAGGCATGGCGCAGGATACTGATTAAGTTCAGTTGATGATACAGTCTAAGAAGTTTGGATTTGGAGTTCATTTATGAGCTAGGTCCCATCAGACATCCAGACACATTCTAAGACAGGTATTGCTCATTTCGGGAGATGGGTTTCTCCGCGAACTTGAGATTAAGAGAGACATAGAAAGAAACACCAGAGCGGATCCACTCACTAAGGCTATTCCTCGAACACAATAGTTTCGCAAACGAGCTTTGTGAGACTGATTAGTAGAGGAGTTGGGTGTTCGGTATCACACGGGCTGTGAGTATGCGATATCGCAATAATTATCCTTGAGTGCAAGTGGGAGATTGTTGGATATAGTGCCCTCAGAGTCAATTATTGGATCACAAGCACGTGATTGCAATGATTGAGGGAGGACCTATGCCGGTAGGACAATCTTACTCAAGATGATAGTATGCTATCTGGTTTATCTTTATCATCGTGTACTGCTTTAGGTGACCATACAGGTCACTATTGCACGTTGATAGAGCCCCTAGGATTTTTGCTTGACTACCAGCAGTATGAGGGCGATCATATACGTGGGAGCTGGGGTCTATAAGCACATCCTTAAAAGGTCCTTATTCGTGGGAGTTTCGAGACAAGGCATCGATACTCTAGAGTAGACTAGTGTATACAGTCGAGACCTCGACGAGGGGCGGTGGCCGGTCTCACAAGCCACTGGTGTCAGTTGGTTCACCTAAGATGCATACAGGTGCTCATTGGGTTATGAGTACACCGGACATGACTCGCCGGGAACCTGCTAGTTGGTATTATACCTGACGTCAGATAGCAGTTCCCTGGTGACATGTGTACAGGTTAGTTCATCGACCTGAGATCGTCATTTGTCTCGTGTGAGTTCCCACTGTGCTTTGATTACTACCCTACCACGCTCAAAGAAGACGTGCAAACAGGTTTTAGTTGGGTACAGTCCCGAGCCATATGGAGGCAGTGAGCGGATCTGCAGGGGTTCGTCTCTCCCGGTATTGGGGGTGAGGTCGCGCTGTGTCTAGGAGAGCCAGTACATGAAAAGTCCTTGGCCAAGGCAGGAGATTTACTGGTAGGTATTCCAGTAGTATCTCAGGGTGTTCTGGGCTGATCTCCGACACGACTTGTACCGCTTTTGGGGGTCTGACTTTTACCAACCCCCTAGGCCCGCCATGCGATGCTCATAGTCGAACGGACCAGACTGTACGTATATTGTCACTGACAGGCTCAGTAGGGTGTCAGGATGAGTTCGCTCATCGACGTCCCTTTTGGTCAGTATCTGGTAGCCCGTTACGTATTGGCTAATACCTCTGACGTGCTAGTGGTTAAATCCACAACCAAAGTATTGACGAGTCTTTAGAGTCCCCCACATACCAGTTTCTCAAGTTTCGGGCGAAACGCTGTAGAGTCCGTATGGAGATATGGCAGGGTTCGATCAGATACGTGCGGTATTGCACGGATCATGATCGGACGGATAATACTAGCGGGCTTTGGTTTAAGCCGGATTCTAGTGTTGTACAGTGTAGATTTTGTCTCTTTGAATTTGTATTCAGTGGGAATACAAATGCGGGTATGTATTTACAGTCGTGGGATTTTCCTGTAATTTATTACGGGATCAGTTTTCTGAAGTTGCCAGTTTGCATTCCGTTCCGGCCAGTTTTCTTTTGTTCCTTTACGGCCGGACTTTTGTGTTTGCAAATTAGCAGTTGTGTAGGGTTTATTTGATATTTGAGGGATTATGATAACCATAGCATCATTAGATTCCATTCTTTTCTTGCTTCATTATGGCTTGCAATTAATGTGATGAGATTGAGTGGGATTTGTATTAGACTTGGGTGTGACATAATTCTCTTTTTATCACACATTTCTCCTCTTGCTTTATCCTATCTTTTTTCCTTCCACCATTCTAATAGGGGCCGGCCACTTTGAGGGAGAAGAGAGGGAGTTCATTTTTCATGTGGGAAAAAAAATTTATCATTCATCTCATTTTTAGCTTGCCACCAAAATTCCCAAGTTCATATCTTGTTCATTCCTCCATCACCAAAGGCAACTTCACCCCAAATGAGACAATGGTTTCTACACTAGTCTACAGCATTCCTTGGACGCGTCGGCTAGCCAACTTCGCGCCCGAGTTGCCTCGGTCCAGAGGTGGGAGCCCGTAAAAGAACCCGGCGATGTGGTGCCCGTTACGACGAGGAGGTGACGACCGGAGATTCCGCGAGGAGATTGGAGTGGAGGCGAAGACCGAAGGACACGGATCGCTTGGTATAACTTCTCTACTCATATTCTAGTTTGCTAGAGTTAGGTTAATGGCCCGATCCGGGATTTTAGTGCGCGCTGGTGCCGGTTTTCTAGTTTGAAAAGTTTTTCGTTTCCGCATTCCGGCGTCGGATTGACGGCCGGGGCGCCGCCGTGCACTTACACAAAGATTGTATTCCGCATTCATTTAGTTATAAAGATGTTTACATATCGTTTTGTTTAAAAGTCTAGTTAAGATTCTAGGGTTAGGGTTCTTTAGAACGGCAAAATTTGAAAATGGCATGGACGATTCCTCCCAAAACCTTGCCGCCACACTTGTTAACCCTACAGTAAATGTCATACCCCAGAAACTTTATAAGTCATGCTAATTTATGGCCCATAACGGTTCGAGAAACTACTGATAACTCTTATAAGTAAATCTCGACAACCCTGGCTAGGGATTTGCTGTTATGGCCGATCAAGTATAGCGCGACATCAACTCCCTATACCGAGAGAGATGAAACCCCTCCTATCGCTCACCGCCTCCATGTGATTCAGGACTGTACCCAAAATCCACCTGTTTGTACGACTCAGTAGAACCTGTTAGTTATGTGTATGCCTTAGAGGCCATTATTGTACATATGATGTATATTATAATGGATGCTTGGACATATATAGAGAGGACTTTCTTTCTCGACATGATAGTTTGCTATCTGGTTGCTCTTTGTCTTAACATGTATACTTGTATTGTGATACTGTCTTGCTCTCACATGTTGATAAAGCCCTCAGGATGTGTACTTGACTACCGGGACTATGATGGAGATCATACTAGTGGGGCCAGGGTTGTCCACAAGTACATCCTTTAATTGTTCCTAGTCGAGAGTGTATCGAGACAGGGAATCGATATTCCAGAGTAAACTAGCGTATACGCTTCTTGACCCATATGATAGGAGATGGAAAATCCCACATCCATTTGTGTTTGACATCAAAGATGGTATATGGGTGCTCAGTGGAGACTGGGTACACTGAACGGACTCGCCGAGAACTCCTAGTTGGTGTTATACCTATCGTCAGATAGCAGTTCTCAGATGACACTGGTACAGGTTGGTCTTAGACCCGAGATCATCATAGAGTCTGTAACAACCCTAAATTTCCTATACAAGTTTTTACAAAAAAATTTCAAAAATCCACAAAGGGGTAATTATTGCCTGAGCACAAGACTTAAGTAATTAATTAGCAATTTAATTACAAGAAGGAGCTTGTAGCTCATTGGTAATACCTTGCACTGCTGAACCAAGCCACCAGAGTTCAAATCCCATACCCCACATTATTTTTAATATTGATTTTTTTAAAAACCTTTAGAATACCAAGGGTTTACATGTGCATATCTCACAAAAACCCCACTACACCTAAAAATGTAACATTGCCAGAGGATAGATGAACCATCGGGGGGGATTTCGGCCGCCGGACTCGGCCGGAAATCGGCCAACTCGGTCTCGACTCGGCTGACTCCGTCCTCCGACCGAGTCCTGGCCGAGTACCCTCGAGTCGGCCGATTCCGGCGATGACCCCAACAGGAAAATTGTGTCCTTTCACATTCCCTATGCACCTGCAAAATTTTAGCCTCAGACCATTTTCAGAGCTCTTTTAAAACCCCAATTACTCCACTTTTAATACATTTTTAATACATTTTATCATATTTTTCATTTTAACCTTTCACCTACCCTAACCCTAGCCTAACCCTATAAATACTACCCCTACCCTCTACCCTCTCACCCCAAAACTCTGAGCCAACTCACTAAAATTCTCAAGAAATCTTGTGTACTTTAAAAATGAGCATGAAGCGAAGCTACGGCGAAATTCCCGGCGAACTTCCGGCGATCGTTCTAGGAACTCTCGGCGATGAATCGACGCACCGACGATTCCTCTTCTTCCATCTCACTCTCGTTATTGTCCAAAATCCGTAAATCTTATTTTTTATCTCTTTTTTCTATTCTAAAAATAAGGATTTACAAAACCCGACGGAATCGGAACAAATCTGATTTCCGATTCGGTTTTCTTATAAAACTTCACTTCTCGTTAATACAATTATACTTAAACTCTCTCATATTGACTATTAAACACTAATTAAACAAATTGATCAAGTTTCATTTCATAAAATGATGGTTATTTCACTTTATCGTATTTTTCATTTAAATACCAAATTGTTTTAATTATACATTTAACTTCATTAAACTTGCTATACCTTTGAGTAGAACAAGAGGTAATGACCTACCACCTCACACACTCATATGCAACATAACACGATACGCTCGAGAACTTAGAATACGGGAAAACAAACATTTTCATTTAAATACCCTTTACTTAATAAAACCATTTCTAAAAGATTTAGTATTGATACATCTTTACAAATAGATAACCTTTGAGCTAAAAATAAAAAATAATAAAAAAATATCAAGACTTAGCCAATTAAGGACTGTCGCGCTCATTAGGACAGAAGAAGATTGTGGGCATTCAGTCGTTTATCTAAACCTGACTTTACGGTGCCTAGACAAGTGAGAAAGGTAACTTTAAAAGGCCCGTCTCACGGTGATTCGTGAGTGGAACCCTTCTTTCTTCATTTGTACTTACCTGGCCAAATTTGGCGGTGAAGAGGCGATTTGAGGGATATCTCACAACTTGTCGCTTTGGACCAGTTAGGAGCAGTCTAGTTGAATTAGGAGACCCTAGAACATAGATTACGGGAAATCGACACCTTTACAAATAAATACCTTTATGAAATTAGGATATTTGCACTAGAAATATCACAATATAAAATCTACATTCATTACAACTCTAAAGACGAATAATAAATATTTAGGGTGTATTTTGAAAAGTATATAAAAGTATTTTTACATAAAACCCCCTCAAGTTCTATAATTTACCCTAAGGACCCTAGTAAATATAGGTTTAAGCGGGACCAATCTCTTGAACCTCAGGGAGCCGGAGAAATGGGTGTTTGCCTATTAAGGTAGACAACTTAACAACGGTGTTATCAATACGGTAATCGTCTTTGAAAAAGACACAAATCCTGCCGTCCATATGCAGCGGTTACCGATAATATCAAAATAATCAGGACTTCAATTTAATTTTCTAGTTGTCTGACTCAGAGTGAGTCTCATTATAATCTGACTTGAATATGATTCAAGTACAATTTACAATCTACAATCTAAATCTATAATCTTCAATATTACAATTCAACATGAATCGATGGATCCAATTATCAATCTATACAACTTGACTGAACCGAACCATGGATATACATTCCATTTACATGGTTCTCCAGTTATTCCATTTACATGATTCTACGGTTATATCCGTTTACTGATATCATGGTTTCGGTCAGTCAATCAATTATACAATCAATACAATTTACAAAACAAACAATACAAACAAGATATCTCGGGGTTTAAGGGGTAGATTGGTACGGAAGGTGTTGGAAGTGGCACGAGACAGTAGGACTTAATACACCTAACATGAATCCAGTTGCTGTTGTACCGTGGAATAAACGGTTTCTTGTACTATACTTGCCTCTAGTCTCTGGCATATAGAGACTCCTCTTGTATACACTGGCATTATTTTGTACCAAGGTACAAACAACAGCGTTAATACAACATTACAACAATATAATACAACTTTAAAAAGATACCTTCTTATTCTGTCTATTCTATTTCTCCCTTATCTGTGGGACTTACCAAGCGGCCTGTTCGCTGACGACATTCTCTTTCTTTCTTCTTTGAATGTCGTCAGGTGTTCGGGACACATCAGAGATCGAGCCCAGCGCTGAAGGCTTGGACCAGTTCAGTGAAGACCCTGAGCTCTAGTTCATTGTACACTTTTCCATTTCAGTACTTTTCTTTTCTGTTATGCCATTGTTTAGGCATTGCTTTTTATTTCAGTTGTATTTACTTTCCATGTATTGTACAAAAGAATGTTAATAAATAAAGTTACTGTTCAGTTTATATCCTGTCTCTTGTGCTTTACTTTTATATTGCTTAGATACGCTTAGCGTATTTAATTCACAGTAAATACATAGCGGACTAGTCGCGTCCTCTGCCCGTATACCGGGAAGCGAGGCGTGACAGGTTTTGTTGGTGGCCCTTGCAGGTCAGAGCTGTATAGAACCATACTATACAGTTCTTTTCTGCGTGAACAAACCTAAGCAATATAACACAAGAACTAGCAACTAAAACATTCTTTATAATTTATGTTCCTTGAATCTTACAATTTCATATTCCTTGAATCTTATCATTTCATTTACTTGAATCTGTCTTAACCCAAATTTTTCTTTAAGGTTATGGATTCCCCATGCAACACCTGCACCAACTTCAACAACACTCCACTTCCACTACCAATCACACCTGCCATTCATGCTCCACCAAACGAGCAAACGGTTCTGCTTGAGGAAATCCGAAGCCTCCTGGTTGGACTGCAGCAGTAGACTGCTATATTATTGAACCGACCAAAAGCAGAAGCAACCGTCAGGAAACGCTCTGCCACCCAGATGGTAAGAGGAACCTACACTACACAACCTTCTGAACCCAAGAGACAGAAAGAAACAATTAACCAGTCAAGTCCAGGTTTTTGTTATTAGTGCCGTAGGGATGGACACTTGTGGAAGGACTGTAGGCGTGCAAAAATCCTGTGCCTAGTTTGTGGTGCATCCAATCATAGAAATGGATATTGTCCCTATAGACGCAATTCAGCTCACACACCCACCAACTACCCACAGCGGCCAGCTATCCAGGCTCCTGCAACTCGTCCTATACTCCCAACACCACCTCCACATGGACCACCTCTACCTAGTCAGGAATCGATGTATCGGCTTACATAGAAAAATGTGCCGTGACGTCAAGCTTCCACCGTAGCAGCCATAGAACCTGAGACTGTGAACCAAGGTAACCCAGGTAACTCCCTCACTTTGACTAAAAATTTTTGCAATATTTCTTTCTTCTAAATATTTTCATACACTATCTATACTCCAGTCACCAAACTTTCATTGAATCTGTTAGACTTTCCTTTTACAAATTTCGAGGACGAATTTTTTTTAAGGAGGGTAGAATGTAACAACCCTAAATTTCCTATATAAGTTTGTACAAAATTTTTTCAGAAATCCATAAAGGGGTAATTATTGCCTGAGCACAAGACTTAAGTAATTAATTAGCAATTTAATTACAAGAAGGAACTTGTAGCTCATTGGTAATACCTTGCACTGCTGAACCAAGCCACCAGAGTTCAAATCCCATACCCCACATTATTTTTAATATTGATTTTTTTAAAACCTTTAGAATTCCAAGGGTTTACATGTGCATATCTCACAAAAACCCCATTACACCCAAAAATGTAACATTGCCAGAGGATATATGAACCATCGGGGGGGATTTCGGCCGCCGGACTCGGCCGGAAATCGGCCAACTCGGTCTCGACTCGGCCGACTCCGTCCTCCGACCGAGTCCCTGCCGAGTACCCTCGAGTCGGCCGATTCCGGCGATGACTCCAACATGAAAATTGTGTCTTTTCACATTCCCTATGCACCTGCAAAATTTTAGCCTCAGACCATTTGCAGAGCTCTTTTAAAACCCCAATTACTCCACTTTTAAAACATTTTTAATACATTTTATCACATTTTTTATTTTAACCTTTCACCTACCCTAACCCTATAAATATCATCCCTACCCTCTACCCTCTCACCCCGAAACTCTGAGCCAACTCTCTAAAATTCTCAAGAAATCTTGTGTACTTTAAAAACGAGCACGAAGAGAAGCTACGGAAAAATTCCCGGCGAACTTCCGGTGATCGTTCTAGGAACTCTCGGCGACGAATCGATGCACCGGCGATTCCTTTTCTTCCATCTCACTTTCGTTATTGTCCAAAACTCGTAAGTCCCATTTTCTATCTCTCTTTTCTATTCTAAAAATACGGATTTACAAAACCCGATGGAATCGGAACAAATCCGATTTCCGATTCGGTTTTCTTATAAAACTTCACTTCTCGTTAATACAATTATGCTTAAACTCCCTCATGTTGACTATTAAACACTAATTAACCAAATTGATCAAGTTTCATTTCATAAAATGATGGTTATTTCACTTTATCATATTTTTCATTTAAATACCACATTGTTTCAATTATACATTTAACTTCATTAAACTTGCTATACCTTTAAGTAGACCACGAGGTAATGACCTACCTCCTCACACACTCATACGTAATATAACACGATACCCTCAAGAACTTAGAATACGGGAAAACAAACATTTTCATTTAAATACCCTTTACTTAATAAAACCATTTCTAAAAGATTTAGTATTGATACATCTTTACAAATAAATAACCTTTGAGCTAAAAAAAAAAATATCTAGACTCAGCCAATTAAGGACTGTCGCGCTCATTTGGACAGAGAAAGGTTGTGGGCATTCGGTCGTTTATCTAAACTTGACTTTGTGGTGTCTAGACTAGATAAGTGAGAAAGGTAACTTTAAAAGGCCTGTCTTACGGTGATTCGTGAGCGGAACCCTCCTTTCTTCACTTGTACTTACCTGGCCACAATTGGCGGTGAAGAGGCGATTTAAGGGATATCTCACAACTTGTCGCTTTGGACCAGTTAGGAGCAGTCTAGTTGAACTAGTAGACCCTAGAATATAGAATACGGGAAATCAATATCTTTCCAAATAAATACCTTTATGAAATTAGGATATTTGCACTAGAAATATCACAATATAAAATCTACATTCATTACAACTCTAAAGACGAATAATAAATACTTGGGGTGTATTTTGAAAAGTATATAAAAGTATTTTTACATAAAACCCCTCAAGTTCTATAATTTACCCTAAGGACCCTAGTAAATATAGGTTTAAGCGGGACCAATCTCTTGAGCCTCAGGGAGCCGGAGAAGTGGGTGCTTGCCTATCTAAGGTAGACAACTTAACAACGGTGTTATCAATACGGTAATCTTCTTTAAAAAAGATATAAATCTTGCCGTCCATATGCAGCGGTTACCGATAACATCAAAACAATCGGGACTTCAATTTACTTTTCTAATTGTCTGACTCAGAGTGAGTCTCATTATAATCTGACTTGAATATGATTCAAGTACAATCTACAATTTACAATCTATAATCTTCAATATTACAATTCAACATGAATCCATGAATCCAATTATCAATCTATACAACTTGACTGAACCGAACCATGGATATACATTCCGTTTACATGGTTCTCCAGTTATTCCATTTACATGATTCTACGGTTACATCCGTTTACTGATATCATGGTTTCGGTCAGTCAATCAATTATACAATCAATACAATTTACAAAACAAACAATACAAACAAGTCATCTCGGGGTTTAAGGGGTAGATTGGTACGGAAGGTGTTAGAAGTGGCATGACACAGTAAGACTTAATACACCTAATATGAATCCAGTTGCTGTTGTACCATGGCATAAACGGTTCCTTGTACTATACTTGCCTCTAGTATCTGGAATATAGAGACTCCTCTCGTATACACTGGTATTCTTCTGTACCAAGATACAAACAACAGTGTTAATACAATATTACAATAATATAATACAACTTTAAAAAGATACCTTCTTATTCTGTCAATTCTATTTCTCCCTTATCTGTGGGACTTACCGAGCGACCTGTTCGCTGACGACATTCTCTTTCTTTCTTCTTTGAATGTCGTCAGGTGTTCGGGACACCTCAGAGATCGAGCCCAGTGCTTAAGACTTGGACCAGTTCAGTGAAGACCCGGAGCTCTAGTTCATTGTACACTTTTCCATTTCAGTACTTTACTTTTCTGTTATGCCATTATTTAGGCATTGCTTTTTATTTCAGTTGTATTTACTTTCCATGTATTATACAAAAGAATGTTAATAAATAAAATTGCTGTTCAGTTTATATCCTGTCTCTTGTGCTTTACTTTTATATTGCTTAGATACGCTTATCGTATTTACTTCACAGTAAATACGTAGCGGACCAGTCGCGTCCTCTGCCCGTATACCGGGAAGCGGGGCGTGACAGAGTCTTGTGTGATTCCCACTGTGCTTTTATTTCCACTTTACCATGTTCAAGAGAACGTGCAAAACGGTGGCTTTTGGGTACAGTCCCGAGTCACATGGAGGCAATGAGAGATAGGACGGGATTCGTCTCTCCCGGTATTGGGGGTTGATGTTGCGTTGTGCTCGATTGGCTATAACAGGAAGTCCCTGGCCATGACTGATACGGAGATTTACTGGTAAGTGTTATCTATGGTTTCTCGACCCGTTATGAGCCTCACATTGGCACGACTTATCGGTTACTGGTGTCTGACGTTTACCACCCCTAGACTAGATATGCGACGTATCAGACGAAGAGACCGGACTGTACGACAGTGTTACTGACAGCCTTTACAGGAGTATGAGCAGGATTTCTTGTTGATCTTCTGATCGCTCAATACCCGGGTAGCCGTTACGTCCAGCTAGTACTGCTGATGGCTTGTGGATGACTGATATGATCATCACCTACTGCCGGTGTATTGACGAGTCTTTAGAGTCATACACAGAGGTTTCCTGACTCAGGCGAAATGAAGTAGGACCACATATGTGATATGTGCGGGACCGAGATTAATAAGAGTATGTGATACTGTATTCTATTCTCGCGATATGTGATATCGGTCAGTTATATCTGATATAGCCGGATTATCGAATTAATTGTTGATTCGATAAGTTGATACAAATAATATTAGTCGGTTATATGTGATATAGCCAGATTATTGAATCAAGTGTTGATTTAATAATTTAATGTATAATTATATATGTGATATATTAATTTACATTAACTAATATTCGCTCACTTAAGTTTTTCTTTATCTCACTTATGCATTTAATATATATGTGATATATATTATTTATGTTTCTTTATGTGTCATGCTTGATGATGCATGATACATGGGTATATGAGACTCATACCATGCTCATGATAATGTAAGGTTTAATTATTTAAAGTAAATCCAAATTAGTTGAAAATTAGTCATATGGCATGAAGCTTGTAGATCTATTGATTTAGTCCACTAGTTTTGTTTTACTTAAGATATTTATTAACCCAACCATTCTCATTAGCCATGGTTAAGTCTTTACATGAGTTAGTATATGATATTTTCTCACCCATGGTTGCTATTCTCACTCATTCTATTATTATCTTCATCTTCTTCTTCATCAAGAGTTAACTCTCTAGGTTTTGAGAGGTGAAAAAAATTAGTGAGAAAAAGAATTCAAAAGTTAGCAAAACTCCTATTTCATCGTCCTCTACTAGATTAGCCATTTATTTTAGGGTGGTAGTTTCACTAATCCTTAATTAGTGAAGAGATAGCTTGGGTTGGTGTCTTCTCGACATAGATCATCTTCGGCCTCGAAGACTTTGTGCAAGTTTGTTCCTTTCATCTTGTGGAGCCATTCTAGAGTCTGGAAGATCACTACTTGGAGCGAAGGGACTAGAGCTATTGAAGTGAAGGACAGGTCTACAAAGGTTGTATTCCATGTACACTTAGATATATAAAGTTGTTTACATGTTGTATTGTCTAATTCTCTAGTTAAGATTCTAGGATTAGGGCTGTTTAGCATGGAAATTTTTTGAAAATGGCATGGACGATGCCTCCCGAAACCTTGCTGTCGTGCTAGGTAATCCAACAGTGGTATTAGAACCAGGCTAGAGAATTAGACGATGTCTGTAGAATTACGAAACCGAAACAACTCTGAAACACTCAAAACTATAACCTAGTTTCTATTGAAATTTTTAAGTCGTCTAAAATTTTTTTAGGCAATTGCAGAATGTTATATGAGATGTAACATGAACACTGGACAAACACGAACCCAATTGGCCAGATTTGACCCGGCGAGACATGCAATAAAACCGGCCTGGCCGGCCCTGATGAAGTATTTGGGGTTTGTTTTTGTTTTGTGTTCCAGTCTCTCGGTTTTGGTGTTTCACGTGTTGCTTGTTTCTGCTATGATTGCATGTGATGTTATCTTACTGTAAAGGCAATTCAAAGTATTTCGTAGTCGTAATTCTAACATCATTTCGGGTATTTTAGACGGCGTTAAAAAGTTCGAACGGATATCAATAACCCATTTTCTCCCTCGCTGGAAATTTCCAAAGTTGAAAATATTCAAAAATCATGTAAGTAATTCTATGGACGCTCTAGAAGAACGAAACTCTAACTCAATTCTATGACCATCGGAACCACCATCAAACCCTTGGGTTTGAGGTAGTTCCGTGGCGCCATAGGTAAGGTAAGGGTTGACTCTTCTACGGTTGGTCCATAGGTACTGTGGCATGTTCTGAGTGTTTCTTAACTGTGCTCAAGTGTTGAGCTCTTTGGTAAATTTTGGGTGTTTGTTGATTCGATCGGAATGTTTAAAATCGTCTAGCTATCTATGGAATGCGATACAATATTTGGAATCTACACTAATTAGTTTTATGAAAATTGATTAGTTGCTAGTAAAATTTAACATTTCGGTCTCGATGGGAATCAGGAATCTTGTTGAATTACCCGATTTCTTTTGAAAAGGTGTTTTCATGAGTGAGACTCAAATGTAAGATTTACAATGTTAGGCATGAAATCCGAAATATGAGATATTCCGGGTTTATGATGTCTAACGGCTGAGTCGATTCCAAATGTTGTAGTTTGACATTTTCTTTTCTGCGACCGTAAGTGTAATATGTGGTGTATCGCTGGTTTCGTTGCTATATGTCGACGACAATTGGGATACGCATATTTACATACGTTGATGACATGTGATATTATGTGTTGCTGGGATATGTTATATTGGATCGTCGTGTTTTGAATAGCCGGGTTTTTTTTATGTGAGATGAGAGTTTTTCATTTTCATTCATGTAAAAACTTGTATGTAATATTCTTTTATTAGGGCACTTCCGGGTTGAGGATGATGTCACCATTGTTGTATATTATTTACTTTTCCACATTAGGATAGACCCAAGGTGGGGAGCACAAGTAACCGGGTTCTAGAGTCCAGTGGGAGACCATCCCGAGGAGTCGAAATCTAGAATTGGAAGGGTTGCTTGCCGCTCTCGTAGGAGTCTACGGATATGGGTTTGACTATTCATTGCGACCGTGGAATCCGTATTTTTTACTGGCTTGATATAAAACACGGATATCCTAGTATATCCAATATTTCATATGTGGACTTCTGCTGCTGATATTCTGTGATGTGATCACTTTATATACTTGAGACGAATACTTTATTATTATATATATGATATATAATAAACATTGCTTATGTTTTACACCCGTGCTAGTCCCGTCCCGCTATGCCGTTAGTTAAGTAATCTAACGGTGCATAACGGGACACTGTAGCGAATGCGGATGGCATAAGCGTACGTTGTATTTTCGTTTCTTCTGTGATGCTTAGGAAGTATAATTGATAGGACTTCATTAATGAGATTAATGAAAAGTAAAGAAACCTAAAGATGTTGTAGAATCAAATTTTCAAAAAGGGTAGCTCTACTTTTTGCTTTGCATAGCGGTATTCCTTGTAGAATATCTAGCACCTCATTCGACGAGGAAAGAGCCGAGATCCCTTCACCAGGAGTGACCTCTTTAGCAAAAGCTAGAAGATACTACAACCCACTCGGTTTTGTTTTATGATTGCTTTTTAGTTCTTGTTTTGCATAGCGGTATTCCTTGTAGAATATCCAGCACCTCATTCGATGAGGAAAGAGCCGAGATCCCTTCACCGGGTGTGATCTCTTTAGCAAAACTAGTAAAAGCCTAAAAACACTCCTTTTCAAAGTCACTCGATTCTACATCGATATCAAGTTCATTACGCAAAAGGTTTTCTTAAAAACCTGCTGTAGCCCTTCGTCATTTCAGATAAGTACTACTTAGTATTCGTGCTACGTTTGTTGACTATGTTAAGGCGTAGTATGCGGTAGCTAATTACTGCTTATCTGCTAAAGTATGAGATGCGATTGGATTAGGGTAATCGTACGACTTTGTTGACTATGTTAAGGGTCGTAGGGTGGGTTTAATTCAATCAGGAAATGACGGGTTAAATTTGGCTAGCGCTTATGATTTGTTGACTATATTAAGGTCATAAGTTGCTAGGGGTAAAATATTATTGGGAATTTCAAGTGTTGAAATTTGCAATGAGATTGCATACCTTATATGAGATAGTTGGATCCCAATACCCACCGCGAGTAAGAGTTACTCATCGGAGAGTTTTACACATCATAATTAGCTGATTAAGTAGGTGTCTAGAAAGGTGTTAACGGTGTTACACCTCTGGGAAAATGAGGTTTATTTTAGTTAGGTCCGTGCGGAAGCACGGGGAACCTCCCTCAAAATACCGACACTGGCCTGGCTGAAAGATTAGCGAACTTGTAAGGTGTAATTAATCCCGGCTAGTCTTACCTTTTAGAGTTTGAAGGAAGATTTGATAAAAACAGTGGGAGCCATCCTGATTAGATAAGATAATAACCAATCTAATATTACAAGAGCATACGCTATGTGTTTTCTTCTCTCTCTCCAAGTAGCGACCATGTCAGGTCTTAATCAAGATAATACTATGGATGTATTGACCGAACCCTCTTGTTATACTGAGCAGGGGAACGTTGGTTCCATTTTTTCTTATAATTGTTATAAGACTGAGTAGGAAATAGGGGAATATCCGGATTCCCACGCCACCCAAACGAAGAATAAGCATATTGATGCATCTTCTTCGGGTGTGTTAGTTACCGAGAACTGTTTCTCAGTACACTCTACGTCCTGGGCATTAGATACCAGATCAGGATTCCACATATGTAGTATGTTACATGGGCTAAGGAAAGGTAGAGAACTGGGAATAGGTGATCATTCTATAAAAGTAGGTAATGATGCAAATATTGCAGCAAAAGCTGTTGGCGAATATCATCTTGTATTACCAAATGGTAATACATTGATTCTGAACGAATGCTACTACATACCGAACCTGATATGCAATATTATATCAGTTTCTCTATTAAGTAATGAAGGATATAATTTTGTATTACAGGATAATGTTATGAACATCTTCCTGAATAAAAAGTTGATTGGATCAGGTTCACTAAGTAATGACATATACATTCTAAATCTAACCATAGTTCTTAACGTACAAAACACACACAAGAGGAAGAGTTCAGAAATGAACGAATCCTTATTATGGCATTGTAGCCTAGGTCATATCTGTTTCCTCAATCAAAGCAAAGCTCTGTTCAAACTCTAAGATTTGAAATGAAGCGACGCTTTTTTTCCCCAATAAAGAGCAAAGCTCTGTATTAAAAATCTAATGTAAAAATTGAAGAAACGCTTCGGCTTCTGCGCGCTGCGCGCCACGTGTCAAAAGCAGACACGCCAGCGCTAAAAGCGCTGCGCCCTAGGCAGCGCACCCAATCAGGGCAAAGCTCTGTTTTAATTCAAAATTTAAATTGAAGCAACGCTTCAGATCCAGCGCTCAGCGCGCCACGTGTCAAACACGGGTGCGCTAGCGCAGTTGCGCTGCGCTCTTCGCTGCGTGCCACGTGTCAAACACGGGTGCGCTAGCGCAGTTACGCTGCGCTCTGTGCTGCGTGCCACGTGTTAAATACGGGCGCGCTAGCGCAGTTGCGCTGTGCTCTGCGCTGTGCGCCACGTGTCGAGCGTAGGTGCGTTAGCGCAAGGTGCGCCAGCGCTGGAATTAAAATTCCCCATCATCAGATCAAAAGATCTATTAATAATAAATTATTAATTAATCAGAACTAAAATTCTGTTATGGAAAGATCTTTCCAATCTTGTTAAAATCAAGAAGATTATCTTCTGTAAAACAGAAGCCCTAGGATCAAAGATCCAACGGTCGGAAATATTCCCAAATCAATCAGAGAAAGATCTCTTAAAACTGATTTAACAAATAATTTGGCCCTATATAAAGGACCTTAGACTTCAAGTCTAAAATAGAGACACATACAGAAAAAGAGAGAAAAAACCCTCTGCAAAAAAGAGCAAACTCTTAAGAAAAAGAAGATTTTTCTTCATCTTAAAGGTAAAGAACTATGTTCTTGAATAACAGAGATGAATCCATCTCATAAAAAAGAAGAACCATCTTCTAAAAAGATCTTACATCTATAAAAAGACCAAGGTCTTTTGATTTAAAAGAAAAGATCAAAAAGATCTAATCATAAAAAGACTAAAGAAGTATTTTACTTCATTCACAGATCTTTTGATCTATAAAGGCAGAGCCTTTTATAAAAAACAAGAACTTTTGTTTTTTGATCTTGAGGCAAAGCCTCCTTTGAAGAACATAAATATGTTCTTTGATCTTAAAACCGATCAGAAGCGCTTTGCGCTATTAAAAAGTGCCTTGCACTCATGAACTGCGCCCTTGCGCTCCTTGGACCGGCGCTCAGCGCCAAAACCTGCCACGTGTCAACTAGAGGCACAATCTGCGCTTTGTGCTTCTAAAAACAGAGTACTGCGCTCATGAGTTGGTGCTCAGCACCAAGCGCGCCACGTGTCACTCACTGGTGCGCCAACAAACTAGCGCAACGTGCTCATACACTAACAGCGCAATGCGCCAATAAACTAGTGCTCAGCGCTAAGCGCGACACTTGTCCTCCTCGTGTGCGCTATCCAACAGAAGCGCACTGCACTCTTTCCTTGGCGCAAAGCGCCTGACGCGCCACGTGGCGCACTGTCAGAACATACTTTGTTTTGATAAATGCTACGCATTATTAAAAGGGCTGAGCCCAGATGAAGGCTCAATAACCAGAACAATAAAATGTTCAACTCATATCAACTGAGCCCATATGCTCATAAATCTGCAAACAGACTTTAGTCCCAAATTGGACTATAGATCTCCCAACCAACATTGGTTCAAGGGTACATCTCTGAACTCCTCTGATATTTGTCGTTGTAATCCTTCAACGTCTTCAGAGAGGTGACGGGTCCCGACAGCCATACATTCCACGGACTATTGGACTACCATGTCCTTAAACTGGTAATTGACCGCAACGTCTTTAAACTAAACAATAGAGTCTAAATGCTCTTTTGTTGGATCTAAATGATCCTGTTAAGTTGATCTTAGTCTAGAAATTAGACTAACGTATCTTTAACAAACGTTTAAGTTGATCTTAGTCTCAAATGAGGCTAACGTATCCTTAAACCAAACCCCCAAACCCAAATCTAAGAAGATACGGATTTGGACTAATCCACGTCCTACGGGCGACAACACAAATTAGTCTCCGTATACAATCCACGGGCAACGACAAACAAAACAAACACCCACGACACGAAGTGACCATCTGGAGAAGGAGAAAGTGGTTACCGCAATGCGGTAGCGTAATTAACTGCAGGGGCTTGCGCTTGCAGGGAAGAGCGTCCCCACAATCAAAAACCCCTCAGACGAGGGGGAATCTGACGAAGTCTGCTACATCGGCTGCATCCGTTTAAACCTTTGATACATGGTGCCATAAATCAACTTGGCTTCTTCGGAGAGGTGGACGGATAGCACCAATTAGCATCTGCCCCGAATTTCAGGCCAGACGTTTATCGCGTCTCCGTGATTCGGAGGGGAACAGATTCTGGCATGCCTGGTGGGACCTCTTACTCTTTCCACTCCACACTTCATGTATCGTGTTCGCGAACGAATCGCGGTTTACTATGGTTGCTTGTGGATTCATGGTACTTAGATTTGGTGTCTTGCTCCGTGCAGAAAACAGAAGATCAATGACTTCAAACTGCATTCATTGCAACAACTCCCACTCCATCCTCACCGGAGGAGTGACCTACGGGCCTCAAGCGGCCTCCCTTTTCAAGATGCCAGTAGAACAGGTAACTCAGGCCACCACTGCGCTGTTCTTTGGGACCATGATCCCTATGATGAGCTTCAACCCCCCTGTACCATCGCAAGAAGCCCCAAAGAGCTCGGTCTTTAACCGGTTCACAACTACTGCGGCATCTCTCAACGGGTCGTCTAGCTCCAATGCCTCGGTCTTTGACAGACTGGGCCAAAGCTCATTTGGGCCTATGAAGAAGCCCGCAATTCCTGAAGAGGTCATCCCAAAACGGATAGCCATTCCTGCTCCTGAAGTCCCTAAGGCGGCTTCTCCTGCCAAAGGGTCGGTCTTCACAAGACTGACTGTTCCGGCTCCCACTCCAGGCAAGGTCACCTCTGCCCAGAGGTCTTGTTCATATCAGATTTTTGCATTTTCATACCGCCCAATTTTTATCACATTGCATATCCGTAGATACTCTTGAGCCGTGTTTGCTAGTCAATTGCAGGATACAGGTTCTCGGTTCCAAAACGGTGAAATTCATGGAAAACACGACATAATCCGGGTTCTTGCCAACCACAGATAAAACACGGTCTCCGCTCTTCATCCGTATGCTGCCAGATATCAATAAGAAGACAAAAGGTCAAATCAATGTCATTCTCATGCATAAGGCTCAATGGTAGCACAAGATCCAAGAGATCTACGCGGAGCTCGAGGCAAATCATGACAAAATCTCCACAAAAAAGTCCACCTTTGCTCAATAGAAATTCTAGAAGAAATAGGAATGAATTATCAGAAAATACCTACACCAGACAAGAGGGGACAGGAGACCAGGAAAAACACCAGAAGCCCACACCCTAACACCACCATAGGGGCGCGGATCCGCGGCCATAGGGGGCTATAGGCGGCGGATCCGCGGCCGTACTGGCAGTTCAGGCAGAGACTTTTCAGGGGCAGTTTGGTCATTGCATCAGGGTTCTGTTGGTTGCCCTAGGGTTTCATTCTCTGGCCTATAAATAGCCCAGAACTTTGTGAAGGAAAGGGTCTAATTTTGTATTCTCATTTTGCCTAGTTTTAGTGTTGTTCTTCTTCCTCTTCTCACCTCTTCTCCATTAAACTTGTAGTGAGCTTTTGAGTGAAGAGTGATGAATAAAGAAGACCATTTTTATTATTATCATGCTTGTCTCTCTCTTTACTTGTTATAATTGTTGCAACTTTAAATTCGTTAAGTAGTTGTTGTTATTTCTTTGTTGTTTCTTTCTTCTCTTTTTTCTTTATCCTTACATACGACAATGATACTTACGCTCGATCCTCGCCAAGGTGAGGTCGCAAACAGTTAGTCGTATTCTTCTAATCTCCTTCTTTCTATCTTCCTCTTTTGTGTTGTTTTGTTTTTCCTATCATGAAGTGTGAGTAGTTCTTTACTTGTTAGGGTAGGATAAGGGAAGTTTGAGAGAAGGAAATCTTTCTCACTCTTTCCTTGCCCAACAACTTGAATCGACTCCCGTTAATTGAACCACAATCCGCTCCTTACGGCACCCTATCCTACATGATAGCGGTGATTCCGTAGTGAGACCGGTTGTGGTTGAATTAACCGGAGGTTATGGATAAGAGCCAAGAACGGACGGACAAGCACCAAAAGGAAGACTTATGCGTTGGAAAGCCTAGCTTATACTCGCAAAGTCCTTCCTAGTCGTGCTAATCCCCATTGTTGCCGATTACCGTAACACCGATATTAAGTGGGGCAACGAAAGATGTGGAGACTCCTAACTCAAACTAACCTAATCCTAACCCTAACAAGCTCTCTTTAAATATCAACTTAACACTTAGATAACCACAACAAAATCTGAACAACCGGACTTAACTCGTCGAAAAACACATAGAAAAAGATTCCCATCTCCCTGCGGACGACCCGTACTCAACCGGCTAGCTACAAGCGAAACCGTCTTGATTGCGGTATTTTAAACTAAACTTGAACACGCTCTTATCCTAACAATCAAATGGCGCCGTTGCCGGGGAGACGGTAGTTTATTTCCTTGTGTAATTTCGGGTTAATTTGTAAGTATAAAAAAAAAAACGAAAAAAAAAAATACTTTGTAAAAGAAACCATCTTGTTATTCTTGATTAGTTTTTGTGCAAGTGTGCAGGAAATACGAAGCTCAAGATCGACGCCAAAGACGTTGGAAATACGGAGTTCAAGTACAGTGCCAAAGACGTGGGAAGATAGACCCACATTTTCGCGGCTACACCGCGACGGACAAAAACGAAGCATCCGGTCTACGGTAAAAATCTGGAGTAGATACAGTGAGCAACTCAGCATTCCACACATCCAGAAAAACATAGGACACCAAACAGAGCCCACACCAGAAAATTGATGGCCCAATACCCACTTCCTGCCGCGGATCCGCGGCAATAGAGGGGAATAGGCGGCGGATCCGCGGCCACTTGGTGGCTTCAGAGCCCCAAAATTTCTCTGTAAGTCCCTCTGCCTCTCTCCACTCCTCTGAACTCCACTGAACTGTGTTTCTGCAGCCTTCTTTGCGCAAACTCTTCTCCCCCTTCCAATAAACTGTTCTTGTGCAAGATTCTTTGCTCCGCAAATAAAAATTGTTTGCAGTTGATTTGTTACTGTTTTGCATTCTTTAATACGGACTTAAGGGGCTTGAAACCAATCCAGATTGGGTGGGGATTTCATCACCCTTCCCAGGACCCCAAAAATCACTAAAACATATGCATTGTCCATTGTAAATTTAAAAAAAAACTAGACTTCAGCCCTAAGGACTTCGCGCTCATTAGGAGAAGATAAACCTTGTTTAGAACCTCGCTTAACCGTACATTGTTTACGGGGTGTCTAGGAAAGTGTTAAAGGCGCAACCGCCGAAAGAGAAAGGGTTATTTAATTAAGGAACTTCGCGAAAGCGTTGGACAACCTCCCCTTATCTCTGCACTTACCTGGCCTCGTGATCAGTGTATTTTTAAGCCCGTTTCTGGACATTGTTTAACTTCGACAATCAAGTTCAGGAGCAGGTCTAGTAGACCTAGGTTACCCTAGATCTAGGTGTGATTGTGCATATCTTGTTTGTGATTGCTTAAGCCGTATTTCCGTACATACTTCTGTAAATCTTTTTCTGAAAACAAAAAAAAAAAAAAAATCAAAATCTTTTATAAAAACTTGCCCTTTTTTTTTTCGCCAAATCCATTTTCACCCAACACCCATCGCCTTTCTTCATTGACGTTTTCTTACCCTCACCTTCTCCGCTTTGACTATACTAAACTCGTTTAGTGTATGTCCGCTTGGACTCGGGACACTAGCGCCCGTCTAGTCCGCGTTACGTTAGTCGCGACCGACTACGCGATCGACTCCGAAGTCGATACTCCGTCCACTCCTCTTTCTCCCCTTCCTTTGCCGGCCAACTCCGACGTTGACCGGAATTCTGTTCATACATCTTCACCTTCACCTTCACCTTCACCAACCTCTTCTTCCGCGATGTCGGGATTTAATCCGAACATCTCGTTGACCACCCCTGGATTGGCTCCACCTCCTACGGAGACCAATCTTCCACCACCTCCGCCTGTTGTAGCGCCGCAGCGAATTGCGCTCCAGGATCGTTTCTATCCTACCCGTTCTGCACTTCCCACCTGCCTTTCTCTTCCTCCTGCCAATGGGGACAACTTTGAAATTAAGCCCCATTTTATCAACATGCTTCCACGTTTTCATAGGCTTGAATCTGATGATGCCTATATCTTCATTAACAAATTTCAAAACGTCTGTGCCATGATGAAAACAACCCAGCTGTCGGACGATGCTATACGTCTACGGGTCATTCCGTTCACTCTATGCGATCTCGCTGAAAAATGGCTGTATAGCACCGCTTCCCACTCAATCACCAGCTGGGACGAGTTTGTTAAAGCGTTTCTGAAAAAATTCTACCCAAATCATAAGACCGCAAGAATTCGAAATGAGATCAACCAATTCTCCCAGCTTCCTTCTGAACCCTTCTGGAAGTGCTTTGACCGATACAAAGACCTTCTTGTTCAGTGTCCTCACCACGGTATAGAGAAATGGCAACTCTGCCAAACCTTATACGAGGGACTGAACCCAGCAACGAAGCAGTTGCTGGAAACCATCTGTCAGGGCCACTTCCTATCCAAATCTGACGAGGAAGCGTGGCAGTTCTTTGACCATCTTGCGGAGCAAACGCTACAGTGGGAGAGCACTAGACCGACTTCTTCTTCTTCTACCTCCACTTCTACCGGTCAGTCTAGGGTAGGAATCCACCAACTCGATGTCTCTATTGCGATGAAAGATGAAATGGCTGCAATAACACGAAAGCTTGAAGCGATAGAGAGCAAATTTTCTGCTCCTGCCCCCACACCTGTTCTCCCCCTTCGTACCATCTGCGCTTGTTGTTCCGATCCTTCCCACTTGACTGAAGGGTGTCCTTACAATCCATCCCCGCAAGGACAGGATCAGGTTAATGCTGCCTTCCAGCAAAGACCGAGGAATGATCCATACTCTTCCACCTATAATCCCGGTTGGAGGAACCACCCCAATTTCGCCTGGAATCAGAATCAGAATCAATTCCAGGGCAACAATTTCCAAAGGGCCCCTCCGCCGCAACAACAAACTCAGTATCAGCAGCCCTTCCAACCCCAACCTTACCAAAACCAGACGAACAACTTTGCACCGAACAATTCTTTTCCACCAAACAACCTTGTTCCGTCTAACAACGATAAGGTTTCCTCGCTCGAGCGAAGTCTGGAGGCGTTTGTTAAACAATCAACTCAATCCACCGCCAACATCCAGTCTTCGATCCAATCTTTAGTGCAACACACCGCTGCACACGGGCAGAGCATCAAGACCATCGAGGCTCAGATTGCACAGCTGAACGCGGCCTTGAGCGAGCGAGAGAAGGGGAAGCTCCCGTCCCAGCCACTTCCAAATCCCGGTCACCCACATAATGCACATGTTGCTCTTGAACAACAAAACCATAATGTGAGTGCCGTGACTACACTGAGATCGGGAAGGATGCTGCAAAACAACATTGGCAAGCGAATCAACGATGACACCCCGGCCGCCGCTTCTTCTTCTTCTTCTCCTTCTTCTTCTTCGTCTTCCGAGCCTATTCTCCGTTCTTCACAAGGCTCTCCTTCCTCTTCTTCTCTGAACGGACCCACTTCTCACTCCACGAAGACACCTATTCTGGGATCCGTTCCAACTCCACAATCTCCTCCTCCAGCTTTAGACTCAACCAATTTTCAAAATGTTCCATTTCCAAACCGGTTGAGGTCTAACAAACAAAATCCACAAATGGAGAAGATTCTGGAGTTATTTAAGCAAGTTAACATTAACATTCCTCTTTTAGATGCTGTCCAACAAGTCCCGGCTTACGCGAAAATCTTAAAGGACTTGTGCACGAAAAAGAGGAAGTCTCAGGTACCCAAGAAAGTTTTCTTGGCTAGTGCTGTGAGTGATGCCCTTACCCAATCTTTACCACAAAAACGGAAGGACCCTGGCTGTCCTACGATTTCAATTACTATTGGGGATAAGAACATCAACCGCGCACTATTAGATCTTGGTGCCAGTGTTAACTTGTTTCCGTATTCAGTATACGAGCAATTAGGCGTCGGAGAGCTGAAACCCACCCACTGCACTCTCCAGATGGCCGACCGATCAATCACCCATCCTAGGGGTGAGCTAGAGGATGTGTTAATAAAAGTCGGGGACTTCATATTCCCCGTCGACTTCATTGTCTTAGATACACAGCCTGTAGCTAACCCCCGGAATCAAATTCCGGTGATACTCGGTCGCCCATTTCTCGCAACCTCAAATGCTGTGATCAATTGTCGCAATGGTTCAATGAACCTCTCATTTGGAAATATGACAATTGAACTCAACATTTTTAGGTTGGGGAATCAGCTCGCCGAACCTAATGCTCATATACTGGATGTTTGCTCGATCCAGGAGATCACACCAGAAGAGTGTGAATTCGAGGAGTTTCTGTTTGAACACGATAATCTTGACGCCACTAGTGCGTTTCTCTTCGAACCTGCTGCTGCTTCTGCGCCCGACAACGAATACGAGTGTTTCACATTCTTGAACGATCTTAGCCGCGCACAACCCGAGTTTGAATCTTTCGACTTTTCGGATGAGTTACCTGAACCATCCGACTCGGTTTCCTACACTCGTTTTGAACCTTTGCTGGAGTCCTTTGAGTTCGAGACCCTTGCACCAGTCTTGCCTTCCATCATTTCACCTCCAACGCTCGAACTCAAGCCGTTGCCGTCTCACCTTAAGTATGCTTACTTAGGTGAGAACGAGACCCTCCCTGTCATCATTTCGGCTTCTCTAGCTCCCGAGCAAGAGAAAGCCCTTCTCACGGTCTTGCACAGCAACAGGCAAGCTTTTGGCTGGTCCATGGCGGACATCAAGGGGATTAGTCCCCTGATCGTTGAGCATCACATTCATCTGATGGATGATGCCAAACCAGCCCGGGATCCACAAAGACGTCTTAATCCAGTCATGAAGGAGGCTGTGAAGAAGGAGATCGTCAAATGTCTAGATAGTGGTATCATTTACCCTATCTCTGATAGCCAGTGGGTTAGCCCCATTCATGTTGTCCCCAAGAAGTCGGGCATCACGGTCATAACCAACGAGGCGAATGAGTTAATCCCTACTCGCACCCAAACTGGGTGGCGAGTTTGCATTGATTACAGAAAACTCAACGCCGCAACGCGGAAAGACCACTTTCCGCTACCTTTCATTGACCAGATGCTGGAACGATTGGCCGGACATGAGTACTATTGTTTTCTTGATGGCTACTCTGGCTATAATCAAATTCCCATCGCCGAAAAAGACCAGGACAAGACCACTTTCACTTGTCCTTTCGGCACGTTTGCATATCGCCGCATGCCCTTTGGGTTGTGCAATGCGCCCGCTACCTTCCAGCGGTGTATGATGGGAATTTTTTCTGACATGGTGGAAAAATTTCTGGAGATTTTCATGGATGACTTCTCCATCTTCGGCGACTCCTTTGACGAGTGTTTGCTGCATCTTGACGCTGTCCTTACCCGATGTAAGGACAAGAATCTCACTTTGAACTGGGAGAAATGCCACTTCATGGTGCGCGAAGGTATTGTCTTAGGACATATCATCTCGCAAAATGGCATAGAGGTCGACAAAGCAAAGATTGAGGTCATTTCCAATCTGCCTCCTCCCCGTTGCGTCAGAGATATCCGAGCCTTCCTTGGCCATGCCGGTTTTATAGACGGTTTATCAAGGACTTTAGCAAGATTGCTAGGCCCTTGACTCTTTTGCTGGCCAAGGATACACCATTTGACTTCAACTCGAGCTGTGTGACTGCCTTCGAGTCACTAAAACGCTCACTCACTTCTGCTCCCGTTCTTTCTTCTCCTGACTGGACGCACCCATTCGAGATTATGTGCGATGCATCCGACTTTGCCATCGGTGCTGTCCTTGGACAGCACATCAACAAGATGCCGCATGTAATCTATTACGCGAGCCGGACCCTGAACGACGCCCAACTTAACTATACAACAACTGAAAAGGAATTCTTAGCTGTTGTATTTGCTTTAGAAAAGTTCAGGCCCTACCTCATCGGCTCTCCAGTCATTGTCTACACGGACCATTCTGCTCTGCGCCATCTTTTTGCGAAGAAAGATGCCAAATCTCGGTTAATACGTTGGATCCTCTTGCTTCAAGAGTTTGACCTTGTCATTAAGGACAAACGAGGATGTGAAAACGTAGTTGCCGACCATCTCTCACGACTTCCTTCTTCGCCTTCGCTTCCAATTCCGATCAATGACGTTTTCCCGGATGAACAACTCTTGACAGTATCTCGCGAACCCTGGTTCGCAGATATTGTGAACTATTTGGCCACGGGATTGCTACCGACCGAATGGTCACGTCAGGATAGACTTCGCTTCTTATCCCAAGTAAAACACTTTTACTGGGACGAACCATACTTGTTCAAGTACTGTCCCGACCAGATTATTCGTCGGTGTGTCCCTGATGAGGAATTCAAGAGTGTGCTGTCATTTTGCCACGATCAAGCGTGTGGCGGGCATTTTGGGCCCAGAAAGACAGCTGAGAAGATCTTGCAATGTGGTTTCTACTGGCCACAACTTTTCAAAGACGCTCACGACTATTGCAAGACTTGCTCCCCGGTGCCAACACATGGGCCGGATATCCCGGAGGAACGAGATGCCGCTCCAACCGATCTTGGTTGTGGAGATTTTCGATGTTTGGGGGATAGACTTCATGGGGCCGTTTCCCAACTCTTTTGGGAACTTGTACATTCTTCTAGCTGTTGATTACGTCTCTAAATGGGTCGAGGCTGTGCCCAGCCGGACTAACGACAACAAGGTTGTCGTTAGGTTCCTTAAAGAAAACATTTTCTCACGGTTTGGGCACCCCCGAGCGATCATTAGCGACAATAGAAGTCATTTCTGCAATAAAACTTTCGAAGCCTTGATGCGGAAATACTCCATAAATCATAAGCTCTCTACGCCCTACCACCCCCAAACCTGCGGGCAGGCCGAAGTTTCAAATCGGCAAATCAAGCAGATATTGGAGAAGACGGTTTCCAAGAACCGTAAGGATTGGTCTCTGAAACTCACTGATGCCCTTTGGGCATTTAGAACCGCTTATAAGACCGACCTTGGCATGTCTCCCTATCGGCTTGTGTACGGAAAAGTCTGCCATCTTCCTGTCGAAATCGAGCATCGCGCTTTTTGGGCGATAAAGGAGCTGAATCTGTCTCTTGAGGACGCGGGCAGCCATCGGAAGCTGCAGCTGAACGAACTGAACGAGCTTAGGGATGAGGCTTACGATAACGCGGTTGTCGTTAAGAATCGAACGAAGGTGTTTCACGATAAACACCTTTTGCGCAAAACCTTCGTACCTGGTCAGCAGGTACTTCTTTACGACACCCGACTTCACTTCCATCCTGGAAAGCTCAGATCTCGCTGGAAAGGGCCGTATTTTGTGCGGAATGTGTATCCGCAGGGCGCTGTGGATTTGGAGAATACAAAGGACGGTTCTCTTTTCAAGGTGAACGGACATCGATGCAAACCGTACCTGAGCGCCGAACCAACAGAGGAGCTCCTGTTCTTACAGGAGCCGGTTTACCTTGCATGATCTTCCTCTGCCTACCTCCAAACTTCGGTTATCCAGCCAAGAACAGTGGACACTGTTCCAAATAAGTTTGGGGGTATGTACAAGCCGTTTTGTTTATATTTGTGTATATTCTTTTTCTTTTCTTTAAAAACAAAAACAAATAAAATTTTTTTTGTATCGCTAACCGACATTTTTGACCCTTCAAATGATCTCTTCATGCAATGACAGTGAGGACACTGTCCAGTTTAAGTTTGGGGGTACGCTCGGTACGCATTTCTTACCTTCGCATTCATATGTATATTTTGCATCTGCATATTAAATCCATAAAATCCATAAAAATTTGAAAATTTTCTAAAAATATAAAAACTTTTTTGTCAAGTTAGCTTGTGGAAGAACTCTGATTCAACATTCGACGGTTTTTGTTTGAAAAAATAGGAATAACTAGATCTTATGTTTGGATTTTGAAAACCTGAAAGATAACTCTCCTTTGAAGTTAACTATAGCTGATATACGTCTTTACATCACACTACACGTGTCGTAAGATTTTGGGAATTAGATGACAAGTCTTTCATGTTTAAACTTTTAAACAGATAAATAATTTTCTGAGGATCAAATAGGTTTGTTCTGAAATAAGTAATGTCAAGAATAGTTTATGAAGTAAAGCGAATATGAAGGAATGTTATTGATGCCGTAATTGGAGCTAAGTCGGAAAAATAACCCATCTAAAACTTGATTGGAATGATTACACACCAAACCCACCAAAACACGTCTTTTATCCAAAAAATATTTGAGCTACCGGTTATATCTCCGTTCGTATTAAATCATCTGATTTTCACGACAAACTGTCTTTTGTTTTTGGACCTAGGTAACTTGAGTAATTAAGTCCGCTGGGGTGTTTCTACACCTAATGCCCTAAAACCAACTGGTTTGGGTGCATTGGCCCAAAGCTCGCTAAGAAGCCTAGAAAGTCCAGTTTAAAACAAAGTCAAGCAAGTGTTCCCTCCAAGTTAAAATTCCTAACGGTTCTTTGTGTGAGAATAATCTTGGTAAAAGACAGGCTTTTATAAAAATTTTAGCGGAGATATGAAGGTTTTATTCTATGATAAAGACTATTGCACGTTCACAGAGGTGTGTATGAAATGAAAACAAGAAAAAGGTGGAGTGAAAAATACGACTTAGCTTCCTGTTAAGGAAGATAGAAATTCTGAAGTTGAAACCTTACTGGAAAACGAAACTTGAAAAATGCTTAACTCTTTATAAAACTTATGTGATCGTTTTTAAATTGTTATCTGGGCTTTATTGTGAGACATGATGACTTTATTCGACCTTTCGGGAACTTAACGACACTATTTGCACTGCACGTAAAGACATATAAAACCTGTAGTTAAATAAGAAGCGAGGTGTGAAAAATAAAGGTTCGATAGTCTATACTTAGGATTATAGAATTGTTATTTTCTAAAACAAAACTTTAGGGTTTGAAACTTAGTCATTTTTACAAACCAACTTGACTGGATTTTGTGGGTAGTATCCGCTGAAAACCCTCAGGAGACAACACTCCTCCTACTAGGGACACCTAGAGGTTTAACGGCTTGTTGCACATGCTCAGTGCAATCGCGTTCGCTGCGAAAGTGAGGTTAGGAAATTTTTTGTGAATAAATGGACTTTGCTCGGGATGAGCAAATGATAAGTTTGGGGGTATTTGTTCATATCAGATTTTTGCATTTTCATACCGCCCAATTTTTATCACATTGCATATCCGTAGATACTCTTGAGCCGTGTTTGCTAGTCAATTGCAGGATACAGGTTCTCGGTTCCAAAACGGTGAAATTCATGGAAAACACGACATAATCCAGGTTCTTGCCAACCACAGATAAAACACGGTCTCCGCTCTTCATCCGTATGCTGCCAGATATCAATAAGAAGACAAAAGGTCAAATCAATGTCATTCTCATGCACAAGGCTCAATGGTAGCACAAGATCCAAGAGATCTACGCGGAGCTCGAGGCAAATCATGACAAAATCTCCACAAAAAAGTCCACCTTTGCTCAATAGAAATTCTGGAAGAAATAGGAATGAATTATCAGAAAATACCCACACCAGACAAAAGGGGACAAGAGACCAGGAAAAACACCAGAAGCCCACACCCTAACACCACCATAGGGGCGCGGATCCGCGGCCATAGGGGGCTATAGGCGACGGATCCGCGGCCGTACTGGCAGTTCAGGCAGAGACTTTTCAGGGGCAGTTTGGTCATTGCATCAGGGTTCTGTTGGTTGCCCTAGGGTTTCATTCTCTGGCCTATAAATAGCCCAGAACTTTGTGAAGGAAAGGGTCTAATTTTGTATTCTCATTTTGCCTAGTTTTAGTGTTGTTCTTCTTCCTCTTCTCACCTCTTCTCCATTAAACTTGTAGTGAGCTTTTGAGTGAAGAGTGATGAATAAAGAAGACCATTTTTATTATTATCATGCTTGTCTCTCTCTTTACTTGTTATAATTGTTGCAACTTTAAATTCGTTAAGTAGTTGTTGTTATTTCTTTGTTGTTTCTTTCTTCTCTTTTTTCTTTATCCTTACATACGACAATGATACTTACGCTCGATCCTCACTAAGGTGAGGTCGCAAACAGTTAGTCGTATTCTTCTAATCTCCTTCTTTCTATCTTCCTCTTTTGTGTTGTTTTGTTTTTCCTATCATGAAGTGTGAGTAGTTCTTTACTTGTTAGGGTAGGATAAGGGAAGTTTGAGAGAAGGAAATCTCTCTCACTCTTTCCTTGCCCAACAACTTGAATCGACTCCCGTTAATTGAACCACAATCCGCTCCTTACGGCACCCTATCCTACATGATAGCGGTGATTCCGTAGTGAGACCGGTTGTGGTTGAATTAACCGGAGGTTATGGATAAGAGCCAAGAACGGACGGACAAGCACCAAAAGGAAGACTTATGCGTTGGAAAGCCTAGCTTATACTCGCAAAGTCCTTCCTAGTCGTGCTAATCCCCGTTGTTGCCGATTACCGTAACACCGATATTAAGTGGGGCAACGAAAGATGTGGAGACTCCTAACTCAAACTAACCTAATCCTAACCCTAACAAGCTCTCTTTAAATATCAACTTAACACTTAGATAACCACAACAAAATCTGAACAATCGGACTTAACTCGTCGAAAAACACATAGAAAAAGATTCCCATCTCCCTGCGGATGACCCGTACTCAACCGGCTAGCTACAAGCGAAACCGTCTTGATTGCGGTATTTTAAACTAAACTTGAACACGCTCTTATCCTAACAATCAGGTCTGTATGCGATAGACTGGACATTACTTCTCGGCGAACGTCAGTCTTCAAGAGGCTGGTACCAGCAGCGCCTGACCAGAGCACGGGGCATGACAAAGCCATCCCTATAGCTGAACCAACACCATCTGCGCGACATGCTCGCCGTCGTCACTGGCGCCGAGTACGGAAGGCTGGGGGCAGCTCTCCGTCTGGATTTACTCCACCGGCTCCAACGATGGAGATCGATGCTGCTTTTCCAACCGGGAACAGTTTTGAGCTGCTAAATAAGGTGCGCAGGAACTCTCCTACCGCCGTGCTGAAGAGGTCTCCTCCACCGGTGGAGACGGTCACAGAAATGAAGCCAAAGCAGTCCCCTCAATGGCTGTCTTCCAAAGTTTACAAAATCTGGCGGCAAGTCTGAGAGCCGGTGGTCGATCAAGATTATCCTCGCCGACAAAAGAAGCTGAAGGTTCAGCAGGAAGAGAATCGCCCTGTCAAGCCACAGAAGGCGACGGCTACTTGGGTGCCCACTGCGACGGCCCCCTCAACATCAACTGCTCAAAGAAGAAGGAGACCAAGGAAAGCCTCTGTGACTACGGCAGACCACAAAGATGCTGAGCCCAAACGCCCCAAGTCTGATGGCATAATGGTGCATACTACTTACATGGCTTCCGGAAAAGTGGAAAGCCGCATTTCGACGGGTCACCGACCGCTCACCCGATCCGTGACAAAAGCCTAGGAACAACAGCAGAAGCTTCAGGAGATGCTGACTGCAATGGCCGCACTTACCGGGCCAAAAGAAAGCCCGGAGGCATCATCAGAACAGCGTCATGAACAAGAGACTGACGCTGACTTCCTACGCAGAGTCCTTGAAAAGAAGGACAGAGAAGCAGCAGAACAAGTGGCTAATATAAAACAAATGGCGCTTCTTTTCCAAGACATGGTAGGGATGATGCTACAGCCAGATCCTCCAGCTGAAGACCCTCCGATCATTGTTGAAGACGATAGAGGGGAGACATCTAATCCTCCTTCGGCTCTTTCAGCAGCCAAGGAGGAAACCATCTCCAAGGCCGCACTCGATGATTATGGAGCTCAGCAAATAAAATTTCACCGAGCGAACGAAACGGCTGGCCAAGTTGTCAAGACTGGACGACCCTATCCGGGCTGGTATGACCAAATAAGTTACCCGCCGGGATATATGATCCCTAAGTTCCATGTATATAAAGGGACGGGGAATCCACATCAGCATGTCGCTCAATTCAAGGCCTTATGCGGCAACACTGGAGGTGACGACAAACTGTTGCTTCGTCAATTCGTCGACAGCTTAGCGGAAATGGCCTTCGAATGGTACTCGGAGCTACCTAACGACTCTGTCAAAACATTTGCGGAGATGGAGCTGCTGTTTACACAAAGATTTGCAAGCGCCAACGAGCACACCCCGATCACCGCGTTGATTAATGCCAGGGTAAAGCCAGGAGAAACGTGGGTTCAATACGCAATACGGTGGTGAAACTTATGGTCGAAGTGCAAACAACGCATCGAAGAAGCACCTGCGGTAGGCATGTTTGTGGGCACTCTTGATCCGCAAGCGACCATCTCGCAATTCATGATGTTCTTCAAGCTAACTACTTTCCAGGCCTTGATTGATAAGTTGGCCCAAATGGATCAGATGGGTCATAGACCATCTCCTTCAAAGACGGATCCTCGGAATGAAAAGGGGAAAGGAAAAGCAACTTTCGTTGCTAATACTCAACAACAGCCGAGCAAGTTAAAGCCGGTTGTCCATTAAAACAATATGCGTCCACGCCCATCCCTTGAGGAAAGACTAGGACGTCCTTACTCGTTTCCTCAGGATAAAACGAGAAGACTGTTCGAGCTGGCAGTGCACAACAGGCTCATCAATCTGCCGAGTCCAAAACGTCCGTTGCAGCCAGGCGATTTCGACAATCCTAATTACTGCCCATACCATCAAGCAGTAAGCCATCCAATCGAAGATTGCTTTGTTTTCAAAGGCTGGATTCAGGACTAATACCAACAAGGCAAGTTCACATTATCCGAAAACTAGAAGGTGAACTCGCCACAACCTCATGCCCCTAAAAAAGTGGACATGCCGGGGGCATCGTGCTCTTTTATAGAAAAAGCTCCATGGGAGGTCGCTCTTTCAGCCAAGACAAAAAGAATGCTGAAGGATCTTCACACATGCCCAGCCGTCAGGTGGAAAAGTCCACCAGAGCCCGAGGTCATTGATGGGATGCTGAAACCACGCCCAACACCAAGAATTGATAGTAGTGGGCAAAACACCCAGGCACAGCCGTCAAAGTCTTCAAAGAAAAAGAAGAAGACCAGAAAGCTCGCGCAGTTTGATGATAAGCACACGGATCTGCGAAAACATATTGACGCACTGGAAGAATATAATCAGAAGGCGCGGACCCCAGTCACATTTCGAGAATTCCTCAGCCATGTCCTTGAGGACGGAGATGATGACAAAGACTCGTCGGATGAACCTGAGGATTATATGGCAAGCTGCCATATGATCTCTCACTCGTCGATAGACAGTGAAGAAGCTCCTGACACAGAGAAACCGGGGGCAGATCCCAAACCAAAACTTCTAGGGCTATCAGATGAAATAATTGACGCATTCCTGAACGAAGCCCGTCTAAAAAGCAAAGCTGATCGGGAGCGCGAGATGGCCATATTTGAAAAGGCCAAACGCCGGTGACTGGACAAAAGGGTCGAAACACTCCCACCAGATCAAAGTACATCCGCCGAAAATGAAAGCAGGATCAAGACAAGGAAACGATTTGCTAAAGCCATATCGATGTGGATGAAGCTGCCCTCTTTCAGAGAAAATTCTCCTGGCGGTATACATCTTGATGAAGTGGACGTACATCCTAACTTCTGCTTATATCATCAGAAGATCGCATATCCTACTGAAGACTGCAACTCCTTTAAGTGTTGGTGGCAAGGGTATGTCGCCTACAGGCAACACTTCAAGAGGACAAAGCGTGAAGCTCGTAGACGGCGAAAAAATGCGACAGATGAGCGTAAAAGAATTGCCGGCAATCGTCATAGGGTTGATCCCGGGGGATCGCGAGTTCTCACCTTCGGGAGCGACTCCGACGAAGAAGTAGTTCTCGGCCCTCTCTTCAAGGAATCCATCTCTGAAATGAAAGAACTGAGGAGTTGCGAGAACATTCAGCCGTGCAATCGCACGCTACTCAGAAAGAGTCTCGGACCCGGAAACAAGGGATCAAACAAAAAGGATAAGGGGAATGGAAAAACGGCCTTCGTCGCCAACGCTCAACAACAATAGAGTGGCCCTAGACCGGTTGTTCGCCAAAGCAACAAGCGGCAACCCCTCTATGAGAAGTTGAAACGTCCTTACTCATTTTCCCGGGATGAAACAAGGAGACTGTTCGAACTAGCAGTGCGCAACAGGCTTATCACTCTACCGGAGCCGAAACACCCACTACAACTGAACGATGTCAACAATCCTAATTACTGCCCTTATCACCGAGTATCGGGCCATCTGATCGAAAACCGCTACGTCTTCAAAAACTGGGTTGAAGACCAATACCAACAGGGCAAGTTCGCGCTGTCCGAAAACTGGAAGGTGAAACCGCCGCAACGTCATGCCCTAAAAAGGTAGACATGCCGGGGGCATCGTGCTCATTCGTAGAGAAAGCCCCATCGACCGAAAAGTCAGTAAACTAGAGATTCACCTCAAATACGGCGACAGTGGACCACTATGTCCTAAAACTGGCTGTGGACCGAAACGTTCCTAAACTAACAATAGATCGCAATGTCCTAAAACTTGCAACTGACCGAAACGTCGTTAAACTACTACCAACCCGCGGCATCCTCAGGCTGACGTGGTAAAAAAAACGGTATGTCCATAAGCAAAATGGGCACGGATGAAAACCCGAAAGGGCTCCGTGAGTAAAAACAGCAGGGCTACCGGCGAGTTTTGTGAAAACCCAAAAGGGCGCAAACTCGTTAAAATAAAAAAAAAAAACAAAAAAAAACGGTATGTCTATAAGCGAAATGGGCATGGATGAAACCCGAAAGGGCTCCGTGAGTAAAAACAGCAGGGCTACCGGCGAGTTTTGTGAAAACCCGAAAGGGCGCAATCTCGTTAATAGACACTTGGGAGGTCCTCTTGACTTTGTAAGGAGAAACCACCTGCGTGAGATCCTTACGACTCACAAGGGAGCAACACACTTGGGGATCCTCATGATTCCTGAGGAGAAATTACACTTGCGAGATCCTCACGACTCGTAAGGAGAACCTTCTTATGGGACCCTCACGGCTCATAAGATTCAAAAGTCTTAAGCTACAGAGATCTAAACCTGTTCTTAAGCAGCACCCACAACCTCCAATACTGCCCTACAAGCGGCTCAATGCTGACCTTTGTATACAATCCACGGGCGTGAATAAACATTTCCCTAACAAAGTCCCATCCGCAACTAGGAATATGTTTGCACGGTGAACAACCCTTGTGAGTCCTCTCGACTTATAAGGAGAAAACACTCTTGTAAGATCCTTACGACTTATAAGAGAACGTACACTTAGGAGTCCTCACGATTCCTAAGGAAAAAACACACTTACGAGATCCTCATGACTCGTAGGGAGAAATACCTTTATGAGACCCTTACGGCTCATGAAGTCAAAAGCCTTAGTCGACAGGATCCTAACCCTGTTCGCTAAGCCACCTTTATTCGACATCGGCAGAGGCAAATGATGATTCGCTCCTGGCAATATTCCAGTTGTAGCGGTGCTGATGCCGAAATCAGTGTCTAATCCCAAGCTTGCAGTAAGAAGCTAGTAAGCCATATATGCATACGAAATAGCCGAAATGTTGGGGCAACTTGCAACAAAATCAGCAAGTAAAAATATATGCATGCAAAATAGCCGAAATGATTGGGCAACTCGCAATAAAAAGCAGCGAGTAAAAATGAAATAAATAATGATTGGGCAACTCGCAATAAAAAGCAGCGAGTAAAAATAAAATAAATAGCCGAAATAATTGGGCAACTCGCTGTAAAAAGCAGCGAGTAAAAATGAAATAAATAGCCGAAATGATTGGGCAACTCGCAATAAAAAGCAGCGAGTAAAAATGAAATAAATAGCCGAAATGATTGGGCACCATGAAAAATAGCCGAAATGATTGGGCAATCACGTCATTCGCGATGTAAAAGCTGAAATGATAGAGCATCACGGAAAGAAATAAAGAAAAATGAAATTTATGCCCTACAGACGATATCACATCAGTTCCTATATACAATCCAGGGGCACAAACAAAGAAGGAACCACACCTTCCCTTCCCAGGCTCCATCAGAAAGAGAGCCAAGTCTCGACGGTCACATCTGCATCTCAGAAGACCAACAACAGCGTTTCTCTTCATGCCAGCAAGGCACGGAAGTGACACAATGAAACGGAGCCACGGCATAGTCCCCAGTTCCAAATCTTAACGGCAATATTTGCAGCCTAAAAATTAGCAACGGTGATCCTCCTTATTCCAACAGGACTCGGACGCAACATCACCAAGCGGAGTGACGGCAAAATTCTAGCTCCACCTCAGCATTCGTCTCGTTACAGCAGGCGCAATGTCAACAACGGCGTTCTTTTACAAGTCCACCAGGATGCAGTTGCAACGTCAACAAAAGACCCCATCGTCGAAACAAAACGGAGTGATGGCAAAATCCCAACTCCACCTCAGCATTCGTCCCGATACAGCAGACGCAATGCCAGCAAACGAAGCGAAGGCCAAATTCCTAGCTTCAGGGTCTTGACGGCAACTCATATAAAGCCTGAAAGACTATCAAAGATCATCCCACACCAGCATGGAGTGGTCGCCACCTCGACGTTCATTTCGATACAGCAAACGCGATGTCACCCCAGCGTTCTTCCCCCAGCAGGATTAAGACGCATCAATCAAACAACGAAGCAAAGGCCAAATTCCTAGCTTCAGGGTCTTGACGGCAACTCATATAAAACCGGAAAGACCATCGGAGATCATCCCACACCAGCGCAGAAAGATCACCACCTCGACGTTCGTCTCGATACAACAGACGAGATGTCACTACAGCGTTCTCCTTCCAGCAGGATTCAGACGTGGCAATCAAACAACGGAGCCACGGCAAAATCCCTAGTTCCAAACCTCGACGGTTCACCAACAACCTAGAGATAACCGCGACATTCGTCTTGATACAGCAGACGCAATGCCAACAAACGAAGCGAAGGACAAATTCCTGGTTTCAGGGTCTTGACGGCAACTCATATAAAACCGGAAAGACCATTGGAGATCATCCTACACCAGCGCGGAATGATCACCACCTCGACGTTCGTCTCGATACAACAGATGAGATGTCACTATAGCGTTCTCCCTCCAGCAGGATTCGGACATGACAATCAAACAACGAAGCAAAGGACAAATTCCTAGCTTTAGGGTCTTGACGGCAACTCATATAAAACCTGAAAGACTATCGGAGATCATCCCACACCAGCATGGAGTGGTCGCCACCTCGACGTTCGTCTCGATACAGCAGACGCGATGTCACCCCAACGTTCTTCCCCTAGCAGGATTTAGACGCATCAATCAAACAACGAAGCAAAGGCAAAATTCCTAGCTTCAGGGTCTTGACGGCAACTCATATAAAACCGGAAAGGCCATCGGAGATCATCCCACACCAGCGCGGAATGATCACTACCTCGACGTTCATCTCGATACAACAGAAGAGATGTCACTACAGCGTTCTCCCTCCAGCAGGATTCAGACGCGACAATTAAACAACGGAGCCACGGCAAAATCCCTAGTTCCAAATCTCGACGGTTCACCAACCTAGAGATAACCGCGACATTCATCTCGATACAGCAGACGCAATGCTAACAAACGAAGCGAAGGCCAAATTCCTAGCTTCAGGGTCTTAACGGCAACTCATATAAAACCGGAAAGACCATCGGAGATCATCCCACACCAGCGCGGAATGATCACCACCTCGACGTTCGTCTCGACACAGCAGACGAGATGTCACTACAGCGTTCTTCCTCCAGCAGGATTCAGACACGACAATCAGACAATGGAGCCATAGCAAAATCCCTAGTTCCAAACCTCGACGGTTCACCAGCAACCTAGAGACAACCGTAGCATTCATCTCGATACAGCAGATGCAATGCCAGCAAACGAAGCAAAGGCCAAATTCCTAGCTTCAGGGTCTTGACGGCAACTTATATAAAACCGGAAAGACCATCAGAGATCATCTCACACCAGCGCGGAGTGATCACCACCTCGACGTTCGTCTCGACACAACAGACGAGATGTCACTACAGCGTTCTTCCTCCAGCAGGATTCAGACGCGACAATCAAACAACGGAGCCACAGTAAAATCCCTAGTTCCAAACCTCGAAGGTTCACCAGCAACCTAGAGACAACCGCGACATTCGTCTCGATACAGCAGATGCAATGCCAGCAAACGAAGCAAAGGCCAAATTCCTAGCTTCAGGGTCTTAACGGCAACTCATATAAAACCTGAAAGACTATTGGAGATCATCCCACACCAGTGCAGAGTGGTTATGACTCATCGGGGCTCTCCAAAATGAGCCTAACCTCAAGTAAAAAGCGGCATGGCAAAATTCCTAACGCTTGCTCTTCTGACGGTCAAACTTCTTAAGAGGATTGCTTGAAGACGTCTTGTCCAGCCCCCGAAGGGATCAGAGACATAACAGTCGCAAGGCTACTCGAACAACAAGGTTTCCTATCGAGGATTATATCAGCCAACACGACGGTACGACGGAAAAAACCCTAGTACCACAGACCCTAACGGACCTCTGTCGTAAAGAGCAGAGGTTAACTGTGATGTTAGGATATTCTTGCGAGAAATGCTCGATTCGTCTCGACTCGTGAGGAAAAGCCTTAGGCAGCGGGGATTAAAAAAAACTGTTTCCTAAGCACTGGGGCCCTGCAAGTCAGTCCAAAACGGACTCTTGCATACTATTCACGGACCACACTCTCCAAAGTCGAATCTCGACAAAGAGGGAAACAACCACTTACGAGTCCTTTCGACTTGTAAGAGGGAGAATTCTCTAGTGAGATCCTTACGACTTGTCACGTCCCGAAAGTACGGAATATGACCGGCACTTAGACTACGAACGTCTCGAGGCGTACGTACTCTAAGTAAGCCGAACCTAGAAATCCAAACCAAGAAAAATAGTAGAGAGTAGGAAGAACCATATCAAATCAGCCAGTTACAACATAATATACAACGCCTAAAGGCGAGGATCACAACAGAAAAGGAAACTCAAACAGCAAGAAATCCACCGAAATATAATGCGCGACTCTAAGGTCGAAAGAATAAACATAACTGGTCTCTATCTCAAATAAGTACATGTTTGGTTGATGGAACTTCTAGATACAACTGAAATATTATATACAATGTATAATGATGGGTACGATACAATAAACCCACCTACTAGCAAGTCACTCGAAAGGAACAGTGCCCGCAAAGCCGTAATGAAAACTGTACGGCAACACCTGCAAGAAACTGGGGCACAACGGGAGTGAGTTGCCAACTCGTGAGTAGAAAAAGATCTACGAACAGAAATCGCATGTATGACGCAATCCTAGGTCATACGATCATAATATATAATCCTCAAATATAAAACCAGTAATCTAAAACCATGGATAGGGTAAATATATAACCCAAGTATAATCCCATATGCCCGTGTCAGTGCTCAGGTAGCAATGTATCATATGAATGATATATGAATGCATGAAACAGAATGCATGTACTGAAGAAAACTGTTTTCATAAATTTGTGAGATTTATGTATTTTTAAATGAGGTATCATATATGAAATCAGCATAAAATAGTGCCTAGCATCGGCACAAAACATAAATCTCAATATCTCGATATCTCTGTATCACAATCTCTGTACCTCAATATCTCAGAATCTCAATGTCTCAATCACAATATCTAGGACGCCGTCAGTCCAGACCGGCCCCTACCATCCATCTCATGACCACGACGGTATCCTCCAGATATCCGACGCGTCGGGTAATATTACCGGTCGGTCGTGCTCCCCTGCCAGGATCAACGCCATCTCCTGCGATCTTCTTGCCCCGGGGTACCGCACCGGGCCTACCATGTACCCGAAACGGTTCATCCGCCTCCTCGAATCGGGTCTCGAAATCCATCAGCAAACTCATGGTGGACGACTCATACATCATGGGAAAACCGCATTTTTTTAAAAAAAAGAGTGAAAGCAGTTTATATATGTTTTGCGGTTTTCCTCCAAATCCAGAAAATATCATGGAAATCCGAGTCATCAATAGCATGTAAATCATGAATATAAGCATATAATGAATAACAGTATGCATGAAGTGACAAGTAATATCTACAATGTCAAGCTGGCATATATGGCAAGCATAATAATATCATGTCACTACTAGCTAACAGCTAAATCAAGCAATAATATTTTCTAAGTGTTCGTGACATGGCAATTACTGATGAAGATGTGTGTGCGCCGGCAAATAAGTGTACGTGGTACATACGCATCATCGGTAATGGTGCTGGTGTCCTAACAGCAGGATATCAATAATGAAATATGAATCACAACAGTATGCGATGCAGAGCAATAATAATAATGTGCGGGAGCTGGATAATAACACAATGGTCGCTAAACTGCATCTAATGTCATAAGAGTCATATAGCTATACCACTATAAGGCGGAGCTAAAGCTAACAGTAGGTAAGGGAAACCGCCTAAACTCTGAGTCGATACACACATATATATATAGTCGGTGATCCCGCCTCGATAATATCACATCCGATACCATATCTTTATAATCAGAGTTTCCGAAATCATGATTGCGGATCAAACATCAAAACATAGCTCGTACGTAAATCCGTCGTACGGCATTCCCAAATCTGGGTACGGGTCAATATCATATTCATTATATTACTCATCTGGTATCCTCTTTATCAAAGATCATAAGCCGGGTACTGACCTACGTCTAGTATAAAACTAATATCATCACTATCATCATGATCTGACTACTGATCAATAGTCTCGTCTGAATCGATATCATCAGCACATATCATCTCAAGGAGTAAACAACGCCTAAGGCGGCCTATCATAAATATCTTGTCATATCATATCCTATCTCGTATCATAAACACATGTCGATCATTTTATATATGTCACTATTCATATGCCATCATCATCCAAAATCCGCTAAAGCATCAAGATGCATCTCAAATATGAAGTTTACCATATCACCGATATCATAATCTCAGATCAAATATCATCGACTCATCTCAAACCCAAGTATCATCCTCAAATCCGTATGTGAACACATAGTCCCATTCCCACATGAACACATATATATATAGAATTCCATAACCACATATGTAATAAGGATGCATGCAAGTATGTATGTGTGTATATGTGTAGTGCACCCACTACTCTAGGGTTTCGTATTCTAAGTCATCCAACACACTAATGTCCATCCTAAACATCAACATAAATCCCAAACAACATAAGATGATTATATGTGTGTATACGCATCCGTATACATCACGACGAATTGCGGGGGTGCTATATGCCATCCACCCGACTTCTCCCCGTAGATATAAATCTACTCACCTTTCTCATGTGTGCCGGTGCCGATGTCGCCATTTGCATCTCCAACGCCTCGACGCCACGTGGGGTACCTACAAGGATATCACACGTTAAAACACATGAAAACCATATCGGAAACCAAAATGGTGCACGCTACGCGCATAGGTAAAAACCTGTGGCCTCGCGTGCCAACACAGCCAATATCCACTGTCGTTGACGTCCAAACACCACCCGACAGAACGAATCATCGAATACCAAAAATCCATACGAAAATAAGTCGTAAATCATACGCCAACTCATGAAAATCAACCCAGATTCTACCCTGGTTGGAACCAGACAAAACTAGACATACCAGGGGTCAAGTTTACAGGTAAAAGAGCCATGCACGCAAAACGAGGGGGTTCCCTACTGTTCTGGCCGCAAATTGCGGCCAGAAGGAATTTATCTGCGGCCTGAAATGGGAGTTGGGGTCTAGGGCTTTGGGTGTTGGTTCCTATCTGCCTGCATGTCTCACTGCCAAGTCAATTTTATTTTAGGGTACCTCGGGTTGTAGCAGGTTCCAGAAAGGTCACAAAATCGACAAAATTGTTAATTTACGCCAAGTCGAATAACTCTTGGTAACTAACTAGAAATCTGGGGTTTCTTGGTTAAACTGGTCTTCACAGCACCTAATAAGGCTATACTAACATTCAAAACCATCGCTAGGCCAAATCTCACTCAAATTTGCCTAAACTAGCACTAATCTACTTAGTAACACTAAGTTTCAGCTAAATATCCATATCGAGTAAGAAAGGAATTAGATTGCAAGATTATACCTCAAGAGGGTCCTAGGATGAAGGAGAAGGGAAGGAGAAGGTGAAAAGGAGTGTTGTGCTGCTGCTGGATTGCTGCTGCAGCTGCTGGGGTTGCTTTTGCAGCTGATGCTGTTGCTGTTCTCTGGGCTGAAACTGCTGCAGGAAATGTTTTGGTGGTTTTTGTGGTTGGGCTGAGGTTGTTATTTTGGTTGCTGCTGTATTGGTATATGCTGTTGTGGTTTTGGTGTGGGTATGGTGTGGTTGGTTATGAGGCTGATGTTGATGATATTGGGGCTGTTCTTGCTGCTGCTGCAGCTGATGTATTTGTAGCTGAAGTGTTGGGCTGATGCTTTTGTTGCTGATGTAGTGTATGATATTGTGTGTGGTGTTGTATGCTGCAGCAGGGGTTTATGGTGTTGCTGGAGCTGAAGTTGTGGAATATGCTATTGTTGTTGGTTTTTGCTGCTGCTGCTAGCAATTCTCTTGTTTTCTTTTTTGTGCTGAGCAGCAACTACTGCTGGGCTGTGGTGTTGTGAAGGGTTGTTTGATGTTGGGGTGATGTTGTAGTATAAGATGGTGGGGTGTGAGTTGTGAGAGATGTGAGATTGAGAGAGAGTTGAAAGATGTGAGTGAGAGGGAGAGATGTGAGGGCAAAAAGTTTTGAAGTGAAATGGGGTGATTGTGACACTACCTAGGAGCCACCTCCCTCTCTCTCTCTTGATGAAAGCTAGCATGACCACCATCATGGCTCTCTCTCTCTCTCTAGCCACAAGTCAATCTCCACCTAAATACCCTTAAACAAGGCTAAAGACCCTTAATTAAGCCCAATTAACATAACCAATTGGTTCAAGCCATCATGGTTGCCTAAACTTGGCTAATCCATCATGGTCATCTAAACATGGTTCAACCCTAAGCCATCATGAGTCCATAACATGAGGCAAGTGTGGAAAATGTTATGTGCACATTTTTGCATAAAAAGCCAAAAATCCAATTAGCGATTTTTAATCGCGATTAACATTAAGATAGCATATACTTAACCATAAAAACTTAAAAATGACATATTTCCACAAAATACTCTATTTTAGAATTTCCAAAATTTTCTCCGGAATTTTCACCATTTATCGGTATTTAATTATACCGACTATTGAAATATTCATTAAAAATTAATATTAAATTATGAAAATTCCCAAAAATAATATTTTATTTTTTGAAATGTTACAGTCTTCCCCCCTTAAAGAAATTCGGTCCCCGAATTTAAATTTAAACCCCCAAACTCTAAAACATTTCAATAAAATGTCCAAGTCAACGGGGCTCCGAAATCATCAATACATAGAACGCATCATAGCGCAATACATGCGCATGTGTAACGAGCAGATAACTCGAAATAAAAACTCCGTTAAGTATCTCACAATCATCGGAGTCAAGGTGAAACACGAATGCCAAACCCAAGGCAAAACCGATATGCTAGAAATCGGAACTATACATGCAAATACCAAATCCGTACATGTAAATATTTTGAAGGGAATGCATGCCAATTTTTTTTTTAAAGTCAATGTGCAATGCACATAACACTGCACAATGGCGGACGTCTTTATAAGAAAATAGCCGTATACGTATATACTTTTTGTTTAACATTCACGACCCGCCGTTTGAAAACAATTTAGAGGGGTTCCCTGTTTTAAACGTTTCGTGTCATATCGAACACGTATGTAAATAATGAGACTATAGCTCGCTTTTGGAAGTCCTTTTGAAATCTATCTATGCATGCAAAATATATCTAGGCACTGTCCTCTGACTAGTCCTGCTCAGTACGAAAACAATGATGAAACCTCACAAAAACGTACTGCTCCATAAGAAATCAATCCAAAAATGTGCATATGAATACTACGTGCGTCTGGTACGCACGGAAATCAAAATCCATAAATGTGCCATACATGTGCACGGAAACAACATCTAAGTGCATCGGGTGTGCATGAAGCATCTGTCATGGGCCACGTGTGTGCCTGACAGCAAAAACAGGTGCATTTGACATGCACGAAGAATCTCGATTTAGTGCATCTGGTGTGCACCAAAATCGCATCTCATAACATGCGCCCAACATGCGCTAAAAATCCAAATCAGAGGCATCCATCATGCACGAAATCATGAAATCCAACATCAAGTGCCGAACACGCGCAAAATCCAATCAGGTGCATAAAGTGCACAAAACCAATATCGAACATCACCATCGAAATCGAAGTCTAGTGCATCCAAGTGCACAAAAGCGAATCACTGCACTGCAAGTATATATGGACTATACCGAGTGCCAAAAACCAAATCGTGTCCATACACATGCACAAAATCAACTCAACTGTCTAAAACCCATAAAATCACAACATGTGAAACCAAGGCACGAAAATGATATCAAGTGCAATAACTATGCAAAAATCGTAAATACTCAATTATCAAATTGAATCATGCGAATAAATCGCCCAACAATACTGAAAACAAGTATGGCGGATTAGTCCCGCTCAAGCGCAACCTCCAAGAATCTCTGGCAACTGTCGTAGTTACTCATAACATGTCTCGTCGACGATTCTGAACTCTGGCCTACTGGTGTGCGTAACAATGACCACTCCTGGGTCCAGGTCTTCTTGTAACTTATTCGGAAAGGTCCTTATCTTCTCTGTAGACTACCAATCTCACGATCCATCGCTCATTGGCCCTGTTAGGTGTGCTAACGGGGACGATTCCGTTCTGATACTTCTCTGGTCATATCTCAGTCAATCATCGCGACCACTCGTAAGGCAGCATGTCACTGGCGTCAGCATCTGGCTCTCTGAATGCATGTGACACATCCGATCCTGGGTGCAAGTATCATTGCAGCAGTGTCCTGGAAGGAATCCTACTCAAGGTCTCTTCCAAGTCTTATCTCTGCCAATTGTCCGGGAGTCCTCATTCTTTACTATATCTGCTTCTGTTCCGGAGCGGCTGCATACTCATCGCGATTCCTTCTGGAAGGTATATCCAGTACTATACCTCGGCATGCGCATCGCATCTCTGATGTCGGCGGAGTGGAACGTCATCATATCCAGATCTTATACGAACCTCTTACTCCACTTTTCTCTAATGTTGACTGCTTCGAACTCGTCTCGTCGTGGCTGCATGGACTGAGCTCCAACGGCTATCCTCGTATCTGGAGTCTCCTAAGAAATGCATCTCACCACGTAGCATCCGAATTAAGTCGAGCCATCCGATCGATTATCAAAACCTCATAATCCCCCAAGATCTCAATATCTTGGGTACAGTATAATAGTATCGAGTACATACCACAGTATCGGTGGTCCAGCCGTAGAAGGGCAAACCCAAGCCTCACTAATGGCGCCGCAGAACTGCCGCAAACCCTAAGGTTCAAAGGCTTTCACACGGTCATTAAGTCGAGTTAGGGTTTCATTCTTCTAGAGGGACCATAGAATTGCCTGCATGTCTTACCGAATACTTTAAACTTGGAATAATAGGTTTCTGACATTCGATCGTCTCTGTCGACTCTCAACGTCTCCGCGTGAAGTCGTCTCTAGCTGGAATCAATCTATCTGATGACCTCGCATCGGGGTGGCGAACGATCCAAATGTCCTAGTCATTCCTCCTTGGTGACTAGCGACCTTCTATCATCTCTTAGTACAATTTCGTACTGCAATAGCTCCAACATCTGGGCGATATCCCGTCGTTCGCAGCAATAACTGGCTCACTCGTCAGCACGCTGAACAGTGCCTCAGTCATCATGAATAAGCAATACACCAACGGTCATCAAAATCTGCCTGGCCTCTGTCAGTGGCTCAATTCTCTTGTGCTAATCTGCACGTCCGAGTAATCTCATACCGCGATCCATCCAACGCTCGTGGCGCGAAAACACAATAAAAAGACACATCTCTACAACCGTGTGTCCCCAGAATCACGCCCTGGTCAGTCCTCGTTCGTAACGAGCTCATGCTGACCACAACTCTAGACGTAGCTCTCCCTGCCCATAATCATGGCAGCAAAACCATAACTGGTACTGATGAGGCTAGATCAGGAAGGAATATAATACTGAACAAGGAAATGTACATCCTAAGGCTTCTTAAGTGGAGTGGCGTGTCGTAAATATGCCGCGGAACATACCAACGGTACGTTACTCTACTTTAGTCACTTATTCCATCAACCAAGGGTCATCCTACGCTCCGAAGGTAAAACCTGGCTCTGATACCAACTTTGTCACATCCCGAAAGTACGGAATATGACCGGTACTTAGACTACGAACGTCTCGAGGCGTACGTACTCTAAGTAAGCTGAACCCAGAAATCCAAACCAAGAAAAGTAGTAGAGAGTAGGAAGAACCATATCAAATCAGCCAGTTACAACATAATATACAACGCCTAAAGGCGAGGATCACAACAGAAAAGGAAACTCAAAGAGCAAGAAATCCACCGAAATATAATGCGCGACTCTAAGGTCGAAAGAATAAACATCACTGGTCTCTATCTCAAATAAGTACATGTTTGGTTGATGGAACTTCTAGATACAACTGAAATATTATATACAATGTATAATGATGGGTACGATACAATAAACCCACCTACTAGCAAGTCACTCGAAAGGAACAGTGCCCGCAAAGCCGTAATGAAACCTGTACGGCAACACCTGCAAGAAACTAGGGCACAACGGGGTTGAGTTGCCAACTCGTGAGTAGAAAAAGATCTACGAACAGAAATCGCATGTATGATGCAATCCTAGGTCATACGATCATAATATATAATCCTCAAATATAAAACCAGTAATGTAAAACCATGGCTAGGGTAAATATCCAACCCAAGTATAATCCCATGTGCCTGTGTCAGTGCTCAGGTAGCAATGTATCATATGAATGATGTATGAATGCATGAAACAGAATGCATGTACTGAAGAAAACTGCTTTCATAAATTTGTGAGATTTCTGTATTTTTAAAATGAGGTATCATATATGAAATCAGCATAAAACAGTGCCTAGCATCGACACAAAACATAAATCTCAATATCTCGATATCTCTGTATCACAATCTCTGTACCTCAATATCTCAGAATCTCAATGTCTCAATCACAATATCTAGGGCGCCGTCAGTCCAGACCGGCCCCTACCATCCATCTCATGACCACGACGGTATCCTCCGGATATCCGACGCGTCGGGTAATATCACCAGTCGGTCGTGCTCCCCTGCCAGGCTCAACGCCATCTCCTGCGATCTTCTTGCCCCGGGGTACCGCACCGGGCCCACCATGTACCCGAAATGGTTCATCCGCCTCCTCGAATTGGGTCTCGAAATCCATCAGCAAACTCATGGTGGACGACTCATACATCATGGGAAAACCGCATTTTTTATTTAAAAAGAGTGAAAGCAGTTTATATATGTTTTGCGGTTTTCCTCCAAAACCAGAAAATATCATGGAAATCCGAGTCATCAATAGCATGTAAATCATGAATATAAGCATGAGAATCCATGAATGCGGCATATAATGAATAACAGTATGCATGAAGTGACAAGTAATATCTACAATGTCAAGCTGGCATATATGGCAAGCATAATAATATCATGTCACTACTAGCTAACAGCTAAATCAAGAAATAATATTTTCTAAGTGTTCGTGACATGGCAATTACCGATGAAGATGTGTGTGCACCGGCAAATAAGTGTACGTGGTACATACGCATCATCGGTAATGATGCTGGTGTCCTAACAGCAGGATATCAATAATGAAATATGAATCACAACAGTATGCGATGCAGAGCAATAATAATAATGTGTGGGAGCTGGATAATAACACAATGGTCGCTAAATTGCATCTAATGTCATAAGAGTCATATAGCTATACCACTATAAGGCTGAGCTAAAGCTAACAGTAGGTAAGAGAAACCGCCTAAACTCTGAGTCGATACACACATATATATATAGTCGGTGATCCTGCCTCGATAATATCACATCCGATACCATATCTCTATAATCAGTTATTCCGAAATCAAGAGTGCGGATCAAACATCAAAACATAGCTCGTACGTAAATCCGTCGTACGGCATTCCCAAATCTGGGTACGGGTCAATATCATATTCATTATATTACTCATCTGGTATCCTCTTTATTAAAGATCATAAGCCGGGTACTGACCTACGTCTAGTACAAAGCTAATATCATCACTATCATCATGATCTGACTACTGATCAATAGTCTCGTCTGAATCGATATCATCAGCATATATCATCTCAAGGAGTAAACAACGCCCAAGGCGGCCTATCATAAATATCTTGTCATATCATATCCTATCTCGTATCATAAACACATGTCGATCATTTTATATATGTCACTATTCATATGCCATCATAATCCAAAATCCGCTAAACTATCAAGACGTATCTCAAATACGAAGTTTACCATATCACCGATATCATAATCTCAGATCAAATATCATCGACTCATCTCAAACCCAAGTATCATCCTCAAATCCGTATGTGAACAAATAGTCCCATACCCACGTGAACACATATCTATATAGAATTCCATAACCACATATGTAATAAGGATGCATGCAAGTATGTATATGTGTATATATGTAGTGCACCCACTACTCTAGGGTTTCGTATTCTAAGTCATCCAACACACTAATGTCCATCCTAAACATCAACATAAATCCCAAACAACATAAGATGATTATATGTGTGTATACGCATCCGTATACATCACGACGAATTGCGGGGGTGCTATACGCCATCCACCCGACTTCTCCCCGTAGATATAAATCTACTCACCTTTCTCATGTATGCCGGTGCCGATGTCGCCATTTGCATCTCCAACGCCTCGACGCCACGTGGGGTACCTACAAGGATATCATACGCTAAAACACATGAAAACCATGTTGGAAACCAAAATGGTGCACGCTACGCGCATAGGTAAAAACCTGTGGCCTCGCGTGCCAACACAGCCAATATCCACTGTCGTTGACGTCCAAACGCCACCCGACAGAACGAATCATCGAATACCAAAAATCCATACGAAAACAAGTCGTAAATCAAACGCTAACTCATGAAAATCAACCCAGATTCTACCCTGGTTGGAACCAGACAAAACTAGACATACCAGGGGTCAAGTTTACAGGTAAAAGAGCCATGCACGCAAAACGAGGGGGTTCCCTACTGTTCTGGCCGCAAATTGCGGCCAGAAGGAATTTATCTGCGGCCTGAAATGGGAGTTAGGGGCTAGGGCTTTGGGTGTTGGTTCCTATCTGCCTGCATGTCTCACTGCCAAGTCAATTTTATTTTAGGGTACCTCGGGTTGTAGCAGGTTCCAGAAAGGTCACAAAATCGACAAAATTGTTAATTTACGCCAAGTCGAATAACTCTTGGTAACTAACTAGAAATCTGGGGTTTCTTGGTTAAACTGGTCTTCACAGCACCTAATAAGGCTATACTAACATTCAGAACCATCGCTAGGCCAAATCTCACTCAAATTTGCCTAAACTAGCACTAATCTACTTAATAACACTAAGTTTCAGCTAAATATCCATATCGAGTAAGAAAGGAATTAGATTGCAAGATTATACCTCAAGAGGGTCCTAGGATGAAGGAGAAGGGAAGGAGAAGGTGAAGAGGAGTGTTGTGCTGCTGCTGGATTGCTGCTGCAGCTGCTGGGGTTGCTTTTGCAGCTGATGCTGTTGCTGTTCTCTGGGCTGAAACTGCTGCAGGAAATATTTTGGTGGTTTTTGTGGTTGGGCTGAGGTTGTTATTTTGGTTGCTGCTGTATTGGTATATGCTGTTGTGGTTTTGGTGTGGGTATGGTGTGGTTGGTTATGAGGCTGATGTTGATGATATTGGGGTTGTTCTTGCTGCTGCTGCAGCTGATGTATTTGTGGCTGAAGTGTTGGGCTGATGCTTTTGTTGCTGATGTAGTGTATGATGTTGTGTGTGGTGTTGTATGCTGCAGCAGGGGTTTATGGTGTTGCTGGAGCTGAAGTTGTGGTATATGCTATTGTTGTTGGTTTTTGCTGCTGCTGCTAGCAATTCTCTTCTTTTCTTTTTTGTGCTGAGCAGCAGCTACTGCTGGGCTGTGGTGTAATGAAGGGTTGTTTGATGTTGGGGTGATGTTGTAGTATAAGATGGTGGGGTGTGAGTTGTGAGAGATGTGAGATTGAGAGAGAGTTGAAAGATGTGAGTGAGAGGGAGAGATGTGAGGGCAAAAAGTTTTGAAGTGAAATAGGGTGATTGTGACACTACCTAGGAGCCACCTCCCTCTCTCTCTCTTGATGAAAGCTAGCATGACCACCATCATGGCTCTCTCTCTCTCTCTCTCTCTCTCTAGCCACAAGTCAACCTCCACCTAAATACCCTTAAACAAGGCTAAAGACCCTTAATTAAGCCCAATTAACATAACCAATTGGTTCAAGCCATCATGGTTGCCTAAACTTGGCTAATCCACCATGGTCATCTAAACATGGTTCAACCCTAAGCCATCATGAGTCCATAACATGAGACAAGTGTGAAAAATGTTATGTGCACATTTTTGCACAAAAAGCCAAAAATCCAATTAGCGATTTTTAATCGCAATTAACATTAAGATAGCATATACTTAACCATAAAAACTTTAAAATGACATATTTCCACAAAATACCCTATTTTAGAATTTCCAAAATTTTCTCCGGAATTTTCACCATTTATCAGTATTTAATTATACCGACTGTTGAAATAATCATTAAAAATTAATATTAAATTATGAAAATTCCCAAAAATAATATTTTATTTTTTGAAATGTTACACGACTCTCAAGAGAAAACGCACTTAGGAGTCCCCACGACCCCTAAGGAGAAAATACACCTACGAGATCCTCTCAACTCGTAGGGAGAAAAGTCTTTATGAGACCCTCACGGCTCATAAATTTGAAAAGTCTTAGGTGGCAGATCCTAACCCTGTTTCCTAATCATCGGTGCCCTACAAGGAGGTCAAGATAGACTATCTGCAGGCCACATTCTCCGAAGTCGAACATCGACAAGGAGGGAAACAATCACTTTTGAGTCCACTCGACTTGTAAGGGAGAAAATTCTCTTGTGAGATCCTTACGACTCTCAAGAGAAAACGCACTTAGGAGTCCTCACGACCCCTAAGGAGAAAATACACCTACGAGATCCTTTCGACTCGTAGGGAGAAAAGTCTTTATAAGACCCTCACGGCTCATAAAGTTGAAAAGTCTTAGGTAGCAAATATGAACCTGCTTCCTAAGCCTTCACCACTCCTCGAAGTATTCAAGACGGAATGTTCTATATCACCTACAGGCTACGCTTACTTAAGGAATATGCCAATAACAAAGCAGAAAATAAAAGGAAGGAGGCAAAAGATTTGTCATTCATACTCGGAAAATTCTTACATCAATAAAGACAATAAACAAAAGCAGCATTATTGAAATGTTTACAAGGGTATAACCTTGGATCCAGGGCATGGATTGAGGAAGTCGAAAGTAAGGCCGTCTAGAGTCTTTCTAGCCTTTCTGACCATTCTCGTGTGCATCCTCTCGCGCTCACGCGTGTCAAGATCTTCGGCAATGCCCTCCACCCTTTGATATGAAGCAATTATCGTCGTCTGTTGAAAAATTTGATGCAAAATATCAATGAGGCTATCTCGCCGTTTCTTCGAGATCAGCCCCGACAGATACACTGAATGCATCTTGTCTTCATCGTCATCCAGCACATTAAGTGGCTTGGCCTCATGAAACTCTGGAAGTGCTCTCCAAATCGCTCCCAGTACGACTTTCAAGAGAGCAGAACGGCGAGGAAGCAACCAACCAACGCGTGCATACAGACGACCCATAATCTCCGCACACTGGGCATCTGTAAACTCTTGGTTTTGGTGATGGCCATGTTCGCGGATATCCTCATAAGTAATGAACTCGTTCAGACTGTATAAATGAACAGCCATAGTGCCTGAAAGAAACATCATTGGAAGATTAGCAATGAGGAAAAACAGACACAAGGAGTTAAACTCCTTGAGATCAATGCTCTGCGGATGGGAGTGACACCTGTCAAAATCAGTTATGAGGGGAATTTAAAGAAATTCCCCGAGAACGCTGAGAGCCTGTTTAGACCATAATATTGCATTTTTTTATTCCCCTATTCTTATCCGTTTTATAAATAAACAGGTACTCTTGACGCACTTTTGTTGCATGTTACAGGATACATGCTCTTGGAGCAAATACAGTGAAAAAGAAGAAGTTGATACAGAAAATGGACTTTTGACCAACAAGCAGACGGATCTTACTCAAGCCGAGACGAAGAATAGTGCAAGGTCCAAAGTGTCAAGTGAACGGTTAAAAGATCGCTACAAGTATTCACTGAAACATCTGGAGGAGAATAAGAAGCCCAACAGAGAAAAGACATATAAAAATAAAGAGCCCAAGAACCCCTGAACCAAGCCCAAAAGTTGCAGAGCCCAACTCCCTTCATTGGCTGCGGAACCGCGGCCAAACCCAGCATTTAGCCGCGGTTCCGCGGCCGTCTAATGCCCGTGTCGGTGGATTTTTCTTCTGTTGCCGTGTCGGTGCGGGTGTTGGGATTTTTAGGGGTCAAATCTGTAATTTCACATATGCGAGAGTCTGTAACCCTAGTTTTTTTATGTTTTCCTATAAATTGTATTTCTAGATCTGTAAAAACTATGTTTCTTTTCAATCAATAAAATTCAGACTTTTTGGGAGATAAATTCAGATCTGTTCTTCTTGTTTGGAAGGAGCCATCGAATTAGTAAGTAAGTTTATGTCTGTTCCTTTAATTAAAATGTTTTTTCATCCCCTAATGAGCGAGTAATCTCCTCGCTTGTTAGGGTTAGCCTTAGGGAAAGGGTTGAGAGATGAGATCTCTCACCCCTTTCAATGCCACATTCACCTAATGAATTAGAACTCCATGCATACGCGCACAACCGCTCCCTGCGGCATCCTACCCCCTGAGGTAACGATGAACCGTAGTATAAAGGGCCGGTTGCGCGTGTTTTCCATGGGGGTTAGGGTAATTATCAACAAAGGAAGAATACGAATCTAGAGGAAGAAACATCTTCCCAAAAGATTCGGATCCACTTTATTGATAATAACCGTAACATATAATAGATCTAAAAAGAAGGCATTGAAAGCGGTGAGGAAAACGTAATCTCCAAAACTTCCCCTAATCCTAACCCTAGCAAGATTTTAAATTAGATTAATTAAGTTTAGTGATAGATCCAGTTTTCATAGATTTTTATAAACCAACCAAAACGACACTTTGAATCAACTCGTTAAAACACATAAAAGAAATTTACCCGTCTCTGTGGATCGACCCGTACTCACCGGCTAGCTGCGAAGCGACGCCGTTTCTGATTGCGGTAAATACAAGTTTTGACACAAATCAGAGCCTTGCTCTGAGAAGATGATATAACCCATCAAAAATAAAATCTCATTTTTGATCTTCAAGATCCATGAACAAACTCTTAAGAGTTCTTCTATATGATTTAAAAGGAGCAAAGCTCCATTAATGAATTAAAAAATCATAAATAAAAACCTTTTAGAGGGCAAAGCTCTATTAATGGAATCCTAAAAGGGTTCTCTTTAGATCAAAGATCTATGAAGAGCAAAGCTCTATTAATGGGTAAAACTCTAGTTTATTAAAAGTTTTTAAACTTTACCTAAGTTTTGACAGAGTTTTACTCTTGAAAAGTTCTTAAATTGAAGAGCAATTCTCTGAATAAGAGAAAATTCTCAAGAAAGAAGATGGGAATCATCTAAGAGACCAAAGGTCCTATTTATAGGCATTCAGAGCCGTTTCAACTTCCGAAAAAGTTGATCCAACCACCGCTGCACTCACGCTTGGGCCACGTAAGTGCAACAGTGGGGGGCATTTGTTTCCCCAATCAGAGCAAAACTCTATTCAAATTTTAAGATTTGAAATGAAGCGACGCTTCCTTTTCCCAAGAAAGAGCAAAGCTCTGTATTAAAAATCTAAAGTAAAAATTGAAGCAACGCTTCGAATTCTGCGCGTTGCACGCTCCGCGCCACGTATCAAAAGCAGACACGCCGGCGCCAGGAGCGCTGCGCCCTAGGCAGCGCACCCAATCAGAGCAAAGCTCTGTTTTAATTCAAAATTTAAATTGAAGCAACGCTTCAGATCCAGCGCTCTGCGCTGTGCGCTACGTGTCAAACACGGGTGCGCTAGAGCAGTTGCGCTGCGCTCTGTGCTGCATGCCATGTGTCAAACACGGGTGCGCTAGCGCAGTTGCGCTGCGCTCTGCACTACATGCCATGTGTCAAATACGGGCGCGCTAGCGCAGTTGAGCGGCGCTCTGCGCTGCGTGCCACGTGTCGAGCGTAGGTGTGTTAGCGCAAGGTGCACCAGCGCTGGAATTAAAATTCCCCATCATCAGATCAAAAGATCTATTAATAATAAATTATTAATTAATCAGAACTAAAATTCTGTTATGGAAATATCTTTCCAATCTTGTTAAAAACAAGAAGATTATCTTCTGTAAAAGAGAAGCCCTAGGATCAAAAATCCAACGGTGGGAAATATTCCCAAATCAATCAGAGAAAAATCTCTTAAAACTGATTTAACAAATCATTTGGCCCTATATAAAGGACCCTAGACTTCAAGTCCAAAATAGAGACTCATACAGAAAAAGAGAGAAAAAACCCTCTGCAAAAAAGAGCAAACTCTTAAGAAAAATAAGATTTTTCTTTATCTTAAAGGTAAAGAACTATGTTATGGAATAACAGAGATGAATCCATCTCATAAAAAAGAAGAACCATTTTCTAAAAAGATCTTAGATCTATAAAAAGACCAAGGTCTTTTGATTTAAAAGAAAAGATCAAAAAGATCTAATCATAAAAAGACTAAAGAAGTATTTTACTTCATTCACAGATCTTTTGATCTATAAAGGCAGAGCCTTTTATAAAAAACAAGAACTTTTGTTCTTTGATCTTGATGCAAAGCCTCCTTTGAAGAACATAAATCTGTTCTTTGATCTTAAAACCGATCAAAAGCGCTTTGCGCTATTAAAAAGTGCCTTGCACTCATGAACTGCGCCCTTGCGCTCCTTGGACCGGCGCTCAGTGCCAAAACCTGCCACGTGTCAACCAGAGACACAATCTGCGCTTTGCGCTTCTAAAAACAGAGCACTGCGCTCATGGGCTGGCGCTCAGCGCCAAGCGCGCCACGTGTCACTCACTGGTGCGCCAACAAACTAGCGCAACGTGCTCATACACTAAAAGTGCAATGCGCCAATAAACTAGTGCTCAGCGCTAAGCGCGACACGTGTCCTCCTCGTGTGCGCTATCCAACAGAAGCGCAATGCACTCTTTCCTTGGCACAAAGCGCCTGACGAGCCACGGGGCGCACTGTCAGAAAATACTTTGTTCTGATAAATGCTATGCATTATTAAAAGGGCCGAGCCCAGATGAAGGCTTAATGGCCAGAACAATAAAATGTTCAACTCGTATCAACTGAGCCCATATGCTCATAAACCTGCAAACAGACTTTAGTCCCAAATTGGACTATAGATCTCCCAACAAACATTGGTTCAAGGGTACATCTCTGAACTCCTCTGATATTTGTCGTTGTAATCCTTCAACGTCTTCAGAGAGGTGACGGGTGCCGACAGCCATACATTCCACGGACTATTGGACCACCATGTCCTTAAACTGGTAATTTACCGCAACGTCTTTAAACTAAACAATTGAGGCTAAATGCTCTTTTGTTGGATCTAAATGATCCTGTTAAGTTGATCTTAGTCTAGAAATTAGACTAACGTATGCTTAACAAACGTTTAAGTTGATCTTAGTCTCAAATGAGGCTAACGTATCCTTAAACCAAACCCCTAAACCCAAATCTAAGAAGATACGGATTTGGACTAATCCACGTCCTACGGGCGACAACACAAATTAGTCTCCGTATAAAATCTACGGGCAACGACAAACAAAACAAACACCCACGACACTAAGTGGCCATCTGGAGAAGGAGATAGCGTAATTAACTGCATGTGCTTGCGCCTGCAGGGAAGAGCGTCCCCACAATCAAAAACCCCTCAGACGAGGGGGAATCTGACGAAGTCTGCTACATCGGCCGCATCCATTTAAACCTTCGATACATGGTGCCATAAATCAACTTGGCATCTTCGGAGAGGTGGTCGGATAGCACCAATTAGCATCTGCCCCGAATTTCAGGCCAGATGTTTATCGCGTCTCCGTGATTCGGAGGGGAACAATATCAATGCGACATGACTAGCTAAGTTACATAAGGATGGATATTTGATTCCATTCGAATTATCATCTTATGAAACTTGTAAGTCATGTCTCAAAGGAAATATGACCAAAACTCCGTTTACTGGACACGGAGAAAGAGTTACGGAACTCTTGGGACTGATACATAGTGATGTATGCGGTCCCATATCTACACATGCCAAGAATGGTTCCTCGTACTTCATTACATTCACTGATGATCTATCAAGATACGGACATGTGTTCCCATTGTAACACAAGTCTGAAGTTTTTCAGAAATTCAAAGAACAAAGTATGAAGTCGAGAACTAAACGGGTAAAAGTATTAAAATCCTTCGATCTGATCGGGGAGGAGAATACTTGAGCAATGAGTTCCTGGACAATTTAAAAGAGAATGGGATTCTTTCTCAGCTTACTCCTCCGTATACACCACAACACAATGGTGTATCGGAGCGGAGGAATCGCAACCTATTGGATATGGTGCGCTCTATGATGAGCACTGCTGAGTTGCCTATTTCCTTTTATGGTTATACGCTTAAGACAACAGCATATCTATTGAATCAAGTTCCATCTAAATCTGTACCTACCACACCATATGAGATATGGAGTCTGAAGAGACCATATCGTAAACGAGTTAAGATATGGGGCTGTCCGACCTATGTCAAGAGGAAAAATCCGGACAAACTCGAGGCACGATCAGTTCTTTGTATGTTTGTGGGATATCCAAAGAATTCACAAGGATATATTTTCTACTACGCTGAGGAACAAAAGGTGTTTGTTTCTCAATATGCCACCATTTTAGAAAAGGAATTTCTTGTAAAAGAAATTAGTGGCAAAGAGGTAGAGCTGGAAGAAGTTCCAGCGGCATAAACAACAACTGATGATTTATTGGAACAAGAGAATTCAGTAGTCTCCAACGAACCCTAGTCTCTCCACTGATCTAGTAGGGTTCCTCATCCACCTGAGAGATACTACGGTTTTCTCATTGATGGTGGGAGCGAGGATTGCATCATGGAAGATGATGACCCAACTAGTTTCGAGTAGGCCATCACGAGTGGAGACTTAGTAAAATGGCTGGATGCAATGCGATCTAAGATGGAATCAATGTACACCAATAAAGTATGAACTTTGGAAGTTTCCCCCGAAGGGGTAAAACCTATTGGGAGCAAATGGATCTTTAAGAAGAAACTTAGTGTAGATGGAAAAGTTAAGACTTTCAAAGCTAGACTTGTTGCAAAAGTTTTTCGTCAATGACCTGGTGTGGATTATGATGAAAACTTTTCTCCTGTGGCTATGCTTAAGTCCATCCGGATCCAACTTGCCATCGCTGCATACCATGACTACGAAATCTGGTAGATGGATATTAAGTCCGCCTTTCTAAATGGTGATTTAGAAGGGAGTGTGTACATGACTCAGCCAGCAGGCTTCGTAGACAGTGGGAGCAGTGGAAAGGTGTGCAAGCTAGTTAAATCCATCTATGGGTTAAATCAGGCATCGCAAAGTTAGAACATCTGTTTTGATGTGGCAGTCAAAGAGTTTGACTTCATCAAAAATGCAGATGAACCTTGTATATACAAGAAGATGGCAGAGAGTAAGGTTGTCTTCCTCATATTGTACGTGGATGGCATAATCTTGATAGAAAATGATGTTCTTATGCTGCACGCTGTCAAGCTCTTCTTATCATAAAGATTCTCAATGAAAGATCTAGGTGATGCCTCCTACATCTTTGGGATTAAGAACTATAGAGATAGAACTAAACGGATACTGGGATTGTACCAATCCAGGTACATTGACACCATACTAAAGATATTTAGTATGGAAGATTCCAAGCGTGGGAATTTACCTACGATCACAGGACTCACTCTCTCCAAAAAGATGTCTCCCAAGACTAATTTGGAGAGAGCTCGCATGCAAGGGATACCCTATGCTTCACAGTAGGCTCTATCATGTACGCGATATTATGTACCAGACCCGATGTAGCATACCCACTAAGTGTAGTGAGTAGGTATCAAGCAGTTCCAGGAGAGAATCACTGGACAGCTGTGAAGAACAATCTCAAGTACTTGAGAAGGACTAAAGAGATGTTCTTGGTGTATGGTAACGGTGAATTCCAAGTGGAGTCCTTTATCGATTCGAGCTTCCAGAGTGATAAGGACAACTTTAAGTTGGTCTCGGGATTTTTCTTCACCCTCAATGGAGGGTCAGTTTGTTGGAAGAGTTCCAAGAAAGAAACCGTGGCAGACTCGATGATGGAGGCTGAATACATCGCTGCCAACGATGCTGCCAAAAGGGCTGTCTGGATGAAGAAGTTCATAACTGGACTTGGTGTGGTTCCGTCCATTGAGCATCAATACCTTTGTATTGCGATAACAATAGAGCGGTGGTTTTGGCTAAGGAAGCCAGGTCCCATCAGCGATCTAGGCATATTCTGAGGCGGTATCACCTGATCCGGGAGATAGTTGATCGCCGGGAGATCGAGGTCAGGAGAGTTGACACGAAGAACAATACGGCGGATCCACTCACGAAGGTCATACCCCAGATACAATTTGAGAACTCTTCGAGATATTGGGTATGAGATACTACAACAGCTGGCCTTAGTGCAAGTGGGAGATTGTTAGTTATGTGTATGCCCTAGAGGCCATTATTGTACATATGATGTATATTATAGTGGATGCTTGGACATATATAGAGAGGACTTTCTTGCTCGACATGATAGTATGCTATCTGGTTGCTCTTTGTCTTAACATGTAGACTTGTATTGTGATACTGTCTTGCTCTCACATGTTGATAAAGCCCTCAGGATGTATACTTGACTACCAGGACTATGATGGAGATCATACTAGTGGGGCTAGGTTAGTCCACAAGTACATCCTTTAATTGTTCCTAGTCGAGGGTGTATCGAGACAGGGCATCGATATTCCAGAGTAGACTAGCGTATACGCTTCTAGACCCATATGATGGGCGATGGAAAATCCCACATCCATTGGTGTTTGACATCAAAGATGGTATACGGGTGTTCAGTGGAGACTAGGTATACTGAAAGGACTCGCTGAGAACTCCTAGTTGGTATTGTACCTATTGTTAGATAGCAGTTCTCAGGTGACACAGGTACATGTTAGTCTGTAGACCCGAGATCGTCATAGAGTCTTGTATTATTCCTACTGTGCTTTGATTTCCACCTTACCAAGTTCAAGAGAACGTGCAAAACGGTGGCTTTTGGGTATAGTCCTGAGTCACATGGAGGCAATGAGCGATAAGAGGGGACTCGTCTCTCTCGGTATTGGGGGTTGATGTTGCGCTATGCTCGATTGGCTATAACAGGAAGTCCCTGGCCAGGGCCGATACGGAGATTTACTGGTAAGTGTTATCAGTAGTTTCTCGACCCGTTATAAGCCTCACATCGGCAAGACTTATAGGTTACTGGGGTCTGACGTTTACCACGCCCAGACTAGATATGCGACATATCAGACGAAGAGACCGGACTGTACGGTAGTGTTAATGACAGGCTTTACAGGAGTATGATTAGGCTTGCTTGTTGATCTTCTGATCACTCAATACCCGGGTAGGCGTTACGTCTAGCTAGTACTGCCGACGGCTTGTGGGTGACTGATATGATCATCACCTACTGCTGGCGTATTGACGAGTCTTTAGAGTCCTACACAGAGGTTTCTTGGCTCAGGCGAATCAATGTAGGACCACATATATGATGTGTGCGGGACCGAGATTAATACGAGTATGTGATACCGTATTCTATTCTCGCGATATGTGATATCGGTCGGTTATATGTGATATAGCCGGGTTATCGAATCAAGTGTTGATTCGATAAGTTGATACAAATAATATTAGTCGGTTGTATGTGATATAGCCGGATTATTGAATCAAGTGTTGATTTAATAATTTAATGTATAATTATATATTTGATATATTAATTTACATTAACTAATATTTGCTCATTTAAGTTTTTCTTTATCTCACTTATGCATTTAATATATATATGATATATATTATTTGTGTTTCTTTGTGTGTCTTGCTTGATGATACATGCTACATGGGTGTATGAGACTCACACCATGCTCATGATAATATAAGGTTTAATTATTTAAAGTAAATCCAAATTAGTTGGAAATTAGTCACATGGCATGAAGCTTGTGGAAGCTTGTAGATCCATTGACTTAGTCCACTAGTTTTGTTTTACTTAAGGTATTTATTAACCAATATATTCTCATTAGCCATGGTTAAGTCTCTACATGAGTTAGTATATGATATTTTCTCATCCATGGTTGCTATTCTCACTCATTCTATTATTCTTTTCATCTTCTTCTTCATCAAGAGTTAGCTCTCTAGGTTTTGAGAGGTGAAGAAAATTAGTGAGAAAAAGAATTCTAAAGTGAGCAAAAATCCTACTTCATCATCCTCTTCTAGATCAGCCATTTAGTTTAGGGTGTTAGCTTCATTAATCCCTAATTAGTGAAGAGGTAGCTTTGGTTGGTGTCTCCTCGTCGTAGATCATCTTCGGCCTCGAAGACTTTGTGTAAGCTTGTTCCTTTCATCTTGTGGAGCCATTCTAGAGTCCGGAAGATCACTACTTGGAGCGAAGGGACTGCTACACGGAGCTATTTAAGTGAAAGACCGGTCTACAAAGGTTGTATTCTATGTTCACTTAGATGTAAAGTTTTTTACATGTTGTATTATCTAATTCTCTAGTTAAGATTCTAGGGTTAGGGTTGTTTAGCATGACATTTTTTTGAAAATGGCATGGACGATGCGTCCCGAAACCTTGCTATCGTGCTAGGTAATCCTATAGAGCCGTGGTAGGGAGGAAATCAAAGTACAGTGGGAATCACACAAGACACTATGACGATCTCGGGTCTACAGACTAACCTGTACAAGTGTCACCAGAGAACTGCTATCTGACAATAAGTATATATACCATCTAGGAGTTTTCAGCGAGTCCTGTTCGGTGTACCCATTCTCCAATGAGCACCTGTGTATAATCTTTGATGTTAAACACCAATGGTTGTGGGATCAACCATCGCCCCCAGGGTCAAGAAACATACACACTAGTCTACTCTGGTAATATTGATGTCCTGTCTCGATATACCCTCGACTAGGAACTATTAAAAGATATGCTTATAGACTGCCCAGGCCCCATTAGTATGATCTACATCATAATCCTGGCAGTCAAGCATAATCCTAAGGGCTTCATCGACATGTATATAAAGATGTAAAATACAACACATCACACGTTAAGATGAAGATAAAACAGATAGCATACTATCATTTCGAGCAAAAATTGTTTCTGTACATATACATTCCTAGCATCCTATACAATACAGGCCTCTAGGTCATACATATCTAACATGATTTAGACCCGCCCACATGACCCTTGACAGGTCAACAAACCTGTACGACTGCCCTAACTAATCGAATCATCATGCGGCAGAAAAGCACTAATCAGCTACCAAACACTACACCTTGATAAGGTCGACAAACGCAGAACAAATACTAAACAGTACCTATTTAAAATGACGGAGGGCTACGACTGGTTTGAAGAAAAACTTTTAACGTAATGAACTTGATATCGTTGTAGAACCTAGTAATTTGAAAAAGAGTGGTTTAAGCTCTGCTTTAAAAATCGAGTAGTTTTAAAAAACAAACCGAGTAGGTTGTAGCATGTGCTAGTTTTTGCTAAAGAGGTCATTTTCGGTGAAGGGATCTAGGCTCTTCCCTCATCGAATGAGGTGCTGGATATTCATAATGGAATACCACTATGCAAAGCAAGAACTAGAGCTATCTTTTTGAAAATTTTGATTCTACAATATCTTTTAGGTTTCTTTTCTTTTCATTAATCTTATTAATGAAATCCTATCAAGTATGTTTCCTAAACATCATAGAAGAAGAAAAAATAAAACACACACATATGCCATCCGCATTCGCTACTAGGACCCGGGTCTTCATCGTAAGCTTACTTAACTTATGGCAGGACAGGGTCAGGACTAGCACGGATGCAAAACATATATAGTATCTACTAATATATCATATATATAATAGCATTCGTCTCACGCAGTTATATGATAACATCAAATCACAGAACAGTAGAAGCAGATATATGGAATATAGGATATATTAGGAGGTCCGTGTTTTGGATTAAGCCAGTGATGAAAAACACGGATTCCATGGTCGTGATGAATAGCCAAGTCCACACCCCTAGACCCCTACGAGAGTGGCAAGCAACCCTGCCAATTCTAGAGTTAGGAGACCGGTCTCGACTCCTCGAGATGGCCTCTCACTGGACTCTAGAACCCGGTTATTTGTGCTCTCCGCCTTAGGTCTATCCTAATATGGTAAAGTAAATAATATATATCGAATGGAGACAACAACCTCAACCCGTAGTGTCCTAATAAAACAATATTACATACAATTATTTACATGAATGAAAATTGAACAACTCTCATTTCACATAAAAAACCCTGGCTATTCAATCATGATGATCCAATATAACATATCGATAGCTACAAAATAATATCACATGTCATCAACATAAGTAAATATGCGTATCCCTAATATTTGTAGGGTGTTTTTCGTCACCCCATTGAGATGGGAATGCGCACACTTGTCAGTCATGTACAGATTCCCCCTACCTGGGACAGGCTGGGATTTTATTGATTGTGGGGATTCAAATCTCCGGCAGCCGCGGATTAAGCTGCAGTTAATTACCCCTCACTTTTGGAGCGAGAGAACTTTCGATTGATGGGTCAAACTGGTCATGCGAAATCAATGTGATGTGTTGATATGTTTTCTTTTTTTAACAATAGGGACGTGTTCATTTTTTTATTTATTCTATTTGTGACAAATGATTTTTTAAAAAATTATTTAAAGAATTTTTAAATTTTTTTATTTATTTATTATTTATATTTTATTTTATTTTATTTATTATTTATATTTTATTTATTTTTAAAAAAAATAAAAATAAGGGGAGGGGAAGCCCCTTCCCACTCACGTGAGATGGAGGAGGGGTTCCCACTAAGTGGGGGCCTCCCCCTCACATGAAAGGGAGTGGGGAGCTCCCACACTAAGTGGGAGCTCCTACCCCCTTATGTGAAAGGGAGTAGGGGCTCCTACTTAATGGGAGCCTCTCCCTCATGGGAGGAGGGGGGAAGCCCCCACTTCCCTATATGAGGGAGTAGGGGCTCCCACTTAGTGGGAGCCTCCCCCTCATGTTGGGAAGGGAAACCTTTCAATGGGCTCCAAAAGACTTTTTTTAATGGAATTAAACTCCAAAACATTTTATTTAGAGTTAAACTTCCAAAACAGTTTTTATATGGAGTTAATCTCCAAAAGATTTTAAATGGAGTTAAACTCCCTAATAGAGTTCAATTCCAAAAGAATTTTTATCATGGAGTTAAACTTCAAAAGATTTTAAATGGAGTTAAACTCCTAAAAGGATTTTTATTGTGGAGTTCAACTTCGAATGAATTTTTATTGTCGAGTTCAACTCCAAAAGAATTTAAATGGAGTTGAACTCCTAAAACGATTTTTATTGTGGAGTTCAACTCCAAAATAATTTTTATTATGGAGTTAAATTCCAAATGATTTTAAATGGAGTTAAACTCCTAAAAGGTTTTTTTTATTGTGGAGTTAAACTCTAAAAGATTTTAAATGGAGTTAAGCTCCAAAATGATTTTTATTATGGAGTTAAACTCCGAAAGAATTTTTATTATAGAGTTAAACTCCAAAAGATTTCCTCATTTCTCTTTTGAGAAGAAACCCAAATGGGTTCTCTTGAAACTCCAAGATTTAGATCTTGGGTGATGAAAAGAGACCCTTTTTTCTTCTCTTGATGAAGCCTTGGGAGGTGAGTTTCCCTTCTTTTTCCTTTCTCAAATTGGATCTTGAAAAGGGAGAAGAAGATAGCAAAAATATTCTCCTTTTTTTGATTGGATATGGGAGTAAACTTTCCTTCAATGGATTTATGGTGAAACTTTGTTTAGTTTTGAGAAAAAAAGAGTTAAGCTCTTGATTTAATTGGATAATGAAGTGGAAGAGGAAGAACTTGAGAGAGTGAGGATGGAGGCATAAACCCTAGAGATTTAACGGTGAATGAATTCTTCTTTTTTCATTTCATTATCATGTTTCTTTATATAGACTTAAAAGTTTACACATAGCCCTTTGAGATTTATAAAATGGCATTTTGACCATCCCATACCATATGTGCTTATTTCTTTTGCACATGAGCCATGGGCTTTACAACAATTTGGCTTTATGCCCATTTTTCTTACATTTATTCATAAAAAATACATCGAAATTATTTATTACATAATTTTCTTCATAGCATGGGGGAGGCTGGCCTCTTCATGTTCGGGTCCAACTTGGACATGGGCCCACTTGACTGGGGCTTGGTCCTACTTGATTTGGAGTTGACTTTGACTTGATCAACTGGGGTGTAATTTTTGACCCTAACAAACTGCCCCCCATCAATAAATGCACACCGCGTATATAGGTTGTGTACATGAAATTGATGGATCTTATTCCGTGGGAAGTTTGATTTTGAGGTGGAGCATCATTCCGGGGGTGGAGCATCATTCCGGGAATCGGAGCATCATTTCGGGGTGTGGAGCATCATTCCAAGATCGGAGCATCATTACGAGGAGCAGGGCATAATTTCGGGATCGGAGTATCATTCCGAAGAGCGGAGCATAATTCCAGGGGGAGGATATTGTTAGTTGTATGTATGCCCTAGAGGCCAGTATTGTACAGATGATGTATATTATATTGGATGCTTGGACATATATAGAGATGACTTTCTTGCTCGATATGATAGTATGCTATCTGGTTACTCTTTATCTTAACATGTACACTTGTCTCTTTAAACTGTCATATAGTTACATGTTGGTAAAGCCCTTAGGATGTGTACTTGACTACCTGGACTATGATGCAGATCATACTAGTGGGGACATAGTAGTCCATAAGTACATCCTTCAAGGTCCCTAGTCGTGGGTGTATCGAGACGGGGCATCGATATATCAGAGTAGACTAGCGTATACGCTTCTCGACCCATGGGATGGGCGATGGATGATCCCATATCCATTGGTGTTTGACATCAGAGATGGTATACGGGTGCCCAGTGGAGACTGGGTACACTGGACGGACTCGCCGAGAACTCCCAGATGGTATTATACCTCACGTCAGATGGCAGTTCTCAGGTGACACTTGTGCAGGTTAGTCTGTAGACCCGAGATCGTCATAGAGCCTTGTGTGATTCCCACTGTGCTTTGATCTCCACCTTACCACGTCCATGAGGGCGTGCAAAACGGTGGTCTTTGGGTACAGTCCCGAGTCACATGGAGGCAATGAGCGATAGGAGGGGTTTCGTCTCTCCCGGTATTGGGGGTTGATGTTGCGCTGTGCTCGATTGGCCGTAACAGGGAAGTCCCTGGCCAGGGCTGATCAGAGATTTGCTGGTAAGTGTTACCAGTAGTTTCTCGACCCGTTATGAGCCACACATCGGCACGACTTATCGGTTATTGGGGTCTGACGTTTACCACCCCTAGACTTGATATGCGACGTATCAGACGAACAGACCGGACTGTACGGTAAGTGTTACTGGTTGGATTCACAGGAGTGTGAGCGGGATAGCTCGTCGATCTTCTGATCGCTCAATACCCAGATGGCCGTTACGTTTAGCAGACCGCTTGCGGCTTGTGGGTGGTTGATATGATCATCATCTGCTACCGGCGTATTGACGAGTCTTCAGAGTCCTACACAGAGGTTTCCTGGCTCAAGCGAAACGAAATAGGAGCGCATATGAGATATGTGCGGGACCGAGAATAATGCGTGTATGTGATACCGCATTTCATTCTCGCGATAAATTTTTCGATTGGTTATATTCGATATGAGCTAGTTATCGAATCATTGATTCGATAAGCCGATACATTGGATACTAGTCGGTTATATGCGATATGACCGGATCGTTAAATCAAGTGTTGATTTAATGATTTAATGTATAATTATATATTTGATATACAACATTGCATTAACTAGTATTGGTTCACTTTATATGGATTTTCTCACTTGATGTGCAAGAAGTATATGTGATATACTTTTGTGCACATATTTGTATCATGTTTGATGATACTTGATCTTGTTGTTAAGTATAAAGAATTAAACCATGGTTAAGTGTTGATTAGGGTTTTGCATTTTCATTTATTTATTTATTTATTTATTTGAAAAAGGATTATGATGAGAATGGTGGCTTTCTTTGTTTTAAGTTGAAGCTTCATGAAGCTTTGACTTTTGTAACCATTCTTGTCCTCATGCTTAACCCTAACTCTCCAAATGACCATGGTTTATTCTCTACACTTAACCCTAGTTAGATTATGATAAGTATGAATTTTTCTTTTCATTTTAAAGAACTTATCATAAAACTAGCTTCATCTTCTCCTTCTTCTTCAAGATAGAAACCTTGATGCCATCAATGGCAACTTGAGTTCTAGTGAGAGAAATCCAATTCTAAAGTGAACCCACCTCCTATTTCTTCACCCTCTACCTCTTGCCAAGTTGTTTTGGGTGTTTTCTTCACAAGTTTCACAACTTTGTGAAGTCGGAGCTTGAACTTGTGATGCCTCGACGTAGATCGTCTTTGACACGAAGCCGACGACCTAGCTCGCCCGTTTCTCCGATGAAGCCGACGATTGAGTTCGGGATTCATGATGGACAGCGAGAGGATACCCACGTGGAGCTAAAGAAGTGGAGAACCGGATCTACAAAGGTTGTAGCATTTAACTTTTAGTTAAGTAGTTAACTAGATTATCTTTTCGCCTAGAATTCTAGTCAACGATCCGTATTAGGGTTTCTCGGCACCCATAAAATTTGAAATTGGCATGGTTGATGCCTTGTGAGACCTCTATAGTGTGCCTAGAAACCCTACAGTGGTATCAGAGCCTAGCTAGAGCCTTAGGCGAAGTCTAGACGGAGTTTGAAGTCCGAACGAACCCGAAACCCTAAAACCCATGAGCTCTCTGGACTTTTTCTAAAATCTGGGATTTTTCAATATTAAAAATGCTTAAAAAATTTAGCAGGGAATTCTAAGAATTACGGTGCAATTTTTATTCAATGAACAGTGTAATGCGCGGCGGAACCGCGGCCTAAGCCAGCTTAGGCGGCGGTTCCGCGGCTAATGAATGACGTCAGCCATCCTCCTCTGCACAGTAATTCATAGTTTCTGCATCTGAGTTTTATGGGTATTTTTAATAATTATTCAAGAGTTGAATTTTCTGGGGTGTTTTAGAGCTTCGGTGTTTCGACCGGATTATCAAACTTCGTCTTTGTGTTTTTCCGGATAATTTTTGAATTTGTTAAAAAGTTCGACCGGATATAAATACCCAACTTTTCCCCTGTCGGGAAATTTCCAAGTGTTGGATTTTTCCGTAGTTTAACGACGTTCTAAGTAGTGCAAGTAACGCGATGGACCCTCTAGAAGACAACAAACCTTAACTCGATTATGTGACCGTCTTGAACTGCCCTTTGAACCTTCGGGTTTGGGGCAGTACGGCGTGCCACATGTGAGGCGTTGGCTTGACCCTTCTACGGCTGGACCGTTGGTACTGAGGCACGAACTAAATGTTGTTAGACTTATTTCATGTGTTGAGTTGTATCGGGAAAACTTGGGTATTCGACTGTTCGATCGGAAAGTTTAACATTTTCTGTTTATCTGGAATGTGATACAATAATTGGAATTCACAAACAGTTATGTGATAACTGAATGAATGTTATAAATCTAGCAGTTTGGTTTCACTTGATATTGAAAAGAGTTTTCGATAATGAGACTAAAATGCGGGGTTTATAACTGTTAGGCATGTGATGTCTAAGTATTTCATTTGATTAGGCATGCGATGTCTAAAGAAGTTGCGGATTCCAATTGTTGTAGTTTTACACTTTCTTTTCTGTGACCGTAAGTGTAGTATGTTCATATCGCCGGTTTCGTTGCTATACGTCAACGACAATTGGGGTATGCATACTTACTTACGTTGATGACATGTGCTGTTATGTGTTGCTGGATATGTTATATTGGATCGTCGTGTTTGAATAGCCGGGGTTTTTTATGTGAGATGAGTGTTTTTCATTTTCATTCATGTAAAAACTTGTATGTAATATTCTTTTATTTGGGGCACTTCCAGGTAGCGGAAGTTGTCACCACTTGTATATTATTTACTTTTCCGCATTAGGATAGACCCAAGGAGGGGAGCACAAGTAACCGGGTTCTGGGGTCCAGTGGGAGACCAACTCGAGGAGTCGAGTCCGGGTCTCCTAACCCTAGAATTGGTAGGGTTGCTTGCCGCTCTCGTAGGGGTCTAGGGGTGTGGGATTGGCTATTCATCACGACCGTGGAATCCGTGTTTTATACTGGCTCGTATTGAAAACACGGACGTCCTAGTATATCCAATGTTTCATATGTTTCTTCTGCTGCGATATCTGTGATGTGATCATGTGATGTTCACTGATGGATACAGTATATAGTATATATGATATATTATATAGACGTTACTTATGTTTTACACCCGTACTAGCCCTGCCCCGCTCTGCCGTTAGTTACCTAACCTAACGGTGCACGAGGGGACATCGAGGCGAATGCGGATGGCATAAGTGTACGTCGTATTTATCTGTGATGTTTAGGTACTTAAATGATGTGACTTCATTAATGAGATTAATGAAAGAAAAGAAACCTAAGATGTTGTGGAATCAAATTTTAAATAAAACAGGTAGCTACAGTTCTTTCTTTGCACAGCGATATATATGATATATCCCGCACCTTATTCGATGAGGAAAGGACCGAGATCCCTTCAGCGGGAGTGACTCCTTTAACAATAACTGGCAGATGCTACACACTCGGTTTGACTTTTGATTGCTTCTATAGTTTCTGCTTTGCACAGCGATATATATGATATATCCCGCACCTCATTCGACGAGGAAAGGGCCGACGATCCCTTCACCGGGAGTGACCCCTTTAGCAAAACTACAAAAGCCTCAAAATCACTCCATTTTAAAACTTCATTTGATTCTACAACGATATCAAGTTCATTACGCAATAGGTTTTCAGAAAAACCTGTCGTAGCCCTCCGTCATTTCAGATAAGTCCTGTTTAGTATTCGTGCTGCGTTTGTTGACCTTGTCAAGGCGCAGTGTGCGGTAGCTAACCAGTATTTGTCTGCTTATGCATATGATGCAGATTGGGTTAGGGTAGTCGTACGGCCTTGTTGACCTTGTCAAGGGTCGTGCGGGTGGGTTTGATTCAATCAAGAAATGACGGGTTGAACTTGACTTACGGTCTATGGTTTGTTGACCTTGTCAAGGTCATAGATCGTTCGGGGCAAAAGCGTTATCGGGAATTTCAAGTGTTGAAATTTGCAATGAGATTGCATACCTTCTATGAGATAGTTGGATCCCGATACCCACTGCGAGTAAGAGTTACTCCTGGGAGAGTTTTACATATTACAATTAGCCGATCAAGTAGGTGTCTAGAAAGGTGTTAACGAGGTTACGCCTCTGGGAAAACGAGGTTTACATTAATTAGGTTCGTGCGAAAGCACGGGGGACCTCCCTCAAAGTACCGACACTGGCCTGGCTGAAAGATTGGCGAACTTGTAGTGTGTAATTAATCCCGGCTAGTCTTTCCTTTTAGGGTTTGAAGGAAGATTTGATAAAAAGCAGTGGGAGCCATCCTGATTAGATAAGATAATAACCAATCTGATCTTGCACGAGCATACGCTAAAGTGTTTTCTTCTCTCTCTCTCCAGGTAGCGACCATTTCATGCCTTAATAAAGATAATAATATGGATGTATTGACCGAACCCGCATGTTATACTGTGCTAGGGAACGTTGGTTCCGTTCTTTCTTATAAGAGTTATAGGAATGAACAGGATATAGGGGAATACCAGGATTCCCATGCCACCCGATTGAAGAAAGTACATGTTGATGCATTTTCTTCGGGTGTGTTCGTTACTGAGAACTGTTTCTCTATTTGCTCTACGTCCTGGGTATTAGATACCGGGTCAGGATCCCATATATGTAATCAGTTACATGGGCTTAGAAAAGGTAGAGAACTTGGAGAAGGTGATAAAGACATTAGAGTTGGAAATGGTGCAATTGTTGCAGCTAAGACTGTCGGGGAATATCACCTAGTATTACCAACTGGTAATACATTGGTTCTGAACGAATGCTATTACATGCCGAACCTGATATGCAACATTATATCGGTTTCTTTATTAAGTAAAGAGGGATATAATTTTGTATTACAGGACAATGTTATGAACATTTTCCGTAACCAAAAGTTGGTTGGATCAGGCACGTTGTGCAATGGCATTTATGTTCTAAATCAATCAACAGTTCTGAGCATAACAAACACACACAAGAGGAAGAGTTCAGAATTGAACGAATCCTTCTTGTGGCATTGTAGACTGGGTCACATCAATGCGACACGACTGGCTAAGTTGCATAAGGATGGATATTTGAAACCATTCGAATTTTCATCTTATGACACTTGCCGGTCATGTCTCAAAGGCAAGATGACCAAAACTCCGTTTACGGGACACGGAGAAAGAGTTATAGAACTCTTGGGACTGATACATAGTGATGTATGCGGTCCCATGTCTACACATGCCAGGGATGGTTCTTCGTACTTGTTCATACCAGAATATTGCATTTTATACCGCCCATTCTTACGCTCGGATGTTTATAGGTAGGTGCTTTTAATCCGTGTTTGTTACATATTTACAGAATACAGGTTTCCAGTACAAATATTGCAAATCAAGATAAAATCTCCACAGTTACACCAAATACAGAACATCTGTCACAACAGATAAAAGCCGGGTTCCGGTCATCCATATCCGTCCAGTGCCGAGTACCAGTTCCAGAGACAAGACATATGACAGTGGTCATTCGTGTCTCGGACAAGCACAAAGCACGAGGGGGGCTGCACAAGATCCAAGAAATCTACGCGGAGCTCGAGGGAGATAAAGTCAAAAGTGAAAAAGATAATGCAATCTTGGACTAAGAAATCTGAAGATATTCTGGAAGACTTTGTACATTATAGAGTTGGCAAACACGAGGAAACAGGAAACCAGGGAAGCACCCAAAATACGACAACACAACTCCACTATAAGGCCGCGGATCCGCGGCCAATAGGGGGTATTGGCCGCGGATCCGCGGCCATTGTGGCGCCTCTCTCTGTCGTCTTTTGGGGGCAGTTTGGTACTTTCATATGGGGTCAGAATTTGGCCCTAGGGTTTCAGAACAATGCCTATAAATACTCCAGAATTAAGCTAAGCCAAGAGTGTGTTCATTCTTTGTTCCTCTTTTGTAGTTTTTTGTGTAGTTCTTCTTCTTCTTCTTCATTCTTTTTCCATGAAAATTGTAGTGAGAGCTTTTTGAGTGGAAGATTAATGAAGATGAGGGTTTTTGTATCATTCTCTTTTGTTTAACTTCCCCTTGAGATTCTTGTTTTCTCTTGATCATTCAACCTCTTCATTGAGCTTGAATGGTTAAGGGTTAGTTATTGATCTCAAGGGTCGTATTTTTCTTATGGAATTAGCGCTTCATTTCACATGCGTTCTCTACCCTTCTCTTGATCTTGCAACCTCTTGATTGAGCTTGCAAGTTTAAGGGTTGGCTATTGATCCCATGCTTGTCTTGAGTTCTAGTTTCTTGTTCTTTTTATCGCTTTTTATTACTTGCTTATTATTATCTTACTTTACTTTCTTGCAATTTTATTCATGCACTTAATTACTTGTTATCTTTTCTTTTCTTTGTTCTTTTCTTTTGCTCTCTTTTGTTCATTTTGTGAATGATTGTAATTATTGTTGTTAAGATGAAATATGGTATTGTAAGTTAATATCTTCTTTCTCATTTCCTTTTCCCGTTATTTTCCATTGAACTCCGCCCAAACCATACGCAAGCGCTCCGTTAGACACCCTACCCTAACAAGGTAACGGTGATTCTTAACCGCGACCGGTTGCGTTCGGTTTGGCCGGAGGCGAAAGCAAGAGACAAGAACGGAAGGACAAGGGTAAATAAGCCGTATTCCGCGAATACCGCGCTTAAATCCCCTAATCCACATTGTTGCCGATTGCTTTAGCTTCAATTGGTCAAGACTCGGCTCAAAGGTTTTGAGTACGGATTTCTTTAGCTTACAATCTCGTATCTTCTTCTTAACAACTTTATACTTGCAAATAATACACATAGGTTAGAATCGAACAAACTCATACTCATTCTTTATTGACTCGTCTAAAACAAGAACGGACATACAACCATCTCCCTGTGGATCGACCCGTGCTCAACCGGCTAGCTGCATAGCGACACCGTCTTGATTGCGGTTAACTTTAATTCTTTCAATCAAATGGCGCCGTTGCCGGGGAGACGGTAGCGTATTTTCTTTCTTGTTATTCGGGTTAACATTCTTTTTGTATATATTTATAAAAAAAAAATCTTTTTGTTATTTTTGATCATTTTTTTGGGCAAGAGTGCAGATTTTTGCAGATTTGCAAACTGCGATGGTGGGGAGCAAAGTATACGTTCAAGGCTAAGGTGATTGCAAAGTACAGTGCCAAAGATCCGGGTAGTTTGACCCGCGCAAGCGAACTTTTCAAGCTTACCGGATTTGATTCAACGGGGGTTTCCTAACCCAAAAACTTAACGGTACGTACTTTACTAACACCTTCTTCTCAAATCCGACGCATCCAATATACTATTCTTTGCAGGATTCTTTGCAAGTTCGCTAGCAAACGCTAAAAATTGACTAACCCGTATTTGTTGCAGTGCCGTGCTTAAACTAAAAAAAAAATTGTTTGATTCTTTATAGAATTTTTATTGAATTGCGCATTGCATACATTAATACGGACTTAAGGGCAAGCGAACCCCACAATATACGGTAAAGGATTTCATCACCTTTTCCGTGGCCCACAAATCACGAACTTGAGCATAACGTTTACCCGCACAAAATTTAAAAGAAACTAGACTTTAAGCTTTAAGGACTTCGCGCTCACTAGGAGAAGTTAACTGTGTTTAGAACCTCGCTTAACGGTATATTGTTTACGGGGTGTCTAGGAAAGTGTTAACGGCGAAACCGCCAAAAGAGAAAGGGTTATTTAATTAAGGAACTTCGCGAAAGCGTTGGAAAACCTCCCCTTATCTCTGCACTTACCTGGCCTCGTGATCAGTGTATCTTGAGCCCGTTTCTCGACACAGTTTTACTTCGACAAACAAGTTCTGGAGCAGGTCTAGTTGACCTAGGTGAACCCTAGAACGATTAGGTGTGTGGTATTTTTGTGTCGTGATTCTTTTTGTGTGTATATTTCATTCTTTTGTTAATATCTAACTAACAAAAACCAAAAAAAAAAAATTTAAAAAAAAATTCACATTCTTTTTCCCTCCTTCCTTTCTTTCTTTCTCTTTTCATATCATGGGTACCCCTCCTCGAAAAACTCTTGCCGAACTTTGGTACCCACAACCAGACATTACTTCTTACGGTTCTTGCTTTGGCCGAACTTCGAACGATCCATCCATGCCAAAAATTTCATTGAGAGATCGGATAGACGCGTCTAGGACAAACAATTTGACTCCGCAATCCACTTCGTATCAACCATTTCAAACATTCACCCCTTCTTACGTTGATACCCCTTCTTCGAGTCATGTTGCAACTCCAAGACCTATGTCTATTGCAGAACGTATTGAACAATCTCGTAGCCGATCTTTCACTCCTGTCACCACTTCAAATTCTTGGGATCAACAAATTCATTCACCTTCTTATCCAAATGTTGATCCTACCCCTGTCCAACCATTCAATTCCTACCAGTCCTACCCAACTTTTGCACCTTCCCTAGACATTGCTTCTACACAGCCGTTTGGGAATTTTCAGTATCCATACAACTTTGAATCTTTTACTGAAACCCCTTCCCAACCTATGTCTAGTCTGGAACAGTCGTTGGAAGACTTTAGGGTAGCGTCAAGCCAACAAATGATGGATTTGAATGCGTCCATGGCCGCCCTCATACAACCTAGTGACCCGGTAGCTAGTTTTCAACTAGCTCCAAATTTTTCAATGTATGAAGAGGCAGTAGGACAGGCTGAGAATTTGAGTGGAGAGAGTGAGATGTACCCCCTTCCGAATCAAGCCTACCCAATTCATCTTGACTCCCACAACTCTGGTTTTGAATGTCTATCTAGTGTTCCAACCGATTCATTGATTACAGATAGAACAGATAATGAGTTGTGTGACTTCGTAGTGTTTGATTTACCTGATTGTGAAGGGTCCCTTCCAAGTGAAACCAATCACAATCCTTTTGACCTCTACACCTCCATCTTAGAACCAAAATCGATTGAAATCCATGCTTTTGATGAGGTGTCTGAGAATATTGATTTTCACTTGATTCAGGATATTGACGCTGGGAATATTTTGGATGATGAACCCATGGATTTGGCTGAGTTTGTCTCTTCAAATCATCATCCTGAGTCATTAAATATTTTCCCGAACCCCATATGCGTCTTGATTTTGAAGAGAAGTGCATGGATGTGCTAAATTTTGAGGAAAATTTTGAGGATAGTTTTGAGGATGAACCAGTTTTGCTTGAGGAGTCGGATTACCCAATTCATCCTATTTCTGTCATTGACTGTGTACACCCTCTTGAACCTTTAACCGATTCCCTTCCTCAACCACTTCCCTCCATCCTTTCCATTATTCCGACCTTGCAAGAAACCGTATCATTTTCACTTCCTGTGTCTGGTTTACCAAGTTCAGCGTACCCATGGCTTCTTACGAATCTTGAGGGATTTGACCAAATTTCTCACCATATTGATAAATTAGTACAATCCATCTTTTCACATCGATCATTACAGATTGTACTAATTTATTCGCTCCATTTTCACCCTCATGTTCGTACTCCATTTCTTTCTCCCTTCCACCATTCTTCTTCTCATATACCGAGACCGTATACCACTTCTATCCCATTACGGTCTCGCGTATTCACCATTTCTTACCTCTCCACATTCTTTCACTAACCAGCACATTATAGCGATAAGATCTTTGAATGGTTGGTACTCACTTTTGGCCTGTGTAAGGCCTTGTATAGATTGATACTTCTTTTTCCCCCCTAATCCTGAACTTCAACGCTTATCAGTGGAAACACTGTTTTACTTAAGTTTGGGGGGGGAACCTTTTTTGTATATATTTTTTGTTTTCCTTTTTTGTTTTGTATATAATTTGTTTTTAGGGAGCGCCGACAATTTTGACCCTCTTGGTATAGCCTGACAGTGAGGGCACTGTCAAGTTTAAGTTTGGGGGTGTGCTCGGTAAGCTTTCTTCCTTCGCATTCATTTGTATATTTTGCATTTGCATACCCTATTAAAAACCCATAAAAATTGAAAATTTTCCAAAAAATATAAAAACTTTGTCGTCAAGTTAGCTAATAGGGTAACTTAGGTTTTTATTCTGAAAGTTTAGTTGATATGATAGAAATAACTAAATTCTAGGCTTAGGATTTGAAAACCCTAAAAATAACCCTCATTCTGTCTAACTTTGGTAAGTATACGTCCTTACAGTTTTTTTTTGAGAAATAGATAATCTTGAGTTCAGTTCTTTAGTTAAGTCAAGATGAAGGGAAAGTATTGATGCTCTACTGAAGGATAAGTCTGAAAAATAGTTTCTTTTCTTGAGTTCAAATTTAGAAAGTATATACCCTACAAACTGCACATACACGCACCTTGAAACTTGGGATAGTAGAGGATACCTAGAAATACTCTTGCCTGAAAGCCTAGTATGAAAGAAAAAACGGTATTTAAAGCTAAACACCAAAAGAGCATGTTGAAAAATATATCCGGTCTTGAAAAAGAAAAAGAAAAAGAAAAAGAAAAAGAAAAAGAAAAAGAAAAAAATAGAATAAAGTCAAGACCTGGAAACTGCTATTTACGCTTTAAGTTCACATATTCAGTAATCGGCCGTTAGTGCCTCAAGAAGCATTAATAGTCGCATGAAAAGTGTGTGAGCAAATCCGTCCATCCTTAATGAAAATAAGTAGTATTAGGTATTAGGGCAAGGGTATTATAGCTTGAATTGAATTCTAAACTGTAGGGGTGCAAATATACACACACGTAGGGGTATACAATTGATGTTTGAATAAAAGATAGAAATGAAGAATAAGACTTGTGTTTTCTATAGAGGTGATAAAAATCCCTGATTTGAGGCCTCACTTTAGAAGGAAAACTCAGGAGAACCAACATCTTTCTAAACTTTTTTTGGAACGTATAGGACCTAAGGTTAAATAGATAGGAGGTGTGAAAAATAAGGGTTGAATATTTCTAACTTAGGATGATAGAGTTTCTAACGTAAATACTAAACTGTAGGAGTAGAATCGATATTAACTTATGACACTGGCTTGACGGGATTTTGTGGGTGTAATCCGCTGAAAACCCTCAGGAGACAACACTCCTCCTACTAGGGACACCTAGAGGTTTAACGGCTTGTTGCACGTGCTCAGTGCAATCGCGTTCCCTGCGAAAGTGCGGTTAGGACTTTTTTGTGAATAATTGGTTTTGCTCGGGACGAGCAAAAGATAAGTTTGGGGGTATTTGTTCATACCAGAATATTGCATTTTATACCGCCCATTCTTACGCTCGGATGTTTATAGGTAGGTGCTTTTAATCCGTGTTTGTTACATATTTACAGAATACAGGTTTCCAGTACAAATATTGCAAATCAAGATAAAATCTCCACAGTTACACCAAATACAGAACATCTGTCACAACAGATAAAAGCCGGGTTCCGGTCATCCATATCCGTCCAGTGCCGAGTACCAGTTCCAGAGACAAGACATATGACAGTGGTCATTCATGTCTCGGACAAGCACAAAGCACGAGGGGGGCTGCACAAGATCCAAGAAATCTACGCGGAGCTCGAGGGAGATAAAGTCAAAAGTGAAAAATATAATGCAATCTTGGACTAAGAAATCTGAAGATATTCTGGAAGACTTTGTACATTATAGAGTTGGCAAACACGAGGAAACAGGAAACCAGGGAAGCACCCAAAATACGACAACACAACTCCACTATAAGGCCGCAGATCCGTGGCCAATAGGGGGTATTGGCCGCGGATCCGCGGCCATTGTGGCGCCTCTCTCTGTCGTCTTTTGGGGGCAGTTTGGTACTTTCAAATTGGGTCAGAATTTGGCCCTAGGGTTTCAGAACACTGCCTATAAATACTCCAGAATTAAGCTAAGCCAAGAGTGTGTTCATTCTTTGTTCCTCTTTTGTAGTTTTTTGTGTAGTTCTTCTTCTTCTTCTTCATTCTTTTTCCATGAAAATTGTAGTGAGAGCTTTTTGAGTGGAAGATTAATGAAGATGAGGGTTTTTGTATCATTCTCTTTTGTTTAACTTCCCCTTGAGATTCTTGCTTTCTCTTGATCATTCAACCTCTTCATTGAGCTTGAATGGTTAAGGGTTAGTTATTGATCTTAAGGGTCGTATTTTTCTTATGGAATTAGCGCTTCATTTCACATGCGTTCTCTACCCTTCTCTTGATCTTGCAACCTCTTGATTGAGCATGCAAGTTTAAGGGTTGGCTATTGATCCCATGCTTGTCTTGAGTTCTAGTTTCTTGTTCTTTTTATCACTTTTTATTACTTGCTTATTATTATCTTGCTTTACTTTCTTGCAATTTTATTCATGCACTTAATTACTTGTAATCTTTTCTTTTCTTTGTTCTTTTCTTTTGCTCTCTTTTGTTCATTTTGTGAATGATTGTAATTATTGTTGTTAAGATGAAATACGGTATTGTAAGTTAATATCTTCTTTCTTATTTCCTTTTCCCGTTATTTTCCATTGAACTCCGCCCAAACCATACGCAAGCGCTCCGTTAGGCACCCTACCCTAACAAGGTAACGGTGATTCTTAACCGCGACCGGTTGCGTTCGGTTTGGCCGGAGGTGAAAGCAAGAGACAAGAATGGAAGGACAAGGGTAAATAAGCCGTATTCCGTGAATACCGCGCTTAAATCCCCTAATCCACGTTGTTGCCGATTGCTTTAGCTTCAATTGGTCAAGACTCGGCTCAAAGGTTTTGAGTACGGATTTCTTTAGCTTACAATCTCGTATCTTCTTCTTAACAACTTTATACTTGCAAATAATACACATAGGTTAGAATCGAACAAACTCATACTTATTCTTTATTGACTCGTCTAAAACAAGAACGGACATACAACCATCTCCCTGTGGATCGACCCGTGCTCAACCGGCTAGCTGCATAGCGACACCGTCTTGATTGCGGTTAACTTTAATTCTTTCTACTTCATTACATTCACTGATGATCTCTCTAGATTCGGATATGTGTTCCTGATGAAACACAAATCAGAAGCTTTTGAGAAATTTAGGGAATATAAACAAGAAGTTGAGAACCAAACCGGAAAAAGTATTAAAATCCTACGATCTGATCGAGGAGGAGAATACTTAAGCAATGAATTCCTGGACTTCCTAAAAGAGAATGGGATTCTCTCTCAGCTGACTCCTCCATATACACCATAGCACAACGGTGTATCAGAACGGAGGAACCGCACTCTATTAGATATGGTGCGCTCTATGATGAGCACAGCTGAGTTACCTATTTCCTTCTGGGGTTATGCGCTGGAAACAACAACATACCTATTGAATCAAGTTCCATCTAAATCTGTACCTACCACACCATATGAGATATGGAGTGGGAAGAGACCATATTTTAAACGAGTTAAGATATGGGGTTGTCCGGCCTATGTCAAAAGGCAAAATCCGGACAAGCTCGAGGCACGGTCAGTTCTCTGCAAGTTTGTGGGATATCCAAAGAATTCATATGGGTATTTTTTCTACCACAGTGAGGAACAAAAAGTGTTTGTTGCTCAACATGCCACCTTTTTAGAAAAGGAATTCCTTGAAAAAGAAATTAGTGGCAAAGTGGTAGAGCTGGAAGAGGTTCCAGATACACAAACCGTAACTGAAGATTTAGTGGAACCAGAAGATTCAGTAGCTCCCAATGAACCTCAGCCTCTCCGCCGATCTAGTAGGGTTCCTCGCCAACCTGAGAGATACTACGGTTTTCTCATGGATGGTGGGAGCGAGGATTGCATCATGGAGGATGATGACCCAACTAGCTTCGAGCAGGCCATCACGAGTTGGGACTCAGTGAAATGGCTGGATGCAATGCGGTCCGAGATGGAATCCATGTACACCAACAAAGTATGGACTTTGGAAGTTGCTCCTGAAGGGGTAAAACCCATTGGAAGCAAGTGGATCTTCAAGAAGAAACTTGGTGTAGATGGGAAAGTGGAGACTTTCAAAGCTAGACTTGTCGCAAAAGGTTTTCGTCAAAGACCAGGTGTGGACTACGACGAAACCTTTTCTCCAGTGGCTATGCTTAAATCCATCCGGATCATGCTTGCCATCGCTGCATATCACGACTACGAAATCTGGCAAATAGATGTTAAGACCGCCTTTCTAAATGGTGATTTAGAAGAGTGCGTGTACATGACTCAGCCAGAGGGCTTCGTAGATAGTGGGAGCAGCGGGAAGGTGTGCAAGCTGCTTAAATCCATTTATGGATTAAAGCAAGCATCGCGGAGTTGGAACATCTGCTTTGACGTCGTTATCAAAGAGTTTGATTTCGTCAAAAACCCAGATGAACCTTGTATTTACTAGAAGGTGGCAGAGAGTAAGGTTGTCTTCCTTGTATTGTACGTGGACGACATACTCTTGATAGGAAATGATATTCCTATGCTGCAATCGGTCAAGCTCTTCTTATCACAAAGATTCTCAATGAAAGATCTTGGTGATGCCTCCTGCATATTGGGAATTAGGAATTATAGAGATAGATCCAAACGGATTTTGGGATTGTCCCAATCCAGGTACATTGACACCATACTAAAGAGGTTTAGTATGGAAGAGTCCAAGCATGGGAACTTTCCCACGATCTCTGGAGTCACTCTCTCCAAAGAGATGTCTCCCAAGACTGATTTGGAGAGAGCTCACATGCAAGGGATACCCTATGCTTCGGCAGTAGGCTCTATCATGTATGCGATGCTATGTACCAGACCCGATGTAGCATACTCACTAAGTGTAGTGAGCAGGTATCAAGCTGATCCTGGAGAGAGTCACTGGACAGCTGTGAAGAGCATTCTCAAGTACTTGCGAAGGACTAGAGATATGTTCTTGGTATATGGTAACGGAGAGCTCCAAGTAGAGTCCTTTACCGATTCGAGCTTCCAGAGTGATAAGGACGACTCTAAGTCGCAGTCGGGCTTTGTCTTTACCCTTTACGGAGGGGCGGTTAGCTGGAAAAGTTCCAAGCAGGAAACCGTGGCAGACTCGACGATGGAGGCTGAATACATCGCTGCCAACGATGCTGCCAAAGAGGCTGTCTGGATCAAGAAGTTCATTACTGAACTTGGAGTGGTTCCATCCATTGAGCATCCAATACCTTTGTATTGCGATAACAATGGAGCGGTGGCTTTGGCCAAGGAACCCAGGTCCCATCAGCGGTCCAGGCATATTCTGAGGCGGTATCACCTGATCCGGGAGATAGTTGATCGCCGGGAGATCGAGGTCAGGAGGGTTGACACGAAGAACAACACGGCGGATCCACTCACGAAGTCCATTCCCCAGATACAGTTTGAGAGACTCTTCGGGATGCTCGGTATGCGATACTACAGCAGCTGGCCCTAGTGCAAGTGGGAGATTGTTAGTTGTATGTATGCCCTAGAGGCCAGTATTGTGCAGATGATGTATATTATATTGGATGCTTGGACATATATAGAGATGACTTTCTTGCTCGATATGATAGTATGCTATCTGGTTACTCTTTATCTTAACATGTACACTTGTCTCTTTAAACTGTCATATAGTTACATGTTGGTAAAGCCCTTAGGATGTGTACTTGACTACCTGGACTATGATGCAGATCATACTAGTGGGGACATGGTAGTCCATAAGTACATCCTTCAAGGTCCTTAGTCGTGGGTGTATCGAGACGGGGCATCGATATACCAGAGTAGACTAGCGTATACGCTTCTCGACCCATGGGATGGGCGATGGATGATCCCATATCCATTGGTGTTTGACATCAGAGATGGTATACGGGTGCCCAGTGGAGACTGGGTACACTGGACGGACTCGCCGAGAACTCCCAGATGGTATTATACCTCACGTCAGATGGCAGTTCTCAGGTGACACTTGTGCAGGTTAGTCTGTAGACCCGAGATCGTCATAGAGCCTTGTGTGATTCCCATTGTGCTTTGATCTCCACCTTACCACGTCCATGAGGGCGTGCAAAACGGTGGTCTTTGGGTATAGTCCCGAGTCACATGGAGGCAATGAGCGATAGGAGGGGTTTCGTCTCTCCCGGTATTAGGGGTTGATGTTGCGCTGTGCTCGATTGGCCGTAACAGGGAAGTCCCTGGCCAGGGCTGATCAGAGATTTGCTGGTAAGTGTTACCAGTAGTTTCTCGACCCGTTATGAGCCACACATCGGCACGACTTATCGGTTATTGGGGTCTGACATTTACCACCCCTAGACTTGATATGCGACGTATCAGACGAACAGACCGGACTGTACGGTAAGTGTTACTGGTTGGATTCACAGGAGTGTGAGCGGGATAGCTCGTCGATCTTCTGATCGCTCAATACCCGGATGGCCGTTACGTTTAGCAGACCGCTTGCGGCTTATGGGTGGTTGATATGATCATCATCTGCTACCGGCGTATTGACGAGTCTTTAGAGTCCTAAACAGAGGTTTCCTGGCTCAAGCGAAATGAAATAGGAGCGCATATGAGATATGTGCAGGACCGAGAATAATGCGTGTATGTGATACCGCATTTCATTCTCACGATAAATGTTTCGATTGGTTATATTCGATATGACCTAGTTATCGAATCATTGATTCGATAAGCCGATACATTGGATACTAGTCGGTTATATGCGATATGACCGGATCGTTAAATCAAATGTTGATTTAATGATTTAATGTATAATTATATATTTGATATACAACATTGCATTAACTAGTATTGGTTCACTTTATATGGATTTTCTCACTTGATGTGCAAGAAGTATATGTGATATACTTTTGTGCACATATTTGTATCATGTTTGATGATACTTGATCTTGTTGTTAAGTATAAAGAATTAAACCATGGTTAAGTGTTGATTAGGGTTTTGCATTTTCATTTATTTATTTGAAAAAGGATTATGATGAGAATGGTGGCTTTCTTTGTTTTAAGTTGAAGCTTCATGAAGCTTTGACTTTTGTAACCATTCTTGTCCTCATGCTTAACCCTAACTCTCCAAATGACCATGGTTTATTCTCTACACTTAACCCTAGTTAGATTATGATAAGTATGAATTTTTCTTTTCATTTTAAAGAACTTATCATAAAACTAGCTTCATCTTCTCCTTCTTCTTCAAGATAGAAACCTTGATGCCATCAATGGCAACTTGAGTTCTAGTGAGAGAAATCCAATTCTAAAGTGAACCCACCTCCTATTTCTTCACCCTCTACCTCTTGCCAAGTTGTTTTGGGTGTTTTCTTCACAAGTTTCACAACTTTGTGAAGTCGGAGCTTGAACTTGTGATGCCTCGACGTAGATCGTCTTTGACACGAAGCCGACGACCTAGCTCGCCCGTTTCTCCGATGAAGCCGACGATTGAGTTCGGGATTCATGATGGACAGCGAGAGGATACCCACGTGGAGCTTAAGAAGTGGAGAACCGGATCTACAAAGGTTGTAGCATCTAACTTTTAGTTAAGTAGTTAACTAGATTATCTTTTCGCCTAGAATTCTAGTCAACGATCCGTATTAGGGTTTCTCGGCATCCATAAAATTTGAAATTGGCATGGTTGATGCCTTGTGAGACCTCTATAGTGTGCCTAGGAACCCTACAGATATATTGTGAGACGAAGCATAGTTTCGATACAGGGTTTCAGGGCGAAACATAATTTCAACATGGGACATGTGTATCCTGAGACGAAGCTTATTTCCAGTGCAGGGCAGACATTCTGAACGAAATATAGTTCCGATGCAGAGGTTGATTCCCATACGAAGCATAATTCCTACTGGGAAGGCAGATACTCCGAGGCGAAGCATGATTTCGACATGGGGTACATTCTGAGACGAAACATGATTTCGACGCAGTGGCTGATTTCCAGGCGAAGTATAATTCCGACAAGGAAGGAAAATACTCCAAGGCGAAGCATAATTTCGACATGGGGTACATTTTGAGACGAACTATGATTCTGACGCAGAGGTTGTTGGTTGACTTGATTCTGAGATGGAGCATAATTCCGACAGGGAGGTAATTGGTCGACTTGATTCCGAGGCGGAGCTTGATTCTGACGGGGAGGTCGTTGGTTGATTTGATTCCAAGACGGAGCATAATTCCGACAAGGAAGGAGGATTCTCCGAGGCGAAGCATGATTTCGACACGGGGTACATTCTAAGACAAAACATGATTCCGACGCAGAGATTGTTGGTTGACTTAATTCCGAGACAGAGCATAATTCCTACAGGGAGGTCGTTGGTCGACTTGATTCTAAGGCGGAGCTTGATTCCGACAGGGAGGTCGTTGGTTGAATTGATTCCGAGACGGAGCGTCATTCCGATAGGGAAGGCAGATACTCTGAGACGAAGCATGATCTCGACACGGGGTACATTCTGAGATGAAACATGATTCTGACACAGAGATTGTTGATTTGATTTGATTTGGGAGTTTCTTATCCGTCCAGTGGGTATTTTGAGCCTGAGACTTGGAATTTGGGTTTTTGTTCGGCGTCAGCATCGCTATAATGGAATATGGTACCAGGAGCAAATCATCACTTGCCGTAGAGAAAACAGGATTTGTGTTGACATCAGCATCGTTATACTGGAATATGGTATCAGGAGCGAATCATCATTTGCCATGAGGGGATTTGAGAATTTTGGTTTTGGTTTGGCATCAGTATCGCTACACTGGAATATAGTACCAGGAGCGAATCATCATTCTCCATGAGGGGATTTCCCTAGTTCCCAGTTTAACGACTTAGGGGTCATCTATTTCCATTTTAACGACTTAGGGGTCTACTGGATCGAAAGTTTGGAATTTTAGGGTTGGGGTAGGCATCAACACTGCTAACACTGGAGCACAGGTGCCAGGAGCATTTCACCATTTGCCTTTTCCTGTTAGGGAGCGATGGCTTAGGAGACAGGTTTAGGTCCCTATCACCTAAGGCTGTTCAATTTTATGAGCCGTAAGGGTCCCATAAAAGCATTTTCTCCCTACGAGTCGAAAAGATCTCGTAGGTGTATTTTCTCCTTAGGAGTCATGGGGACCCCCAAGTGTGTTTTTCTTTTGTGAGTCGTAAGGATCCCACGATGGTGTTTTCTTATGAGTCGAGAGAATTTCTTAAGTTTTGTTCTCCTCATATATCGTGAGGGCACATGAGTGGGTCTTCCCAAATGGAGCATAATTCCGATGGAGGAGACCGGCTACGTAACTGGTGATTACGGTGGGGTATGGGTGTTACGAAAATTATTTGAGCCCGTGGATTGTTGGCTATAGTGCTCTCAAGTCAATTATTGGATTGCAAGCACGTGATTGCAATGATTGAGGGAGGACCTATACTGGTAGGACAGTTTTACTCGAGATGATAGTATGCTATCTGGTTTGTCCTTATCATCGTGTACATGCTTCAGGTGACATTACAGATAACTATTACATGTTGATAGAGCCCATAGGATTCTTGCTTGACTACCAGCAGTATGATGGCGAGCATATACGTGAGGATTGGGTGGTCTATAAGCACATCCTTAAAGTATCTATAGTCGTGGGAGTTTCGAGACTGGGCATCGATACTCCGAGAGTAGACTAGCGTATATGGATCGAGACCCCGATGAGGGGCGGTGGCCGGTCTCACAAGCCATTGGTGTCAGTTGGTTCACCTAAGATGTATACATGTGCTCATTGGGTTATGAGTACACCGGACGGACTCGCCTGAAACACACTAGTTGGTATTATACCTATTGTCAGATAACAGTTCTCAGGTGACATGTGTACAGGTTGGTCTATCGACCTGAGATCGTCATTTGTCTCGTGTGAGTTCCCACTGTGCTTTGATTACTACCCTACCATGGCTTAAAGAAGTCGTGCAAACAGGTTTTAGATGGGTACAGTCCCGAGCCACATGGAGGAAGTGAGCGGATCATCAGGGGATTCGTCTCTCCCGGTATTGGGGGTAGAGGTCGCGGTGTGCATGGGTGGCCATCACCAGAAATCCTTGGCCAAGGTAGTCGAGAATTACTGATTCGGATCAGTAGTTTCTCAGGTGGTGATGGGCTTCATACCGACACTGAATATTGCATTATTAGGGGTCTGACTTTATCCACCCCCTAGACCCGATATGCGATACTTATAGACGAACGGACCGGACTGTACGAATATTGTCACTGTCAGGCTCAGTAGGGTTTCAGGATGAGTTCGCTCGTCGGTCTCCCTTTCGCTCAATACTTGGGCAGCCGTTACGTACAGCTAGTGCCACTGACGTGCTTGTGGTTAAACCCACTGCCAGTGTATTGACGAGTCTTTACAGTCCCATATATAGAGTTTCCTAAGTTCAAGCGAAACGTTGTAGAGGCCGTATGGTTTTATGGCAGGGTTCGATTGTATACGTGCACTTGTGCACGGATCATGATCGGACGGATAATACTAGTGGGCTTTGGTTTAAGCCGGATCCTAGTATTATATTGTTGGATTATTTTAGTCTCGTTGTATTGGTATTCAGTCGGAATACGGGTGCAGGTATGTATATACAGATGAGGGGTACTCTTGTAATTCGTTACCAGTTACTTTAGAAGTTTCCATTCTTTTTTTTTTGGATTTAAACATTTAGTTTAATGTTTAATTGTGATGGAAATTGTGAGCATAAGTTTTTTCCTAGGGCATTCATGGTGCATGTGCTCACTTGGTGACTCATGGTCTTGGGTCTTGTGTGCATTTATGGTGGCACATGTGCACTTGGTGACTCATGGAGTTGGTTTGGTGTGAGATATTTTTGTGCTAAGATTTTTCTTTAGCTCATCACAATATCTCACAACACACACACATGAAAAAGGCCTGCCATTTCATTTTCCTTTCATGGCTTGCTCACTTGCTTTTTCTTATGCCAAGTCTTGAGCTTCACACTTTCCTCCATGGGCATCTTCTTCAACCTCCATCCATACCCTCTGATGAGTTGAGAATCCATGGATGTTTTGAGACAAAATATTCACACACTCTCTCTACTTCACCTTGGGCATCTAGGCTAGCAAACTTGATGTCCAAGTTGTTTCGGTTTTGAAGCGGGAGCCCGTATAAAGAATGCTCGACGTGGATCCTCTTCGACAACGGAGACCGGAGAGCAAACTTCATCGAGGTAGCCGTGACGAGCCAAGGACAGAGATTGAAGACCGAAGGATACGGATCGATCGGTATAACCATTCTAACTCCTATTTGCATGTTCTAGCATAGGGTTTTTTGTTCGATCTTGTGCGGGTTTTATTTGCGCCAAAGTTTTGAAAATTTTTGTTCCGCATTTGGCCACGGTTTGATGTCCGGGGCGCCGGCAAAACCCAACATGGTATCAGAGCCACCCAAACATCTTAAACTAGGTAGTTGCGATATTAGAATTCACATTTTTTCGGGCATCAAAAACTGTCGAAAAAACAGTCCCGAATTTTTGAGTTTTGAGATATTTGCACAACCAGCGGGCTCTTGGTTTGAACCTAGAAACCGCGGGGTGCTGCGTGGTCACCTTAGAGAGACCGGGGGGGACTGAACGGCTGGGCCCACTCCCCAAGACCACCACAAGTAGGGACCCGAAACTGCCCCTACATGGGAAGTTTCGGCTCTGCCTCACCCTCTGGCCATCTCATGGTGGCCTCGGGGTAGGGTACCCCCTCTAGTCCTCCCGACTCAAATTTAATTTTGTTCTCTAACTCTCCATGGAAGTTCGGGCGCATTTCATTTTGATTCGGACCTCCGAATTGGCTCAAAACTCGACCTTTTTGGATGTTTAGTGCACTTGGTTTTTGATTCTTAGTATATTTGGGATGTGCGCTAATTGTGTTTTGGAATTCTAATGCCATGACTTCGTTTGCATGCGTGGATGTGTTGGTAACGTTGTTTAATTGCTCTATGCTCAATTAGATGGGGTTACACACTTGATTCGGTTACTTGTTTCTGTGGATAAATCTGGTTATGGTTTGAGCGGATTGTCGTGATGGATAGCCTTGGGTGCAATGGTAGTGCAGTTTAGTTTCATTTGTATATTTGATATCGTGGGGCAAGCGTCCGACATGTGGACAGCCGTCACTGCCTGTTTGTATATTATTTGTTTGGGGCACGACCGGGTTAAGGTCGATGTCACCGTTGTACATATTTTCTTTTCTGTACTAGGATTACCCCGCGGTGGAGTGCACGGATAGCCGGGTTCTAGAGAGCAACGAGCCTGCATCTCATGGCATTGAGACGAAGGGGGCCTCACTCTAGAATTGGCGGGCTATTCGCCGCACTCGTAGGGTGTACAGGTTGACCCAAGGACGAGTGCTCAAGTTACCGGATTCCGTGAAGTGCCGGGTGGTCCATTCAATTTGATGAAGGGGGCTGCCTCGGTTCTGGTTTTGGCGGGTAACTTGCCGCACTCATAGGGGTCTAGGTTTTTATTGCACAGGCTATCCACACGACCCGGGGAACGTCGGGTTTCAGTTGCGGCTTAAAATAAACCCGGGGATCCCAGATTATCTGTATTGTTCTGTGATGCTTATTACTTATCTGTGATGTTGCATTTATCATGCCTGGAGTGATTATTATATATTGCTATATATATACTAGTAGATGTTGTATATGTTTTACACCGCGCTAGCCCAGTCCCCGCTCTGTCTTTAGTTAAGTAACCTAACGGGTGATGACGGGAACCAGTGGCGAATGCGGATGGCATATACGTACATCATATTTTCGTTTTTTTCTGGTGTGATTAATTGATGGGACTGCATTGATTCCGATCAATGCAAGGAAAACAGACCTATTCGATGTTGTTGGAGCAATTTTCAAAAGCTGTTATTACAAGGACGTTTTCTTTTGTTTTGCACAGCGGTATTCGGTTATGAATATCCAGCACCACATCGACGAGGCAAGAGCAGAGATCCCTTCATCGGGAGTGACCCCTTGGGCAGAAGTTTGCGTCAAGATAATAACTTCACTATAGTCGATTACTTTTTGCTTTGCATCGTGGTATTCAGTGAGATTATCCCGCACCTCATTCTGTGAGGAAAGAGCCGAGATCCCTTCACCGGGAGTGACCTTTTTAGCAAAGGTTTTCTCCACTATATATTTATAAAACTATCCGGTTTCTTCAACAATATCAAGTTCATTACGTTAAAGGTTTTTCACCAAAAACCATTCGTAGCCCTCCGTCATTTCAGACGGGTAACACTTAGTATTCATGCTATGTTTGTTGGCGTTAGTCAAGGCATAGTGTATGGTAGCTGCTTGTTACCTTTCTGTTGCATAGATAGATGCGTTGGTTTAGGACAGTCGTATAGCATTGTTGGCCCTAGTCAAGGGTGAGTACGGGTGGGTTCAAATTAACCTAGACAATGACGGGTAGAACTTGACATGTGACTTATGATTTGTTGGTCTTAGTCAAGGTCATAAGAGCATAGGGTAAAAATCACATCGGGGGTTTCGAACATACAGGAAACTTTCCAGGCATGAGCATACCTTCTGGACTATGTTAACTTGAGTGGATTCCATCAGGTTATCATGCGATGATAGTTGGATCCCGATACCCACTGATGAGTTGGTTTACTCCTCGGGTGGTTTTAGATGATCCCGACTAATTCTTCTTTCTAGTTTGGAGGAGAATTTGAGGATACAGTGGGAGACATCCTGATTAGATAAAGTGATTGACCATTCTGATCTAGGTTAGAGTGCACGCAGAGTGTTTCTTTTCTCTCTCTCTTTTGCAGCGACCATGATCCGACCCTAGACTATAACTCAGTAACCAAATTAACCGAACTTTCTTAAAACACTGGCTTTTAGATTGTCAGAGTTGCATACTTCATTGCCACTCCTACTTTTACCCTTTTCTTTTTTCCGGAACATTTCGTATCACTACGAAGATCCACATTTATAGGATATGACCATCGTATAGTTGCATACGAACTCGAAGAAACTTGTTTCAGATTCGAGGATGGTTTCCGGTTCTAAAAAAATTGAATAGGAATACTCAGTTGTCTTTTTCTTTTACCTTCTCTCAGGTTGTGAGGGCTCCTAGGATTAGGAGAGGGTACGCCTATTGCGCTTATTGGATAGTCTTCTTCCAAACCATAGGCAGGTGCCGAAAGGTGGGGAAGGAAGAAAACCAATTAGCCTAAGTATGGTGTGCAGAAGGTATAAATAAAGACAGATAGAGGGATTAGAAAGAGGGCAAAGTAAATTGCGACTGCTATTATTCACGACCAAACCACGTATTTCATCGCCACTCCTACTTCACCTTTAAATTTCTCCAGAACACACCGTATCACTATGAAGATCCACATTTATTGGATAATCCATCGTATGGTTATATACGATCTCGAAGGAACTAGTTCCAGTTCGAGGATGGATTCTAGTTCAGGAGAAATAGAATAAGGTTTATTCAGTTCTCTTTAATCTTTACATTCTCTTAGGTTACGAGGGCTCCTAGGATTAGGAGGGTACACCTATTACGCTTATTGGATAGTTTTCTTCCAATCCATAGGCTGGTGCCGAACGGTAAGGAAGGAAAAAAACCATTTAGCCTAAGGGTGGTGTACAGAAGGTAATGAGTAAAGACAAATAAAGGGATTTGGAGAGATGGCAAAGAAATATACGGTTATAGTCATGAATCTGGATAGTGGAAGAGACATTATTAGGAATAGCCAGATACCCTTTTTGAAACATTTTCATGTTTCAGTTTCTCTATGCGTTGTTAATCGAAAACTGATTTTCCAATTAGATTCTTACTCCAGGGTATGTATTTACCACGCATGATTCTCATATCTGTATGGTTTTACAGATGATGAGTAGGAGTAAGTTATTGGGAATTAGATGATTATATCCTCATTATATCGGAATTCGTTGTAATTGGTGATATTTGAGGAAATCACCTGGGGTTTTTCCTGACGGCAAATTTTTGGTTTTGAATATCCATTGTTATGCACCAATTTCAAATTGATATATCTGTACGTTTATTTTATAAAGTGAGATATAACTTTTTGAAATTATGTCCATGACATTTACCTATATCAGTTGATGATTAGGTAAGGAGTATTAAATAGCGGTGTAATTCTTCTTAGCCATAGTACAGTTTTCAACCTACGACACACAGGGTTTGAGTCATTGAACTCAGGGGACTTATACAAAACATTTTATGTTGTCCAGTGTCCACAAGGACAGAGGGGTTGGTCCTCGTACTATATTCTGTTTATTTATAACTTCTTCAGTTTTAGACAAGTGTTTCGTAGAAATACAAGGTCCAAGTTTTGAGAAGTTATAGGTACAAGAATAAAGTAGAGAACCATGTGTTGCAAGTATCGGGATTCTTCAAGGTGATCGAAGATGTAGATACTTGTGTTTGGTATTCAGTTGATAGTAATGGTTTTGAAAACTTATTTCTTTTTTAGGTTACTTATATTTGGATGCACTCCTACTTGAGTAATGCTGATCGTCCTCCTTCCATTTAGTTGACATGCACCGGCGACAGCTGCATGATTTGAATCTGGTTCCAATTAAATCAGTGCCTCTGTTTCTATATTGTATATAGAATGGTTCATATCCTAACAATGTTAAGGTATATGGAGTTGTCTGGCTTATGCTTAAAACCAGACTCTGGATGACTCAAGACACATTTCTGTAATGGCAGTTTGTGGGTTATCCCGGGCTATGACAAGGGTTAACTTTCTACCATCTGGAACATCAATAGTGATATTATTCTTGACTCGCCACAGTTTTAGTAAAATAGAATTTTTCAAAAAACAGTAGTGGGAGTATGGTAGAACTGGAAGTGATTCCAGAACCGCAAACTATTACTAAAAATTTAATAGGACTTAAAGATTCAATCGGGATTGACATTCCATTAGCCACTCCGCAGATATGGTGGGTAACCTCAGGCGTCCGAGAGGTACATCGGTATTCTCAAAGACGGTGATATAGAGGTTCTTGTTTACCCAGACTTGCCATTACTGCTGTTTTAGACTGTGAAACCAGGCAGGAGGATGAGTATAGCGTCGTTCTAAACTAGCTTTAGAAGTGCACGTGTATATGACTCTGCCAGAGGGTTGTTGTAGTTAGTGGGAGCAGCGGAAGCATAGTGGACAAGAAGCTTGGGTTTATTTATAGACTAAAGCAGATATGGCAGAGATAGATCATCTATTTTTGATGTGACAGTCAAAGGCTTTGACTTCATCAAAATAGGAGATGGATCTGTTAAGAAGGTAGTTGGGTGTGATGTCCTGATATTTGGATGACATACACATTGTAGGAAGTGAAATTTTTATACTACAATTGGTTATACTGTGGTTGTCACACAGTAGTTTCTCCACATAGGATATGGATATAATATCAGACGTTTTGGTTACCAGATCTATGGTTTTAGATCTAGATTTGGGTAGTTTCCCAATCTGGGTACTTAGACAGTATTCTAAAAGAGTTTTAGAATGGATGACTCCTGGTGTCACGACCCGAAAATATTAGCTCGTGACCGGCATTTAAATCACGCCACGTCTAAAGGTGTAACGTAAATTAAGTAAGCCGAAGCCCAGAAATCTAAACCTTTTTAAGAAATAAAAGAGGTGAAGTTTTGAAATAAAGATATGATGAAATCAAAAGGTTTTTTTGAATGCATGAATAGTGGAACATGAAAAAATGCAGGTGGAATTTATTAGTTGAAATATATGTTTCGTCTTTTAAAAAATTGGGCAGCACCTCCTTTGTATATTTTGATCTAAAACCACATATACATAATAATGATAAAGGCATCCACAAGCGGGAGCTAGCTCTTCGCCAAACGGCAGATTCACCACCACGCAAGTCATAATATAAGTATACGACGCCTAACGGCGAAGATCAACACCAAAAAGATAATGTAAAGCAAGACATCAAACGCACCAAGCGAACATAAACCCTCGCTCTAAGTCTCGCAACTAAAAGTCTCACTAAGTTTTACTAATTATACAATTACTAGTTTTCTGATTTGATGGAGTTAACAGTTGGATATAGTGCCCTCAGAGTCAATTATTGGATCACAGGCACGTGATTGCAATGATTGAGGGAGGACCTATACCAGTAGGACAGTCTTACTCAAGATAATAATATGCTATCTGGTTTATCTTTATCATCGTGTACAGGTTTAGGTGACCTTACAGGTCACTATTGCACGTTGATAGAGCCTATAGGATTTTTGCTTGACGGCCAGCATTATGATGGCGATCATATACGTGGGAGCTGGGGTCTATAAGCACATCCTTAAAGTGGTCCCTAGTCGTGGGAGTTTCGAGACTGGGCATCGATACTCCATTAGTAGACTAGTGTATACAGTCGAGACCCCGACGAGGGGCGGTGGCCAGTCTCATAAGTCATTGGTGTCAGTTGGTTCACCTAAGATGTATACAGGTGCTCATTGGGTTATGAGTACACCGGACAGGATTCGCCGTGAACATGTTAGTTGGTATTATACCTGACGTCAGATGGCAGTTCCCTGGTGACATGTGTACAGGTTAGTTCATCGATCTGAGATCGTCATTTTTCTCGTGTGAGTTCCCACTGTGCTTTGATTACTACCCTACCACGGCTCAAAGGAGTCGTGCAAACAGGTTTTAGTTGGGTACTGTCCCGAGCCACATGGAGGCAGTGAGCGGATCGGCAGGGGTTTCGACTCTCCCGGTATTGAGGTTGAGATCGCGCTGTGTCTAGGAGAGCCATTACACGAAGTCCTTGGCCAAGGCAGGAGATTTACTGGTAGGTATTCCAGTAGTATCTCAGGGTGTTCTGGGCTACACTCCGACACGACTTGTACCGCTTTTGGGGGTCTGACTTTTACCAACCCCCTAGGCCCGACATATGATGCTCATAGACGAACGGACTGGACTGTACGGATATTGTCACCGACAGGCTCAGTAAGGTGTCAGGATGAGTTCGCTCATCGACCTCCCTTTTGGTCAATACCTGGTAGCCCATTACGTACAGCTAGTACCACTGACGTGCTAGTGGTTAAATCTATAGCCAAAGTATTGATGAGTCTTTAGAGTCCCCCACAGACAGTTTCTCAAGTTTTGGGCGAAACGTTGTAGAGGCCGTATGGATTTATGGCAGGGTTAGAACATACGCGTGCACTTGTGCACGTGTCATGGTTCGGACGGATAATACTAGCGGGCTTTGGTTTAAGCTGGATCCTAGTATTATACTGTGAAAATTTTGTCTCATTGCATTTGTATTCGGTTAGAATACAAATACGGGTATGTATATACAGTCGCGGGGTTATCCTGTAATTTATTACGGGATCGCTTTTTGAAGTTGCCAGTTTACATTCCGTTTCGGCCATTTTTCTTTCTATCCTTTCTTGGCTGATTTTTGCAGTGAAGGGGGTCTTTTTGCAAAGTGGGGTTTTATAAAATGCAGGGGCTTTTTTTTTGGTGCGTGGGCTGCAGGAACTTCTTGCAAGTTCTTGTGAGCTTGGCTTCTTTTTGTGCATCATTGCTTGCTTTAATGTGATGGGATTTGATAAGGATTTGGGTGTGACATTTTTTCCTCATTATCACCCATTTTCTTTTTGCTTTATGCCCTCACCTTCCTCCTCTCAAATAATGGCCGAGCCATTCTTTTGGGCAGCCCCTCTTTCATTTTGGTGGTGGGAATTTTGATCTCATTGGCTTGCACAAAATTCCTTAGCTCATTTCAAAAGATCACTTCTCCTTCTCCACTCCAAAAGGCAACTTCGATTAACATTCGAGACAAAGCGTTCTACACATATTCTACAGCAATCTTGGACACGTCGGCTAGCAAACTTCGTGTCCGAGTTGCCTCGGTTCAGAAGTGGGAGCCCATAAAAAGACTTCTTGATGTGGTGCCCTTCCGACAAGGAGACCGGAGATCGGAGATGCCGCGATGTGCTTGGGTTGGTGGCCAAAGACTGAAAGACACGGATCGATCGGTATATCTTTTCTAGCCCTTCTCTAGTTAGCTAGTTGTGGGTTAATGGTTCGATCTGGGATTAAAGTCTGCGATAGCGCCGGTTTCAAGTTTTGAAAAAGTTTTCGTTTTCGTATTTTGGCTTCGGACAGACGGTCGGGGTGCTACCGTAGACTTACATGGAATCAAAGCCACGCCATTAACCTTTATTAGTTTGTTCTAACGTATTTAAAATATCGATCGAACGAAATTTCCAAAACCGCGATTCCAATTTTGCAATTTCTGTCGAATTTTTTTTGTCGTCGAAAAATTATTTTGAGTGTGTAAGAAAATCAGGCAGGCTTTTCTAAGACCATTGCAGAAATTTTGTAAAATGTTCTTACTGCAACACCGCGGAACCGCGGCCATACCCACGTTTTGGCCGCAGTTCCGCCGCAGTACTATGGCGTCACTCCATCAAATTTTCTACAGTGGTCTCTGACTTGGAATTGGGGTTTCTGGTAATTTTGGTTTTGGCCCAGATTATTTTGAGTGCTGGATTTGTGCTTGGGGCCAACTTCGGGAAATTTTGTCGATCGAAATTTTTTAATATGTTAGTTCACAGTGCTTACTTTATATCTGCGACCATGAATGTCATTCGAGCGATAAATCTTATCTAATTGCTATAGTTCTTCTAGACGGATTTGCGAACGTGACATTCACGTTGATGTTCTGTGTTGTGCTGTGATGTTGCGGATTTATCGTGGTGGATAGCCAGGATGCAATGGTAGTACAGTTTGGTATTATTTGTACATTTGATATTGCTGGACGAGCGTCCGACATGTGGACTGCCGTCACTGCCTGTTTGTATATTATTCTTTTAGGGCACTACCGAGCTGAGGTCGATGTACCCGTTGTATATATATTATAGTTTCTGTACTAGGATTACCTCACGGTGGGGTGCTCGGATAGCCGGGTTCTACAGGGCAACGAGCCCGCATCTCATGGCTTTGAGACGGAGGGGGCTTCACTCTAGAATTGGCGGGCTATTTGCCGCACTCGTAGGGGGTATAGGTTGACCCAAAGAGGGGTGCTCAAGTTACCGGATTCCGTGAAGTGCTGGGTGGTCCATTCACTTTGCTGTAGGGGGCTGCCTCGCTTCAGGTTTTGGCGGGTAACTTGCCGCGCCCGTAGGGGTCTAGGATTTCATTACACAGGCTATCCACACGACCAGGGGAACGTCGGGTTTCAGTAGCGGCTCTATGAAATCCGGGGATCCCAGATTATCTGTATTGTTCTGTGATGCTTATTACATTTCTGTGTTGTTGCGTTTTTATCACGCCATGAGCGAATATTATATATTGATATATATACCAGTAGATGTTGTATATGTTTTACACCCGCGCTAGTCCTGTCCCCGCTCTGTCGTTAGTTAAGTAACCTAACGGGTGATGACGGGATCTAGTGGAGAATGCGGATGGCATATACGTACATCATATTTTCGTTCTTTTGTGGTGTGTTTAATTGATGGGACTGCATTGATTCGGATCAATGCAAGCTAAAAAAAACCTGTTTGATGTTGTTGGAACATTTTTCAAAAAGCTGTTATTGCAAGGACGTTCTCGTTTGCTTTGCACAGTGGTATTTGGTTATGAATATCCAGCACCTCAGTCGATAAGGCAAGGGCCGAGATCCCTTTACCGGGAGTGACCCCTTGGGCAGAAGTTTGCGTCAGGGTAATAACTTCACTATAGTCGATTGCTTTTTTGCTTTGCATCGTGGTATTCAGTTGGAATATCCTGCACCTCATTCTACGGGGAAAGAGCCGAGATCCCTTCACCGGGAGTGACCTCTTTAGCAAAAGTTTTCGCCACTATATTTTTATAAAAAGTTATCCGGTTCCTTCAACGATATCAAGTTCATTACATTAAAGGTTTTTCGCCAAAAACCATTCGTAGCCCTCCGTCATTTCAGAAAGGTAGCACTTAGTATTCATGCTATGTATGTTGGCCTTCGTCAAGGCATAGTGTATGGTAGCTATTTGTTACTTTTCTGCTGCATAGATAGATGCGTTGGTTTGGGACAGTCGTACTACTATTTTGGCCTTCGTCAAGGGTATGTACGGGTGGGTTCAAATTAACCTGGATAATGACGGGTAGAACTTGACATGTGACTTATGATATGTTGGCCTTCGTCAGGTCATAAGAGCATGGGTTAAAATCACATCGGGAGTTTCTAAAGAAACTGAAACTTGCCAGATATGCGCATATCTTCTAGAGTGTGATAACGTGAGTGGATTCCATCACGTTATAATGCGATGATAGTTGGAACCCGATTCCCACTGATGAGTTGGTTTACTCCTCGGGTGATCCCGACCAATTCTTCTTTCAGGTTTGGAGGAGAATTTGAGGTTACAGTGGGAGGTTTCCTGATTAGATAAATTGATAACCATTCTGATCTAAATTAGAGTGCACGCTGAGTGTTTCTTTTCTCTCTCTCTTTGGCAGCGACCATGACCCGACCCTTGATTATGACTCAGTGACCAAGTTAACCAAACCTTCTTAAAACACTGGATTTTGGATTGTCGGAGTTGCATACCTCATTGCCACCCCTACTTTTACCCTTTTCTCCCGAACACCCCGTATTACTTCGAACATCCACTTCCATTGGATAAAACCATCGTATGGTTATATATGAACTCGAAGGAACTTGTTCCAGATTCGAGGATGGTTTCCGGTTCTGGAGAAAATGAATATGACTATTCAGTTGTCTTTTCCTTTTACCTTCTCTCAGGTTGCGAGTGCTCCTTGGATAAGGACAGTACACCTATTACGCTAATTGGATAGTCTTCTTCCAAACCATAGGCAGGTGCCGAACGGTAGGGAATGAAGAAAACCAATTAGCCTAACGATGGCGTATAGAAGGTAATAAGTTAAGACAAATAAAGGAATTAGAAAGAGGGCAAAGTAAATTGCGACTGCTATTCATGACCAAACCAAGTATTTCATCGCCACTCCTACTTCACCTTTGTATTTCTCCAGGACATTCCGTATCAGTATGAAGATCCACAGTTATTTGGATACTCCATCGTATGGTTATATACGAACTCGAAGGAACTTGTTCTAGTTCGGGGATGGATTCTGGTTCAGGAGAAATAGGAATAAGGTTTTATTCAGTTGTCTTTTATCTTTACCTTCTCTCGCGTTGCGAGTGCTCCTAGGATTAGGAGAGCACACCCATTATGCTTATTGGATAGTCTTCTTCCAAACCATAGGCTAGTGCCGAACGGTAGGGAAGGAAGAAAACCATTTGGCCTAAAGGGGTGTACAGAAGGTAATGACTAAAGACATATAAAGGGATTTGGAGAGATGGCAAAGAAATATACGGTTGCAGTCATGAATCTGATAATGGAAGAGGCATTACTAAGAATACCCGGATACCCCTTCGAAACATTTATATGTTTCAGTTCCACTGTGTATTGTTAAAAGAAAACTGATTTCCCAATTAGCCCTTGCTCCAGTATATGTATTTACCAGGTTTGATTCTCACATCTGTATGGTTTCATAGATGATGAGTGGGAGTAAGTTATTGGGAATTGGGTGATCATCCTCATTATATCGGGATTCGTTGTAATTGGTGATATTTAAGAAAATCGCCTGGGTTGTTTGCCGGACGGCAAATATTTGGTTTTGAATATCCGTTTTTATGCACCAATTTCAAATTGATATATCTGTACGTTTATTTTTATAAAGTGAGATATAAATTTTTGAAATTATGTCTATGGCATTTACCTATATCAGTGGATGGTTAGGTAAGGAGTATTAAACAGCGGTGTAATTCTTCTTAGCTATAAGTACAGTTTTCAACCTACGACACACAGGGAATGAGTTATTAGACTCAGGGGACTTATACAGAGTATTGTATGTTGTCCGGTGTCCATGAGGACAGAGGGGTTGGTACTCGTACTATATTCTGTTTACTTGTGACTTCTCTAGTTCTTAGACATGTGTTTCGTTGAAATGCAAGGTCTAAGTTTTAAGAAGGTATAGGTATAAGAGTAAAGTAGAGAACCACGTGTTTCAAGTATCGGGATTCTTCAAGGTGATCGAAGATGTAGATACTTGTGTATGGTATTCAGTTGATAGTAATGATTAAGAGAACTTGCTGCTCTTTCAGGTTACTCATAATTGGAAGCACTCCTAGTTGAGTAGTGCTGATCGACCTCTCTCCATTTAGTTGACATGCACTGGAGACAGCTGCATGATTTGAATCTGGTTCCAATTAAATCAGTGCCTCTGTTTCTATATTGGATATAGAATAGTTTATATCTTAACAATGTTAAGGTACGGGGAGTTGTCTGGATTATACTTAAAACCAGACTCTGGATAACTCAAGGCACGTTTCTGTAATGGCTGTTTGTGGGTTGACCCGGGCTATGACGAGGGTTGACTTTCTACCATCTGGAAGATCAATAGTGATATTGTTCTTGACTCGCCACAGTTTTAGTAAAATGGACTTTTTCAGAAAAATAGTAGTGGGAGTATGGTAGAACTGGAACTGATTCCAGAACCGCAAACAATTACTGAAAATTTAATAGGACTTAAAGATTCAATCTGGTTTGATATTCCATTGGCTACTCCGCAGATATGGTGGGTAGCCTCAGGCACCCGAGAGGTACTCCGGTAGCCTCAAGGACGGTGACAGGGAGGTTCTTGTTTACCCAGACTTGCCATTGCTGTTGTTCCAGACTGTGAGACCCGGCAGGAGGATGAGTATAGCGTCGTTCTAAACTAGCTTTAGAAATATACGTGTATATGACTCTGCCAGAGGGTTGTCGTAGTCAGTGGGAGCAGCGGAAGCATAATGGACAAGTAGCTTATGTCTATTTATAGACTAAAGCAGATATAGCGGAGATAGATCATCTATTTCTGATGTGACAGTCATAGGTTTGACTTTATCAGAATAGGGGATGGATCTGTTAAGAAGGTAGTAGGGTGTGATGTCCTGGTATTTGGATGACATACACAGAGTAGGAAGTGAAATTCCTATACTACGATCTGTTATATTTTGGTTGTCACACAGTGGTTTCTCCGCATAAAGGATATAGATATAATATCTGACATTCTGGTTACTAGATCTATAGTTTTAGATCTAGATTTGGGTAGTTTCCCAATCTGGGTACTTAGACAGCATTCTACAGGTATTTTAGAATGGACGACTCCTGGCATGGTAGTGTACCTGCAGGTGATGGAGTCACCCTCTTTAAAGGTGTCTTACAGACTAAAGGGGAGAGGGATGTGCATGATTGGCAGATCACTTGCTTAGGCAATTGAGTCAATCATGAGATGTCAAGTACCACACCAGACGTTGTTTTTTGCACTAGATGCAATAAGTTGATATTAATCCTAGAGAAATATTCGGAAGCAGTTTTTAGAACATAAGTGAATGTTCTAGGGATATGATAACAACAACCTCTTTTAGGAGACAGTTATCACTCCAGGCTTCCAAGGTGACATGGATGACAGAGTGACTGTCAGAGTTATAGTTTTCCCTCTGACGAGGGGCAGTATTTTGGACAGGTGGTCCAAGCGGATACTGAGGTAGACATGGTGCAGGATACTGATTAAGTTCAGTTGACGATACAGTCTAAGAAGTTTGGATTTGGAGTTCATTTATGAACCAGGTCCCATCAGATATCCAGACATATTCTAAGACAGGTATTGCTCATTTCGGGAGATGGTTTTCTCCGCGAACTTGAGATAAAGAGAGACATAGAAAGAAACATCAGGGCGGATCCACTCACTGAGGCTATTCCTCGAACGCAATAGTTTCGCAAATGGGCTTTGTGAAACTGATTAGTATAAGAGTTGGGTGTTCGGTATCACACGGGCTGCGAGTATGCGACATCGCAATAATTAGCCTTGAGTGCAAGTGGGAGATTGTCGGATATAGTGCCCCCAGAGTCAATTATTGGATCACAGGCATGTGATTGCAATGATTGAGGGAGGACCTATACCGGTAGGACAGTCTTACTCAAGATGATAGTATGCTATCTGGTTTATCTTTATCATCGTGTACAGCTTTAGGTGACCTTATAGGTCACTATTGCACGTTGATAGAGCCCATAGGATTCTTGCTTGATGGCCAGTAGTATGATGGCGATCATATACGTAGGAGCTGGGGTCTATAAGCACATCCTTAAAGTGGTCCCTAGTCGTGGGAGTTTCGAGACTGGGCATTGATACTCCATTAGTAGACTAGTGTATATATTCGAGACCCCGACGAGGGGCGGTGGCTGGTCTCACAAGCCATTGGTGTCAGTTGGTTCACCTAAGATATATACAGGTGCTCATTGGGTTATGAGTACACCGGACAGGACTCGCCGGGAACATGCTAGTTGGTATTATACCTGACGTCAGATGGCAGTTCCCTGGTGACATGTGTACAGGTTAGTTCATAGACCTGAGATCGTCATTTGTCTCGTGTGAGTTCCCACTGTGCTTTGATTACTACCCTACCATGGCTCAAAGGTGTCGTGCAAACAGATTTTAGTTGGGTACAGTCCCGAGCTACATGGAGGCAGTGAGCGGATCGGCAGGTGTTTCGTCTCTCCCGGTATTGGGGGTGAGATCACGCTGTGTCTAGGAGAGCCATTACACGAAGTCCTTAGCCAAGGCAGAAGATTTACTGGTAGGTATTCCAGTAGTATCTCAGGGTGTTCTGGGCTACACTCCGACACGACTTGTATCGCTTTTGGGGGTCTGACTTTTACCAACCCTCTAGGCCCGACATGCGATGCTCATAGAAGAACGGACCGGACTGTACGGATATTGTCACTGACAGGCTCAGTAGGGTGTCAGGATGAGTTCGCTCATCGACCTCCTTTTTGGTCAATACCTGGTAGCCCGTTACGTACAGCTAGTACCACTGACGTGCTAGTGGTTAAATCCACAGCCAAATTATTGATGTGTCTTTAGAATCCCCCACAGACTGTTTCTCAAGTTTTGGGTGAAACGTTGAAGAGGCCGTATGGATTTATGGCAGGATTAGAACATACGCGTGCACTTGTTTTCATGTCATGGTTTGGACGGATAATACTAGCGGGCTTTGTTTTAAGCCGGATCCTAGTATTATACTGTGTAGATTTTGTCTCATTGCATTTGTATTCGGTTAGAATACAAATGCGGGTATGTATATACAGTCGTGGGGTTATCCTGTAATTTATTATGGGATCGCTTTTTGAAGTTGCCAGTTTGCATTCCGTTTCGGCAATTTTTCTTTCTATCCTTTCATGGCTGATTTTTGCAGTGAAGGGGGTCTTTTTGCAAAGTGGGGTTTTATAAAATGCAGGGGCTTTTTTGCGGTGCGCGGGCTGCAGGAACTTCTAGCAAGTTCTTGTAAGCATGGCTTCTTTTTGTGCATCATTGTTTGCTTTAATGTGATGGGATTTGAAAAGGATTTGGGTGTGACATTTTTTCCCCATTATCACCGATTTTCTTTTTGCTTTATGCCCTCACCTCCCTCCTCTCAAATAATGGCCGAGCAATTCTTTTGGGCATCCCCTCTTTCATTTTGGTGGTAGGAATTTTGATCTCATTGGCTTGCACAAAATTCCTCACTTCTCCTTCTCCACTCCAAAAGGCAAATTAATCCTCGAGACAAAGCGTTCTACACATATTCTACAGCAATCTTGGACACGTCGGCTAGCAAACTTCGTGTCCGAGTTGCCTCGGTTCAGAGGTGGGAGCCCGTATAAAGACTTCTTGATGTGGTGCCCTTCCGACGAGGAGACCGGAGATCGGAGATGCCGCGAGGAGCTTGGGTTGGTTGCCAAAGACCGAAGGACACGGATCGATCGGTATAGATTTTCTAACCCTTCTCTAGTTAGCTAGTTGTAGGTTAATGGTTCAATCCGGGATTAAACTTTGCGATAGCGCCGGTTTCAAGTTTTGAAAAAGTTTTCGTTTCCGCATTTTGGCCTCGGACAGACGGCCGGGGTGCTACCGTAGACTTACATTAACTGGATACAATAGGAATAATAAATACAAGAGGGGTACGATCTAACATGTACCACCTACCAAAGCAAAACACCCGAATGCAGCTATGTGCCAGCGATGCCGCTTCTGATCCATGCGGTCAACCTGCAAGAACTGTGGCACAACGGGGGTGAGTTGCCAACTCGTGAGTAGAAAACATCAACAGGTAGAAATCGAATAAACAACGATTCCTAGGTCAACTATATCTTAAAGGTAATACTATGATATCTAGGGTGACCGTATCTACACATGTGCCAAGAGTATACTCAATGCCTATATGCAAGTGGATATCATCCAACTATATATTCAATGCCTGTGTGCCTGTGGATCTCATCCACGTGTCCATCAATGACACAACAATAACATGCATGTAAATATCATAAAAGCATATGCATGTGAATATGAGGATGTCAATCGACGTGTGTTCATCAACGACACATCAAAATCATAGAACCTGAGTGTCCAATATCGACACTCAAAACATCATGTAACCCGTGTCCAACATCGACATGTAAATCCTCATATATCTCGGGCTTCGTCAGTCCGGATCGGCCCACGGGCTCCGTCAGTCCAGATTGTCCTATATCATCTCTCGATTCCGGTCGGTATCCTCCGGATAACCGCCGAGCCCAAATACTATCACCAGTAGGTAGTTCTCCCCTGCCAGGCTCACCGTCAAACAATACGAGTCTTCTTGTCCCGGGGTACCTTACCGGGTCCACCATGTACCCGCAGATGGTGCCTGCCGCTCCTCGAATCGGGTTTCACATGCCAATCTCAGAACCGAGAAAACATATGGTGGACATCTCGAAATATCATATCAAGAGAAACCGGATTTTTAAAACAATACATACTTTCTTTTGAAATAACCACGGTTCTCAAATCCAGAATCTCATGAAAACAGCATATCTCAATGCGTATAATCGTAAAGTATGATGTATGTGACATATAACAGAATGCAAGCATATCCGTATATCATTCAACATGAAATAGTGATGTGACAATATCAGTATATTATGTGACATATCGTAATGATGTGAACATATGTGAACATATAGAAAGTAAATCATGCAAGGAGTCATATCATGATGCAGCAATTCTACTGTGTAGTGACATAACAATTATCGATGATGAAGTGTGTGAGCCGGCCAATCTGTGTAAGTGTAACATATGCATCATCGATAATGGTGTAGGTATACTAGCACAGGTATATGAAATTCAATGAGAATGACATGAACGTAGCATAAGTAAATCGCCAGGTAAATGCTATAAGGTATACGTATCTAACATGACCGAGTCGGTGAATCTATCAATCGGCATCCAGCCTCACGACATCACGTACAATATAATCCATCGTACGGCATCCTTTAGTCAAGGGTATGGATCAATCATCATAAAACTCATCACGTACAGTAAATCATCGTATGGCGGCATTAACAATTGGGGATCCTATCAACCTATATGACAATGAGGGTACGGACCTAATGTCTCATACAATATATCACTTATGATTCACAACATCATATATCTATATATGCCTATATCCCAGGTCACATCCATAATAATCTCATATCAGGGGACCATCAATGGTATCAATCATCTCATATCGACTCGCATCCGTATACCAACAAATCAATCAAGTCATCATATCACATCGTATATCATTTTCATCGCATTAAGTCATCTTACATTAAGTCAATTTATATATATGTTCTACCTTATACATCAAGTGTCATGCTAATCTAAAACTCATACCTATTCTAGTGCAACTATATATCTATAAGTCGTGATTCATATTCACTTTTCATATCCCTAAAGCTTTCATCTCATATCCCAATATGTATATTCAATCACTCATATCATCTCTAACTATCCTTTTTAACCATAACCCTAGTTCCTAATCTAGGTTTCTATGGTTGCATCCTATAGATCGGTTTCCATTCAAAATTGCGGGGGTGATAAACGCCATCCACCCGACTTCCCCCATAGATATAGATCTACTCACCTTTCTTTGCTTGCCGAAGTTGATGACGCCATGCTCCGTCACCTCGGAATCCACGCGAAGGTACCTACAATAAATACATAGTTGCAATGCTATTAAAATCAAGTCCGGAAAACCAATACGGCACACGGTGCGCTCATAAGTTAGAACCTATAGCCTATGCATGCAAAACAATCAAACAACCCTCGTTGTTGACGTACAAACGCCTAACAATCAAATACAATATCAAATACTAAAACCAAGAAATCCAATATCGGAAAACATAACCCGACACCAAAGCAGCAACTCAAGAATTTACTCCCAGATTTTCAGTCAGGTGAAAAGAGCCTAAACAAACAATACAGTGGGGTTGTATATGAAGTAACTGAGCTACAGACCAAACCTAGACCTAAATGTCCACATTGAGGCCGACCACATTGCCCCCAAATCCGTCCACCTCGGCCCAATATGCTCCGTTGAGGTTCGTCTTCGCAGGGTGGTCTCCTAGTGTCTTAATTAGGTCCCTGGTATTGTTTGTTTTTCTCAAAAGTACCCCAGCTTGCTCCAGATTCCCTGTAGGCACACCAAACTTCATAAAACCGACATGGGATGATTCCTAAGTCCGTATTCTCTATTCTAGGCCAGTAAAAACATTACTCAAGTCTTTTAACAGCCCCTAAATATCACCAAATCCATTCAATCACCCAAACCCTTCTCTTGAAATTTCTAACTTCACCATTTCATACTAAATCAACTTCTAAACTAAACTAGAATACAAGAAACTAAAAACTAAACTAAATGGAAGTAGATATACCTCATTTGGGCAACTCAAGAAAAACCCTAGCTCTCCAAAGTCTTCAAAATCCAACTTTGATTGGTCCAATGTGTCGAGGATGAAGTGGGGATCATTTTTAATGAAGAGGGTGATTGTCATGACCCGAAATTGGCATGTGACGGCCCTTAAACTATGCAACGTATACAGGCGTAACGCAATTTAAGTAAGCCGAAAACCCAGCAATCTAAACCATCAAAAGTAGTAAGTGATAATAACATTTTTATAACTTTTGAAATCTCAAACCAAATTCTTTAAAGTCCAACTTTATTTCCTTTAAAATTTTGGCAGCACCTCCTTTGTAAAAACCGGCCCAAAAGGGGTACAACAAAGATAATAAGTAAAGCATCCCTAACGGGAGCAAATACACGCCCAAAGGCGGAAAACAAACACCACAACAGATATACGACGCTGTAGCGAAGAAATAAATATAAATAAACTGCATAAAAGACCTCCAAGTCACAAAAATATACAATATCGTCCTCACATCAAGTCTCTAAGTCATACACATGAAAGTGGTAGATGGAGAGTACAAGATACAACGAATATACAATGAACAGAAACGGATAACCACAAAATCTACCTAAACCAAAACTATACACTGTGAGCCGAAACGGTATCCGCAGCAAAAGATGAAACGATAGAGGATAATAGCCCTGCCTCTGACTACTCTGAGGAACAACCTGCAAAACACTGTGGCACAACGGGGGTGAGTTTCCAACTCGTGAATAGTAAATAACATATGCAGGTAATTGCAAGTATGCACGTACAACGTGAATCTAATATAGGCAAGCTAATAGCAATAAAAGGTCATATGAATGCAACAGTCATGAAAGGTACACTAGCAGGTATAACTAATACATGAAGCAATGATATGATAATGTATATATGCAACAGTCATGAAAGGTACTCTAGCAGGTACAACTAATACATGAAGCAATGCATATAAAATAAAAGTATGTAAATGCAACAGTCATGGAAGGTACTCTATCAGGTACTACTAATACATGAAGCAGTGCATAAACAATAAATGCGGAGTATGGGATAAAACATGTCATTCCCACGGAATCCTGACTTCGTGATAGGACCAAAGTCCATCAAGACAATCTAAATCCCAATTTACTCAAATCAGCCCCCAAATTGGCTCTCATATCATGTAAGTCTCATAAATCCTAAATGTACAATATCAAGTAAATCTCATATATCCTGAATCCAATATCAAGTGAATCTCATATATATCATGTATCCAATATCAAGTAAATCTCATATATATCCTATATCCAATATCAAGTAAATCTTATATATCCTGTATCCAATATCAAGTAAATCTTATATCCTGTATCAGGTACACTATCAGGTACTACTAATATATGAAGCAATAAATATCAAATAAATGCGGAATATGGAATAAAACATGCCATCTTCACGTCGGGCACATAGGCCCCTCACATCGACCATATATGAAGCAATAAATATCAAATAAATGCGGAATATGGAATAAAACATGCCATCTTCACGTCGGGCACATAGGCTCCTCACATCGACCATATAGGCCCCACTCGTATCGACCATATAGGCCCCTCATATCGACCATATAGGCCCCACTCGTATCGAGCACATAGGCCCCTCACATCGACTATATAGGCCCCTCATATCGACTATATAGGCCCCACTCGTATATAATGAATAAGTATATTTGCATAGATCATTATGATGATATATTATATAGGTGTATATATATAACTGCGTCCCATACCACACACACACACACACATATACATACACACACACATGATATACATATATATCAGCGTCCCATACCACTGATATATATACGCAGGAGTAAAACAATCCAGAAAATATCATATGAAAACCATATCTCAATGCGAAATCCATGAATATAATATATGCAACATGAAACAGTAATATGAGCATATAAGGAAAAATCACTATTTAACTGCAACAAGTTATAAAATATATTATGCGGTTCCTAATTTCTCCAAGTCCATATAATATCAAATAAAGGTGAACATGTAGCTATAGCCAGATATATGTGTAAACATGTAGGTATAGCAAGGCATATGTATCTACCTATCAGTAATGATGTAATATACCCTTCAGGTATAAGTGTAAGTATGTATGCAAGGTATACATGTAGCTATGTCTCATATGTGTATATACCTATCACTAATGGTACAATACTATATAGGTATACAGGTAATTAGCATGTAAGAATGTCAAGGCATATGTGTAAGCATGTAGGTATACAGGTATGCTATATGTCATATACAAAAAGGAATATGAATCAATGTCTCAATATCCCTAACAAAAAAATATCATATATGTATCTGTGTTATGCGTATCATGGCAATTATTGACGGTCTGAGTGGAATATAATCATTGCTCGTACAACATGAGCCGTCAATAATAGTGCAGTGTCCTAAGCGTACAAGTCCAAGCACAACAAGTAATAATATGCAATGAGGTGTATGCGCAAGAATCTATATATGCAATAGAATATGCGACTAAAATCATTACATCCCTCGCCCAGACGCATAACGCCATGCGGGCGATTCCCCTATAGATGTTAAATCTACTCACCAACGCTCCTGGCTAAGTAAAGCCTACCACCTGTTTTCCCTTCTTCGCAGCGCCCGAAGTCCCCGCCTGCGAACCTAAAACATAACACAACAAAGCAAGTATATACTAGCAATAGACCCAAAACACGTACAAACTACGTTTGACCGACGCACCAACTCAAAACATACTCTCAAGTGTTCGTATTGTAGCTAACGTGCATAGCGACACTACGAAACCAACTCAAGAGCAATAGAACACAATGACACGAACCGTATCGGATAACGTAACGCGTGAAACGAAATATAAGAAAATAAGAAAGTGATCCCAGATTTTCCTATACCAACAATCTGTAAAAGTTGCAAGTACCATGAGACCACATACAACCCCAGAGACCCCTACACCCAAACTCAACCCACAACTCACCAGTCTGGCCGCAATTTGCGGCCAGAAGCAATATATTTGTGGCCTGTACATGAGGGAATGGGCTCGTATTTTGAGGGTAGGTTCTAGGTCATTACACTAAGTCACTGTGATGGGAACTTTTGCAACAAATACCTGGTTTGATGGCAGATCATCCAAGACCCAAAACTACACTAAAATATACGATATTTACCCGAAACGAAACTATACGCGATCTATACTGAAACAAATAAGCTACGTTACACAATAAACACCTACTTAACAGAAAGACATCATTACTTAACCAAAAGAACTCAAAGATCCTAGCTTTCCAAGATCCAAGGCATCCAAGAGGCAAAAGAAGTGATTTTGGTGAGATTTTGTGAAGTTTGTGATGGATTAGTGAAGAATTGGTGAAGTGTTCAGTTTGAGTTGAGGGAGATGAGAATATGAGAAAGAGATAGAGTGAGAGAGAATGAGAGTGAAAGAATGATAAAGAGAGAGAGTGAGGTGAGATTAAGGTGAGTGCACCCTTGCATTAATTCTCACATTAGTGCAAGCATGACTCACATGTGCCACTTCCTCTCACAAACAAAAACCCAAACCAAAATATCTTTCTCAAAATATCTAGGATTAGGTTTAGGGTTTAAACAAGGATTGGATTAAAGTAAAGAATTAGATTAGGGTTAAGTTGTCATGGTCACTAAAACTAGATTAGCACAAACAAACCCTCACATTAACGTGCACACGTGCGTGCAAGCCATAACAAATAATAATAAATTATTAATTAAATATTATAAAATGTGAGGAACCCGAATTGGTAAAGTTTTATAGTAAACCCGCATAACCGCTTAAACTAACACTAACCGAAATCTAAGACGTTACAGTGTAGGTTTTTAGGAAGGAAATTGAGATGAAGTTTGGGGGTGAAGGTGGAGGGAGATGAGGACGAAGAAGGTAATGAAGAACAAATGGGGTGAGGATATGGCAGCCCCCCCTCTTATTCTCACCCTCACTTTCACTTAAGCCATGCCCCACTCTCTCTCTCCCCCCAATAATTCACTTTTTTCTTTCTTTTTCTCCTTTCTTCTCACAATAATAAAACCAAATATCACAAATGCAAATGAAACCACATGTAACATGTCATGGTGCACTAACCATGGAAAAATGTAGAAACACGGATTTGGCCTAATCGCGATTAGTAGTGCATTAATCAATTTTTATCCAAACTGCATATAATTAATTATAAAAATGCCAAATCCAATAAATATATTTTTAAATGAATAAATAATTTTAATCTCCAATTATTTCAAAAATATTGATATATATATTTATACCATTTTACGAAAACCCCAATTTCGCAAATCGGGTAGTTTTTGCGAAATATATTATTTTAATATTAAATTCCAAAAATAATATTTTATATTTTCTGAAATATTACACCTGGCATGGTAGTGTACCTGCAGGTGATGGAGTCACCCTCTTTAATGGTGTCTTACAGATTATAGAGGAGAGGGATGTGCATGATTGGCATATCACTTGCTTAGGCAATTGGGTCAATCATGAGATGTCAAGTACCATACCAGATATTGTTTTTCCACTAGATACAATAAGTTGATATATTAGTTCAATCCTGGAGAAATGTTCGAAAGCAGTTCTAGAACATAAGTTAATGTTCTAAGGATTTGTTAATGACAGCCTCCTTCGGGATACGGTTATCATTCCAGGCTTCTAAGGTGGCCTGGATGACAGAGTGACTGTCAGAGTTATAGTTTACCCTCTGAAGAGGGGCAGTAGTTTGGACAGGTGGTCCAAGCGGATACTGAGAGAGGCATGGCATATGATACTGATTAAATTCAGTTGACGATACAGTCTAAGAAGTTTGCTGGATTTGGAGTTCATTTGTGAACTGGGTCCCATCGGATATCTAGACATATTCTAAGACAGGTATTGCTCATTTCGGGAGATGGTTTTCTCCGTGAACTTGAGATAAAGAGAGATATAGAAAGAAATATCAGAGCGGATCCACTCATTGAAGCTATTTCTTGAAAGCAATAGTTTTACAAACGAGCTTTGTGAAACTGATTAGTAGAGGAGTTGGGTGTTCGGTATCACATGGGATGTGAGTATGCGACATTGCAATAATTAGCCTTAAGTGCAAGTGAGAGATTGTTGGCTATAGTGCTCTCAAGTCAATTATTGGATCGCAGGCACGTGATTGCAATGATTGAGAGATGACCTATACCGGTAGGACAGTCTTACTCGAGATGATAGTATGCTATCTGGTTTGTCTTTATCATCATGTACATGCTTCAGGTGACATTACAGATCACTATTACATGTTGATAGAGCTCATAGTATTCTTTCTTGATTATCAGCAGTATGATGGCGATCATATACGTGAGAGTTGGGTGGTCTATAAGCACATCCTTAAAGTGTCCATAGTCGTGGGAGTTTCGAGACTGGGCATCGATACTCCGAGAGTAGACTAGTCTATACGGATCGAGACCCCGGTGAGGGGAGGTGTCCGGTCTCACAAGCCATTGGTGTCAGTTGGTTCACCTAAGATATATACAGGTGCTCATTGGGTTATGAGTACACCGGACAGACTCGCCGGGAACACGCTAGTTGGTATTATACCTATTGTCATATAGTAGTTCTCAGGTGACATGTGTACAGGTTAGTCTATCGACCAGAGATCGTCGTTTGTCTCGTGTGAGTTCCTACTGTGCTTTGATTACTACCCTACTATGGCTCAAAGGAGTCGTGAAAACAGGTTTTAGTTGGGTACAGTCCCGAGCCACATGGAGACAGTGAGCGGATCGTCAGGGGATTCATCTCTCCCGGTATTGGGGGTAGAGGTCGCGGTGTGCACGGGTGGCCATCACCAGAAATCCTTGGCCAAGGTAGTTGAGAATTACTGATTCGGATCAGTAGTTTCTCAGGTGATGACGGGCGTCATACTGACACTGAATATTACGTTATTAGGGGTCTGACTTTATCCACCCCCTAGACCCGATATGCGATACTCATAAACGAACGGACCGGACTGTATGGATATTGTCACTGTCAGGCTCAGTAGGGTTTCAGGATGAGTTCGCTCGTCGGTGTCCCTTTCGCTCAATACCTGGGCAACCGTTACGTACAGCTAGTGCCACTGACGTGCTTGCGGTTATATCCACTGCAAGCATATTATCGAGCCTTTAGAGTCCCACACAGAGAATTTCCCAAGTTCGGGCGAAACGTTGTAGAGGCCGTATGGTTTTATGGCAGGGTTCGATCATATACGTGCACTTATGAATGGATCATGATCCGACGGATAATACTAGTGGGCTTTGGTTTAAGCCGGATCCTAGTATTATATTGTTGGATTATTTTAGTCTCATTGTATTCGTATTCAGTCGGAATATGGGTGCAGGTATGTATATACAAATGAGGGGTATTCTTGTAATCCGTTACGAGTTTACTTTAGAAGTTGCCATTCTCTTTTCTTGGATTTAAACAATTAGTTTAATGTTTAATTGTGATGGAAATTGTGAGCATAAGTTTTGGCTTAGGGCATTCATGGTGCATGTGCTCACTTGGTGACTTATGGTCTTGGGTCTTGTGTGCATTGATGGTGGCACATGTGCACTTGGTGACTCACGGAGTTGGTTTGGTGTGAGATATTTTTTTGCTAGGATTTTTCTTTAGCTCATCACAATATCTCACAACACATACACACATGAAAAAGGGAAGCCATCTCATTTTCCTTTCATGGCTTGCTCACTTGCTTTTTCTTGTGCCAAGTCTTGAGCTTCACACTTTCCTCTATGGGCATCTTCTTCAACCTCCATCCATACCCTCTCATGAGTTGAGAATCCATGGATGTTTTGAGACAAAGTATTCATACACTCTTTTTACTTCACCTTGGGCATCTAGGCTAGCAAACTTGATGTCCGAGTTGCTTTGGTTTTGAAGCGGGATCCTGTATAAAGAATCCTCGACATGAATCCTCTTCGACAAGGGAGACCGAAGAGCGAACTTCATCGAGACAGCCGTGACGAGCTAAGGATAGAGATTGAAGACCGAAGGACATGGATCGATCGGTATAACCATTCTAACTCCTATTTTCATGTTTGCTAGTATGGGGTTTTTGGTTCTATCTTGTGCGGGTTTTGTTTGCGCCAAAGTTTTAAATTTTTTTTCCGCATTTAGCCACGGTTTGATGGCCGGGGCACCGGCAAAACCAAACATGGATTGTATACGGTAGTCAATTTAGGGACCAACCGTAGGGCTGGGAGAATTTTGGGAATTTGGGTTTTGGTTGGTGTCTGCATCGCTGCACTGGAATATGGTACCAGGAGCGACTTATCATTCGATGTTTGGGGATTTTGATTTTGGTTGGCGTCTGTATCACTACACTGAAATATAGTACCAGGAACGACTCATCATTCGCCGTTTGGGGATTTGGATTTTGGTTGGTATCTGTATCGCTGCACTGAAATAAGGTACCGGGAGCGACTCATCATTCGCCGTTTGGGGATTTGGATTTTAGTTAGCGTCTGCTCCGCTGCATTGAAATATGGTATCAGGAGCGACTCATCATTCGCTGTTGGGATATTCGGGGATTTGAAATTTTGTTGGCTTCTGCATCGCTAACACTGAAGTATGGTTTCAGGAGCGACTCAGCATTTGCCTTTAGAGGGGTATGAAGTATTTATTTTTATACATATTTTTTTTACCACGATTGCTCTATCATTTCAGTTTTTCTTATCATGAAGGTCGCGATTGCCTTATCATTTCTGCTATTTATTCGAGGTTGCCCCATCATTTCGGCTTTATTTTCATTTTTATTTTACTCGCTGATTCTTATTGCGAGTTGCCCCATTATTTCGGCTCTTTTTTTACACTCCTAGTTTAATGGCTTAGGGGTCGATTGTTCCCAGTTTAATGACGTGGAGGTCATCTGTTCCCATTTTAACGACATGGTGGTCAACTGTTCCCAGTTTAACGACGTAGAGGTCATCTATTCCCAGTTTAACTATGTAGAGATCAACTGTTCCCAGTTTAACGATGTGGTGGTCAATTGTGTTTGCTTATTTGAGCTTCTCGAATATTGATCTTGGCGGGGCCGAGTTGATGACCGTAACTTGGTGGTTTGCCGGTACATCCAAGGACGATAGGTTTTTCCCAGCCTTGTATTGGTTCTCCATCCAATCTTTGAAAACATAGCAGTCTTTGATGGTATGACTCACCATTCTATGATATGGGCAGTATATGGGATTGTCAGTCATGTTCATTTCATGCGGCCTCTTTGAAATAGGCAGTTGCAGACCATTTTTCAAGACGTCGTTGAATATTTTGCGGACTTCATCTTTCCTGAAAGAGTTTACTTTCTTCTTTCTCTCCATTAGAGTATGCGCCTTTCCTGATGTTGGTCTTTGAGGCCGATCAGTCTTTGGTTCACCTGCTGTATGCTTACCATGTTCAATATACGTTTTAGAGGGACTGGAGGCTAATCGCGGCCATTTTTCGCAAAGGTGTTCCGCTCTTGGGCTGGAGGGAGTATCAGTTGGCTGTTTCAGGATATCAATCCCTGGCTCATGAACCAAATTTTGATTTTGCTGTAATTGCAATCGGATGACTTGGGTCGTGAGATCTACCATGATGTTTTCCAGCTTATCGACTTTGGAATGGACCTTGGCCAGCTTCTCGTCTCTGTCCTGAAGCCGCTTTTGAAGCCATTGGAATAATATTTGCTCTATAGTTCCGGGTATGATAATCGGATCATCCTTGCCGCTTGAGCTCAATTTCACAGGAACCACGGGCTCCTTTAGCTTAATGGCATAAGCGGGTTTTTCATCACTTAGACCTAGTCTATGTTGGGTAGAAATAGCCACGTCATCGTCATAGGTATGAGGTGTAGGAGGACTTGTTCTTCTGGGCTCCACCATGTAGATCATATGGATGGTGTACCCGTCTATTGCCTCTTCATTGGTAATGTTGCTCGTTAGGCTTTTGACTTGTTGCCTTAGCCCGCTCATTTCTAAGAAGGGAATACGATTGAGAGCAGCAGATTCCCGAAGGGCTTCGGTTTTCGTTTGTATGTAATTGGCAGTCACAGCTTGATTATTCGCTAACACTCCTTTAGACTGTTCTATCTCTCCTACCTTGTATTGTTTTTTGAACCTTGAAGACGAAGCAGTCCTCAATGGCATGACCTATTACTTTGCGATAGGGGCAATATTTGGGGTCGTCGGTCATATTCGCTTCTTGCGGTCTCTTTGATTCTGGCAATTGTAGATCGTTTCATAGGGTGTCCTTAAATGTCTTATGGACTTTGTCCTTTCTGAAAGAATATACCCTATCCAACTTCTCTTTCAGAGGCGATTCTCCTCCTCCTCCTCCCAATAATAGCTTTTGAGGTTGGTTGACATTGGGCCCGCTTGTCCCTTTCCTATTTTGGTCAGCCGAAGTGTTAAAAACTTCAGCATCCTTTGAATTTCCATCTTTGCCATTATCGTTCTTTCGGTTTCTCCAAGATTTATTGTTATTTTGGGAATCCGAGGAAGATTCCTGCTTTGAGCGCTCCAGCATTTTAACTTTCTTGGTCAGTTCTTGGAACGTCTTGAGACCCGTGGTGTATAGAAAAGGATTCATCCAGGTGTAGAGATTTCCGAAGAGGAGATTGACGGATTGGTCTTGTTCCAACGGTGGCTCACATTTGATGGAGAGATTGCACCATTGGGTTATAAAATCCGTGCTTCTTTTGTTGTTCTTTGGCTTGGTTCTCACAAGATCAGCAATGGTGATCTTATCGCTGACACTTATGAACCTTTGCCGAATTAGAGACTCCATTTGGATGAAAGTATTAACGGAGTCATCCGGTATGCTCGTGTACCAGTCGAAAGCAATATCGGTTAAGCTATTAACGAACTGGCAGAGGAGAAGCACATCATTGCCCCCACTATTCCCTCATGAGGCTTTAAACCGGGCGATGTGTTGATTCACATTTCCCGTCCCATTGAATCTTCCGAATTTAAGGATGACATAGACACTAGGAAACTCTACCAGATCATACCGAGCAGGATATGGTCTCTCACTACTGCTGATATCTTTTTGCACTTTGGTTTCGGTTACTAATGTTTTGACTTTGTTGGTGACCAAATCCATGATTTGATCTTGAGTTAGTGGGTTGCTGTCATTGGTAGTCAAGACATTTCCCGAGATAGGATCCGACCGACTTTCATGCGGTTTGCCCACTTTTAGATTTTGGGGGAATAGGCGTCAGCTGTCTTGGGATACCATTTCCTGGTTGATGAGTAGAGCCCTGCGGTTGATTGGGCGGCTGAGAGGCTACTTAGGCCGTGAGCTATAATACGATGTTTGTCAAGTCGTCAATCTTTGAGTAGAGCTTGGCCATCTCCTTGTCTTTGTTTATGAGCTTCTTATGGAGCTCATGGAGAAGTTGCTGCTCTGCGGTCTTGGGGCAGAAGATTGGTTCCTCTTCGCTTTCCGAGCCTGACTCCTCATGAACTGAGGAATCTCTCTGCTTATCAGCCTCACTGAAAGAGTTTTCATTACGTTCCAGAGGAGGCCGGTCTTGAAAAGTGGCCACCACATGTTAGTGTAATATGCCCTAGAGGCAATTATTGTATAGTACTAGTTTGTACATTACATTTTGGAAGCATAGGATATATACACGGATTTATGACAGTCTTGCTCGATATAGTAGTATGCTACTTGGTTTTTATCTATCTTAATATGTGTATATGTTTCTTTTAACGTATCGCTGATACATATTGATAGAGCCCTTAGGATCTTTGCTTGACTACCAGCGTTGTGATGGCAGTCACACTAGTGGTGGCTGGGTAGTCTACAAGTACATCCTTACACAGGTCCTTAGTCGCAGGATTATCGAGACAGGGCATCGATATTCCAGAGTAGACTAGTGTATAGACTTCTTTTCCCAGCAGGGGAGATAGTCTGTCCTACAGCCATCAGTACGTCGTACTGGAGATAGTATGCAGGTGCTCATTGGGTTATGAGTTATAGTGGATGGACTCGTTGGGAACTGCTGGTTGGTAATACACCTATCGTCAGGTAGCAGTTCCTAGGTGACATGAGTACAACTTAGTCCGTTGACTTGACACTGCTAATTTGCCTCAAGTGTGTTCCTACTGTTCTTAGATTACTACCATACCACGGCTCTGCTGAGTCGTGCAAACAAGTAGTAGTTGGGTGCAGTCCCGAAGCACATGGAGGTAGTGGCGGTTAGATAGGATTCGTCTCTCCTGGTATTGGGGGTTGATGTCGCGCTGTATTCGGAAAGCCATTACACAAAGTCCCTGGCCAGAGCAATCGAGATTTGCTGGTAGGGATTCCAGTAGTTTCTTAGGGTGTTTTTGGCCGCACTCCGACACGACTTATTGCACTATTAGGGGTCTGACGCTTGATTCCCCCTTAGGACCGATATGCGACACTCTTAGACGAACAGACCGGACTGTACGGAGATTGCCACAGATAGGCTCAGTAGGGGTACAGATGAGTTTTCTCGTCGGCCTTCTTGTCGACAGATACCTGGATAGCCATTACGTATAGCTAGTGCCACTGACGCGCTTGTGGTTAAACCCACTGCCAGAGTACCGTCGAGTCTTTAGAGTCCCACATAGAGGGTTTCCCAGCTTCGGGCGAAATATGTAGAGGTCATATGGTTTTATTACAGGGTTCGATCACATACGTGTACTTGTGCGCATATGATGTTCGGGCGGACAATACTAGTAGGTTTTGGTTTAAGCAAGATCCTAGTATTCGGTTATTGGATTAATTATGTCGCATTGTATTCGTGTTTCTCGGAACACGGATGCGGGTATGCATATACGATTGCGAGGGGCATTCTTGTAATTATTCAAGTTTGGTTAAAGATGATTAAAACTCGTTATATGTTTTAGCATTTTAGGTTAAATGCTTAATGAGGTGGAAATTTGAGATGAGAGAAACTTCATGGTATTTTAGTGAAATTGAGCATGGATTATTGTTGACTTTCTTGGAAAATGAAGACTTAGATATTTTTGTGATATTTGTGAGAGATATTTTTATCTTTCATTAGAGTTAAAATAGATGCCATGCTTGATTTATAATTATCATTATAAAAAACATATTCTCTCTCTTCTCAAGCTCACTCTGTTCATCTTCCTCAAAGCAAACCCTAATTGTCTCATGAGTTGAGAATCCTAGGGTTTGAGACATAACAAAATCCTTTAACACTCTCTACTATTCTAGGCTACTTAGTTTAGCACACAAAGTGACCTAGTTACCTCTTCTTGGAGGTTAAGCTCAAGGTCGGAACTCTCGGGTGGATCTTCTACGACTTTGAGAAGCCGACGAGGAGGTGTGATCCATTCTCCCGACAAGGAGCTCACAACGAGAAGAAGGACAACGAGATGAAGAAGAAGGACGATAACTTGAGGTATAACTTTCTCACTTAGTAGTTAAACCTCTTTGCATATCGGTTAGTTAGGGTTTAGTATCGATCCTGGGGTTTAGTCGATATTACGAAGCTTATAAAAATCTTTTTTTGCAAACTCCGCCTCCCTGCGAACACGTGGGGTGTGTGGCATCGACTTACAGTGGTATCAGAGCCAACTAAACCATAGCTAACAGATTAAATGACAACTAAAACTACGAAACCGAAATAACCCCAAAATCGAAACATAGATCCTAGTTTCTGTTGAATTTTCCTGAGGCTCTAAAAATTCTTTAGCAACTGTAGAGTACTCGTTCAACTGTAACATAAACACACAAAAAAAATGAGGCAATTCCCTCTGAAAATGGCCGGCCACATTGATGAATTTTCCGAGCTCACCGGGTCATTTGCAGGGGATTGCTTCGTGTTTTGGTTTGTGGCTTTATGACTTGGATCTAGTGCTTCAGGAGTTGTTTATTTTTGCCAATTTTGAATATACTGTCAATTCTTCACTGTGGCAATACAGGGTGTTTCGAAGTCGCATTTTAACGTCGTTTAATGTTTCAAGATGTGATAAATGTGGTCATAAACTTCCGCTAATTTCTATATGTCGGTTAGTTGGGGGTTGCACATTTCTGTGATGTTTGTTTGTGTATATGGACTTATTGGATTGTCGTGAATGAATAGCCGGGGATGTGAGGTGTTATATTCTTTCATTCAAATGTAAATTGTAAATTGTTGTAATATTTTTTCGCGGGGTACATCCGGATTGAGGTTGTAGCCACCATTGTATTATTTCATTTATTGTTTATTGCTCCTATGATAGACCCAAGGTGGGGTATGCAAACTACCGGGTACTTTGAAGTGCCGAGTGTCCTACTCACGTTGTTGAGGGAGGTTGCTTCGCTTCGGGTATTTGGCGGGTAGTTTGCCGCTCCCATAGGGGGTCTGGGGTGGGGTTTGGCTATTCATCGCGACCGTGGAATCCGTCTTTCGTTACGGCTTAAACGAAATGCGGAATTCCTAATATATCCAATTTGTTCATTTGTGATCTGGAATGCCTATTATTGCGTCTGATGAATGGATATTATTATATATATATATATATATATATATATATTATATAATAGACGTTTCTTATGTTTTGCATCCGCGCTAGTCCAGCCCCCAGCTCTGGCGTTAGTTATCTAACCTAACGGTGTAAGACAGGGCTCCGTGGTGAATGCGGATGACATAAGCGTACGTTGTATTTTTGTCTTTTTCTGTAATGGTAGGTTAAATGATGGGACTGTATTACATTAATGCAAAGAAAACAAACCAAAGCTGAATCGTTGGAATAATTTTAAAAGCACCCGGTTTTTTCAAAACAGTAAAACTTTTAAAATGCGGAGCTTAAACCACTCCTTTTAAAAGCTATCAGGTTCCTTCGATTATATCAAGTTCACTACATTCACGGTTTCTCCAAAACCATTCGTAACCCTCTGTTATTTCATATGAATATTCAATAGTATTCAAGCTTTGTTTGTTGGCCTTAGTCAAGGCATAGTGATTGGTAGTTGCTCGGTATTCATATGTTGCATAGATAGATGTATTGGTTTGGGACAGTCATACTACTTTATTGGCCTTATTCAATAGCATGTATGGGTGGGTTCAAATTAACCCAGAACAATGACGGGTAGAACTTGACATGTGACTTATGATTTGTTGGCCTTAGTCAAGGTCATAAGAGTATGGGGCAAAAATCTACATTAGGAGTTTCTAAAGAAACTGAAATTTACTAGTGCTGCATACTATTTGGAGTTTGATAATGTTGGTAGGATTCCTTCAGCATTATCATACAATGATATTTGGATCCCGATCCTATTGTGAGTATATGCTACTCCTTGAGAGATTTTTTTCACTTAACGATCAATGCTATAAACCAAGTAGGTGTTTAGAACAGTGTTAGCGGGGCTATGCATCCAGGAAAAAGAGGTTATTTAATTAAGGAACTTCGTGAAAGCGTCGTAAAACCTCCCTCGAAGTACTGACACTAGCCTGGATGAAAGGTTAAGCAAGTATTGTACGGTGAGATTAATCCTGACTAATTCTTCTTTTATGATTTGAGGAAGGATTCGAGAAACAGTGTGAGCCATCCTGTTTAGATAAACTAAAAACTAATCTAAATTTGCAAGAGCATCATGCTAAAGTGTTTCTTCTCTCTCTTCTCAACCAAAGATGACGGGCCTTAAGTTATTATTAGATAAAAATATACTGACAGGGCCAAACTACAATGATTGGTTCAGGAATGTCAAGATGTCTATAACATATGACAAGTTGGGGTACGTCCTTACTATTAAAGCCCTCGCCGTCCCAGGTCCAGAATCCAGTGTTGTGGATAAGGAAATCCGTAAGACCTGGGAGATTGACTGCGCGAAGGCCAAGTGCCTCGTGCTGGCCTCTATGGACAACGAGCACCAGAGGCGGCATGAGAATATGGATCTTGAATCCATATTCCTCCATACCAAAGAATTATATGGAGAGCAATCTCGTATCGCAAGATACGAGACCTCAAAGAAACTTTTTCTGGCGAGGTTGTCCGTCGAATCATCTGTAGAGGAACACGTCCTTAAGATGATCGGCTATATTGAAGAGCCTACAGACCTTGGGACCACGTTAGAAAATGAGCTGTATACAGACTTGATTCTGCAGTCCCTCCCTTCCACCTATGCCTAGTTTATCTTGAATTTTAATATTCAAGGTAAAGAAGTTGAACTTCCCGAACTCCTCAACATATTGAGGAGTGCAGAGGGCACCCTGCAGAAGCCAGGGAAACACCCGCTCTATTTGTTGGTGGAGCCCCTCTTCTAGATCCAAGGCGAAATACAAAGGAAAGAAGAAGAAGGCCCCCACCAAGCCGAGAGGCGGTGTTAATAAGGTGAAAGCGAAGGGCAAGGCAAGAGTAGCGGGGCTGACAGTAGGAAAGGAAGAATGCTTCTACTGTCATAAGAAGGGCTACTGGAAGAAAGATTGCAGGGCTTGGAAGGCCAACAATCAGGACCCGAAGCATGTTGTGGCCTCGGTTTCAAGTGTGTTTGTAATTGAAAACTGTCTGTCAATCAACTCTACTTTCTGGGTATTGGATACCAGATCAGGATCTCATATCTATAATTCTTTGCAGGCACTGAGAAGCCATAGGTTTCTGAAGACTGGTGATATGACCCTCAGGGTTTCTAACGGAGCGAGCGTAGATGCTGTGTCCGTAGAGGAATATTAGCTTAGATTGACGAGTGGACATATTTTGGTTTTGCGCAACGTTTTTATGTACGTAGTTTGATTTGTAATATCATTTCTGTATCTTTGTTATCTAAAGAAGGTTATGATTTTACATTTGTAAGCGATATCTTAAACATCCACCTTAATCATGGTCTGATTGGGTTAGGTACTCCAAACAACAGTATATACGTATTAAACCAACTACAAATTTTCAATGTCCAGAACACACATAAAAGAAAGTCTCCAGAAATAAATCATGATTTCTTATGGCATTGTAGACTGTATCACATCAATGAAACATGGTTGACGAAATTACATAGAGAGGGATATTTGGATCCATTCGAATATCAGTCTTATGCAACCTGTCAATCTTGTCTCATGGGAAAGATGACAAAGACTCTATTCACTGGACACGGACTAAGAGCGAGTGAGCTCTTGGGACTCATACACAGCGATGTGTGTAGTCCAATGTCTACACATGCGAGAAGTGGTTATTCTTGCTTCATTACTTTTACGGATGATTTCTCAAGGTATGGACATGTCTTCTTGATGAAGTATAAATCCGAAGCCTTTGAAAAATTCCGGGAATATAAGAATGAAGTAGAAAAACAAACAAGAAAAAGTATCAAGACACTAAGATCTGATCGAGGTGGTGAATACTTGAATGCCGAGTTCCTGGATTACCTAAAAGAGAATGGAATTCTCTCTTAGCTTACTCCTCCATACACGCCGCAACACAATGGGGTGTCGGAAAGACGGAACAGAACCCTATTAGATATGGTTCGTTCAATGATGAGTAAGGCTGAGTTGCCGTGATCCTTCTGTTAGTTATGTATATGCCCTAGAGGCTATTGTTGTATATATGATGTATATCATAGTAGATGCATGGATATATATAGAGAGGACTTTCTTGCTCGATATGATAGTATGCTATATGGTTGCTCTTTGTCTTAACATATTGACTAGTATTGGTTTACTGTCTTACTCTCACATGTTGATAAAGCCCTTAGGATATGTACTTGACTACTAGGACTATGATGCAGATCATACTAGTGGGGCCAGGGTAGTCCACGAGTACATTCTATAATTGTTCTTACTCGAGGGTGTATTGAGACAGGGCATCGATACTCCAGAGTAGACTAGCGTATACGTATCTTGACCCATATGATGGGCGATGGATTATCCCACATCCATTGGTGTTTGACATCAAAGATGGTGTATGGGTGCTCAGTGGATACCGGGTACACTGAACGGACTCGCCGAGAAATCCTAGCTGGTATTATACCTATCGTCAGATAGCAGTTCTCTGGTGACACTGGTTCAGGTTAGTCTGTAGACCCGAGATCATCATAGAGTCTTGTGTGATTCCCACTGTGCTTTGATTTCCACCTTACCACGTTCATGAGAACGTGCAAAATGGTGGCTTTTGGGTACAGTCCCGAATCACATAGAGGCAATGAACGATAAGAGGGGTTTCGTCTCTCCCGGTATTGGGGGTTGATGTTGCGCTGTGTTCGAATGGCTATAACTGGAAGGCCCTGGCCAGGGCTGATATGGAGATCTACTGGTAAGTGTTATCAGTAGTTTCTTGACCCATTATGAGCCTCACATCGACACGACTTATCGGTTACTGGGGTCTGACGTTTACCACTCCTAGACTCGATATGCGACATATTAGATGAAGAGACCGGACTGTACGGTAGTGTTATTGATTGGATTCACAGGAGTGTGTACAGGCTTGCTTGTTGATCTTCTGATCGCTCAATACCCGGGTGGCTGTTACGCTTAGCTAACCGCTTGCAGCTTGTGGGTGTTTGATATGATCATCACCTACTGACGGCGTATTGACGAGTCTTTAGAGTCCTACACAGAGGTTTCCTAGCTCAGGCGAAACGGAATAGGAGCACATATGCGATATGTGCGGGACCGAGAATAATACGTATATGTGATACCGTATTCTATTCTCGCGATATGTGATATCGGCCGGGTATATGTGATATAGCCGGGTTATCGGATCAAGTGTTGATTCGATAAAATGATACATATTATATTAGTCGGTTATATGTAATATAGCCGGATTATTAAATCAAGTGTTGATTTAATAATTTAATGTATAATTATATATGTGATATATTACATTACATTAACTAATATTAGCTCACTTAAATGATTCTTTTTCTCACTTGGTGATACATTGATATATATGTGATATATGTTAATTGTATTATTTTCTTTTGTTACAATATTGTATATATGAGATATGTATAATTGTAACATGCTAGGTTACAAATGTAACCAGGGTTTATGAGATTAAACCATGCTAGGGTTTAGATTAGGGTTAACATTTTATTTATGTTAATTTTAAATTATGGATTAATGTTGAGATATTTCTTTGCCTTGACTTAGTCTACTCTTTAAATATTTACTAGATATTTGTTAACCTAACCTTTTAACCCTAGCCTATGGTCTATTCTTTACAAGGGTTAAGCATGTCATGCTTAACCCATGGTTGCATTTCTAACCTCAACAATAATTCATTCATTCATCACACTTCATCTTCTTCTTCCTCCTCACAAAAGCTTTCTAGCTTTTTAATTTGTGATCAATGATTGTGAGAAAAAGAAAACAAAAGAGAAAAAAATTCCTACTTTATCATCCTCTTCTATACTAGCCATATAAATTAGTGTGTTAGCTTCACTAATCTCTAATTAGTGAAGTGATAGGTTGGGTTTGTGTTTCCTCAAGGTAGATCATCTTGGATTGTGAAGTCTTCAAGCAAGGATGCCTCATTCATTCTATGGAGCCTCTCTAGAGTCCGAGAGCTTAATGATCTCAGCGAAGGGACCTCAACTCGGAGCTTATGAAGCGAAGGAACGGACTACAAAGGTTGTAATCCCTAATCTCTTAGTTGTAAAGTGTTTACATTTCGATTCCGTATAATTCTTTAGTGAAGAACCTAGGTTTAGGGTTATCTAGAACGGCAAAAATTTTAACTTGGCATGGATGATACCACCCGAAACCTTGCTTCTGTGCTAGACATCCCAATAGTGGTATCAGAGTCTAGCTAGAGAATTAGATGAATAAGTGTAGGATTACGAAACCGAAACAACTCCGAAACACCCGAATACGAACCCTAGTTTCTGTCGAAATTTTTCAGGTGTCAAAATTATTTTAAACAGTTGCAGAATGATGTATAAGATACATAATGAACACTGTACAAAATTCTCCCCTTCCCTCGTAATTGGGCCGGCCACCTATGCATAAAAACCGGCCACCTCGGCCTCTTTGGGGTTGAAATTTTTACAGTGTTCAAAGCTCTTGGTTTTGGTACTTTAGGTGTTGTTTGTTTTTGCTAATTTTGCATGTTATGTTATCTTTTAGCAAAAGCAATTCAGAGTGTTTCATATTCATAATTCTAGTTTGTTTTCTGGTTATTTAGACAGTATTAAAAAGTTTGAACGGATATCAATAACTCACTTTTTTCCTTGCTGGAAATTTTTCCAAGTGTTGGATTTTTCCTTAGTTTAAAACTTTCAGAAAACCATGCAAGCGATTCTGTGTACCCTCTAGAAGAACGAAACCTTAACTCGATTATGTGACCATCAGAACCGCCACTAAACCCTAGGGTTTATGGTAGTTCAGTGGTGCCACATGTGAGGTATTGGTTGACCCTTCTACGGCTGGTTCATAGGAGCTGTGGCATGTTCTGTGACTTTTTGAACTTCGCTCAAGTGTTGAGCTCAATTGGGAAATCTTGGGTGTTTGTTTATTCGATCGGAAAGTTTAACATTGCCTAGTTATCTGGAATGTGACAATATGTGGAATTCATATAGTTAGGCATGAAATCCGTAATATGTGAAATTTCGGGTTTATAATGTCTAAGGTGATTGTGGATTCCAAATGTTGTAGTTTTTCATTTTCTTTTCTGCGACCGTAAGTGTAATATGTGGTGTATCGCCGGTTTCGGTGCTATATGTCAACGACAATTGGGATACGCATATTTACTTACGTTGATGACATGTGATGTTATGTGTTGCTGTGGTATATTATATTGGATCGTCGTGTTTTGAATAGCCGGGGGTTTTATGTGAGATGAGGGTTTTTATTTTCATTCATGTAAAATTCATTGTATGTAATATTCTTTTATTGAGGCACTTCCGGGTTGAGGATGCTGTCACCATTGTATATTATTTACTTTTCCGCATTAGGATAGACCTAAGGAAGGGAGCACAAGTAACCGGGTTCTAGGGTACAGTGGGAGGCCATCTCGAGGAGTCGAGACCGGGTTTCCTAACCCTAGAATTGGTAGGGTTGCTTGCCGCTCTCATAGGGGTCTAGGGATGTGGGTTTGGCTATTCATCGCGACCGTGGAATCCGTGTTTTTATACATGCTCAAAATAAAACACGGACCTCCTACTATATCCAATATTTTATATGTTATTTTCTGCTGCTGATATTCTGTGATGTGATCATTTTATATGCGTGAGACGGATGCTTTATTATTGTATATATGATATATAATAAACATTGCTTATGTTTTGCACCCGTGCTAGTCCCGCCCTGGTATGCCGTTAGTTAAGTAACCTAACGGTGTATAACGGGACACTGTGGCGAATGCGGATAGCATAAGCGTACGTTGTATTTTCGTTTCTTCCGTGATGCTTAGGAAGCTTAAATGATATGACTTCATTAATGAGATTAATGAAAGAAAAAGAAACCTAAAAGATATTGTAGAATCAAATTTTCAAAATGGGTAGCTCTAGTTTTTGCTTTGCATAGCGGTATTCCTTAGAGAATATACAACACCTTATTCGATAAGGAAAGAGCCGAGATCCTTTCACCGGGTGTGACCTCTTTAGCGAAACTAGCAGATGCTACAACTCACTCGGTTATGTTTTTGATTGCTTCTATAGTTCTTGCTTTGCATAGTGGTATTTGTGAAATATCCTGCACCTTATTCGATAAAGAAAAAGCCGAGATCCCTTCACCGGGAGTGACCTCTTTAGCGAAACTAGTAAAAGCCTCAAAAACACTCCTTTTCAAAATCACTTATTTCTACAACGATATCAAGTTCATTATGCTCATGGTTTTCTTAAAAACCTGCGTAGCCCTCCGTCATTTCAGATAAGTCCTACTTAGTATTCGTGCTATGTTTGTTGACTATGTTAAGGCGTAGTGTGCGGTAGCTAATTAGTCTTTATCTGCTAAAGTATGAGATGTGATTAGATTAGGGTAGTCGTACGACTTTGTTGACTATGTTAAGGGTTGTACGGGTGGGTTTAATTCAATCGGGAAATGACGGATTGAACTTGGCTAGCTATTATGATTTGTTGACTATGTTAAGGTCATAAGTCGCTATGGGCAAAAGCATTATCGGGAATTTCAGGTGTTGAAATTTGCAATAAGATTGCATACCTTCTATGAGATAGCTGGATCCCGATACCCACTGCGAGTAAGAATTACTCCTGGAAGAGTTTTACACATGACAATTAGCCGATCAAGTAGGTATCTAGAAGGGTGTTAACGGGGTTATGACTCTGGGAAAATGAGGTTTATTTTTAATTAGGTCCATGCGAAAGCACTGGGAACCTCCTTCAAAGTACCAACACTGGCCTCGCTGAAAGATTGGCGAACTTGTAAAGTGTAATTAATCCCGGCTAGTCTTACCTTTTAGGGTTTGAAGGAAGATTTGATAAAACCAGTGGGAGCCATCCTGATTAGATAAGATAATAACTAATCTAATCTTGTACGAGTATACGCTAAAGTGTTTTATTCTCTCTCTTTCCAGGTAGCGACCATATCAGGCCTTAATCAAGATAATAATATTGATCTATTGACCGAACCCGCTTATTATACTGAGCAGGGGAACGTTGGTTCCGTTTTTTTCTTATAGTTGTTATAAGACTGAGCAGGAAATAGGGGAATATCCGGATTCCCACGCCGCCCAAATGAAGAATAAGTATGTTGTTGCATCTTCTTCGGTGTGTTTTTTATTGAGAACTATTTCTCAGTTCACTCTACGTCCTGGGTATTAGATACCGGACCAGGATCCCATATATGTAATATGTTACATGGGCTAAAGAAAGGTAGAAAACTGGGAGAGGGTGATCATTCCGTAAGAGGAGGGAATGGTGCAAACGTTGCAGCCAAAGAAGTTGGCGAATATCACCTTGTATTGCCAAATGGGAATACAATGATTCTGAACGAATGCTATTACATTCCGACCCTGATATGCAATCTTATATCAGTTTCTTTATTGAGTAAAGAAGGATATAATTTTGTAGTACAAGATAATATTATGAATATCTTCCTGAATCAAAAGTTGATTGGATCAGGTTCGTTAAATAATGGCATATACGTTCTAAATCAAACTACAGTCCTTAATGTACAGAACACACACAAGAGAAAGAGTTCAGAAATGAACGAATCCTTCTTGTGGAATTGTAGACTAGGTCATATCAATGTGACACGACTAGCTATGTTGCATAAGGATAGATATTTGAATCCGTCTGAATTTTCATCTTATGACACTTGCCAGTCATGTCTCAAAGGCAAGATGACCAAAACTCCGTTTACTGGACACAGAGAAAGAGTTACGGAACTCTTAGGACTGATACATAGTGATGTATGCGGTCTCATGTCTACACATGTCAGGATTGGTTGCTCATACTTCATTACATTCAATGACGATCTCTCAAAATATGGACATGTGTTCCTGTTGAAACACAAGTCTGAATCTTTTGAGAAATTCAAAGAATATAAGCACGAAGTAGAGAACCAAACGGGTAAAACTATTAAGATCCTTCAATAAGATCGAGGAGGAGAATACTTGAGCAATGAGTTTCTGGACTATCTAAAAGAGAATGGGATTCTCTCTCAGCTTACTCCTCCATATACACCACAGCACAACGGAGTATCGGAGAGGAGGAATCGCACTCTATTAGATATGGTGCACTCTATGATGAGCACTGCTGAGTTGCCTATTTCCTTTTGGGGCTATGCGCTTGAGACAGCAGCATACCTATTGAATCAAGTTCCATCTAAATTTGTACCTACCACACCATATGAGATATGGAGTAGGAAGAGACCATATCTTAAACGTGTTAAGATTTGGGGTTGTCCGGCCTATGTAAAAAGGCAAAATCCGGACAAACTCGAGGCACGATCGGTTCTATGCAAGTTTGTGGGATATCCGAAGAATTCATAAGGATATATTTTCTACCACGCTGAAGAACAAAAGGTGTTTGTTTCTCAATACGCCACCTTTTTATAAAAGGAATTTTTTGCTAAAGAAATTAGTGGCAAAGAGGTAGAGCTGGAAGAAGTTCCAGCAGCACAAACTGCAACTGAAGATTTAGTTGAACCAGAGAATTCGATAGTTCCTGACGAACCCCAGCCTCTTCACCGATCTAGTAGGGTTCCTCATCCACCTGAGAGATACTACGGTTTTCTCATAGACGGTGGGAGCGAGGATTGCATCATGGAAGATGATGACCCAACTAGCTTCGAGCAGGCCATCACGAGTGGTGACTCTGTGAAATGGCTGGATGCAATGCGATCTGAGATGGAATCCATGTACACCAACAAAGTATGGACGTTGGAAATTGCTCCTGAAGGGGTAAAACCCATTGGGAGCAAATGGATCTTTAAGAAGAAACTTGGTGTAGATGGAAAAGTTGAGACTTTCAAAGCTAGAATTGTTGCAAAGGGTTTTCGTCAATGACCAGGTGTGGATTATGACGAAACCTTTTCTCCAGTAACTATGCTTAAGTCCATCCGGATCCTACTTGCCATTGCTGCATACCATGACTATGAAATCTGGCAGATGGATGTTAAGGCCGCCTTTCTAAATAGTGATTTAGAGGAGTGCGTGTACATGACTCAGCTAGAGGGCTTCGTAGACAGTGGGAGCAGCGGAAAGGCGTGCAAGCTGCTTAAATCCATCTACGGTTTAAAGCAGGCATCGCGGAGCTGGAACATCTGTTTTGATGTGGTAGTCAAAGAGTTTAACTTCATCAAGAACGTAGATGAACCTTGTATCTACAAGAAGGTGGCAGAGAGTAAGGTTGTCTTCCTCGTATTATACGTGGATGACATACTCTTGATAAGAAATGATGTTCCTATGCAGCACTCGGTCAAGCTCTTCTTATCACATAGATTCTCAATGAAAGACCTAGGTGATGCCTCCTGCATTTTGGGAATTAAGATCTATAGAGATAGTTCTAAGCGAATATTGGGATTGTCCCAATCCGGGTACATTGACACCATATTAAAGAGGTTTAGTATGGAAGAATCCAAGCATGGGAATTTACCCACGTTCTCTGGACTCACTCTTTCCAAAGAGATGTCACCCAAGACTGATTTGGAGAGAGCTCGCATGCAAGGGATACCCTATGCTTCGGCAGTAGGCTCTATCATGTATGCGATGCTATATACCAGATCCGATATAGCATACTCACTAAGTGTAGTGAGTAGGTATCAAGCAGATCTAGGAGAGAGTCACTGGGCAGCTATGAAGAACATTCTCAAGTACTTGAGAAGAACTAAAGAGATGTTCTTGGTGTATGGTAACGGAGAACTCCAGGTGGAGTCTTTTACCGATTCGAGCTTCCAAAGTGATAAGGACGGCTCTAAGTCGCACTCGGGATTTGTCTTTACCCTAAATGTAGGGGCGTTTTATTGGAAGAATTCCAAACAGGAAACTGTGGCAGACTCGACGATGGAGGCTGAATACATCGCTGCCAACGATGCTGCTAAAGAGGCTGTCTGGATAAAGAAGTTCATAACTGAACTTGGAGTGGTTCCATCCATTGAGCATCCAATACCTTTGTATTGTGATAACAATGGAACTATGGCTTTGGCCAAGGAACCCAGGTCCCATCAGAGATCCAGGCATATTCTGAGGCGGTATCACCTGATTCGGGAGATAGTTGATCGCCGCAAGATCGAGATCAGGAGAGTTAACACGAATGACAACACTGCGGATCTACTCACAAAGGCCATACCCCTGATACAATTTGAGAAACTCTTCAGGATGTTGGGTATGGGATACTACAATAGCTGGCCTTAGTGCAAATGGGAGATTGTTAGTTATGTATATGCCTTAGAGGCCGTTGTTGTACATATGATGTATATCATAGTGGATGCTTTGATATATATATATATTAGGACTTTCTTGCTCGATATGATAGTATGCTATCTGGTTGCTCTTGTTAGTGATATGTATGCCCTAGAGGCCATTACTGTACATACGATGTAAATTGCAGTGGATGCTTGGCAATATATATGGAGGACTTTCTTGCTCGACATGATAGTATGCTATCTAGTTGCTCTTTATCTTAACATGTACACTGATTGTCTCTATGTTACATGTTGATAAAGCCCTTAGGATTAGTACTTGATTACCAGGATTATGATGCAGATCATACTAGTGGGGACAAAGTAGTCATTAAGTACATCCTTCAAATGTTCCTAGTCGTAGGTATATCGAGACAGGGTATCGATATACCATAGTAGACTAGCTTCTCGACCCATGTAGATGAGCCATGGATGATCCTATATCCATTGGTGTTTGACATCAGAGACAGTATACGGGTGCTCAGTGGAGTCTGGGTACACTAGACGGACTCGCCGAGAACTCCCAGATGGTATTATACCTCACGTCAGATGAAAGTTATCTGGTGATGTTCATACCATAATTTTGCATTCTTATAGACCCCATTCTTATTCAGTTTACAAATAAACAGGTGCTTTGACCCATGTTTGCTACATAGTTGCAGGTTACAGGTTCTCGGAACAAAAATAGTGAAAAAGACAAAAGCCGATACAAAAGTGAGACTACGACCAACAAATGGAAGAATCTTGATCAAGCCTACAGTTGGAGAATAAACGAAGATCAATTCACAAAGTACAAGGCAGCGCAAGGTTCAAGACTTCAACACGAAGCGAATGGTAAAAATCCACTACATTACTCACTGTGGAGATCTGGAAGAGAACTAAAAGATATTATGAAGAACCAACCAAAGAAATAGGAAGACAAAGACAACCAGAAGAAACACAGAAAAACCCAGAATCTAAGCTCACCTTATGGCCGCGGAACCGCGGCCAAACAGGGGCTTTGGCCGTGGATCCATGGCCACGTGTTGCACGTGTCGGTGGAAAAACTTTCTGGCGGCGCGTCGGTGCATTGAATAAGTCTTCCTAGGGGTATTTTTGTAATAGCAGATGTGCGTCGATTGTAACCCTAGGGTTTTCTATGAATCTATAAATAGAAGCCCTAAAACCTTTTTTAGGTTATGCCTCTTTTTATTCATCTATTTAGATCTGAAAATTCCTGTGTAAATGTTTGGAGAGAGCCATCAATAAAGTAAGTAATTTTATTTAATTGCCCTAGTTAATTTTTATTCTGCCTTAGTATAGATTTTTCATTCTTTGCCCTAGTTAGATAGTTAGAGATGTTCTTCAATTCCCTAATGAGCGAGTAGTCTCCTCGCTTGTCAGGGTTAGATTTTGGGAAGGCTTGAGAGATGAAATCTCTCACCCCTTTCTTGCCCATCACATATAATTAATAGGACTCCATGCATACATACACACACCGTTCCCTACGACACCTTACCCCTTGAGGTAACGGTGATACCGTAGTATAAACGACCGGTTGCGTATGTTTTCCATGGAGGTTAGAGTAAGAATTAAGAAAGGAAAGCACTAGAACCTAGAAGAAGAAACATCGTTTCTTCCCGATGGAACTTATCCCCTTTATTAATTGTTACCATAACACCTAAAGAGATCTAAATTAGGGCATTGAAAGCGGTGAGGAAATCTTCAATTTCCAAACTTAAACCAAACCTGACCCTAGCAAGATTCTAGTCTTAATATAAATCTTAGTTTTTAGCGATAATCCATTCACACCGTTTGGAATTAACTCGTTAGACCAAATTAGGAAATATACAACATCCCTGTGGACCGACCCGTACTCACCGGCTGGCTACCAAGCGACGCCATTCTTGATTGCGGTTATAAATTTTTTTGATTCATCTTTAAAAAAGTGTACGCTCGCAAAACAAATAACAATCAAATAGCGTCGTTGCCGGGGATGGCGTAGTATTTCCTTTTTGCAATTTCGGGTTAATATAAAATATAAAAATCATAAAAAACTGAAAAATTAAAAAATATAAATATTTTATCATCTTTTATTGTTTGAAGGGTTTCTCGTGTGAATTTTTGTAGGAACGACGAACGAGTTCGGATCTGGAAAAATTCAGAGAGCGAAACAGAAAACTGAAGATCTGAACAACAGAGAATTTGCACAACAGAACAACAGAAGAAAGTTGGAGGGCCAAGTCAACAGGGAGACCGTGGAAGCGCCGCAATAGCTCGCTCCCGCCGCGGAAGCGCGGCGCATAGGTGACGTCAGCGTGTGGAAATTGCGCTGTAAGTTCCCTTTCTCTCTCCTCTGAACCTCTGATATCTCCTCTGTCAAATCTCCTGCAGGATTCTTTGCGCTAAAAAATCTATCCCCCTTCCAATAATTGATCTTGTGCAGGATTCTTTACGCCGTGCTAAAAAAATTGATTGCAAGTGATTGTTACTGCTTTGCATATTTTTAATCGGACTTTAAAGGGCTTGAAACCAATCCAGATTGGGTGGAGATTTCATCACCCTTCCTAGGACCCCAGAAATCACATAAGGCATATTGCATTCACCATCTTTTAATTAAAAAAATATTAGACTCAGCCCTAAGGACTTCGCGCTCAATTGGACAGAGGACTAGTTGTAGGCATCGACCGTTGATCCTAACCTGACTTTGTGGTGTCTAGGCAAGTGTGTCTAAGGCAAGTGGTTACTTAATTATGTCCACTACTTACGTGGTGGAGAGCCTCCCACTTACCTGGCACTTACCTGGCCACAATTGGCGGTGAAGAGGCGGTTTGAAGTCCTATTTCTTGCTCTTTGGAACAGTTAGGAGCTGTCTAGCTGACCTAGGTGACCCTAAATCTAGGCCTGATTGTGCATTTGTGGTTGATTGAAAGTGTGTCTAAGCCTTTTATCAAAAATCTTTTTTGCAAAAAGCTCCACATATAAAAAAAAGAGGAAAAAAAGAAAAATTTTTACAAAAACTTGCAACTTGTCGCTAAGAAATCCATGCACCCCACGACACCACCCACCTTCTTTCCATTGACGTTTTCTTACCCCCACATTCTGTTTTTTCACTTTTTGACTACACTACCTCTTTAGTGTATGTCTGGTTGGACTAGGGACACTAGCGCCCGATTAGTCCGTGTTTCGTTGGTACCGACCGACGAAGCTTTCGACTCCGAAGTTGAAATTCCTTCCACTTCCTTACCTTCACCTTCAAATTCTTCTTCCGAAGGTATGTCGGGATATAATCCTAACAACACCTTACCCACGGGACTGATTCCACCTCCGTTAGGTGCGAATAACCCGCAACATCCGCCTGTTGAAGCGCCCCAACAAATCGCGCTCTAGGATCTCTTCTACCCTGTCCGCACCGCCTTACATACTTGTCTTTCACTCCCACCGATAAATGGGGACAATTTTGAGATCAAACCCCACTTCATCAATATGTTGCCAAAATTTCACGAACTGGATTCCGAAGATGCCTATATCTTCATAAACAAATTCCAAAACGTTTGCGCAATGATGAAAACAACCCAATTATCAGATGATGCTATAAGGCTAAGGGTCATTCCTTTCACCTTATGGGACTTAGCCGAGAAGTGGTTATACAGCACAGCATCACATTCAATTAAAAATTGGGACGAGTTTGTTAAAGCTTTTCTTAAAAAGTTTTATCCTCATCACAAGACCGCGAGAATTCGCAATAAGATTAAACAATTTTCCCAGCTTCCTTCCGAACCATTTTAGAAGTGTTTTGAAAGATTCAAAGACCTACTTGTTCAATGCTCTCACCATGGGATCGAAAATTGGCAACTTTGCCAAACATTATACGAGGGATTGAACCCGGCAACGAAGCAGTTGCTAGAAACCATTTGTCAAGGTCACTTTCTAACCAAATCTTGTGAGGAAGCTTGGCAGTTTCTCGAGAATCTTGCTGAACAAACACTTCAGTGGGAAAGCACCAAGACCACCTCATCTTCTTCTGTTGGTCAATCTAGGGCAGGCATACATCAATTAGATATGTCGATTGCTATGAAGGCCGAGATGGCCTCACTTACGAAAAAGCTAGAAGCCATTGAGACCAAAACCTCATCGCCTTCTCCTGCCCCTGCTTTACCCCTACGAACTGTTTGTGCCTGTTGTTCGGATCCATCACACCTTACCGAAGAGTGTCCTTACAATCCACCTGTTCAAGGATAAGATCAAGTCAATGCTGCCTTTCAGCAACGACAAAGAAACGATCCATACTCTTCGACTTATAATCCGGGTTGGAGAAGTCACCCAAATTTTGCTTGGAATCAAAATCAACAATTACAAGGAAACAACAACTTTCAAAGGCATCCTCCTCCACAACAATAAGCACCACAACAAACTCAATACCAGCAACCTTTCCAACCACAACCTTATCCAAATCAAACGAACAATTTTGTGCCTAACAACTTTTACTCTCAAAACAATTTTGTTCAACCAAATGATGATAAGGTTATCTCGCTAGAAAGAAGTCTAGATGTGTTTCTCAAACAATCTACACAATCCGCAGCAAGGTTGGACACTTCCATCCAGTCTTTGGTGCACAACAATGCTTCATACGATCAAACCATCAAATCTATTGAGGCACAAATTGCACAACTAACTGCTGTGTTGAGCGAGAGAGAAAAGGGAAAGCTTCCAACTCAACCATTGCCAAATCCCGGTCATACACACAACGCACATGTCGCATATGAATAACAAAATCATAATGTAAATGCGGTGACCACGTTGAGATCTGGAAGTGTGTTGCAAAATAACGTGGGTATTAGTGATGACACCCCCGCCGGTGGTTCTTCTTCTTCATCTTCTTCTTCTCCATCTTCTTCTTCTTCACCTTCATCTTCTACGTTAGTGCCTATTCTTCATTCTTCAAAAGGCTCTTCTTCTTCTAATCCGAACGGACCCACTTCTCACTTCACGAACACGCCCACAACGGGATCCGTTCCAACTCCACATTCTACTCCACAAACATTGGACTCAACAGATTTTCAAAATACTCCATTTCTAAACAGGTTGAGTTCCAATAAACCAACTCCACAAATGGAGAAGATTGTGGAGTTATTTAAACAGGTTAGCATAAATATACCTCTCTTGGATGCAATCCAACAAGTCCCTTCTTACGCGAAAATCTTGAAGGGCTTATGCTCCTCGAAGAGAAAGTCACAAATATCCAAGAAAGTGCTAGTAGCTAGTGCCGTAAGCAATGCTATTAACCAACGTCAACCCTTACCCCAAAAACGAAAGGACCCTGGCTGTTCTACAATTTCAATAACAATTGGGGATAAGAACATCAATAGAGCACTTTTAGATCTTGGGTCTAGTGTTAACCTGCTTCCCTACTCCGTGTACGAGCAATTAGGGGTTGGAGAGTTGAAACCCACTCGTTGTACTCTCCAAATGGCTGATCGATCAATCACCCATCGTAGAGGTGAGTTAGAGGATGTGTTGATCAAAGTAAAGGACTTCATATTCCCTGTTGATTTTATTGTTATGGACACACAATCTGTTGCTAACCCACGGAACCGAATTCCGGTGATCCTCGGTCGACTATTTTTGGCCACTTCTAATGCCGTAATAAATTGTCGCAATGGATCTATGACTCTATCCTTCGGGAAGATGTCTAGTGAGTTCAATATTTACAAGATAGGAAGTCTGCCCCCCGTGCCTAAAACTAGTACACAAGAAGTTTTCTCTATTCATGAAATCACGCAGGAGGACTGCGAGCTTGAAAATTTTCTGTTTGATGACAACAGTTTTGACGCCACTAGTGCGTCCCTCCTGGAATCTAACTCAGTTTGCACAACCGATGTTGATTACGAATGTTTCACTTTTTCGGATGATATTGACGATTCACTGCCCGAATATGAGTCCTTTGAATTTTTGGATGAGTTAGTTGAACCACCCGATTCGATTGCTTACAGTGATTTCGAACCATTGTTGGAATCTTTTGAGTTCGAGGTAGATTCCTCAATTTTACCTTTGATTGTTTCGCCTCCGAAATTCGAACTCAAGCCCTTGCCGTCTCACCTTAGATATGCTTACCTAGGTGAGAATGAGACTTTTCCCGTTATCATATCGGCCTCTCTAGCCCTCGAGCAAGAGAAAGCCCTTTTAATTGTCTTACAAGATAAGCGGCAAGGTTTCGGCTGGACTATGGCGGACATCGAGGAGATTAGTTCCCTTATAATTAAATATCATATGCATATGATGGATGATGCCAAGTCAATAAAGGATCCACAGAAACATCTTGGGGATTGTGTGAACAATCAACCTACTCCTTTAGAAGTTGAACCACCCCCTTTTCTTTTAATAAGCTACGAGAATGCCAATATTCCACTGATTTCTGATCATTCACATTCTCGTTTTGATTCATCATCACCTCCTATCTATTCACTTCCACATACATACAGACACTTTCCATACCACCACGTATATCTTCCCCAATTCTTTTTGGCTCGGTACAACATGTTCTTCCACCGACCGATACTCTACACAGATAAAATTTTCAACTGGTTGGTGTTGACGTTAGGTCTTTGCAAAGTTTGGCAATGACGTTTAACATTGTTTCAATGAAGTTTGGGGGGACCTTTTTGTATATATATTTTTGTTTTTTAACAATAAAAAAAAAAAAAAAAAAAAACAAAATTATAAATAAATAAACAGGGGAGTGCCGACATTTTGACCCTCTTGGTGTAGCATGACAGTGAGGACACTGTCAAGTTTAAGTTTGGGGGTATGCTCGGTAAGCCTTCTTCCTTCGCATTCATGTGTATATTTTTGCATTTACATACTTATTTTAAAATCCATAAAAATTGAAAAATTATAAAAATTAAAGTATTCAATTTTGGCGATAATTGACTTGAGTTTGACAAGAAGGTAAACTAGCTAGGAACAACTAGATCCTAAACTTAGTAAATTAAAAACCCTAAAAATAACTTTTCTTAAAATTTAACGGTAGAAAGTAGATGTCTTTGTAGTTTATTTAGAAATAGGCAAATTTTGAGTTCACTTCTTGGGTTAAGTTAAAACAAGGGAAAAGTATTGATATTTTTATTAAAGTATAAGTTTGAAAAATAATTTCTAAGCTTAAGTCTAAATTCTGAAAATATATGCCCTACAGATTTCACAAACACGAACCTTGAAACTTGGAATAGTAGAAGAGACCTTGAAATGCTCTTGTCTAAGTCCTTAGTACGAAGAAAAAATACCATAAAATACAAGTGTGAATAAAGAGAAAAAAATGAACACTGGTTTTTGTAATTACTTAAGGCTGCAAAATAGAAAAATATTTAGCAAGGGTGCTTCATCACCTAGTGCCTTAGACCAACTGGTTTGGGAGTCACTGCTAAAGCCTTAGGTGTTACAAGACTAGGAATTACGCTTTAATGTGCATACACATTTTCTAATCGGTTGTTAGTACCTTAAGAAGTATTAACGGTCGCATGAAGGATGTGTGAGCAAATTTCATCTAAAAATTCACCAATTAAGAAGTGCTTTGGACTATGGACAAGAGTATGATAGCTTGATTTGAATTTCTAAGTGTAGGGGTGATATATACACACACGTAGGGGTATGTGATTGGGGTTTAGATAAGAGATAGGAATGAAGAATAGGACTTATATCTTTAATAGAGATGATAAAAATTCCTAAGTTGAGATAGAACCCTAGAAGGAAAACTTAAAAGATGCCGAAAGCTAAGTAAATCAACAGAACATATATAATCTTAAGTTAAATGATAAGGAAGCGTGAAGAATACGGGTGGATGATTTATGAGTTGAAGATAATAGAGTTCTTGTTAGAAAATCTAATTGGAGAATAAAAGTTAATTGGCCGAATTGATAGGATTTTGTGGGTAGTATCCGCTGAAAACTCTCAGGAGACAACACTCCTCCTACTAGGGACACCTAGAGGTTTAATGGCTTATTGCACGAGCTCAGTGCAATCGAGATTCCCTACGAAAGTGAGGTTAGGATTTTGTTGAGAATAAAACTAGGTTTGCTCGAGGACGAGCAAAAGATAAGTTTGGGGGTATTTGTTCATACCATAATTTTGCATTCTTATAGACTCCATTCTTATTCAGTTTATAAATAAACAGGTGCTTTTGACCCATGTCTGCTACATAGTTGCAGGTTACATGCTCTCGGAACAAAAACAGTGAAAAAGACAAAAGACGATACAAAAGTGAGACTACGACCAACAAATGGAAGAATCTTGATCAAGCCTACAGTTGGAGAATAAACAAAGATCAGTTCACAAAGTACAAGGCAGTGCAAGGTTCAAGACTTCGACACGAAGCGAATGGTAAAAATCCACTACATTACTCACTGTGGAGATCTGAAAAAGAACTAGAATACATTATGAAGAACCAACCAAAGAAATATGAAGACAAAGAAAACCAGAAGAAACACAGAAAAACCCAGAATCTAAGCTCACCTTATGGCCGCGGAACCGCGGCCAAACAGGGGCTTTGGCCGCGGATCCGCGGCCGCATGTTGCACGTGTCGGTGGAAAAAATTTCTGGCGGCGTGTCGGTGCGTTGAATAAGTCTTCCTAGGGGTATTTTTGTAATAGCAGATGTGCATCGATTGTAACCCTAGGGTTTTCTATGAATCTATAAATAGAAGTCCTAAAACCTTTTTTAGGTTATGCCTCTTTTTATTCATCTATTCAGATCTGAAAATTCCTGTGTAAATGTTTGGAGAGAGCCATCAATAAAGTAAGTAATTTTATTTAATTGCCCTAGTTAATTTTTATTCTGCCTTAGTATAGATTTTTCATTCTTTGCCCTAGTTAGATAGTTAGAGATGTTCTTCAATTCCCTAATGAGCGAGTAGTCTCCTCGCTTGTCAGGGTTAGATTTTAGGAAGGCTTGAGAGATGAAATCTCTCACCCCTTTCTTACCCATCACATATAATTAATAGGACTCCATGCATACATACACACACCGTTCCCTACGACACCTTACCCCTCGAGGTAACGGTGATACCGTAGTATAAACGACCGGTTGCGTATGTTTTCCATGGAGGTTAGGGTAAGAATTAAGAAAGGAAAGGACTAGAACCTAGAGGAAGAAACATCGTTTCTTCCCGATGGAACTAATCCCCTTTATTAATTGTTACCATAACACCTAAAGAGATCTAAATTAGGGCATTGAAAGTGGTGAGGAAATCTTCAATTTCCAAACTTAAACCAAACCTAACCCTAGCAAGATTCTAGTCTTAATATAAATCTTAGTTTTTAGCGATAATCCATTCACACCGTTTGAAATTAACTCGTTAGACCAAATTAGGAAATACACAACATCCCTGTGGACTAACCCGTACTCACCAGCTAGCTACCAAGCGACGCCGTTCTTGATTGCGGTTATAAAATTTTTTGATTCATCTTTAAAAAAGCGCACGCTCGCAAAACAAATAACAATCAGGTGACACTGGTACAGGTTAGTCTGTAGATCCGAGATCGTCATAGAGTCTTGTGTGATCCCCACTGTGCTTTGATTTCCACCTTACCACGTTCAAGAGAACGTGCAAAATGGTGGCTTTTAGGTACAGTCCCGAATCACATGGAGGCAATGAGCGATAGGAGGGGTTTCGTCTCTCCCGGTATTGGTGGTTGATGTTGCGCTGTGCTCGATTGGCTATAACAGGAAGTCCCTGGCCAGGGCAGCTTTAGAGATATACTGGTAAGTGTTATCAGTAGTTTCTCGATCGGTTATGAGCCTCATATCGACACGACTTATCGAGTTACTGGGGTCTGACGTTTACCACCCCTAGACGAGATATGCGACATATCAGACGAAGAGACCGGACTGTATGGTAGTGTTACTGATTGGATTTGCAGGAGTGCGAGCAGCCTTGCTTGTTGATCTTCTGATCACTCAATACCCGGGTGGGCGTTACTGTAAGTCTAAGGTAGCACCCCGGCTGTCTTTCCGAGGCCAAATGCGGAACAAAAACTTTTTACAGAACTGGCGCTAAAGCAAACTTAAAATCTGGATCGTTCTATTAACCGTAAACTAGTATTATGTAAAATTGGGTTTAGAGATTATACCGATCGATCCATGTCCTTCGGTCTTTAACCTTTGTCCCTAGCTTGTTATGGCTGCACTGACGATGTTCGCTCTCCGATCTCGATCGATCTTGCCGAAAACTGCGCCACGTCAACGAATCTTTATACAGCTCCCACTTCTGAACCGAGGCAACTCGGACACGAAGTTTGCTAGCCGACATGCCCAAGGTTGAAGTAGAATAAGTGTAGAACAATTTGTCTCAAGTTACCCAAGCGATTGGGTGAGGGTTAAATGAAGTTGCCAAAATGGAGTGATGAAATGGAAATGAGCTTAAGGATTTTGTTAAGGAAATTTAGTGTATCTACTTTCACACAAAATCAGCCCCCTCCTTTTATAGTGCTCGGCCAAAAATTCCTTGAAGGAAATTGTTCACAGTGAGTGGAAAAAGTGGTGAGCCAAAATGAATGAATAAGGTGACCATAACAAAATATCACCTAGCAAATATCCAAAGCTATCCAAGAAACATTAATTGCAACAATGACTCACATCTTGAAGTCAAGCACAACTAGAAGCATCCAAAAGACCAAATGAAACCCCCCCACCCTCAATTTGGGTAAGGCAAAAAATAAAAGAAATGGTGGCCAAAATTAAATGCACATATTAAACATTAAAGACAATGTTTAAACGGGCGAAGAAAAACTGACAACTTCAAAAGGCGATCCCGTAACTAATTACAGGATAACCCCGCAACTGTATATATATACCCGCATTTGTATTCTGACCGAATACAAATGTAATAAGACAAAATCTACACAGTATAATACTAGGATTCGGCTGAAACCAAAGCCAGCTAGTATTATCCGTCCGAACCATGATACGTGCACAAATGCACGCGTATGTTCGAACCCTACCATAAAACCATACGGCCTCTACAACGTTTCGCTCGAACTGGGAAACTTTCTGTGGGGGACTGTAAAGACTCGTCAATACTCTGGCAGTGGGTTTAACCACAAGCACGTCAGTGGTACTAGCTGTACGTAACGGCTGCCCATGTACTGAGTGAAAGGGAGTCCGATGAGCGAACTCATCCTAGAACCCTACTGTGCCTATGTGTGACAATATTCGTACAGTCCGGTCCGTTCGTCTATGAGTATCGCATATCGGGCCTAGGGAGCTGGTAAACGTCAGACCCCCAAAAGCGGTATAAGTCGTGTCAGAGTGTTGCCCAGAACATTCTGAGATACTACTGGAATACCTACCAGTAAATCTCGATTGCCATGGCCATGGACTTCGTGTAATGGCTCTCCTAAACACAGCGCGATCTCACCCGCAACGTTGGGAGAGACGAATCCCCTGCCGATCCGCTCACTTGCCTCTATGTGGCTCGGGACTGTACCCAAAAAAGACCTATTTGCACGACTCCTTTGAGCCATGGTAGGGTAGAAATCAAAGCACAGTGGGAACTCACACGAGACAAATGATGACCTCAGGTCGATGAACTAACCTGTACACATGTCACCTGGGAATTGCTATCTGACGACAGATTTCAAAAACTAGCTAGCATATTCCTGGCGAGTCCTGTCCGGTGTACTCATAACCCAATGAGCACCTTTATACATCTTAGGTGAACCAACTAACACCAATGGCTTATGAGACCGGCCACCGCCCCTCGTCGGGGTCTCGACTGTATACACTAGTCTACTCCGGAGTATCGATGCCCTGTCTCGAAACTCCCACGACTAGGGACCACTTTTAAGGGTGTGCTTATAGACTACCCAACTCTCACGTATATGATCGCCATCATACTGCTGGTAGTCAAGCAAGAATCCTATGGGCTCTATCAATGTGCAATAGTGATATATATAATGTCACCTAAATCAGTACACGATGATAAAAATAGACCAGATAGCATACTATCATCTTGAGTAAGACTGTCGTACCGATATAGGTCCTCCCTCAATCATTGCAATCACGTGCCTGCGATCCAATAATTGACTTTGAGGGCACTATATCCAACAATCTCCCACTTGCACTTAAGGCTAATTTTTGCGATGTCGCATACTCACAGCCCGTATGATACCGAACACCCAACTCCTCTACTGATCAGTCTCACAAAGCTCGTTTGTAAAACTATTGTGTTCGAGAAATAGCCTCAGTGAGTGGATCCGCTCTGATGTTTCTTTCTATGTCTCTCTATATCTCAAGTTCGCGGAGAAACCCATCTCCCGAATTGAGCAATACCTGTCTTAGAATATGTCTGGATATCTGATGGGACCTAGTTCATGAATGAACTCCTAATCCAAACTTCTTAGACTGTATCGTCAACTGAACTTAATCAGTTTCCTATGCCATGCCTCCCTCAGTATCCGCTTGGATCACCTGTCCAAACTACTGCCCCTCGTCGGAGGGAAAACTATAACTCTGACTGTCACTTTGTCATCCAGGTCACCTTGGAAGTCTGGAATGATAACTTTCTCCCGAAAGAGGCTATCCTTATCATATCCTTAGAACATCCACTTATGTTCTAAAACTGCCTCCGAACGTTCCTCTAGGATTGGATCAATATCAACTTATTGCATCTAGTGCAAAAACAACATCTGGTGTGGTACTTGATATCTCATGATCAACTCAATTGCCTAAGCAAGTGATCTGCCAATCATGCACATCTCTATCCCCTTTAGTCTGTAAGACACCTTTAGAAAGGGTGACTCCATCACCTGCTGGTACACCACCATGCTAGGAGTCGTCCATTCTAAATACCTTTAGAATGCTGTCTAAGTACCCAGATTGGGAAGCTACCCAAATCCTGATCTAAAATCATAAATCTAGTAATCAGAATGTCTGATATAATATCCATATCCTATGTGGAGAAACTACTGTGTGACAACTACAGTATAGCGATCGTAGTATAGGAATTTTACTTCGTACCCTGTGTATGTCATCCAAATACCAGGACATCACACCCTACTACTCTCTTAACAGATTCATCCCCTATTCTGATGAAGTCAAAGCCCATGACTGTCACATCAAAAATAGATGATCTATCTCTGTTATATCTGCTTTAGTCTATAAATAGACACAAGCTTCTTGTCCACTATGCTTCCGCTGCTTACACTGACCACAACAACCCTCTGGCAGAATAATATATACGTGCACTTCTAAAACTAGTTTAGAACGACGCTATACTTATCCTCCTGCCGGGTCTCATAGTCTGGAACAGCAGTAATGGCAAGTCTGGGTAAACAAGAACCTCCCTGTCACCGTTCTTGAGGCTACCGGAGTACCTCTCGGGTGTCTGAGGTTACCCACCATATCTGTGGAGTGGCTAATGGAATGTTAAACCTGATTGAATCTTTAGGTCATATTAAATTTTTCGTAATCATTTGCGGTTTTGGAATCTCTTCCAGTTCTACCATACTCCCACTACTGTTTTCTGAAAATTTCTATTTTACTAAAACTGTGGCGAGTCAAGAACAATATCACCATTGATCTTCTAGATGGAAGAAAGTCAACCCTCGTCAAAGCTAGGGTCAACCCACAAACTGCCATTACAGAAACATGCCTTGAGTTATCCAGAGTCTGGTTTTAAGCATAATCCGGACAACTCCATATACCTTAACATTGTTAAGATATGATCCATTCTATATACAATATAGAAACAAAGGCACTGATTTAATTGGAACCAGATTCAAATCATACAGCTGTCTCCAGTGCATGTCAACTAAATGGAGAGAGGCAGATCAGCATTACTCAATTTAGGAGTGCATCCAATTATGAGTAACCTGAAAGAGAAGCAAGTTCTCTAAAACATTATTATTAACTGAATATCATACACAAGTATCTACATCTTCGATCACCTTGAAAAATCCTGATACTTGCTACACCTAGTTCTCTACTTTATTCTTATACCTATAACTTCTCAAACTTGGACCTTTTATTTCAACGAAACATGTATCTAAAACTAGAGAAGTCACAAGTAAACAGAATATAGTACGAGGACCTACCCCTTTGTCCTAATGGACACTGGACAATATACAATACTTTGTATAAGTCTCCTGAGTTCAATAACTCAAACCATGTGCGTCGTTTGTTGAAAACTGTACCCAGGCGATTTCCTCAAATATTACCAATTACAACGAATTCCGATATAATGAGGATGATCACCTAATTCCCAACAACTTACTCCCACTCATCATCTGTAAAATCATACAGATGTGAGAATCATACTTGGTAAATACATACCCTGGAGCAAAGACTGATTAGGAAATCAGTTTTCTATTAACAATGCACAGTGAAACTGAAACATGAAAATGTTTCAAAAGGATATCCGGGTATTCATAGTAATGCCTCTTCCATTATCCAGATTCATGACTATAACCGTATATTTCTTTTGCCATCTCTCCAAATCCCTTTATTTTTCTTTAGTCGTCACCTTCTGTACACCATTGTTAGGCTTAATGGTTTTCTTCCTTCTATACCTTTCGACACTAGCCTATGGTTTGGAAGAAGACTATCCAATAAGAATAATAGGTGTACTCTCCTAATCCTAGGAGTACTCGCAAACTGAGAGAAGGTGATGATAAAGGACAACTGAATAAACCTTATTCTATTTCTCCTGAACCAGAATCCATCCCCGAAATGGAACAAGTTCCATCGAGTTCGTATATAACCATACAATGGATTATCCAAATAACTGTGGATCTTCGTAGTGATACGGAGTGTTCTGGAGAAATACAAAGGTGAAATAGGAGTGGCGATGAAATACTTGGTTTGGTCGTGAATAGCAGTCACAATTTACTTTGCCCTCTTTCTAATCCCTTTATTTGTCTTTACTTATTACCTTCTGTACACCACCGTTAGGCTAATTAGTTTTCTTCATTCCCTACCTTTCGGCACCTGCCTATGGTTTGGAAGAAGACTATCCAATAAGCATAATAGGTGTACCCTCTCCTAATCCTAGGAGCCCTCATAACCTGAGAGAAGGTAAAAGGAAAAGACAACTGAATAGTCCTATTCAATCTCTCCAGAACCAGAATCCATCCTCGAATCTGGAACAAGTTCCTTCGAGTTCGTATATAACCAAACGATGGATATATCCAATGGAAGTGGATATCCGTAGTGATATGGGGTGTTCTGGAGAAATGCAAAGGGTATAAGAAAGAGTGGCAATGATGTATGCAACTCAGACAATCCAAAAGCCAGTGTTTTAAGAAAGTTCGGTTAACTTGGTTATTGAGTCATAGTCTAGGGTCGGGTCATGGTCGCTGCTAAAGAGAGAGAGAAAAGAAACACTCTGTATGCACTCTAATCTAGATCAGAATGGTTATCACTTTATCTAATCAGGAAACCTCCCACTGTATCCTCAAATTTTTCTCCAAACCTGAAAGAAGAATTAGTCGGGATCACCCGAGGAGTAAACCAACTCATCAGTGGGAATCGGGATCCGACTATCATCGTATGATAACGTGATGGAATCCACTCACGTTATCACACTCCAGAAGGTATGCGCATGCCTGGTAAGTTTCAGTTTCTTTAGAAACTCCCGATGTGATTTTTACCCCATGCTCTTATGACCTTGGCGAAGGCCAACATATCATAAGTCACATGTCAAGTTCCACCCGTCATTATCCAGGTTAATTTGAACCCACCCATACATACCCTTGACGAAGGCCAAAATGGTAGTACGACTGTCCCAAACCAACACATCTATCTATGCAACAGAAAAGTAACAAATAGCTACCATATACTATGCCTTGACCAAGGCTAACATACATAGCATGAATACTAAGTGCTATCCGTCTGAAATGACAGAGGGCTATGAATGGTTTTTGGCGAAAAAGCTTTAACGTAATGAACTTGATATCGTTGAAGGAACCGGATAGCTTTTACAAATATATAGTGGCGAAAACCTTTGCTAAAGAGGTCACTCCCGGTGAAGGGATCTCGGCTCTTTCCCCATAGAATGAGGTGCAGGATATTCTAACTGAATACCATGATACAAAGAAAAAAGTAATCGACTATAGTGAAGTTATTACCCTGACACAAACCTCTGTCCAAGAGGTCACTCCCTATGAAGGGATCTCGGCCCTTGCCTCGTCGAATGAGGTGCTGGATATTCATAACCGAATACCACTGTGCAAAACAAAAGAGAACGTCCTTGTAATAAAATCTTTTTGAAAAATGTTCCAACAACATCTCTATAGGTCTGTTTTCTTTGCATTGATACGAATCAACGCAGTCCCATCAATTAATCACACCAATAAAGAACGAAAATAAAATGTACGTATATGCCATCTGCATTCGCCACTGGGTCCCGTCATCACCCGTTAGGTTACTTAACTAACGACAGAGCGGGGACTGGACTAGCGCGGGTGTAAAACATATACAACATCTACTAGTATATATATAACAATATACAATAATCACTCAAGACGTGATAAATGCAACATCACAGAAAAGTAATAAGCATCACAGAACAATACAGATAAGCTGGGATCCCCGGGTTTCATAGAGCCACAAATGAAACCTGACGTTCCCCTGGTCGTGTGGACAGCCTGTGCAATGAAAACCTAGACCCCTACAAGTGCGGCAAGTTACCCACCAAAACCAGAAGCAAGGCAGCCCCCTTCAGCATCGTGAATGGACCACCCAGCACTTCACGGAATCCGGTAACTTGAGCACCCCTCCTTGGGTCAACCTATACCCCCTACGAGTGCGGCGAATAGCCCGCCAATTCTAGAGTGAGGTCCTCTCCCTCTCAAAGCCATAAGATGCCGACCTGTTGCCCTCCAGAACCTGGCTATCCGTGCACTCCACCGCGGGGTAATCCTAGTACAGAAAAGAAAATATATACAACGGGTACATCGACCTCAACCTGGTCGTGCCCCAAAAGAATAATATACAAATAGGCACTGACGGCAGTCCACATGTCAGACGCTCGCCCCACAATATCAAATGTACAAATATAACTAAACTGCACTACCATTGCACGCAAGCTATCCACCACGACAAATCCGCAATATCACAGCACAACACTGAACATCAACGTGAATGCCACGTTCGCAAACCCGTCTAAAAGAGCTATAGCAATTAAACAAGATTTACCGATCGAATGACATTCACGGTCACAGATAATAATGTAAAGCACTACAAAACTTAAACAATGTTAGAAAATATCGACTCCGAAATAACCCCAATATAGCCCAAACACACTGATAAAACTATATCCAAATTATGCCAAATAAACAACACCACAGGATCAAATTCATAGAGACATGAACAACACCAAAAACACCAACTACAAAGGCCAATACATGGCCGGCCTGGCCGGAAATTTGGGCTTAGGGATCGGCCCAAAACTGAGCCCAGAAGTCCGTGTTTGGGGTGAATTCATATGTCTTCCTGAATAGTCTTCTGCACATGTTTAAAAAAAATTTCTGGGACATTTAAAAACAACAGAGAAAAACATGATTCCGTGACGTCGTTTGGGTTTCGTTCCAATTTCGTTACTTTAACACTGTCTAAACCAACTAGTTAACGGTTAATAGTTTGGCTTTGATACCAGTGTAAGTCTACGGTAGCGCCTCGGCCGTCTTTCCGAGGCCAAATGCGGAACAAAAACTTTTTACAGAACTGGCGCTAATGCAAACTTAAAATCTGGATCGTTCTATTAACCATAAACTATTATTCTGTAAAATGGGGTTTAGAGATTATACCGATCGATTCGTGTCCTTCGTGTTAGTGTGATATGCCCTGGAGGCCATTATTGTACAGTAGTAGTTTGTATATTACATTTTGGAAGCTTAGGATATATACACGGATTGACATTCTTGCTCAATATGGTAGTATGCTACTTAGTTTGTATCTATCTTAATATGTGTATGTGTTTCTTTTGACATATTGCTAATACATGCGGATAGAGCCCTTAGGATCTTTTGCTTGACTACCAGCGTTGTGATGGCAGTCACACTAGTGGGGGCAGAGTAGTCTATAAGCACATCCTTATACAGGTTCCTGGTCATAGGATTATCGAGACAGGGCATCGATACTCCAGAGTAGACTAGTGTATACGCTTCTCATCCCAAGAGGGAAGATGGTCTGTCCCACAGCCATCAGTACGTCATACTGGAAATAGTATGCAGGTGCTCGTTAGGTTACGAGTACACTGGATAGGACTCGCTGGGAACCGTTGGTTGGTATTATACCTATCGTAAGTTATCAGTTCGCAGGTGACATGAGTACAGCTTAGTCCGTTGACTTGACACTGTCACTTCGTCTCGAGTGTGTTCCCACTGTTCTTAGATTACTACCCTACCACGGCTCTATTGAGTCGTGCAAACAGGTAGTAGTTGGGTGCAGTCCCGAAGCAATTGGAGGAAGTGACGGTTAGACAGGATTCGTCTCTCCCGGTATTGGGGGTTGATATCGCGCTGTGTCTAGGAGAGCCATTACACAATGTCCCTGGGCAGGACAAGCGAGATTTATTGGTAGTGTTTCCAGCATTTTCTCAGGGTGTTCTGGGCTACACTCCGACACGACTTGTACCGCTATTAGGGGACTGACGTTTACCGCCCCCTAGGCCCGACATGCGATACTCTCAGACGAACAGACCGGACTGTACGGAGATTGTCACATTCAGGCTCAGTAGGAGTTCGGATGGGTTCACCTCATCGGTCTTCTTATCGGCATCTACCTGGGGACCGTTACGTACAACTAGTATCACTTGCGGCCTGTGGTTAAACCCACTGCCAGTGTAGTGTCGAGTCTTTAGAGTCCCACACAGAGGGTTGTTCACCTTTTGGCAAAACGGAGTAGAGGTCGTATGGTTTTACGACGGGGTTCGTTCACATACGCGCACTTTTGCACGTTTGGTGTCCGGGCAGTTATTACTAGTGGGCTTTGGTTTAAGCCAGATCTTAGTATTTGTTTTGGGATTGTTCTTGTCTCATTGTATTCGTGTTTCTTCGGAACATGAATGCTGGTACGTACGTACAGTTGACAGAGGCGGAGAGGGAGAAACCTCATTAGGGTTTTTGACCATTGACTTTTTCAAAACCCTAATCAGAATGAGAAATATGATTAATAATATTAATTAAGGATAATTGTGTCATGGTAAGGGTTGGGTTGACCATTTGACTTATTGACTTTCATTGACCTTGATATTTTCTTTTGTTAAGCAAAAGATCCTTCTTGAAACTTGCTTAGCATTAAATGTGAAATGATAATGGTCAAATCAACTAACCATCATAATTTTCTTAATTATTATTATTATTATCATATATCTCTAATATGAGAGCAAGGTTCATTCTAGACTCTCATTCTCTCATATGTTTTCTCTCTCATGATTTGCTTTCCCTCTTCCTCTCTCTCAAAAGCTTAAGTGTTTCATGTGTTGAAAATCCAAGCTTTGAGACTAAACCATCAAAACACCTCTCTACTCATTCTAGGGTTCTTAGTCTAGTAAGCCAAGCACTCTAGTTACTTCTTGGTTGAGGTAGGAGCTCAAGGTAGAGGCCTTCGGGTGGATCTTTCTTTGGCAAAGAGAAGACGAAGAGGAGGAGCCGTCTACACCACTCAAAAGGAGCACACAAGAAAAGGAAGCAACATAAGAAGAGAAGGAGTTCAAACTTTTGGTATAACCTTCTAACATAGTAGTTAGAACTTATAGGTAGTTTGTTAGTTCATGTTTAGCAAAGATCCTTCATAGTATGTCTATGTTTCCTTGTGATAAAAAATTCGATTTTTACTCTTTCCGCCTTCCCGTAAGTACCGGGGTAGGTAACATAGACTTACACTTCGGTCTTTAACCTTTGTCCCTAGCTTGTTGCAGCTGCATCGATGATGTTCGCTCTTCGATCTCGATCGATCTGGCCGAAAACTGCACCACGTCAACGAATCTTTATACGGGCTCCCGCCTCTGAACAGAGGCAACTTGGACACGATGTTTGCTAGCCGACGTGTCAAAGGTTGAAGTAGAATAAGTGTAGAACAATTTGTCTCAAGTTACCTAAGCGATTGGGTGAGGGTTAACTGAAGTTGCCAAAATGGAGTAATGAAATGGAAAGGAGCTTAAGGATTTTGTTAAGGAAATTTAGTGTATCTCATTTCAAACAAAATTAGCCCCCTCCTTTTATAGTGCTCGGCCAAAAATTCCTTGAAGGAAATTGTTCACAGTGAGTGGAAAAAGTGGTGAGCCAAAATGAATGAATAAGGTGACCATAACAAAATATCACCTAGCAAATATCCAAAGCGATCCAAGAAACATTAATTGCAACAATGACTCACATCTTGAAGTCAAGCATAACTAGAAGCATCCAAAAGACCAAATGAAACCCCCCACCCTCATTTCGGCCAAGGAAAAAAATAAAAGAAATGGTGGCCAAAATGAAATGCACATATTAAACATTAAAGACAATGTTTAAACGGGCGAAGAAAAACTGGCAACTTCAAAAAACGATCCCGTAACTAATTACAGGATAACCCCGCAACTGTATATACATACCCGCATTTGTATTCCGACCGAATACAAATGCAATGAGACAAAATCTACATAGTATAATACTAGGATCCGGCTTAAAGCAAAGCCCGCTAGTATTATCTGTCCGAACTATGACACGTGCACAAGTGCACGCGTATGTTCGAACCCTACCATAAAACCATACGGCCTCTACAACGTTTCGCCCGAACTGGGAAACTTTCTGTAGGGGACTGTAAAGACTCGTCAATACTCTGGCAGTGGGTTTAACTACAAGCACGTCAGTGGTACTAGCTGTACATAACGGATGCCAATGTACTGAGTGAAAGGGAATCCGATGAGCGAACTCATCCTGGAACCCTACTGAGCCTATGTGTGACAATATCCGTACAGTCCGGTCCGTTCGTCTATGAGTATAGTATATCGGGCCTAGGGAGCTGGTAAACGTCAGACCCCCAAAAGCGGTATAAGTCGTGTCGGAGTGTTGCCCAGAACACCCTGAGATACTACTGGAATACCTACCAGTAAATCTCGCTTGCCATGGCCATGGTATTCGTGTAATAGCTCTCCTAAACACAGCGCGATCTCACCCCCAACGTTGGAAGAGACGAATCCCCTGCCGATCCGCTCACTGCCTCCATGTGGCTCGGGACTGTACCAAACTAGAACCTGTTTGCACGACTCCTTTGAGCCGTGGTAGGGTAATAATCAAAGCACAGTGGGAACTCACACGAGACAAATGACGATCTCAGGTCGATAGACTAACCTGTACACATGTCACCTGGGAATTGCTATCTGACGACAGGTTTCAAAAACCAGCTAGCATATTCCCGGCGAGTCCTGTCCGGTGTACTCATAACCCAATGAGCATCTGTATACATCTTAGGTGAACCAACTAACACCAATGGCTTATGAGACCGGCCACCGCCCCTCGTCGGGGTCTCGACTGTATACACTAGTCTACTCCGGAGTATCGATGCCCTGTCTCGAAACTCCCACGACTAAGGACCACTTTTAAGGGTGTGCTTATAGACTACCCAACTCGCACGTATATGATCTCCATCATACTGCTGGTAGTCAAGCAAGAATCATATGGGCTCTATCAACGTGCAATAGTGATATATATAATGTCACCTAAATCAGTACACGATGATAAAGATAAACCAGATAGCATACTATCATCTTGAGTAAGACTGTCATACCGGTATAGGTCCTCCCTCAATCATTGCAATCAAGTGCCTGTGATCCAATAATTGACTTTGAGGGCACTATATCCAACAGTTACGTTTAACAGAACGCTTGCGGTTTATGGATGTTTGATATGATAATCACCTACTGTCGGCGTATAGACGAGTCTTTAGAGTCCTACACAGGGGTTTCCTGGCTCAAGAGAAATGGAGTAGGAGCGCATATGTGATATGTGCGCGACCGAGATTGATACGATATGTGATACCGTATGCTATTCTCGTGATATGTGATATCGGTCGGTTATATTTGTTATAGTCGGGTTATCGGATCAAGTGTTGATTCGATAAATTGATTCATTTGATATTAGTCGGTTATATGTGATATAGCAGGATTATTAAATCAAGAGTTGATTTAATAATTTAATGTATAATTATATATTAGATATATTACATTAAATTAACTAGTACTAGCTCACTTATGATTCTTTTCTCACTTGGTTTGTACACATTGTATATATGTGATATATGCAAGTGTACATTATTTTGTGTCATGCTTGATGATACATGCAAGATGGGTGTATAAAACTTAAACCATGCTAGGGTTAAGATAGGGTTTTTATTTATTTCTTAAGTTATAAACAAAAGAGAGAAGACTTGGTCAATGTTGTCAAGCTTAGTTGAAGCTTGTAGAAATATTGACAAAGTCCACTCTTTTGTCTAGCTTAGGATATTTTGTTAACCCAACCCTTAACTATAGCCCTTGGTTAATTCTCTACAAGTGTTAGGCATGAGGGCTTAACTCACCCATGGTTGCAATAATTCATTTGGATCATTCAGTCATATGAGTTCATTCTTCTTCTTCTTCCTCTCAAGCTTTCTAGCTTTAATGGAGATGTGAGAAAATGAGTGAGAATATGAAATCTAAAGTGAGCAAAATTCCTACTTCATCATCCTCTACTACTTGCCATTTAGTATAGGGTGTTTGCTTCACTAATTTCACAATTAGTGAAGAGATAGCTTGGGTTAGTGTCTCCTCGACATAGATCATCTTCGGCCTCGAGGACATCGAAGCAAGCATGTTCGTTTCTTCATGGGATCCTCTCTAGAGTCCAGAGTTCACGATCGCAGCGAAAGGGACTACTACACGGAGCTATTGAAGTGATGGACCAGTTTACAAAGGTTGGATTCCTTGCTCACCAGACTTGCAAAGTGTTTGCATTTTATATTCCATCGATTTCTAGTTAACGATTCTAAGTTAGGGTTAGCTAGCACGGAAATTTTTTGAATTTGTCATGGACGATACCTCCCGAAACCTTGCTGCCATTCTAGGGAACCCTACAGTGGTATCAGAGCCATACTAGAAATTAGACGGATTTTGTTAAGTTTACGAAACCGAAACAACTCCGAAACTTGCAACGCGAAACCCTAGTTTTTGTCGATTTTAAAAAGCTTTCAGAAATTTTTTTAAACAAGTGCAGAATGTTTTATAAGATGCAACATGAACACAAATGGAATTTCACCCCCCTCCTTAGAAAATGGCCGGCGACATTCCCAGGGATTCCGGCGACCTCGGTCGTTTTGAGTGGGATTGGGTTAAATTTTTGGATGTGTTCTAGTGACTGGGTTTTGGTGTTTCAGGTGTTATTTATTTTTGCTAATTTTGCATGTGATGCAATCTTACACTATATGCAATTCGGAGTGTTTCGTATTCATAGTTTTAACATTGTTTCGGGTTATTCGCATGTTGTCTAAACGAAGTTAAAAAGCTTGATGGAATGTCAAAAACCCATTTTTCCAAGTTTAACGTATTCGGAAAAATATGCAAGTGATTCTGTGGACCTTCTAGAAGAACGAAACCTTAACTCGATTATGTGGCCGTCAGAACCGCCACTAAACCCTAGGGTTTGTGGTAGTTCAGCGTTGTCACATGCGAGGCGTTGGTTTGACCCTTCTATGGCTGGTTCATAGGTACTGTGGCATCTTCTGGGCATTATTGAACTATGCTCAAGTGTTGAGCTGTTGGGATAAAGTGGGAGTTGGATAAATCGATCAAAAAGTTTAACGTCATCCGGATATTATATGATGGGATACAATATTTGGAATCCACAAGTAGTTATGAGATAACTAGTTTGAATGTTAATAAATCAAGCACTTTAGTCTCAGATGATCGGTTTCAACGGGATTTTGATGAGATCAAAAGTCCGTCGCAATCACGTACGCGGATACTCGCCGGGTAAAATGTAAGTCTACGGTAGCGCCCCGGCCGTCTGTCCGAGGCCAAAATGCGGAAACAAAAACTTTTTCTTTACTAGAAACCGGCGCTACCGCAGACTATAAAACCGGATCGGACCATTAACCTACTACTAGTTAACTGGAGAAAGGGTAGAGAGCTATACCGAGTGATCCGTGTCCTTCGGTCTTCGGCCACCATCCCAAGATTCTCACGGCATCACCGATCTTCGGTCTCCTTGTCGGAAGGGCGCCACATCGAGAAGTCTTTTTACGGGCTCCTACCTCTGAACCGAGGCAACTCGGACACGAAGTTGGCAAGCCGACGTGTCCAAGATTGCAGTAGACTGAGTGTAGATCGCTATGTCTCGAGGGTTTATGAAGTTTCCATTTTGGAGTGGAGAAGGAGATGAGCTTTTTTTTTGAATGGCTAAGGATTTTTTGTGGCAAGCAAATGAGAATGAATTTCCCCACAAAAATTGGACAGCCCCCTCCAAACTTGTGGCCGGCCAAAATAGAGAGAGAGGTAGTGAAGGGATGTGAGCACAAGAAAAGGTGGGGTGAGCATAAGAAAAGGTGAGATGATAATGAGAAAATTTAGTCACAACAAAAACCACCTCAATCCTTTCATAATCAATGCAAGCCATGAGCACAAAAAAGGAATCTAAATATGCTAGAACCATCATGACCCTCCACCACAAAAAAAAAAACACCTTCCACATTGCTAATTTGCATATTTGCAAATTAGCCCCTCCCATCAAAGGAATTTCAGCCAGGAATGGAAGAAAGAAAAATGGCCGAAACGGAATGCAAACTGCCAACTTCAAAAAGCGATCCCGTAATTAATTACAAGAAAACCCCGTGACTGTATATACATATCCGCATTTGTATTCCGACTGAATACAAATGCAATGAGACAAAATCTACACTGTATAATACTAGGATCCGGCTTAAACCAAAGCCCGCTAGTATTATCCGACCGAACCATGATCCGTGCAATACCGCACGTATATGATCGAACCCTGCCATATTTCCATACGGCCTCTACAACGTTTCGCCCAAAACTTGAGAAACTGTTTGTGGGGGACTCTAAACACTCGTCAATAGTTTGGCTGTGGATTTAACCACTAGCACGTCAGAGGTATTAGCCGTACGTAACGGGATACCAAGTATTGACCAAAAGGGAGGTCGATGAGCAAACTCATCCTGATACCCTACTGAGCCTGTCAGTGACAATATCCATACAGTCCGGTCTGTTCGTCTATGAGCATCGCATGTCGGGCCTAGGGGGTTGGTAAAAGTCAGATCCCTAAAAGACGTACAAGTCATGTCGGAGTGTAACTCAGAACACCCTGAGATACTACTGGAATACCTACCAGTAAATCTCCTGCCTTGGCCAAGGACTTCGTGTAATGTCTCTCCGAGACAAAGCGTGACCTCACCCCCAATACCGGAAGAGACGAACCCCTGCCGATCCGCTCACTGCCTCCATGTGGCTCGGGACTGTACCCAACTAAAACCTGTTTGCACGACTCCTTTGAGCCGTGGTAGGGTAGTAATCAAAGCACAGTAGGAACTCACACGAGACAAATGACGATCTCAGGTCGATGAACTAAGCTGTACACATGTCACCAGGGAACTGCTATCTGACGCTATGTATAATACCAACTAGCATGTTCCCGGCGAGTCCTGTCCGGTGTACTCATAACCCAATGAGCACCTGTATACATTTTAGGTGAACCAACTGACACCAATGGCTTATGAGACCGGCAACCACCCCTCTTCGGGGTCTCGACTGTATACACTAGTCTACTAATGGAGTATCGATGCCCAGTCTCAAAACTCCCACGACTAGGGACCACTTTAAGGATGTGCTTATAGACTACCTTACTCTCATGTATATGATCGCCATCATACTGCTGGTAGTGAAGCAAGAATCCTATGGGCTCTATCAACGTGCAATAGTGACCTTTATGGTTACCTAAAGCAGTACACGATGATAAAGATAAACTATGGTAGCATACTATTCTCTATCAACGTGTAATAGTGAACCACAATGTCACCTAAAACATGTACACGATGATAAAGACAAACCAGATAGTATACAAACCTCTCGAGTAAGACTGTCCTACCGGCATAGGTCCTCCCTCAATCATTGCAATCATGTGCCTGCGATCCAATAATTGACTCTGAGGGCACTATATTCAACAATCTCCCACTTGCACTCAAGGCTAATTATTGCGATGTCGCATACTCACAGCCCGTGTGATACCGAACACCCAACTCATCTACTAATCAGTCTTACAAAGCTCGTTTGCGGAGCTATTGCGTTCGAGAAATAGCCTCAGCTAGTGGACCCGTCCTGATGTTTCTTTCTATGTCTCTCTTTCTCTCATGTTCGCGGAGAAAACCATCTCCCGAAATGAGCAATACCTATCTTAGAATATGTCTGGATATTTGATGGGACCTAGTTCATAAATGAACTCCAAATCCAAATTTCTTAGACTGTATCGTCAACTGAAACCAATAGTATTCTGCGCCATTCCTCCTTCGGTATCCGCTCGGACCGCCTGTCCAAAATACCGCCCCTCGTCAGAGGGAAAACTATAACTCTGACAGCCACTCTGTCATCCAGGTCACCTTGGAAGCCTGGAATGATAACTGTCTCCTAAAAGAGGCTATTGTTATCATATCCCTAGAACATCCACTTATGTTCTAAAATTGCTTCCGAACGTTTCTCCAAGATAGGATTAATATCAACTTATTGCATTGAGTGCAAAAAACAATATCTGGTGTGGTACTTGACATCTCATGATCAACTCAATTGCCTAAGCAAGTGATCTACCAATCATGCGCATCCCTCTCCCCTTTAGTCTGTAAGACACCTTTAGAGAGGGTGACTCCATCACCTGCAGGTACATTACGGTGCCAGGAGTCGTCCATTCTAAAACACCTTTAGAATGCTGTCTAAGTACCCAGATTGGGAAACTATCCAAATCTAGATCTAAAACCATAGATCTAGTAACCAGAATATCTGATATAATATCCATGTCCTATGTGGAGAAACCACTGTGTGACAACCAAAGTATAACCGATCGTAGTATAGGAATTTCACTTCCTACTCTGTGTATGTCATCCAAATACCAGGACATCACACCCTACTACCTTCTTAACAGATCCATCCCCTATTCTGATGAAGTCAAACCTATGACCGTCACATCAGAAATAGATGATCTATCTCCGCTATATCTGCTTTAGTCTATAAATAGACATAAGCCACTTGTCCACCAATGCTTCCGCTGCTCCCACTGACTACGACAACCCTCTGGCAGAGTCATATACACGTGCACTTCTAAAGCTAGTTTAGAACGACGCTATACTCATCCTCCTGCCAGGTCTCACAGTCTGGAACAACAGCAATGGCAAGTCTGGGTAAACAAAAACCTCCCTGTCACCGTCCTTGAGGCTACCGGAGTACCTCTCGGGTGTCTTAGGTTACCCACCATATCTGCGGAGTGGCCAATGGAACGTCAAACCAGATTGAATCTTTAGGTCCTATTAAATTTTCAGTAATCGTTTGCGGTTCTGGAATCACTTCCAGTTCTACCATATTCCCACTACAGTTTTCTGAAAAAATCCATTTTACTAAAACTGTGGCGAGTCAAGAACAATATCTCTATTGATCTTCCAGATGGTAGAAAGTCAACCCTCGTCATAGCCCGGGTTAACCTACAAACTGCCATTACAGAAACGTGCCTTGAGTTATCCAGAGTCTGGTTTTAAGCATAAGCCGGACAACTCCCCGTACTTTAACATTGTTAAGATATGAATTATTCTATATCCAATATAGAAACAGAGGCACTGATTTAATTGGAACCGGATTCAAATCATGCAGCTGTCTCCAGTGCATGTCAACTAAATGGAAGGAGTCCGATCAGCGTTACTCAACTTAGGAATGCATCCAGATATGAGTAACCTGAAAGAGAAGTAAGTTCTCTTAATCATTACTATCAATTGAATACCATACACAAGTATCTATATCTTCGATCACCTTGAAGAATCTTGATACTTGCACCATCTGGTTCTCTACTTTATTCTTATACCTATAACTTCTCAAAACTTATACCTTGCATTTGTACGAAACACAAGTCTAAGAACTAGAGAAGTCACAAGTAAACAGAATATAGTACGAGTACCAACCCCTCTGTCCTCATGGACACTGGACAACATACAATACTCTGTATAAGTCCTCTGAGTCTAATAACTCATTCCCTGTGTGTCGTAGGTTGAAAACTGTACTTATGGTTAAGAAGAATTACACCGCTGTTGAATGTTCCTTACCTAACCATCCACTGATATAGGTAAATGTCATAGACATAATTTCAAAAAGTTATATATCACTTTATAAAAATAAACGTACAGATATATCAATTTGAAATTGGTGCATTACAACGGATATTCAAAACCAAATATTTGCCGTCCGGCAAACAACCCAGGTGATTTCCTCAAATATCACCAATTACAACGAATCCCGATATAATGAGGATGATCACCCAATTCCCAATAACTTACTCCCACTCATCATCTGTAAAACCATACAGATGTGAGAATTAAACCTGGTAAATACATACCTTGGAGCAAGGGCTAATTGGGAAATCATTTTTCTTTTAACAGTACACAGTGGAACTGAAATATATAAATGTTTTGAAGGGGTATCCGGGTATTCCTAGTAATACCTCTTCCATTATCAGATTCACAATTGTAACCGTATATTTCTCTGCCATCTCCCTAAATCCCTTCATATGTCTTTAGTCATTACCTTCTGTACATCCTCTTAGGCTAAATGGTTTTCTTCCTTCCCTACCTTTCGGCACCAGCCTATGGTTTGGAAGAAGACTATCCAATAAGCATAATGGGTGTACTGTTCTAATCCTAGGGGCACTCGCAACCCGAGAGAAGGTAAAGATAAAAGACAACTGAATAAAACCTTATTCCTGTTTCTCCTGAACTAGAATCCATCCCCGAACAGGAACAAGTCCCTTCGAGTTCGTATATTACCATACGATGGAGTATCCAATAAACTGTGGATCTTCGTAGTGATACGGAGTGTTCTGGAGAAATACAAAGGTGATGTAGGATTGGCGAAGAAATACTTGGTTTGGTCGTGAATAGCAGTCGCAATTTACTTTGCCCTCTTACTAATCCCTTTATTTGTCTTTACTTAATACCTTCTGTACACCTTTTAGGCTAAATGGTTTTCTTCATTCCCTACCGTTCGGCACCTGCCTATGGTTTGGAAGAAAACCATCTAATTAGCGTAATATGTGTACTGTCCTAATCCACGAAACACTCGCAACCTAAGAGAAGGTAAAATCAAAAGACAACTGAATAGTCCTATTCATTTTCTCCAGAACCGGAAACCATCCTCGAATCTAGAACAAGTTCCTTCGAGTTCATATATAACCATACGATGGTTTTATCCAATGGAAGTGGACGTTCGTAGTAATACGGGGTGTCCTGGAGAAAAGGGTAAAAGTAGGAGTGGCAATGGGGTATGCAACTCTGACAATCCAAAAGCCAGTGTTTTAAGAAGGTTCGGTCAATCTTGGTCACTGAGTCATAGTCAAGGGTCGGGTCATGGTCGCTGCCAAAGAGAGAGAGAAAAGAAACACTCAGCGTGCACTCTAACCTAGATCAGAATGGTTATCACTTTATCTAATCAGGAAACCTCCCACTGTAACCTCAAATTCTCCTCCAAACCTGAAAGAAGAATTAGTCGGGATCACCTGAGGAGTAAACCAACTCATCAGTGGGAATCGGGATCCAACTATCATCGCATGATAATGTGATGGAATCCACTCACATTATCACACTCCAGAAGGTATGCACATATCTGGCAAGTTTCAGTTTCTTTAGAAACTCCCGATGTGATTTTTACCCCATGCTCTTATGACCTTGACGAAAGCCAACATATCATAAGTCTTATGTCAAGTTCTACCCATCATTATCCAGGTTAATTTGAACCCACCCGTACATACCCTTGACGAAGGCCAAAATAGTAGTACGACTGTCCCAAACCAACGCATCTATCTATGCTGCAGAAAAGTAACAAATAGCTACCATACACTATGCCTTAACGAAGGCCAACATATATAACATGAATACTAAGTGCTACCTTTCTGAACTGACGGAGGGCTACGAATGGTTTTTGGCGAAAAACCTTTAACTTAATGAACTTGATATCGTTGAAGGAACCGGATAGCTTTTTATAAAAATATAGTGGCGAAAACCCTTTGCTAAAGAGGTCACTTCCGGTGAAGGGATCTCGGCTCATTCCCCATAGAATAAGGTGCAGGATATTCCAACTGAATACCACGATGCAAAGAAAAAGTAATCGACTATAGTGAATTTATTGCCCTGACGCAAACTTCTGTCTAAGGGGTCACTCCCGGTGAAGGGATCTCGGCCCTTGCCTCGTCGACTGAGGTGTTGGATATTCATAACCGAATACCACTGTGCAAAACAAAAGAGAACGTCCTTGCAATAACAGCTTTTTTTGAAAAATGTTCCAACAACATCAGAATAGGTTTGTTTAGCTTGCATTGATCCAAATCAATGCAGTCCCATCAATTGATCACACCACAAAAGAACGAAAATATGATATACGTATATGCCATCCGCATTCGCCACTGGGTCCTGTCATCACCCGTTAGGTTACTTAACTAACGACAGAGCGGGGACTGGACTAGCGCGAGTGTAAAACATATACAACATCTACTAGTATATATCAATATATAATATTCGGTCAAGGCGTGATAAAATGCAACATCACATAAATGTAATAAGCATCACAGAACAATACAGATATCTGGGATCCCCGTGTTTCATAGAGCCGCTACTTAAACCCGACGTTCCCCTGGTCATGTGGATAGCCTGTGTAATGAAATCCTAGACCCCTACGGGCGCGGCAAGTTACCCGCCAAAACCTGAAGCGAGACAGCCCCCTTCAACAACGTGAATGGACCACCCATCACTTCACAGAATCCGATAACTTAAGCACCCCTCCTTGGGTCAACTTGTACCCCCTACGAGTGCAGCGAATAGCCCACCAATTCTAGAGTAAAGCCCCCTCTGTCTTAAAGCCATGAGATGCGGGCCCGTTGCCCTCTAGAACCCGGCCACCTGTGCACCCCACCGCGGGGCAATCCTAGTACAGAAAGTAGAATATACAACGGGTACATCAACCTCAGCCCGGTCGTGCCCTAAATGAATAATATACAAACAGGCAGTGACGGAAGTCTACATGTCGGACGCTCGCCCCGCAATATCAAATGTACATATACAACCAAACTGTACTACCATTGCATGCAGGCTATCAACCACGACAAATCTACAACATCACAGCACAACACAGAACATCAACGTGAATGTCACGTTCGCAAATCCGTCTAAAAGGGCTATACCAATTAGACAGGATTTACCGATCAAATGGCATTCACAGTCGCAGATATAATGTAAATACTATGAACTAACATGTTTTAAAATTTCGATCGACAAAATTTCCCGAAGCGGGCCCCAAGCACAACTGTAGCACTCAGAATAAATCTGGGCCTAAACAGAATATACCAAAAACCCCAATACCAAAACAGAAAGAACTGTAGAAATTTTGGTGGATTGTTGTCTTGGAATGGCGGCGGAACCGCGGCCAATGAATGGGTTTAGTCGCGGTTCCGCGGCGTAACAGTGGCAACATGAAACCAAATTTTCACAGATCTTTTATAAAAGCATGCACGTATTTCTGCAATACTCAAAATAATTTTTCGAGCACAAATAAAATTCGACAGAAACTGCATTTTCAAATTGTGGTTTTTGGAATTTTTGTTCGATCGAAGTTCTAAACATGTTAGAGCAAGCTAGAAAAGGTTAATGGCATGGCTTTGATACCATGTAAGTCTACGGTAGAGCCCCGGCCGTCTGTCCGAGGCCAAAATGAGGAAACAAAATCTTTTTCTTTACTAGAAACCGGCGCTACCGCAGACTATAAAACCGGATCGGACCATTAACCTACTACTAGTTAACTGGAGAAAGGGTAGAGAGCTATACCGAGCGATTCGTGTCCTTTGGTCTTCGGCCACCATCCCAAGATTCTCGCGGCATCACTGATCTCCGGTCTCCTTGTCGGAAGGGCACCACATCGAGAAATCTTTTTACGGGCTCCCACCTCTGAACCGAGGCAACTCGGACACGAAGTTGGCAAGCCGACGTGTCCAAGATTGCTGTAGACTGAGTGTAGATCGTTATGTCTCGAGGGTTTATGAAGTTGCCATTTTGGAGTAGAGAAGGAGATGAGCTTTTTTTTTGAATGGCTAAGGAATTTTTGTGGCAAACAAATGAGAATGAATTTCCCCACAAAAATTGGACAGCCCCCTCCAAACTTGTGGCCGGCCAAAATAGAGAGAGAGAGGTAGTGAAGGGAGGTGAGCACAAGAAAAGGTGGGGTGAGCATAAGAAAAGGTGTGATGATAATGAGGAAATTTAGTCACAACAAAAACCACCTCAATCCTTTCATAATCAATGCAAGCCATGAGCACAAAAAAAGGAATCTAAATATGCTAGAACCATCATGAACCCTCCACCACAAAAAAAACCCTCCAATTTGCTAATTTGCACATTTGCAAATTAGCCCCTCCCATCAAAGGAATTTCAGCCAGGAATGGAAGAAAGAAAATTGGCCGAAACGGAATGCAAACTGGCAACTTCAAATAGCGATCCCATAATTATTTACCGGAAAACCCAGCGACTGTATATACATACCCGCATTTGTATTCCGACCGAATACAAATGCAATGAGACAAAATCTACACTGTATAATACTAGGATCCGGCTTAAACCAAAGCCCGCTAGTATTATCCGTCCGAACCATGATCCGTGCAATACCGCACGTATATGATCGAACCCTGCCATATTTCCATACGGCCTCTACAACGTTTCGCCCGAAACTTGAGAAACTGTCTGTGGGGGACTCTAAAGAGTCGTCAATACTTTGGCTGTGGATTTAACCACTAGCACGTCAGAGCTATTAGCAGTACGTAACGGGCTACCAAGTATTGACCAAAAGGGAGGTCGATGAGCGAACTCATCCTGACACCCTACTGAGCCTGTCAGTGACAATATCCGTACAGTCCGGTCCGTTCATCTATGAGCATCGCATGTCGGGCCTAGGGGGTTGGTAAAAGTCAGACCCCCAAAAGCGGTACAAGTCGTGTCGGAGTGTAGCCCAGAACACCCTGAGATACTACTGGAATACCTACAAGTAAATCTCCGGCCTTGGCCAAGGACTTCGTGTAATGGCTCTCCTAGACACATCGTGACCTCATCCCCTATACCGGGAGAGACGAACCCCTGCCGATCCGCTCACTGCCTCCATATGGCTCGGGACTGTATCCAACTAAAACCTGTTTGCACGACTCCTTTGAGCCGTGGTAGGGTAGTAATCAAAGCACAGTGGGAACTCACACGAGACAAATGACGATCTCAGGTCCATGAACTAACCTGTATACATGTCACCAGGGAACTGCTATCTGACGCTAGGTATAATACCAACTAGCATGTTCCCGGCGAGTCCTGTCCGTTGTACTCATAACCCAATGAGCATCTGTATACATCTTAGGTGAACCAACTGACACCAATGGCTTGTGAGACCGGCCACCGCCCCTCGTCGGGGTCTCGACTGTATACACTAGTCTACTAATGGAGTATCGATACCCGGTCTCGAAACTCCCACGACTAGGGACCACATTAAGGATGTGCTTATAGACTACCCAACTCTCTCGTATATGATTGCCATCATACTGCTGATAGTCAAGCAAGAATCCTATGGGCTCTATCAACGTGTAATAGTGACCTTTAAGGCCACCTAAAGCAGTACACGATGATAAAGATAAACCATGGTAGCATACTATTCTCTATCAACGTGTAATAATGAACCACAATGTCACCTAAAACATGTACACGATGATAAAGACAAACCAGATAGTATACAAACCTCTCGAGTAAGACTGTCCTACCGGCATAGGTCCTCCCTCAATCATTGCAATCATGTGCCTGCGATCCAATAATTGACTCTGAGGGCACTATATCCAACATAAACTTAATAGATAGCCATGCCCCATAGCCCCGACTAAGTGACTGTAGGAGAACCTCGTCGCCAAAAGCATCTGTTCGGGTGCTCGCGACAGCGGTGTTCCGCCTTAGTGCACTTCGTCGACGGTATCGGGGGGTGCGGCCGTCTACTAAAGTTTCCGACGAGTATTCGATCAGGATGTCGGGAATCTTATTGAATTGCTCGACTTGTTATTAAAAAGTGTTTTCGGTATCGAGACTAAAATGTAAGGTTTATAATTGTTAGGCATGCGATGTCTAAGTAATTCATTTGGTTAGGCATGAAATCCAAAGTATGCGATACGTTGGGTTTATGATGTCTAAGGTGGTTGCGGATTTCAACTGTTATAGTTTTTCACTTTCTTTTCTACGACCGTAAGTGTAATATGTGGTGTATCGCCGGATTCGTTGCTATATGTCAACGACAATTGGGATACGCATATTTACTTACGTTGATGACATGTGATGTTATGCGTTGCTAGGATATGTTATATTGGATCGTCGTGTTTGAATAGCCGGGGGTTTTATTTGAATTAAGAGTTTTTATTTTCATTCATGTAAAATTCATTGTATGTAATATTCTTTTATTGGGGCACTTCCGGGTTGAGGATGATGTCACCATTATATATTATTTACTTTTCCGCATTAGGATAGACCCAAGACGGGGAGCACAAGTAACCGGGTTTTAGGGTCCAGTGGGAGACCATATCAAAGAGTTGAGACCGGGTCTCGTAACTCTAGAATTGGTAAGGATGCTTGCCGCTCTCATAAGGGTCTAGGGGTGTGGGATTGGTTATTCATCACGACCGTGGAATCCGTGTTTTATACAGGCTTAATTTAAAACACGGAAATCCTAGTATATCCAATATTTCACATGTTTTATTCTGCTGCGATATTCTGTGATGTGATCATTGATTATTGTTAGTTATATGTATGCCCTAGAGGCAATTACTATACATAGGATGTATATTGTAGTGGATGCTGGGACATATATAGGGAGGACTTTCTTGCTCGACATGATAGTATGCTATCTGGTTGCTCTTTACCTTAACGTGTACACTGATTGTCTCTCTGTTACATGTTGGTAAAGCCCTTAGGATATGTACTTGACTATCTGGACTATGATGCGGATCATACTAGTGGGGACATGGTAGTCCATAAGTACATCCTTCAAGGTCCCTAGTCGTGGGTATATCGAGACGGGGCATCGATATACCAGAGTAGACTAGCATATACCTTCTCGACCCATACAGATGGGCGATGGATGATCCCATATCCATTGGTGTTTGACATCAGAGATGATATACGGGTGCTCAGTAGAGACTGGGTACACTGGACGGACTCGCCGAGAACTCTCAGATGGTATTATACCTTACGTCAGATGGCAGTTCTCTGGTGACACTGGTACAGAGTAGTCTGTTGACCCGAGATCGTCATAGAGTCTTGTGTGGTTCCCACTGTGCTTTGATTTCCATCTTACCACATCCAAGAGGGCGTGCAAAACGGTGGTTTTTGGGTACAGTCCCGAGTCACATGGAGGCAATGAGAGATAGGAGGGGATTCGTCTCTCCCGGTATAGGGGGTTGATGTTGCGCTGTGTTCGATTGGCTATAACAGGAAATCCCTGGCCAGGGTTGCTGAGATTTACTGGTAAGCGTTACCAGTAGTTTCTCGAATTGTTATAGACCTCATATCGACATGACTTATCGAGCTATTGGGGTCTGACGTTAACCAACCCTAGGCGAGATATGCGACATATCAGACGATCAGACCGGACTGTACGGTAGTGTTACTGGTTGGATTCACTGGAGTGTGAGCGGGCTTGCTCGTTGATCTTCAGATCGCTCAATACCCGGGTGGCCGTTACGTTTAGCAGACCGCTTGCGGCTTGTGGGTGTTTGATATGATCATCACCTGCTGCCGGCGTATTGACGAGTCTTTAGAGTCCTACACAGAGGTTTCCTGGCTCAAGCGAAACGAAATAGGAGCGCATATGAGATATGTGCGGGACCGAGAATAATACGTGTATGTGATACCGCATTCCATTCTCCCGATGAATGTATCGGAAGGTTGTATACGATATAACCTAGTTATCGAATCATGGATTGATTCGATAAGCCAATACATTGGATATTAGTCGGTTATATGTGATATGACCGGATCGTTAAATCAAGTGTTGATTTAATGATTTAATGTATAATTATATATTTGATATATTACTTTGCATTAACTAATATTGGTTCACTTTAAATGGATTTTCTCGCTCGGATGTGCACATTGTATATTCGATATAGTTTTGTGCACTTGATTGTATCATGTTTGATGATACATGCTTTTTGGTTAAGTGTAAAGAATTAAACCATGGTTAAGTTGGAAATTAGGGTTTTGTTTTTCCATTATTTATTTAATTCATTTATTTATTTGTTTATTTATTTTGGAAAATAAATGGCATAAAGAAATGAAATTGTGGCTTATTTTGGACTTGCATGTTGAAGCTTCATGAAGCTTTGACTAAGTCACCATTTTGTCTCATGCTTAACCCTAACCACTCCACTTAACCCTAGTTGATTCTCTACACTTCACCATGGTTAGATTATGATAAGGATTCCTTTTATTTTCTATTTGGAATATTATCATAATAAGATATGCTTCTTCTTCTTCATCTTCTTAAAAGAAGAAAACCTTTCTTCATCAATGGTGATTGATGAAAATGAGTGAGAAATCCAATTCTAAAGTCTACCCACTTCCTATTTCTTCATCCTCTACCTCTTGCCAAGTAGTAGAGTGTGTTTCCTTCACAAGTTTTTTTGACTTGGTGAAGTTGGAGCTTGATCTAGCGATGCCTCGACGTAGATCATCTTCGGCACGTCGTCGATGACCTAGCCCGCTCTTTCTCCGATGAAGCCGACGCTAGATCCCGGGATTTGATTTGGACAGCGGAGAGGACTTCATCACAGAGCCGTGGAGGTGGAGGACCGGATCTACAAAGGTTGTATTTCCGTTCTCATAGTTAAAGTAGTTAACTAGTTTGTTTTTTCGCCTAAACATCTAGCCAACGATCCGTATTAGGGTTTCTCGGCACCGTTAAAATTTGAAATTGGCATGGTTGATGCCTTGTGAGACCTCTTGAGAGTGCCTAGGAACCCTACAGTGGTATCAGAGCCTAGCTAGAGCCTTAGGCGAAGTCTAGACGGAGTTTGAAATCCGAACGAACCCGAAACCCCAACTCAAAACGGCTCTCTGTCCTTTTTCTAAAATCTAGGATTTTTCAACATTAAAAATATGCAGAAAACTCAGCAGGGAATTCTAAGAATTACGGCGCAAAATTTATTTCATGAACAGTGATATCGGCGGCGGAACCGCGGCATAAGCCTAGCTTATGCGGCGGTTCCGCGGCAAAATTGTGACGTCAGCCCTAACATTTTGTACTGTAATTCCTATTTAACAGTGCAGAGTTCTCTGGGTATTTTTAAAATTTATTCAAGAGTTGAATTTTCTGGGGTTGTTTTGGAGATTCGAATGTTCGATCGGATTATCAGATTTTGTCTATGTGGATTTCCGGATAAATTTTAGAATATGTTAAAAAGTTCGACCGGATATAAATACCCAACTTTTCCCCTGTCGGGAAATTTCCAAGTGTTGGATTTTTCCGTAGTTTAACGATGTTCTAAGTAGTGCAAGTAACGCGATGGTCCCTCTAGAAGACAACAAACCTTAACTCGATTATGTGACCGTCTTGAACTGCCCTTTGAACCTTCGGGTTTGGGGCAGTACGGCGTGCCACATGTGAGGCGTTGGCTTGACCCTTCTACGGCTGAACCGTTGGTACTGAGGCACGAACTGAATGTTTTTAGACTTGTTTCATGTGTTGATCTCTATCGGGAAAACTTGGGTGTTTGAATGTTCGATCGGAAAGTTTAACATTTTCTAATTATCTGGAACGGGATACAATAATTGGAATTCACAAGAAGTTATGAGATAACTGAATGAATGTTATAAACATAGCACTTTAGTCTCACTTGATCGGTTGCCACGGAATTTTGATGTGATCAAAAGTCCGTCGCAATCACGTAGCGTACGCGGATACTCGCCGGGTAAACTTAATAAACAGCCTCACTCCATAGCCCCGACCAAGTGACTGTAGGAGAACCCCGTCGCCGAAAGCATCCGTTCGGGTGCTCGCGGTAGTGGTGTTCCACCTTGGTGCACTTCGTCGACGGTATCAGGGGTGCAGCCGTCTACTGAAGTTTGCGACGAGCATTCGATCAGGATTTCGGGAATCTTGTTGAATTGCCCGACTTGATATTGAAAAGTGTTTTCGATTTTGAGACTAAAATGCGGGGTTTATAATTGTTAGGCATGTGATGTCTAAGGAATTCATTTGATTAGGCATGCGATGTCTATGCAGGTTGCGGATTCCAGCTGTTGTAGTTTTACACTTTCTTTTCTGTGATAGTAAGTGTAATGTGTGATATCGCCGGTTTCGTTGCTATATGTCAACGACAATTGGGATGCGCATATTTACTTACGTTGATGACATGTGATGTTATGTGTTGCTGGATATGTTATATTGGATCGTCGTGTTTGAATAGCCGGGTTTTTTTATGTGAGATGAGTGTTTTCATTTACATTCATGTAAAAACTTGTATGTAATATTCTTTTATTGGGTTACTTCCAGGTTGCGGAAGATGTCACCCTTTGTATATTATTTACTTTTCTGCACTAGGATAGACCCAAGAAGGGGAGCACAAGAAACCGGGTTCTGGAGTCCAGTGGGAGACCAACTCGAGGAGTCGAGTCCGGGTCTCCTAACTCCAGAATTGGTAGGGTTGCTTGCCGCTCTCGTAGGGGTCTAGGGGTGTGGGTTTGGCTATTCATCACGACCGTGGAATCCGTGTTTTATACTGGCTCTTATTGAAAACACGGACGTCCTAGTATATCCAATGTTTCATATGTTTCTTCTGCTGCGATATCTGTGATGTGATCATGTGATGTTCTGTGATGGATACAGTATATAGTATATATGATATATTATATAGACGTTACTTATGTTTTACACCCATGCTAGCCCTGCCCCGCTCTGCCGTTAGTTACCTAACCTAACGGTGCACGAGGGGACATCGAGGCGAATGCGGATGGCATAAGTGTACGTCGTATTTATCTGTGATGTTTAGGTAACTTAAATGATGGGACTTCATTAATGTGATTAATGAAATAAAAGAAACCTAAGATGTTGTAGAATCGAATTTCAAAATAAAACAGGTAGCTACAGTTCTTGCTTTGCACAGAGGTATATATGATATATCCTGCACCTTATTCGATGAGGAAAGGACCGAGATCCCTTCACCGGGAGTGACTCCTTTAGCAATAACTGGCAGATGCTACACACTCGGTTTGTCTTTTGATTGCTTTTAAGAGTTTTTGCTTTGCACAGTGATATATATGATATATCCCGCACCTCATTCGACGAGGAAAGGACCGACGATCCCTTCACCGGGAATGACTCCTTTAGCAAAACTAGAAAAGCCTCAAAAACTCTCCATTTTAAAATCATTTGATTCTACAACGATATCAAGTTCATTACGCAATAGGTTTTCAGAAAAACCTGTCGTAGCCCTCCGTCATTTCAGATAAGTGGTAGTTAGTATTCGTGCTACGTTTGTTGGCCTGCGTCAAGGCGTAGTGTGCGGTAGCTAACTAGTATTTATCTGCTTATGCATATGATGCAGATTGGATTAGGGTAGTCGTGCGACTTTGTTGGCCTGCGTCAAGGGTCGTGCGGGTAGGTTTAATTCAATCAGGAAATGACGGGTTGAACTTGACTAGCGCACTATGGTTTGTTGGCCTGCATCAAGGTCATAGGACGCTGGGGGCAAAAATTATCGGGAATTTCAAGTGTTGAAATTTGCAATGAGATTGCATACCTTCTATGAGATAGTTGGATCCCGATACCCGCTGTGAGTAAGTGTTACTCCTGGGAGAGTTTTATACATTACAATTAGCTGATCAAGTAGGTGACTAGAAAGGTGTCAACGAGGTTACGCCTCTAGGAAAACGAGGTTTACATTAATTAGGTTCGTGCGAAAGCACGGGGGACCTCCCTCAAAGTACCGACACTGGCCTGGCTGAAAGATTGGCGAACTTGTAGTGTGTAATTAATCCCGGCTAGTCTTTCCTTTTAGGGTTTGAAGGAAGATTTAATAAAAAGCAGTGGGAGCCATCCTGATTAGATAAAATAATAACCAATCTATTTTTTGCAAGAGCGCACGCTGAGTGTTTTCTTCTCTCTCTCTCCAGGTAGCGACCATATCACGCCTTAATCAAGATAATAATACGAAAATTTTGACCGAACCCGCTTGTTATTCTGAGCTGGGGAACGTTGGTCCCGCTCCAACTTATAATTGTTATAAGACAGAGCAGGAAATTGGGGATTACCAGAATTCCCGTACCGCCCAAACGAGGAGAGTGCATGATGATGCATCATCTTCGGGTGTGTTCATTACAGAGAACTGTTTCTCAGTATCCTTTACGTCCTGGGTATGTGATACCGGATCAGAATCCCAGATATGTAATCTGTTACATAGGGCCACAGAAAGGTAGAGGACTGAGAACGGGTGATAAGTTTCATGAGACAGAAAACGGGGCAAGTGTTGCAGCCAAGTCTGTTGGTCACTGTCACCCTGTATTCCAAATACAATGATTCTGAACGAATGTTATTAGATACCGAACCTGATATACAAAATCATATCTATCTCTTTATTAGTAAAGAAATGATAAAATTTTGTATAGTTGGATAATGTTTTGAACATTTCCTATATCAAAAGTTGATCGGTTCAGGCACGTTATCTAAAAGCATTGATGTTCTAAATCAAACTACAGTTCTTTAATATACGGAACACACACAAGAGGAAGAGTTCAGAAATGAACGAATTCTTCTTGAGGTATTGTAGACTAGGTCATATCAATGCGACCCGACTAGCTGAAGTTACATAAAGATGCATATTTAAATGAGTTTCAATTTACATCTTGTGAAACTCGCCAGTCATGTCACAAAGATAAGATGACCACAACTCCGTTTATTGGAAACAGAGAAAGAGTTAGTAAACTCTTGGGATGATACATGTTGATGTATGTAAGGTCCCCTGTCTACACATGCCAAGACCGGTTCTTTGTACTTCATTACATTCTCTGATGATCTTTCGAGATTCAGACCTATGTTCCTGTTGAAACACAAGTCCGAACCTTTTGAGATATTCACAGAATATAAGTTAGAAGTAGAGAACCAAATACATGTAAAAGTATTATGTCCTATGATGAGATCAAGGAGGAGAATACTTGAGCACGAAATTCTTGGACTTTTCTAAAGGAGAATGAGATTCTCTCTCAGCATTACTCCTCCGTACACACCATAGCACGATGGTATATCGGGGCGGAGCAATCACACCCTATATGATAAGGTGTGCTCTATGATGAGTACTACTGAGTTGCCTATTTCCTTTTTGGGAGTTATGCACTTGAGAAGATGCATACCTATTGAATAGGGTTCCACTCAAATCAGTTGTCTACCATTTCATATGTGATATGGAAAGGGAAGAGCCCATGTCTTAAGCTAGTTAAGATTTGGGGTTGTCCGGCCTATGTCTAAAAGCAAAATCCGGACAAACTCAAGGCAAGGTCTGTTATGTAGAACTGGAAATGTTCCAGCCATACAAACTACGGCAGATGATTTGATAAAACCAAAGGATTCAATAGTTACCAACGAACCTCAGCCTCTCCGCCGATCTAGTAGGGTTTCTCACCCACCTGAGAGATACTTTGGTTTCTCTATGACAGTGGGAGCGAGGATTGAATCATGAGATGATGACCCAACTAGTTTCGACCTGGCCATCAGGAGTGGGACTCTGTAAGAATGGCTGGATGCTTAGTGATCTGAGATGGAATCCTTATACAGCAACAAAGTATGGACTTTGGTTGCTATATCTGAAGGGTTAAATCCCCATCAGGAGCAAGTATATCTTGAGAAGATTACTTGGTGTAGATGGAAAAGTTGAGACTTTCAAAGCTAGACTTTTAAAGGTTTTCGTCATCGACCAGGCGTGGATAATGATGAAACCTTTTCCAGTACCTATGCTTAAGTCTATCCAGATCCTACTTGTCACGGCTACATACCATGACTACGATATCTGGTGGTTGGGTGTCATGACTGCTTTTCTAAATGATGTTTTAGAAGAGTGCGTCTATAAGTACACAGCCAGAGGACTTCGTAGACAGTGAGAGCAGCGGAAACGTGTGCAAGATGCTTTATAGGATTAAAGCAGGCATCCCGGAGTTGGAACGTCTGTTTTGATGTGTTAGTCAAAGAGTTTGACATCATCAAAATGGTAAATGAACCTTGTATAAACAAAAAGGTAGTAGGGAGTATGGTGGTGATCCTCGTAGAGTACGTGGATGACATACTCTTGATAAGAAAGGAGTTTCTTATGCTACGCTCAATCGGTCTCCGTTTATCACAATGATTCTCCACATAGGATCAAAGTGATACCTACTAAATCCTGGATTTTGGATCTATGAGATAGATCTAATTGGATGTTAGGATTCTCACTAGTTGTAGCGAGATGGTATCAATCGATCCTGGGGAGAATCACTGGAAGGGTTCCAGGGTGATACAGACGACTGAATGTCAGTCACAGGCATTGTCTTTACCCTCAGTAAAGGGACGGTATGTTGGAAGAGTTCCAAGCTAGATACCGTGGCATACTAGACGATAAAGGCTGGATACACCGCTACTAAAGATGCTACCAAAGAGGCAGTTTTGATGTATGTTTGTTCATGAGATGAACTACGTTCCAACCATTGTGAGACAATGGAGTTGTGGCTTATGCCAAGGAACATCCGTCCCATCAGTGATCCAGACATATTCTAAGGCAGTGTCACCTGATCATGGAGATGGTTGATCTCCAGGGAGATCGAGGTTAGGAGAGTAGACTCAGAGGACAACACAGCGGATCCACTCACAAAGGCCTGTTCCCAGAGAGAGACTTTTATGGGATGGTTGAGTATGAGATACTACAACCACTGCTATCAGATGGCCCCAGTGCAAGTGGGAGATTGTTAGTTATATGTATGCCCTAGAGGCCATTACTATACATAGGATGTATATTGTAGTGGATGCTGGGACATATATAAGGAGGACTTTCTTGCTCGACATGATAGTATGCTATCTGGTTGCTCTTTACCTTAACGTGTACACTGATTGTCTCTCTGTTACATGTTGGTAAAGCCCTTAGGATATGTACTTGACTATCTGGACTATGATGCGGATCATACTAGTGGGGACATGGTAGTCCATAAGTACATCCTTCAAGGTCCCTAGTCGTGGGTATATCGAGACGGGGCATCGATATACCAGAGTAGACTAGCATATACCTTCTCGACCCATACAGATGGGCGATGGATGATCCCATATCCATTGGTGTTTGACATCAGAGATGATATACGGGTGCTCAGTAGAGACTGGGTACACTGGACGGACTCGCCGAGAACTCCCAGATGGTATTATACCTTACGTCAGATGGCAGTTCTCTGGTGACACTGGTACAGAGTAGTCTGTTGACCCGAGATCGTCATAGAGTCTTGTGTGGTTCCCACTGTGCTTTGATTTCCATCTTACCACGTCCAAGAGGGCGTGCAAAACGGTGGTTTTTGGGTACAGTCCCGAGTCACATGGAGGCAATGAGCGATAGGAGGGGATTCGTCTCTCCCGGTATAGGGGTTTGATGTTGCGCTGTGTTCGATTGGCTATAACAGGAAATCCCTGGCCAGGGTTGCTGAGATTTACTGGTAAGCGTTACCAGTAGTTTCTCGAATTGTTATAGACCTCATATCGACACGACTTATCGAGCTATTGGGGTCTGACGTTAACCACCCCTCGGCGAGATATGCGACATATCAGACGATCAGACCGGACTGTACGGTAGTGTTACTGGTTGGATTCACTGGAGTGTGAGCGGGCTTGCTCGTCGATCTTCAGATCGCTCAATACCCGGGTGGCCGTTACGTTTAGCAGACCGCTTGCGGCTTGTGGGTGTTTGATATGATCATCACCTGCTGCCGGCGTATTGACGAGTCTTTAGAGTCCTACACAGAGGTTTCCTGGCTCAAGCGAAACGAAATAGGAGCGCATATGAGATATGTGCGGGAACGAGAATAATACGTGTATGTGATACCGCATTCCATTCTCGCGATGAATGTATCGGAAGGTTGTATGCGATATAACCTAGTTATCGAATCATGGATTGATTCGATAAGCCGATACATTGGATATTAGTCGGTTATATGTGATATGACCGGATCGTTAAATCAAGTGTTGATTTAACGATTTAATGTATAATTATATATTTGATATATTACTTTGCATTAACTAATATTGGTTCACTTTAAATGGATTTTCTCGCTCGGATGTGCACATTGTATATTCGATATAGTTTTGTGCACTTGATTGTATCATGTTTGATGATACATGCTTTTTGGTTAAGTGTAAAGAATTAAACCATGGTTAAGTTGGAAATTAGGGTTTTGTTTTTCCATTATTTATTTAATTCTTTTATTTATTTGTTTATTTATTTTGGAAAATAAATGGCATAAAGAAATGAAATGGTGGCTTATTTTGGACTTGCATGTTGAAGCTTCATGAAGCTTTGACTAAGTCACCATTTTGTCTCATGCTTAACCCTAACCACTCCACTTAACCCTAGTTGATTCTCTACACTTCACCATGGTTAGATTATGATAAGGATTCCTTTTATTTTCTATTTGGAATATTATCATAATAAGATATGCTTCTTCTTCTTCATCTTCTTAAAAGAAGAAAACCTTTCTTCATCAATGGTGATTGATGAAAATGAGTGAGAAATCCAATTCTAAAGTCTACCCACTTCCTATTTCTTCATCCTCTACCTCTTGCCAAGTAGTAGAGTGTGTTTCCTTCACAAGTTTTTTTGACTTGGTGAAGTTGGAGCTTGATCTAGCGATGCCTCGACGTAGATCATCTTCGGCACGTCGTCAATGACCTAGCCCGCTCTTTCTTCGATGAAGCCGACGCTAGAGCCCGGGATTTGATTTGGACAGCGGAGAGGACTTCATCACGGAGCCGTGGAGGTGGAGGACTGGATCTATAAAGGTTGTATTTCCGTTCTCATAGTTAAAGTAGTTAACTAGTTTGTTTTTTCGCCTAAACATCTAGCCAACGATCCGTGTTAGGGTTTCTCGGCACCGTTAAAATTTGAAATTGGCATGGTTGATGCCTTGTGAGACCTCTTGAGAGTGCCTAGGAACCCTACAATTATATTCTAAGACGAATGCCTATATATTATATATATATGAGATATAATTAATATTGCTGCTTTCATTTCATATCTGATGCTTGGGAAGCATAATAAATGGGACTTCATTAATGAGATTAATGAAATAAAAGAAACCTAAAGATATTGTAGAAACTTGTCTTGAAAACTGGTAGCCCTAGTTCTTGCTTAGCATAGCGGTATTCCTTATAGAATATCCAGCACCTTATTCGATAAGGAAAGAGCCAAGATCCCTTCACCGGGAGTGACCTCTTTAGCAAAACTAGCAGATGCTATAAACTCAGTTTGTCTTTTGATTTCTTTTATAGTTTGTGCTTTGCTTAGTAGTATTTATGAAATATTCTGCACCTTATTCGATAAGGAAAGAGCCGAGATCCCTTCACCGGGAGTGACCTCTTTAGCAAAACTAGTAAAAGCCTAAAAACACTCCATTTTAAATCACTCGATTCTACGACGATATCAAGTTCATTAAGCAAAAGGTTTTCTTAAAAACCTGTCGTAGCCCTCCATCATTTCAGATAAGTACTACTTAGTATTCGTTCTACGTTTGTTGACCTCCGTCAAGGCGTAGTGTACGGTATCTGACTAGTGCTTATCTGCTGCATACGATGCGATTGGATTAGTGTAGTCGTGCGGCCTTGTTGACCTCTGTCAAGGGTCGTGCCGGTGGGTTTATTTCAATCAAGAAATGACGGGTTGAACTTGACTAGTAGTCTATGATTTGTTGACCTCCGTCAAGGTCATAAGATACTAGGGGTAAAATATTATCGGGAATTTCAAGTGTTGAAATTTGCAAAGAGATTGCATACCTCCTATGAGATAGTTGGATCCCGATACCTACTGCGAGTAAGAGTTGCTCCTGGGAGAGTTTTACACATTACAATTAGCCGATCAAGTAGGTATCTAGAAAGGTGGTTACACCCCTGGGAAAACGAGGTTTATTTTAATTAGGTCAGTGCGAAAGCACGGGGAACCTCCCTCAAAATACTGGCATTGGCCTGGCTGAAAGATTGGCGAACTTATAGGGTGTAATTAATCCCGGCTAGTCTTTCCTTTTAGGGTTTGAAGGAAGATTTGACTAAAACAGTGGGAGCCATCCTAATTAGATAAATTAATAACCAATCTAATCTTGCAAGAGCATACACTGAGTGTTTTCTTCTCTCTCTCTCTCTCTCTCCAGGTAGCGACCATGTCACGCCTTAATCAAGATAATAATACGGATGTATTGACCGAACCCGCTTGTTATACTGAGCTGGGCAACGTTGGTCCCGCTCCAACTTATAATTGTTATAAGACCGAGCAGGAAATAGGGGATTACCAGAATTCCCGTGCCGCCTAAACGAAGAAAGTGCATGATAATGCATCTTCTTCGGGTGAGTTCATTACCGAGAACCGTTTATCAGTTTCCTTTACGTCCTGGGTATTTGATACCGGATCAGGATCCTATATATGTAATCTGTTACATGGGCTATAGATAAGTAGAGAACTGAGAATGGATGATAAGTTTCAAGAGTTGGAAACAGTGCAAGTGTTGTAACCAAGATGTTGACAGTTATCACCCTGTATTACCAAATACATTGATTCTGAACGAATGTTATTAGATACTGAACCTGATATACAACATCATATCAGTCTCTTTATTTAGTAAAAAAGGATATAATTTTGTATTGTTGGATAATATTTTGAACATTTCCTATATCAAGAGTTGATCGGTTCAGGCACGTTATCTAAAAGCATATACGTTCTAAATCAAACTACAGTTCTTAACGTACAAAACACACACAAGAGGAAGAGTTCAGAAATGAACGTATTCTTCTTGAGGCATTGTAGACTAGGTCATATCAATGCAACCCGACTAGCTAAGTTACATAAAGATGCATATTTAAATCAGTTTGAATTTAAATCTTGTGAAACTTGCCAATCATGTCACAAAGATAAGATGACCATACCTCCGTTTATTGGAAACAGAGAAAGAGTTAGTGAACTCTTGGAACTGATACATGATGATGTATGTAAGTCCCCTGTCTACACATGCCAGGACCGGTTCTTTGTATTTCATTACATTCACTGATAATCTCTCAAGATTCAGACATATGTTCCTGTTGAAACACAAGTCTGAACCTTTTGAGATATTCAATGACTATAAGTCAGAAGTAGAGAACCAAAAACGGGTATAAGTATTATGTCTTTTGATAAGATCAGGGAGGACAATACTTGAGCACGGAGTTCCTGGACTATTCTAAAGGAGAATGAGATTCTCTCTCAGCATTACTCCTCCGTATACACCATAATATGTTGGTATATCAGGGTGGAGCAATCGCACCCTATGTGATATGGTGTGCTTTATGATGAGTACTACTGAGTTGCCTATTTCCTTTTGGGTGTTATGCACTTGAGAAGCTGCATACCTATTGAATAGGGTTCCAATCAAATCAGGTGCCTACTACTCCATATGTGATATGGTATGAGAAGAGTCCATCTCTTAAGGATGTTAAGATTTGGTGTTGTCCGGCCTATGTTTAAAAGCAAAATCCGGACAAGCTCGAGACAAGGTCAGTTCTGTAGAAGTTTGTTGGATATCCCAAGCATTAGCAAGGGAATATCTTCTACCACACTGAGGAGCAAAATGTGTTTTGTTTCTCAGCATGCCACCTTTTGGAAAGGAAATTTCTTGTGAAGAAATTAGTGGTCATGAGGTAGAATCGGAAGGAGTTCCAGCTATACAAACTACAGCTGATGATTTGGTAGAACCGGAGGATTCAATAGTTTCCAACGAACCTCAGCCTCTCCGCCGATCTAGAAGGGTTCCTCATCCACTTAAAAGATACTTCGGTTTTCTCTATGACAGTGGGACCGAGGATTATATCATGAGATGATGACCCAACTAGTTTCGAGTAGGCCATCAAGAGTGGGGACTCTGTGAGAATGACTGGATGCTATGCGATCTGAGATGGAATCCATATACACCAACAAAGTATGGACTTTGTTGCTATATCTGAAGGGTTAAATCCCCATCAGTAGTAAGTATATCTTGAGAAGATTACTTGGTGTATATGGAAAAGTTTAGACTTTCAAAGCTAGGCTTGTTGCTAAAGGTTCTCGTCATCGACCAGGTGTGGTTTATGATGAAACCTTTTCTCCAGAAGCTATGCTTAAGTCCATCCGGATCCTACTTGCCACTGCTATATACTATGACTACGATATCTAGTGGTTGGGTGTCATGGCTTCTTTTCTAAATAGTGATTTAGAAGAGAGCGTCTATAAGTACACAGCCAGAGGCCTTCGTAAACAGTGGGAACAGAGGAAACGTGTGCAAGTTGCTTTATGAGTTAAAGCAGGCATCGCGGAGTAGGAACATCTGTTTTGATATAGTAGTCAAAGAGTTTGACTTCATCAAAATGGTAGATGAACCTTGTATATACAAAAAGGTAGTAGGGAGTATGGTGATGATCCTCGTATTGTACGTGGATGACATACTCTTGATAGGAAAGGAGTTTCCTATGCTACGCTCGGTCAATCTCCTATTATCACAAGGATTCTCCATTTAGGATCAAGATGATGCCTCCTTAATCCTGGGTTTTGGATCTATGAGATAGATCTAACTGGATGTTAGGATTCACACTAGGTGTAGTGAGATGGTATCAATCGATAGAAAATAAGGTTATCGCCCTGCCAACGGAGACCCGCTTCCTGGAGAGAATTGCTGGAAAGCTTACAGGGTGGTAAGGTCGACTGAATGTCAGTCACAGGCATTGTCTTTACCCTCAGTGGAGGGACGGTATGTTGGAAGAGTTCTAAGCTAGATACCGTGGCAAACTAGACGATTAATGGCTGGATACATCGCTACCTACGATGCTACCAAAGAAGCAGTCTGGGTGTATATAAGTTCATGAGATGAACTTTGTTCTTACCATTGTGTGACAATGGAGTTATGGTTTTGGCCTAGGAACCCCCGTCCCATCAGTGATCCAGACATATTCTTAGGCAGTATCACCCGATCATAGAGATGGATGATCTCCAGGGAGATCGAGATTAGGAGAGTAGACACAGAGGACAACAACGAGAATCCACTCACAAAGGCCTATTTCCCAGTAGAGACTTTTATGGGATGGTTGAGTATGAGATACTTCAACCACTGCTGATTGTTGGGTATGAGATACTACAACATATGGCCCTAGTGTAAGTGGGAGATTGTTAGTGATATGTATGCCCTAGAGGCCATTACTGTATATACGATGTATATTGTAGTGGATGCTTGGACATATATATGGAGGACTTTCTTGCTCGACATGATAGTATGTTATCTGGTTGCTCTTTATCTTAACGTGTACACTGATTGTCCCTATGTTACATGTTGATAAAGCCCTTAAGATGAGTGTAGGGTGTTTTTCTTCACCCCATTGAGATGGGAATACGCGCGCGCTTGTCAGGCGCATTACAGATTCCCTCTGCCTAAGGTAGGCCGGGGTTTAATGATTGTGGGGATCCGAATCTCCGGCAGCCGCGGACTAAGCTGCCGTTAATTACCCCTCGCCTTTAGAGCGAGGGAACCTTCGATTGATGGGTTAAACTGGTCATGTGAACTCAATGTGCAGTGTTGTGTTTTGAAGGAGTTTTGGATATATTGGAGGCCCCGCAGAGTTTTTACGGGGGTCCCAGGATGCGTGGGGCCAGCGCCAGCGCTTTGAGCGCAAGAGCGCTAGCGCTTTGAGCGCTAGCGCACCACGTGTCAGCACATGGGCGCTCGGGCGCTGGCGCACTGAGCGCTAGCGCGCCACGTGTCAGCACGTGGGTGCTAGCGTTTTGGGCGCTAGCGCTCTGAGCGCAAGAGCGCTAGCACGCCACGTGTCAGCACGTGGGCACTCGGGCGCGGCGCTAGCGCTCTGAGCGCTAATGCACTGAGCGCTAGCGTGCCACGTGTCAGCACATGGGCGCTCGAGTGCTAGCGCTTTGGGCACTAGCGCTCTGAGCGCAAGAGCGCTAGCGTTTTGAGCGCTAGCGCGCCACGTGTCAACACGTGGGCGTTCGAGCGCTAGCGCTTTGGGCGCTAGAGCGCTAGCGCACCGCGTGTCAGCACGTGGGTGCTCGAGCAGTAAAAGGGACTTGGTCCCTGCAATGGGAGTTGTACTCCCAGAAAGGAGCACTTATTATTCTGTGTGTGTGTGTGTGTGTGTGTGTGTGTGTGTGTGTGTGTATGAGGAGTTAAACTCCTAAGATATTTTGAAGCTGATGAAGGGCTTCTCCCCTTGAGCCCTAGTTCTTCCCCAAAGTGGGGTTTCTGGAGATGGGTCTCCTTCTTCTTCCTTTGTTGGCCGGATCTTGAAGATCAAGAAATATGTGATTCTAAAAGTCTCTCCTTTCTGAGATCTGATGGCAGATCTGAGTTCCCCTTTGTGGGTTTGTGGTGAAAAACTATTTAGTTTTGGAAAAGGAAGAGTAAATCTCTTGATTTAATTAAAAAAAGAGGAAGGTTTAGAACCTTGAGGAAGGAGAAGATCACAGATCTAGATTTTTCTTTGGAGAAAGAAAACGTTGTTGAGATATTTCATTATCTTTGCCTTTATAGGCTGTACACTTTACATATAGCCCCTTGGGCTTTACAAAAATGGCATTTTAGCCATCCCATGGCTCATGTGCCATTTCTTTTTGCACATAAGCCATGGGCTTACAAAAATTTGCCTTTATGCCCATTTCGCATACATTCATGCATAAAAAATTACATAAAAAATTATTTATTACATGATCTATATTTTGGCATGGAGGAGGCTGGCCGTGGACTCGACTTGGGCATGGGCCCGCTTGACCTGGGCTTAGGCCCACCTGGTTTGGGGGTTGACCTTGACTTTGACTCGGTCAACCGGTGTGCAGATTTTTACCCCAACAAATTGCCCCCATCAATAAATGCACACAGCATATTTGAGTTGTGTGCATGAAATTGATGGATCTTGAAGCTGAACTTCGAGGTGGAACATCATTTCGGGGGCGGAGCATCATCTCGGGGAGCATGATTCCCGGGGATCGGAGCATCATTCTGATTCGCGGAGCATAATTCCAGGACCGGAGTATCCCTCGGGGAGCATGATTCCGGGGATCGGAGCATCATTCCGATGAGCGGAGCATGATTCCAAGGATCGGAGCATCATTCCGAAGAGCGGAGCATGATTCCAGGGATCGGAGCATCATTCCGATGAGCGGAGCATGATTCCAGGGATCGGAACATCATTCCGATGCGCGGAGCGTGATTCCAAGGATCGGAGCATCATTCCGAAGAGCGGAGCATGATTCCAGGGGATCGGAGCATCATTCCGATGAGCGGAGCATGATTCCAGGGTTCGGAGCATCATTCCGAAGAGCGGAGCATGATTCCATGATTCTGATCATCATTCCAAAGAGCGGAGCATCATTCCAGGATTCGGAGCATCATTCCGATGAGCGGAGCATAATTCCAGGATTCGGAGCATCATTCCGAGCATGATTCTAAGGATTGGAGCGTCATTCCGAAGAGCGGAGCATGATTCCAGGATTTGGAGCATCATTCCGAAGAGTGGAGCATGATTCCAGGATTCGGAGCATCATTCCGAAGAGCGGAGCATAATTCCAGGATTAAGAGCATCATTCCGAAGAGCGGAGCATAATTCCAGGATTCGGAGCATCATTCCTAAGGGTGGAGCATGATTCCAGGATTCAGAGCATCATTCCGAAGAGCGGAGCATAATTCCAGGATTCGGAGCATCATTCCGAAGGGTGGAGCATGATTCCAAGGATCGGAGCGTCATTCCGAAGAGCGGAGCATGATTCCAGGATTCGCAGCATCATTCCGAAGAGCGGAGCATAATTCCTGGATTCGGAGCATCATTCCGTACAGTGGAGCATGATTCCAGGATTCGGAGCATCATTCCGAAGAGCGGAGCATAATTCCAGGATTCGGAGCATCATTCCGATGAGCGGAGCATGATTCCAGGATTCAGAGCATCATTCCGAAGAGCGGAGCATGATTCTAGGATTCGGAGCATCATTCCGAAGAGCGGAGCATGATTCCAGGGGATCGGAGCATCATTCCGATGAGCGGCAGACATTCTGACCGAAGCATAATTTCGATGCAGAGGTTGATTCCCAGGAGAAGTATAATTCCGACATGGAAGGCAGGTACTCCGAGGCGAAGTATGATTCCGATACGGGGTACATTCTGAGACGAAGCGTGATTTCGACGCAGAGCTTGCTGGTTTGATTTGATTCGGGTTGACATCAGCATCGCTATACTGGAATATGGTACCAGAAGCGAATCATCATTTGCCTCGGGAGGATTTGGGAATTGGTTTTTGCTTGGCATCAGTATCGCTATACTGGAATATGGTACCAGGAGCGAATTATCATTTGCGCTTGCTTATCAAGAAGCGATGGCTTAGGAAGCAGGTTTTAGGTCCCTATCACCTAAGTCTTTTCAATTTTGTAAGCCGTAAGGGTCTCACAAAGCATTTTCTCCCTACGAGTCGTAAGGATCCCGTAGGTGTATTTTCTCCTTAGGAGTCGTGGGGACTCCTAAGTGTGTTGCTCCTTTGTGAGTCATAAGGATCTCACACGGGAATTTTCTCCTCACAAAGTCGAGAGGACTTTACGAGTCCATTTCATCTCTTTTTCACGAGTTTGCGCCCTTTCGGGTTTTCACAAACTCGCCGACAGTCTTGCTGTTTTTACTCACGGGGCCCTTTCGGGTTTGCATCCGTGCCCATTTTGCTTGTCGACATACCTTCTTTTTTTTCTTCTTCTCTTTTTTTTTCATTTTCCTTTTTTTTTGAATCTTCCCTGCCGGTGGGACTTTGAATGTGGTCTCGCCGGTAGGACTTGGGAGAGATTGGGATCATTTTACGCCCATGGATTGTATACAGTTTTGCAGGATGTATGATCCAAACCGTAGGGCCACAAAAATTTTGGGACTTTGTTGGCGTCTGCATCGCTGCACTGGAATATGGTACCAGGAGCGACTCATCATTCGCCACTTGGGAATTTGGATTTGGAATTTGGCTGGCGTCTGCATCGCTGCACTGGAATATGGTACCAGGAGCGACTCATTATTCGCCATTGGGGTATGGGATTTGGAATTTGGTTGGCGTCTGCATCGCTACACTGGAATATGGTACCAGGAGCGACTCATCATTCACCACTTGGGGGTTGGGGAGCGACGGCTTAGGAGACAGGTTTAGATCCCTACCACCTAAGACTTTTCAATTTTATGGGCCGTCAGGGTCCTATAAAAGCATTTTCTCCCTGCGAGTCGTAAGGATCTCGCAGGTGTATTTTCTCCTTAGGAATCGTGGGGACTCCTAAGTGTGTTTTTTCTTGGTGAGTCGTAAGGATCCCACGAAGGTTTGTTCTCCTCATGCATCGTGAGGACACATGAGTAGGTCTTCTCAATGGAGCATAATTCCAAAGGCGGAGACCAGCCGCGTAACTGGTGATTGTGGTGGGGCATGGGTATGACGAGAATTATTTGAGCCCGTGGATTGTATACGGCAGTCAATTTGGGGACTGGCCGTAGGGCTGGGAGAATTTTAGGAAATTTGATTTTGGTTGGCGTCTGCATCGCTGCACTGGAACATGGTACCAGGAGCGACTCATCATTCGCCGCTGTTTTTTTTGTTGTTTTGTAGTTTTTTTTATTTTACCGCGATTGCTCTATCATTTCAGCTTTTCTTATCGCGAAGATCGCGATTGCCCTATCATTTCGGCTTTTATTCGCGGTTGCCCCATCATTTCGGCTTTATTTTCATCTTTATTTTACTCGCTGATTTTTATTGCGAGTTGCCCTATCATTTCGGCTTTTCTTTATTTTTCTTTTATTTACACATTTTTTGTTTATTTACATATATATATATATATATATTTTTTCTTTCCCAGTTTAACGACTTAGAGGTCGATTGTTCCCAGTTTAATGACGTGGTGGTCGATTGTTTTCAGAGAAAGGCAGAAGTCTTAGAGAATTGGTTTCACGAAGAACTTTGGTCTTCGTTTGTATGAAATTGGCGGTCGTAGCTGGACTGTTTGTTAACACGCCTTTAGACAGTTCTATCTCTCCTGCTTGGTATTGCTTTTCAACCCAATCTTTGAAGACGAAGCAGTCCTCAATGGCATGACCTATCACTCTGTAATAAGGGCAGTATTTGGGGTCGTCGGTCATATTCGCTTCCTTCGGTCTTTGACTCTGGCAGTTGTAGACCGTTCCTCAGGGCGTCTTTGAATATTTTACGGATTTTGTCCCTTCTGAAGGAATAGACCTTGTCCAGCTTCTCTTTCAGTGGAGATTCTCCTCCCTCTTCGAACACTGGCTTCCGAGGCTGGTCGACACTAGGCCCGCTTATCCCTCGCTTATTTCGGTTAGCCGAAGTGGTGAAAGACTCAGAATTGTCGGGATTTCCTCCTTTGCGATTATCGTCCTTTCGGTTTCTCCAGGACCTATTGTTATTTTGGGGGTTAGAGGAGGACTCCTGCTTTGAGCGTTCCAACATCTAGACTTTCCTGGTCAGCTCTTGGAATGTTTTGAGACCCGTGGTGCATAGAAACGAGGCCATCCAATTGTTGAGATTTCCGACAAGGAGACTGACAGATTGGTCCTGCTCTATCGGCGGTTCACATTTGACTGAGAGATTACGCCATCGGGTTATAAAATCTGTACTGCTTTCGCTGTTCTTGGGCTTAGTCCTTACGAGCTCGGCAATGGTGATCTTATCGCTGACGCTCATGAACCTTTGTCGAAACATAGATTCCATTTGGACGAAAGTAGTAACGGAGCCATCCGGTATGCTCGCGTATCAGTCGAAAGCAACATCGGTCAAGCTAATAACGAACTGGCGGAGGAGAAGCGCATCGTTGCTGTTAGTTATATGTATGCCCTAGAGGCCATTACTGTACATTGGATGTATATTGTAGTGGATGCTGGGACATATATAGGTAGGACTTTCTTGCTCGACATGATAGTACGCTATCTGGTTGCTCTTTATCTTAACACGTATGCTCTCTATCTTTCTGATTACATGTTGATAAAGCCCTTAGGATGTGTACTCGACTTCCAGGACTATGATGTAGATCATACTAGTGGGGCCTGGGTAGTCCATGAGTACATCCTTCAATGTTCCTAGTCGTGGGAATATCGAGACGGGGCATCGATATTCCAGAGTAGACTAGCGTATATCTTCTCGACCCATGTGATGGGCGATGGATGATCCCATATCCATTGGTGTTTGACATCAGAGATGGTATGCGGGTGCTCAGTGGAGACTGGTTACACTGAACGGACTCGCCGAGAACTCCCAGATGGTATTATACCTCATGTCAGATGGCAGTTCTCTGGTGACACTGGTACAGCTTAGTCTGTTGACCCGAGATCGTCATAGAGTCTTGTGTGTCTCCCACAGTGCTTTGATTTCCACCCTACCACGGCTCTACTGAGTCGTGCAAACAGGTGGTTTTTGGGTACAGTCCCGATTCACATGGAGGCAATGAGCGATAGGAGGGGATTTGTCTCTCCCTGTATTGGGGGTTGATGTTGCTCTATGCACGACTGGCCATAACAGGAAATCCCTGGCCAGGGTTGCAGTGATATACTGGTAAGAGTTATCAGTAGTTTCACGATTGTTATGGACCACACGTCGGCATGACTTATCGAGATATTGGGGTCTGACGTTTACCACCCCTAGGCGAGATATGCGACATATCAGACGAACAGACCGGACTGTACGGTAAGTGTTACTGGTTGGATTCACAGGAGTGTGAGCGGGCTTGCTCGTCGATCTTCTGATCGCTCAATACCCGGGTGGCCGTTACGTTTAGCAGACCGCTTGCGGCTTGTGGGTGTTTGATATGATCATCATCTGCTGCCGGCGTATTGACGAGTCTTTAGAGTCCTACACAGAGGTTTCCTGGCTCAAGCGAAACGAAATAGGAGCGCATATGAAATATGTGCGGGACCGAGAATAATGCGTGTATGTGATACCGTATTCTATTCTCGCGATGAATGTATCGATTGGTTGTATGCGATATAATCAAGTTATCGAATCAAAGATTGATTCGATAAGCCGATACATTGGATATTAGTCGGTTATATGCGATATGACCGGATCGTTAAATCAAGTGTTGATTTAATGATTTAATGTATAATTATATATTTGATATATTACTTTACATTAATTAATATTAGTTCACTTTAAATGGATTTTCTCACTTGAAATACACAAGTTGTATATGTGATATACTTTTATGCACTTGTTTGTATCATGTTTGATGATACATGCTAACTTGAGTTTGTGTGTATGATTAAACCATGGTTATATAAATGGTTAGGGTTTTGTTTACTTATCTATTCATTTATTTATTTATTCATTTTTGCAAAATTAGTCATGGTGGCTTTCTTTGTTTGCTTGTTGAAGCTTCATGAAGCTTTGAACAAGTCCACCATTTTTGTCTCATGCTTAACCCTAACCATTCAACCTAACCATAGTTTATTCTCTACACCTAACCATGGTTTCTATATGATAAGTATTCATTTTATTTTCTATTTTGAATAAGACTTATCATATTTCTTTCTTCTTCTTCTTCTTCATCAACAAGAAGAAAAACTTGCCTCCATCAATGGCAACTTGAGAAAAAGAGTGAGAAATCCAATTCTAAAGTGAACCCACTTCCTATTTCTTCATCCTCTACTACTTGCCAAGTAGTATAGGGTGTTTTATTCACAAGTTTCATGACTTGGTGAAGTTGGAGTTTGATCTTGAGTTGCATCGACGTAGATCATCTTCGGCATCGAAGTCGACGACCTAGCCCGATCAATTCTTCGATGAAACCACCGCGAGAGTCCGAGATCCGATGGGTACAGCGGAGGGACTTCATCACGGAGCTATGGAGGTGGAGGACCGGATCTACAAAGGTTGTAGCCCCTTCCCTTTTAGTTAAATCGTTAACTTGCATTGCATCGTCTATACATCTAGTTAACGATCCGTATTAGGGTTTGTAGGCACATGGAAAATTTTGAATTAGCCATGTTTGATCACTTGTGAGACCTCATTTGTGTGCCTAGGAACCCTACAGTGGTATCAGAGCCTAGCTAGAGCCTTAGGCGATGCGTAGACGGAGTTAGAAATCCGATCGAACCGAAACCCTAACTCCAAAATGCTCTCTGTACATTTTTTAAAAACTGGGTTTTTTCCAGATTAAAAATTCTTAAAAAATTCAGCAGGAAGATATAAGAATTATGGTGCAAAACGGAGCTCCTGAATCATCTAAACCACCGCGGAACAGCGGCAGAAGCATGGCTTCTGCGGTGGTTCCGCGGCCGTTTGGTCACATTGCCCAATAATTTTTGCACAGTAATTCCTATATTTTGGTTCTGGATTTTCTGGGATTTTTTAATATTTATTCAAGAGTTGAATATTCTGGGTTGTATTGGGAGTTCGTAGATTCGATCGGATTATCAAACTTTGTCTATGTGTTTTCCGGATATTTTAGAATATGTTAAAAAGTTCGAACGGATATAAATACCCACTTTTTCCCCTGCCGGGAAATTTCCAATTGTTGGATTTTTCCGTAGTTTAACGACGTTCTAAGTAGTGTAAGTAACGCGATGGTCCCTCTAGAAGACAACAAACCTTAACTCGATTATTTGACCGTCTTGAACAGCCCTTTGAACCTTAGGGTTTGGGGCAGTACGGCGTGCCACATGTGAGACGTTGGCTTGACCCTTCTACGGCTGGACCGTTGGTACTGAGGCACGAAGTGAATGTTTTTAAACTTATTTCATGTGTTGAGCTGTTTCGGGAAAACTTGGGTGTTCGATTGTTCGATCGGAAAGTTTAACATTTTCTATTTACCCGGAATGTGATACAACATTTGGAATTCACAAGTAGTTATGAGATAACTGAATGAATGTTATAAACATAGCAGTTTAGTCTCACTTGATCGGTTGCCACGGAATTTTGATGCGATCAAAAGTCCGTCGCAATCACGTAGTGTACGCGGATACTCGCCGGGTAAACTTAATAGACAGCCTCACTCCATATCCCCGACCAAGTGACTGTAGGAGAACCCCGTCACCGAAAGCATCCGTTTGGGTGCTCGCAGCAGCGGTGTTCCGCCTTGGTGCACTTCGTCGACGGAATCGGGGGTGCAGCTGCCTACTAAAGTTTGTGACGAGCATTCGATCAGAATGTCGGGAATCCTGTTGAATTGCCCGACTTGATATTGAAAAGAGTTTTCGATAATGAGACTAAAATGCGGGGTTTATAATTGTTAGGCATGTGATATCTAAGGAATTCATTGGTCTAGGCATGCGATGTCTAAATAGTTTGCGGATTCCAACTGTTGTAGTTTTACACTTTCTTTTCTGTGACCGTAAGTGTAATATGTGATATCGCCGGTTTCGTTGCTATATGTCAACGACAATTGGGATGCGCATATTTACTTACGTTGATGACATGTGATGTTATGTGTTGCTGGATATGTTATATTGGATCGTCGTGTTTGAATAGCCGGGGTTTTTTTTTGTGAGATGAGTGTTTTTCATTTTCATTCATGTAAATACTTGTATGTAATATTCTTTTATTGGGGCACTTCCAGGTTGCGGATGATGTCAGCATTTGTATATTATTTACTTTTCCGCATTAGGATAGACCCAAGGAGGGGAGCACAAGTAACCGGGTTCTGGGGTCCAGTGGGAGACCATCTCGAGGAGTCGAGTCTGGGTCTCCTAACCCTAGAATTGGTAGGGTTGCTTGCCGCTCTCGTAGGGGTCTAGAGGTGTGGGATTGGCTATTCATCACGACCGTGGAATCCGTGTTTTATACTGGCTCATAGTAAAAACACGGACGTCCTAGTATATCCAATATTTCATATGATATTTTCTGTTGCGTTATCTGTGATGTGATCATGTGATTTGTTCAAATACATATAGTATATAGTATATATGATATATTATATAGACGTTGCTTATGTTTTACACCCGCACTAGCCCTGTCTCGCTCTGGCGTTAGTTACCTAACCTAACGGTGCAGACGGGACATCGAGGCGAATGCGGATGGCATAAGCGTACGTTATATTTATCTGTGATGTTTAAGTGGACTTAAATGATGATATATTCATTAATGAGATTAATGAAAGAAAATAAACCTAATTGATGTTGTGGAATCGAATTTCAAAAATAAAAACAGGTAGCTACAGTTCTTGCTTTGTATCGCGGTGTTCCTTGAAGAACATCCTGCACCTTATTCGATGAGGAAAGGACCGAGATCCCTTCACCGGGAGTGACTCCTTTAACATTAACTGGCAGATGCTACACACTCGGTTTGTCTTTTGATCGCTTCTATAGTTTCCGTTTTGCACAGTGATATATACGATATATCCCGCACCTCATTCGACGAGGAAAGGGCCGACGATCCCTCACCGGGAGTGACCCTTTTAGAAAAACTAGAAAAGCTTCAAAAACATTCCATTTAAAACCATTTGATTCCGCAATGAGATCAAGTTCAAAGCGTTAAAGGTTTTATTAAAAACCATTCGCAACCCTCCGTCATTTTAGGAAGTAGAGTACTTAGTATTCGTGCTGTGTTTGTTGACCTTAGTTAAGGCACAGTGTACGGTAGCTAAGTGATGTCTTCCTACACCGCATATGATGCGATTAGTTAGGACAGTCGCGTGACTTTGTTGACCTTAGTTAAGGGTCATGTGGGTGGGTCTAATTAATCATGAAATGATGGGTAGAACTTGACTAGTACTTATGATTTGTTGACCATAGTTAAGGTCATAAGTGCTAGGGGTAAAAATCTTTATCGGGAGTTTCAAGTGTTGAAATTTGCAATGAGATTGCATACCTTCTATGTGATAGTTGGATCCCAATACCCACTGCGAGTAATTGTTACTCCTGGGAGAGTTTTACACTTTGCAATTAGCCGATCAAGTAGGTGTCTAGAAAGGTGTCAACGGGGTTACGCCTCTGGGAAAACGAGGTTTACTGTTATTAGGTCCGTGCGAAAGCACGGGGAACCTCCCTCAAAGTACCGACACTGGCCTAGCTGAAAGATTGGCGAACTTGTAGAGTGTAATTAATCCCGGCTAATCTTTCTTTTTAGGGTTTGAAGGAAGATTTGATAAAAACAGTGGGAGCCATCCTGATTAGATAAAATATATAACCAATCTAATCTTGCAAGAGCGCACGCAGAGTGTTTTCTTCTCTCTCTCTCCAGGTAGCGATCATATCACGCCTTAATCAAGATAATAATACGGATTATTGACCGAACCTGCTTGTTATACTGTGCTGGGGAACGTTGGTCCCGCTCCAACTTATAATTGTTATAAGACCGAGCAGGAAATAGGGGAATACCAGGATTCCCATGCCGCCCAAACGAAGAAAGTGCATGAGATGCATCTCCTTCGGGTGTGTTCATTATAAAGAACTATTTCTCAGTATCCTCTGAATCCTGGGTTTTTGAGACCGGATCAGGATCCCAGATATGTAATCTGTTACATAGGGCTACAGAAAGGTAGAAAAATTGAGAACGGGTGATAAGTTTCATGAGACAGAAAACGGGGCAAGTGTTGCAGCCAAGTCTGTTGGTCACTGTCACCCTGTATTACCAATACATTGATTCTGAACAAATGCTATTAGATACCGAACCTGATATACAAAATCATATCGGTCTCTTTATTAGTAAAGAAATGATAAAATTTTGTATTGTTGGATAATGTTTTGAACATTTCCTATATCAAAAGTTGATCGGTTCAGGCACGTTATCTAAAAGCATTGACGTTCTAAATCAAACTACAGTTCCTAGTATACAGAACACACACAAGAGGAAGAGTTCAGAAATGAACGAATCCTTCTTGAGGCATTGTAGACTAGGTCATATCAATGCGACCCGACTACCTAAAGTTACATTTTAGATGCATATTTAAATTAGTTTGAATTTACATCTTGTGAAACTTGCCAGTCATGTCACAAAATTAAGATGACCATAGCTCTGTTTATTGCAAACAGAGAAAGTGTTAGTGAACTCTTGGGACTGATACATGATGATGTATGTAAGGTCTCCTGTCTACACATGCCAGGACACGTTCTTTGTACTTCATTATGTTCTCTGATGATCTCTCAAGATTCAGACATATGTTCCTGTTGAAACATAGGTCCGAAGCTTTTGAGATATTCACAGAATATAAGTTAGAAGTAGAGAACCAATAACCGGGTATAAGTATTATATCCTATGATGAGATCAGGGAGGAGAATACTTGTGCATGGAATTCCTGGACTATTCTAAAGGAGAATGAGATTCTCTCTCAGCATTACTCCTCCGTATACACCATAGCACGATGGTATATCGGGGCGGAGCAATTGCACCCTATTCGATATGGTGCGCTCTATGATAAGTACTACTGAGTTTCCTATTTCCTTTTAGTGGGTTATGCACTTGAGAAGCTGCATACCTATTGAATTAGGTTCGAATCAGATCGCTGCCTACCACTCCATATAAGATATGGTATAGGAAGAGCCTATTTCTTAAGTTAGTTAAGATTTGGGGTTGTCCGGCCTATGTCAAAAGCAAAATCCGAACAAGATCGAGGCAAGGTCAATTCTGTAGAACTGGAAAGGTTCCAGCTATACAAACTGCAGCTGATGATTTGACAGAACCAAAGGATTCAATAATCCCCGACGAACCTTAGCCTCTCCGCCGATCTGGTAGGGTTCCTCACCTGCCTGAGAGATACTTCGGTTTCTCGATGACAGTAGGAGCGAAGATTGCATCATGAGATATGACCCAACTAGTTTCGAGCTGGCCATCAGGAGTAAGACTCTATAAGAATGGCTGGATGCTTAGCGATCTGAGATGGAATCCATGTACACCAGCAAAGTATGGACTTTGGTTGCTATATCTGAAGGGTTAAATCCCCATCAGGAGCAAGTATATCTTGAGAAGATTACTTGGTGTAGATGGAAAAGTTGAGACTTTCAAAGCTAGACTTGTTAAAGGTTTTCGTCATCGACCAGGCGTGGATAATGATGAAATCTTTTCCAGGGACTATGCTTAAGTCCATCCAGATCCTACTTGCCATTGCTACATACCATGACTACGATATCTAGTGGTTGGGTGCCATGACTACTTTTCTAAATAATGATTTAGAAGAGAACGTCTATAAGAACACAGCCAGAGGGCTTCGTAAACAGTGGGAGCAGCGGAAACGTGTGCAAGTTGCTTTACATGATAAAGCAGGCATCGCGGAGTTGGAACATCTGTTTTGATATGGTAGTCAAAGAGTTTGACTTCATCAAAATGGTAGATGAACCTTGTATGTACAAAAAAGGTAGTAGAGAGTAAGGTGGTCATCCTCGTATTGTACGTAGACAACATACTCTTGATAGGAAAGGGGTTTCATATACTACGCTCGGTCAATCTCCGCTTATCACAAGGATTCTCTAATAGGATCAAAATGATACCTCTTAAATCCTGAGTTTTCATTTATGAGATAGATGTAATTGGATGCTAGGATTCTCACTAGATGTAGTGAGATAGTATCAATCGATCCTAGGGAGAATCACTGGAAGTGTTCCAGGGTGATAAGGATGACTGAATGTCAGTCACAGGCATTGTCTTCACCCTCAGTGGAGGGACGGTATGTTGGAAGAGTTCCAAGCTAGATACCGTGGCAAACTAGACGATAAAGGCTGGTAACATCGCTATTAAAGATACTACCAAAGAGGCAGTTTGGGTGTATATTGGTTCATAAGATGAACTAGGTTCCTACCATTGCATGACAATGGAAGTGTGGCTTTAGCCAAGGAACCCCGATCCCATCAGTGACCCAGACATATTCTGAGGCAGTATCACCTGATCATGGAGATAGTTGATCTCCAGGGTGATCGAGGTTAGGAGAGTAGACTCAGAGGACAACACGGCGGATCCACTCACGAAGGCCTTTTCCCAAAGAGAGACTTTTAAGGGATGGTTGACTATTAGATACTACAACTACTGCTACAGATGGCCCTAGTGCAAGTGGGAGATTGTTAGTTATATGTATGCCCTAGAGGCCATTACTGTACATTGGATGTATATTGTAGTGGATGCTGGGACATATATAGGTAGGACTTTCTTGCTCGACATGATAGTACGCTATCTGGTTGCTCTTTATATTAACATGTATGCTCTCTGTCTCTCTGATTACATGTTGATAAAGCCCTTAGGATGTGTACTCGACTTCCAGGACTATGATGTAGATCATACTAGTGGGGCCTGGGTAGTCCATGAGTACATCCTTCAATGTTCCTAGTCGTGGGAATATCGAGACGGGGCATCGATATTCCAGAGTAGACTAGCGTATATCTTCTCGACCCATGTGATGGGCGATGGATGATCCCATATCCATTGGTGTTTGACATCAGAGATGGTATGCGGGTGCTCAGTGGAGACTGCGTACACTGAACGGACTCGCCGAGAACTCCCAGATGGTATTATACCTCACGTCAGATGGCAGTTCTCGGGTGACACTGGTACAGCTTAGTCTGTTGACCTGAGATCGTCATAGAGTCTTGTGTGTCTCCCACTGTGCTTTGATTTCCACCCTACCACGGCTCTACTGAGTCGTGCAAACAGGTGGTTTTTGGGTACAATCCCGATTCACATGGAGGCAATGAGCGATAGGAGGGGATTCGTCTCTCCCGGTATTGGGGGTTGATATTGCGCTATGCACAACTGGCCATAACAGGAAATCCCTAGCCAGGGTTGCAGTGATATACTCGTAAGAGTTATAACTAGTTTCACGATTGTTATGGACCACACGTCGGCATGACTTATCGAGCTATTGGGGTCTGACGTTTACCACCCCTAGGCGAGATATGCGACATATCAGCGAACAGACCGGACTGTACGGTAAGTGTTACTGGTTGGATTCACAGGAGTGTGAGCGGGCTTGCTCGTCGATCTTCTGATCGCTCAATACTCGGGTGGCCGTTACGTTTAGCAGACCGCTTGCGGCTTGTGGGTGTTTGATATGATCATCATCTGCTGCAGGCGTATTGACGAGTCTTTAGAGTCCTACACAGAGGTTTCCTGGCTCAAGCGAAACGAAATAGGAGCGCATATGAGATATGTGCGGGACCGAGAATAATGCGTGTATGTGATACCGTATTCTATTCTCGCGATGAATGTATCGATTGGTTGTATGCGATATAACCTAGTTATCGAATCAAAGATTGATTCGATAAGCCGATACATTGGATATTAGTCGGTTATATGCGATATGACCGGATCGTTAAATTAAGTGTTGATTTATTGATTTAATGTACAATTATATATTTTATATATTACTTTACATTAACTAATATTAGTTCACTTTAAATGGATTTTCTCACTTGAAATACACAAGTTGTATATGTGATATACTTTTGTGCACTTGTTTGTATCATGTTTGATAATACATGCTAACTTGAGTTTGTGTGTATGATTAAACCATGGTTATATGAATGGTTAGGGTTTTGTTTACTTATCTATTCATTTATTTATTTATTCATTTTTGCAAAATTAGTCATGGTGGCTTTCTTTGTTTTCTTGTTGAAGCTTCATGAAGCTTTGACCAAGTCCACCATTTTTGTCTCATGCTTAACCCTAACCATTCAACCTAACTATAGTTTATTCTCTACACCTAACCATGGTTGCTATATGATAAGTATTCATTTTATTTTCTATTTTGAATAAGACTTATCATATTTCTTTCTTCTTCTTCTTCTTCATCAACAAGAAGAAAAACTTGCCTCCATCAATGGCAACTTGAGAAAAAGAGTGAGAAATCCAGTTCTAAAGTGAACCCACTTCCTATTTCTTCATCCTCTACCACTTGCCAAGTAGTATAGGGTGTTTTCTTCACAAGTTTCATGACTTGGTGAAGTTGGAGTTTGATCTTGAGTTGCCTCGACGTAGATCATCTTCGGCATCGAAGTCGACGACCTAGCCCGATCAATTCTTCGATGAAACCACCGCGAGAGTCCGAGATCCGATGGGTACAGCGGAGGGACTTCATCATGGAGTTATGGAGGTGGAGGACCGGATCTACAAAGGTTGTAGCCCCTTCCCTTTTGGTTAAAGTCGTTAACTTGCATTGCATCGTCTATACATCTAGTTAACGATCCGTATTAGGGTTTGTAGGCACATGGAAAATTTTGAATTAGCCATGTTTGATCACTTGTGAGACCTCATTTGTGTGCCTAGGAACCCTATGTAGGGTTCCTAGGCACCCTAGTGTGGTCTCACAAGGCATCGAACATGCCAATATAAAAAATTATGGGTGCCGAGAGACCCGACTACGGATCGTTTGCTAGAAAACTAGGCGAATAAGCTAACTAGTTAACACTTAACTATAAGAATCGGAAATACAACCTTTGTAGATCCGGTGCTCCACCTCCATAGCTCCGCAATGAAGTCTCCTCGCTGTCCATTACAAGTCCCGGGCTCTAGCGTCGGTTTCATCGGAGAATGTACGGGCTAGGTCATCGACGACGTGCCGAAGATGATCTACGTCGAGGCATCGCTAAATCAAGCTCCGACTTCACCAAGTCAAGAAACTTGTGAAGTAAACACACTCTACTACTTGGCAAGAGGTAGAGGATAAAGAAATAGGAAGTGGGTAGACTTTAGTTTTGGATTTCTCACTCTTTTTCATCACTTGCCATTAATGGAGCAAGCTTTCTTCATGTGAAGAAATGAAGAAGAAGAAGAAGCTAATTATGATAAGAATAATAAAAATGAGAAAAGAAATTCATTCTTATCATAATTGAACCATGGTCAAGTTTAGAGAATAAATCATGGTTAGTGGGATGGTTAGGGTTAAGCATGAGACAAAATGGTCACTTGGTCAAAGTCTTCATGAAGCTTCATGAACAAAACAAAAGAAGCCACCATTTTCTCATTTGCTTTTCATTTTCCAAAATGAATAAATGAATAAATAATTAGATATGAAAATGTAAACCCTAACCATTACATAACCATGGTTTAAACTTTACACAAAACACAAGTAAACATGTATCATCAAACATGATACAATTAAGTGCACAAAACTATATCGAATATACAATGTGCACATCCGAGTGAGAAAATCCATCTTAAGTAAACCGATACTAGTTGATGCAAAGTAATATATCAAATATATAAATATGCATTAAATCATTAAATCAACACTTGATTCAATGATCCGGTTATGTCGCACACAACCGACTAGTATACAATATATCGGCTTATCGAATCAACGCTTGAATCGATAACTAGGTTATATCGCGTACAACCATTCGATACATTTATCGCGAGAATAGAAAACGGTATCACATACACACATTATTCTCGGTCCCGCACATATCTCATATGCGCTCCTATTTCGTTTCGCTTGAGCCAGGAAACCTCTGTGTAGGACTCTAAAGACTCGTCAATACGCCGGCAGCAGGTGATGATCATATCAAACACCCACAAGCCACAAGCGGTCTGCTAAACGTAACGGCCACCCGGGTATTGAGCGATCTGAAGATCGACGAGCAAGCCTGCTCACACTCCAATGAATCCAACCAGTAACACTACCGTACAGTCCGGTCTGATCGTCTGATATGTCGCATATCTCGCCTAAGGGTGGTAAACGTCAGACCCCAATAGCTCGATAAGTCGTGTCGATATGAGGTCTATAACTGTTCGAGAAACTACTGGTAACACTTACCAGTAAATCTCAGCAACCCTGGCCAGGGATTTCCTGTTATAGCCAATCGAACACAGCGCAACATCAACCCCCTATACCGGGAGAGACGAATCCCCTCCTATCGCTCATTGCCTCCGTGTGACTCGGGACTGTACCCAAAAATCACCGTTTTGCACGCCCTCTTGGACGTGGTAAGATGGAAATCAAAGCACAGTGGGAACCACACAAGACTCTATGACGATCTCGGGTCAACAGACTACTCTGTACCAGTGTCACCAGAGAACTGCCATCTGACGTGAGGTATAATACCATCTGGGAGTTCTCGGCGAGTCCGTCCAGTGTACCCAGTCTCTACTGAGCACCCGTATATCATCTCCGATGTCAAACACCAATGGATATGGGATCATCCATCGCCCATCTGTATGGGTCGAGAAGGTACACGCTAGTCTACTCTGGTATATCGATGCCCCGTCTCGATATACCCACGACTAGGGACTTTGAAGGATGTACTTATGGACTACCATGTCCCCACTAGTGTGATCCGCATCATAGTCCAGGTAGTCAAGTACAGATCCTAAGGGCTTTACCAACATGTAACAGAGAGACAATCAGCATACACGTTAAGGTAAAGGGTAACCAGATAGCATACTATCATGTCGAGCAAGAAAGTCCTCCCTATATATGTCCCAGCATCCACTACAATATACATCCTATGTACAGTAATGGCCTCTAGGGCATACATATAACTAACAATCTCCCACTTGCACTAGGGCCATCTGTAGCAGTGGTTGTAGTATCTCATACTCAACCATCCCATAAAAGTCTCTCTTTGGGAACAGGCCTTCGTGAGTGGATCCGCCGTGTTGTCCTCTTAGTCTGCTCTCCTAACCTTGATCACCATGGAGATCAACCATCTCCACGATCAGGTGATACTGCCTCAGAATATGTCTGGATCACTGATGGGACCTGCGTTCCTCGGCATAAGCCACAACTCCATTGTCACACAATGGGAGGAACTAAGTTCATCTCATGAACCAATATACACCCAGACTGCCTCTTTGGTAGCATCTTAAGTAGCGATGTATCTTGCCTTTATCGTCTAGTATGTCTCGGTATCTAGCTTGGAACTCTTCCAACATACCGTCCCTCCACTGAGGGTAAAGACAATGCCTGTGACTGACATTCAGTCGTCTTTATCACTCTGGAACCATTCCAGTGATTCTCCCCAGGGTTGATTGATACCTTCTCACTATAACTAGTGAGAATCCTAACATCCAATTAGATCTATCTCATAGATCCAAAATCCAGGATTTAGTAGGTATCACTTTGATCCTATGTGGAGAATCATTGTGATAAACGGAGACTGATCGAGCGTAGCATAAGAAACTCCTTTCTTATCAAGAGTATGTTATCCACGTACTCTACGAGGATCACCACCATACTCCCTACTACCTTTTTGTTTATACAAGGTTCATCTACCATTTTGATGATGTCAAACTCTTTGACTAATCCATCAAAACAGATGTTCCAACTCCGCGATGCCTGCTTTATCCTATAAAACATCTTGCACACGTTTCCGTTGCTCCCACTGTCTACGAAGCCCTCTGGCTGTGTACTTATAGACGTTCTCTTCTAAAACATCATTTAGAAGAGCAGTCATGACACCCAACCACCAGATATCGTAGTCATGGTATGTAGCCGTGACAAGTAGGATCTGGATGGACTTAAGCATAGATACTGGAAAAGGTTTCATCATTATCCACGCCTGGTCGATGACGAAAACCTTTAACAAGTCCAGCTTTGAAAGTCTCAACTTTTCCATCTACACCAAGTAATCTTCTCAAGATATACTTGCTCCTGATGGGGATTTAACCCTTCAGATTTTGCAACCAAAGTCCATACTTTGTTGGTGTACATGGATTCCATCTCAGATCACTAAGCATCCAGCCATTCTTACAGAGTCCCACTCCTGATGGCCAGCTCGAAACTAGTTGGGTTATCATCTCATGATGCAATCCTCACTCCCACTGTCATAGAGAAACAGAAGTTTCTCTCAGGTGGGTGAGGAACCCTACTAGATCGGCGGAGAGGCTGAGGTTCGTTGGCATCTACTGAATCCTTTGGTTCTACCAAATCATCTGCTACAGTTTGTATAGCTGGAACCTTTCCAGTTCTACATTATAGACCTTGCCTCGAGCTTGTCCGGATTTTGCTTTCAGACATAGGCCGGTCAACCCCAAATCTTAACTAGCTTAAGACATGGGCTCTTCCCTTTCCATATCACATATGAAGTGGTAGGCAACTGATTTGATTGGAACCCTATTCAATAGGTATGCAGCTTCTCAAGCGCATAACTCCCAAAAGGAAATAAGTAACTCAGTAGTACTCATCACAGAGCACACCTTATCACATAGGGTGTTATTGCTCCACCCCGATATACCATCGTGCTATGGTGTATACGGAGGAGTAATACTGAGAGAGAATCTCATTCTCCTTTAGAATAGTCCAGAAATTCTATGCACAAGTATTCTCCTCCTTGATCTCATCAAAGGACATAATACTTTTACCCGTATTTTGGTTCTCTACTTCTAACTTATATTC